>OX578272.1:5915000-8315000 GCA_951217065.1 Baccha elongata
TGTATTTTTAGTCTCAAAGCGTAACGAAGGTGGCCCTTAAAAGTAAACTTTAAAAAAACAGCTCGCCAATAAAAAAAAATAAAAGAAACTCACTAACCCTGAACGAAAAGAATTTATAATATTAATGATCTCAGAATGTTTTTTTGTTTGTGTGCGTTGGGTTTTGTTTAAGTGTAAGTGACTTCGTTGACTTGACCTAGATTTAAATTTTTATTTTCTTTGCATCTGGGATGCGTTTGTTTTTTGTTTTTAAAATTAGCGAAAATTTTTTTTTATCACAATGGTGCATCTGTTCACAGCCAGTTTACTTGCCATTTAAACTGGTAAATTTTACTGCCACACTAATTGAGGCCAACAAATAAATTTCATTTTGTTATTTTGAAAAAGAAAAACTGAAAATTTATAGCATTAATTTTTCATAATAGCCAACAGCACGATACAACACAACACAGTGGTGCCTATATTTTGATGAAAAGTGGAACAAACTTTTATGAAGTTAGGATCTTGCAGCCATTAATTCAAAGCATTCAACTGCATAAAACAACACAACAGTGGTACCTATGTTAGTGAAAGGTCCATAAAACAAAGTCAATCTTTTTAAGCAAGGATCTCATTAATTTGTAAACAGTTTCGATTATTGATAAAAATAATTGTTTTTTTTTAAATACGAACGATGTACATATATCAATACATGTACATAAATACGTTTGAGTTGTAGATATAATATTACGGATCTTTATATTAACTTTGTTCAGCTTTTCGTTAATTAGTGTAGATATCGTAGCATTTTTAAAATGCTTCTTAATATACAATACTTCCTGATTGAGTTTATTGAGCATTTTAAAAAAGGAGTCGTCTGCTTGTTTCCACACCCAACAATATAATACTATTCCCTGAACGTAAGAGAACATTTTATAACAGGTGCTCCTAAAATAATCAAATTATAAAATCAATTTATAAGGAAAATTAAAGTTCTTCACCTGCCACTGATAGCATCCACTGTGCTAACCAAAATTACCACCAATCCATTAGTATAAAGAGGAATAACAATTCATTTTAAAATAAATATCTTCCAAAGGATTTGATGATATACACATTTATAAAGAAAAGAAAGAAAATAAAAATCAGTTAATGACACGACTGCCGCCCGCCGACGACAACGCAAAAGCATAGCAAACACAAACGAGCAACTATAATACCAAAAAGAAACGACTTAGTTTTTGGCTAACAGATGTAAAAGTTTTTCCTACTTTCTTGATGTGCCAGCAGTGTGCCTGCTGCCTGCCTGCACGTAAATTGCAAATTTAAAATAGATTCATTTTATTAATTAGGTTGCCATAAAAGTTTCCTGTTTTTGAAAACGACGACGAACCTCTAAACCACCTTTCCAAAATGCCTATCTCTCTACCTACATTGTGGGTAACTCTAACAGGCCCAATCTGTTTCCTTTAAATACCGAAAGCCAGTTTTGAAATGTAAATTATAAGAAGGTGGAGGGTATGGGTGATTGCAGCAGAGATATTCTCGAAAAGGATATAAACAAACAAACTAACAAACAACAATTGTGTAAGTTCCCCCCACCCCCTCCATTTCTTCTTTCAGTTTATTTGCAAAACACTGCCACCCATTTCTATGTCGTTCCTTGTTCTCTCCTAAATAATGTAGGACATGATGACGATAAACTATTTTAGATAGATACAAAAATAAAACAACAACAACAACCATAGAATGAAGTGAATCAAATTTCCGTAATTTCATTGTGAGCTATGTGTACATACTACGCTTACCTTAATGTTTCATAAAATAAACTTTTAATTTTGTTTTTTTTTTATTATTATTATTCTCCTTCAAGATTATTTTTACAGCAATATAAAAGGACGAGCAAATTATCCTTCGTTCAAAGAGAAACAGCAGCATAGGAATACGAACTGTAAAAAAAAAATTCGTTTTTAAAGAAAGTTTTACATACCCGCCGCTAACTTCATCTAAATCAAGTTTCTTTTGGGACCTGCTCCTTCCTTGAGTTCCTATTTTTGTTTCCTAATGAAACACCACACTGTGGAGAGTCGTAAACAATTTTTGGAAAAAGGGGATGGAGTGGCATAAAATAAAACAAAAAAATGTAGAAAATATGAAAGAAATTAGAGTGTAAGAGTAGGTAGTATATAAAGAAAAAGTTAGTTTAGCAACAACAATGTTACTGGGAAATTCTTTTACAAAAGGGATATGAAGGAATTTTCAGAAGTACAGTAGGAGCAGAAAGGGGACTTAGACAACTTAAAACTAAAAGCAAAGCAAGCGTTTTAGCTGCTGCACTCTTTATCTATTGCTGTTTATATGTATATTTTATTCTACAGAGTTTTGACTTTTTTTTTGCGGCTTGGATAAAAAGCAGCAATAGCGTATTTGGAAAGGACGAGAGGTTAGAATGTGCAAGGATTTTAGTGAGCAATATAATGGCAGTAAAAAAAGACAGTTCTATAAAATGTATAAACTCATTATGGCGTTTTTATTGAAGAAAATGTGAGATAAGACTATTTTATGGACATGCTTCCAATTTGGAAGCTAAGAATTTGGATATGAACAATTATAAAAGTTTTTGAACTATTTAGGTTTGAACTTTATATTTTGTCGACAACGTGTCTGTCCTTAAATGCATTTCGTAGAAATTGGAGGTAACTCTGTGTTAATTCGACAAAAAAGACTAATGTTAAAAAGTTTCTCCTTTAAAACTAATATTGGAATGAAAATTAAAAAGCTTTAATTTTTAATTTTCTAAACAAATTTGTTTTAAGAAAATCGTAAAAAAGTGCCTTAAATTGCAATTAATGTATGTAGGGTTTTTATAAAAAAATATGAATTCAATTTTCTATTTTGATGGAACCCAACGGTTTGATTTTGTTGATGATCTGTCAATTTTAAAAAGTCATCCGGAAAAAAACTAAACATTGGAGATTAACGGCCATTACTAAAAAAAATTGACATTTCCATACAAACTCGATATCATCGACACGTTATTTGTGCTAATAATTAGATAAGTCCATAATGGACTTAAATTTGTTGTTGTTTTAACGTTTAAATCACTCAACACTGTTGTCGATTTTTTTCTAAGATAAGTCTATAGGAAAACATACCTAATTTCAAAATGTGGCTCGTTCGGCAACTTGGTCATGATAAAAAATTTAAACGTTGTATACTGAAAATCTATACGAAAAAGTTTAATGGTGCGTTTGCATAAAAATACAAAATTCTTATGTTTCGACATAAATCTAATGTTAATATAAGTTGTTGCACTGTTATCTTTAAAATTTAATTTAATTTTTTCAATTTCATATTTTAATGGGATTCACGAAATTTCATAAAAAAGTATTAAGTCAAAAAAATTAGTTCAGGACCGCTGGTAAGGCAGTTCATTTCTAAAAGTATTTGGGTTAATCTCTTTTTATAGTTAGCAAATACCACAATGAACCATTACCTTACTGTTTAAATATTTTCCATAATATTACAATAATAAATATTAGCCGTGTTTTTTGTAAGTCCATATAGATTTGTGTGAAAAAAACGATATTGCGAATTAGCTTACATCATTACCGACTTATATCATTTGACACACACATGTAGTTGTGTCGGTAATGCAGTAAGTTCATATGGACTTAGCTAAGTCCATATGGACTTATGTTGGCTATTGATAGTTTATATGAACTTAATAGAAACACTTAACTCCTACAGGTGAGTTCAACCTTAATAATTACTAACCAGCTTCTTCAAATTTATACAATCATCTCAACCAGTAGGGCCTTCGTAACAAAAATAGAAAGTTTCATTTCGCAAATACAAGTACATATAGGTTATACTTAAACGAAAAAAAACCTTTCCCTCTTCTCACCAACATACATACATATTGTTACTCGTTACCTATCATGAAGTCGTTAAATTCCCTCTCTATATATTTATTTATTTGTGGCAGCAATATTATCTCTTTCAGTCGACTCGCCAACAGTCGCGTCTAGATGCAATTTTCGCCCATTTGCAACGAAACAATAACACAGCAATTGCAAATAAGACGCAAAACAAAATGTAACCGGGTCAGGGGATCATAAGAAATTTCTTCAATTTTTCAAAATTGCTTCATTTGTTTTCTCTTATATTTATACACATAGCATGTAAACACGCACAATTGTTTAAATTTAACTGCATCCAGCACAATTCATGCACCAGTTGGAGTACTAACTTAATTCCTTGTGTGAACACAAAAGGCGAACAACGAAGAAAGTGGGACAAAACCGCAAAAGATTGCAACATGGATTTGATGGGAATTTGCTTTGGATTTCTTTTTATCCTTTTTTTATTTGTTCTTTGTATATAGGTACCATCTTAACTTAAATAAAAATAAAAATGAAAAACAAAGTGAAAAACCAATTCAATGGAATTTCAACACCCAAAGCTGAAGAGAGAAACCACATTATAATCATCACTTCTATCTAAATGTAGGGCAAGCACATCTCTGGTTTACACAGTACATCTCACTGACATCTGCTTCGTGTTGTGTTTTGTGTGTGAACATTTCCGGTCATCGGACGTTATGCATTATCGCCCAAACTAAAAACAAGAAATAGCAAACGAAAAATGGCCAAAAAGGAAATCTGTGATCCCCTTAGATAACCCCTTTGAAGAATATTTTTGCTTGCCAGGTCCAGGGGTGTGATGAGGGGGGAGGAAGATAAAAAAAAAACATAAACGTTCGTTTTATGCTAAATTACTGCATTTCGACTGCAGTTTAAAAACTAATTAAAATAATACTGCAGTCAATTAATTATTCATGTTTAGAGTAGGAAAGGGGTGATGGTGGAGCTAGAGCTGGATCTGTATGATGTGCTTTGCCTCCTCCACTTCGACTATACAAAACACTGCTCCTATTTAATTTTTATTTTTGTTCAAATAATCGCTGAGCAGCAGCTCCTCTATGCTGCAAAATAGTGCGACGACAACGATGACGACACAAAACACCAATACAACCACATTATTCTCCCCATTGGCAAAAGCGGCTAGGAAGAATAAGAAACCCTCGACAGTGCCTCTCAGAGTTCCAAAGCAAATACAATGCAAATCTACAAATCTACTTGTAGATATACTATTTTTATTTTTTATTCGTTTTTCTTTGTATAAACTCGTTTTATTATATTATCCTTGTGCAATTGCAGTTTTGCCTTCGCATGCCATCTTTCCGCCACCCCTCTGGGTCATTAAACAAAAATAGTTTTAGGTTGTCGTTGGTCTTTTTCGCGAAGCAAATGTTTTATCTCTCTGTCCTTTCCATAGAACCTTGTTCTTTTTTAAATCTTTTTATAGAGTAAAAGGGGGTGGCATGACTTGATGGGGTCGGTAGTATAGTTGTTTCTTATTGTTATGTTGAATTGTCAGTTCAGTTAATTTGTGCCGGACCTAGCTTTTTCTATTCTGATGTGATGCTGCCTCTGCTGCTCTCTCTAAGAAATATATCTTTTCTTTCTTTTGTGTCGAAGCAAAAATTTAGCCCAGTAGTATTATAGAGTGATAAGTTTGTGCAGCACTGGCAGGCAAAAAGAGGTTATGGTGCACATCCATAGAATGCAATGGACAATTATCTGCTTGATAATGCTTCTGCACTTTACTTTTTTAAACAGATTAACAACATAAGTTGACGTTTTATAAAAGTTTTTTCTTTTCTTACTGGTAATTCCAGTTTTGTCGCAGTGAATAGAGAGTGAAATTGTGTCGAAAGTTACAGTTACAGGATGATTGAGCTTAAAGAAAAGGTTTATTTTCCCAACGTAAAAAAGGTAGCAAAGCAATTGAGATGTTATAATAAAGAGTTTATATTTATAGGAAAGTGGACAATCTTTTTCATGTAATAGGTAGGTACCTACTTCAAAGTTATTTGACTAGAGTAAAGCTTATTTGTAAATTAAATGGATTTATTATTTTTACAATGATTTTGTATGTACTTACATACATATCTATGTTTTTATAATCATTGTTTGTTGTTCTTCATTCAAAAATATTTTTAAGAATTTTAAGCACGATATTTCAAAAAGTGCATTGCATATGTTTTTAGATATTCATATTGTATTTGTCTTTTTCGATCAAGAGTAGGTAGTTTCTTGTGATGTCTTGAAATTATAGACTATGTACTTTGTCTTTATCAAAGTCTTGCAAACACTCAATGATATTTGACGAATATTTAATGCGTCTGTGGAGGATATAAAATATTTGCAAGTCGGTAATGCAAAATATTAGCTGTGTTCGTTTACACAATTCTATAAAAGCTAATGTCAATTTGAATAGGGAGTTTTACCATCTTGTCAAAGCTCACACTATGATGAAGACAGATTGAAATATGTATCGCGCTTTTTTCAAACTGTCAAACTCAAGATCTTGAAGAAAACAATTTGGAAATAATTTTTAAATGCGGTATTCTTTTTTGTGTGAAATTTGTGATTTCCGTGGCTTAAAAATTTATTTTAATTAGCAAAACCAACAATTTTCACAATTTTCGCGCACAAATCTTTAAAATTCCCGCTTTTGTTTTCAATCAATTTTTCAACAATGATAAAAAAAAAAATCAGCTGTTCATCATACTGCTGTTTTTGACAATTCTGTGAGAACGAGAAAGAGATATATCGTTGTTACCTAAAAAGCCCTATAGGGAGTTTTACCATCTTGTCAAAGCTCACACTATGATGAAGACAGATTGAAATATGTATCGCGCTTTTTTCAAACTGTCAAACTCAAGATCTTGAAGAAAACAATTTGGAAATAATTTTTAAATGCGGTATTCTTTTTTGTGTGAAATTTGTGATTTCCGTGGCTTAAAAAATTATTTTAATTAGCAAAACCAACAATTTTCACAATTTTCGCGCACAAATCTTTAAAATTCCCGCTTTTGTTTTCAATCAATTTTTCAACAATGATAAAAAAAAATCAGCTGTTCGTCATACTGCTGTTTTTGACAATTCTGTGAGAACGAGAAAGAGATATATCGTTGTTACCTAAAAAGCCCTATTACACATGAAAAGGACATTAGATTCTGTAGAGTTCGGCAGAATTGGTCAGCTCTAAAAAGTAAACGAACACAGCTTTTTTGTTACGTATCTACTGCAAAACATGTCTATAAAAAAACAAGTTCTTTATACGAGTATCCACCAGTCGTTAGTGCAGTGCAACGTGCATCCATTAAGGGCCAAATATAATGGAAGAAAGCTTAAGTCTCAAGATTCTTTAAGTCGGCCATAAAAATCAAATGAAGGAACATTTCACGTGTAAGGGAGACTTGACTTTGAAATTGACGTGTGTTATTATACTATAGAGAGCGCACTTTACGTCTGTAAATTTTTCCAAAGTTCTGTTCACTGTCAAAGTCGATTACAATTCTGCCTTTAGCCTTGTTTCATTACCGACGAAAGTTGACGTTGCCATATGTTATTCTGCCGGTAATACAGTTTTTGTCGAGACTTAGCTAAGCCAGGATACAAAATTGTCTTTCTGGTCGGTGTAATTTTTTGAAAAATGTTGTGTTAGTATATGGGTTTTAAAACTTATCTTTCAACTCTACAAAGGATTGCTTACTTCCATTTCAATGCATAGGTACCTGCTCATATATACGTAAAACTAGCGCATAATAACAACAGTTATAGTAATCGAGGAAATATTAAACACATTATTATGTAGGTATTATAATTGCCTTATCCGCTCACTGACCGAATAGCATGAAGGTCACAATTTCAACTTCCATACAATTCTTTAAGCTTCGAAATCTCCCCACCATATAGACACCAACACCGCCATGCATTATTCTTTCCATTGAAATATTTGCCTATTTTTATTCCAGAAACTTCCAAGCAAAACGATCTTCACCACAAAGCATAACACAGAAGAGCAAAACAAAATCCCAAGGCTAGTAAGAATCTATCTGTGAGTCATTAGGAATGGAAAATTTAATGCTTCAAGTCTGTTACATTGCTGTGTAGAAACTTGTGCAATGTTCTGCAGTATTGTAGATGCTTGTTTGTAGAGTATACCAGTAAATAGCCAATGAATACAGACGATGAATATGCCTGGTACTGATAGATACCATTTGTCAAGACTATTAAAGTGTTTCTACAGGAAAAAAAAAAACAAGTACTTATTTGCACAAACGAACAGCCCTCTGCCATTTTAATCTTGTGCAAGATCATCAAGTGATTTCGCACTTTACTAACACAAGCAAACCTCGAGTGTCTGCCTACTTACTAAAAAATATAAAATCCTCCCCCTGTTTCTCCACCTCTGCTTTCAAAGTCAGTGGGGCCATCAATTTTTAGACACATTTTTATATTATGCGCACCCAGCAGCCATATCAACGTCTTCGCATCGGCCTCAACGCTGTCAGTTGACCTAATTTCTGCAATTGGAAGTTGTAACTCAAAGTACTCTGTAACTGTATTGGTGATCAAGTATGCTGCACCCTTCTATCCGCCTTCACTATCAATCCCATTCGTTTCAAGTTTGTTTGCTTGACATTGCTGCTTGGTTGCCAATGTGCAATGTGCATGTGCAAAGCAGCTCAGCAACAAAAGCCACACACTAATAGCAAAGTTAAATAAAATGTTTATTACATTTTGCAGTTTTTGTTACTTTTTTGTAGTCCCTAAAAATAAATATGATCTACCCATACGAAGGCAACTTGACATCCAGCACACTGATAGCCCTGACGAGTTTCGTAATTCGAATTTCGCCTGTGCGATCGGATTGAAGGCTGTTTTCGAATAGTCACACTGACAATGACGGCTTCTGCAGCAGTTTTTTTTTTTTTTAAATATCTTTTTTGTTAATATAAACTTTTATAGATACTTTCTGCCTTTGAATTTGAGTTTCTGTTTGTATAACTTGTTATTTATTTTTTATTATTTTCTTGAAATGTTTGTTATCCTCTCTCTTGGTGATGTGAAGTGCGTTCCAAAAAGTCGATGCAGCTTCATTGCGTCTACATTTGGAAGTTGCCTTTCTATTTGCTTTTGGTTGCCACTTAATTTAGGTTATACCATTTTATATAATTTTTTTTTTATCTTATTTTGAACCCAACCTTTTCTGTTACATCTCAGGTGTTTGAGATTAAAAATAAGTAAAATTAAAATAAAAAGACAACGTAGCAGCTGTACCTTATGTGGCCTTGCAGTGGCGCATATAAAACAAATTTTATTGTATCTAGACGAGGAGTTTTAGAGGCCACACAAATTTATTTTTTAGGCTTATTTTTTCATTTCCATTTTTATGTGTTTTATTTTTATTTTGTGCGCAATTTACGATGCAACGATAACAAGGTGCGCATGTGCTTGTGCACTTTAGTAATAAATGTTTGTCTTTTTTTTATAAGGCTTTGTAATCATTTAGCACATTTGGTCACATTTTTTTTCGGGACAGGCCACGCAATGAAAAATATCTGTAAAAATGTCATTCGTATTTAAAATGGTTTTGTGGTTAAATAATTTGCATATTTATTTTATTTGTATTTAACATTTAATTGATTGTTTAGCGAGAATAGCTTTGACCTAGAAGTTTATTATAGCTATACGGAGATAATTTACTTTTAGTGGATTTGAGTTGTATAAATATGTATGTATTAAATTTTCAGTACCTATATTTGTTTAAATCAACTATGAGCCATCAGCAACTATGGAACAAGTCCCCATTTTTGGGTAAATAACATAAAAGGTAACAGTATTAAAGAATGACTTAATTCATGGTGGATTTCTGTACATATTTGTAAACTATAGTGTCAATTGTTGTATTTTTCTATGGAAGGGTTCAAGGCACTTCTAACAAACACAACAAATAGAACAAAAATGATTAAAACAATAAAACTGCTTATTATACCACGTTTAAATAGGATTTTACAACTAATAAGGCAAACAAATCATCTTACACAATAAATCTAATTAGGTGCAAAACAACAAATTTGTGTAAGGCATATAAATCATTTATAAGGCGTAAAATGATCAAACAGGCCAAACAAAACGTTGTTTAACACATTTCGGCTAAGCCTGTTGGCATTTGATGTTTCTTTCAAACACAGTTTGTTAAGTGGCTCAGCGACAGCATTTTATCATGTGTGACGTTAAAAAATTATTAATTTTGGTTTGAAATTTGGATTCAATATACAATATGAAATTATCAGAGTTTTTCCATTACGGTGATACTTTTCCTTAAATCTAACTATTATTCTTTGCTCTGTAGTTAAAGGAAACAAATTAAAGCACCACTTAAAATAATCCACACCGATTTAGGCGTTTTTGCTTTGTTTGTTTCTGTCTAATTTGGTGTGAATCTGGCCTAAAATAATGTTCTCTCTTGTTCAAACAATAAATGTATATGAATTCAGCCGTTGGTTGTTTATATTTTTAGCTTAAACTCAAATTTTTATATTTGCCTGTTCAAAACTTTTATAGGACTTGTACTTCAAGTTTTCAATCTCACAACTCGAAAATGCTTATATTTTCAGTAATCAATACGCAAGAACTATTACACTTTTATTAACGATAGTCACGCTCTTTATGATCGATTTCTTTGTTATTGTTTTGTGTATGCGCCCGAAATGTTCTTAGATGAATTTCTAAAATCTACATTATTCAAATGATGATATTTTGTTCCCTTAAGGAATTTCACTGCGCTAACTATTGCCCTTCTTTGATAAAATATGTTAGATATACAAAGTAGATTCCATTTTCTTAAAAATTACTTCTTTCTTTATACCTCCATTTATGACCTCCATCTTGATTGATATTTTTATAATATTTTTATTTTATTTTATTATGTATTTTTAGAGCACACCCTGCAAACATCCAGTTATTGTTTTACAAGATGTTAATTTCTTGGACCTCCATTCACTGGTGGAATTTATTTATCATGGAGAAGTAAATGTTCACCAGAGATCGTTAAGTTCATTCTTAAAGACGGCCGAAGTACTTCGAGTGTCCGGTTTAACACAACAGCAAGCAGAGGAAACACATAGTGTAAGTTTCATAAATGTCTGGTGTTTTTTTTTATATATATATATATATAATGGTTTCATTTTTAATATAGCAATTAGCTCAAATCCAAAATCTTGCTAACTCCGCCGGTGGACGTACCCCCGTCAACCATCATCCATCCGTACATGAAGACCCCCTTTTCCCGCGAAATACTGGCTCACCGCCACCTGGTCCCCCCGGTCACAACATCAGTTCTCAATTATTTAGAAGAGCTGCTGCAGCATCTTTACGTCGGGACCGGAACAATTCGACTCCGTCCGGTGTAGAAGAATGTACAATGAAACGACACCGACCCGACAATGGCATTATACCTAGCAATAATAATAGTCCTGACATTCGTAGCACATCCCCACAACTAACTCCGGCCGATTTTTCAACAATTAAACATAATAACAACAATACACCACCGCTAAAGGACGAAAAACGTAAGTACTTACCATATGGTGAATTCCTAATAATTTATATTGAATTATTTGTTTTCAAACAGGAAATGGACCCACAAATAATGGTATCGCAGCAATTGATAAGGAACATTTTACGCCATCTCCGCGTGCACGATCTACTGATGATGTCAAATCGGAACCTATGGAATTGGTTTGCTCCAATAATAATCCAATAATGGATGAACATAGTAATGATTCGACTGGTGAAAATGATGCAAATCGATCAAGCAGTGGTGAATGTGGCAAAGGATCTCTAAGGTGATTTTTTTTTTTAAATACATACTAGAATCTTAAAGCTATAACAATTAATTTGCAATTTCAGTTCAGGAAATGATGATGAAATTGAAAACAGCATACATACGCATCAACCACCGCCATTTCTAATGTCGCCGGCTGATTCGAAATTATTTCCAACGCCTGGATCATTTAATTTTTCCATGGCAGCGTTGACAGATCCTGCAACACTAGCAGGTAAAGTTTTTTGTACTTCATAATAAATAAAACAAATATTTTAACAATTTCATTTCTTAATTGTATTACAGGTTTTAACTCACAACTTCAATCTGCAGCCGAAATGGCAGTGTCCCCACAAGGTGAGCATATTCTTTATTTCTATGTGAATAGTAGCTGTCTATAACAATATATATTTCTTAAAACATTTAAAGAATTACAATTTCCTAATCCCCTTTTGGTATACCTATGACCTTTACTAAACTTTAAAATTCCTTCATGCAAATGTTCCAATCTCAGAATATGAACAAGGAAAAGAAAGAAGAAAAGGATTTGCTTAATGCGGTTGAATGTTTTTTGCCTTTGATTTTGATTGGGTTTGCGTATTCGGTTTGCGATGGATGCTTTTTAAATTTTTTATTTAATTTATAAAATAATTTTTATTTTAATATTAAGTTGTATTGAAATAATTATTTAAAAAATTTACTTTTTTATAGAATATTTTTATTTTTTTTTTGTAAAAGAAAATCCGTTGAAATGCAAACATCCTTTTCTTATTCCTTGTTCGTATAACTGATATTCAAACACTTATTTCTCATTGGACATTTGCCACTTCTTCCTTATTTGATTGTTTCCGTCGCGATAAAATTTTAAATATTAAAAAAACACTTAACGAAAAATATTTTAACAAAGACAAATAAAAAACGAAGATTTTGAGTTACTTTTAGAGAATCAAAAACAAAACAAAAAGGTTGAATATGATTATTTAGTTCAAAAAATTTTCCAATTATGTAATGGTTTTTTCATCCCTAAGATGGTGGTTTCATCGTTTGAATAAAACAGAGTTATTTATTCTTAAAAGAAATTGAAAGACTTAGATGGAAAAAAAAGAACAACAAAATACATTTAAAAAATATAGAAACCAAATTGGCGCCCCATGCGAATTCTCTATACATTACATTTTCTGAACTATTTTTAAAGATTTTAAGTTTGTTACAAAACATGCAAGAGATTCTCCATTTACTATATAACCAAACCACCAAAATCACAAACATCAAGTAGTCATCATCATGTCCTTAAATGTTTTTCTCAAATAACTTTTTCTTTCCGAATTTCTATATACATGGACTCATAAAAGCTAAACCACAAAAACCCCGATGACATTGAGGACGCTTCAAAACAACCACTATTTGTACACTCTATAATGGTTAGACTACCAGGTTACATAGAATGTATACACATTATAAAATGTCATATAAAATCTCCACCAAGCTCCCAGATAACAAGGTCCTTCATTCACATTCTATTTTATACTCTGTAGAGTATGATGATGGCGATGATTATGATGTTAAGCTTCCTTTTTGATACGGAGTATAAACATTCAACAAGTTGTCCTGTCATTCATAGTTTATAAAATAATCCACCACCCCCGCACATAAATATTTGAGGTTTGCCTCTAACTTAAACTCTCTACTAATTGTTATTAGCTTAAATGAGTGAGAGATTGTGAATAATAATTTTGAATTTACAGCCTTAAACCTTTTTCTACATTATAATCCAAAAGGCTGGAAAAATAAAAGTTTTCATTGTAAACCTCAGGCTCCTCTAATCTCAGTTCTCGTTTGATGTGTGTTTTTAGTAGGTGTGAGAGAATTCAAAAAGGAAGCCGATATGGCATGCTCCCATATTTTTTAACCCCCCGCTTTCCCTCTGGGTGAAATCATTTTGAATAGTTTTCGGAACGTTTACACTTGTGCTTTTTCTGCATCATTTATCCTATTTGATGTAAATACAAATAGAGAAGTACCTTCGTCATTTTGCGTTAGGTTTATGTATGTGTGTGTTTATGGATGGATGTAGCCTGTGGAAAACTTTGCACATACTTTCCCCGAAAGCGCACATCATAATCTGAATCTCATAAAAGAGATATCATGTCTGTCGGATGGGAATTTAGATTTTTGACGTATGGTAAGCATGTGTGTGTGTTTTATGTCGAATTGTTTCGACTTTTGAGAGGACGACGAGGAAGGATTGGTTTGATGGGTGAGAGCTTTTTGAAGTGTTAATTAACCCTTTAACGATGTGTGAAAGTTTACGGCTCTGAGGCTTAGGGAAAATTTTGTTGTGTGGGCAAAATAGTTTGGTTAATTCTAATGGCTTGTTTAATTGGGTTGTTGTATAATTTGTTGTTTTTTTTTCGTAATTAAAACATTAAACAAATATTGTTTGGAAATCGGAGTCATTTAGAAGGAATTCTTTATGTTATAAATGTATGAAGTACATACAAATCATTAGGACTGACCATTTTATGAATTGAAATTAAGTTAAATTGAGGCTTTTGATATCCAGTCAGAGTTGACCGATTCATGTTTTGTGGTTGGTATAACCATTAATTAGATGTATTTCGGTAGTTTTGAGGTTTTTTTTTCAAATACAGACTTTTACGCCAGGTGTCCTTCATTTTACTTTGCTTTAAAATAGACACGTTTGACATCTTGCCACTAAAACCTTAAAAATTAAGCTACAGTTTCTAAAAACAACTCAAAATCTTCGAACAATGTAAAAAGTGTCCTCATTTATTTAAAACAAATTAACAATTTAATTAATATAAACAAACAAATTACATTAAAATATATATTTTCTATGAATTGGTTTTTCTGTGTGCTAATTTTGTATTCGTATTCTGTATTATATCAGTACATTGATATTAAAATATTATTTTCATTAATAATCGTGCCATTCTATTTTGTTTTTGTCTTTATTTCATATATTATTAAATATCTTATCGTCGTCTATGTGTGTTTCTTAAAAAAAAGAACAAATTAATTCATATACTACAAAAAAATTTAATAATTTAAAATCAATATTTTAACATGACTGTTTTGTTTAAATTTAAATTTTTGTTTTTTGTTGTTTTTATTCGTTTTACGCTATTTTCATTAATTTTTTTTTAAACTGTTCGTTTCTTTTTCGTTTTCATTAATTTATTCATCTTTTTTTTTAATCATAATTTTACATTCTTTTTAATACTTTAACCAGAAAAAAAAATTAATAAAATAAATCATAATTATTTTATCTTCTAAAACATAATAATACAAAAATGTTTGAAGAAGATTGCAGCATTTAATTTTTACGAATACAAGAGTGTGCACCATCTTTTTTTTCATATATATATTTATGTTGTATAAAAATATTGATGATTAGGTGATAATTTATTTTTAATTTTGGTTTTTTTAACACTCAATCAATTGGCTTAAAATTTCCCCCGATCATATTAATCCTAGTTTTGTTGTTATTAACCAATTTAGTGTTTAATATACATATATATACAAAGAAACAATGCAAACAAAGTATACAAGGTTTACCATTTTTTTTTATTTAACCTTTTTGGTTTACAATTGGAAATTTTTTGTATACATAAGTACAATTTAAAATAAAAATTGTATATGTGGATGGTTTATGCTTATGCGTTAGAATTTAAATAAATTTTTTTACATAAATATATTTACTGAAAAATACACGCTTTGGTAAGGCACTAGGGTATGACACATAATGAATGTTATTAAATTATGTTGGAATAATTGTACAAATAAAAAAAAAAAGATAAAAAACCCGGACGATTTTTTTTATTATAAAAGTAGTTTTAGTGCTTAAGAAAATTGAAACCATACAAAACTGTATTATAGTAGGTAAATTTTAGTTTTAAGAGACAAATTTTAATTCGATTTATTGGATGGATATTATTTGTGTTCCTGTCAAAAAGTGATATATATTTGTTTTGTACAGCAAACGTTAATGATTTCGATTGTATTAACTATAAAGTTAATTAAATTTTGTATTAAATACAATGTATTAGTCCTTTATACATATAGTAAAAAATAGCTCGAAAAAAACACGTTGACTAATTCTCTTCTTTAACACGAATTTCCATATCTCTTACACTTTATAAGAGAACAATTTCCAAACAGACAAGATCTAAGATTTATCTTGTGGAGGTCTTAAACTCTTCATGATTATTTATGGAAATATTTTCACCAATGATCATTTCAATAAATTACATTGATATTCTTTATTTGTCTTTAAATTATGGAACAGCTTGTTACTTTTCATCATCAAAAGTTATATCACAAAAACTACAGTGCTCCAGAAACAAGTAGCATATGACCTGGAATCACATATGTGTCCCAATTTGGACATAACAGCCTCTTAACCTGTATGCTCAAGTCAAACTTAAATAATACATATTTCATCGACTGAACTTTCTCTTTTCATATAATTTATATTTTTTCATGATGCGACTTAAAATGTTATCGTGTAAACCTTATTAGTTCTATGTTTTTCTTATTTTTGTTTTTAATTTAAAACTTACCTTACTTCTTAAAGTTGAACGAATTTTTGAATAAGTTAATTTCAAATATGCAAAATGCAAAATATAATCACTTGACATGAATACAAAAAAAAATTGAAACAAAATTGAAAAAAATTGTAATTTGGTTAAGGAAATATATAATAGATATATACATATTATGTATTTTTATTTTATTTATTTATAAATTTATCTAAGCCTGGACATAAATATTTATACAAAAGGTAGCAGGACAATACACTCCTACTAATAAGCAAAATTTAACACCGCCCACCCTACAAGAAAACACAAAAATTAAAAACAAACATAAGTTGGATAAATGGTATTATTTTTTGTATTCTAATTTATTGGGTTGTGTTTAGCACAAATCACACACAAATATACATGACACCATCACACAAATACACACACACATGCCAAAATGCTTTTTAAATCGAGGATTTTTTTTTCGAAAATGTAGTCTAACCTTGTTAACACAACGAAAAAAAAAATCGCCACAAAAAAGTATACACTCAACAAACTTGTATGCTTAAAAGGGAAAAGTTGGAATGTACGAGTATAAGAGCAGGTTTAGCTAATTTGATTTTCTAATATTGTATAAAGTATTTGTAGTAGATATATGAATCCTCCTTCCTAATTACCAAAAACCCCACAAAAAAAAATTTAAAACGAAATTTTATATATATATGGAAAATAAAATATAAATAATTCGGACACAATGGTGATGGTGTTGAACACTATTAAAAAATTGAATGCAAAACATAGTAAACGGACAATCAAATCAAAATTTGAATAACCCCCCTAAACAACCAAAAATACAAAATCATATTAACTTAAATGTTAAATTAAAAAAAAAATCTTTTGTTTTTGGGCTAATGCGACGTTTTTTGCCTCTCTCCCCTCTTGTCGTCAGGTTACCTGACGACGACGACGGCGGCTATGACAATTCACCACCACCATGATTCACCACACCAATTTAAAATACCTCCCTCTTCTTCAGCGATAACAAACACGTCATCATCAGTAGCATCTGTATTATGCAGCACCGGCGGAACAGGTGGCGGAAGCAGTGGCGGCGGCTTAAATTTGTCCACATTTAGCACATGCAATATGTCATCTGCGCCAGGAACCCATATAATGCCTTCATCGATGGTGTGTTCAACGCCGTCATCTGGCGGAAACGTCAAACACGAACGCCAATCGCCTTCTTCATCACATTTGCTAATGGCAGCAGCCGCTGCAGCAAACATGGCAGCTGCCGGAAGTAGTGGCAGTGGAACTGCATTAAGTGGTAGCGGAAGTTCTGTAGCTGGCATTGGAATCGGAGGAGGTGGTGATGATTTTCGTTGTGATCCTTGCAATAAAAATCTTTCATCACTAACCCGCCTCAAGCGGCACATTCAAAACGTTCATATGCGCCCTACCAAAGAGCCTGTCTGCAACATATGCAAGCGGGTGTATAGCTCATTGAATAGCCTTAGAAACCACAAAAGTATATATCATAGAAATCTTAAGCAACCCAAAGAGGAAAACACCAACAATAGCGCTAACAATACGCATTCGCCATCATCACTGGGCCATAATCCATATTATTCACCGTTAAATCATCGCTCATCATAGGGGTTCGCTTATTTCGATTATTTAGCTAATATAAATTATATATAAGAAAAAACACAATTTTCAGATTTTCATTTCACATAAAATGTATTGTTTTTTTTTATTATTAATTTTTTTAATATGTGTGTAAATATTAATATATTTCGTTAAAAATTGAGATCGAATTTTAAAGTTTATAGTTATTAACATTAAGCGCCGGTTAGACTAGGTTATTTCTTCCTTTTTTTTAATAAGCCATTTTGAATTATATTATACTGTAAATAAGTAGCCAACTTTAAATTTTCGATTTTTTAAGTATATATAGTTTTTTCGTTTTTATTTACTATATTAGACAGATATATATGTATATATATTTCTCCTTTACTGCGGAGTACACAAAAAATTCGACTACTTTACTCTTGTTGGAACCAATTGGCACAACGTGAGATAGACAACCCCATAAACTTTTTTTTTCTAAACACCCCACAAAATATACCCTGTTTTTCAGTATTAAGCTTTAAAGTTCAAACAAAACTAGCAAAAAAATACTTAGTCAGATACAAATTTTACCGACTAAGTTTGGTGCTGCCAAGAATTTTAAAAAGAGACACTAGTGACAAAAAAGTAAAATCTTAAAAAAAAAAAATCATAATCAGGCCAAAAATGTTTTCAAAATTTTGCTAAAAAAGAATTTTTAATTTTATATTTTTTTTCATTTACAATTTTTATTTGATCCAAAATAAAATTATTTGCATTTATGGTGATCGAAACAAACCAATTGGTTCCAATTGGTGAACCTGTTGGATTTCAATAGTTTTGTTTTTATTAAAAAATCAAATATTGTTATATGATTTACTTGCTGTACAAAGAAAATTAATAAAACCTACAACACCAACGTGGTTTTCTAAATAAAAAATACATTATACAATACAAGAAAAATCTAACAGTAGTTGTTCCTGCTTCCTTGAAAATCAAAAAAAAAAAAAAATAAATATTTATTTCCAATGGTTAATATTAAAATTTAAACTGGGAGGAAATTCGCGATTTTTTTTTTAATATTAAAAAAACAATATCCAAACAAAATTAGCAAAATTTGTAACATTTTTAAAGTTGCCTGAATAAAAAAAAAACACTCAATTAAAAACTACTGAGATTACTGAAAGTCACTATTGTCTCTTTTTTCTCTTCTCTTCCTATATTCAATATAGGTGGAAGCACCAGCCTTATCGGTGGCGTTATAGTACCCGGTGGCAATTCAAATAGTAATAACAATAATCACCATCACCAACATCATTCCTCCCACCACCACCACCAACAACAACAACAACAACAACAACAACAACAACAACAACAACAACAACAGCAACCACAACCACCACCACATAGCCAACATCATCAACATTCTGCACCGCATCTTCATTCCCACCATATGCACCATCTTCAGTCACACTCAAGTCACCACGAATCGTCACCTCAGCATCAAATTGGTGGCTCGCAACAACAGATGATGCCTTCGACGTCTTCTGGTTCAGTATCATCATCGGTGGCATTGCAGCATTTACATCATCACAGTGCATCACCAATTGACTCGCTACATCATCATTCAATGCAGCATCATAGACGTTCTTTGTCACCGGGTGGCGGTCAAGGTGGATTGAGTGGCCCATCAGGATCATCGATAACATCTGCAAGCAGCAATCGCCTCCTCTTGCCATTGCCGTTGACAGCATGTCATCGGTGTGACGTTTGTGGTAAACTACTGAGCACTAAACTGACACTTAAACGTCACAAAGAGCAACAGCACTTACAGCCATTAAATAATGCTGTTTGTAATTTATGTCACAAGGTATTTCGTACCCTTAATAGTTTAAACAACCACAAAAGCATCTACCACCGAAGACAGAAGAATCATCATTCTTCTTATTTTCACAGTAGTAGCTTACATCATTCTTTAACAAATAGCAACAATAATGGTTCAGGTGGTAATGTAGGCAATCGCGGTAGTAGTGCAGCAGAGTTATTACTCTCACCAATTACACAGCAGCAGCACTCACCAGGTGGTGTTGTAAAGCCATGTATGGATTTCTTATAAGAACAACATCACTTTCTGAGGCAACTGTTTACAGTGTGCGCCCAAAAATTCGCCCAGTAATATGGAAAAATAAAATATAAATTTATAAACAAAATATCTTAATATATTTTGTGTGCACTCTTGTAAAAAAAAAAACAATAATTATGGTCAGTAAAATGCCTCAGATAGAATGAGATAAAAGAATTTACACCAAATGTATAATATTATTGTAAATAAAAAAAAATCATTTAAATAAATACTTTTCATTTTCCATATTATTGAGAATTTTTGCTGTGTTGCACTTTTGCTGCTGCTGTTTCTTATTTCTGATCTCTAGATGCATTTTTTTTTTTGAAGAGAAAGACCTATGCGAAATGATGGAAAAGAAAAGTAAAACACCGGAAACAAAGAAAAATATATGATAAAATGCAATTTTCTGTGATTATTATTTTGTTAGGCTTTTAAAAATATATATTTTTGACCAGCGAGTTAAAAAAAAACGACGATTCGCAGACTGATTTAGATATGAGCGTTTTTATAGATTTTTTTTTTCCTTGAAACTGTTTTTT
The DNA here is from genome assembly GCA_951217065.1 of Baccha elongata. NCBI lineage: Eukaryota > Metazoa > Arthropoda > Insecta > Diptera > Syrphidae > Baccha > Baccha elongata. Next base: position 5,935,541 of record OX578272.1, read on the forward strand.
TTTAAGAACATTATGTTCTTTTCGAAATTCTTTTTAGCCACCGAATTATTTAAGGGAATGCTTGAATTTTTTTGTTTTCTACTTTATTCATCAAACTTTCTTGAATATCAGAAATTTTGAATAAACTTATAGTTTCTTTTAGTTAATCCACTTGTTTATCAATAATGAATTGTATGTAAAAAGTTTTGTGGAATTTTTATCTTTATTCGAATAGCCTTAGTGGATTACAAAGTATTGCACTGACGACTAAAACTGTTTACTTGATAGAAGCGAAGTGCATTTAAACATGTTCTTTATTAACATTTATTTTCGTGTAAATGGCAGATCTTTATGAATAAATCCAATAGATTAATTTACATTTTCTTGCACTGTAAAAAAATTCAATGCACGATTATCAAGGCATAGAGACATCCAAAATTTAATTCGAGTTTTATTGGTACGCTGTAACTACTGATCTTGATTGATTCTAAGCCAGTTTTTGTTGACCAATGAAACGCTAAATCTTAAAACATCTCGTAGATCGATCAAGTATTCCCCTAACTATTCGTTTGACGGAAAAGTACTATAAAATATCCTGCCCTTCATATCCTCATTCAAAAGGATAAGATGTTTTTGAATTTTAAAGTAAAAAACTAATAAATTAAGTAAATCGAATATAATATAGACTTTGATGTGCAATTTTTGTTGACAATATAATGCTTAGGCTTTGTTTATTGTTTTTTTTTATATATAGTATACATATGTTTTATTCATTATTCGTATAAATACCATTAAAATTTGTGTAAAATTGGTTAAAAGGACCTTTACACTCGTTGAAAATTGAAACAAACCTATATAATCCCCTAATCGGAATGTGTACTCCTAAGTGTAATATACATATACATACTTATAAATACATATACTTTATAATATATTAACTAACGTAGACTATAGAATAAAATATTATAAGTGTTTGTACAGAATTCATAAAAAAAACTGATGTATTATTTTTTTTATTGAATCTTTTTTTATTGTTTTCTTTTGAATCATTTTTAAAAATAAATAATATTCTATTAGTAATTAAAAAAAATTAAACTTTTGGACTGATACACATAAAAATTAATGTTAGGTGGATAAGAGAATAAGAAATCTTTCGGTAGAAGTTTTTATATCGATTTTAGTGTTTTTTTTTATTATTATTTTATTTTTGTTTTCATTCATTTAAGGTACACTGGCATGTGTTCTTATATATTTTAGTCCGTCAATGATTTTTTTAAAATATTATTTTTTGTCTTTTTAAACTAAGCGAATTCATATTTTTTTTGTTTATTTTTAAATATCGAAAGGACTGATAGGTTAGAATAATTCATTTCCTTTTAAAGCATTTCAATCGACAAAATTTGGTTTCCCTTTTAATTTTTCCAAACAAAAAAAACTTTCAAGAAATAAATATAAAAAGAAAAAACTTTCCGAATATGTAAAAATTTAGAAGAGAAACGAATTGTGATCATGACTATAATTGGCATTAATATTTAGGCAAAAAAGACTAAAAATATACAAAAATATAAAAATTAATTAAAACATATATTTAATACCAAAAAATAATTGGATATAAATATAAAAAAATTGATATACCTTATTGTTTCTCTTTTTTCGCAAAAAAAAAAATTATTTGTTTTAATTGATTTTTTTTGACAAATTTTGTTAAGCAATTTGTGATTGTCCTAAGACTGAATTTTTTCCCTTTACCCTGTTTTTTTTTTAATTTTATGTCAAAAATTATAAAAATCAAAATTTGTTAGGTATATTTTTATTTAAAAAATCAATTAAAATTTTATCAGGCGAAGAAAATTAAGAGAGAGAGAAAGAATGAATGAGAATTCGTATTACTTATACACTAGAAATAGTAGACATAAACATTTTTATACATTATTTTTTTATAATTTCAAATGCATGTTTTTTTTATTTATTCTTTCATTGAATTTCATCAAAATTTCTTAAGTTTATTCAAAGAAGTGATTCTTATAAAAGAAGAAAAAAATTAAAACAAAGTCTGAATTTTAGTTTTTATTTGATACCAAATTTTTTTTTCATTACATGAAAGATAATACAATGTTTTAAAAAATGTATTTATTTTCAATAAGAATGTGAATTTATATTAATAAAAAAAAAAGAATTAAAAATTGCTTATAAAAAAATTGGTGCATAGAATACAATTCTACATTAATATTGTAAATATGTAATAAGTTATAACTTCTTTTTATGTTTTATAATATATGCTTTTTAAATGTTAAGTTTAATTATTACCTTTTACTTAAGTTAAATCTTTTTTATATAGAAAAAATCTAAATAAAATAAAATATATTTCCTATCTCTGATGAATAATAAATAGAAAATAACTAAAACACAAACATATATTATAAAATAAAAAAAAACAGATATTTTATGTTAATTTTAAAAAAATTAATAAAAACAATTTTGTGTCAACTTTAAAATGCACTATATATGTTATATGTCAAAGCATACAAAATATTTAATTTCTTAACTTGAGTTTATATTTCTAAATAATTACTACCAATTTAAAAGTAAACGAAATCATATTTAAAAAAAAATTGTACACATAATAATTAATAAAACTAAAAACAAAAATTATATAAATATAAATATAGTAATTACATTTAGTTATTTAAACTTTTTATGAATACAATGAATAAGATTAAATGTTTTTATTTAAAGAAAAAAAACGGAGTATTTTTTTAAGCAAACAAAGAGAAATCCTTATAGCTAGAATGTTTAGGTATATTCGAAAATCTGTATTGAGATACAAAAATTAACAATTTCACTGCTATCCTCTTTATATAATTCGGCTCTATGTACGCATTTATTTGAAAGAAAGTTGTATAAACTGTCAAAGCTTAACGACATATTCAAACAAATAAACAGTTTTACAAAGTTGTGTCTGTACATTTGTACAACATTCTACTTAAAGATAAACACTTTTTTTTCACGTACAACAATAGCCAATTTTTTTATTACATTATTACATTATCAAAGTAGGTACCTAAAAGTACTTAATTTGCATACATGTTCTCAAATTTACCATTTTAAAAATATGTCTATTTATCAACTTAGACGTGGTGTTGCAAGAAGTTTTTTTTTTCTCTGAAAAATTAAGAGCTCAGGTGAAAAACTGATGTAAATGTTCCTTGGCAATACTAATTTACACATCCTTAAAACCACCAATAATACTATATAAAACGTGGGAACTGCAACTTTTTTTAATTTGTTCATTGTTTTCATCCACCACTGTCAGAGAAAGTTTTCATACTCTAAATTTGATCTGCTTTCAATAGATGTCAAATTTACAACAACTTGTATCAAAAAATTGAATTCAAAATGCATAACGTTTGGTGTTTGTGTCTTGCTTTCTAAGCACATGAATATTTTACTTTTCAATGCAAGCAGACAATTCCTCTTATCATCATTTGAATGAAGTACATGCACATCATTATACAAATCATCAAGGAAACATGAAATCCATGCGTATAAATAATATAAAAAAAAGTCTGGTAAATGTTTGTATGGGCGCGCCATGCCCGCACGATATCGATGACCTTGACATACTTTTAATTATGATCATTATTACCATGAGTCATTTCAATTGAACACACACTGCAGTTGCAGTCTTTATACATTGCATTGAAATAAATAAAAGGGATTCCTTATTTGTTTTTTTTTTTTTTTTTGTAAACAGAAAAGTATCTGTTGTTTGTAATTGTGAATGGTAATGATAAAGAAACCAAAAACAATTGAACGCTTTTGTGCTTTAACTGATTTTTAGGGTATAATCACAATGGCTTTTCAAGATCAGCTTAATTTCATTTCCCTTATTTTTGTTTTAAATTGTTGTTTTTTTTTTTTTTAATGAGTGTTGTAACGAGAGCATCATTATAGCTTAAGTTCGTTGCGTTTTTATTTGTGTGTGTACATTTGTATTGGCTACGAACATAATTTTCTTTATCTTTAATAAGGTCAGTCGTCTATAAGCAGCCGTCACAAAAAAATTTTTAATCAATTATGATCATTTTGAATTATCCTAAACTATTTATCAAATACTAACATCAATTTGTGTGTGTGTTTGTTTTTTCCTTCACATTTATATAATTCGTACGCAGGTTATATAAATTCCTCATGGTAATAGCAATGTTTTTATTTATAATATTTTTTTAACATTCATTTTACTAAACTTCATCCAAAGTAAAAACATACTTTTGCAACTTGTTAACGGGTAAGCTAAAGCGACAGTATTGTGTTTAAGAATATTTAAATTAATCAAGGTGATTTACAAATTCAATCTCAATTGAAACTAAACAACCATAGTTAATATTTTAATTGTTGTATACTATATCACACAAATAGATAAATGTATAAGTTGTGTAAATACAAAAAATAAAACATTAATTAAAAAAAAAAGCATTTCTCTCATTGGTAACCAAGTAGTAAAAATACATAGTATCTCATTTGAACAACAGAATCCCTTTTTAAAAATCCATTATAAATTAAGAAATATAAAAAAAATACTACATAAAAGATCTACATTAAAATAAGAAACAAAAAGAAAAAAATTTATAGAAATTACAGTTGGTTTGTTATATTCGATATGCATATATACAAACTATACATATTTATTAATTATTTTCTTGATATTATATAATATTATATTTTTTCTTTTATTATATTTTCTAAAAAAAAAAACAACTATTTCGTACATAGTGCATACAAAATCCTTTTTAGAGAATATATATATATATATATATATATACATAAAATATTTTCGTAAATTAAAAGAAAATTATTGAGTTATTAAAGAAAATATAAAAAAAAATCGTAAAAATTGTGTGTATTCTTGTGATTTAACCATTGCACTTATTTTTTTCAACACAAATTCTCTCGTTTCACTTAAATACAAAGCATAGATACATATACATAAATAATGTGTCTTGTACTTGGCATATTTCTAAGAAGAAGTTAAGCATTGGGGGCCTGAAGTTTCTCCATCTATTCATCTTGCTGGAATTATGAGGTTTATAACATTATTATAGTTTATTTTGTATTTAAATATTGCGTGCACACTCGGCAATAAAACAAACAAAAACTTAAATATTATTTTAACTTTTTTTTAGTAGTCGGAATGAAGCATTTATATTTTTAAGAACATGAATTGGATTTTATTTTAAAATAGTAGATGTAAATGTATACAATTCCAAATCGAGTATAGGTAGGGCCTGAATTCCACCTTCTATCACTTGCTACCACCACCACCGATACAATCACTTCTATCTCTATTGTATCATCTCACTTAAACAAAAAATATATTTATTAAGTATATTCCTTCAAATCAAAGGAAAGGTCTATCCTAAAAAAAAAAAAAATAGTGTATTGTGTGTGTTTTTAAAACCTAGTTAACCAAATTTCCAGGCTGCTCACCCAAGAAACTGTTTTCGTGCCAGCTCTGCGGCAAGGTACTGTGTTCGAAAGCTTCACTCAAACGTCATATTGCCGATAAGCATGCGGAACGTCAGGAAGAATATCGTTGCATCATATGTGAAAGGGTCTACTGTTCGCGAAATTCCTTGATGACGCATATATACACCTACCATAAGTCACGACCTGGCGAATTGGAGATGAAAGATATTAAATTCTTTTAGGAGGTGCTTGCACTTGCCAACCATCAAGTGCTGCCTCCCTTCGTATACTATTGAAATGAAAAAAATGGAACATAAATCAAAATGACAATCAAAATAAAAAAAATTAAGCAAATACCATGAACAAGATGTGAATGAACAAAAAGTGGAATGGAAATCATGCACAAATGATTAAGAATTAAATATTAATTTAAATACAACGACAAATAATAATTATCTTCTCGAATTATGACAAGCAATGCCATATACACAATATTAGTATTAGAACAGAAAAAAAACACTAATAATTAAAAAAATAAAAACAAATATCTAGTAGTGATATAATCCGTAATCTTATCGTTAACATTGATGTGAATATTATACTACACTACCTGTGGACAATCGCCTTCTATACATATATACATAATTTTTTTAGTACTATCTACTTTCGAATCGTAGTCAATTTATATACATTTATATACATTATGTGCGAGAAAAGGCATCAACAATGCTGGCTCCACCGTCTACACCTATGCCTCTACCTCCATCACTCCGTTCAACACAGGAGCTTCATACACAACCAGTGCCATCTACTCTGCCTACAATCTACCTTCATCCTCAGAAAAAAGAGAGACGAGTCCTTTTAACGTTCGCCAAGGTTAGAAAAAAAACTTAAATTACAAAAAAAAAATCTCTTTCTACAAGACAAAAAATTAAGTTTTTATCCTGTTTTTAATACAACTCTGCATATTTTGGGGAGCTATCTCTCTCTCTCTCTCTCTCATCTGCTGTAAATTATAAACTCTCTCTGTATATTCTCTCACTCACTTTCTATCTCAAGTGATTACCTCTCTCTCTCTCTCTCATTAGAAGTTTGTAAATTATACCTATTCTTTAATTGAGAAAATTTAAGAAAAAGCTTAGTTTAGAATTGCATCATATCACTTTCTCATTATTGCCTTATTTAACTATATAATCTACCTACTCTACTTATATTGTTATAGAGCGTGGGTTATTTAAAAAAAAAACTATTTATCATCTACTCTTAACATACGGAAAACATTTTTATAAATAAAAACTCGTATAACATCAACCCCCTATTTACTTTTCTTATAAATTATATTTTTGAAAATTTGTCTCTCCTCATTAAAAAAAACATGTATTTTATTTTCCAATATTGATCACAAATCTACTTCTGCTGCTGCTGATAACTATAGAACTATCCAAAATATTGATTGGTCTTCTCTTTTCTCTCTACTTATCAAAAAAAAATGTATAAAATTATCAAATTTCATCTTTTCATCTTTTTAGGTTGTAGAGCTTTTTTTTTTTAATTTAATCTTAATCTTAAATTTAGTACTAAAGTGTTGTACAAGAATTTGTGCTAAAAGCTTTTTACAGCTTTACACACATTTTTGAGCTAAAACCAGAATTTTCAAATCTGATATACAAGCTGATTTTAGTACTTAAATAAAGTGCAAATGCAAAAAGTACACAATTTAGTACTTAAGGTGTTAATTTTTAAATTAAATTTAAGTAGAGTTCTAAACTAGAAACAAATTAACAAAATTTATCTCAAGTAGACTTATTTAAATGCTTTTAAGAATTTTTTTTTGTGATTTGTAAAAACAAATCATTACATTCTGTTAAAGCCAAATTATTACAATTTATTTACTACAATGAAATTTGTAACTTTAAAAATACAAACAAAAAATTACTTCTAAAAAAATGCATCTTCCGACAACTATTTTTTTTTTTTTATTCACTGATCCTATTTTAATTATTTTTTTTTTATTTTTATTTTTTTATTATTGTTATACTATTTAAGTATATCATTATTTTTGATTTTGTAAAATAATTTTTGAATGCCGTTTTATGATGTGTGCTTTTAAATTAATTTATTAAAAGTTTCATTTTCAATTTTTTTATAAATTTGCTTCATCAATTTATTTTCTGCGGCTTATGGCAATTTTGTATTACTTTTGTTGTCTTGTAAACACACAAGTTATAAGTATTAGTTTTCTATATTTATATTAACTATACAAATAGTGCATTTTGGGCTTTTGAAGAGCTATTTAAATATTATTATATATGTATGTAGGTTCTAGAGAAACATAATTTAAGCATGCTTAAAGGAATCATTGAATACACTTCTTTCATTACATTGGAGTTTGGTGAATTAAATTTATAATTTCATTTGTTTTGTGTTACGTTTTTTTTTTGTTAACTTTCTATGCAGAAGGATACAACTTCAACGGATAAGCAACGAACTATTTTTTTGATCCAAAAGATATTTGTAAGAGAAAGTTGTTAAAAATATTATTATAAAAATGCAAAACTGTATGGCGTATATACTTAACTATTGTACAAAATAATTTTAGCTTCGTAGAAAGATTGTATCTTTAAAGTTGAAATTCTTAAAAAAAAAACCCTGTCAATAAGGTTCAAAAGTTTAACAATATTAAGGCTACACGCATCAATCATGCTTTTAAATATTTATTATTAACATTCATCAGCGCATTAGCTTTTGACTCACATTATTATTTTCATTACTTATTGCTCTTAATAAAAAAAAAACAAACAAATGAACGCATTATACCTATACATTGAAGTTGCATCCTTTCATCATGTGAGTAACCAAACCCAAAATTTGTCTATTTTCATATACTAGTTTGTGTTTTGTGTGCAGCTTATTTATTGTCTTGTGTAAATTAATTGGAAAATATATATAAAAGAAAATAAATTTATAATAAAAACATGATTTTTAAACATTGCATTTCAATAAAAAGTTTTCTATTTTCTTAAAATGCAATTATTTAAAATCAAAGTCTGCATAAGACAAGCTTTCATTAATTATAAAATATTATAAATTTAAAAAATAAAAAAAAAAAACAAATTGGATTTAAAACAAAACTTACAATTTTTTTTGGATTTCTGTTTTTTCTTGTATATTTTTTCGGTACACGATATTGTAATGTGTTACTCTACCTACCTACTACTACTTCCAACACCAACTATCTACCAACCATCTTTTAATCAACCTTTACCTGCACACAAAACAAAATATTTCGACAAACTTAAAATTAAAAAAAAAAAAAATAATCGTAACACTAAATAATTTAAATATAAAACATGAAATTTTAAAATGAAACAAACCAAAAACAACCCCACCAGGCCCCCAAAATGCTGTTGCCTCAGCCGCTAACGCACAGCTAGCACAAACACCACTGTCAACATCGTCATCGTCGACAAATTCTACCTCATCCCCTTCGCCGATCTCACTGACATCACCGAACTCTTCGCTGGCGTCTGGTGGCCTTCTTGGCGCCATGCACCACCACCATCATCATCATCACTCATCGCCGCCGCCATCAACGCAATCACCTCACCACGGAATGGGTGTTGATCAAAAGCCACAGCTACCACTACGCATGCCTCCACCCACTAGTGGTGGCATAAACGAGCCACAAGAATGTCCATACTGCCGACGCACTTTCTCCTGCTATTACTCACTTAAACGTCACTTCCAGGATAAACACGAGCAATCGGATACCCTCTACGTGTGTGAGTTCTGCCATCGTCGCTATCGCACAAAAAATTCCCTCACCACCCACAAGAGTCTACAGCATCGCGGATCGAGTGGCATGCTAAAACGCCTTCTCAAGACATCGGCGATCAAAAATGTTCTTGTGCCACATCATCATCACCACCATCATTCGATGACAGGACATCCGAGGGCAACAAGCTTGTTTGATTTCACCAGCGAGTTGGGACAGCCGCCGCCAGGCATCCAATAGGATTTAAGATGGAATGCGATTTTTTAGAGAAATACAATTTAGTTTTTATTTCCTTTAAATCCTTATTTTCTTTTGTTTGTTAAAAAAAATCAAATTTGTTTAAGTTTTTTTTAATTTTTTTTTTTTATAAAATTTGGCGAACGTGCAATATTTCATGAGAAGAATTTCTTTAATATTTTATTTCATTTATTTTTTTTAACATAAGTATTTAAGTGATGTAAATAATAATAATTAATATTTTGTTTTAGTGAAAACTTAGATTAAGTTTATCATTTAAAACATAAAAAATATCTTATATTAGATTTAAATAGAATTAAATAAATATATTTTTTTTTTATTTTTTGAAAATATCCGTTTTCTAATGGAACTTTTTCATGAGGAAGAGAAAGAAGGACTTATTGTACAATTGTCAAATGCGTTTTTACGTTTTGTATTTAAAAAAAAATAATACTTTATCCTTATTACATTGTTTTGATTTAGAACCTACTCTTAGACTGGGTTTGAATCTTAGATTTTTAAACTACATAAATTTAATTTAAATTACTATTTCTTTTATTATAATATCTTAAGTAAAATTAATATTTTTTTGGTTTAAAAACAAAATTCTCTAAAAAATAATATTCCAGCGGAAAAGGTAAAAATAAAAAAAAAAACAAATTATGAAAAGGTTTCACCTTGAAAAAAAATAAACAAATAAATCTTAAAATTATATACATTTAATATATACATATAATTATGCAAAATAAAACTATTTGTAAATGTTACATCAAGGATAAAAAATAAACAATTATATATATATTTCAGGGATAGCACACATATATATATATTTATCATCCTTTGAGTGTAAAATAATTGAATATTAGATAAAAATTAACAAAAAAGAAAAACAACTCAGTGATTTTTCACCCGTGAAGTACAAATGACAAAAAATGGAAGAAACATAAAAAAAATCTTTTTTGAAAATTATTATAAAAATATATATACATAATTATATTATAATCTTCATATCTTCAATATGAAAACATGCTTTTTTCTACGTCTTAAATAAATAAAAATCATTTAAAAGGACATTTTTAAAAACATGTAAAACATATTGTTATTCGCACATATCCAGGCTCTCAGGTATTTAATTATTTTTTGTTTAAAAAAAAAATTAAAAATAAAATTATATTACAATAAACCGGATGCAAAGAAATTTTATAAAATAGAACCGAATTCCGATGCTCCAGCATATCAACAAAAATACGAAAAGAAATAAAAAAAATCTTTTTTTAAGTTAAAAACTTAATAATAAAATGGAAAATAATATAATAATTATGTGTATAATATACATATTATGGTGTGCCATTTAAACATTGAATTATCACGAAGTTAAGTTCATAAATATTTAATGTAAGGGTTTTCCAACGAAAGACTTTAATTTTAAAACAAACAATGTTACATTTTATGGAATTAATTTTGCTATTTTATATTTCTTTTGCCTGCGTGTATTGAAACGGCAAAATAAATTTGTGAATGTGTGCAAAATCATATTTTATCAAAATGCAACTTGGAACACGAAATTTAATTTCATATGTATTTGCTTTATTTAACTTGACAAAGAAACATTTTGAATCTGTTGTTATACAAATGAAGTGAAGAAAATTTTTAAAACCTTCCATAAATAATTTTAACTTTGTGAAAACCTTTGCATTAATATTTCTAGGGTTAAGTTTTGTAAATAAAAATAAATTATAATTTAATATTTTGATTTAACTTTTTTTCTCCAACTGTGATCATTTCGAAGCAACAAAATTCTAGTTTGGCTGTTATTTAATTTATATTAATTTAATTTTTTTATTTACTTTTTTATAAGTACATTTTAATTATTTTTGATTGTATTCAAAAATTCCAAATTGTGGTTCGAAAAATACCAAATTTTGTTTCTAATATTTTTTTTTTAATTTGAGTTATCCGCTGAAATTATCCAAGTTGGAGAGCGTTGGAACTCATTCTTCTTTTCTAAATAAAAAACGTATTGCCGTTATAAATTACTCAATCGTGCCAATTTAATATTTTTATTCAATAAATAACATAACATATTTTTCAATGAAATAGTTTTTTTTCAAACGAAAGCACACAAAATAATATTAAACAATATTTTCTTTACTTTTGTCAAAACACAAAAATGGACCACACAACAAAAAACAAAAGTCTCAGGTTGTAATTTTAAGAACAAAACATATTTAAAATAACCATTAAATTAAAATAATATAAATATCCACTTTTGTCCATCTATCCATATTTATAAAATAAAAAAAAACATACATATTTACAACTGTGGACTACTTTTTTGTAAACAATTTTATCGACGTAGTTAATTATAACAAAAAAATGAAAAACAAAATATTTTACTTAATTTTATTAATGAAGATCAAGAAATTTCTTCTTTTCGTACTTCAATTAATGAAGATCAAAAAATTTCTTCTTTTCGTACTTCAAACAATACAAAGATACAAAATTGTTAAAAATTCACACTGAAATAAAAAAAAAATACAAACATTTTAAATAAATTAAGGCATATCAAAAATTTAAATACAAAAATCACTGTTAATGCATAGGTAAAATAAAATAAAAAAAATTAGTCAAAATTATGAATAGTATGAACAAAATATAACATTTTGGAAAAATACTCCTCGTCGTCTTTTTTCGGAATTTAAAACAAAAATCTGTGATTTAATAAAAAATAAAAAAACAAAAGATATATATTTAAAAAGTAAAGAAAAATACAAACAATTATTAGTTAAAACTAAAATATATATCTTTAAAAAAAACTTTCAAGGAATTATTTCTTATATAAATTAATAAAATGTAAAACTGTAAATCTTATCTTCGATATTTCGGTTAAAACATGTGCCAATGAAAAATACACACGTAATAAAATATATTTTCTTGTAAAATCATTCTTTCCAGTTAAAAATAAAACGGTGTGAACTCTTTACAGACTTTCTTTGGAAATATCAGTTGCCAAACAATTTGTGTGTATATTAATCTATAAATATTTTTTTTTATAGAACCAGTATTACAGAAATAAAGTAAATATTAAACAAAAAAGCTTCTAATCTTTTTATCTTCAAAGTCCGAATTTATAATCGTAGATGTAAAATTAAATAATAAAAAAAAAGTAAAAAAAATCTTTGATTGAATCATTCATGTGTAAATGTAATTATTACCAACTAAGAAGCATTTTATGTATAAAGTACCTACTTTAATTAAAAAAAAAAAACAATTATGGAATATATTTTCGTTTCTTAGTTATTTTTGAAAATTAACAAGAAAACAAATATGAAAGAAGAGAGACACAGTAAAATATTCAGTGTTATTATGAATGTGTATAACTTTGCCATTAAATTAAAATAAATACATGATTATATTTTTTATCTTAACACAAAAATTAAAACACAAATATAATTATTATGTTTGAAATAGAGTAGATGCAGATTTATATCTTTTTCTGATTGAAAACAAAAATAAAATAACTTAATGTAACTGATTATATTATTCTTTTTATTTATTTATTTTTAACAGGGTGCTTGTAAAATAGATACGATTTGACCAGCTTCGGTTAAAAAGGGTAAGAGTATGATACGAAAAATCAAACCTACTGGCGCATGATAGTAACTTAAAGTGGAAAAACTTAGAAAAGTTTACTTTTTAACAGTCAGTAGGTGAAATAAAATACCATTGCTGCTCTAAGGATCTTTTTAGTGGGCAATGTTTGATTTCTGCAAAAACTGTAACTTACATATTTTCGAAATCAGATAACATTTTATAAAGACAAATTATTGGCAGTTGTAAATTTCCAACCTGTATTTCTTATTGATTTCTTAAACTAATACTTTGAACCAAATATTGAAAGTACCTACTCTAAAAAGTAACTACTCTAAAAACATAAAATTCTAAAATGTTTACACAGATTTTTAGTACAAAAGATTTTCTGATTCACAGAAAGATAATATAGGTGCTTTCATAAACATAAAGTTGCTTTGTTTACACGTTATTCATGTTAACATAACGTGATTAACGTCGATCAAATCACTATGGTTTAAATCATATCACTTCAAATTAATTGTTTAAATGAATAAAATACTTTTTTTATCGTCCACCAACTTCTTCACTAACATCGACAAAATTGAATTCAGCTGACATTAAAATATGATCATTCTTCTATTGTTAGTACAATCCATCTGTAAACAATATCTAATAATGGAAGTTTATCATTTTGCATATTTTGGCTGCAACTATTTGCGTTGTTCAAATAAGAAACTCATATGATTTTCATTTACTCATTGGATTTGTAAATAAAATAGTACCGTGAAATGAAGTTTAGCTAATTAATGAAATGTTAAGCTCAAACTTTAATTTTTGGATTTGTTTCACAGTGAAATAAACAAATTTTCATATGTTTTTAGCAATCTGGGTTGGTTTTCAACACACCAAAAATAGGCGATGTTAATTTTACAAACACACTGTTAGAAATTTCTTTTAACTTTATTAAACATGAGTAACAAAAATAACAAGCTGCCTTTACAATAAACAGTACAACATAAAATACATAAATTTATGTACCTATTTTTCTTTTGATTAACTTCATTGCCTCCTTGGGGGTAGGTATATTTGATTATCTAATTTTTCGGCAATTTTTACATATAAAACGCACTTGATTTTAAATTAAATTTAAAAAAAAACAGCTCAACTCAGGTACAAAAAATCTAATAAATAAATTTAAAAAATATAATCAAACAACAACAGGTACCTCAGGATGTCAATTTCTTATTTAAGATTTAATAAAATTCCATTTTGAATACATACATACAACATACATTTACAAAATAAAAGTATCAAAAAAGAAAATAAATCAAACCGATTATATATATTTTCTTGTGTAAATAAACTATATAATAAAACAGTTTTAAGATTTTATTGAAAAGAAAACAAAGGCAGTATTTTTTAAATTAAAAATTAACTAACAATAATGAAATTAAATTTATTAAAATTTCAATTATTAAAAAAAAAAAAGAATAAAATAAAAATATGAAATAGTTATTTTACAGAATGTGAATGCAGATTATTTCAAACCACATTTATATTTAAAGCAAATTATTGTAAACGATTATGACATAGTCAATAAAACAAAATGAAAAAAAAATAATTAAAAATGTATTATTAAAAAAAAAAACAAACCCAGATAAGAGGATAAATATATCATATCTTTCAATTAAACTTGTTTGACTTTTTTTTTAATAAAATACGAGTAGTCATCTTGGCAACTTAAAGAGGTAAGCAAATAATAATATTTACATTTTCGAATGCTGATGCTGATGTTCCCAAAGTAATTATAAATACGAGGGAGAAATACATTATCAGTGTAAAACGTTACCTACAACAACAAAATAAGCCAAACTTTTATTTTACAAAAAATCCGTTCCACATTACATTGGCTTACTTACATTTAATGTCGAAATTAGTACACTATTTCACAACTACGAGATGATAGCCTCTTGGTGGAACAATTTGTTTAGCTTGTTTGTATTGAAATTTCAACCTACTGGCGCATGATAGTACATATAATAGTAACGCTTGTATGTTATATGGGAACTTTAATTTTCGTCAGTAATGGCCGTGTAGGCTAGTCTCCCTCAATATCATTTTTTCGACAACTCTATATGAACTTGTAAAAAATGCAAAAACAAAACACTGATTTTATCGGTAAAAATAAATACTTATGTCGATTTACATAGTACTTTTGAACTAAAACTAGATTGCTTTGTTTATGTATTATGTCAGCGTATGGGTTTTTAAATTTGTCAGATTTTATAGCGGCGGCCATTTGATCAATCTGCAATATAGTGTTTGTAAAAATTAGTCTATAGCTATATAAAATCAAAAGGGTTTTGATTTTTCGTCAAAAAAATGCACGCGTACAGACTTATTTTTACAAACACTGTTACGGATTGATGTCTATTGACTGATCGTGTAAACGTCGCTTTATATGTGTACGATGACTGACGTGCGTCCTTTGACGCTTTAAAGCTGCCCCACACCAACACGACAGCGACAGCGACAGCGACAGCGCGACAGTTCCATACAATATCAATTTTTTCCAACTCAATTTCAATTAAGCACAAAATTTATTTTTTTTATTATTTAATATTGTTAATTTATCCTAAATAGTTAAGTTTTAACTTCTTTTTGTCAAATTAAAAAAGATCTCTTCACCAAAAACGCTATCGACCGCGTTTTTAGAAAACGCTGCAGGTTTGCCGCCGTCGCGTCGACACTGTCGCGTTGGTGTGGGTATTCTCATATGCCGCTGTGTAGTTAAAATTTGATCCCAAAAAAATCCCCTGTCGCTGTCGCGGTGTAGCGTTGGTTTGGGGCTGCCTTTAAGCGAATCTTACACGGTTTGTCAAATTGTGTATCAGGCTTTAACTCAACTGTCGGCAATGCAGTTCAATAGATGACACCATGGCACTTGACAAATAATTTGACACAAAACTTCACAATTTTTAATAATTCCTATTTACCAGCAAATAAAACACAAAAATAAAAATAATTCTCTTATATTCATAAATAAAGATTTTTAAAATTAAATCAAATTTTCAAAAATAAACTTAAGTGCTTCATATTTATTAAAAATCATCGGTTTTGATTGAGGTGACTACGAAATAAAAATATTAAACCGATGGGATTGATTGCACCCCAATAAGCGCCGAAAATAAGCGAGAAATTGCTGGTTTAAGAAAGAAAGCATGGCTCTTCAAATTATTAGGCAAAGCTATTTGGAAATACCAACTGTTACCCGATTTTACATTAGCGCTTGTGTAATAACAACATTAGCGGTGGTAAGTGATCAAATCCAAACTAAATCCAACTGTGCTCACAAAAATCACACGTCATCCTTAATTTTCTACTTTGAACTTTGTATTTTATTGACAGCATCTTGATTTGGTGTCACCGCTTCAATTGTACTTCCATCCCATGTTGATAGTGAAAAAGCTTCAACTATGGCGATTCGCAACAACATTTTTATTCTTTGGTACCGTCAGCTTTGGATTTCTCTTTAACATGATATTTACCTACCGCTACTGTCGAATGCTTGAAGAAGGCTCCTTCCGTGGTCGAACTTCTGATTTTGTGATGATGTTCATCTTCGGTGGATTGCTAATGACATTCTTTGGATTGTTTGTAAATTTGTTGTTTTTGGGTCAAGCGTTCACACTGATGCTTGTCTATGTATGGTCACGAAGAAATCCTTTCGTACGGATGAACTTCTTTGGATTGCTCAATTTCCAAGCACCCTACTTGCCATGGGTGTTGCTGTGCTTCTCGATGATCTTGGGCAATACAATTTGGGTGGATATCATTGGTATGGGAGTGGGACATATTTACTATTTCCTTGAAGACGTATTTCCTCAACAACAAAATGGATATAAATTCCTGAAAACACCAAACTTCCTGTTAGTTTTGACCTAATCACAAATTGTTATTTGAATAAATTTTACCCCTGATTCTTACAGAAAAGTTATGTTTAATGAACACATAGATCGAAACTACCAACCAATGCCTGAAGATCGGCCTGGAGGATTTGATTGGGGCGAACAAGTTGGAGAAATAAATCGACTTGGCCGTGATGATAATAATCAGCCAGCAGCTGATGCACGTCCAGCTTAAAACTAATAACGCCAAATATAATACAACAAAATAAGTTCAAGAGTAAAGACAACATTTTCTGGCTTTGAGTTTATTAATTTTTGTTTTACATTTTAAGAGCAAGGAAAATTGTATTTATTTGTTCATTTTGCAATACAACATTTAAGTCTATATCTGTTCTTTGTTTCAATTTTATTCTTTTTTTTTTATTACTTTATGATTCAAAAACAGATTATGGTAGAAAAGGCTTAATTTGTAATATAAGGTTATTAGTTTCTTTGTACATAAATATAAATACATAAAAAATTGATAAAGGATTATGTAGAAACATTTTTTATATAAACATTTTTTGTCTGTTTATTTTTGGGTGATTATATATTCTTGGAATGTAACATTTTTATATCAGACCAACAAAACATAAGCAGAATTCTTAAAAACATTGACATAGAACCTAATTCTGTTTATTAAATGAAGTTTTACGTTCTTATGATAATAACAATCTTATGCCTAAAAGCTGCATTTTAGACATGTGGTTGCTTCATTCTTCTTTGCTTAGAAGCATCTATCAACCATATTCACATAATGATGGAAATACTTGAGGAAATCTTCACGTGTAAAATACAATC
Source organism: Baccha elongata (assembly GCA_951217065.1). NCBI lineage: Eukaryota > Metazoa > Arthropoda > Insecta > Diptera > Syrphidae > Baccha > Baccha elongata. Next base: position 5,953,319 of record OX578272.1, read on the forward strand.
GTGAACAAAATACAGAGCGAACCTCATCTGGTACTATCATGTAGAAAGAAGAGAACCCCGTCAAAATCACACAACGCACCGTTACTCATATTAAGATGGCTAGGTATGCCAAAAACAAATGAAAGACACACTACAGACATGCCAATGTTTTCTGAGGTCAATACGGGGGATTCCACAAACAGATCCCTAAGTGAAGCGGGAGAATGTTGCTGCTGGTCGAATAATTAACAATTATAGTTACTGAAAAAAAAAACTATGAATTATGAAAAGAATCAATGATGATGTCTGGACCGAGTTTGTCTTGTTATACCTTTAGCACTACAAGTCGGAAAAAATGTTCAAGCAACCTTCAACTTTAATTTGTTTTCTAGGTAAAGCCGGGAAGTTTAAGAATTGTGGTTCCAGTCGAGATGATTAAATGCGTCGGAGAAGATGAAGATGCCCGATGGGTAGATTCCAATTCAAAAAGTATGCATCATCACATAAGCTACATAATTAGAAGCTAGCATTCAACATTGTTTAAACTCTAGGTTACGCTAGACGATGACAAATGTCAAGTTAAAAAAAATGTAAATTAGATTACGATTTGGTCTTTCTAATAAAAAAAAAAAGACTTTAAATCAGTTCCCTTTAAAATAACGTTGCTAAAATAAAAACAGAAACAGTGCGTTCGTGTGTACAAAACCCATATTCATCTTAGCTATTACATAAAAATAAACATGAATAAAGTTGGTTTTTGGTCACAGAGATTTGGATTTTATTTTGGGTTATCTCAACTCATTCTGAACATTGAATTTAGAATATTTTGAATTTAATTACTGCTGATTGATTCAATTTGAGGATCTTCAAATTTGAATGCTGGAAACTGTGTCATATCAACTCCTGGACCACCATCGAATTGTTTGGCTACTCGCTCCAATTCGTTTTTCAGTTCACGTTCAATGTCAGCATTAGAGTCAACCATTTTTCCACCACTATTTAAAAATTCACCATTACTTTATGATAATATTAACTACTAAATAATTATTTCTAACCTGCTCTTGCTTTTGTATTCCTGAATCTTTTCAAGGAAAAGCTTCTGAATGGGATCTGCAGTTTTGTTCAAAAGTGGGGCCATGACTCCAAAGTTTCGCGAGGAGCAAACTCCTGGGCGTAAGACTTTAAGGAAAGCAGTAGCGGAAATCTAGATGTAAGCATGATGGCATTAAATACAATTTATTCATATATTTTAATAAAGTTGCATAACCTTACCATTTTTGCAAAAATTTTCTGGTGCGGACGAAAAATGGGCAGACTGAAATGACACTAATGACAGATTGATTTAAAATTCTAGTTAATAGGGAGACGTATATTTTTCCAGTCAAGAATGTCAAAATGGCAGCGAGTGGAATAGACTGGAATAAAGGCTCTCATATGTTGTTGAGAATCTAGTTTTTCTGACCACTAGGTATCGCATTGAGTCATTTAAGTAGGAAAACTGATTTTGTTTATTTCATCTAGTTTTTTTTCCAATAAAAATAGATTCACAAATAAGTAAATAACGAATATTTCCTCATAAATTCACATTTTCCTCAAAGCCAACAATTCTGTAAGATATGGAAATGTTATCGAGTGCATTTTAAATGGATTAAATGGAACTGAGCACACATAGTAATGGGCAATTAACTGAGCACACTTGTTCATGGATAAAAAATTGGTAAATATTTTCCGCTCTATCACGCTTGGTTAGTTAATTCCATTTCTGTGCATTTTAAATAGTGAAACTGATTTTATTTGTGAAATTAAGCATTTAAAATAATGGAAATTTAACTGAGAAATACGATAACTTCCCCTATATACATTTTTTTAAGTGGGAGTTTGTCTAACAAAAGGTGCTGCGGTAGTTAAGGCAGAACCATAATAGAAGAATTAGTACGTACGGTGCCGTACGAAATTAGCGAGAACAAGGAATTTGTATAGTGCGCACATAATGTCGGATGGCTCAGTTTCGGCAAGTTTTCGTTCACTTTTGCCTCCGTACGTAAAGAGCGCTCCAGAGCGCAGTTTACGTACGTAAATCTGACAGCCAGCCAAATACATGTGAAATTGGCTTGAGTGTGCGTTCGACCATTATGGTCGACTGAAGGTAATGGCGGCACTTAAGGAAACTTGACGTAGAACCATTGTATATACATTTCTATAGTATTTTCATGCTGAATAATCACCGCCTGGCCATCTTGAGAAACGTGTGATAAACACATTTTTAGGTTCGTACATTTAATAGTTGTCTATTCTGTAACCCTGACAACAGTCGTAAGCATATATTATTTTTGTTTTGTTTACGACTCTTCTCAAGGAAATATGGATTTTAGAGCCAATAAAATACATTATATATTATTAATTTGTTTTGTAGACGACTATTGTTAGGGTAACAGAATAGACACTTAGTAAATGTAAGAACCTCCAAATGTGAAGTTAACAACTTTGTTTAGATGGCGCTGCTCCATGGTTGTACTATAGAAATTTATATACAATGGTAGAACTATGACATTAGCTTTCGTTTGCTTACGACTATTATGGTTGGCCCTTTAGTCTTTGAATGGATGAATTTTTGCGTTGAAAAAAAGTTTCGTCAAAAGCAGTCAGGGCAAAACCATGAATGAAGAAATACAAGATTACGACACTTGGTTTTTTTCAGCTTTTTGTTGTTGTGTTTTTTTCACTTGTGACGTAAGAACAAACAGAAAAACAATTAAATGGTGGAATCTTGTTATGAATTTACCCCAACCAAAGGGAAAAAGAGTGCAAGATGTTTACATCACAAGTGAAAATTACGTCACAAGTGAAACAACAACAAAGTGAAAATGCCAAAGTGTCGTAATCTTGTATTCTTTCATTCATGGGGGAGAGTTCGGTTTTGGATCGCAAAGTGTGCGGTTGGTTTTCTGCCAACCTAAAAAGTAAAACCAAAAGTAGTTAAAATGTAATTCAACACATTTTTTTTCCGGGTGGCTTGTCCCCCAGCAATCGGGCTGCTATAAAGCAGCAAAATAGTGTGCTTGACATAGCAAATTAAAATAAATGTTATAAAATATAACATTTAATGGAGCCAGGAAGCTACATCATTACTGGCGTGATGTGCATGCAGCGCTCCAAGTTAATCAAGGTTAGCCAGGACGACAGCTTCCCGCCTAGCTAACATTTTGCCGTTGAGTACTTAAATGTGCCATTTGATAACAAAGACGATACCGTAGCCGCAAGGTAACGGTGAAAGAAAACAGACGATACTACAGTTGAAGACAACAGTAAACTCAACAAGCTAGTCATCGCTCCCAAAAGGAATCAGCAACATATAAAAAAAAATAATAATCTTCGCGTACCTATGCATTTTAATTATCTTTTTTAAAATATAAATAGCTTTGTATTAATATATAAATTATTGAGATATCTCGCTCTAATTCAAGTGATAAAACTATAAATACATCTATGTAAATCAAATTCAAGTTATAAAATCTTATTATAACCATTAAACCCAAGCTCGTTCTTCTAAAATTATTAAAAATTCAAGTATATGTGTTTAACATTAAAGAAAAATACTGAGCTCTCGCTCTAATATCAAAAGAAAAGTGTGTACAAGATGTACATTATTATTGTATTGTATTGTAGGGATAGTTTTAAGAATGTATATATGTTTTTTTTAGTATAGGTTTATTTTGTAAATACATTTGTGACTTTCCGTCTTAAGCGACAAAATAATACTTATGAGCAAAAGTAGTATGACTATATATGTTTTATATAATAACTGTTCGCCACGAGGCTTTCCATTATACGCAACTGAAAAAGAAGGCCATACATTACAGCCACTTTTGTACTCGCTAAAGCGAACAAGAATTAGAATTAGAATAAGACAAAAATGTAACTCGAAACTAAAAGACTCAATAAAATTCAATTCAATTCAATTCAATTCATTCATGGGGCAAAACCACGTTGTCGATTCGAACCCCTCTTGCCCAAATCCTCAGTTTCATTTTTCTTCTAGCTGTGAATTCGTGTTCATTTGTAATACAATGGTGCGCTAATATATATTTAATTACGACTAAACAAAGAAAACGACAACTGTAATAGGCATGGTATAAATAATCAAGGCTATTCCGTTGTCTTTTGTCGCATACAGCATGAATAATCCCGCCTATTGAAAGGTGGTTTGTATGATTACATACTGCAGTTAGGCTGCGTAGCCTGCGCTCCATGATTCAATTTACTTTGAGAAGTGAGTGAATTAGAAACCAACACTATTTTTGGCAGCAGATATAGCTATTTCATGGCCGCCACCACCAATCATCAGACTCAAGACTCCTTTTGTTAATTAGTGTCGCTCGCCTATCTACAATCTCATGTTTAATGAAAAACACGTAATAGAATTTTTGATGGCACCATGCCTATTACCGTTGTCGGTTGCCGTTTTCTTTTTCGTGTTGTTTTTCACTACAAACGACAATGGTAACAGGCAAGATTGTTAAGCACGATGCAGATTGCAGACCGACCCTAATTATCTAAAATTTGTTATGAAACTAGCTAGACAAAGCAGATGATCTATATTTACGTTTTTTTTTTTTTTGCAACACGACCCCCAACGGGGCATTTATTTAAATGTTTTTTTTTATACAATGCGGAACAGGAAATCGGGCATCTTTTTACTTGGTTACGTTAAAAAACAAAATTGTGGCATTTGGGGATTGTTAAGATATTTATTTTTTGTGGTCATAATATATGCAAACATCCGCAAATTCGACACTTTGAACAGGAATATTCGTCAAATTATGACCAAGATTCTATGTGTCGAAAAGTCAGACAAAATGGTAGCCGAGGGTTATGACGCCTCCTCCTTCTTATAGTCCATTCACGGATTGTAAGAGCAAACTTTTTACAGATCGGCAATGGCAATGGCAATGATCCTGTAAATCCAGTAAAAATGAAAAAAAAAAACTCAATTTTATTTTATTTTTCATTTCAATTTGATCTCTTTATTGTAATTTTCTATTTCAAATATCTTAATTAAGCTAGCTCAACACGATTGTATTAATATTTTATAATCGCTTTTGAATAATTATGCTCTTTTTTTTTAAATTTTAATCTTGTTTTTAACAATATTTATTTTTAATTTGTTGCTAAAAATCTTCGTAAATAGTGTATATTTTCAAAATTATTCGAAATTCTAAGTTCAGCTTGTAATATTTTAAATTCACATGTTTTATATATAATTGATTACTTTTGTTCAAATACCTACTGATGACTTCAACAACTGAATTAAATACAAACATTCATTCAAATCGCAGATGAAATAATTAATATTTATTAAAAAATAGCCACAAACACAAATTGATTATTAATATTTAACAAAAACCTAAATATTAGGCAGACTGAATAAAAGAAATAAAGCAAAACTGATACTGACAATCACAATAATAATTATGACTCAAATGAAAATATGTAATTAGGTTAGTATTTGAATTTACAATTATTGAAAACTTATGTTGGTCGACAAAGTGTAATCGGTAGCAGAGAAAATGTTCAAAATTATTATAACGAAACTATCAATAAGTCCAGATATAAAAATACATCTTGATACAAGTTTTTTTTTTTATATGCATATCGTTTGTATTTGGTGTACCACTTTTGATTACTATCCGAGATTTGCAGATTATACCACGATGCATTGCAATTATATACTTCGTTATTTTTAAATTCTGCCCATGACTCGATTAAAACCTTATTCACTTTCCTCCAGACCATTAACATTTACGCTTATTTAAAATTCAAAATATAAACTTAAATGAAAAAAAAATTATCTCTTTTTTGTTATAGGAAGAATTATAGTTACCAAACTAAAATAATTTGAAAATAGCACTCGTTCAATTATATTAGCGGGACAGAAAAGAGGAACGCTTTACTGTCATCACTTTAATATCTCGCTTATAATCTAGATTTGTTCTATTCTAATCTATAACAATAAAATATTTTGTTGCCATTCTATAGCGCGCTTCGTTATTCATGTATTTTTGTTTAATTATTTATGCTCTGTGCTTGCGTTCAGTCCATTAAGATGTTTTTTTTTTTTAATTTTAAATGTATCAACTAGTGTTTTTGTTTTATTTTAAGTTACTTTTACTTACTTACTACTTTCTTAAAATTAAAAAAAGAAAAATAATATACAATAGCGTGGGAAAGGGAGTGGGTGAAAATGGAACAACAGTCGTTTGGTTATGAAAAAAAAAATAAAAAAATAAATAAACGAGGTTGAACCAAATTTACTCCACACAAAAAAAAAAAGAAGAGGAGATTTAAAAGTTTTTTTTTTTTGCAAATCAAATATCAAATAGTTTGACGCAAGTTAAATCGATTTGCTTTACAAATTTATAAACTAATAGGTTTCACAAAATCGTTTTCAAATTGATACGGTTGCTAGTACCACAGTGATATCGTCTGGCTTGCCACCTAAAATTATACAATTCACAAATTCAATAGTATGTAATATCAAATTTAGAAAAATATATCTTAAGCTTACCGGTTGCGTTGATATTATTGCGCCTGGCATTAATCGCAAAAGGCGACATAAATTCACTGTCAAAAGACAAAGAGCGTGCCATTAAAGCGAGTGAATTCGCGGTCATTTGAAGTTTCACGGGATCGGTAACTCCCTCGACCTAAAACAGAAAAAAACATCCAAATTAAACATTTTTATTTAAAACATTTTGTTTGATCATTTTTACATCTTTGAGAACATCAAGAAGAAGTTTCTCGGGCACATTATCAAAAACTCCATCGGTCGCCACAAGGATCACATCACCATCCTTCACGGGGAAACTGAGGGTGTCTGCTGAATCAGGACTATCGCTGAGCACATTATGTCCGTGGCCGGGTGGAGGCAACGACAATTGGAACGGTGTGTTAAAATAATGTTGTTGCTCTTCGGATTTGTGAACTATTTCACCTTTGCGAACAACAATAAAGCCACTATCACCTATATTGGCTGTGTACACAGTGCTGTTCTCTCGATTTAATACCAATACACATGCCGTACTACTACCTGAAATAAACAAAAATAGGAATTTAAAATTTGAATTGTTTTGGCTAAATTCCAGGGAATGAGTGTTCATTATTTCGTTTTTAATTTACACAGCAAATCTCTTGATAAAAGAAAATTTGACATGTGCATATGTATTTATTTTGGACTCACACCCACCTTTTGACCATAAAAAGATTTTTAATTGATCATTTTTGACTTTGAAATTACACGTTTTTTATTATTTTACTATAATATTTCAAATGGGAGACGCAGTTAAACATTTTTTTAAGATAAAGGTAAATTTACCAAATAATGATGAAATTTACAATTCAAGGCTAGTTCTGGCTTCATACAAAGAAAAAGAATTCACTCCTTAAACAACAACTTGGTTAACTGTCGAATCTTTACATAATATAAAAGTAAACTTTTAATAACTTGTACCTGACACTATTGGTGCAAAACATAATCGTTTTCATTTGTTTGAAAATGTTAAACACAGAGAATCAGTTTTCGAGAGACTGACATGCGTTTGTAGAGTGAACTTTGAATTTATTTATTGCAGCAGTGGTTGTTAAACTTAATAGTTATTTTTTATTTTTTGGCATAGATAAAGGTAATTTTGCATCAACCAGCAGTGGGTACGTAATTCTGTTTGAAAAATATCTGTTACTGTTATTTATTTGTTAAATGTTTACATAATTAATAAGTAGATAATTTTAACTATTCCTTTCTATGTGACCAGTTACTGACCATTTAATTTTTACATAATATAAATTATCTCATGTCTCATATTTTTGACCCAAGCGCGACATATATGTATTAGTTTCAATATCCGACTGACCTTGTTATCTAGCTGTGAAATCATTTTATAATTCTAAGAAACACACTTACACTGGATTGAACAGCCAGTTTGATTGTTCTAGCATCTTTACCACATGTGTACCTAACCTATAGAAGAACCCGAAAAATTCCCTCGTTTGATTTAACGATACAGGCAGACAAGAGACTTAAGTGGCTATTAGTTGACATTCATAAGATCTCATATTTTCTTTGCCTCCCGAGGATTAAATGAAATGCAAACTATGTATACATAGTTTGAGAGGTATATTTCTTGATGAACATCTGAAGGTATTATAAGAGAATTGAGATAAATATACATGTGTGAAAAAATTTATTTTGTTAACGGAAATCTCGACTTTTTTTTATGAATTTTGTAGAAAAATTAGACATGGCATTCATAGTTTTCGCGACAGGTCAAGAAAAGTACGTCACAGGAAACGATATAAAAAATGTTGGCAGAGAAATAAGAAAACTTTATTGTTTTGTTCTTTTGTATACAATTCAGGGTCAGTTCAAAGAAAAATGTATAAAATTGATTATATTTTATTATTAAACCGAAACGCGTCGAAAGAGTAAGTATTTAAAACCTAAAACATAAAACATAGAAACATTTATCATTTTTAAAATTTATTTATGTTACGACGAACTATATATTGTTTCGCGTTTATAAATAAACAAATCAGACATATCAACACAGCTGATCTTCCAGCAAAAAGGTCAAACAAAACTGACGCCAACAGTCCAATTCTCTAACACATCTATCTCTAACTAAAATTAGATTTCAAAAATTTCACAGACTTGTGTGCTCTATTAAATGTTTAGAAATTGTAAACATAAATAAATATTGACTATCGACTGATAATACTAAACCGATTGTACTTTTTCCATAAGACCGGTCGTCTTTGTGTAAATAAAAAAAAAACCACCAGACTTACGGCAAACTCTTCAAATGAACAAATGATAATACGATAAATCCAAGTAAACCCAAAATGTTCTGAAGGAATTTTATTATACCCTGCGCAATTTATTTAAAAAATAAAACGTGATGTTATGTGAAGCCGCTTATCTGAGTTTGAAAGTTTCAAATTAAATAAACAATAAACAGAATACACAACTTGGATGCACGTATTTGCTTGTATGACTGATATTAACCTTGTTATTTGGAAATGCAAACATTTATTTTCATGAGGACTTATTTTCGTGAGGATAATTACGAAGATTTATCGTTTTATGTTCTAGAGTCTAATTTACTTCTCAATAACGCGGCGTATAAAAATACATTTAAGCTGAGAACTTAGAACTCTTTCATCTTTGCTATAAATGTTTTACTCTAATCCATAAGACAGTATTCATATGTAGTGTACATTATATGGTAGAAAAATAATTTTCACAAAAATATTTTTGCATTTTTCGAAAGTGCTTCCACAGGGTCCAAGACCTAGGAATGACGTGTTCACATTAGTTGATCTGTCACTTCCGTCAATAACCTGATCTATCTCTGTTTAATCAATTGGTTTCTCTACAAAACATAATTGAGCAAGTGATCAAAGATTTTTCGGGCCACTGTTTCTTTTGGAAACTGATTACACTGGACTGGATTTTTTTTTCTGAAGTAGGTTTGTCAGGAAGTCCTGACAAGTTAACAGATATGAAAAATGATTTTATCAGAAAAAAAAACATAACTGAGAAGACAAGATTTTCGACAGCAAAATTTTAGATGGGGCTTGTTTGAATCCAATAACAAGAAATACAAGATGTAGAATATATACACATAATATATAACTTACCTAAGATAGGTTTCTTTTGCTCCAATAGTTCACAGTAACTATACGCTAATAGATTTACTGGTCGTTGTGGATTAAAATTAACACAATGGACTAGACGCTCGCAGGTTTTCATCAGGAAAGATGAAAATTCACCGGGATCAATACCATAACTTCGCCATCCACCAACACCATCGGCGACGCCTGTATAAAAGATAACAAGAAAAACAATTTAAATTAATAAGTACATAATTATAGTATTGGTTATTTTTTACGAGAAAGCAAAACTATTTACGTAAAAGTATGTAAACTTTTAATAAAACTGTTTGTCTATTATGATTGCATAAACAAAATTACACAATATATGTATATTTATTGAAAAGAAAATTAACTAAAAAAAAATTAAGTGAAAACACTTTATGGCAATAAACAATCACGAAGACCACTACATTGTAGAATATTATTGTCAACAAAATAATTTATCAACCAACAGATTTAATCAACCGGCGTGGTTTTTATTTTATAAGGTAGGTACTTACAGGGTATGTTATTAAAAAAAATGTTTTAACAGCTATTAAATGCAGATACTTAACAAGTCAATTATTATCAAAATCAGAAATTTAAAACAAGATTCAGATCTCTCTTTTTTGATTACATCAAGTACCTGCACTCCTTCGAAGGGGGCAATCGAAAAAGTGTTAAATGAAAATGTAAAACTTTAGTGTTGTTGTAAGTTCATGTTAAAACAATTCTGGCAAGCAAAACATCATTTGTTAAAATCCAAACTCAAGGTATTGAACATTTTTGCAATACTCAGCTATTATTTGACTTCTTAAATCATTAGTTTCATTAATTTTTTGACAGTTAAAATTTAATTCGCTTGATCATTTGAAAAAGTTGAGTTCAATACTTCGGTATTCAATTTCACTTTCTCGATTGCCCCATTTATATGCAAATATGAATTCATTAAAGGTAATTAAATGCTTAATACTAGGTTACGATTACTAAGAAATGTTCAAACATGTTTTTGCATCCGCATCGGGAAAAGCATGTAGTTTTTTAAAAATACCCCGAAATACGAAGAAATGTTTCAAATGCAAAAATAGTTTTCAAATGCAAAAATATTTTCACATAATAATTGAAGTGGCCGTCACCCACCAAACATAAATGTATCCAACAAAAAATGAATGTAACGATGAACCATAAAGAGGACATTGATGACATAAGCGCTGTCTATAGTATTGCCATATCGTAATCTAATCTAAATTAATATTCTTTAAGTTTGCATTTGCCAATAAGAAGTGTTTAATTTTCTGTAAAGTTTTAAAAGTTTATTTTTAATTTTATTTTATATAAATTGTTCCTCAATGTAATTTATTAACAACAAAAGTAAGTGCAATAGTTATCAAATCGTTTTAAATTATTTAAATGTTTAAATTATTATTATTTTTGTATTCATAAAACATTTCATTGTTAATTGTTTCTTTAAGAACTAATAAATCCAAACCCCCTGATGAAGCCGGAAAAAACCGGAGAAACGTTGGGAAAAAGAATGAATTATTTTTTTTAATTGATTCCATTTTTTCATATCGATCATCAAGCCCAATTTGAAATTATCAAAAGTTAAATATATATGATCAAAAACCAATATACAAAATGTTCTTTTTGTTTGAAAGGATATTTTTCCCAAAATACTTCCTTTTTTGCAGACCTTAAAATAATCATTTAGTTCAATAAACAAAAATTAAAGATTTAACTCCCTCGTTAATCCAGAAGATAGTTAAAAAAAAAAAACAAGCACACAAAAGAGCGAACAAAACTATAAACTGATCTTATTGTTATATAATTCCACCTAAATTCTCACAGAAATAAAAAAAAGTCAATCCACTTTTATATTTGATTCACCCTGTTGCAGTTACTGGTAGGTTTCAGTTTCAATTTCAATTAATAAAATTCTTTCAATTTTGATTCCAGATTACACCGGTTTTACATGACCAAGCCACATGAATCACTTTTATCGAGTTTAATGCTGATATTTATTTCGTACTATAATTTATGTATGTACATTTTTTTATTTATTTGTAATGTTTTTTTTTTTTTGTAGATGTCAGTGACGGACATAATAAAACCGTAAATATGTTTATAAATTCACATTACAAAATGGATCTTAGGTACCAAATAATAATAGTTGCTTGATTACTTTTTTTGAGTTCATGGCGAAAAATTTTGATGCACTTTTTTGAAATTGACAAAAACCGCAAAGAAATATTAAATAAAGGACATGCATACATGTTGTTATGGCAAGTTATATTGATGTTTTTAATTGGGAAATTTAAGAAAAAAACTATGCAGATTCAATTGTTATTGTAGATTGAATTTAAGACTTTTTTTAGGATATTTTTTGATGTAACCAAATATCGGCCGTTAATTTGAATTTGAAAGCGTTTTAATTTGTTTTACGGAAATGATGCAAATATGTGGGGGTACGTATCTAAACCCTTCCAGATGGTTGTTTTAAATGACTACATTTTCTTGTTTGTATAATTGTGTTCCATATTATTTTTTTGAAAGTGGAACCTTAACATCTTATGATTTTTTAAAATTTAAGAACAACAAAATGCACCTTTTCTGTTTTGAAACGAGGTGGGGACACGTTACGGAAATGATATTTAGGAGGTAAATGCTTTATTTTTATGCCAAAATGTTTGAAAATATTTAAAATTTAAACTTGGATGTAACGAAGCGGCTGGTAACGCTCTTAAAGATCCCAAAATATTTCTAATTATTTTAATATTTTAATCGTTTTCGGCTACGAACACGAAAAAGAGCTTTTAGTGGAGAATCACCCATATGTTTTAGAAATGCTTTTAATAACTGCTTTTAATAAATTAAAAGAAAAAAGGTATTTAACGAAAAAATATTAAAACAAAAACTACAATTAAGAAACAAGACGATCATTTAGTTAGAACTGAGAACTTTTCTTTGGGGTACCTTAAATAGCAAGCTTTCAAATAGACACGCTTAACATAATTTTTATCAGTCTCATTTAGGAAAATAAGTTTTTTCCTTAACTGTTATCCCTCATATGGTACAGTCACACATGTCTGCCTGTTAGTCTGCTTGTAACGACAACTACAGACAACTTTTTTGAATCAAAAACAAATCAGGTTTTGAAACAATAGAATTTTCGGAGCATTCTGCATGGTGCATCTTTATATTCAACTTTTTCATAACATTAAATTTGTTATTTTTTATTGCATGTTTATCTCGATGTTTACCTATTTGCCATTTCATATCTTCTATGCTTCATCTCTTGGATGTTATATTTGTTTGCAAATTTATTTCTTTAATTTACACTTCTGTGTGAAAAGTAAGTCCCCATTCTGCTCTGCTTCACGATAAAAAACGTGAAGCAGAGTCAACCAATATGGCATCAGTCCAAATGTCTTGTCAATGCCATATGCAAATAGATACCTTTAGTTAAAATGCGTCTCAACCTAATAACACAAGGAAGACAAATAATTTCCTGAAATCTAGACTATATAAGTGATTGCCAAAGAAATTTGCAAGTTGTTACTTTTTTTGATTATACCTACATATTTGTTTTTAAATGTTTAGGTAGGCATATATATAATGCTCATATATGTATGTAATTCATTTGGCCCTACATAATGTGTTTTTTTATCGCCTAAGCCACATTATTCTTAAGACACATAGTGAAAGAGGAGTGTTTTCTCGAGCAAAAATGCAAGATTTCATAGATTACCATCTGTCACTTTCCAAAGAAAGAAAGATTGATAGAATGCTATACAATGTATGGTGGGCATTTGCTAGCTTACTATTTCAGACCAATTACACAGAAAAAAACAAAAGTCAATATGAAAGTGACAGCTCATAGAATACTATGTCTAGCATGCTATGAGCTGAGCAAGATATAGCAAGAAATTTTTCATAGAATTCTATTTGCAGTCTCCATGAACAATTTTAATAAAATGCCATTTTGCATTCTATGAAATCTAGATCGTGAAGACACCATGATAGGTACTCGCCGGTGGTCTGGTTGCCGCACCAATCTACCATACTCTAAAAAACAGAAATTCTAGCACACCGGGTGGAATAATTAAATCAGACATACAATTTCAAGAACCAATTCATATTGAAATATCATTTTGATATCATAATTTTATTGTTAATTTATGTTTTGTACATCTATTATTATGTAGCTACTATGTACATAAAAATAAAAAAATTAACAGCCACCTAAAGAACTACATAAATGTTTTATGAGAACTCATGGTGCAAAAGTTGCCTACAAATGTTCCAATACGTTCATTTTCATTCTCGATAAAGAAGGTTCCTCTGCAAACAGACACAACTTACAATTTTACATCAATTATTTCAAAATAAGTAAGTACATTATATATTCCAGTTTTTGTTTTCTAATCGATTTATTTTCGTCATTTAAATTTAATTGTAATATACAGAAAAGAAAAGTATCATAAATTGTATTCTCTGAACAGTTTATTTTAAATAGGTACCTTCTTCTCATACTGCAAATATTTTTTTTTTCTATAAATAACTGATTGTTTACACAAAAAATCATAATGATCACGAGTTTGAATGTTTGCCAAAAACAAAATAAATGCTCGTTCATAATTTTATAAAATTCCAAATCAAAAGTAGACCAAAGCGAGAAAAACGAAAACATACTAGCAGACTAGAATAAAAAAGGCGTAAATAATCATAATTTACTTGACCTGTTGATTAAGAACAGTACACTAATAAAATGTAATTATTAATAGAGTTCATTCAATTGTTGCTTCATTCATATCATCATTTTTTTTTTATTCTTGGTTGACATGGATTTAGTTAAAATTTATAAAACGATATGATTCTTGTCAAATATGTAACAGTTAAATACAAATTTCCTGTTTCAGTGAGCTAAACAGAATGTTACGACACAATAGAAATAAAATTGAAAGAGTTAATTCAAACAGCATTTCATTCGACGTAAATAATAGTAATAAATATTAATAATTGTTGTTTCTCAAATGACATCACAAGTTTAATGCCGGGTGGAATAATTAAATCAGTTTGATTCTGTGCTTAAATGAAATTGAAATCATTAACTGGTTTATTAATGGAAGCGAATTACTAGTTCACGAGTTTGAATTGTTTTTTTTATTATAAAAGTACGTCTTCATTTTCAAATGATTTTGAAATATAAAAATAATTAAGTGATTTAGTTAAAAGCATTTGTTTTCACTTTTTAATATATTTTTAAATAATTGCCTTCAATAAATAACTACATAATGTGTATTTACTTAAAAGATGAAGCTTTTCATTTGAACAGGTTCTCATCCACATATTCATCAATGCAATAATTTGATTCTAATATTATAATTTATTTTATTTTATAATTAATAACTTTGTTAGGTTTTTTATTTAACCATTGAATTATTATCTCACATACTATTAATTTCACGAATGTCTGCTAATTTATGCATAGAACGATGATATCATAAGTCCAAAAGCTAATTCAAAAATTCAAATAATGATGAAGTGGATTACTTAAAGTAATAATTTGAGAAATTGCCATTAAACATAAGAATGATTTCTAAGCGTCGTGCAAACCGGTTATTCAATTGCGAAAGTTACAAGTGTACTCGAATATTTAGTTCTAGTTAATAGTGTCGTTAAACAAAATTTGAACCATATACAATTTGATTGTGTCCTTAGAATTTGGACTTAAATATTTTCAATCTACTTAGTACCACTGTAAGGAATATTACAAAAAAGTATAAATAAATAACTAGAAACTGAAAAGTTTGGGGGCTATGTTGGATATATGTACATACATAAAGCGTGGCTAAAGGCGATTTTGCAATTGCAAATTTTCAAAACTAAATTAATAAAAATATTAAAAATATTGAAAGCAACTGGATATTCACAGATTGTATATGCCGTCAGAAGTATTGAGTACAGATCAACACGAGGTAGTGACAAACCTTTCAAGGGTACGTATTAATTTTTTTTTTTTTTTCAAATTGCATCTCATCTTAGCAGTTTATATTCGGCCGTAAATTGTAGGACCTCTGCAATCTTATAGAACCAGCAACACACTCAAAAAGTATCCTCTTTTTATGCAGAAGGAGAAATCCTGAAGCATTATAAATGAAGCATAAGAATCGTGATGATGATTCGAAGTTAGTAAGATAGAATTGAAGGAAAAGAAATAAAGTCATTGAAAAGCATCAAACAATTGTTCAAAATAAATATTAATAAAGTTGATCATAAGATTATCTTTTAAAAAGTATTACTAAATCAAAACGATTCCATGTGATTTTATTAACCGCGTATCGAAGTTTATAGTCATGATGTAATCTTCTTGCTACTATTCTGACTTAGCCTTGAAACAAACCACAAAACAAAAAAAGAAACATTATATTCTATTTAATTAGGAAAATTTAATTAAATTATAACCTCAAATCGAATTGTATGTATTTTTGTTCATTCGATTTCATTTTGCTTTATTAATTACAATGTTATTCTTGCAGCCATAACCACCCTTAGTGAAATAGTTTGTTGCAATTTATCGATAAAATGAGGGTGTGTCAAATATAGTCAATGAACTGTGTTATTCGGAGAAAAATCGTCTCCCTTGTTATTATGTGAATAGCCAATCGTTCTAGAGGAATAGTAAGGGCATACCATTTTCAGACGAATTCGAATTGCTAAGATAAGATGCACTCTACGATGACAGATTACGTATACTCTTTTAGGTTTTTGCACATCTTCCCCAGAGACAGTCACATTTGAACAACCATTAACCGACACAGAT
This sequence comes from Baccha elongata, assembly GCA_951217065.1. NCBI lineage: Eukaryota > Metazoa > Arthropoda > Insecta > Diptera > Syrphidae > Baccha > Baccha elongata. Next base: position 5,969,808 of record OX578272.1, read on the forward strand.
AGCAATAGGACACTCACTACCTTCCGATTATGTGGCAACATTTAATCTTTACGTTATGCATTTGCAACTAAAAATATAATAAGTTTTCAGAGTCAAACTAAAATCGATAGTGTGATAGCTATTCTGATTCCGGCTCAACTTTAAGTTCAACCAATAACCTATACATAGCTATTCTTTTTGCATAATATGTAGGTATTTCTATTTTCTGTCGCGAGTATAATCTCGGTGGGCAATGAATGACAGCATAAAATATGGCACTTAACGTCCAATTATCTTATTTTATAAACAACAATCGCAGTCATGAGCTACTAGCTGTTACATGTGCAATAATTATCCATTCGTACTCGTACAAGGTGAAAGTGATCTAATAAGTTACCTGTTACATGGCAATTGTAACGGCTCGAATAAACTTTTGTTTACATTGCATTATTTAGATATTTTTAAAGAACTTATATTGTTTATCTTTGTTTTGTAAAATACTAGGTATCTGATTTAAAGTAAAGTGGTGAGCCCAAAGTGCGCCAGTAATTCTCTGTCACCATGAAGTTATGGCACATGTCCAAAACAAGTGAAGTGGGTGATTTTAGAATCAGGCTTGCGATGTGAAAAATTATGTTTCCACTTACTTATTATATTTTGGTTATCTTAAAATAAGTTGGGTGCAAGGAACGTCATACGACGTTCAGTTAGAATTGCGAAGAAAGAGAGCTAGGCCTAAATACCTGTTATTATATTCAAACGAAACTATGTTATTTAATAATAAATTAATTTTATTGTTAACCATAAGAAGATATGTCTTGAACTAAAGAAAATATAACTTTTAAGGTTTTCGCGGTTGTTAACACATGACATTTTTAATTATTTCGGATTAGCCGCGTTATAAATTAAATATTTAGTGAGTTCAATACAGTACTCACCCCGAACGTTTCACTGCAAATTACAATGAGCGTGGTCACCGGGAAACTGCCATAGAGATGTTATGTGTTTGTTATTGAAAGCGATGTTTGCTACGCAAGTTGTAGCGGTGCGTAGGAGGTTCTGTTTCTTGCTCTTGTTGTTGTTGAGGAATTGTAATTTGGGAACAAACCGTGCTTACTGTATCGTTGTTGGTATAAAGCGGCAATTGGATCGACCGTGAATTATTTAAGACGGGATCCCAAGTTCGAGACAGCTTGAAACTATCATCTCGATTGAAATTTTGATGTCTTTTAATTTCAATGGCTTCACGTACCAAACGGGGGATGTAGTGCGGTTCGTTACTTGCGTTCGTTGATCAGGCTAAGGTTCTAAGTAACGAACCGCACTACATCCCCCGTTTGGTACGTGAAGCCATTGAAATTAAAAGACATCAAAATTTCAATCGAGATGATAGTTTCAAGCTGTCTCGAACTTGGGATCCCGTCTTAAATAATTCACGGTCGATCCAATTGCCGCTTTATACCAACAACGATACAGTAAGCACGGTTTGTTCCCAAATTACAATTCCTCAACAACAACAAGAGCAAGAAACAGAACCTCCTACGCACCGCTACAACTTGCGTAGCAAACATCGCTTTCAATAACAAACACATAACATCTCTATGGCAGTTTCCCGGTGACCACGCTCATTGTAATTTGCAGCGAAACGTTCGGGGTGAGTACTGTATTGAACTCACTAAATATTTAATTTATAACGCGGCTAATCCGAAATAATTAAAAATCTAAAGAAAATAGTTACTGAATAATAAAATATATGAAATAATTTACAATGAATAATAAATTCTAAATGACAAAGTTTTAAATTAACAAAGTAGATTATTTACAAAGCAAAGTATCAAATTAGTGTTCTAACAATACCTACTCCTAGAAAAAAAAAAAAACAAATCCAATGACACCTGCATTCACTGCGCCTCAGATATGAAACAACTCAAAATCGGTAGGGTTGCAGAAGTTTTCTGAGGTCAACCGGGAGAACCCCACAAGCAGAACCCTAGGTGAAGCGGTTAAGTGTGCAAATTTTGATCGTAATCCCAGATCAGAACGGTATAAAAGTACCTTACATTTCAGAATTTTGGACGGTTTACAAAGTTTTCAGTATTTTGCTTTAATTACTTTTCGTCCTTGTTCATTAAATCTAGGTTTTTGTTGGTTTATAAATATATCAGTGATCAATAGTGATAAAATGACAGAAGGGAACAGAAGATTGTATGGAAAATTTCCTTCACAGACTTTGACTAATTCATGAAAAAAAAACAATCCAAATAAAATATAGACGCTTATGTTGTTAAATTCATTTAAACACAAGTTATAGATTATTATTGCATTTCAGAACATTGCTGTCGTATATGCATATAAAACAAATAAAAGCGTGATCGTACTTTGCCCCTTTCGAGACAGAGACGAACGCGACTTACTCATTTTAATAACAAATTGCAAACAAAACCCTCCTCTTCTCCCTGAAACTCTCAAAATTAGCATAGTCAGATAATTTGACTACCATCACTCATGTGAGGAAAAGCAAGCAACCACATGTAAATACAAAATATGTATTAATGCATTTCGCGTGACAAACAAGTTAGGCATTACCTGTCTGAATTTCGATTTCGACTCATAATCACCTGCAGCTTGCCCTCAATATTAAGATAACACGAGAACAAATAAAGTCATTAGTCTCGTGCCTTCTTTAAAAAAGAAAAAAAAATTAAAGTAAATTTTAATTTTGGAAGCTGCCATGTTAATGTACGCAACTTACTTAATGCGCAGAACTTTACTAAAAAAGGTTCATACAAAAAATTAATAGAACTCGATTTGATTACGAAATAAATATTTTCTTTTATTTTCTATAGATTTCATAGAACTTACCTAAAACGTCTGCTGTTGATGTAGAAGCCTTGAACCAAGAATCTTCACCATATTTGCCGGGCTTGTATTTGGATGTAAGGAAATCCTTTGGAAATCCACAAACGACCGAAACAAAATGTGGCCGAGATTTGGTGGACGCGCTCGGTTCCAACAATGTTGAAAAACCACTGCGAAGCGCCCTTGAGATCAATCTAGTTGTCCAGCTAAGTGAATGCATTTGTATTCTATTCTATTTTGTTTTTAGATTATCAAGGAAACACAAAGTTTTGTCACAATGTTTTTTTTATTTATACAGATTTTAACACAAAATCAATTCGCGATAGTCGATTAGAGGAGACGAGAAATAAAGATGAGTGTCAATAATTTTTCTTGACATTTTTACTTTGAACTGCGTATAGTGGTGAAATTCATTAGTTTTATTTTCTATTTTGTTTTATTGAGCACAAATTTAAAACTTCGATTTTTATTTGAGGGATACAAATTTTTCGTTTTATTCGCTGGCTAACTAAAAAGAAAGATAACTACGAAATGAATTTTATAAATCGACCTCCTTTTCGTACATGAAATTATTGGTAAGCTGAGTGGTGGGGGAGGTGTAATTTTCTCCGTCATTTTTTAGATAGCTGAATGAATTTTCTTCAGCACATGTCAGCAGATGGACATGTGACTTTGAGTTTTGGTTGTCAACAGTAGAACTGCATTATCAAATTTGGTATGGTAGTTTAAATTGTTACATAGAGATGTGAAAAAGTTGTTGATTTCAGAGAGTTCACACTACACAGTCGATATTTGTTAATCAAACTGAAAAAATAAGTGAACAAACACTCTTTCAATATCACGGATCCTTATACGTGATAATCAAATTGCAGATTTAACAAACTTTGAACAAACTGGGCCTAAAAGGCTCGTCTGTTAGAAGAAATCAAATCTGTTAAGTATGTGAGCAACTACTTGTGAATCTTGTTTCTTGGTATAAAATCGAGATCCGAGAAAATTATGTCGTTTCCATGGTGCATTTTTGAGGAAGTTTCAATTTCCATGATGCAAAAAAAAGTACTTTTTTTTTTGAAGCTTTGAACAATTTTTAGAAATCTAGATATTTTGCCAGGACAGAATGAGAGCAATTACACACACGGCACACACTCAAATAGATTTGACAAATATCAGTTTGAGGTTTGCATCTCGCGCGATTGTGATTGGCCACCAGTCTCAAATCTGACAAAAACAAAGCAGTTTTTTTTTCAATTTTCTTGACAATCACAAAAATGCGAGCGAAAATTACCATGGAAATCGACATTAATCTGCACTTTCGACAATTAGTGCACTAATGGGACTTTTATTGATAAATACAGATTTCAATAAATTAATTGATTTATTTCGTAGCAAATTTTCTCATTGTGTTAACGTAATTTCTTGTTTGTGAATCTATAAACAACATGGCCGGTAAACTTGAATTTTTCAAAAGATTTTCAAAAATTAAAAAATCTATTTAAAACTTTTAAATTTTTTGATAACAATTATTTCCTAAATATTTCGCACACAATTGATCACAAATAAAATAAATAAAACTCATTTAAAACCCATTTACCAAATCGACAGCTGATTATTGCATTGGTGGTAGTACAAGGAAGTGTAAATCTGATATGGAAAAATCCATATCTTAAAAAATCGGAAATAAAAAAAAAGCAATTTATTTGCCTGTTGGAACGTGTTAACTGTCAATAATGATTACCAATAGAAAGTCCCATAAGCCATCGATGTGCTCGCTATTCAATTTATTAAAATGTTTGGGACGGGGCAGCATGAGGCCGGTCGTTTCTTTTGGTTGTTGTGTATGTTCAAACAACTAATTTGTAGTCGAACAAACCTATCCAACTTCGGTAAAACAGTTCGTTTCTTCCAAAAAGAAAAGTCAAAAGTGATTTGTTTATAACTTTTATCAATTTATTGCTAGAATAATAGCTTTTTGATAAAAAAATATTTCTTAAAAACTAATCAATCCTGCAGGACTCAAGCATGTTAGACGGTTGGTATTGCCGTAGCTTGGCAAATGAACAGGCAGCTTCTACTCAAAACCAAGAAGAAGAAAATGATGTCAACGAGGGAGAATCCGCTACCGAAGATAGCCAAGATGAAGGGCAGGATAATTTCAATAATCAAATCGATTATAAAACCCAATCACGTTATTTGAAGCGTAAATTGAAATTTCTCATATATGTAAGTTTATTAGTCTAAACAAAAAAATGTAGAACTTGCAATTTAAATTATAACCTATTCAATGAAGGAAAATGAATTCTTTCAAGATGCACTTCGTTCTAGCCAACGTCGTCTTCTGAAAGTTTCACGTGATAGATCTTTTTTATTGGATCGTCTCTTGCAATATGAAAAACCAGAAATTACATCTTCTGAAAGTGATGAAACTGAATCGTCGGAAGAGGAAACAAAGGAACCCAAAAAGTAAGAAATAATATACAATATTAAACTAAATTACCTATATATATTTTAAAGGCGCAAAGCCGAAGGTGCGCCAGCAACAGGACCTGGGTCAGGACGTGGTCGTAAGAAGAAGATCGTTCAAAAAATTAAAACAGAAACGCCCAAAAGCAGTACAAGCAATCAACCAGAAGGTCACATGACTGCCGAGGAGGTAGAAAGACATTTACAGTCAAGGCAGTCATTGGCAGAACTAGTTCCCGAGAGAGCTCCACCAACGGTTCCAAATGAAATGTTCAGCAATGAACCGTCATTAGATAGGTAAGTTTCGAGAGTTATCTAATTTGCTATCGCCAACTTATAAATTAATGTTTTATTTGTAGTGAATCAAATGATCAAATGATTGAAACTTCACCCAGCAACATTGGCGAAGAATGTCTTAGCATTGAATACAATAATTAATTTAAAATTAAAGTTTTTGTTTAAATTTCAGTTAATCTTATTTAACCACATTTACAACATACAAACCGAATTCTACTTTAAGTTTGGCTTGAATTGAATATACAACAGACACAGTTTTGACGCACTTCATGATACAGCCATAACTTTGACTATGTGAATTTAAATGGAATTAATTACAGACTAGTGTGATTAGCTACTTCAATTTAGAATTTATGTTTTGTACGGGTCAGCAGTAGCTCTACAATTTGCATAATGTCTACAAAGTTTAGGAAAGAGTGTCAAAATTATTTTGTACAATGCTTGTTCTGGAATTCATATTTTCTCTGCAATTATTAAATTAATCAAATTTTGAATAAAACTTCCATTACAATCTTTTTCCTTTATTATCGTAAACTACTAAAAAAAAGAACAATCATTGGGATTTAAAAACACCAACAGCTAATAGAAGATTTCGTCGTGTAAAATGCAGTGTTAAGAACGGTGATGATTTCGTTGGGAAAGCACGCAGCAAATATTCTGTTCCATCATTGATTTCTGGATTGTGCGAAGAATTGTGTCCGTTATTAACATGTTGGTAGTCTTCAGCTAATTTAGAAAAGTCCCACAGCGTTAGATAGCAATCCAATCCACCGACAGCAAGTATATTTCCATCCCGACTAAAGGACATCGTATGTATAGCTCCAGTGTGCTTAGAAAGGGAAACCACTAACTGACCGTGAGTAATGTCCCAAATTAGTACCTGATGGTCGGAGGATCCCGATGCAAGATATCGCCCACATATGGAGAATGCCAAACTGTAGATGGGTCCTTTGTGACCAGTCATTAGACGTACTAGCTGGCCATTGAGTACATCCCACAAACGAACTGTCCTGTCGCTGGACCCAGTTGCAATGTAATTAGAATTTGGATGGAATTGAACACAATCTACATCGGCTAAATGACCACAAAAGATCCGCAGAGGTTGGTTGCAATCTGTTGCCCAGAGACGAGCACTTTTGTCATAGGAGCACGTAGCAAAATAATATCCATGTGGAGAGAAACGCACATCCCATACGGGATACAAGTGTCCTTTGTAGACCACAACACATGTCCAAGTGTGCAATGACCAAAGTCTAATTGTAGTGTCTTCTGAACAGGAGAGCAACAGATTCTTCTCTGGAGCAAAGGCGCACCGATAAATTGGCCCACTGTGACCAAAAAATGTCCGCGAGGTTTCCGCAGTTCGGTCGTCCATCATTCGCACCAGGACATCCTCTGCGTCCTTGTCAATATCTTTAAGTTGTTCAGCAGTTTTCATTTCACGTAGCTTAGCTGGAGTAAGTGACCACACTTTGATGCTGGAATCAGTGAAGCCCACAGCCACCATAGAGGAATCCTCTGAAATCTCAGCACATGTTACACTATTCGCACCATTGAGGATCGTATAGAAGCAAACAGACGGAAAAGAATCCTTTCCAAGGATAACTCTTTTTGAAGATTCTCTTAGAGCTCTAAGTTTTTCTAGTTTGTCGGCATCCTTAAGCTCTGGTAGTGGTATACGATCGTGAGCTGGTGCGTTTGGATCGGATTTTGACTTCTTCGAGAAGAGAGGGTCCTTCTTGGGTTTCTTCTTTTTTGGTCTGTCGGGAGCATCAGGGTCGTTCTCATCCTCTTCTTCAGCGGGCGGATTCGTTGTTGTGGTGGTGAGACTTTGGAAGTCAACCTCTTTGAGGAGACCAAAGAATACGCGGACTTTGTTGTCTTGACGACGAGCTTCTCCAATGATAGCACCTGCCGTGGCATCGCACTGGGCCTTGCTACGTGCTGTTCCTTCATAAGTATCAATAAGAAGATACTTACTTACAATCTGCGATAGGATTTCTAGCTTCCTGTCTTGGATATGCCTTTTGAAAAGCGAATGCGAGTCTCTTGACATTCGTATAATAAATTTGTCTTGTTCCATGGCTGTTACCAAGTCGTTGTTTTCCATTTGCGAGGGTTTTGTAATCATTAGAATATTCTGTAAGTCTTCTTGATAGTAATTGTCTAGTCCGGGACCGAATTTTTCAACAAACTTCCGGGCTTGTATTTCGTAGCCACTTTGAACAAGCTTGAAATATATTTGCACCAATATGGGATACAGTACCAGAGATAGTTCATGTTTGTATATATCCAGCGATTCTTCCACAAAATTTCTCAAATCATTAAAAGCGTTTTCGTATAGTTCTTGATCGCCACCGCTTCCGGGAACAGGGGCTTGTTCACCATCCAGAGCACCCGTCAGCAGATTATTCAGGTCGGCCAAATCGACATCGATTTCATCTTTAATGTTGGCCTCTTTTCGCAGAAGATCTTCCGTTTGCTTGAGATTGTATTTTTTTATGAGTTTGAGAATTGTTATGAGTTCACGTTTATCCTGCGTGAGGCTCATGATGATGATCGTAAATGGATTTAACTTTTATTAAAATGCTATTTTTATTAATAAACAATACACAAAATAGAAGACACCTATGAACACAAATTTTTCGCTGAAAAACCAAACTTCACTTTTTTTTATTTGACAAACAGAAACCAACATATGCGGCACTGCCAGGTTCAATTATATATTTATGACATTCTTTAGTACAGTACGAATCAAACTGATAGCCGAGTTTCTTTGGTGAGCAGAATATTTACTTTATCATTTTGTTTTAGATTAGTTTCATTGGTTAGGGAAACATATCTCAATTTTATCTAGCTCAAAATTTAGAAATCATTGACTTGAAATGAGATTTTATCTTGAAATGCTCTATTATCATTTGACTATCGAGTATAAATGCCTTCACATAGACCTTAGCCGCGTTTTTTTGCAAGTCCATTATAGACATTTGTGAAAAAAACGACATTGGGATTTAGCCCAAAGCAATACCGACGTTCCCATATAACCACATGTTATTGATGTGTTAGTAACGCAGTAATCTTTAGGACCAGTTTTACAATCGTCGTTCAAGTTTTTAACCCACCGACTCAGAGATTAGCTATAAAAATCAGTGGTTTAAAATTTTGAGCCACGTTGAACTACGATTGTACAACTGGGCATAGCTAAAAGCATAGCTAAATTCAGCCCTAGCGAAATATCCGTTCGAAAGAAGTTCAGATCGGAAATTATTTCAGATCGGAACTCAAATTGCGATGGAGCATTGACGTACTAGATATGTCAATGCGATGGAGGTATGCCTTTCGGAACGGTAAAATTAAAGCATATAAACGCACTTATTCGAAATTTGCAGATGATTTATTCACATACAGTGTGAGAAATGTTCTGATAATTTAAACATATAATTGTGTAATATTAAATCAAAACAAACGAAAAAGATTGATAAGGGTACTCATCTAACGACGGAAACGATATACTTTTCCGCCGTCGTAAACGACCTGTCAAATTTTGTATGGGAAAGTTTTCACTCAAAACATATATAAACTTTCATCCCGAATCCGATGCGGAAAGTGACGATGTAAAGATGTAAAGAAGTAAAGTCACCATTTTTGTTGACATTTCATGAAGGCGGGAAAATTAAATTACAAATATTACCCTTAAAGAGCGTTTTGCAGTAGGAAAAATGCTGTTTTACAAAGATATATGCCAATATACGTCAACATTTTTCATGGGCGTTCATGAAAACGTATGCGGGAAAGATACTTTTTACATCAAATGTGAACTTACGTCGTTAGATGAATACCCTTGATTTATTTTTATTTTGTAGCTAAGGTAAAGTATGCAGATCGGGAAAAGACAGAATTTATCTCTGTAATTTTTATCTTTACAAAACAAACTTCAATAGCCGCGCATATTTTTGAAGATGGAGAGATAAATAGAAGTGTCAAGTGTCTGTCAAATAACAACCATTTTTTTTGGTTTTTTTGTTTTTGTCACTTACTTTGTTTATTTCTTCCAGATATTCATTAAGGAATTCCATTTTTATTATTTCGCCGCAACAATTTCTTTTTCAAGTTTTTAATAGAATGTTTTGCAAATTTGTTCCCGTCAAAGAATGCTTCGAACATTCTTTTGCGAGAATTTAAGTGGATACATTTTTCGGTACGGTCAAAAATTAATTGATCAACGCTTTGCATCGCAAATCAATAGTCTACGTTTAATTTTATCGTAAATTTCTCCGATATGTGTATCGGAACGGATACCTCGATTAAAAATTCTACGACTTACTTACTTACGACGTATTCTACGTAAATACAACAACAATAACATAAGTCCATATAGACTTATTTAGCTAATTCACGATAATTATCGGGAAAAATTATTCAACTCAACTCAAACGTCAAAAATTAGTCAGAGTATAAACGTCAACGTTAACGCTATGTTAACGCTAAGATCCGTTGAGCCACAAAGAAACCTAAATTAAAAAAAAAACCTATTTGCGCAATACTGTTTAAACCACTTTCTTCGGAATTCTGTTTAATCCATTTAAAAGACCTTTATTGCCGTATCACTCATAAAAAATTTAATCAAAAACTAATTATTTTTAGACCTGTAATTCCGATTCCCGAAAACCTCTTTGTAGTCCACCAACAAACTTCATATACCACAGATCACATAGTTTGACAGAAATTGGTGCCAACCTTTTAAGTATTTAGACTGCAGATGAATAACAGAAGACTGACAGGCATACCGATAGGGATAATCGTCAGAGCCACTCTTCGACTTTTCTATTATAATAGTGCCATGTTTAATTGTTATCTCAAATATGTACAAGCTTCAAGCATTGGTTTTATGTTAATGAAAATTCCGGTTCTTATTCATACTAAACGCTACCATTACCGTTATTTTTCAAAAATTATTATCCCATAATTGATCAGGGCTATTTTGTAAAATCGTAGTTCAACTTTTTAACACACTGATTTTAGCTGTGTAAATGGGTGAATTAAAAACTTGAACCAATACATAAACACGATCGTAGAAGTGGGCTTCCGTCGTGAATTTTATCTCTTGCATGAATCCTTTTATTTCCCTTAACAAAAACCACGGACGAAATGATAACGAAATTAAAAATATATTTTTTAAAATACTCAAACAAATCAAACAAAATAACATAAATCCATTTTATAAATATGGATATTATGTACGTATAGATACAAAAAACATTGTATATACATTCCTATAGTATTTTCATGCTGAATAATCACCGCCTGGCCATCTTAAGAAACTTGTGAATAACACATTTTTAGGTTCGTGCATTTACTAGTTGTCTATTCTGTAACCCTGATAAAAGTCGTAAACATATGTGATTTTTGTTTTGCTTACGACTCTTGTCAAGGAAATATGGATTTTAGAGACAATAAAATACATTATATATTATTAATTTGTTTTGTTGACGACTTTTGTTTGGGTAAATAGACACTTAGCAAATGTAAGAACCTCCATGGTTGTACTATAGAAATTTATATACAATGCAAAAAAACGAACAAAATTGAAATTTCCGAGCAATTAATGAGCCGGACGAAATTAATTCTGTGCGACTAGTATCAATAATTGACGGTTTCACCATTATTTCGTCGTGGAGCATGATCGTTCACAAAACGGAAAGTAGAACGGAAAATTTCGTTGTGTCATTTCTCGTATGAGATTTTTCGTTTCACAACGGCAGCGCGTTCTAGGCTGTGATAATTTACTGTCACCTTTTAACATGTGGTCAATTTGGCTTGTTGTTGTCATTTATTTTAAATATAACTTTTGAAGATTTTTTATACCTACATCTTGTAACGAAAAAATCAAAATCAAAATTCAACTTTATTTAAATATCACTGTAACGATCATCTTGCACAGAGCGAATGTGTCGATTTTGAATGCTACTAATAATAACATATCACCTCAGCCAATTTCAAATTACAATATACACATCTGTAAAATTGATATTGGTGTTAAAAACTTTTTGTCATCTTCGAAGAAAATACTAACTTCAGATTTATTCAAACTATTTTCGTTATCTCATTAGAGCCAATATTTATATAATATAGAATATGTACAGAAGTACACACAGTATGCTTTTACCATGTTATCATTTAACTGCAGACAATGAATAAATATAAGAATAAGTACTATCGCGCATGACTTTCTCTGTTAGCATAGACGAAACCTGAATCAATTAAAATAAGAGATCTTTTCGAAAGATAAAATTTCTTTTCGTTTCAATAAAAATATGAATCTGAAAATTTAAACATAACAGTCAAAATTGGTGCCGTAGATTATGAACTTCTACGTATCATGAAAATGTTGTAAGGTATTCAGTAGCAGTTCCTTCATAAATTTCGTGCTGACTAGTTGTATGTTTACAGTCTCAAATTTTTTTCCAAGCTACGCACTGTTCAAAATTAATTCAGATTATAAAACAAAAATCCTCACATTGAATGATTTTTAACATCATAAAATAAACATAAATGTTAAATTTTAGTGCAAATCAGTGAAACTTTCGAATAAGTAGTTTTTATTGATCAGGTAAAATCCTTGTATTTGAACTAATAATTTTGAATATTTTGCATAAAAGTGGAAGTTATGATATGATGAATCTTTACTCCAGCAAAATGGTTAAAACAATATAAACAATCTAATGCTATTTACTTATAAATAAGTAAAAACAAACTTATGCTGTACCTACCTTGAACATATTATAATAATCTTACCAACTAATACAATATAAAAAAGAACTAATCTTACTAAACTAAACTAATTTGAATATTATATTCTTTTACTTTCGGTAGTAACATACATTTTTCACTAAAGAAAATATGTTATTTACTACAAAAATATTGCTGAAACGGTAATTGTCCATAAAATAGGGAAAATCTAATAGATCGGTATAACACGTATTACTATTGATATAACAATACTATTCACAGGCGCGATGATAATGGGTGAGTGGTTCAAAGAAATAACACACCAAATAATTCAAGCAAGCTTGCCAAAACCACACCTTGGAGACAACAATGTGTCTCCTATAGATAGGTTTAATGCTCCTTAATTTTTAAGAGATTGTTGTGTTATGAATATTATTGGTAATTATAAGCATTATTTACACTTTTGATATTTTCAATCACATTTCAGAGAGTAATGACTGCCTTATAATAAACTTGTACCCAAACAACCGAAATAATTCAGATAAGAAAATACAAATTGATTTGTGTATTGTTGCTGATACCCTGGTAAACAAGCTGCAAATTTATTTTTAAAAAGAATATGCAGATCTTGTACAGCATTATCTCACGAGGACTAATTGTGCTGGCGAGATTTAACGAATGTGGTGGAAACTTTGACGAAGTCGCAAAACTAATAATTTTTAAAATACCACTGGATAACCATAAACGAACTTTTACTTTAGGACAGTATCTAGTTCATTATATCAGTAAAGATGGGATGATTTACATGTGCATAACAGATAATGTAAGATGTAATATTTTTGAATAACAAGTTACTTAAATGTATTAAGATTTTTAATTCCTTAGGAGTTCGAGCCGAAAAGAGCATTTTTATTTTTAAACGACATTAGAAAAAGATTTATTCATACCTATGTTAACTATGTCCACAGCTGATGCTTACGACATGAATTTCAATTTTTCACCAGTACTTTCCTTGCAAATGGTGTTTTTCAGTCATTCAAAAGAAGTTGATATTCGGATGGAAATTGATGAATTGAAAAAATTAGCACAAGAAAGTTGTAGTAAGTTATTATAGAAAAAAAAAACAATCATTTATTTAGAGTATGTGAGATAAACATTTTTGAGTATGGTTCGATGACCATACTTTGCTGTAGAGTTGAAAGTTGACTTTGAAAATTAATTTAAAAGAACTGAATTTTCAAAGAAAATCGTGGTATTCAATTATTTGATAACAAATAACAATGTCGCTGTATATGTTTTACAATTTTGTTTTTTTATGAAGTTTTTAAATAAATCGAATTTATTTTAAAAACATATTTCTTTATATGAATAATTTCACAAATTTTAGATGGAAACAAATAAAAAAAAAGTTATTAACCGATTTTAAAAATTGACAAAAAAAAAATAATTTAGTTAAACAAAAGTTTGGTATAAAACATTTGGTATAAAACTTGGTAAAGATCCATTGAGCCATAAAAAAAGCATTCTAAATTAAGATCAAGGTTTTTGTCTATGGATCATGATTATTTGAGATTTTTTCCCCTCAGATCAATCTTTTTCCAAAAAAAGGAACTTTTTATTTGAAAGGAATTCAAATAAAATCAATCAATATCGGGAACAAACGAAAACATGTCCTTTAGGTCTTTTTTCTTTTCTTTCGATATTGTTAGTATAAACGTATGAAGTGTTATGTATTTATAATTCAAATATCTACACAGGCAATGGAGATGGTACAAACCAATACCAGAGTATGTCTTTTCTTGTTAGTAGTGGAGGAATAAACATTATGGAAGGGAGAAATAAGTAGTCTGCATACATTTTCTTGTCAGCAATGGTAGATGCGAACCAAATATTTCATCTGCCACCATTTTGAAAAAAAGAAAAACACAATAGAAGATTGAATTTATGCAGAGTTAGTTGCAAAAAGAATGCAGCACTTTTATTTTTGTGTGAGGTGTTTTGGCAACCTCTGGTTTAAAAAGCAAGCAATTCATCCATTGTACCATTGCCTCCTATTGTTTGGGTTTTTTTTTTTTGTTTGACAGATTCGTTAAATGCGAGCGTTTAATTTCGTCGGTAATGCCGTGGGATAATTTCCAATGTCGTTTTTTCACACAAGTCTATATGGACTTGCAAAAACACATGGCTATATGGACTTGCACAAAAAATAACAGCTAATATTATCTTTTCCGACTCATTTTCTTTTCTGACTTCGTCCTTTGTATATAGAAACTATGATTGAAACTAGAAAATTCTAGGGTTTCGTGTCGCCGATGCGGAGATGGTACAAACCAATACGTGGCTATTTTCATGTAATATGAAAGAATTGAAGAGAATTGCTTGGAAAGAGACGGTTTATGTAGAAGTTCTGACAACAATAATGCGATAAAAAAGAAATATATAGCAATACATTCGCCAAAACCAATTGCTTGGTCTGTTTTGCTTTGACATTCTTAAGTCTGAAAAAGTCCCAAGCCAGTTCACTAATGTCGACAGTAGATGACCGCAAGGGAAATTTAGTTATAACTTTACTATGAAAATATATATACAATACTTCGTCTTAAATTAATATTTGTGCAAGAGCACACCTTGTTTGCACACGGAACATACGGCCATTGCTTGAAACAGTACACGTGAAAAAAAAAAACAAATCTGTATTACCGCACTGTAAAAAACGTTTCGTTTAACACCCGACTTAAATGTTTTTAAACTTCATTTTGAAAAATGTTCGTACTGTACAAGTACACTTGTCTTAAAAGTCAATTTGACAAGTCGCTGTCGCGGAAAACATAAAAGTGAACTGTCGTCCATGACTGTCGTACTCGTAAACCAACTTCTGTGTGTTGACATTTTTAATTTTTTCTTGTGAAATAAATAATAGAAAATTATTTTTTCAAACAATTCACATTTCATTAGTCTTATAACATTCATAAGAACACAATCTTAAAAATAGCGACTATTTGAAAGAAAATTATATAAAAGCATAAAATTAATAAAATATTGCACATTGTAAAAGAAAAGCTGTTGATCAAATAATAAAATATAACAAAGAATATATTTTTAATCGTCGTCGTTTCGATGGTTTGATTTTTCATCTCCTGGTGAGTAATAACAGCCCTAGTCCAGTGCCAGTCATACTTCGCAGTATTGTCGCTGCGTTTAAATTACAAAAAAAAGATTTGATAACAAAAATACAAAAGATTATTCTTCATTCCTCTCAGGTTTGCTGTATTGAAACATTTTATTAAGTCAGGATGCCGATTTTATATAGTGTCATTTCGAGGGGAACAACCGTTTTGGCCAAATTTGCCGAATGCGTTGGAAACTTTGCCGAGGTCACCGAACAAATAATGTCCAAAATAACACTAGAAAATCACAAACTTACATATTCCCATGGAAATTATTTAATTCATTATAATTGCGAAAATAAAATCATTTACATGTGCATTACGGACAATGTAAGATTTTTAGTCATACAACTCAATTGCATTTGAAAAGATTTATTTTTAGGAATTTGAACGGACAAGAGCATTCTTATTTCTAGCCGACATAAAACAGAAATTCATTCACACTTATGGCTTGACTGTGGCTACAGCCATAGCTTATGCCATGAATTCAGAGTTTTCCAAAGTTCTGGCCGAACAAATGGTCTTTTTTAGTCAATCGCAAGATGTTGACGCTATATCGAGAGTTCATGGGCAAATTGATGAACTCAAACACATAATGGTGAAAAATATTGGTAAGTTTCGAATGAGTTTGTATTTATCGCACTCTGCTTCATTTTGGAAAGTAGGTAGTTTCATATCTTTGAATCAAATAGAAACCACCAAAGGTATTAAGTTTCTAGGAAACTATTTTGTGGTTTTTCTTAGTTGATACATAAATAACATAATATAAATTTATCAAGATTAGTGGTGTAAAATTTCGGTACACAAGAGTTTGATTGTCATTGCGGAGGAAACTTAATTGAGGCTTTTGATTCAAAGACAAAATTACAAAAAAAAAATTCCTAAGTTGATAAGAAACCAATACACTTTTAAAATTAACTGCGGTATTTATTTCTGAATGCTGTCCCGTTGTTAAGTAAACATAATGACTAAGAATAAGAGCATCATTATCTCATTTATAGTAGGCTAATTGTGTGACCTTTATTTTTAAAATATTTGATTGTGATACTGGTTGTTGTGGTGTAAATGATAGAAATGAAAATATTTATCTTTAAAAATGCAAAAAATTCCCCCTAAATAAGACCTAGGTTCAAATTTAGTTTTTTAGGATAAAGATCATAACATCTAATCCGTTCAGATTTGATTTTATAAACTAATGAATAGCTGCTTTGAACCAATCAAAACAAATTTATAACGCAAAACAATTGATTGATTGATTGAAAATTTCACAATAATCTTCACAATACAAATTGACAGTACTGGGAAAATATGAAGTTTGCACTTCAGTTCTCATGGTTTTAGTCTCTCTCCCTCTTTAAAGCTCTCATTTGATTGCCATAGTATGTTTAACAATTTACTCAATTGTTAATTTTCTTAACTTGAAACTTCTAAAGACCGGATCATATTTTTCTCTTTCTTTTGAGATCTTATGCTTGATTAGTCCAACGTACGTATGATTTTGTATACGGTGATATTTCACCAAGATTGATTGAAACCATCATTTTAATGCTGCAGCAATGGTCCTCGATAATTATGTTCCTCTTTTTTGCGATTGCATCGAAACATGTCGTGTGAAATTGCAATTATGGATGACAGTTATTGACGATTATATTTTTTACTATCAAATCTTTCGCATTTTTATTCGCTAAAATGAATTCAAAACTGAACCACTGTTTATGGGGGGTTTGCCCTTAAACTATCAAGCATGCATGACAAGCTTGCGTGCATGCGACAACATGATGGTTGTTGGTAAAACTCATTATCATTCAAATTTCTCAAGCATACCGTCAGGATCCAGTTTTCAAATGAGTTATTTTCATCATTATTTATAAATACAGGAGAATCCCGAAAAGATGAACAGATGTAAAATGGGGTCGAAAATTAGTTAAAGAAAAACATATAGCTATTCATAAAAAAACAATTTAGTTTATTCATTATATTTTTAAAACACAAAAAATATAAAAATAAATAAGAGTTAAAATTTAAAGTCTTACATACACGTTTCTTAAAAAACTTTTCTACGTTTAATTGTTGAATCTAAGAGTTTTTACGTCAGCCTCTCGCCTTCTTAGCATACTTTTTCCATTTAATTCTCTTGATTGGATAATTACTTGGTAACTCTTTTAAATCTAATTTGGTAAAACAAAATTATAATTTAGTTCTCAAGAATGTTTATCTTTTAAGAAATCAAAGAGATGATCTTAAAGTTAGAAATAACCACTTCAACTCAAACATAGGCTTAGTAAAGACTAACCATACAGAACATATTGATTTTTTATTACTATTCACTTTACAGACAGCCTTAAGGATCGAGGAGAAAAATTGGAACTTCTGGTTAATAAAGCCGAACACTTAGACAACAACGTAATAATCAATACTCAACAACTTATCAATACTTTTTTATCTTGATTAACTTTAATTTTACAGTCGGTATCATTCCGCAATGCTTCACGTCACTTGGCACGAAAGATGTTCTGGAAAAATATTCGATTCTATGTAGTGGTTGGTGTCATAATAGTGTTTGTTATCTACGTAATTATCAGCATGGCATGCGGCGGTCTTACTTGGCAGACATGCATCGCAAAGAACTAAAATACAGATCGTATTTTTAAATGTCTGTTTATAAGTGATAAAAAATATGTCTATCACAGATCTAATTTTTCTGTCATTGTCTTATTACGAACAAAACAAACATATGTAGTATTCAATCAAAAGAAAAAAATTAAAACAACATCAAAATAAATAATTATTCTAATTATATAATATAGTAAAAGATCTTGTGAAACCTTTCCGTTTTGTAATCTAACATAGACACATTTGTTTCTTTTTTATTTGAATAAGAACTTACTTTTTAAATAATATAAAAAGATATTTAGGGAGAAGGTAATTAAAATGTGTTGTTTGTTGTTAACTTTTGAATACATAATTTGATTTGGGATAGAACAAAAAAATATATATGATACAAACTATAGAACGAAATCTGAAAAAAAACTTAAGATACAAAAAAAAATAAGTTTCTAGATTTATTTTTAGTACTTTATTCTTGCATTCAGATAGAATAAAAATGATGCAAATATTATATTCGTAATAATTAATAAATTTATTTACAAAATTGTTAATGGCTGTTGTTGGAATTTGTTGGTGTAGTTTTAATTTCAGCATAAAAATCGTTATACAAGTCAGGTCTACAATAGTGAATGTCCTCCCAAAGCTTGGAACATGTTACTATCTTTTGTCTTCTTCTTTTAAACTAAAATGTCAGTTATGTAGTTGTAGTTCCCCATCTAAAAACCTTCTACAATAAATTTCTTCCTTTACGACTATCTTGATATTCTCGGCTTAACCTACACGGGTGGAATGGGCTAAGGATATATATATATTTTATGTGTGGGGTTAACCGGTTTGATCTTGGATTGTTCAATAGACTATTTTCTGGATCGAATTTTAAGGATCTATTTGTATATGACGGTCGATTTGTACTTATGTTAAAACCACAAAGTGCACCATTTTGTTTAATGTTGAAGTTTCTTCATTCTGAATAGACAAATCCGATTTTTTATTAATTTTGATTTCAATAAAAATACATTTATTCTTTCCTTTTTTCACAAACTGTTTCCTATCATTTAAGTTTATTTAAATTTTGAGTTAAGGAAATCTTTTGCAAATTATGAGAAACTGTTCGGCGACCTTTCGAATGTTGCTGACTTTCATAAATAATTAATTTGGATAGAAATACGAAGTTTTGAATTTCGTTATTAAACATTACATTTTACATATTACTATCTAGTTGATAATATTAAAGGTTATTATATTATATATGTAAATAACTGTTTATTTTAATATTGCAAATATAGAGTCTCCTCTTTTAACAACTCCCTGAGTCCTCAGTCCCAATTGAACACCCATACCAGGAGAAGTGACTTTAACACCTTGAACTCGCCGATACCTGTAATACAAATTTAAAATTAAACTTCTATTTTATACAATTGTTCAATACAACATAAGGTCTTACGTCTCAAAAGTTTTCCGAGATTTTCCATCTGCATCAAATTCTTTAAAACACGGCCCAATATTTTTAAACACAACTTCTTCTCCAATTCGAATCCATTGCCAGAAATCTTCTTCGAAAGCAGCTCCTGTAGTTTTAATGATGAAATTCGCTCTAAACTGTGCTGACGTAACTGGAAATAAATCCGAACTCAGTGCATTAACAGTGTTGTTGTTTACCAAATGGTAATTTGCTATGTCTTGGGAAGTGTCCTGAAATGATAATGTGCATTAAATTAAAAAAAAAAAAGCTTTAAGATCAGTATGATTAATACAGTGTCTTGTTCGGTTAAAATTCCTTCATCATAGTATTTGTAAATTGGTCTAGCTGGAGTTGGAAGTGGATTGTAAACCAATCGAAGACCTTCAGTTTGATTCAAAATGTACTGCGAAAACCATTTATTGTAAGACTCTCCACAATCTTTTACACTAGCATAAAAGCCATATATGAGTGCTGGTACGACTTCATCAGAATTATCACCAAAATCTGAGAAATCAAAGGGTAAATCTCTCATACCAGGTGCAGAGAAAACTAATTTTAAACGGTTGTCTATTCTGGTTGAAATGTTGGCCATCTGAGGATATTCGCGAGCCCTAATAACTTGTCCATTTGGTTCGATAATCATTAAAGATCTATCTTTGATATCATCTGTACGGAGTCCAAGATTTTCACAAATAGCTTCGGTCAATCCAACAGGGGGACATGACTTTATGGGATATATATAAAGATCTTCCAGTTTTCCAACTTCTGTCCACTTAGTCGAAATGGTTTCCTTCTTCTTGTACCTGTAGTACAAGTAAGAAAGACCGGATAAAATCGTCATACTCAGGCCTAAACCCAAACCTGTTAAAACTTTTGATTGCAGAGAATCTGGAGAAAAATGTTTTTTTTTTTGAGATAAAATTGTCTTGCAATATAACAAGTGATTTATAAACATAGATATTGATTGATAAACATAAATAAGCAATTTTGGAAAAACCCATTTCATGTACAAAATGCTTGCAACTTGCAACCCCCAAAGACCGCCTATGTACACTAGCCATTTGTTGATGAAAAATACTGTTTAATTAATTATTTGTATTGTTAAACTGAATGATTTCTAGTGACTAATTATTTCGTTGAATCATGTTTAAAGAGATGAACCAAAGTAGGTACCTATATGTATACATACATACTTGACATTTTTGTGTATTTCACACTGCTGAGACTGCATCAACTATTAAAATGCATCAACTATAATATAAAAAAAACTTATCGAGCAATGCAACTAACACTAACAACAGAGCTAATAATACATGTAAATTGTTTATGACAAGTTCAAGGTCAAGACGATTGCACTCAAAATATTTGTATAGACCACAGTATAATTAGCACTTGGCAAATTGTTTTTATTTGATTGTATTGAATGCGCGTCGTTTTTTCCCATTGTATTCTCATACGATATTGCCGATCGTCATTTTTTTTTTAGGTATACAAAAAATACGCAAAACAGATTAATCCAGCACCAATTCCGTCAATAGCAATCGGCGAACTGCGACCAGCAAAAATCTATCGCTTTGCCATTAGCGCCAGGAGTGCATCAACTAATTTCGAACTTTGGTCTAATGACGATATTCTGTTTTGGCTGATGTATGCTGGTGCTCGTCTTAATAATTGAAGTAAGCAATCGAAACACATTGGATCTAAAATAATGGTGATGGTTGTTCTTGATTAATACATTTATTTGTTGTTTTTGATATTGTATCTAGTGCTGATATAATCTTTATTTAATACTAGTAGTACAGGAAAACGAGTAAACAAAAAAAAAAACAAACCGTGCATTTTGTGCTTTCAGTGGGATTTTTTATATGTGGTAGAATGGGTGCCTCTTGAGTATAACAAAAAAAAATTCGGAGTCCAGATCCACGTACTAAGGTACGAAATTTTGAGGAGAGTTTGAACCTAATTATCTCGAAAACCATAAGTCTGACAAAAAACTTTCCCAGCCCGAATTTGTAGCAAATAAAATTTCTCATCTTTTTTTGGTGTATTTTTTTAATTTATCTTTAATATTTTAAAAGTTATAAGAAAATAAAAATCAGTGTTTAACTTGCATAGTATTCGGAGTCGCGGAACTTTTCTGTTTTTCATATTACATAAAGGGATTGAAATACATAGTTTCGGTTAACGTGGCCTGCTTGCGATGCTCAGCTTGACTCTCCGGAACGGGAGGGATCTTCTCCCCAAAACTACGCCTCACCAGCAACAACAACATATATCAGGCCGTTAGAAAGAAACATAACTTTCAAAAACGAGACAGCGGACGGACTTTATCACACCTAGGGAGCGCTGCGGATGACATGCAGCTGGCCATATCCCACCCAACCTGGAAATCCAGTGGCCTATTTAGATTTCACCACGTAGAGGACATATTTTAAACTGGTCACACCATGTTCACCACCGTCGTTAACTCACCATAATAATGCACCAAAAAAAATTCTCTTATAACTGTCCACAAAAACTAAACAAATAAAAATAAAGGTCAAAATCACATTGCAAATGGTGAATTTTATTTCCAATTGCTTAAGTGGACTCTCCCGGACGCTTCTGTGCGACCAACCGAAAACGACATTAATTTCTTGTAGTCGGATAGTTTGCTACAGGAGCAAGTTCGTGCGACCCAGTCGTGCATTTTATAATGAATGGTACATACATTCAAAAAATCAGTTTGTTGAACAGAAAGGACGTTTTCGGCCATCGGGGTCTTAATTATAGGGTGTACCTTTGGTCTTCAGAGTCTTATAATAAAATTATATAATAAATAATCTAATCCGCGTAAGGTTAATTTAAGTAAAATTTTGCGGGTTATATAAAAAAATTACTTTATATAACTTTTTCTTATTTATAATTTACTTTATTTCTTAATATTTTCCATTAGAAAGAAAGATTAAGAAAGATCTTCCACAAATATATAGTCTCCTCTTTTAACAACTCCTTGAACTCTCAATCCCATTTGAATGCCCATTCCAGGAGCCTTAACTTTAGCACCAGGAATTTCACGATATCTTAAAAAAAATATAAACATTAATCAAACAAAAATATAAAAACATTTTCTATATACAACAATGCCTTACGTCTTCAAAGTTTTCAGCGGTTCACCATCAAGATCACGTTCTGCTGTAAATGGACTGATGTTTGGCAAAATACATCTATAACATGGCCCAATATTTTTAAAAACGGCTTGTTCCCCGATTCGAATAAATTGCCATTGATCTTCATCAAAAGGTTCTCCTGCAGTTTTAATGTTGAAATTCGCTCTGAATTGTGTTGGTGGTACAGGATTTTTTAAACGCGAGTTTAGTTCCTGAACGGAGTTATTATTGATCAAATGATAGCTTGATATATCTTGGAAAGTGCCCTGAATTGAATACGCAGATAAAATTTATAAAACTCTCCACATCAATATCAGTCTTACCGTGTCTTGTTTAGTAAATACTCCTTCATCATAGAATCTATGAATTGGCCTGACTGGAGTTGAATATGGATAGTAAACCAATCGAAGACCTTCAGGTTGGTCCAAAATGTACTGTGAAAACCATTTATGGTAAAATTCACCACAGTCTAGTACATTTGCATAGGAACCGTATATGAGTGCTTGGACATCTCCATTCGAATCATCACCCAAAGCCGAGAAATCAAAGTGAAGATCACTCATACCAGGTGCAGAGAAAATTAATTTTGTACGGCCGACTATTCTGGGTGTTATATTGAACATCTTAGGATATGTGCGAGCTGTTATAAGTTGCCCACTGTTTTCGATAAGCATAAGAGATCTATCTTTGATATCATCTTTACGGATTCCAAGATTCTCACAAAGGCCTTCGTCCAACTGGACAGGGGCGCAAGATTTCATAGGAAATATGTAAAGCTCTTCAAGTTTGCCAACTTGTTTCCACTTTTTTGGAATGACTTCCTTCTTAATGTATTTGTAGTATAAGTATGAAAGACTGGTTAAAATTGTCATACTCAGGCCTATACCCAAACCAGTCAACATTTTTGATTGTGTAGAATCTGTGGACAAAATATTTTTTTTTAAAGAAAACTGTTTTGCAACATTATAAATTTAGATTTTTAGTTTTTTTTTATCAAGAATATTATTTTTTAAAAATAGAAATAGATAGATTATAGAAATCTTTTAAAATTCTCAAACAAAAATCTACATGTTAAACAATTGAAAAACATGTTAGTTTTAGCTAATTCTTCATTAGAAAATAGCAAAACCATGCTAAATAAATATTATCAATCAATCAATATTATACTACATGATAATTATTATGTAGTTGCAAGGTTTTGAAAATTTGATTTTTCAAAAAGAAATTTCTCTGAATTTTTAGGGTTTCCTAACTCACTAACAAAATGATTGCAGGTGGTTTTATACTAAGATGACTAGAGTTTAATACACGTACCTTTATTTCTAGAGCTAGCATTACTATTTAAATAAATGGTTCTACAGGCTCGCACGTACTTGAGAAAATTAATTTCAAAGAGACAAAGAGTTTTCTAAAAATAAAGTTTTGAAAAAATTTTACAGCGGGTTTTCAGAACATTAAATTTGTTATTGTTTTTAAATTAATTAATAATTTAAAAAAGCAAATATAAGGGACGTCATTATCATTCGTTTGTGAATTTTAAATTTTGTTAAGATTATATGAGTCAGTAACGAGTCAGTAACACATAAAAAACGCAATTTTTTTATTTTAATAAGGCACCTAGCCTTATTAATAAAAAAATAAACTGTAATTTTACGTCCAATTTTCAAGAAAACCAATCCATTATTACTAATGTTCTGGAACCAACTCTAACAGTAAATAATTGCTTTTACGTTGAGTGTGAATTTTTTTAATTCATGAATTAGTGTTTTTGAAAGTGAAATTTTTTTAATCCATGGATTAGTTAACTCGGAAATAAGATTAAAACTTACAGTTTATTTTTTATTAATAAGGCTGCAGGTATAGTGTTTGTTTTTTTGACACGAGTACGATAATTTAGGCGCCAAGAAATAATAAGGATTTTTAAAAAAACAATTCAATAGGTACAACCATTTTCAACACTGGTTGGGAGTTCTATCTCCCGCCGTTTTGGCGGTAGGGGCAATTTCAGAAAAAAAAACTTTGAATGAAAAAAAAAGATATTTAAAAACATTAAAATTAAAGTGCTATACCGGTTTTGAAAGCCTGCGTTTTATTATTAATTTTAAATTAAATTAATTATGTCAAATGTATGTACCTACATATATTATGTCAAAATATATTTATTTAAGATAATTGTTTGCATGCTTTGATTATGGATTGAATTTGTATAAAACTTCAACTATGTATCTTTATTTTTTTGTATATCTCGATTGTATTGTAATTTATTTTCAATATTTATATTAACAAAAAAAAAAGTTCATGTCACCCCATCCAGTTGTGCATTCAATTATTTTTATGTTATATCGTTACGTTATTAGCAAGTTTGTGCGACCTAGCAGTGCCATTTATATTCTTCCCCTTACGTTTTATTTTTCAAGTTACCTCCATCACAAGAAAAAAAAAACACTTCTCTGCAATAAATATCTACTTTAATAAGATAAGCAAATAATTTGACATACTTGACATTTTGTTGTAATTTTCTAACTGTTCAACTGCATTAACTTAAAAAAAACACTAAAGTATTAAAAAGGATCGATAAAATATGCAACATTAATTCATTGCACTGATTTATTTTAAAATGAGAATTGAATATGATAAGTTCAAGGTAAAAAGAATGGAGCTCGAAACACTTTTGCCGGCTACGAGTGGCATGGGTACTATAGCACTAGGCAATGATACTATACTTAACTGATTGTTGTTGATTTGATACGCGATTTTTTCTTCCACTTTGTTCTCATACCATTTAATCTATCGTCGTCTTAGTGTGTATGAAATTGAGAAAACAAACCAATTCTTGGAGATTGCTTAGTAAGTAAACGCCACGCGTGCCGCGCCGCGCAACACCAATTTTAACAGAATTGCCTCGAAGTTATCTTTTTTCTCAGGAAACAAGAAAGAAGGAGGAGCGCTGCAAAGAGAGATGTTTAAATTATTTTTTTTAATTCGTACCCATACATACTCTCACAATCAGCCCATTTTTTAAATGAGATAAAATATAAAATTAATTTATTTCAGTTTATTTTATTTTATTTCATTGATTTATTTTGAAATTGAATCTGTATTCAAAAAATCATCACAAGCTCACGGAATGATTTAAGCATTATTGTTTTTGTTCGTACTGAAAGTTATAAACTTATGGTAGTACAATATAAGCTTCTTGGATCTGTTTACTTCCTTGGAAATTTTACAGCGACAAATAGTTCATTTTCGACAATTCCGACACAATGTTTTATAATAATAACTAACTAATAATTTCGACACAATGTTTTATAATAATAACATACATGTTTCAAAATAAGAAAGTTATTAACTTCAACCCTTTATTTTATTTTTAATTTTACTGATTGAAAAAAGTGGGTTAATTTTATAAATGCATTGTAAGAATATTTTAACAAAAAAAAAAAACTTTAAGACAAATCTTCTATATATACGTTATCTCCCCTCTTAATAAATCCCCGAGCTCTCAGTCCCATTTGAATACCCATGCCAGGAGACTTTGTTTTAGCACCAGGAATTTTACGATACCTTAAAAAAGAAAGTTCGAATTAAAAAAAAACATATCTTAAATATAAAGACCGTACGTCTTTAAAGTTTTCAGTGGTTCCCCATCCTGATCACGTTCGGCTGTATATGGATTGATGTTAGGCAAAATACATCTATAACACGGGCCAATATTTCTAAACACGGCTTCTTCGCCAATTCGAACATAATCCCAGCGATCTTCAGCAAAAGGTAGCCCTGCAGTTTTAATGTTGAAATTCGCTCTAAATTGCGCTGGCGGAATTGGATTGTTCAAACGCGAATTCAATTCCTGAACGGAGTTTATGTTGATTAAATGGTAGCTTGATATATCTTGTAAAGTTCCCTAAAAATAAATGATTGAAATAATGTAATAAATTCTCAAGAATAAAGTAATATCATATTCTTCCTACAGTATCATTTTTAGTGAAAACTCCTTCCTCGAAGTCTTTATCAATAGGCCTGGTTGGAGTTGAATGTGGATAGTAAACCAGTCGAAGACCTTCAGATTGTTCCAAAATGTACTCTGAAAACCATTTATGGTAATAATCGCCACAATCTTGTACATTTAAATGGAAACCATATATGAGTGCTTGCTCATCTCCTTTAGCACCCTCAATAAAAACTGAATAATCAAAGGTAATTTCCTTCATGCCGGGTGCAGAGAAAACTAATTTTGTACTGCTTATTTTTTTGGGCCTTATATTAAACATCTTAGGATAAGTGCGAGCCGTTATTACTTGACCACTTTTTTCGATTAACATAAGACCCCTATCTTTGATAACATCCTTACGAAGTCCAAGATTCTCGCATACGCCTTCGTCTAACTCAATAGGGCCGCATGATTTTATTGGAAATATATAAATCTCTTCGAGCTTTCCAACTTGTTTCCATTTCGTTGGTATGGATTCCTTCTTCAAGTATCTGTAGTACAAGTAGGAAAGGCCAGATAAGACTGTCACACCCAGCCCTACACTCACAGCTTTCAAAAGTTTTGATTGCGAAGAATCTGTGGAAAAGATATATATTTTAAGTAAAAAACATTTTGAAACATAAATTCTCTGTAATGCCACGGGTGCAGTAAATATTAAGAACAGAAGGTACATATTCCTAATATGTAAGAGCGAGGTTTATTATTTATAATCCCATTTTATTAAAAGTTCCCTCCAGAAATATCAACCTATCAGATACTGCCGCAGACAAGAGCGAGTCATAATTTTTGTTTTAATCAATTTCTAAGGAAAAAAATTGGTTATGTTCGATAGAGTCGCTAGCAAGAAAGCAAAATTTGAAATAAATTTCCTTGAAATTGGATGGGACGATAATTCAATAAAAATCATTGCCGCATTTTTTCAATTACAGAAGTGAATTTTTTATTTTTTATATCGCAGGTGCCGTTCATTTGGGACATAAAATGAAACTTCCCATTCCCCCGCGAATTATTATCTATCAAGGTGCATTCAGATGCAGATAAACAAACATAATATCCGGACGCATTTTTCTAATAGAAACATAACCCTGTATTTCCATGTAAATCCAAAAATCTGATAAAAAATATTTAATGCATTTTGTTGAAAGCGATAAACCCGTTACATCTACATCTACAACAACAACATTTCCATAATTCTCGTTTTCTTTTAGCAGTTATAATTATTTTGTATGCGGATGGATGGATTTTATTTAAAAAGTATTATTTTTTTAATATGGTGAAATTCTCCTTCTTGGAGTCTCGATGATTGTATGAGATAACAAAGTACATACTTGACATTTTGTTGTTGTTTTTTTCCTCAGCTGAGAGAATTTATTATAAAATTTAAAAACACAATAACAAATATAAATTGATCGTGAAAAGCAACGAAATAATCACCGAGTCAAAGACAATAGAATAATGATCAGAAGATCCTTTATTGACCAAAAGTTAAATACCACTAGTCAATGTGACTTCCTTCTATACGGCAAACTACTTTTCAGTTATAATAAAATAACTGATTGAATCTAATATGCGACGTTTTTTTCCGCGGCGTTCTCACAAAACTATGACGTTTGTCATCTAGAAAGGAGGTGTAAACACTGTAAACAAATAATTGAGAGAACAAATACAAAAAATTGCATAGACCTTAATTTGTATATTATATGACGTCGAAATTATTAGTTAATCAGAGTCCATAAAATGGCCGCCTATAATTTACGATAACATCGCTTGTACTTACGAGATGAGATTATTGCGTTTATATGAAAAGGTGTATTTGCAAGTGAAAATTAAAAGGCACGAGTGGGTAGTACGTTGTTACTCTTAGGCTTTTCGTCCAATTGAGCAAATCCAATATAAAAAATATAAAAAGATTGTTGTATGAAAATCATGCATTTATTTTTTTATATTGAATTTGAGTGTGAGTTGCGGTTGCGTTTGCTGAAGACGATGAAGGGCTAAGTGCTGTAAGTTTTCCAAGCAAATACCAATATGAAAACTATTAATATTATTACATATTAATTGTTATTAAATATTAATTATTATTAAATATAAATATAAAAAGTTATACACATTTTAAAAAGGCCATATTAACATCTAGTTTTCTAGTTCCTTATTAAATATATTACATCTGTTGAGCCATTACCAAAATAATTAAAATTGAAAAAAACCCTTAATTTAAAATTAATAAATTTACAAAATAAAATCCAGTCTATGTGATGTTCTTAATGCGATGTTTCTTCAATTAATAACATGTTTCCTAATGCAATGTTATTATTTTATTATATGTTTAAAGAAATGCTAAGCAGAGATAAGTATCACAATATGAGTTGCTTAAATTAAACTTTTCCGAAATCCGGACCGGAAACATTTAATTTTAATTAAAAATTTTCACCGGAATCTAAACTTTTCACATGCAGTAGACAAATCTTAATCTGTATGTATTTTTTAGTTTGAAAAAAAAAAATTTGAAAAAAAATACATACATATTGCCAAAAATAATATTATTTATCAAAGTTTTGTTTGAAAACTAACCGGAAATGTGTTCATCATAGTGGTGTTAAAATTCCGCAATTTTATTGTGGTAGCAGAGAGCAAACAATAATTGTCTTCTGTGTTTTACACTAAATACAAACTCTGATAAGGTTTTTTTTTAAACAGAAATACCAAATGTTAGCTTAAATTTTAACGATTTTAACACGATTAAAGGAAATTCTACTGCCGTTAATATAGACCATCTTTTGTTGACATTTTTACCTTCGTAATTTTTATGTTGATTGTTATCTTGAATTTTCTGTGCACGAATTCATAATTGCCTTCTATCAAAATAATTTTTATAACGACTACAAGAAACAATTTCCAAAAGCTTCAAGTCAAAATCTTATATGATGTATTAGACGTTTTTATAAATAGATATTTACGACACCAGTAATAAGAAAAGGGATGTTTTATTTCTTTAAAGTGAAGTGCAAACTGATGAACAATGCTTATTTGAGAGACAAATTTTAAAAGATATTTTAGACAAAAAAAAAAAAAAATTTTTTTTAAATCTCGATATACATTGTATATTCAAAATTTTCTTGAAATTTGCCCAGTCGTTCTTGAGAATGGTAGAGATTGGTAGAGGAAAGTGGATGTTAGAAGGATCATAGACGTAACGATCATAGATAAGACGAAGGTTTGTTAAGATGTTATTTTAATAAGGTTTTTGTTAAAAATGGTTAATATTATGTTCCAGGTATGATTTTTTGAAGAGCTTTAATGTCAATACCGAACATCTCTGTAGGAATTTTTCATTAAGGCTCTGTGTTTCAAGCGCTAAACATAAGAAGTACATATTGATTGATTTAATTGATTTACAAGAAACTTTTCAAATAGATACATTTTTAGCATCACTTAAAAAGTTATTTGTCTCTGCGTCCCATATATATAAATATATAGAATATCGATCTCTCAGTATTCATTTGGAAAGTAATTATGTTTAAATGGAACCCGTGCATTTAAAATATGGTTAGTTTTTCCAGTTGCTACACACATTTACAAAATGACTGCAGGCTTCTGATCATGGATTGCAAATATGAAAAATAATATTTGCTGTTGATGGAGGAAATTGGGGTAAAGGGGTTTTATGATTGTTTTCAATACATTTTTTCTATATTCTTAATAAGTTACTTTAATAAACATTCACTAAAAAAGTAGTTTCATCAGTATATTGCATTTCATTTTCAATGAATTTTTCTCTATCTTCAAAATAAAATTATAAAAAATTACATTATGTAAATTAAGGAAATTTATTTGAGAAACTCTCTTCTTCTGATATGGAGAAATTCATCTTTGTAGAAAAAAAAAGAACATATTCCGACACTCAATCGTTTTTCTTAACAGCTGTAAAAAAACAGACTTTATTAAACTTTTGAACCAGGCACAAAAGCGAAAGAAAAGCATATAGAATACGGGACGATATTTATGTAATTAAAATTAAACAGCGTTTTTTTTTCAGTTGCTCAATAAGAGGGCGCCTCCCTTAAAAAAAAGAGATTTACATTTGGTGGTGCTGCAGAGTGCGGCCAAACTGGTAGTTTAAATCAATGTTAAAAAAAAAAATATTTTTATTTGTTATTATATAATAATATTATAAATCTCCTTAGTTTGAACTAAATTTAAGGGGGAGAAAAAGTAGCTCATAAAAACTAATAAGAATTTGTTCAAGTTTTTCTTTTAATCCTTATAATACATTTTTACTTAAAAAAAGATTAATTTCAGAAAATTTTAAAATTTGGCTTTTTGACTTAATCTGTGACTTGTGAAAATCTTAATTCGAAGTTATGCCATACAAGCGCACAAGGGTAAAAAATATAGAAAACAAAGCAATTCTGCATACAAAATATTTGTAGGATATTAAGTAGTTAGAGGGCTTGTTGTTTTATACAATGTAGCTTAATTGAAATTTACCCAGAAATTTTAAAACATGCCCTTTTTATTTGTTTTTAATATTTTACATAAAAGTGTGTAGTAATATAATTTTCGTTTTTCGAACCTCAGCTATAAAAATTAATATTGGCTTCTTTAAAATTGTAAATGACGAGTATTTCATTACATATACTATAAGAAACATTTTATTTTAGCATCTCGACTATATCTAAACAAGCAATATAATGTATGCAATTTATTTCTAGAGATCTTCCACAAAGACTGCGTCTCCTTTCTTAACTATACCCGAAGATCTTAACCCATTTGAATACCCATAACTGGGGAATTAATTTTAGCTTTAGGATCCATACGATACCTGTGAAAAAAAATAATACACCTAAAAATTTAAATTTTTTAATATAAACCGTAAATCAATTTTACTTCTTTAAAGTTTTAAGAGGTTGGCCATCAGGATCACGTTCAGCAGTAAACGGATTAATATTTGGCAATACACACCTAAAACAAGGTGCAATATTTCGAAACAAGGCATCATTTCCGATTCGTACCCACTGCCAGTGATCCTCCTCGTAAGGTAGTCCAGTTGTATTTATATATTAATTTGATCTAAATTGTCTGGGAAAAATCTTGTTCTTGAGACGTAAATTCAAATCATTTATAGAGTTATTGCTGATAAGATGATAACTGGACACATCTTGGAAAGCACCCTAAAAAAAAAAATAAAATTCCAAGACTAATTCGAATGAACAAAAATTACAAACTGACCGTATCTCGCTTGGAAAAAATTCCATTCTTTAAGTCATCGTCAACTGGCCGGGTTGGATTTATATTTGGATAATAAACCAATTGGAGTCCCTCAGGTTGCCCCAAAATAAATTCAGAAAACCAAGTATTTAATTTTTCACCGCAATCAATTACTGTAATAGAATGCCCGTAAATTATGGCTTGAGTAGTTTTATATGATTCATCACTAAGAACGGAATAATCAAAGTCCAAATCATCCATCCCAGGTGCAGAGATAACGAGTTGTGAACGACCAACAATTTTGGAAACTATAAGTAGCATCTTTGGATAACCGCGAGCAGTAATTAATTCACCACTCTTATTTTCAATCAGCATCAGGGATCTATCTTTAATATCTCCTTTTTGAACTCCAAGATTCTCACAAAGTGCTTCATCTAATTTAATAGGAGCACATGATTTAATAGGGAAGAAATGTAACTCATCAAGATTTCCAATTTGTTTCCATTTGTTTGGAATTACTTCTTTTTTTGTATATTTGTACAACAAATAAGACAAAACTGATACACCAAGTCCAAGTCCAAGAGCGCCCAACAGCCTGTCGCCTTGAAAAGAATCTGATATAACAAGAGATTAACATATATATTAGCGATCAAGATTAATATTTTTCTAGACCTACTTGTAGTAGCCATTAAACAAATAACTTCTGCATGTTGACTGCCGCCACAGTCAGACTAAGTTTATTTCAGATTGATAAGAACATAAATTCAGCGAAGATTACAAATACAAGGCAAGACAGCTTTGTGAAATTAATTTACCAGAAATATACTTCATATCCAAAAGGAAAAAAATTTCATATATTTACGATATTAACCAATCTAGACTAAAAGCCAAACGATGTCATCCATGTGAATGAGAGATATAGCCAAAAATCAGCAACGTTTGCTTATTATTAATCAAAAATGTTAATAACTTGTTGAATTTTCAGACAGGTTTATACTTTTTGTGTCACTTTGCAATGCATCCTCATGTTGACTTCCACGCATTTATTGAAACCTTGTTTTTTATTTTAATATTTTAAAGCTATAAAAAATGTTTTTAGAAAACATTCTTAGATTCAACTTTTCTACAAAATACATGTAATGTTTATTAAAAATTTATTTTAGGCTTAAGGAATATCAGATATTCACACTGACAGTATTGAGTCAGTGTGAATATCTGTTGAAATGAAACAAATAATTTCCAACTTATTGAATAGCTATTATTTTATGCTTTCAAATAACCTAAACCAAAATATTAATTTATCATTTTGGTGTATTATTCATGTTGTGTAAATCTAAAAATAACGAAATTTGCCAGTTATAATGAGCAACCTTTCGTATATTCATAAAAGTAAGTAACGAGTTGTACGTACTTGTTCTTTTAAAGAACATATACTGTACTTTTGCCATTACCACTTCTTCTACCAGTGTTTATTGCTTATCTATACGTAATAAAATAAGAAATATAAAAAACCTTATCTAAAATAAAAAATTTAAAAAATAAAATAAACGAAATAAATAATAATAAATAAATAAAATAAATATTTATGTAACATAAAAAGAATAAATAAAATAAATAAAATTAATCAAACAAAAAAACTCGTAAAAATAAATAAAATAAATAAAATAATTAAAATAAATAAAGTTAAATTAATAAAATAAATAAAACTGATAAAATAAATATAAATAAAATAAATAAAACTGATAAAATAAATTAAAATAAATATAAATAAAATTATTTAAAAAAAAATAAATTAATAAAATAAATAAAGTTAATAAAATAAATAAAATTGATAAAATAAATTGAAATAAATATAAATAAAATAAATAAAACTGATAAATAGAATTATTTAAAAAAAATAAAATTAATAAAATAAATAAAGTTAATAAAATAAATAAAATAAATAAAATAAATAAAATAAATAAAATAAATAAAATAAATAAAATAAATAAAATAAATAAAATAAATAAAATAAATAAAATAAATAAAATAAATAAAATAAATAAAATAAATAAAATAAATAAAATAAATAAAATAAATAAAATAAATAAAATAAATAAAATAAATAAAATAAATAAAATAAATAAAATAAATAAAATAAATAAAATAAATAAAATAAATAAAATAAATTAAATTAATAAAATAAATAAAATAAATAAAATAAATAAAATAAATAAAATAAATAAAATAAATAAAAAAAATAAAAAAAAAATAAATAAAATAAATAAAATAAATAAAATAAACAAAATAAATAAAATTAATAAAATAAATAAAATAAATAAAATAAATAAAATAAATAAAATAATTAAAATAAATAATATAAACGAAATAACATTAACATTAAATAAAAAGAATAAATAAAATAAATAAAACAGATAAAATCAATTAAATAAAAAATTAATTAAATAAGTAAAATTAATTTAGTAAATAAAATTGATTGAATTAATAAAATAAATATGTACAATTAATGAAATCATGAAAATTAGTAAAATACATATGGGCACCTCATGTGTTATACCTAAATAAAATAAAATACCTCCCATAATAAATTAAAAAAATAAAAAAACAAAAAACTGTACTAAAACATAAAAACATTAATTTTTTTTCTTTGCATAAAATTAATTTGACTATGAACGTTTACCTACTCTAATACTTTTTTTTCGAGAAATAATTTAACATCTTAATCATGCAAAAAACACTTCTATTAAAAATATTTTTGAAATATTTTAATTAACCAATTGCTTACCTTAAAAAAATATCGTTATAATCAAGTAGATGAAACCAGTAGGTATACAGAAAACTCAAATTAGATATTTAACCACAAGCTAATATACACCACTACATACAAATGATAATCCATACTGACAAAAACCTTATTTGATTGTTTTTTTTTTCGGATAAAGTCATATTGTTGTGGGCACCATTATGTGTATAATTTGATTTTGTTTTACACACCTCAAATCATTTGTGTTTTTTCTGTTCTTTAAACAACTTGTACTTTTGTAAATTTTTATTTTTTTATGAAGAGTATTCAGATTGTATTTGCTCTTGGAGCCACATTTATTGGAACATCATGTTTGGTATACTATTTGTACAAACGTCGTAAGCAAAACAGGCCTTCAGAAAATGGCTGGAAATATGCTGGAACATTGGAAGAAATTATCATGTACCCTATTAAATCGTGCCGGGGAATTCAACTTGATGAAGCTAGATGTGAAAATAAAGGACTTAAACATGAAAACCTATCGGATAGGAGGTTTCTCTTACTAAATGATGATGATCAGATATTATTTGCTGGAGTTCAGCCGAAAATGTGGAAAATTGAATCAAAACTTATCGGATTAGATGAGATTGAAGTGACAGCACCAAATATGGAACCGTTAATATTGAACATGAAAAAAATAACTGATGGGCGCAAAGAAGTTATCAAAAGTTTTGGAAAATCGTCTATTCTATTGGTCAATGTGATCTTCAGTATGGAAATTGGTTTTCTAAATTTTTGTTGGATAAAGAAACTGGCTTAAGGTTGTTTGTGTGTACAAATTCAAAAAAGATTCCATTTCGTAAAAATATGGTAAGTATGCAATCAATTTTCAGGTGTGCAAAATTTTACAATTAGATTTTTGGCAACATTTGGAACAATTTTTAAATTTGTTTCAAAATTGATTTAATGATGATAGGCAGCTATATAAAGACGGCGAAGTTATGCATTTATAACATAAATTAACACAATTTCTATAGTTGTGTTCTAAATGCTTCAAATATAACGTTCACATATTCTTATCAAAATAAAATTTCAAACATTGCAATACTTTTAAAATAGCCAATCAAAACTTTCTTAGGATCTCAATCCGTACATGGTTGTAGTTAATGAATCTGTTAACGATTTGAATTCCCGCATTCCAAACAAAGTCCATCACTGGCAGTTTCGTGGTAATTTTTTGATTAACACTCATCTTCCACCTTTTGCTGAAGATAACTGGAAATGGATGAGAATAGGAAATGATGCTACATTTCGTTATAAGGCACCATGCTATCGTTGTA
The DNA here is from genome assembly GCA_951217065.1 of Baccha elongata. NCBI lineage: Eukaryota > Metazoa > Arthropoda > Insecta > Diptera > Syrphidae > Baccha > Baccha elongata. The sequence continues at coordinate 6,005,799 of OX578272.1, forward strand.
TTCTTCCCAACGTCAATCCATTCACATGTGAACGTAGTCAGGATTTTGAACCTTTACGAACTCTAAAAAAGTAATATATATATCTTCATATTTATTTGCATAAATATTTTCACATGCGTGCATATATAATAAATTTTTATCTCATCTATAAAGATACCGAATGAAACCAGGACAGATCGAGCCAGAGATGGGTATCTATTTCAATTTATACAAGGAAGGTGATGTAAAGTTGGGCGATGATGTATTTATAATTACGTGAAAAGAATAAAATTTTCACTTTGATATTTTTGTTGTTGTTTAAATTTTTGTCAAAACCCCCCACACAAAAAAAAAACATGAAAAAAAAGAGCACGAAACAACTCCACCACACCAATATAAACTCTCATCTTTTCAGACTTGGGGTGTTGTATTACGAAACTTATCTCTTCATCAGAATTGGTGTTGTGTTTTTTTACCAGTTTTGGATATCATTGTTGCCACCTTATATTCTAACGTTGTCAATTTATATTATATTTTGATGAATGGGATAAATGAAAAGTAATTTTTGAAACTTTTTTATTTCTTTTAAAGCTTCAAAAATTTTGTGTAAATTTTAACCAAAATACAATTTTTATCAAATATCGATTAAAACATTGGCGCAAAATTTTGTTTATAGCATCATACTAGGTTACAAAACTATAGTATTTTTTAACCTAGTATGATGCTAAATATGTTTTAGTATGATGTTAAATCGTTTAAAATTTTGCGCTATTGAGTTTAAAAACCTAACGACCTCACAATACAAAATCATTTTTTTTATATGCAATCTCACTGGTGGTGTTCCTTAGATTTTCAATATAATGTAACAAGCAACAAATAAAATAAGTCTTTATATGCTATATGCATCCATAATGTTTGTATATCTGTCTATCTGACCATAATTTCTGAGATAGAGTCGTGTTATATCTGGATATACATAACACATCCAGAAATAACCCGACTCTATAATTAACCCTGGTATGGGGTAGTCAGATCATGCATTTCAATGGTTAATGCTGCCACATCAGTTGCAGTTCATCCAACACTTACTAGACATCTACTATATGAGGCAAGTTATGGATTCGTAAAAAAGTACGATTGTAAGTATGTGTCCATATGAAATCTTGTCTTAAATTCAATCAATTAATTTAACGTCAAATAATTAAAGAATTAAATAATATTTTTTCTTCGCCCGAAAAAAATAGTTTTTTTCTAATATATTGCAGACTAGTTATATTTTTGAGCTTAAAAAAAGTTTTAAAATTAATTTTAAATTTAGAATTTTACATTTGCAAGATGATGAACGTTTATACCACTCGTTCCTATTAGTCTTTGCTAACATAAAAACTATGGGCTCTACTAGTAATCAAATTTAGTAACAGCTTAATAAAAAAATATCCACACTTTACGAAAATTTCGATGCAAATTTTGTCTAAAGTGTGGGGATTTTATTTAAGCTGTTACTAAATTTGATTATAAGTAAGGCCCTATGAGATTATCTTCTCTCTACGTGTTTATTATTTTGGAAAATACATACAAAATGAGGAGTAAACGAAAAGTTGTAATTCATTTCTGTTGGCAATCATGAAGCATGCATGCACATCAATAAAATTTTCATTTACTTCAAGTTTACCTTTTTAGTTTATATTAGAGGGTGCCAGAACTTGGTTTGTTCGCATTATCTCTGCCGGTCTACATATCGCCAAAGAGATTTGTCTAAACTTCTCAATAGTCTACCGGGTGTGGTTTTTTTTCTTAAATACTGAGATACACCCGCCAACTTGCCGAGAAATGCAAAATTTTCTTATAAAATCAAGTGGATAATTTGTTAATTAAAATCATCATCTGTGTCCTTTTCATCGTTTTGTATAATGACATGTGAGTGTGACAAGTTGTTTCTTCATATTAGGAATAAAAATATGAACCTATAAATTGATTACTTTATCAAGGTGTTCTCATGTATAAACAGACATGTGATGATGTTTTCAAGAGTTCTCCATAGGCGGTTGACACGATAGTGACTTGCGCAGTAATATATTTTTTTAGAATTCTAATCTGTTGGTTTGGTGAAATCAGTTAATTTATAGAGTTCATATACATAGGTGTTAACCTTAATATCTGTTTGTACACAAAGTTTCGAAAATATTATCAAACAAGAGACATATTAATCACATGACTTTAATTTGATAAGAAATGTAAACAATGATAATATACATACGATTAAAAAAATAGATCGGGTGTCTGGAATTGTCGGCATTCGACACCTTAAGTGTTAACGGTTGGACGGATTTTCTTTAAACTTGGTATTCAATATTTTAAAAGTGATGTACCCGGTCGTGTTTTCGATTCCTATACTAGGTCTTAAGATTAAGAGCTATTCGAATATTAAATAATTAAAAATATCAGCAACAAATCTCTTTTAGAAAATTCTGTAATAGCCGATTGTAACTGTACGCTATTTTGATAAAATTTTGTAAAAGAGATTAAAAGATTTGAGGTGAGATTTTTCAAAACTGCGAACTAAAAAAAGAACATTTCTTGGATAAAAGTTCAGAAGGGGTTTTAATAATTGAGATTTTTTATTCCAAATTTTAATATTCATCAATTATCAATATATTAAAAATTTGAAATCTTAATAGGGAAGTGAATTAATCAAAATTTACAGAGAAAATTTACAAATACTTGTTAGTTTATTGATAAGTATTGGTTAAATAACAATTCGAGGCTTTGATAAAGAAGTCAAAAAATAATAGATTTATGCATGAAATCTTTCAGTTCGTATGTAGTGTACTTTTTCATGATTTTATAGAAAAGAATTCTTTTTTTTAAGTCGCAAGATTTTTCCATAAAACGATTTTCGAATTTTTCGAAATCGACTCATACATTTAAATATTTTTTTTTATTGGAACATAGTTGCATTACTCAGGTGGCTACGCCCTGCACAGAAAAATTTAATTTATTGTTTAATGCAACTGTTAGGGATATTTTTTTTAATCATTTCTAAAGAAGCTGTCATAAGCAGCTATGTAAATCAAAGAACAGGTGGTTTAGGGGTGTAGGCTTCTAATATGAATAGCGAATCGAATGTTCGACTTAAAGCTAAACAGTCAAAACTATATAAAGAAGACTATTCCTCTATAGTTGGTTTAAAAAGGGTTCGTTTTTTGACGATCGGCCATACAATTTTGAGATTCCATTGATTGGGCATGGAACCCTTGAGTCATATTTTCCCATGAGTTAGTCGATCTTAACCATGTAACTTCGAGAAGTAATTTTGTTTTGCCCCTTATGTTACAAATATTTCAAACTCAAAATTTAATTAATTAATGATCTTCCTCCTACAGCGTTATTTCAAGGAACTGATAAGACCCGCCTATCCATTTATATTGCGGCTGGAGTAGGGTTGGTTACAGCAACTGGTCTGATATTCATCTATAGACGTTACAGAGACAATCACATTCCCCCAAAAGAATGGAAGAAAATTGGAGAGTTAACCGATCTTATTTGTTATCCAATCAAATCATGTGGTCCTGTTCGAGTAAGTTCAATGAACTGCTCCAAAATTGGACTAGAAAGCAGTCTTATGCGTGATAGGTGGGTGAAATTTTCTCGACCTATAGATTTTTTTGTTTTTCAAATCAAGTCGATTTTTAATTTCAGAGTCTTCATGGTGGTAATGACAAATGGTGAATTCATCACTGGAAGGCAATATCCAAAAATGGTTCTCGTTCAACCGAGTTTTCAAGACAAAATTATGAAACTATCAGCACCTGGAATGATCGATGTAGAAATTGATGTTGAAAGGCTCCAAAAGCTTTCTCCCATTATAACTCGTGTTTGGGACCAGCCTGTTAAAACAGTAGATTGTGGAGAAGATGTTGCTAGGTGGTTCTCCCGTTACATTCTGGCTGAAGATTTTGGTCTTCGGTTAATGTACTATCCACACGATCATTCTACGCGAGATGTGAAGCCTGAGAATAAGATGTTCAGCACAATGCTGAGGGAAGATACGGTAAGTTACAAATGAATTTATGAAAATCCATTGGACACCATTTTTCAAATTTCAGGGAGCACTTCATGATGCTACAAGTTTTATGCTCTTAAATGAAAGCTCACTAGCTGATTTGAATACACGTTTGGAAAATCCAGTATCACTTTTAAACTTTAGACCAAATTTCCTGGTTAAAGGACCAGCTGCATTTGAAGAGGATCATTGGAAATGGATAAAGATCGGGGATGATGTCATATTTAGGTGTAATAAACCTTGTACAAGGTAAGTTTTTTAATAATAGTGAAAAAAAAACTTGATTGAGATATTTTAAATTTTGTTTAGATGCATATTTACAAATGTTAACCCAGAAACAGCTGATAGAAGTTCAGATGGTAATCCCTTGAAAACTCTGAAAGGGTATAGACAATTTTCGAAGATTGGTAAAACTCCAGTGATGGGAGTGCATTTAGGATTACGCAGGCCTGGAAAAATGTGTCTTGGTGATCTTGTGTACATAGAAGCTTAGACCCATTTGTTATATTGCGGGCAATACTGTTCTAAAGCTTTGTTTAGGAACAAACATTTTTATACTTAAATACGACTTAGTCAGGGCTTACACAAAATGTTATACATATTTTTTATACGAGCCAAAAATAAAAGAAAATATTACTAATTAATGTTTCTTGGTTTCTATGTAGGAGAAAAATATATTTCTTTCAAAATTTTACATGGATAAAAATCATGATTGGGAAGCAAGTGGGTGTTGAAATGTTCACATGGAAAAAAAATGCTTGTTGAGCCATTAAACTTTATAGAACATTTGTTTAAAGATATGATATTCTGATAGAAAAACTTATTGATATAATGAGGACATTTTATTAATCATTTGAACAGTTATTCAAATCTATTTTACCTGGAGGTTTACAAACAATAATACAACCTCGTTAAAATTAGGGTTTAAAAATAAGACTTATTACAAAATTATGTCTACCTGCAAATATGTCTAGTTTAGTTTATTTTAATAACTCAAACTTTTCATTTTTTTCTAAAAATAAAAGTATTTTAATTGCAGATCATGCAACCAAAGTACCTGCAGCAAGAAAAACTTACAAGGTGCAATGACTTAAAAGGGACTCACAAGGGCAAATAAATAGTTTGAATATAAAAAAAAATCACTTTATGCAAACACTTGCTGCTTGCACTCTCTTGCTTGCACGCAAACGAACTGTCCGATCGATAAAGTAACTGGTTTGTGTTGAAGTGGAAATAATGTAAATAAAAGCTTACGCATGCATGGTACGCCTACCTATAAAGTGCTTTGCACAAATCTGCTTGCATTCATGAAAAAGGCCGCTTTTAAGAAACACTTCCCATATATGCATGTTGTGTTATTGCAAGGACTTGCACGCAAGTTTCAAAATTGAAATTTTAGAAATGTTAGCTGCAAGCAATTTTATTGCATAGTGTAAAGGCACCTCGATGCCAGTTTTGATCCAAATAAATTTTAAAATTGTCTTTTAAATGTTATAAATGTTATAGTATTCAAAAATCAAAATATGTATGTAGGTGACAAAAAGAATGTTGAAATATTGTGCTCTAACGATTTGTGAAAAAAATGTGAAATTGGTATAAAGCTTTCTTTTTATTAAAAAATTACCGCCTGCCTGACGTTTGTGCAACAGGTGTAAAATTACTATTTTGACACATTTTGTCACTCCTTTAGAAGCAAACTTCAATCAGCGCGCTTGTCTACATTTTTGGAAAACTCTGAAGCAAAATAACGATCTAATTTCATTAAAGTGTTAAATTAAGGTATCTACTATTCTTCCAGCTTTTCCACGATTTCGCTATAATACAACGGAACGAAAATTGGAGGTGGTTCACGAAAAAGTAGTACATGTCGGTTTTCTTATAATGTTTCCAACTTTTATCTTATCTTGTTTTTGAACAGCGTTTTGGTCTAAATGTTGTCAGACTTTGTGTTGTGTAAAATACAGATAAAATGTGAAATGAGAACTATAGTTTCAAGTGTTTTCTTGATTTTAATGTGTAAGGTGGTCTTATCACCGTCATGTATCATTTAAAAATAAAAACAATTATGTATTACTTTCTAATTATTTATTTACAATTTAATTTTAAATCTTATAACATTTCAATAAGATAAAAATATATTTTTTTTCTAAATTCTTTCATTTCGCATTTGTATCTCTTACAAATAAGTATTTTAATTTTTGCGTATAGGGATGTATTTGAAAATAAATTTTTGTGTTTCGAATTCATAACTCGGGTTTATAGTGTTTTTTTCCATTTTTACCAAAATACAAATAACCATACAAAACTTAAACAATAATCCCGGGAATGCACATGCAAATAAATACCATACAATGTTATTCCCAAATTTAAAACAAAAAAGAATTTAAAAAAAAATCAAATTATTAAAAAATAGTATGTATAAATCATTTAAAACTAAAACTTAAATATTTATAAAACATATATAGGTATAAAACAATAATTTCACATTTTTGTTCCATTTTTTTTAACATTTAACTTAATGCTCCATAAAAATATTAAACAAAAAAATTATAAACATTTACATATTATGTAGGTAACAGACCTCTCCGACGAAAAAAGCAAGGATCAGCTTTCTCTCTATATTGTTCTAACAAATATTTTTATTTAACAATAACAAAAATGTTTTTATATATTTTTTTTTAGTGACTTTGACTACCATCAGAGATTATATTGAGAAGGGTAATGGGGGTTTCATTCCAGCCTCAATAAATTTTAAATATTAAAATAAAAATAAAAAAAAAAAAATAAAATACAAGAAATACACCACAGTCAATAAAAATATTTACAATTGTTTGTAGATACTGCAGAAGAAAAAGAAAGAAGAGGATAAAAGTAAAAGATGTTAAATGAGTATTAAGCAGTCTAAAGCTTTTCAATTTTTTAAGACTTATAAGTTGAGCAATTAATTAGTCTTAAAAGCAAAGCAATTGGTTTTATCTTTGAATGAAGGCATTAAACTAAGAGAAAAAAGATTTAGGCTTTGAAGGATAGAAGAATAATATAGCTAAACAACGCATTGGTTATAAATAAATTAGTTTTTTTTTGTTTTAAATTGTTTCCAAATGTGTAGAAGTGTTTCGTTGTAAGGTATTTTAGAATTTTTAAATAAAAGCGACACGGCCCTAAATAAATTTGGTTTTAATTCCATATAGTTGCTTTTAACAGATTTAAATGAGGGCTGTGATGAGTCGTGCCTTAAAGTTCACCAGACGTTCGCTTGTTGCAGCAATACGCTGTAAAATATAAATAAAGATAAGAGCTTATAGAGGATTTAGAGATTTTAATGAACTTACGAGAATCAAGTCTTGGATAAGATTGGCCAGACCACGGTTGGCAAGAACCACCAGTCTAGTAACAGGTCCGGGAATACCTTCGGTGTAGCCATCGACAGTTCTTGAACCATCGGTGTCGTTGCTGTCTGTAGAATCATCTGTACTGCTGCTGCTGCTTGGTGCATTGGCTGCTTGGTCACCTGTCTGGGTTTGCACACTTCCTCCAAACAACTTTACAAAAAAAAAAAAATTTTAAATATTTATAGTTCTTCCTAAATAAAATACTTACTCTAACAATATCAAATAAGAAATTTCCAGAGTTTCCCTTGTTAGCGGGATCGCCTCCTCCGCTTGATGCTTGTCCTCCAAAAGCCAAAAATCTAAAAACAAATTAATATTTTTAAATACCTTGATAAAGCTCGAGGACCAAACCTTGACCTACCTCTTATTACGATCATCAATATCGACTGTATCTTCATTCGAATCCAAGTTCAGATCATCAATAGCTGGTGACTTTGATTCAGCAGTTTGTTGATCATTGCTTTTGGTACTGCTACTGCTTGTTTGAACTTCATTGGTTGATGTCAATTTCTGTTCTGCTTCAGCACCTTCAGCTGCGCTAGCTTGTCGTGCAACACGAATTGTCTCTTCCAATTGTCTGTTTAACGCTTCTAAATCAATTGACGCTCCGTCGCCAGTTTGCTGTTTGCATTGTTTTTTGTTTACAAAATATCACCGGCAGGGGGTCAACCATGCGCCAATATATGTGTGTTTTTTTTATATTATATTTTATTTTTGATTTTTGAAGGTCGTGTGTAATGGATTAACAAGGTTATGGACGATCAAAAAAAGGTGTAATTGTAGTGTGGGGAATTTAACAAGTGAAAGGTGAGTTTTTTTTTTTTTTTATTGGAATGGGAGATGAAAAAAGATAAAGTTGTTATGTGGTAGCAAAAGTGTCACGGTTTCGATTTGTGCAAATGAGAATTTTGTTTTTGATTTTTTCAAAAATTCATTAACGTTATTTCAATTTTATTTATGTGGCAGACAGTAGAAATAGAAAGAAAGAAAAAAAAATAAAAAAGCATGATATTAATGAATTTTGCCAATTGTTGTAATAATTTGTTTAACTTAAATTTAAAATTTGTTTAAATGATGTAGATAATAATGTATAGAGGTGCCAATACAAACATTTAATTGCATTTTATGTCACAATTTATTGACACTATTTTTATGAAAAATCGAGTGGAAATTTGAGACGGGGGCCAGATTTAGAATTACTTAAGTCACCCAACGGCATTTACAAGATATGTTCAAAGCTATTAAAAATGCAATTAGATGTTTTATATTTGACATTTATTTAAAAACAATGTCCTATCACTTGTTTTAAATATTTTGTTTTTGGAACAATAAAACTAACCAATATGTTTTGCAAAAAAAAAATGTACTTAATCAAAGAATCTCAAGTATAGTTCAATGAGCAAAATTTCAGTTAGTTACGCTCATACAAACAATTTAACACAGAATCTAACTATTAATTTTATTCTAAATATAGGAATAAGAAATGTAATGAATATAAAAGAACCTTATGAAAAAGAGCAACATTTTATGCGGTTTTATGAGACAGAATGCGCCCAAAGACCCAAAAAGAAATCAACAGATTAATCTGCAAATGTTAATCACAAATGACTATCAACATGCAACACAAATCTGTCAAATAAAAGGTTTCAAAAACTGTCACTCATGCAATAGAACAACCCCGTGAAAGTAAATATCAAAGTAAAAATTCAAACATGTATAAAAATAACAGAAAAGCGAAAGAAATTTTGTCAAAAACAATGTGTTCAAATGTGACAGATGACAGTCTGGACGGAATTTTTTTAATGCAATAATGAAAGGCAATTTGTTAAGTCGGCGATATTTTTTTTCTTTTTCATAATATATTTTTAAATGATTGCTGATCCTCTTTGATAAGATTACGCTTGAGTGTCTGTCGTGTAAATGTTGTTGTTGGCTGTGTTCGAAAATAATGGAGCAGAGCTGTTGTTGTTGTAGTTGTTGTTGATGATTGGTGGTGTAACGGTGTTATTTCTACTTGTAATGAAATAATTTGTAGAATTTAATATACGATTAATATTTTCAATTATTTTGATAATCTGCGCATCATTAACACCCGACGGTGACGACAACTGCGACGCTGCCGAAAGTGTTGATGACTCGATTGCAGACAATGTGACATTATTCGAAAGCAATGTTGAACTCACATTGTCATCAGCAGCTATTGTCGTCGATGTTGTGGTTGATGAACTGTCACTGTCAGTTTCATTATCTTCACTGCTATCTTCAGGGCTAAATGTGGGTAATTCAATTGAAACTTTTGTGCCCGAAGACGAACTGCTGCCACTGCTTGAACTGGAACTGGTATCATCATCATCATCATCAAAGTCGGCATCGAAATCAGTACGTGCTCGATTGGCACTGTTGCCTTGAATGGCCGTACGTAGTACAGTTGGCCCAAGGACGCGAAGGAGTTTCGAAATTATACGATTTGCTTGGTCGTCGATTTGCTATACGAAAAAGTCAGCAGCGATTTCAAATTTTAGTTGAGATGATTTATTTTTTCTATATGAGATTAAGTGTTATGAAATGAGTCTTTGGAATTAAGTTAGTCAACATGAGGCAAGTGTTTTTGGTCGAAATAAATATTCATATAAGTTGCATGAAAAGTAAGACAATCATGCAATTCGTTTGGTGAAAAATGGAATACTCAAGAGAATGTGAGAAAATAGAAATTTGAAAAAATTAAAAAAATTTAAGTTTCATGCCACAGTCCTTTTATATTGAATTTAGCAGTAGGAAGGTACGTTGAATATGGTTAAGATTAAAATTGTTTTTAAGCAGACATGCAAAAACATTATTTGGTTTTAGCTACAGGAAATATTTTGGGTGGACTTTGTTGATTTGAATTTTTTCATCAGTTTGTTTAGAACTTTTAAATTTTAACTATACCTAATCATAGACAGTTACAAATCTCTAATAGTCAGGCAATTTTCTTCTGTATGTAATTAAACTACTACTACTTTTTCTTTATCTCTACATTAGTGGATATATGTAGCATATACAAAGGTAGAATACAATAATTCGCATGACCAAGCATGAGATACTGTCAAAAAATTAAAAGAACTGTTTCATCATGTTTATACTTACATTGTCAAAACAAATGACTTTGCATACAAATGAAAATAAATGATTTTGAAAACAAATGATTTATTGATAAATCGAATAATTTAATGCAAAATCGTAGTCTTCCAGGGTAAGTGCATTTCAAATTTTTTGTTTGACTGTCAAATGCCCATAGTTGTCAATTTTACATATATATTCAGGAGTGATTCAGATCGCACACCTCATGCAAACCTCATCCTTAACGATGAGGGTGTGGTGCATTATAGCCAATACCATGACTGTATGATGTGTTTTCTCATTTACACATCCGATGTTGACAGTAGTTTTTGCTTGCCGTTGCCGAGCCATTACCATAGCAGCGTCGTAGCGTTGCCGAGTAGTTTCTTTTTACCAAAAATTCTATTAAACGATTTTCATTCAAAACTATTTTATGATTCGGTGGCGAAAGCGTATCGTGCTGAATTCTTTAGATCTACATTTTGTATAGTCTTTAAAGTGGAGTTCTTTCACAAGGATAAACATAAGACCTGCAATCTTATTTGAATTCTCAATAACAAATTAATATAAGTGGCCTTGTAAAATATGGTCAACTATAACATATGCTTTAAAATTAACTGACTTGGAAAATGCTATTTAAAGATCATTATCATATTAAAGTGTCAAAATGTCATATAATGCAAATCTTTGTAAAGTTAAAAGCCTTTTGAAAAACCGACCTTCAAAAATGCATTTTAATCGTATGCAAAACACAATACGTACTCATTTGAATTTTGAATATGACAATTCAATTGGTACATCTGTTTGGATTTTTTTCTTTTACCTCATCAAATTTTATCAAACAGAATATTGTGACACTAGCAACTGGAGGTTATCCACCTTTATGCTATCGGCTATTAAATGCATTACACACACATAACCATTCATTATATGCTGTGCATGCCGTGCCAATTCATTCACCCATCATAAAAGTGTCAGGCTTATAAAATCTAAATGGTCCAAAGAGTCGACACACTTTCGTTGACTTCTTCTTGGACAGTGATTGTTAATTGCTGCCTTGCAGCTTTTATCTGAATGCTTACAGTGCATTGGGGTATAACATGACAGGAGTGGACAACAACGTAATAATTGTTATTGCATGATACTCACTTGATGATCAACCGGTAGAGGTAATCTAAGATGTTGCGTGCAATAAATTACCACAGTAACGTGGTAGCACATGCCTCAGCGGCAGCAGCGCAAGGCGAGCAACCTTTTACTTTTGAAAAAGAAAAAAAAAAAAACGAATACTTAATCCAAAACCAAAACTGAAATTGATCCCGAAATGAAGATCGTTGGATTCTTTGAATGATGTAGAGCATGCGAGATATATGCAACTTAAGGGGTGGCTCTGACTATTATGGAAAGATTGTCTTGTATAAGTAAGAATCAATGGACGTTATACTTTGCATAATTAATTATTTGCAATATGTCTGGTATGTAATTTGATACTTGGAATGTTTGATGATAATCATCGCGGATATAGAGAACCTTTGTTCGAAAACCATAACGATCGATGAAAAGTGGCAGTTACTGGCAATCACAATATTGACGTCTAGGCTGATGTGAATAAAGAATGAAACTACAAAAAAACTACTTAACCGACAACGATGATTTGAATAAGAATCGAACAATAACTCAAAAAATATAATAAAATATTCAACTACAGAGCAGGTGAATAATATTAAGTACACCTTTTTTTCATACATCAATTTTGCTTACTCATTTAGAATTAATAAAAAGCATAAAATGCCGTTTAAGGTGATTTTCGAAATAACCTAATTAAGTATTCAATGAGAGATTCTATATATGTTTTATATTATTTTTTATATAACTCAGCAGTTGCTACTTTAATATGCAATCTAAGATAACAAATGAGTTTTGAATTTATTACCTTAGTGATGTCTGGGAAGAGGTCTCGCAACAAACCAACCGTTCTTTTGTTTCTTTCGGCTAATTCTTCAGCAGTTCCTAATGTGAGAACATCTAGTTCCTGAAATTTAATAAGAAAAGTTGAGATGTTAAATAACTATAATGTATGAATGTTGATTTTAGTTAGTTTTTTTTAGAGTTAACTCAGTTTTTACTTGAAGTTATTTTAGGAGTTTCAAAGAGAGGATGGCATAAAGAATACTACAATAAAGATTGAAAGTACAATCTCCTCATTCATCGATCAAAACTAATTGTTCTCTATGATATTGTCCAGTAATCATATGAATTATATATATTATAGCAGAAGAAGAAGAAGAAAGAAACTTAATCTTCTGCTTTAGAAATGATTTATTGTTGTTAATTTAGGTAGCATCTTTTCGAAAAACGATTGTATATTTAGCTTCTTCTGTTAATATTTTACAATTTCGTCAAATTTTAGTACCAAATTTAAAATTCAAATCCCAGTACCAACAAGAGGCTTCATTGTATTTTGATTTGCTTACAATTACAACAAGGAAATTTATCACTATAACATCCACGAAACTATCTTACGAACACAATAGAACAATATGCATAGTTTCCCATAACATAAAAACAATTAACTATAGTTGTTCACCAATTTATTTGTAAGCAAACAACAATTCAATTAATTTTCGCTGTGCAAAAAAGACAATCTCTTCCTATTGTAATTATCTGTATGCATTTTGCCAATAAGGGCACTGCGCCTTTCAATAAAACCCATATTCCGGTTTCCTTTCTCCAAAAAATGTTTGCTGCACTTTACTTTAATATTTTATTATATACTCCGCTGACATAACCGCCTACCTTTTGACCGAAAAAAATAAACTGATGTAATACCATACCAACTATCCATAGCCGAACAACAAAATCAGTGACAGTTCAGGTATAAGTAACTCAAATGACTTACAATTACTTAACTTTTCAGCACAGTAACAGTAAAATAAAAGAAAAGTGTAACAGAGCCCAAAACACAAATGAGGCAACAATAAAACAAGACTCGTTCCGTCAACACAATTTACTTTGTGTTTCTTCTTTTATTTCCCATTTGAAATGCTGTTGCTATATCTTAGGACAGATGACTGATCACGCATCCATGCTGCAAGTGGCACGTTGCATATACCAGATATCAGAGAGGTATGTATCTTACCGAAGAAAAGATTTGTTCAACGATCTCCGAGCAAACCATGAGCACTATTAGTACTGTATACTAACTCTTTATTACAGAGGGTTTTTCGAAGGCTTAAGCCTTAGCCAGCAACCATGGTTACACAATTAAGTACTATATCAGCTGAATGATGGTAATAATGAGTGAGATAATGACGACGATGATTCCCAGAGAATAGTGAGTGAATCATTTGAGGTGTAAATTATACACGTGCCTTATGGTTTGGAATTGATGACCAACTTAGAAGTAGACTTTCTCTATTTGTCTGTTCGCTAAGATGATCTATGAACTTTGTGGGTTTTTAAATTTAACGTTATGATCTCTTCATGGCTTACCGGGGTTAACTAAATTGTTTCCTTATAATTTTTGAACTCAATTAATGAATAGATGCTAGTTTGCGTAAATTAAATACATACAATCTTAGGTGTGGAAAAATCCACCTTATATATTTCTAAATCCATATAATTTTAACTAGGTTATAAGATTGAAGAACTAGTTTTGTAATAAATTAGTTCCGTACGAGGTTACTATTATGATGCTATAGATTTGTATACCAAAAATCAAGTCAAGCAACTAAAGCTTGAAATATGAATAGATGAATACCTTTTATAACATTGAAAAAGAGATATAAAACAAACCAAGGAAACACTTTGGAATTAATTGAAAATAAATTTGTTGCTTAGGAATTTAACTTTATCAAAAATATTAAATTAACAAAAATAACTGTAGACTAAAGTATTTTTAAGATTTTTTAATTGGTTGAACTTCCTCAAGCTTGAAATATCAGAAAAATTCTAGAATAGCTTTCCAAGCGAATTGCAAATAATACTAGGCCATAAAACTCTTTCTTGCAACAGAATACCCATCCAACTTTATGATTGATATATAGGTTCGATTTAATCTTTCAGGAGAATAAAAAAAAATTAAAAAAAAATGGCGGGATGGTAGGGCGATTGCGTTAGCCTAAGCCGCAATACTGAAAAACGCGTTTTCTCAAATAACTCAACAATGCCTTATCGGACAAAAGAGCCACTTGGATCGGAGCTTGGCTCCATGGCTTCATCGTGTATGGGCAGCTTTAAGTGGATTAATGGAACTGATCTAAAGAGTATTTATGGTCAATTTTTCTTGTATTCGGACTTGGTCGTGTACTCCGCACGAGTCAATTATTAAATTTCAGCCTAAAATCATTGTTATAAAAAAGCAATTTACCGTTTTGTTTTAGGCCATTTTTGATTTCATTTTGGGATATCATTAATTGTAAAGTACATTATTATCCTTTAGAAATATTTTGTGGTTTTTGTAAAAAAAATTAAGCTAGTCGCACAACTTTATTTTGTATCAACTTTTCCCACTGAAAACAATATTTTGTTTATTTATGTGAAACATATCGGAAATATAAATCTATAACATTAACATTACTACATAATAAAATTTAATTGTGTATACATAGATTATGAAAATAAGTCCATCTAAACTAGTAGCTTTCAATGACATTATATATGAAACAGTCATATTCAACTTATTGACAGATTCACAGCTCCTCTCATAACCTAGCATTTAAGATGAACGTCACTGATCTTGTACCACTTTTCTGGGTTATTTCTCGATTCCGGCAGCGCATAGACAACTTACTTTCATGGTCGTAGCGAAACGGTTCCTGAAGAGGCTATTCATCAAACCCCGGAAGAAAAGTCATATAGCATGTCTTTCATTACGTCTGCAGGTGGTGGAAATAAAATTGTACGCGCAATTTCTTCTCATTACCACCATCGCATTGTATACGTAGAAAATGCACATCACTATGGAAAAATAAATAACCTACCGAAACTATCTTGTAACAGGTTTATCGATATACTTGGTCTCTATTAGTCGTTTATTTTTCCAAATAGTCTTTCGATATTTTTTTGAATGAATAACCTTATTATGCTGGGTTTATACATGTCAGTAGATATTAATAAATAAAAACTAAACATTTTTGTATTTTAAATAGCTTATGCAATATAAGTCGGTTAAGGTCGAACATTTTAATGAACCCGTCCGTCGTCGCTATGATGGCCCGCTTAATTAAATTGTTCGATGTTTTGTGATTCCATTCACAACAACAATCGCGTTTTGATTTTAGAGTGTGAATTAATTTTCTATCGGAATTCTTTAACTGACTGTAGTGTTGTCGTCATGTCAGTGGCTTGTGTTACTGACTTAAACAATCGATAAAATGGCTGTTCATTCAAAGCCCGTATTATGTTTTAATTGAGATTGAAGTGCAATTAAAATAAATCGCAAGTAATTTTTATAATTGTCACCTTGTTGATGTCATGATTTTTGTCTTTTTTGTGATTAATTGGAACAATTAGGAAAACAAGTGCTATTTTATTGATCTTCCGTTCCATGACGTAAGATGGTGGTAATCAATGTACTATTATTTAGTTTTTTATTGTCTTGCTTCTTTTTTTTGCTTATTTTATTTGCTTATTCAATATGCAAATTTCAACAAATTCTTGCTAATTTATTTTGCACAGTTTGGTAGACAAATTTGAAATTTTGCTTTATTTGAGCACATGACAGCATATTGGATGAGTAATGACAGTTAATCGATGACAGATGATGCTGGGTCAAAATTTGATACTTTCGAAAGCCTATTGTGTCACAATGAATTTCTATATGAATTCTATTTGTCATGACAGGGTCAACAATAATAAGCTTATTAAAATCGAACTAGTCTCAAGATTAGGTAAACGAAGAGCTCACAAGAAGTTCCCTCATAAAAGAGCAAATAATTGTTTTTGTGAACTAAGCAGTAGACAAATGTTAAATTTAAGATTTAAGTACGTAATGAGCTATTTCTATCACTCGCGCTTATTTATAATTGGATTGGTTGGCCAAGAAAAATGGATTTTAATAGATCTCATAAAAAGGTTAAGTGTGAACTTATGAATCGCATTTCAAATAGATTCTAAAAAATGGTTTTGAGGGTTTCTGTATAAGTGTCATGAACCAGAAATATGTCATTGCACTAAGAAAAATAAAATAAAATAATAAAAAAATGGCAGAAAATTTATCACTCGGTAATGCATTTGTCATCACATCATATAAAATACAATTTAATATGGTTAAATTTAAGCTTAAAATTCGTTCAATGAGCAAATGCGTCTGCAGCCAATAAACCAAAAGTTAATTTCTAACAGCTAACTATAGCCTTTTGAGTGGGCTTGCAATCCTGCATGTATATTAACTGAATACTATACGCTGCGCTGATTTCGATTCGATTATCTTTTACTACAGACAAGACTGAAAAGAAAAACTAACGCTACTTGTGTTGTATGCAAACTAGGTTTTTGTATTTTATGCCTAATTCACCTTCAGTTACTCGACGTCAAAGAAGCAATGCGCTTCTGGCGCTTTTAATTCACTGTATATTGGTTCTCTTTAGCTAACATTAGTAGTCTGGATAGTTCACAACTCAATTTTTGGATTAAAAGAGGTTAATTATAGCAGTAGGTTCATTCAATTTTTGGTGAATTGGAAAAAAAGAATAGTTACAAAAACAGGCCGAAAACTACAAAAATAAATATGTTTTAACTAACTGGCTTGGAGTGGAGTACCATCAAGGAATTATTCAATTTTCGAAGGGCAACAACAAGTTGTCTTGGCCAACGACGCGCGCCGGTCTGTACGGTTCAGCAAGAGTCTTACAAAAAAAAGTGACAGATTTATTTTTGATAGCTCAGTGCACACAAAAACGACTTTTTTATGCATGCAGATTACTCTTTTTCTTAGTTACATATGTTGATTTTTTCCAACGGAAATGAAGAGCGATATATACAGCGTAATTTACGTACGCAAATTTAACAGTTGGTCAAATGTGTGTGAATTTCCTTGAAATTTTTCAATTTAAGCTTATTGTAACCAATAATACCTACATTTACAGTTTATCAAGTAAAAGATGTAAAAACTCAAATTTAGCAAAATTTTATTTCGACTTTCAAGTCTATAGGTACATCGAAATTCCCTCAAACAGAAAAACCAGAAACACTATTTATTAAAATATGCACCCACATGTTAACAAAACAAGAATTGAAATACATACCTACCTCTTTAATTAAAATAAATCTAATCAAAATGTTTCACATTTTCCTTTTAAACTTTAACATCATATTTTTTACTCAGCCACCCTCAGTTTTTTTAACCTTAAAATGTAATTTTGATTAAATTTGTTTTGTTGAAACTCATCAACACGCAATATGGTATCCTACCCTACTATGTACATGAGACATGACTAACTCCTACTTCTACCACACCGAGGTGCAAAAGAATGTGCAATGGATGAGTATCTGGCCACAAATCGATTTGATTTTTAATTACATATTTACTTGTATTTCGTAAATTGATAATAAACCCAGTTTTTTTTAAATTGTTATAATTGCTATGAGAGAGATATATTTATCTAAAATTAACATTTTAATCGTCCTTAGTTCAGTTCGCTGAAAAAAAAAAAACTATTTGAGGTGATCGCCTTCACAAAACCGGTAATTCGAAATCAACCTTAACCCTAATACCTTTTGTAACTTCAATCTATGATTTTAATGAGAACAACTAAATCAATCAAAATCTGATTCACATACAAAAAAAACACCTTTCAATCTTAGGACTTCCCTGCCTCACCTTAGCTTGGAATTTATCGCAAAAAGCTCCCTCAAAAGGCTCGTATAGAGCTACTACTCTGCTAGTGGCATAGAGATCTTGTAATCCTGAAACAAAAAAACCGGCCTAAAACTGTTATTTGGATAACATGTTTTAAAGTAGTTGGCATAAATTGAATTGGACTTTAGATACTCTTACCAAATAAATCTTAGTGCTAAATTCGTATTGAAATCTACACGCACGTCTCACATATATGTATAGGTACAACACAAACCATTAAATTCAATTTGTTTGGACTGCGCGAGCCGCCTCTGTTTCGTGTTTTATTTTCGATATTTTTATGTCAGACTTTCACTTGTGCCCGGCGTGTTGCTATGTTTACTTGCAAGAAAAATTAAAAAAAAGTTGTGCAATTTCGTAACCTGGTGCTGCTGCCTGGTGGGGTGGTGAAAAAATGCAGCATGTAAGATAATTTTTCAGGGGTATGTCTACAAAACAACATGGCGCGCAGGGATGTGTTTCCATCCATTTTGTTTGTTGTATTATTGGTATATCCGGTTTCATCTCGCCTTTTTATTTAAACTTTACTGACTGACATTACTGACTAAATAAATAAATTTATATGTGAGTAAAATTAAATAGTGGCACAAACAAAAGCTAGGAACCAGTTATCAAATCGGATATTGGTCTACATACACCACAACAAACTATATTAGCTCGCCAAAATATAACCGATTGCAGCTGAGCTGACCGTTACGTAAGTGACCAGATAAGGCGGTTACAGTGAATCACACAGATGTCTTTGTGTAATTAGGTTTTGCTTTTTTTTATTTGTTGTTGTTTCCATGTCTTTTGTTTGATGGTTTCTTGTTTTGGGCTTTTTATAAAAGTGTTATGAGCCAGATGACCTAGAAGGTGATAATTTTTAGGGAAGAGTTTAACGTCCAAAAAGGTGGCTCCGTAAAATAAAACAAACACATCATAAACCATTAAGTGAAGACAGGTTATTTAATAAAGTGATTGGGATATGATATGATATGTGAAAGGAAGACATCAGTTCTTGGGACTTTTAATATCGATAATAACAACAACAACACAGAGATTTATGAATGAAAGGTAATAAAAAAAAAACAATTTAAAGCAAAAGAGCTGGATTAAGTATGGGGACCTTGAATTTAATTAAAACAAACCAGTAAAGCAGCACTAAAGAAAACAACAATATAACCACTGTTCTTACGAAACAAAGAATTGTTCTGCTTCACTAGCTTACTGTATCTTTTTTATGAGTTAAAGTTAACGGATCATCATTTGGTAAAATACAATTTTTTGATTTAATTTAATTTAAATTTACCTTGAATAATCTGGAATAAACTAGAAACATTTATTTTGTATTTCAGTGGGTTCAATGCAATATTATGATTTTCATGCTCGATCGCCCTCTTTAATACTTACATACGTCTACAATATTGTGGGACTTTTAAAAGAATCAACCGTTTAATTCAAAAACTTACATTATCAAAATAATAGATTAAAATATTTTTGAATAGAAGTATTTTAAATTTTTTCACAATTGTCTGTATTGTTATTCTTTAGGTATTTCATGATTAATGTATGTATATCTGAAAAAACAGTTTTTGTTTTTGGGATTAAATTTCAATGCAGTTTCTTGATATCATAAATTTTTTTGCCATCAGCCAAATATATTGGTCCGAAGAAAATCGTAAATACTTTCATTTTCGAAGCCCTAAAAATGACAATTTTTATTTTTTTTATTATAATCTCAATTTCATTTTCTAAAACCGTCTGTAGTTTGAAGTTCAAATTATTACTTGCAGATTGCTCATGTATCATTTCCTAGGTAAAGAGCGCTTGACAGTCGTCAAGCGCACAGTTTAAGGAAGTTCGACGTAAAAATATGACATAAGCTTCCGCTTGTGTTCGACTATTATGGTTGGGCCTTTATTTGAAATTGTTTTAGTATACTGTTTTAGCTATAAATATGTTCAGATTCTGTATGAAATAAAGGGCAAGACTGGGTAGCGCAAACTTGCTCTTATGTCAAGTTACCTACTTAAGAATTAAATTTTATTAAAAGTTCTAAATCCATGCCTTAAAAAGATTCAAACCGGAATCGAAGTTGGTATGCACAAAATTTTCTTTATTAAATATAAGTTTACGAAAAAAAAAAAAATCAAAATCGTTGGAGCGGTTTTCGAAAAATCGATTTTTTTAAAATAATATTTCGAAAATATTTTTCTAAAAAAAATAGTGTATGCAAGTTTTTTGAACTTAATTTATTATACCTTAAACCTCAATTTAACAAAAATACGTCAACAGGTATATTGAAATACTGAATTTACAAAAAAAAATAATTTTCGAAAAAAAATTTAATGCCGTTTTATTTAAAATAGCTAGAAAAATTTCAGTATTTAATTTCGTATAAATCGCTTTAGAGATTTAAATTTTAAAATAATAATTTAATATTTAAAATTTAAAATACCGTTATATGGCAGGTACCTTTAATCGAATTTTCTTGAAAGTTTGGTTTTCACTATTTCTTTATCACATGTGAAATTTGGTTGAAATCGTTGAGCCGTTTTCGAGAAAAATGAGATTTTCAATAACTGTTATATGGCAGGTACCGTTATTTTCAGACTTTTGAGTGACCTACAAAAAAAAAGCTTTGGGCGTTTTACTCTACAAACCATGCCTACCAAACAGACATACAGACAGACAGAGAGACAGACAGCCAGACAGAAAGTCAGAGAGAACACTTTTTTTTTACGAATCTGAGACATGCCTTATAGAGCAAGTAAATGAATCTTTTGCGCGATTTGTTTCATAAATCGTTTGCACAGACTAAAAAATTTGTTAGTTTTTCGGCACAGAATCTGCCTTATCGTTTTCGGCAATAAATCACAACAAACATTGACGACTTTATATTTTAAATTTCAATTATTTTGACAACAATTGAAATCATTTTTCAACGATAGCAAAATGAAATAATAAACATTTTAAACTAGTTTTAATGGATTACAAAAAAAAATTAATTGATTCAATACAACTTCGGATGTTTATATTTTCAACTCGTCTTACAGGTGCTGGTTGATCTGAATTAGAACATGTTACATGACAAAACGATCACTGATTTTTGCACTGTTAAAGTATGTTCTAACCTGTTCTGATAAGGTGAGTACTGCTTTGCAGTCAGTCAGATGATTAGATAGAAAAATTCTCATAGTACATTACATCAAATAATTCTACTCTTTTGTTAGGTACATTTCAAAACAGATTTATTGAACACCGCTTACATTCTTTCGACAGCTTTGTTATCTTTTTGTCATTCTTGATTGATTGAATGGTTAGTTTTTGAAAAAGTGTGTTTTTTATACGTTTCTAGCTAGCAACAAGTTTTTGTAAACCACAAGTTTTTGGCAAAATATTAAAGAAGTTGAAACTATAGGATGGTTAAAAAAACACACCTAGTAAACCATCAGCGTTCAATCAGCTGTCTAAGATTTGTCAAAAATCTTAGACATAAATGACTAAGATTTGTCAAAAGGAATTATTTTATCTGGTGTTCAATATGAATGTCTCGAACTGTTTCGAGTAGAATAGTACATGTTTCAAATATAAAATGAGAACATTAATATTATGAAAAAATTATAAAACACGCAAGTGAACGTATTAAAAGTTTTTGTCAAAAACGGGTTTTTTATTAGGTATGAAAAATCTATTACGTAACCTGAATGTTTTTTTTGTGTTTTAACGTTTTCTTTTGCGTTGAGAAGGCATTCAAATATAGGACACTCAAAAATACAAAATACAGTATTTTTATAACGTTATGTCTGTATACATTTTTCAAACACATACCGAAAAATATTATTTGTATATTCAAAACAAATGAATTAATTTTTTAGATAGACATTTTTGTATTTATTTGTTTAGAAACTTAGACTATAAGCTCTTGTTTAAATTAAAGCAATTATTATTGTAGATAGACCTAATCTTATCAAAAGTTAATACCCGTACAATAATATATTTTTCTGAAGTTTTAATTTAGGTATCATTTTCACTTACCTTTCCGTTTGTCAGTGGAATTTGCATCACATCCAATTCTTGATTACTGGCAGGTAGTGGTACGGCTGATACTAAGGCAATAGTACTGCATAGGCAGGCAAGTAAAACTGTGTGATGTCTCATTTTGGTTGATGTTTTGTGTGTAAGTATAGTGTGTTTGGTTTATTTTTTTTATATAAAAATATCCACTCGATCTTTGAAATCCTTCTTTACAAAACTTTGCCACTCTGTAAAGAAAATTTAACAAAAAGTAAACCGTTAATGATGAGTAAAACTTTGAATAAATTATTCAAAAAGCACAAGGAAGATCGAAATCAATTAATCGTTATTCTAAAATGCCGGCTTTTTTTTATCGTTTACGACCTTCTCAAAAAACAGACGACCTTCTTAAAAAGAAAAAAAAAAACGAATGTCTCTTTTCACTTTTATTGTCATAGATACAATATGTACTGGTGGCTCCAAGAAAATAAAAACCAAAACGAAATAAAAAAATAAAAAAAAAAGAAGTTATATTGCACAATTTGGATCGTCTTCAAATAATTTTGGGTCTTAAAGGTGATTAGCAATCGAGTAAGGTATTGAATTATGCAAACATTGGCACATCATTATATTGATCGGATCGAATGATTTCTCGGTTTTTCCCGCACGAACAACAATTTAGATAATCAAGCCAACCTATTTGCTTGGACATTATACTGTTTGTTCAGATAACCGAAAGAATCTTAAAGTCACAGATTCATTTGATTTATTTGTTAAGTGTAAGCTATTCGTAATTAATGTAAACAAAATAAATAACACTTGCTAATACCGTCGATAAAATGATGAAAATTACTTATGAATTGATAGGCAAACAAAACAATCGATTAATATAGCAAAAGTGTTATCGTACGTAACAAAATTTGACACTTCTATAGATGACTTTAACAAACGTACAATATCTGTCGTCGGCTATCGACTTCGAAGAAAAGGTGTCACAAGTATTAAGAGATGGAGGGAACAACAGCTATAATCCGTACGCTTCGGCCAACTACTGATTACTAGTGATATTTTATCACACAACGTTCACAAAAATAGACAAAACAAAAATGGTTGGTGTAAGTTTTGAGTTGCAACTTTTGAAATGGCTTTGGGGGGTGCCAAGACTTACAGGTTTGATTGTATGTTTGAACGATTGTCTACCTTGTTCGACACTTCAACTGGGAATGTTCACACCAGACGACGTTGGTTCGTTGGAAACTTTACCATCCTCTGATCTACACCTCACAAATGGTGGTGTAATCTGTGTTCGGTATTGGTATTGCGAGAAAAAAAGTCATTTGAGCTGAGGTTGATTGAGAGAATTTGCAACAGCGGAAGCAACTCAGCTCACACTATGCTCATTGAAATCGAAAGCTTTTTTTTTTTCTTATTCGATCTGAGATCTCACAAAAAATGAAATCGAAAGTTAGTCGCCTGAGATTGAGACTAAAAGCTTGGCTTACATTGTATTGGTGGTATTCAGACTTTGCGCATGGTCCGATCAGGTTTCAAGACTTTTGGTAGAGAGTGGGTTGATATTTGAGGTAGGATCAATGTGCGGTTGGATGGTATTGGATCCACAAGAGGACTCTTGTGCAAAAGTAAGGCAAAAGGCTGTTGCAGTGTATAAATTTTCCGTGCTAGATTTGTCTGTGATATTGTTGCACATATTGGAAAACTGGTTTAAGCTGACTATGACAGTATAATTGTGTTACGTTACGCGACTAGCTAGAGAGCAATAAAATACAAGAAATGCATAATTTTGTGACATGCAAACAAGCGAATGTGGTTTAAGAGGGTTCATTAGGGTTAATGGCAGTAATTTTGAATTAAATAAATATAAAGTGTTTTATATAATATTATTATATTTGGGGTTTTGAAACTGATGAAACGAATTCAGTTTAAAGAAGATTGACACATTTTTGAGGAATTCATTATTAATTTTGTCTTAAGTCAGTGAATATACCCATGACCTACACAAAATCAGAAACTTTTTGAATTTTTTTTTCATGGAAATACTTCATGGAAATGCTTCATGGAAATGCTTCAAATGTCATAAAAAAAATTATTTTACGATACATTCTTGAAGATAGCACTTAACAGTAGGTACTGTTTAATAATTCGTATACCTGTTTAGAACGCTATTTCAAGTTCTAATTGGTAACCAGACAAACATTGTCGCGTAATTTAAGTGGCCAGATGCCAATTTATCAATCTTTGATGTTGTTATGCTTAAGAAATTATCAGAATCATCGCATATATTTTGCTAAAAATTAATGTTATACACTTTGATCCACATAAGGTATGGAAAAATACTAGAGCATTGTTGTTTTATAGAGACTAAAAAAGAAATTGTTTGGCTATTTTACTTACCTATATTATTATTGATATTAACTTTATTTATTTTATTTTTTTTATTTATTTTATTTACTTAATTTATATTATTCATTTTATTTATTTTATTTATTTTACTTATTTTATTTATTTTATATATTCAACTTATTTCATTTGATATCATTTACTTTCAATTATTATTTTTATTTTATGGTGTTTGCTTTATTTTTTTTTATTTATTTAATTAATCTTATTTGTTTTATTTATTTTATTTATTTGATTTATTTGATTTATTTTATTTATTTTGTTTATTTTATTTATTTTATTTACTTTATTTATTTAATTATTTTGTTTATTTTATTTATTTTATTGAATTTATTTATATTATATATTTTATTTATATCATTTATTTCATTTCTTGTTTATTATTTATTATATTTATTTTATTTAGTTTATTAGTTTAACTTGTTTAATTTATTTTACTTTTTTTATTTTATTTATTTTATTTAGTTTATTTATTTTATTTATTTTATTTATTTTAATTATTTTATTTATTTTATCTATTTTATTTATTTTATTTATTAAACTTATTTAATTTATTTTATTTATTTAATTTATTTAATTTATTTCATTTATTTTATTTATTTTATTTATTTTATATATTTTATTTATTTTATTTATTTTATTTATTTTATTTATATTTTATGTATTTTATGTATTTTATTATTTATTTTATTTATTTTATTTATTTTATTTACTATATTTATTCAACTAATTTAATTTATTTAATTTATTTGATATCATTTACTTTCATTTATTTTATTTATTTTTTATTCATGGTGTTTGCTTTATTTTTTTTATTTATTTAATTAATCTTATTTTTTTTATTTATTTTGTCTATTTGACTTATTTTATTTTACTTATTTTTAAAAAAATGTATTTAATTTGTTTTTTTTTTTTTAATTTATTTCATTTTATTTATTTAATTTGTTTTATTAATTTCAACTATTTTATTTATCTTTTTCCTTATTTTATTTATTTCGTACACATTCATTATTATAATAAATAATAAACTTAAATTTATTTTTTCATATTGTATGCTCTTAACAATTTAATTTAAATTCCATCAAATTTGTGATTGTCTTACATTGTAACTAAAAGAATGTATTTCCTTTCGTAAAGCATTTCAACCGTTTATTTTTTTTTTGCAAAAATAGTTTATTAGTTAATTAGTACCTACTTCGTTACAATTGACCTAAAAATTAGTAAAATTACGTTAAGAAAAAACTTCTATTAATTCAAGCTTTAAACTTTATTGATAATAAAAAAAATAATTGAGGGAAATAATTTCATAGCATTATAAGCTCTTAACTTTTTAATCACACCGCGTGTCACCTGTTTACATATTGGAAACAAATATTTGATTACCATTAATTATGTTTAAGAGCAGGCTTGTTTTATGAAGTTACTGGCGCCGGTTTTTTTTATCATTAAAAATTTATAATAATGTAGACTAGTACAACTAAAAGGTTAAGAAAAACTGACAGCAAGGCTGACCTGCCATCGTCATCCGTTCCAGTTTATTGTGAAATGTTGTCAAGGACTAATGTAAGGTTTGTTATATTAAGAACCTTCGAATTATTTTTACATATGCAAACCCTTATCTGCTTTTAATTAAACTAAAATTGTAAATATCCTTTTAGCTTAGTAAAATCTTTGCGAATGAATAATTATTGCTTGTCGTACGGTAACCCAAATATTTGTTGTTGGTAAAAAAGTGAAAGGTATAGCTAAACTAAGATTATTCAATCTTGTCCACAATAAAATATTTTAGAGTTACATAATTACAATGTGTTTGAAGTATTACTTGTTTGTTGTGTGTCAATTTAAAGCCATCAGTACCTAGTTGTCTTGTACCATTGACAGCATTATGAATTACTTTATTGAAATGTGACACGAAAAATCAACGCAACAGCGAATCAAATAATAAGATGTGCTTCTTCTCATGTTAACCATGAAATACAATTAATTATCTTAGGTAGTTGATGGATTAATTTATAAATTATATTTTTGAATAAGTAACATAATATGATTTAACTTACTTATTTACTTAACTACTTACATATTTTTGTATTCAGGGCATGATATGCGTTTAAATAAAAATCCCTTCAGTCGTACTTTTATTTAAACATAATAGGGTGGTTAAATATTTATAGGGTGGCTAAAACACACTCACCCTTTTCGGATGTTCACGCATACAACGAATAACATTAACGGCCAATTTATTCATCACTTAACCTTATGTTACAATTGGAGCTTGTTCTTAAAACTAATAAATTTATTGATTTCTCATGCTTAAAAAGGAGTGATATGTGTTCTTCTCAACGATAATTGATAGGACTATTTCCGTGTTTCTGTCTGTCCGGCAGCCTACAGTTCTTGCGTTTAAGGGTTACCAGATTTTCAAATAAAACAATTCACTTCTTTTTTTATGGCAGTAAGAATGAAAATGATACACATAAAATTATTCTTGTCTCACAAATCGAAATATGTATAAGCCTTCGATCACAAGGTGTTGAATTAATTCACATCACCAAGTCATGAATAGTCGAAGCAAAGTTACAGGGTGTTTTAGGATAGGGGAGTACGGTTGAAAATGGTTAAACGTTGATCTATAGTCACCAAAAAAGTTATGATGTTATGGAGATTCCCAGGACATCTGTTGCTTGTATATAGCTTTTTGGTAAATAGATAAAGGGTTGAAATGAAGTATGTATTTCGGTTGCTTCACTGTTCAGTTATTAGTTGCAGATACAAACATATTATAGTTTCCAGATTCACATTCTAAATCGTCCATGACTCGATCGCATGTCATTTAAAAGTATTTATTTAAAGAAACATTAGTAACAAATCATGCAATCAAAATCGAAAAGAAAAAACATTTATTAAAGCCTATTAAGTCGTTGTGCAGCCATACAGTCATCTATTTTCTACGTTAAACATTTATATAAATTAAATTTGCACTATGATTTACACCAATTATATGCCTGTCATAATATTTTCTTATGATGCACATTATTCTAGTGGCTGCCATATTTAGGTGCGATAATAATTACTCCCTTCCTCTGATATGTTATTAAATATTAACTAACAGGCCATTGCTGACATTATGACACGAGCTGTTCTACTTAGTACATTACAAACAAGGCTACCAATTACACTTTCCATCGTCGATGCCATTCTGGTTTATTCACCATTGTACCTTGGCATTAAGAAACCAATCTCCCTGTGACACAGAATTTAAAATAAAAACTTATTTACAAAATAATCATATTAATATTATGTGTCACATTTTAAGGAAATTATAAATTAAAACAAAAATTAAATAAAACCCAAACTCTTAAACTTTGAACTCGAATAAAATACAGCTAAATGCCAATTCACTTCCGCAAACATTAAAAATACAATTTTTATTGACTAAAAACTTATAAAGTGTTTATTTCAATGAAAACTTGTTCAAAGGTAAAATATTATTTTTTGCGTCTAAAATAAAAAAAAAAGATGTTGAAGGGTCAGGGTTAGGTTAATGGTACTCGTCATCACTCAAGCATGAAATCACGCGTTGAAGCCACAATCTTAGCCATCTAGAGTTTTTAATGGAAATCAAAGTGATGCATTTGTAAAGATTGTCTTACAATGAGTAGGCAGACTAATTAAAAGTGTTTTTTGAAAGTCATTTCGGATATGTTTAACCAGTTTTCTATCCTTGGAATCAAGACTCAAACATTGATTTAACACTTCTTTTGAGACACCTGCATTTAAGGCCCGAAACCATTGAACTTTCCCAAAAAAAAAAAAAAATACTATATTAATGATGGTAAAAATTTAGCGATACAATTATTTGGTGTTTTTCTCGTTTTCAGATTCGATAGTTTTGTATGTTTTTTATTTTTTGTTTTGAGGTCTAAAGCAACCACAAAATTTTGAAGGTCATTTTGACAGTAAATCGAACACGGGTAAAAGTATATTTGAATTCAGGTCAAATTTTGGTCCAGCTAAAACGAAGCTGTCAAAATGATTAAAGCCATATCGATCAGTTGATTGTACCATAATATCACAATCTTATCAATTTAATCAAAATTAATAAGTGAGTGTGTGCCATTTTGATTGCAACTTTTTTTTTATACTTTCACATATACCTTAAAGTATTTTTTTTTTATTTTTCTTTTTATTTAGTGCAAAATTGGAAGGTGACTGCAATCATAATACAAATTTGTAACCCATAAATCAGCTAAAATGATATAACGAAATGAAAATAATCGCATTCACGCGAGATCACATAATCCGACATAATCGATTAATTCAATATTGTGGATCGTGCGTCGTTTTAGGGTCGATGAAATTATTTTGGATAAGTTTGTTGTTTAAAGATTACGAGAGGTGCCTCGAAGTATAGTTAATTGATTTAGGTGTTTTTTGATTATTTCTGAAATATTTGTTATGATATTAAGCATTAGCATTAACAATAATTAAAAACAAATTTATTACACATTTGGTTTATTTGAGCAGTCTCGGAAACTTTTGTCGGTCAATCTTCGATAAATGGAAATTAAATGGGTACTAGAACTAAATTTTCCTTATTTCGTATAGGCAGGGGTAAGGGTGGCCTTTGAAATTGTAGGTCCCCGACGATCCTGTGGAACTATAAACGCACATAAAAGTATTGGTTGAGATCACAAGACACTAGGCCTTGTCTGTCGTCATGGCATTTTTGACAGCTATTTTGACCTATAAATTATTCTTATTTATAAAAGATTTTTAAAGCGCTAAATCAAAAATCTGTATAGACCACAATATGAAAATGAAATTATTTTTTGGATCAAAGTTTTTACTCTGCTACTTTGGTAAACACGATAAACTTTTAACGTTTTACGTAGTACTTATTTCTTGACTTAATGGCTGAAATAGATATGCAGCCTGGCTACCCGTATGCATAAAGCGTTGCACCTTAAAAAAAAATATGTGCACACTCTTTGACAATTCGATATAATGTTCCATGATTCTTTCAAAATAAATGTTCTTAAGCATAAGATTTTTTCTTTTATTCGGATGGCATGCGTATGAGATTGCAATTTTAGAAAATTAATAATTTACATAAAAAACTAAATTTCAAAAAAAAAAAAAAAATAATCGATTGGTTTTCAAAATATTGAATTTTCAAAAAAAAAAAAAATTGTTTAATTTAATAATTTCCAGAAAAGTTATAAAAAATTAAAAACGTACGCCATTATTATTTGGCTTTCTTGTTTTTTTTTAAATAAAATTTGGTAAAGATTCGATTAGTCGTTAACGACAAATTTTAAGCTTAAAAGAAAACGTTAAATATATGACAGGTACTATTAAATCTAGCTCTGTGGAATAACGGTTTAAAGCATCAAGGCCTTTACTACCGCTTACTTCGTAAAGGCCCTAACTACATTTTTTCTTTTCGAAAATGAAGCAGAAAACACTGTTTTGCCTACCGCAATAAAGAACGTGAAAAATACCAACAAATATGTATGTGTCTTTAAGATCAATTTGTGCTTCATTTTTTGTATATAATATAAAATAATAATACATCATAATAACAATGCCCTGACAATAAATATGTCATAAACTCAAAAAATTAAATTTTGCAGATAGGGACTTAATGAAGTTAGCGGCAGTTTAATGCTGTATCACTCATGTCAAGTTTAATCAGCATAATCGTTAAAGACGTTTTTTTATAACAGTTATTTGACAGGTACCGTTATTTTTAGGACTTGAAAGAAAATTTCAAAAACCCATCTGAGGGTCACCCTAAAAACAATTAGAAAATATGAATTTTATATATGAATTTTATATGGAAATAAAACCGAATAAATTTACATTTGGATTTGAGTTTTAAACTGTTGAATAACATTGCCGTAAGATTGCTCTACTGAAATCAGAACCACATCAATAGCAATTTTATAAAAAAAAAGTATTTAAAATTTGCAAAAAAACTATTTTTGTAGACGTTTTTAAATCCATTGACATCCTAGCCATCCTTCAATAGATTTTAAACAGATGATAGAAAAGAAATTATTTTTTCGACGGATATAAATGTTCAACAATGCAGTTAAATCGAAAATTTTCCAAGAGCCAAATAAAGTGTTGAAATGCCAGATTTTTCAGGGGATTTCTTTAGTGAGTTTGTAGCTGTCCTTAATTCAATTTTGAGATTCTGGGCTTGACATCTGGGAAACCAATTATATATTAAGCGTCACCGAGTGGAAATAACTTTTTTACCAATTTATAAGATCTTTAAAGTTTTTAAACCATTATTATCAGCATTAGACCATATTTTTGATTTGAAAATAGATTAATAGGAGATTTTGAACAATCATAATTAGCATTTTTAAACAAAAGAGCTGGGCAGCGAACTATATATTTTTTTTAATTTTTTCAATTCTTTTTATTCATAAAATATATAAATTCAGAGTGTTACAAAAGCATGAACGAAATTTTGTATCATCTTAAAAATATTATATAAAAACAAGAAGCTTGTTTAAAGAAAAATGGAATTTTCTTTTAAAAATATTGAAAAGGAGTGCTTCGAAATTATTAACTTGTGGTACTCCCAAAAAGATATATGTACATACATATATTAATTTTGAAGTTATATTACTTACTTAATAACAAAAAGTAAAAAATTATCTAACATAATTGTATAAGGTTCTGTGTCTTAGCATTCAACAAAAAAACAAATATTTTGAAGCCAATAAATAGTATTTCTTAGATCAGGCATGAAGAGGTCAAATAGATTTAAGTTGCCACTTAACCGCACCTGCACTATTAATATTAGTACACCACAATTTCGATTCGAATATCTGAAACAAAACTTGTAATAATTTATCATAGGGTACCATTTGAAAATATACTCTGATAAAAGTTTTTTTTTTTTTTAAACACAATGAATGAGAATTAAGTGAAACTGAAAAATTATTCGAGCAGAACCGATTATAGTTTCATTACATTTCATAGCGGCTTTTCCGCTTAAGTGACGTTACAAAATATTGTTTTTTTTTCTTATATAGGCATTCAGATCTTCGAAGTTCAGCGAACCACTGCGCACTTCAAAGTGGTGTTGCTTAATTCCTTTAAAAGACATTTAAATTGCCAATGCATGCACCTACTTAAGACATAACGGTGGTTTATTGAGCAGATAAAATCTTAGAACGGATGTCTTCGTTTAGTCAAGATTCACCAAATATTACAGTTAAATTAAAATGCACAAATTCCTATAGGAAACGCCCTTCGATTTCAAAACCGATGAATGGAAAATATCGCATGCGTAGCCGGGCGTAAAATGGCGCATATATTGAATGACAAAGTAGGTGGCCAGCTTAGTGGCCAAAGGTCTTTCCAAGAGGATTTATCCGTATTAGACATGAATCGATCGGTTTTGAGATTAATTTTATTATTTTGGTTAGTAAATGTTTTAAATGCGGCACCGCGACGGTCAAGCAGGATTAAAATTGATCCAAATTATTTAAAAGCTCTGCTAGCTTATAATAAATTGGAACCGAAAATGTCGCGTAGTGAATTAAAAACCATAACCACAATTGGAATATTAAATGGAGCCTTAAAGGCAGAAAAAGAAATGGAAACACATTTAACAGGACTAGTTACTGATTTGATACTGAACACAAATATTTCGGATAAATCAATAGCGATTCCAAAAATAACTAAAATTGAAGAAACCATCGAAAGGGATAGAAATGCTGTTGAAATATTATCGAGTGCCATGGACTTAGCAACAAAGTCCCTGAGTGTCAAGGAGTATAAGGAGGAATTACAAAAGAACTTAGATGACCATAGGAGTAAAAAACGAGAAACCTTTAGTCAGAAGGATGTCGATATGTCAAGACTGAAGGCAGCCATTTTGAATCATGTTGTACACATCCAGAGACAAGTAAAAAAGAAAATTGATAATACTTTAAAATATTTGGAAAAGAATAATGAATTGGATATGATTAAATTTAACCGAAAAAGAAATGCTGAGGAAGATAATAATCTGGAAACATTTTTTGCAGAGGTATAATATACTGCGAATGATTATATTAAAAAAATCGATTTTAAATAACTGTTTTTAGGATAAAGTTGAAAATAATTTAATAGAAGCAGATAATAAATCCATGGAGGATGATGGAAGAATTATGAATAAACCTTCAAGTGTTGTTGATCCTAATGAAGTGAGTGTTATTGTTTGTTTTCGTTTTTAAAAATGTGCTAACTGATCTAATTTTTTTGTGAAAATTTGTACAGACAAATCTTGATCGTTTGTTTACACAAAATCAGTTCTTAGTTGTATTGTAATGTTTAAATGATAAAAAGTAACTATTTTATATCTATAACAATGATTGAAAAATCGGAAAATGCAAAACTTCAATAGTCTCTAACAACCAACACACTAGGATACCAAATTTTAATACAAATAGCTTTGACTTCTGGAGCAAGTGTTTTTCAAATTCAATTCTAAATCAAATAGAAAATCAAGAGAAAGTACTTACGTACATCGCTAGAAGATCGGCGTTATATGTTACTTTTGTCTTCATTTATATTTTTCCCTGAAACAATTCAATATTCGTGCTGCAAGGAATGAATTTACCCGAAGGTCTAATTTCAGAGTTTGGAATAACAGTGAGTATAGAGATTCTTTCTTTAGTCGCAATACACGAATGTTGAATGCTTTACCCGACTGAATGTTTCCCTCGCATTGTGATGCTCAACAGAAATTTTAAAACTAATGTGCATTTTAGTATCTTCGATTAAATCATTATAAGAGCTACCCCTTGAGTAAATGCATATTGTATTGCACCAACGATTTCTTTGTTGAAGTTCGAAATTAAAATAAGAAATAAATTCTGCAAATTAAAATATGTACCTTAACTCAGCACAACCGATTTGCTTGCAATTTCGTATGTAAGCAGATCATTTCTTAATTGAAACTTTTGTCGGTCTGTATATTTGTTCCGGCTAATTTCGCAAACGACTGAACCAATTTTGGCGAGAATTTCTCTGGTAGGTAGCTTATGTTGTAATGAGTAAGGAGTAACTTCTAATAGTTGAATTAGCCCCTAGATAGAACTGCGGTCCAATTCTTATTTATGGACTAACATAAACTGTTGGACCGATTTTGACGAGAAGTTTACTGGTTGATTTTGTAAGGAATAATTAAAGCTTCTTTGCGAGTAACCTACACACAGCGCTTTGATTCGTTTTTTCTAAAATTCATTGTATATGAACCGATCAGAAAATTTTAAAAAGTGAGATTTCCTCCGTTATTTTTTCGGCTTCGGCGGCAACAACGCATGACACCAATTAGGAAGCTAAGATTTAATCTACTCATAGACAACAAACTTTTAGTGCGTTTCAGGTCTAGTTTTGGCCAGATTTGTTTAGTGGCTACGCACGTAGTGGTGTTTGACAATCTTAAGTTTGTTTCCTCTATGGCAAAAAAACAAAAAAGTATCTCGACTCCGAATACCCAAGTTTAATACAAAATGTGTGATACGGGAAGATAGGGTTACCTGTACCCTTTTCAATTATATTTTTTAATTATTGCGAATATTCCCAATTAATTAGACGTGTCGCTGATTTGACATAATGTGCATAAAGTGACACACTGTAGGATTATATTTACTATCGATTTAAATTTTTAAATTAATTAATTTCAAAATTTGATAATATTAGAGATTTTATTTATTTTTTTATGATTTTTTGTATGACTTGTTTCCTTTAACTTTAAAGGATTATTTTGTTGAGTAAAATTTTGATTAGTTATTCAACAATATGGTTTGTTTTATTATATTTTGATATAGATACACAACACTAAAATTTTATACAAACTAAATAATTCCAATACAAAAAAAATTGTTCAATAAATTTCCATTCATGAACGAACATTTCGTTTTATCACTAAACAGTGCAAGTATAATGTACCTAAGTATCCCTAATTTTTGTTTTTTGTACTTTATGTACGTTTTGAAATATTTTTTCATCCAAATAAGATATTTGAAATCAATACAAACGATGATAATAATAAGACAGCAAACCAATTAGATGGATCTGATGAAGATGTTGGTGAGGGTGGTGGTGGAGCGCCTGGAGGATTAGTTGGACTCATAGCAAGTTTAAGTGGCGTAAGTGACATTACTTTTGCAATATTTTGTCAAATTAAAAAATACTTTTAATACAAAATTGGTTATTCCTTCAGGGTGAAGGAGGTTCAGATATTGGAGCTTTGGTAGGAGCTTTGACTGGTGTTATAGCACAATTGTTTGGGGTAAAACGTTTTTGAGTAATAAATCTAGAAATAAAATACAATTTCCCACAATTTACAGCCTGGAGGATTGGACATAGAATCTTTGATAAGCACAGGAACTTCTTTGATTTCTGGACTACTTGCTGTAAGATCTTTCAGAAATGTGTACAGAGAAATGTTTTTTAATTTTCAAACACAAATTTAAAAGGGTGACAAGAATTTCGGGACAGTATTGGGTGAATATGTTGGAACAGCATTTGATGGTCTATCTGGAGGTGGTGGAGCAGTAAGATTTGAAATATTTCAAGCTTTCATTTGATTGTGGATGACAACATTATTTCTTTTTCTTTACAGATTAATAATGGGAAATTCATTGGAAACCTTTTAGGAACTATTGTGGCATCTCTGAGCGCTGTATTTATATTTTTATATTTAAACACTTAACACACATATACTAATCCGTGGGATGCACAAAATTTTTCGGGAAAATGGTTGCACTAATGATATTAAATTTTACTCCAAAAATAATTGTGATTGCTTTATCTTTTTTATAGGACCCTGAAGATGATGATCTGCCACCGAAACCACTGGTATTTCTTCAGACACTTTTGAAAACCTTTCAGGAGGCTAAAAATCGTGCAGGAACACCTGAAGGTGGCGAGGAGGCTACTCCTGCACATCCCATGGGCGGATCTGATTCCTTTGGATTTGTCAAACAAATTGTATCTGCTTTGGTTGGTGGCGTGACAAGCTTAGTACTAAATACAATACTAGGAGCTTCTGGTGGATCATCACAGGCTTCAACATCAGCAATAACTAGTTCATCACATCCTCACCCACCAGCTCATAAACCAACATGGTAATCTAAGTAAATTTTTATAATTCATCTAACCGTTAGCATTTAAACAAAAGTCCATAAAGTCTATAGATATTTATTCAGTTTATTTTTGTGTGTTTTTATTTTGGTTGCACTTTTACGATGAAAAAGAAATAAAAAGAAATGGTTGCAGCGAAAGTGGAAGTATGGCAAAGAAAAGCAATGAAGCAAGTGAAATTAAAAAAAAGAAGACATAATCGAAAGCGCATACATATAGCTTATAATTGCGTCGCAATTGAAGAAAATATTGAAAAAAACTAAATAGTCTCGCTCTGGCACACGCATTGATGAGTTGGTAAGACATATAATGCCACTTCTTCTTTACCTGTCGTATCTTTCGATTTATTATTTTTTTTTTGTATTAGCTACGTTAATGTTCGTCATCGTCGTCACACACTCCATGTTATGTGTAACTTTCGATTTCAACGACAATGAAGGTGACGATGACGACGTCGTCGCTCCTCCTCATCATTGACACTGACCAGGGTCTTTGGTAACAGACGTTTACACTTTATCTGAGTCAGTTTCGATACGTGGTCTTTCTCAAGAGTCGGTTGCATCTTCAAATTGTTCATCAAATGAAAAAAAAAAACGGTTTTGAAATATTGAATTTGAAATATTTTGAAAGTCATAAATTAGTTTGTGTTGTTTGCTATTGATCCATGAAATCTAATTTTGTAGACATTGTAGATATTTTTATTTTCTTTTTTATTTCGGTGATTGATTTTTCGAATTTATTTGATTTGTGTCATATTTTGGTGCAACTTGTTTTACTGCGGAGTGAGTGAGTGAGAGACTTTTAAAAATCAAGAGAAAAAGAGATAGAAAGGTAAGTTCGACTTTTGATAGTGATCTATTGCACAATACTACAACAACATAAAATGCGGAAGTTTATTTTGTTTCTTTTCTTGGGTGGGAATGCAAGTTTTCAAGTAATTGAGCTTTTTTCGGGAATTCAAATAATTGACAGTTAGAGCTTATGTTATGAGTAGACAAACATTTTATAATTCAATTAATTTTTTTCTCTCTAAATGTGACCTTGTGAATAGATTCTTTCTAAACGAAAAAGCTGACGTTCGAACTTTAAAATTGGAATTCGTTAATTTGTCTGTGAAATCGCTATTGAAATTTGTTGTTGAACATAATTTGTCTTCTTCAGTAGTATAAGAGGTTTCAATTCAAAACAGGAGGTACTTTAATTTGTGTTTACATATAATCCAACCACACAATAACCACAATAATTTCAAAATGCAGACATACATTGTAGGAAGTCATTAAATTTAATTGTAGACAACAATTACTGAGTGTTGTTTATTAATTATTCAAGGAGCGTTTTTATGTTTTGGTATGTGTGGTTGCTTGAGTAATAAAGTTATGTTTAAAAGAAATGATGGTAAGACGTGCAGAAATTATGAGAGAGTTTGCTGAGTATCTACATGTAAATAAATTTGATTATATTTATTAGATTTTTCTTATTAGTGTTGGGCAATGAGTTTTGCATTTTCATAAATATGTTTAGGAACTCTCAATTTCTTCATTCGTATAAGCTCCTAAAAATCAAGTTTGAAAAATCTACCTATATCAGTTGATCCCTTAATTTCTTAGAAGTTTTGTTGTTGGAAATTAGGTCTGCTTTCAAGACAGTGTATTTCAGTATATATTTATTACTGATCTCAATTATTTTTATTTCGTGTATGGAAGTCAAAAACGGTTTGGACATGTTTATATTTTAAGAATTGTCTTGATACACCTACAGTAATTTTCTAAATTGCACAGTTCGTGGGTGGCACTATTAGACATGGATCATGCTTTTTATGTATATACCTGCTTATTATATTTGTAAATACCTACAGCTAAGCTCGACTTTAAATTAAGATTGATACTCTCTCTTCATGTAACCACCGAACAGAAAACACCTAGTTAATAAAGTACACCCGTAATTATAAGAGCATCAAAATTGTTACATTAATTTTTATTAATGTTGAGGAAACATAAAACCACGTTTCAAATTATGGTTTTTCTCTAGGACTTGCTTGGACTAGCACTCAGAAAACGGTTCGCCATGTTCCATGTTTTAGAACAAGAGCAACAGAATGATAAGATCGTTGCATTTATTGGTTCCATGAGCATTAAGCTGGTTCCTTTTGTTTGTATGTATTGTTTTCAAATGTCTATGTGCCTTGTTCTCGTGGTTTTTCCTTTGTACGTATCAACATATCAGCTGAACTGAATCAGATGTGCTGTATTTTTTTGGGGATAATATGAGGTGAAGGCTTTTTCGGATCTTTATCCTTCTTATTCGATCCTAATTCTTCAAATCCTTTAAAGATTAGTGATTTATCAGTTCTATGAACGAAAATGTATCTTTATTAACTTCATGTATTTACATATACCTCTTAAATCCTCTAAATATATTTGTGCATCTATCAAAAATTTATAAATTCTAGTAAAACATAACAAATAAAATCTTGACTCACATTTTATCAAAAGAACTGAATAAATTTACAACTCATTAAATTATGATAAAGTTATTTTCGAGTTGAAAATATATAATTTATTAGCTACCTTCACCCTGATTTAAGAATGTTCATTTATGTGTTGTGGTATGAATTAAAATATTAAGAGTTTTTTTAGTGTTTAGTTTTCTGACATTAATATAAAAATTAGCTCTAAGAACCAATAATTAAATTGTTCTACTGTCGTCGAAGAGTTATGTACAAGGTTAGATATTTATTCAATGAAAAAATACATATACTCACATCAAAACATTTAATATAAAACTCATAATGAACATAAAAAACTTCAATCAAGTAAAAATATTTGTTTCATAATTAATTTTTCAATTCAATGACTAAGGCATTTTTGTGGAATAAATGTAAGATAGGTGTAACGACTAATTGCCTAAGGCATACCGAATCTCGTTAGTAAGTCCATTCATGCCATTAAGTATACTTGCTAAATCAAAATTGATTGAATAAGTTGGGTTTAAAGCTTACTCTAACCAAGATGAATTATGCAACACAGAAATATTTATCTGTACGCCATACATAACAGATAACACGTACAAGTAATTATTGAGTTCTACATATGTAAACTAAAGTGCAAAAAATATAGAACTATATAGATATTTAGTATTTGTTTTAGGTCATTTAGAAAAATCTAGATAAAAAGTATAAGTTATATTAAACTATGTTATGCACAACGTATATGCAATAATAAGTTCAACTATACTAAATCAGAATTTTTTGTGAAGAAAATCTTAAAGATTCCCATCGGGTCACCCCAGTTACACAACAGATAAAAATTTTGGGTTGAAAGAAAAGAAATAACTCAACTCGATACAGTAAAGTCAATTTAAGCTCGTTGTTATGTCGTCGTTTAGGAGCTTATAGTTACTTGTCCTCCCATTTATTTTGAACTATAAGCTTGAAAAAAACTGGTGGATCTTTCTTAGCTTTTGAAAAAAAAAAAACAGTTCCAGAATGTTCCAAGCCAATAGATGTTAATAGAAAACGGTTGATATTGTCATTGTCATTGACATTAAACATGCAGATTCATATTCTTTTCAATTCATAAAATACATACATAAATCGGGTGTTTCCCAAGGAAGTCAGCTGGGTCCACTACTGTTTATATTATTACGAAATTATATGATTTCTTTTTACCAATGTCTTTGATGATTCAGATGAATAATGAATTAAAAATACTTTCAAAATAATTTATAGTATTCAAGAAAGTCTTACACATATATTAAGATATAATGGTATACAAAGTAGTGGTGCAAACTCTCGTACTCAACTAAAAAAAAGTTCAAGAAATAACAAGGAATTGTATGGGTCCTTATGCGTTCGTATCCTATTTTTTATTTAATTGGATACCCCTGTTTACATTGATGTTGTGCTTTGCCGAAAATATTTATTTTCGAAACACATCTTTGCTAAAATGTGATGAAAATTCTTGTTACTTTTGTCCTATTTCTTGACTTGACATTTGCCGAAATATTCATGACAATGCTTTTAAAAGATGTTTTATATGTACTATCAAAAAAGACGTCCAAATTCATTGGTGTCTGTACCGATTCATATTTTCGAAAAACCTTACAGACAACGGAATTACGTTTTTAAGGATCGTCTTAGAATAAATTACGGTTGCGTTTTGACAAGAACTATTTTAATTTTTTATCCAATCTGCATGTAAGTAAATTCTGGCTGATATTCAAAAAAATTAATTGTTTTATTTGTGCCATATTCATCAAATATAATTTTAAAGTTTTATTAAGATTTAAACTGAAAAAACGTTGGTTTTAAGTTTGTTAATAAAAGAGTTGAATTAATCAATGCAGACAATCAATTTGTAAAAAAAAATATTTTCATCTAAGTCATGCATCTTTCAAGGCCAAAATTAAGTTGAGAAAACAAATTTAAATAAATCACTTTGTTTTACATATAGTGTGAATCAAACTAAATGTTAAAAAATCCTTTAGATTAATCTACAAAGCATTTAAGATAAATAAAATGCAAAAGACAAATGATCTTATTTCGCAGTTATTTATTGTTAAACATAAATGACACTTCTTGTGCAATCATTTAAAATTCAAATGAAGCAATCTTAATGGTTTTATCTTTATTACTATTTATAGCTTTCAGACCTAAATAGGTTTTGTTGCGGTTTTTTTTTAAGTGTTTGCAATCTTTATTGTGATAAATGAAGATATCTGCAGGCACTATGACTCATTTTTGACTGATATTAAAGTTGCTTAAGGAAAAAGAATGTTAAAGGCAAAAGTTTATCGCAATGAACTGTCAAAAAATATTTCACGAATTTAAAAAGAATAATGAAAATAATTAAAATTCAAAGCATTTGTCCATTCTTATCACAGCATACAGACAAACAAATAAAAAAATCAAACGTAAATCGATGTAAACTACAATTTGTGCCACCTTTTTCGGTCAATAAACCTTTTAAATGTAACGGCCTCAAAATCTCAATAGGTGCCGCATAACCTTGGCAGATTATTTTTGTCATAAATTAAAATAAAAAAAAAAACACCTAATAATCGACTGCTGTCACAAGCGACAATTTGTATGTTAATGCATTTGTCAACACAAAACAAATATGGATTTTTTTTTCACCACAAAACAAAATAAAAGATCTAACTAACACTTTTGTCTCAAACTTAAATCATACAAAAAGTTAATGAAAAGCGAGCAATATTTTAGAAAGAAAAAAAAACTTACAAAATTGTTTGCATTTTTATCGTTATTTTATAATAGAGTCGATAAAAAAAGCTTACCAATGAATAGCTGCCATCATCTTCGAAAATCCCAAATGAGACAACAGATGACGAAGTATCTTTTTGGCAATCCTACTTTTCTTGGTATTATTATCTTCTTGAAGTTATGCAATAACCAGTATCTTCATTACAAACCTACACAGCACGGTATGGATACTTCTCATAACATGCCTTTGAAGATTTACGTATATGCGGAAGAAAAAAACAACAGTTTCCATAAAACCCAATAGACTGATCACTGATCACATAATGGTATTCAAGACATTTGGGTTTGAGGTCTGAGCCTGGACAAACGTCATTCCATAGCTTAAGGCTATTTACAATGCGGAAGAATTTTCAATTTCAAATCAGCAGCGCCCCAAAAAAATCGATAGAGAACCGAAACAAGTTCACGGAAAAGGAAAAAAAATACTTATATCTTGTTAAAGGCTGTGATGGCTTGAACATGAGCGGGGTCAACCTCGTGATGCTCGTGAGATACTATTTAGATAACAATTGTTTAGAGGTTCAAAAGACTTTATATCCATGACTGTCTTGCAGTAGCATAGATTCATTCAGCAGATGGAGATAATTGCATTTATTTTACTTTGTATATACATTTATACAAATCATGATACAAGTGTGTAATTCATAAGCGTAGGTATTTCGTATAGATAACAATGAACCAAATGAACTGTGATCTATAAAAATGTCAACAAAAATGAATGCTTTGCATAGCATAGTTCCATTAAAATTAACAAGTTAATGACAGCTCTAGAGTGGCCAAATACAAATTATGCAGATTAACTTTTGCACAACCTTGGTGTATAATTAAGAAGGAAATTTGTGACATATTACGTTTTTATTATGTTTAAGCGAAAGTCACAAAGCTGTTGTTTGTAGTGTTAATAATTTTAATTATCATTGCATCATTGATTTTTCTGAAATAAATTATTTCTTTATTTTTTGTTATTTATTATTATATTTTTGCTAATAGTACAGGCAAATTAGGGAAAATTAGCAAAAAAATCGCAAAGATCTTGAAAATTCGTATTCTGGCAGATAAATATATGCTATTCAAGATCCTGAAGAGTCCCGAGTTCTAAAAGGTGTGCTCGACTGTATACAACTCTGGTTTAAGCCTACACTGCGCTCACCACCGGCGCAGAGCTTCTGACGAGTCTAAC
This sequence comes from Baccha elongata, assembly GCA_951217065.1. Classification (NCBI taxonomy): domain Eukaryota; kingdom Metazoa; phylum Arthropoda; class Insecta; order Diptera; family Syrphidae; genus Baccha; species Baccha elongata. The sequence continues at coordinate 6,048,228 of OX578272.1, forward strand.
AACATCTGTTTGGACCAGTTTTACCACACACGCAAGTTAAGTCAAAGCAAAAAAAAAAAAAAAAAATTAATTGGAAAGTGGTGTTTTTGTAACCCTCATTTTTCCGGGAGGGTCATTTTTCCAAAAAAAAAAAAACACATGTAAAAGAAAAAAATTACCTTAAATCAACGCTAATACTTACAAGGTCGTGTGTACTTTTTTGTAAAGCCAAACACCTGATCTTTTGTTTTATTGGTAAATTAATTTTTTTTAAGTGTTTTGAAAAAAAAAAAATTACAATCTTAAATGGCATCACAACTTATTACAAATATTTCACATAAAAAAAAAAATTAATTTAATTGCAAATAAAAAAATGTACACGTTTCTGGCTTTACAAAAAAGTTTCACATGACGTAACATGATGTAGTTAAACTAAACTGGATCGTTCCGCTGGTGGGGATCCCAGAAGGGACTTAAACCCGCCTTGTAGGTTCGAGGTCATCTTTAAAAACTCGAGCTCTTCAGAATCTTGAAAAATATATATTTCTCTGCCAGAATATGTATCTTTTAAGAACTTCTCACTTTTGTATACATTTCACGAATTTTTAGAAATTTTGCCTGTAATTTAAAAAAAAGTGTTTCTGGTAATTTCCATTTTTTTTTTTAAAGTACGACATATTTTTTTCTGTTTTTGACTTAAAATTAATAAGAACATAACATTTTGGAATAGAAAGTAATACTTAATTACGTATTGTTTTATTAAAAAAAATTGTTTTATTTTTTTTTTTTCAAAAACTGTTCACTAAAAAAACTTAATTTACCAATAAAATAAAAAAACAGGTTTTTGGCTTTAAGTATCACATGACTTTGTAAGTATTAGCCTTGATTTAAGGTAATTTTTTTAGTGTAGGCTTAAACCAGAGTTTGGTATTCCGAGTTATTGCATTTGAGGGTTGCCAAGTAGTAGTTCAGTCAAACTATAAGCTTGAAAAAGACAAATAGACCAAAAAATTCGGTCTGTTCCAATTTATTTGGGAATGTGTGGGGAGGGTTCCTTGTTAACGCAATCAAGAATCCCCTTTGATCGGGGTGCCGCGGGTGCTGGAATAGCGTGTGCTGGAGTCGGTGGCGTCAACTTATCTCGAAAACGGAGCGTCGAGACGTAGAAAAAAAAGTTGCAACGAAAAATGAAGCTGACAAAATTAGCTTTCACTTAAAAAGAACTGTTTTTGAGATATCCTCTCTGGAAAATGAAATAAAATTTTAAAAATTTGATGTTTAACCAAACTTCTGGTTCTAACTCCTTACCGCATTTTTTTTAACACAAACTATGTGAATGCAAAAGTTGTAGAGATTCAAATTTCCTTTAAGAAAATATTATGAAAAAAATATTAAATTATCTCCAACTGATGAAATATGTAGTTTTAATGAATTATTTTTGGGAAACGGTTTTTCAAAATCGGAATTTCTAAAAATGTATAAATAAAATATAATAGCCATACATGTAGTTTCCAAAATAGTTTCCGTTCATGAGATTTGACGATTTATCTGTGCGTATATAGTCACAAGTTGCTCACAAGTTGCTCTTAAGACCCATCTTAGATTAAAAACAGATCGAATAAACAATTCGGCTATTGTATTATCATGCCCACTGACCTAAGTGTCGACAAATCCTTGAGTTGCCCATAAAGATTGGTGGCAAACGGAAGCCAATTCACATAGGTATTATGTATTATGTATTATGTATGTATTATGCGACTGTCAAATTTACGTGCGGGTATTATTCGGATAGTTTTGTACACATTTAAGCCTCAAACTTAGTACGCAGCTAAAGTGATAAAAAAATTTCCGTCGTCTCAAAAAAAAAAAACAGACGAAATGGTATCGAAACGAAACCGGACAAATTATGTATGTAGAGTTTCATCATTTGGAAGAAAATATTTTCCAAAACACACATATAAAAGATAGTGAAGACTTGAACCGTTTGCCTACGGTTTTATCCATATTCCGTCGTAAAGCTGCGAATCAAAAAAACGGAAAGAACAACGGAAAATTAGGTTTATGATTTCTCACATCAGATGCGTACTAGAATTGATTTTATAAACTCAATGGTACTAGGCTTTAAGTGCGAGCGAGTGGTGAATATAAATCCAGGGTGAATATAATTTATTTTAATTAAAATTTCACCGCCTAACGTTTGCGCAACAGAAACAGATAAGAAGTTAAAATGCCGATAAATTTTATCACTCCCATAACTAAAAGGGCTTAAATGATTTTTTGGTGTAACTGGACATAAGCGAACGAAAAAAGGAAAACGCTTAATGTGAGTGTGCGATAATAAATATAAATGGCGTCAAATGTCATTATTCTAACATTTTTGTTGTAGACAGAAATGATGTACCTATATGTATATAATATAAAATGTATATAAAAACGTTAATTTATGTTTCTACTTCTTCTCAAGCCGCGTATCGACCATGCGCGGCTGCCACGCGAGCCATGTTCGACCGCGGCAAATCAAAAGTTTGGTTTGTGAGCCAATTTGTGAGAATTTTGTAATACAGCGCGGCGGCCGCGCAAGGCACATGATCCAATGCTTGCGAGACAAAATTATTTTTTTTTTTTATTTTACTTTGCTTTGGGTTTGGTTCCCAAAGCAAAGTAAAATAAAAAATAAACACAGAACACATAATATCAATTTATAAGCTGATATTAACGAGAACAGACATTTTTGTTTGTTTTTAACAGTCTCTGTTCTGTTTTCTTAGCCACGAACATAGGAAAGCATTCAACACTGTCCCAATTGCTCGCGAACCAAACGCTTTCCGCGCACAAAAATCCATCGAAATTGGTTTGCGGCTAAGCATGTTCATGCGCGGCAATGTTCGAGCTACCGAGCGCGGCAACCAGGTATCCATTATGCGCCGCTGCCGCGCGAGCAATTGGTCAATGGTTTGCAGTGCGTAGTGGATACGCGGCTTCATGGTTTTTGTTTTTTAAATTTCGAAACTTTCAATTATTTAACTGTTCTGACATTGAGTTACCACAGCTAAGCTTCATTAAATATTTGTAGTTTTTTTTTTAATATTTTAACGACAAAGAATAGTTTATGTTTTTATTGTTTGAAGTTTTTTTACGATTTGAAAACTATATGAACTTACATTATAATACGGTTGCAAAACCTTCAAGTTTTCATATTTCAAGAAAATACATTTGAATCTCCATACATTCATTATGTTCATAATATGTAATGACGCAAACACAAATATTGTGCTTACCAAAGCACTTGTCTAACCAATTGTAATAGAACCGGTAACGCCTTTCGAAAAAAATATCTTCCAATTCTTGTTTTCACTTTTTTTTTATTTTTTTTTTTAACGATCTCATATGAGACAATTGCAGCACACTCAAACAGCAAATTTTTTTTAAATATCTATGTCTTGTGAAGAGAAAAAAAAAAAATAAAAAAATCGGAATACAATCACTTGGCTGAACCAAAAACTCGATAACATTCAAGTAGTCGATCGCGGCCAAGGATTTACATTTGCAACTCATTTCCATTTTAATTACCCCACAAACCGCAACGTTTTGAGATTATGTCTTCGGTGGTAGAGACAACCAACAATGGTGGTAGTGGAGCTGTGAGGTTGTATAAAGCGTTGCAACGTTTAACCTCACTGACCTATGGCAGTTGGCCAAGTCGGTCATTTGCAGATCGCTCAATCCAGTTCCTTCGGATCAAGTTAAATCTTTGTATGAAGTCAATCCGGGTGTTAATCTAATTGGCAATTATTATTATTATGGCTAAATAATTTGTGAATGTTTTTGGAAAGGTTGCTTTTACGGGTAAAATATAATGTCAGGAAATTTCATTTAACTACGTAGATTTTTTCCAAGAAGACCTTGAAGAATCAAAGTTGATCTAATTTAACTTAGTCTTAAAAAGTTGACTTCTAATCCCATGGTTTATAATTAATAAAAATTTAACTATAGGTACAATTGAATAGCCCCAGAGTTCAGAAACTACTCTGGACATTGGATTCTTTGATTATCCGATTCGATATGTGATTTCATTGAATTCTTGTTCTAATAAAATCATAAAGTGGGCCAGGCGAACTCGCAACCACTTTTATTACGCAGACAAAAACTCGTTCTTAACTTAGCCATGGTGGTATAATAAAGTCAACGAGCCGCACCGCGCTGCATGAGTGCGTATGAAAAATGATTGCATTGCAATTGCAGACAACGCACTCGAATTGCTTTGAAAAAAAAAAACAGCAGATAATAAATCCGAAATGTAATTAGATAAATTCAACCTCTTCGAAGTCATATTCGAGTTTCGAGTATGAGGCTGAGAATTATGCAAATCGACTATAATGTATTATCGGCAGAACATACACAATCATAGCTTTAGTTGGCTTATTAATTTGCGACTATTTTTTTGATGGTAAGATAATATTCAGCAAAAAGTTGGGTTAAGATTAACTGCCTGACTTTGGCTTAAAGTTTGAGTAAATGTTCAGTTTGTAGTTTTGCATTTGTAATCATTAATTGACTAGAAACCAATTACTTTGAATTATTATTGTATCATAATTTGAAGAGTGTGAAAGGTCACCAAGTGTTATGGTAATCAGACTGTTTTAATTTAATTTAAATATACATAGACACAACAAAGTTGCATTTGATTTTCATAAAAAGAAACTGGCGATATTTGTTTTCTCTGCAAACATTGGTACAAAAAAGTTAAAAAGTTAAGTATTTCAGTGAAAAAAACTTTAAAGTATGTATCTAAATTAAAGCAAGTTTTAAAAAGGATGTTATGATTCTTACTTCTTATTTTGTTATTTGGTAATAACAATACTATACATGAAAAAAAAATTGAATAGCCCAATGCACACCGAACTGGCGTATGGTGCAGGTGTGGGCCTGGCAAGAGTCAGGTGTGAAACTGACGTGGCGCATCATTTTTATAAGCCATCCTAGACAGGGTGATTGGCTAAGGTGCTCCAAGGAGCTTGAGCGTGTAGGTGGGGTTAAGACAAGAAAAAAATTGTATGCCCCTCCTGTTTAGGCGGAGGGGAAATTTTCTAACAACCTGCCTTACATCAGAAAATAAATTATTTAAAAACAACTGTAAAACCAACAAAGCCATGTTATACCTTTTTAGAAATCCATAAAACTTTCCTTTTATTTAAGTTTTAAAAAAAATTTATTTTCAAACTCGAAATTTTGAGAAAAAAATAAAACAAAAAATTCAAACTAATTTTTTTCGAAACTACTACTATTTTTGTTTCCAAAATTCAATGCTCCTAAAAATTTTGAATTGATTTTTGGAAACAAAAATAAAAGTTGATTTTTTTTTTTTTTTAATTTTGAGTTTGAAAATTAATTTTTTTAAAACTATTTACTTATACAACTTTATTTTTAAATTCAAACTAATTTTTTTCAAAATTTTGTATAGGTATTAAACTACTATTTTTGTTTCCAAAATTCAATGCTCCTAAAAATTTTTAGTCAAAAACAGAAAACCAGATGTAAAAATGTATTTTAGTAAAAAAACTAAAAGTAAAACTAGTAAGTAAAGTAAAAAGGTTATTCGTTTTTTGTTATTTTCTTAAAACCGGATGGTATGTAATAAAAAATAAAGAAGGGATAATCCCCAAATTAATAATTGACCTGAGAAGGTTAAACTTGGCAAAACAAAAAAAAAAGTGTTTTTCTTGGAAAAAATGACTTTTAATTTTTTCTTAATTTCTCAAAAACTAAGATACATTTACTAAAAATTAATAAGAACATTGAATTTCGGAAACAAAAATAATAGTTAAAAATAATAATTAATTACTAATACAACTTTATTTATTTAAAAAAAAAAATTTTTTAAATTTTTTTTTATCCTTTTTTTTCAGCTGTTTTTAAATACTTTTTTTTTCTGATTTAAGTCAATTTTTTTAAATATTGACCCTCCCGCCCAAAACGGGGAGAAATAGACCCCCATTCACAAACAATGTTTTCTTGTCTTAACCCCACCTATACACGCTAAGGCTTTTTGTGCACCTTAAATCAATCACCCTGTATATAGGAACTTTAACCATTGTGCAATGTGCATACGAAGTTTTAAGTAAACCGGAGAAGCTGATAAGGCTGCTGGTTATGATATACGAAGAGTCAGACATAATTTTCGGGTACACTTTTTTAGACTTCTCAACTATTTGAATTGAATTTTAGGTTGTATAAAGATTTTGTCTAAAAAAAATGTTTCAAAGAATTCCATTGCATTTTAAAAAAGTTACCGTGTTGCTGATATTCATGTCGATTGATGATGTGATATTTTTTAGTCAATGTAGTCAATGATTGTTGGTACTCTCAAAGTTGCGAGGAACGACTTATGTCTTTGGTGTACAATTTGACATTGCACATACTTATTCGAATTTTGGTATGTAAAGTTCTTAGGTTTATACGCCCAAAGTTTTTTTTGTAAGTCATATTGTAAGTCGAACAATAACGGTTATTAAAAAACTTACTTTTCTCGGAAACGGTTCTAAGGATTTCAACCAAACTTCACATGTGTAATGAAGTGTAGAAAGTTTATCATGATAGTTTTAAACAAAACTTTCTAGAAAATCCGTTTAACGGTACCTGCCAGTGGTATTTTTAAATTTCGACTATCTCGCCAACGACTTAAGCGATTTGAACAAAATTCAATACTGAAATAAAATGGCTTAACATTTTTTGTGAAAAATGTTTTTGTTAAGTTTTAAATAATTGAAGAAAAACTGTTTTTGAAAATTCAATATTTCAAAAACCAGTAGACGGATTTTTATGAAATTTAATTTTAAACTATAATAAATTAAGTTCTAAAAACAACTCAATTCTAATTAATTTGTAAATTTTGTTTTCTGAAATGTATTCCTTTCCCATTTAATTGGGTAAAAAGGTAAACATTTTTGGCCTTTAAAAAAAAAACAAAATCGTAATTTTCGTTATTTTTAAAGAATTATTTCTGACGATTTGCGCCGAATTTTTTGTGTGCTTTTCCAAAAAGCCATTATTAAGATTTTTGTTTTCTTTCGCATTGCATGTTTTTTTTTACCTAATTTCGTATGGCGTAATTTCAAAGAGCATACAAAAAAAGACCTCTAATTTATTTTCGACTTTTTGTTTTTTGTTAACTACTTAACCAATTCGGATAAAATTATATGTATAAATGTAATTAAAATCTGAATATCGAAATGTTCAGAACAGTAGTTAATTCTGAACAAGCCCTTTATTAGAAATAAGAGAACGAATTTTCGATACATTTAGGAATTTTAGCCCGAACTTAGAACGATTTTTTTTAGTTTATTTAACTGAAACTTTCAAAGGGTTTCAGGTCGAGAGTTTATTTGGCATAAAACTGATTTGTCAAATTCTGGTAACCAAAACTGGAAATTGGAATGAACATACATACTAGTGGAAAATGACTCACATTAAGTTTGGAAAGGGTTTTTTAATAGGCATGGGTTGATGTTGACAGTCTTTTGTATTGGTGGCTTTTGTCAATTCTGTTGCTCGAGATATGCTTATTAGTAAGTCATCAAGGCAAGTTATAAAACAACATTGACCTGTCCTTACAGTAAAAACCTTTAGTTGATGAACTAAAGCTTGTTGAAATTAGGTGTCGTTCACATTTATTTATTTTAGTCCAGAAAACTGTATTACCATAAGACATTTAAAAGAGAAAGATTCAATAATGATGAATCCCAATGTTGACGAATTCAACGTTTAAAGAAGCCATTAAGGTGAAATTATATTTCATCACCGAAGATGACAACAACAAAATATTTATTACCGCACTGAACTCTTAAATGTCAGCTGTCACGCTGCTTTCATTTTCTGTTTGCAGCACTTAATCCCACAAAAACATAAAAATGGAATTTTGAGGCTGAAGACTTTAATGCTTAACGTCAAAGAATTCATCCCGCAAATACATTTTTGACATTGCGGAACAAATAAAATAAAATTTGGTAGCATCAGTAAGATTGATTTTCTTTAACAAGGTTAGATTATCATTTAAAGCATCATAATATCTTCACCTTCAAGAGTCCCTTGATGTATGGCGTTACTATCTAGATTACGTATCTAATCCATGGAGCCTAAAATCATTAAATGTTTACAAATTATTTAATCTTTAAATTATAATTGCTTTCATATACTTAACAGTTCAAGGCTCATAAAAGACTTGAAAATCCTAAGCAATTTGAATTTTTTAAACATTAAAAACAGTTATAAAGATTATTGTCCGTGATGTACCCTGAGGTAAGATTGCATCTCCTGAATTTCAAGATAAATAAACCAATTTCCCTACAAACAGCAGCGTAAATGACAAAAAAGACATTCGTAATAATTTTTAATATTAGATTTTCATTGAAAAAAAGATTTTCTGAACTCAATTACACGTTTAATGATTTATAATTATGCGTTATGTCAAGATTGTTTTATGTTCGTCTAAAAGAGTCTTAGTAATTATGTTCAAAGAATTGAAAAGATGTCAATCGTGCCTATGTACATATTAAGCTCAAATTAAAACCATACATTTAATTGCATTCAATTCAATGATACAAAAATCCACTCTAACTCTTAGTCGAACTCTTCTATTACTAAGCCCACCATTGTGTTTAAATTACACTTGCAATTCGGATGATTGAACCCAAATCCAAACTTCAATCCACATTCTCCAAAGACACAAACTTATTATACAGAGAGAGGGACAAGGTAGAGAGAGAGATATAGCGATGCATAAATTGCAACTTGAGCTTTTTTTGGCACAAACATCGTGAGAGGTTTGTTTTTAGGCCTCTCATCCATAACCGTCAATTTTACCATCACAAACAAAATTACAACAAATCTTAGCTTACAATAAAGATACAGCCAGCATACCGTTGTTGCGTTAAACAAACGGCCTTCCTCGGCTTTGTGTGGTGGTGGTGGTAGTTTGTCTCCGGTATTGGTTAGGCCACCGCAAAACTTTTGGCTGCAGCAAGTTTGGCTGCGCTGATTTTGGTGTTGGTGCGTTGGAGCCAGACTTGAGACCAAACATATCAACTACAGCATGTAGGTAGGTACCCCCTTAATCGTACCCAACACTATACTTTATAATCATTTCGTTGGAGGTTGTTAACGCGCTTGTATCGCTGAGCTCCTTGTTTTCTTATTTTTTGGGTGTAGATTCGATTTCAATTTTTTACCCGACCAACGATAACGGTTTGTGGATGCAAAATCTTCCCCAAGACAAATTTGTGAATTTAAAAAAAAAAATATTTTTCTTTGTAGATAAACAGACTGACAATGCATCCAAGAAGTAGTATTTGTATCCTGGTTATCCTGGCGACCCTTATCTGCGATCTTACTACTGCCTTGCCTAGTTTGAGGGTGAAGCGACAGGATGTCGATGCTGCAGCTGACACCACAACTCTAGAGGAACCCAAATCAAACAACTTGAACCCTATTGACTCACAGGTATTTTTTTTTATTTTTATCTTTCTTTCGTAAAGAAATTTTCCGCTTTTCCATTGCGCAATTATGGAAAAGTGCATATCAAAGCAAAGCTCTGAGGCTCGGGAAGGTTTTAGCTGAAAAACAACCTGCTGATGGTTTTGGTTCGGAAGCCTTTCCAGGCGAAAGTAGTTTCAAGCGTATATAGTTTCTGGGGATTGTATATCTTGTGTAAATAAATTTCGTTTTCAATGTTGCAACCAGTTTTGAGAGTCAAAGATATAACAACATAGCCCCATATACTTAATGCATAACACCTTTGAAGTTGTGAAAAAAAAAAATAATATGAACTGCTTATGAAGAATTTTATAACCAATTTTACTTAACGTCTATTGTAACGAGTTTTAAGTTGTTAAATTTTTCATCTTTGTGCTTTATTGGAGTTTCGGAAAAAAAATTAACATCGCTTAAGGTGATCAGTATGTTGGCCTAAATGCGTGGTCTAAGCTGTATAGCCAAAAGTGGATTGACTTGACGAATGTCGAATGACCTTGAAGACTTAAGCTTATTTTGTTTTAATGGTTTAGATTTTTTCTCTGTGTTTTTGTTTTTTTTTTCTTGTTGAATAAAATTATTATGTCAGAAAAAATTGGTGGTCGATCGATTAAATTTATTACACAATTCAACGTGTAAAGTCTGAGGAGGTACGATGGTGATAAATAAATATGCAAAGCGGTGACTCTTCATGTTGGTTCAATGTTATTTTGTTTTTTTCTTAACTGAAATTTTTGTTTATTGAATATTTTTTATTCAAGAACGATACTTATAGATTAAAAATGGTGAACCTTGATAAAGACATTTAATAAAAATAGTTTCAAAATCGTAGTTATTTGTATGCGGTGTTAGAAATGTAAATTTTTAATAAAAACCTTGTTTATTTATGAGTATGTTGATTCAAATTTGTGTCAAACACTTCAGTTTGAGGTTCAATTATTATTTGGTCAAACATTGTATGATAATGAGCTCGGAAGCCGGTTAGTTGGATAATTCAATCGGTTTTTGAGGCCATGGGTCCTAGACCTTTAAATACGAATACAATTCTGTTTGTGTTAGGTTGACATCATTAAAAAATTAATTACATTAATAACTTCGGCTTTATTTAATTCTAGTTTTGATCAAAAGTTGTACATATTTTTACATTATTTTTTTCGAGATTTCATAATGATCTAGACTGAGTTTACAGTATTTGTACTTAAACGTTTCAGCTGGATTTGCTTGTGAGACTATCCACTTGTTGGCCTCTGTTCTATATGGACTGTTTTGGGTCTGAGATCAACTGAATATTGTTGTCGTTGTATTTGTATCTTTAAATAGTTTTCAGGTCTGCCTCTTGCCTTCACCTATTTCTCTGTTTTCGAGACTCGAAATCTTAAGTTTAACGCGATTTCGATAATTTTTTTTAAATTTTGATCGTCGTAATGTAGTTTTAACTCGGAAAAAAATTAGGAGTCTCTGAAGTTCGAATGAATTTCAAGATAAATAAACCAATTTCCCTACAAACAGCAGCGTAAATGACAAAAAAGACATTCGTAATAATTTTTAATATTAGATTTTCATTGAAAAAAAGATTTTCTGAACTCAATTACACGTTTAATGATTTATAATTATGCGTTATCTCAAGATTGTTTTATGTTCGTCTAAAAGAGTCTTAGTAATTATGCTCAAAGAATTGAAAAGATGTCAATCGTGCCTATGTACATATTAAGTTAAGTAATTGTTTTTATTAGAAAGTCTTACAAACAAAACAAACACTTTTAAATATTTATTCGGCTTTTTAATCTGGAAATGGATTTTTTTTTAAATTTTAAAAGAACCAATACACTAAAGTACAGTTTTTTACAAATACATTTTAAACGGGTTTTTTAAGTAAAAAGATATTGGCATTCAAAATTCAAAATATAAGAAAGAGATAACATTAAAAGTGTTCAATTGATTGCTCTTATGAGTATATTCTCCTTTCATTTACTCTAATTTAAAATTCCGCCATCCACATTCAGGGTTGGTAACATTTTTTTTTTGTATTTAAATTTTTATTAAAATTAATACACCGATTAATTTTAATACTTTTTATTACTGGATTTAAATGCATTTCAAAAGATATTAAATAGGTACTCACAAATTTTATCTTGATTTTTGTTTAATGGTTAATAACTTTGGAATTTTTTAACGCTACTTAATAAGTTGCTTTACTTAAATTCAACCTGAAATCAACGTTATTTTGTTTTTGAAGTACATATTTTAAATAAGTCACATGTTTTTTTAAATTAATTGGCATCACTTCTAAACTTTCACTATATCTACTACAGTAAACTCGTGGTGGCGTTTCACGTCCCATGGATCACACATCCTTCGAAACCAGGAGTGGAGTCGTGTAAATTGATAGTTGGTAATTGACAATCAAAATCATTTCTTCTGCTCCTTCTAAGGTTCTTTTTTTTTATGTGACAGTTGTTTTTATGCGATACCTTTTCAGGAGTTGCATAGCAACAAAAATCAATGAATAGTTGATAATCAAAAACTATAATCAACATAAGAGACAGTCAATCACTTTAGCCGAATCCACCCCAGTTTTTTTTTTTACCTTCAGAACTGGTGAAAGACAGTGTTAACTTCGAATGATTTTACCATGTAAAAAATTAAAGTTTTCCAAATGGGTATTTGTCAATGTGGACAGTCTGTGGCGGCCATTACTACTTAATCGAATAACTTTGTCATCACTGACTGCATAATAAACAACAAATTTGACAGACGTCACCAAAAAACATATTCATTCCAGATTGTCAAAATTGACCCATCCCTAATGGAAAATCATTTGTAAACACTGATGTTTCGAAATTTTTTAACGTAGCTGATGTTGTAGGATAATCAAAATAAGCACACTTTAAGAAACTTAAATCGTTTGATTAATCTTCAAAAATATGACAAATGACAGAAATGCAGGAAAATAATTATTTAATTTGGATTCAATATGGTTAAAATTGTTCGCATTCGAAACTTTGTTTACTTAACGTTTATGTAGTTTTCTTAGAAATACATATATAAAACCAAATTTTCCTAATATTGCACAGTTTTTGTCAAAACAACCTTAATGTTAAACAAACGATCGATGTTAACAAATAAGCATTGTAAACGTTTTACCGGAAAGCTTTTTTTAAAAATCAAAACTATACATTAAAAAAACTATTTTTCGATGAAAAGAAAAACAAGATCCATCCATCAGAAACACAATTATTTTGTCAAGTACATCATAAAATTTGATACAGTCATTCAAAAACTAATTACAATAAATTTCCAAATTGTGAAAATAAATCTCTTAGAGAAATGTTCAGAACTCTTGCTTGCATTATAAAAATAGGAACGTCAATTAAATTTTCATAAATATTGTTCGTCAAAAGTAAAAAACTGTCAACCAAAATTTGTCCAGAAAGAAAACGATTTCAAAAAAAAAAAAAATTCTGAACATTTTTTTCATTTCGAATTAAATTTTAAAAATTTCCAGGACGGAGATCTTAGTGATGTTGATAGAAATAAGAGAAAAGTACCCGATGCTGCTTTCGAAGCTAAAAATGCTGTTCTTGGATTTGTCTTTGGTGTAAGTAGGCTCAATAATAATTATTAAGAATGACCATCAATATAACACGTCTTATTCTTTAGAAAATCGACAGCCTTTTGGATACCAAAACCCGTTTAATCGATCAACTCGATAGAACTAATGTCGAAAAGAACAAAGAATACAACATCCAATCGCCGGTACCAATTCGTGATTTCCAAACTCTAGTGTCAGCAGTTGTTTCGCCAAAAATTCGTGCCGTTGGAAATTTAGCTAACGACCTTACAACTGGAGTTTTAACGACTTTCACAGCTTTAAGTGGTGGTTCATCTGGAAATGGCAACGCCCAAGCTGGTCTTGGAAATATTGTAACTAAATTCTTAAGTTTATCAGGCCCAATTTTACAAGGATCATCAGGCTCAACGACGGAAGCTGTCCCAGACTCTGAAGAAGATAATTATTAGAGAAAAGATTTAATTTAAATTGTTATATACCTTCAGTGGGTTGTGTATGATATATTTTTTTTTTAGAATTTCGATTTTGTACCTAAATTTACTTTGTTAGTAGATTGTTTAGATATATGTATTGAATTTATTATTTTTTTGTTTTGTTTTATGTTTATAATTTAATATTTTTTTTATTTAAACAAAAATGAGGACATATTGTAAATTTTTAAGAAAAAAACAAAAAGACTCCTATAAATGATTGTTTATTCCTAGTTTAAGATAAATCCTAATCCACATCCCCATGTGATTTTTCGTAAAAAATAAATTTTGAGGTGGGAAGTTAATTATACACACATGCATACATTTCATTGTAAAAACATAAAAAAAATCATTTGTTGGCTTATTTTATGCTGATTTAATAATAAACAAGAGGAATTAAATTTAAAATGGTGTTTTATATTTGTAACTGATTTGGAAAATACTTTTTTTTTCGATTTTTCGACTGCCTGAATGGAGCTTTGCATTTTTTTTTAAATATTTTTTGTTTTTGTAATTACATCCGGAACAAAGTGTTGACGAAATTATTTTTGTATAACAATTTCAGAAAAATAATCGCAATCGAATTGAATCGTTAAGGAGTGGAAGAGCTATAGAAGTTAATAAAAATGATAACGATATTCCGGAATTCAACAGGGAGAGAGTTTCCTTGGATATTCCCGATCGACTTTTTTCACAGTCGTTTTCGACATTGACAAATGTGTCAAAAGTTGCATCGAGTTTTATAATGGTAAGATATTTTTTGTTTTAAATAAATTTAATATAGTAAGGAAAAAGAGATAAGATCAATGATATTTTTTGATGAAACATTGGTAAATACTTGGATTGTATATTTAAAAGGGTTAAAAAATAATTTTTAGGTCGTTTTAAGCACTATCATTCATGTAGAACCAAAATCAATTACTGATATTTTTTTCTGAATTATTCATCTTAGTTAAATGATTGATTTTGAAAAAATTAATTCCAAAGCAGAGAAAATGAAAAAAAATTTGTTTTTTGAAAAGTTTATTTTATCAATTCAAATCAATCTTAACAATTTTCACAAATAATCTAACTAATTAGGTATATAATTTCTAATAAATTGTGAAAATCGTACTCAAATTTAAAACTATATTTTGTGTGCAGTTGCAGCAAAAAACAAATAAAGCCAGTACCTAATACAATTTATCAGGATTTAAACTTTATATTTGTTGCACCAAAATTATAGGAGGTGAGTTTTTAATATGTAAAAAGTAAATTGTATAAGTATATGTATACAATCATTTCAACACTCGTGGTATCTTTTATTAGAGTGAATGAAAGGAGAACATGTCAATCGAACAATTTCAACGTTCTCTTTGTTTAGAATTTTAAATTTTAAATGACAATTGTCCTTTCAGTTAAAAGATTTAAAAACTTATTTATGAAACGAAATGGAAATTTAGTTGATTAGTTCCTTTAAAACTGAATGTTTTTGATTGCATCAAGAAGGATTCTTTTTTTAAATTTAACAACCGAATAAATATTTAAAAGTGTTTGGGGCATCTTGGCATTAGTTAAATAAATCTCTTCTCATAAAGATAAGCGTTTTGAATTAATTTGAATGCAATCATTAAAATAAATTTGAAACCCAAATTATAGCTAGTACAGTTGCAGAAGCTCTGGATTTATAGGAAAAGTCTTTTATTTGGTTTGTGTCTAAGATATTATTCGTTTTAATAAAAAAGCTTTGATTTAAACTTTGAATTGGAATTGGCATTATTATAAAAACGTAACGATAAGCTTATGATTTATGTGAATAATAAAGCGAGCCTTACACGGTCAGTCATATTACATCAATAATTATTATGGTATTTGTAAAACCAAGTCTGTTTGGTTGACGTAAAATCAAAACACTTTTAATTTAGCATGATGACAGATAATAATGTATGTATACCTACAACGATTGACGTTGTTTGATTGACCGTTAAAGGTTCGTTTTAAAGAATTCACCTTATTAAATAAATTTTATTATTCATTGTTTATCCTAATTAATTTTGATTTTTCAGAACACTGCAAGACGTTATGCTAAATTTGTTTTGTTCTTCAAACCATTGTTTGGCGATTCATTGAAAGTCGAAGGGTATAATCCACCAACTACAACAACAGAGTCACCTTAGTTATTGTAATTTTAAGAAAAAAAATAATATACCTATAAAAATTAGCTTTAGTTTATTTTTAAATGTTGATAAATATTGAACTGGTTGTTAGTAAATTCTTTGGATTTTTTAATTTTTGTTTAAATTTAATAAAGATTTAATTTATTGTTTTAAATATTTGACGCATATAGGTATTCTAATATTATAAAACAAAACATATAGTTAATAGTGATCGACTGACTTTTAAATTGATTATTATTTAAAAAAAGCTACGAAAAGAGTACTCAATTGAAAAGCGGTTTTATAGAATTTGTTCAATTCTCTTGAGTCGTTAAAGAAAAAATCAAAATAAAACAAAAAACTGTTATAGTGAAAGGTGGCCTAAAAAAGCCCATCTTAGGAAAATGTCTTAAGTTATATTCTTCTTCAATTTGAGTAAGTAGTCAAAGTTTCAGCAAGTACTTATAGTTTTATTCATTTTCTTTGGTTCAGAAATAAGTGCTTTAGCCTGCTAGGTAAATATAGGTGATACAATTTGACGTTTGAAATAAAAACTTTATCACCTTTCGATCATACAGAAAATCGTTTCCAATACTTTAATTCAAATTATCGATTGTCAAGTTACATAACCCCATTGAAGCGATAAAATGAGTATCGTTCCAATTTTCATCGCTTCTCGATAAATTATATCGACGCGATACATTTTATCAGTTACAGAACATGCGTAGATACATTTAAGTAATTTTAATGAATTTTTTATTTTTTTGCTGTAGCACCTGAAAAATCGAATACAATTAGGCAAAGCAATTAATTTAATTTGTATTTCACACCTCAATAACAGCAAATTGACTTAAATCGATTGGATCAACGTTGAAAATATTTTAATATAAAAGGTGTGATTTTTTTGAAGTACAAAACAAAAATAAAGTAGGTACACCTTTACAACATTTATACTAATAGTTTTGTTTTGTGGATTGTATAAAAATGCGTGTTCTTTATTTTGTTTTATTGATTTGTTTTGCAAAGTTTGCTTTAATATCATCATCCCCGATGCCTAAACCTGTTCAATTTGATATTCCACCAGTCATATGTCCTGATGGTGAGATAGATAATGGACGTGGGCGTTGTCGACCAGATCTACGTGGATGATTTTAAACAGTCTTCTACATTACAAAAAAAAAATTAAACAAAATGTTTTGCAATGAAAAATAAAAAAAAAAAAAATTAAGTAGCTAACTCTGAAAAAAAAAAAATTAGTTACAAACTCGAAAAATAATAACGTATTGTTTTTTTATGGGTTAGGTTGACCAGCTTTCGAGTTGACACATATGTATTTCGAGTTTAAGACAAGAACCACTTAAAACTAATTTTGTTTCAAACAACTCATTTGCAATCGTGTTTGTCGAAACTACATTATTTGAATTTGAACCGTCTAATTCGTAGTTTTTGACACGTTATTGATTTTCCACGAGTTTTTAACTTGGAAACTATTTTAAAAGAATGATTCGGAACAAGTTGCATTTACATAAGGCCAACAATAGAGAAACTATCGAAAGTTATAGGTAGAAAATAGTGGATTCGCAATGGCGGTTTTCAACTTGCATTTTTTTTTTCTTTCGATCTTGAAGTCGGAAGTATGATGACTACCGTTCCAGTTTGTTGTTAATTAATGGCTACATAAGCAACTACGTTTTTTTTTTTAAATCAAAGCAAATAAAGATCCACTTTTACAACATATCACAGTTTTTTTTTGTGGATTGCCAAAAAATGCGTATTCTTTATGTTATTACAAAGTTTGCTTTATTATCTTCATCTCCGATGCCTAAGCCTGGCATATCTGGTGCGCCAATTAGCTGTCCTCATAGTGAGGATGATAGCGGTTGTCTGGGAATTTTGAATTGACACGCTACAAACAAAAAATTAAAAAAAGATGTTTTGTAATTAAAAATAAAAACAAATATAAAAAAGTCTGAAAATCAGTTACAAACTCGATAACTATAATGAATTGCTTTTTTTATTAGTTTGTTCTTTCGCACTCGAGTCGACTTATTTCGAAATTAAGACAAAACAACCAACTGAAACCATTTTTAAACTTGTTTCGAACTAATCACTTGCAATTATTGTATTTGTCAAAACTGCACGGTTTGAATTAAATTCTTGACACGTTCTTTGATTTTTCCAAAAGTTTTTAAATTTGCAACGAAATTAGCAGTATGATTCTGAATCAATTGCATTCATGTTAGATCACAAAGATCATAAAACATATTAAAAGTGTAGAAAATTGCGAACTCGAAGTGACTGTTTGCAACTGGCATTTCAAAACAGTCGTCTTATTTGCGCGTTAGAATTTATGTATTATCACATTTTTTCTTATAAATATAAATTTATATTTAAATATATACGTATATCTAAATAGGAGAGGAACGAAGTGAAGTGCTTTGACAAAATTGATTACGAACAAAAAAGACGCACCAGCCAACTGGCCAGCCAGTTAAAAAAAATTTTTGTTTATTGAATGATGTTCACATACAAATACAGTGTGTCCCAAAACCCAACGTCAAGCGGGTTGTTGTGGTAAAACCCAAAACAATAATAAAAAGTAAACAATAAACATTTACGAACTCAGTGCATATCAACCTACATATGTTTATGTTGAGAATGGTCAGCCGTCACCAAGCGATACCATCGGGTGTTGACCTGATCGTGTGCGATACCATCGGGTGTTGACCTGATCGTGTTACACATTATCATAGTGGGTCGCTATGCACAAAGTGCATTACAATATTTGTTTTTTGTTTATGACTACACTTACATATATGCTTCACATTGACTCAGAAATTGGAATGCCTTTAAGGAAATGCAACGAAGGTTTATTTTGTCAAATAGACATTTAATTCTTACGTCATGTGAAGAGGTATGTTTGTGGGTCATAGGCAAAAGTCTATTCATATTCCAAGAGTGTGATAAATATATATTAAAAGATTTATGAAATTTTGTTAAATTATTTTAAGTATAAATAGGAAAGATTTTTAAGAATAAAGTCAGTCTAGTTTTATAATTACATAGAACACGACTCATTTTTATTTTGCGGCTGGAGAGCTCAGACAAAACTCAATATAAATCGTGCATTTTAATGCTCGGACAGATAAGCGGCTCTTGTTGCTAAGAAAAACATAGATATGTGTAAAGGACAACCCTTACAGGGTATACCGGTCACCGGATGATAATGAGTTTTACCAGTGCTGGGAAAATTATAAGAAAACAAAAATCCATCTTGCTTGGTTACGTAGTAGAAACAATATTAAGAAAAATGATGAAAATCTATACCCTAGCTAGGGCACATTTTTGTGTACTCTGAACTGTGATCAAAAATTTTCAAATTTTCTATCGTATATTTTTTTTTTATTTTGAAAAACGAAAAATTGCAAATTGCAAAAATGGTTTTTCGAAAAATTTGATATATTTTGAAAAAATAATCCTGCCTTTTCTGCCAAAATCGGTCGCTAGCTCTCGAACTACAAAGTTAGATTTCCCAAAAAAATAAAAAAAAAAAAAATCCCCTTGCTTATTTTATTTTTTGGTCGATTTAGTTAAGGGCGTGGTGCCGAACTTCATAATACAAAAAATGCTACGCAATATACCTACCACCACTATATTCATATAAACGTGTCTCAACCTGCAACGAGGAGAAATTATCAGGTCAGTTCTCAAAGGATTCCGAAACTATAGTTATTAAGATAAAAATAAAAAATGTATACAGGGTGAGTCATGAGCAATGCGACAAAATGCTAGGGCGTGTAGGTTGCGTTGAGACAAGAAAAAAATCGTATCGGAGGGGGGGTCTATTCCCCTCCGTTTAGCCGGGAGGGGCAATTTTCGAAAAAACTGACTTAAAATGGGAAAAAAATTATTTAAAATCAACGGCTTCATTCACAATGCTGTGCGATACGTTTTTGAAAAGCCAATAACTTTTTCTTTCATTCTGTGTTTAAATAAATCTATTCTAAGAAATAGTTTTTGAAATATTAATTTTCAAAGTCAAAATTTTGAAAAAAAAAATTCAAAAAAAAATTTCAAATTCATTTTTTTCAAAATTTTACGTAATTAAGTGCTAATTTTAATTTCAAAATTCAATGCTGTTATTAATTTTAAGTCTAAATAAGAAAACCGGATGCAAAAATTTTATGTCGTTCTCAAGAAATTAAAAAAAAACCAAAACCACCTTTTTCTAAGAAAAACATTTATACAGGGTGAGTCATGAGCAATGCGACAAAATGCTAGGGCGTGTAGGTTGCGTTGAGACAAGAAAAAAATCGTATGGGAGGGGGGGTCTATTCCCCTCCGTTTAGCCGGGAGGGGCAATTTTCGAAAAAACTGACTTAAAATGGGAAAAAAATTATTTAAAATCAACGGCTTCATTCACAATGCTGTGCGATACGTTTTTGAAAAGCCAATAACTTTTTCTTTCATTCTGTGTTTAAATAAATCTATTTTAAGAAATAGTTTTTGAAATATTAATTTTCAAAGTCAAAATTTTGAAAAAAAAAATTGAAAAAAAAATTTCAAATTCATTTTTTTCAAAATTTTACGTAATTAAGTGCTAATTTTAATTTCAAAATTCAATGCTGTTATTAATTTTAAGTCTAAATAAGAAAACCGGATGCAAAAATTTTATGTCGTTCTCAAGAAATTAAAAAAAAACCAAAACCACCTTTTTCTAAGAAAAACATTTATTTTTATTGTAACGAAGCAATTTAAGAAGCATTAATCTTAGTTTTTTTAGTTTTTTTTATTCCTTTTATTTTTACTGCAATGCCTTTTATTTATCTTGCGTTGCAATTTTCTTTTTTTTCATTAAAAAAAATGCGGTTTTATTGTCACTATTGTCCCCATAACAGGTGGAACCCATGGGCTGCGGGCAGGCCAAGGCAAAAATATTGACAGGTCAGTTTTCAGAAGTTATCAATGAAAATAATATTAATCCAGGGTTATTCCAATACTATTTAATTTTATTACGTTCTCATAAAACTCCAACTAAAAAAAAAGTAAAAAAACTAAGATTAATGCTAAATAAATAAATAAATTGCTTCGTTACAATAAAAATAAATGTTTTTCTTAGAAAAAGGTGGTTTTGGTTTTTTTTTAATTTCTTGAGAACGACATAAAATTTTTGCATCCGGTTTTCTTATTTAGACTTAAAATTAATAACAGCATTGAATTTTGAAATTAAAATTAGCACTTAATTACGTAAAATTTTGAAAAAAATGAATTTGAAATTTTTTTTTGAATTTTTTTTTTCAAAATTTTGACTTTGAAAATTAATATTTCAAAAACTATTTCTTAGAATAGATTTATTTAAACACAGAATGAAAGAAAAAGTTATTGGCTTTTCAAAAACGTATCGCACAGCATTGTGAATGAAGCCGTTGATTTTAAATAATTTTTTTCCCATTTTAAGTCAGTTTTTTCGAAAATTGCCCCTCCCGGCTAAACGGAGGGGAATAGACCCCCCCTCCGATACGATTTTTTTCTTGTCTCAACGCAACCTACACGCCCTAGCATTTTGTCGCATTGCTCATGACTCACCCTGTATATGCGCAAGCTATAATAGTTATTTTTTTTAATGCATAAAAATGCGTCTTCTTTATTTTGTATTGTTGATTTTTATTGCCAAGTTTACTGTCATATCATCATCTCCAATGCCTCACACACCATCTTATTTTTATTCAATAGAAAGGTGTGAAGATGGTGAGGTAAGGACTTTAAGCGGAGAATGTCGACCTGTTGACAAATGATTTTGAATTGTTTTATTTTTAGTTGAATTTAAAAAATTACGAAATGAAATAAATTATATTGCTTTACAAAAAATAAAGAAGCCTTTCAAAAAATTGCAAAATGTCGAAAAATATTTATTCGTTTCGTTCCGTTGTCTACATACTAATCATGTCGGCAGGTAGGAATAAATGCGGTCAGGTGAACAATGGTCGGAGGTCAATGAAATATTAGTATGTTTTTATGGAAGGTTAATTAACATTTTCTCAAGTTTTGGACCTTGATGACCCTGTGCTAAAAGGGTGAGGTGGGGAAAACTGCAAAATTTTCGATCTTTTTCCGTGTTTTCCTCTAAAACTTTTTTATGATCTCAATAGGGCAAGTATTTTTTTCGTTTAAAAAAAAAATCAAGATTTTAATCAAACCGGACATTACGATGATAGAGAAACCCTAAAAAGTAGGTTTAGTCATGCCGTCCGTCGGTCGGTCTGTCTGTGTGGGTGTGCGGATGTTCGGATGTTCGGATGTTCGGATGTGCGGATGTGCGGTTGTCTGTTCACCGAGCAACAGCCTAAACGGTTTGATGGATTATCTTCAAACTTGGTCTATTTAGGACTTTTTGGTGATTTTCTAGAGGACGAATTTTAATTTTTGTTTTAGATCGGCTATAACGGGTACCTGCCATATAACGGTTTTAGTTTGTGTAAATTTGCTCAAAAACGGCTCTTACGATTTTGATAAAATTTTGTAAACGTTATATTTATAGCACTGTTAGTATAACTGCATTTCAGGTTTTTGGTTCTGTGTTAACGGTTTTTACACATTTGGCCATAACTTGATAACTGCTTAACAGATTTAATTAAAATTTGTTATACCACTCAATTTTTAAATTTAACAGAAGGTGGCATTTAAAGCTTTTGACTAAACGACTGTTTTATAAATAGCTAGGTACCATACAACTTGATTTCACATTAAGGCCATTTTTTGATAATGGCTTTCTCTGCCCAAAAATGAAATTGCAGAAATTACATTTTAGTGCATTTTCTTGCTGAAACAAAAGTAGAGCGACAGGGACAGCAAACGACGCCATATTTCTTGCCGCTCTGTTCACATTTCTCTTCAGTAAGGTTTGCCATTTCATGATGGAAAGATATTTAAATTTACTACCGAAATTCGGAGTCAGTGGCCTCAACGTTAAGAGCACTACGTCCAATTCAGCGATGAGGCTCATTTCTGGCTGAATGGCTTCGTCAATAAACAGAGTATTTGGTATTGGTCAGGCAGCAATCCACAAGTAATCCATGAGTCATCATTGCATCCCGAAAAAATTACGCTTGGCCGCCTCGGTCGTGCGATTTGACGCCGTTAGACTATTTCCTGTGGGGCTACGTCAAGTCTGTGGTCTATGCCAACAAGCCAGGGACGATTGATGAACTTCGTACGAATATCGAACGTGAAATTGCAGAATATGTGAGAGAATAAGTGTTATGACTGCCTAAGAAACTACTAATTAAAAGTATACCCTCACCCTTATATTTTTTACAGTTTTAAAACGTCTAATTGCCATGTTTTGATCGTCTTGTTGTTTGGGTCGTCATGCGACCGTCACATATTGTTAGGATCGTCATATGTGATCGTCATGTTGTTTGGATTGTCATATTTGTTTTCATTGCCTATACTATGTTGTCAGCAGTGCAAATATCGAAGGATTGATGTTTCACAATTCAGTCAATTAGTCCGCATATCCGCACATACGCACAGACAGACCGACGGACGGCATGACGAAACCTACTTTTTTGGGCTTCTATATCATCGTAATGTCATGTTTGATTAAAACCTCGATTTTTTTTTACACGAAACCAATACGTGTCCTTTTAAACAAGTAAAAAAGTAAATTATTATACGACCAACAGAAATCAAGAAAATCGAATTAACGCCTTTTTCAAAATGGCGGACAACGCATACATTTTTTGTTTGTGTGAACTTTGTGGATTTAGAGTTTAGACTCTCCAAATGGTAAGTACACTTCAAAAGCTAATATAACTGGACAAAAAGGTTATTCCCGAATAAATATTTTGTTCAAAAATTTAAATCCCAAAAAAAAGAGCGTCAAACATCTACGCTATTGGTTGCAATGCAAGTAGTTCGATATCAACAAACACAATTGCAAAGTGACTAGTTTAAAATTATTTTAAAACTAATTTATATTAACTATACCTATACTATACATGTACAAGGTTTCAACATGATTACAAATGGTACTAGTTCAGACCTCGACATGAGTTGACTCCTGTGAAGACGTATTTGTAAAATATACAACTAATTATTTTTCGATATTCTGGAGTTTTCAATTTATTTTATTTAACACTACTTTTTTTTTAATCACGAACATTTTGTAACCCCTTATTTGAATGATTATATTTCTAAAAAATAGATAAGTATAGGTACACCTATTTTTTATAAAGTTAAATATTTAAGTATATATTTAAGTCAATTTAAAATGGAAACCGTTTAAAATCATGTATCTGGTCAACCTTCTAGTCGACAATGTCCACGTCCATCATTTCTCTGACCATCAGGACATCTTCTAGGTACATCTAGGACAGGAGATGATGATATTAAAGCAAACTTTGCAATAAAAATCAATAATATAAAATAAAGAATACGCATTTTTATACAATACACACAAAAACGTTTACGTTTGGTTTGATTTTGAAAGAATATTGCCCCTTTTATATTTAAATATTATCAAGATTTCAATTAATTTTAGTCAATTCACTGAAGCGCTGTTTTCGAAGTGTGAAATACAAATTAAACTAATTATAGGCACCTTTCTAAATTATTTAAGATTTTCCAGGTGTTACAACAGAAATTATAATTTATCTCTGGTAGATAACTTAGTCACGGCAGAATATTTGTTGTTACCAACTAAACTGTCTTTTGAACACACTCTCATAAAGGGTGTGTCAGACTGAACACCGAATTTAAAATCATATAGTAAGCCGTAAGCCCAAAAGGACGAAAATCTTAAAATCCGAAATCCAGTGCGATTGAACTTTTGGGCTTTTTGGTTTTTGGTAGGTATCTCGATTTTTTTAAACGTTGTCCGCCTAAAGAAGAACCATCATGAAATTTCTGTCAAATGTTACTCCACCAGGAAGAATATTATCATCGATGAACAAGTCTAATAGAATGGGGCCTCACAAATACAGCCTTGTATGCCCGTTCAGACAGCTTGGCACAAACAAAATACTAAATATTTTCATATGCATACATGTCTGCAAAAAAAGTCTGCGGTTAAAGGTTCTTTTGAAAAAGTTTGTTTTAGCTCTGAATAATTGGTTTTATTGATGTAAGCTAAATTGATTTAATAATTTCTAAGTATCATGATTAAAAATCCAGAAAACATTTTGACAAACTGCAAAATTACATAATTGTTTACTTGGTAGCATATAATATTCGAAATAATAATGTTATATTGAGTGATTGCCCAGTTTACATACTAAGACGATATTTATATCTTACTTATGAAAAATAATATAAAAAAATACAAATTGTTATAAAAGATAACTTTCGAAAAGAAAATGCTATACAAGAAAAAAACTTTCATGCTAAATTTAATTAGGTTTTTTTTTTTTTGATTTAAGGAACCCACTGATTACAAATACCGTTGTTGAAGACCCTTTACTCTTTAGTAATATCGGAACTCGGGATTTTCAGTGCTTAGTTTCACGGTCGCATAGCATCGAAAATATTTGAATTGGTGATTGTTCAAACATCATACATAAGTGACAATTGACTTTTTTATCATACAATATGTTATATTTTTGACAGCCGCATTGAAAATTCTCTGAAACTGGGCGAATAACATTCACAAAGCCATTGTGAACAAAGAGATCAATTAATTTAAGTTCATTCAAGTGACTATAATTCGAAAATAGTTTCAAAATAAATTATATCAACTAGAATAGGTACCTACATGTGGAAGGTTTCAACATGGTTTCAAATGGTACTAGTTTAGACCTTAAAAAAAGTTGACTCCTGGAGGACGACCCGAAACTTGTAAAAATACAACCAATTATTTTTCCATTTCTTGCAGTTTTTAACGGATTTTATTTATTATTTTTTTTTTTAATTATTAATCACGAAAATTTTATAATTTTTTTTGTAGTCTAGAAGTTGGTTTAAAATGGAAAACGTTAGAAATCATGTATCTGCTCAACCTTTTGGTCGACAGTGTTTACGTCCATCATTGAATGTAATTTGGATCTACATCTAGGATAGTAGGCTTAGGCATCGGAGATGATGATATTAAAGCAAACTTTGCAATAAAAATCAATAAAATAAAATAAGATCAAACTCCTGAAAATCGAAATCCCAAAAAGTCAAAAAGCATAAAAACTTAAAAAGGTTTATTCTCGGGATGTTAGTTTTTCGATCTTTTGGTTTATCTGTGTTTCGGATTCCGGGATTCTGTGAGTCTGCCTATATGATAATGTGTTCAAAAGTCAGCTTATAGTTCTTTCTATAGGTATCTATAACAAAAAACAAAAAATACCGTGACTAAGTTACCATGGATGATCAGTCATTTCGTTTAAATTAATTATTTCTGATGTTGCAACTGAACTGGAAAATATAAAATAATTCAGAATAATACCTAATTAGTTTAATTTGTATTTTACACTTCAAAAACAGCGAATCGACTTACATAAATTGATTGAAATTTTAAAAATATTGAATATAAAAGGGGTGATTTTTTCAAAATCTAATCATATTGTATAAAAATGCGTGTTCTTTATTTTATTTTGTTGATTTTTATTGCAAAGTTTGCTTTAATATCATCATCACCGCTTCAGCCTGTTATCCTAGATATACCATCAGGACATTGTAATGATGGTGAGAAAAATGATGGACGTGGACATTGTCGAAAGATAGGTTGACGAGGTACATGATTTTAAACGGTTTCCATTTTAAATTGACTAAAAACAAAAAAAGAAAATGAAATAATAATAAAGGAAATCGAAAAATAATTGGTTGTATATTTTTCAAGTTTTGGGGTTGTCGTCGCAACCTAAGTATTCACTTTTGCGAGGTTTAAGAAAGGTTTAGTGAAATGGAGCCACTATTGCTTCACGAGCAACTTGAAGTTTATGGAACTACTTATTTAACAAGCCCTATTTTAAACATAGCTAAACGGCTTCTGGTAAAGGAAACGATTGTTCTATACTGTACCAAAGGAACAAAAATCATGTCATGCCTTGATCTATAAAACAACAAAATATATATCCTAACGGAACCGCAAATTTTTCTGGTCAAACAGCCTATGTATTCTAGTCTATAATCTACCTCTGTAACGAATTTCATCCAGATCCATTTAGGCGTTCTGGAGTGAAGAGTGATTGATTAAAAAACATATTTAAATCCAAATAAACTTACACGTTGATAATAATATTATATATATATATAAATATAATATATTACAGTAAGGTTAACTTTACGGTGACAGCGAGAGTAAGCGAATTTCACTTGAGTGAATTCGCAAAGTTTGCTGAAACTTAGCGAATTATAGGGAATAAAATGTTCGTAAGTTTATTCTCTTACATTCGCTAAGTTCGCTCGAGTAAAATTTGCTGGCACCGGAACCGCAGCCTAATACAACAACACATTAGGAAAACTAAATGAAAAAAAAAAATTGATAAGTTTCTGAAAATTCGTATTCTGGCAAAAAAATATATACTCTTCAAGAATCTGAAGTGTCCCGAGTTCTAAAAATGTGAGCTTGACTGTACAACTCGGGTTTGAGCCTCCTCTGCGGTCACCAAACCAAACTGGCGCGCTGCGCAACGGCATCAGCTTGGGCCAGGTTTGAAACATATACAAATTGAGACAAGACGAAAAAAAATGATTAATTTTGAGTCAAAAATATTATTAATTTTTAGTCAAAAACTTAGGGCGTCATCCCTCAAACACCCTGTGAAAGTTTCTTAAAAATCAAAATATTTTCCAGGTAAAAGTAGGTAAATTGCTTTTATTTGATACGTGAAAATACTTTTAGGCACGAGAAAACACAATAAAATGTGTTGGATATATTGTGCATAAATCTATTTATTTTCACATTTTAACAAACTTTCCATCACTCGAACCAAATGTGTTAAAACTTGAATTTGAATTAAAAAAAACTATCCATAAAAATATTTCAGAGACTACATTTAGGCGCATTGTTAATTTAATCTACTTAAGCTTTATTCAAAGCTCTCTCCCAACCTCACCTCATACATAATAATAATTTAAATAATTTCTATTCATTCGTCAGCAGACAAACAAATCCGTTTTAATTTCAAAATTTAAATCGAATAGAGTTTGTTTCGCCTCACTGCACTCAAGCTAAAATCTGGTGTGCAACGTGATATTGCTTATGTAATTCCAGATAATAAGTGAACATTATTTACAGACACATTGTTACTCACTGCAATTAAATGCATTGAAATCATTTTTGTTAACTTAAGTTAAGTGTGGTTTCATTTCATTTCATCAGCATGAGCATCATAGCGTTATCATCATATAGTCAGAATTTTGGCAATTTGAAATGCATATAATGCCATTGTTATGCACACGCACTTATGTGAACTGTCATCATCCGCGAGTTATTCCTGGGTAGTGCGTTAACCGCACGTCCTGTCCAGGAGAGATCAAAAACGCCAGGACGCTACCTCTGGGCTGGTTGATGCTTTAGGCACAAAGTGGTCAAGTATCACGTGTCAAATGCGTTTATCAATGCAAATTGTGGGAACAGTAAGTTTCATCACGTTTTCGTTAACATGCAGAATTCCAAATTAAATGTTAACAATTATTTAAGAATCAAATTAATAAATACATGAAGCAACGATTTTGATAATTTAATCGGCACGTATGGCATGGCAAGTCAGAAAATGAGACCACCATCACTTGGTAGCGCTGTATGTCAGAGATGATGATATGTTTTTTTTTTTGTGGCAGAACTTTTGTATCCGGAGGCGCGATGCTTTATGAGTGTGATAAACGGATATTTATTGGGAATTAAAAGGTAATTTAAAGCGATTGTCTTTCAGCGAAATATCATTTATTATTGGAAACATTCGATATAAAATACCGCAATTCCGAAAAAAGTTAAAAAAGGAAAACTATAATTATGTCAGTATAGGTAGGTATCTTTAAACGGAATATTTTGACTAATCCGGAACTTGGTTGGAATTTTTCGGAAAGCTGTCCATTTTGGGAATTTGCTCGAAAATCTTAAGAAAGAGGAAGCATTAAAAAAAAAGTTAGACAACAAAAATGATAAATCATACAGGGTTCTCCGAAAACACTCTCCTGATATTATTGTTCTATATGTATCTTCAAAACAAAATGAATTACATTTGAATAATATACATATTTGGACAAATACTTATATTGTTTAAGGCCAGTTAAAATATATATTACAAAAAAGGCAAAACTCGATTTTTGCGGAGTTTTGCTTTGATGCCCCTATCAAATCATTAAAGTATCCCTTAGTTTGAACCAGGATTGACGTTTTTAAGGGAGGGTGGTGTTGAAACGATGGAAACTTAGTTTTTCGCAATGTCTGAAGAATACTAAAAATGACTTTTCTGGACAAAATGTCAAGGTAGGAATTGTAATTTTGCACAAAAAAATTCTTTACACTTTTCAATTTGAGAAATGAGAGTCGAAAGATTAAAAGGTATTATCACTTATCAGTATCTACAAATACCTACTGCAAATATAACACTCAGAATTTTTAATGAAAATCGTTATATCCATTTTAGAAAATATTTGGAAAAACTAGAACCTTGTTACAGCAAAATTTTCCCGAAAACGGCTCTTACGATTTTGATGAAATTTAACATGAGTGGTATAGGTATGTACACCATGAAAGGCTTTTTCGATTTGTAAGAAAATACGGCCATATAACGATTTTTACATGCGATTATAAGTCAAGTTTGCATTCGTGCAAAGTGGGTCCGGAAATTCTGTCTGTCTGATGGTCTATCTGTCTGTCAGTCTGGTTGTTTAAAGTACTTACAACCTAAACGGCTGAACCGATTAGCTTCAAATTTTGTATTTAGGGTTCATAAACCATTCCCTAAAGAAAAAAGTGAATTTTTTTTCTAGCTGAAAAAACGACGGTAACTGCCATGTAGGTAACCGTAAACGAAAATCTATTTTTTCCCGAAAAAAAATACGATCGATTTTGATAAAATTTCACATGAGTGATTTGTTGTCAACGATAAAAATTAACTCACTGTCTTGATGAAATTTGATATTCAGAAAGTCCTGCAATGTCCTATATTGAATAAAAATACTTTAAAAAATATATAAAAAAAAAGTTGTTTTTCGAATTAAAAAAAAAAAATTCTCCATAAGACAAAACTGCATTCAGTTCGACTCAGAATATTTTGATTCATTTTCATCAATTTTCATTGTTGGGTAGTAGTTTTTTTCTTAGAAAATGATTGTATGCATTTGTCGAAATCCTTCAATTTAATATTAACAGAATGTGTAGCTAAGAACTTCCTCACTCAAGATCGATTATTTTATAAAAATTGGATAAATGTTTGATGTATGAATAAATACCTAAGATATGTTCATTTGCTCAGAAAAGAAAGCAAAACATTTGCCTTAAAGTAAGTACACTAATTTTTTGTTACTATTTATTTAATAAAGCCAACAACTCTTAGATTACCACATTACTACTAAAACAAGTTTAGTTTCTATACAACAATATATAAAATAAAAACATAGATGAATGCATTATCCTGTATTACTGCAAATCTAATTTATCCAAATTTACGTCATCAAAAGCATAAATGAACACATGCAAATCTGTTGAATTTATACCTACAGATACAACAAAATAAATCCAAGTCAACAATCAACTTCCAGTGCAATCCACATGCAAGTACGATTAATGGTTTTATTGGAATCAAGTAAACAAGAAACATTAAGTAAGTATACTCACACCACTGTCTCATATTTATATTGCAAAACTTTTGCATGGAAGTCGTCATCGTTGTCATCATCACTGACGACTCCGACGCCTCCCCTAAAGCATTTTAAAATGACAGTGAATTCCAACTATCAACTACGCTTATCTGTTGTAGGTAATCAAAGGTTACTCCGTCTGTCGCTTGTCGTAAACGTTCCTCTACACTGCTTTGCTACGTGCAAAAGTTCGATTTACCGAATCTTCCTAAAAAAATAAACTACCTCAAAGTTGCACATATCTCAGAAATTAAAATTCACCTGAAGCATGACATGACGTAGCACTGTAAAGCATGATTCTGGCAAATTTTCTATGTAGAGACATCATACTCACATCACATGGTGTTTTATTACTTTTCGGTCTTCCCAAGTGAGTAGCTTCGACCTCACTATCAGTGTCTGTGATCGAACTAAAAGTTGGGCAAAGACAAAAATAACTCATATCGGCTTTGATGGTGCAAATATTATGCAACTTTGTATTCCAGCATGGATTGGAATATAATATCAGCTGAGCCGAAAGCCGAGTGTACGTACGTACCTGAAATATATACCTACCATCAACTATAAACCATCAATGCTGGTTTGGCGTGCACATGAGCTTGAGTGGGGCTTGTTTTACAGATCTGCAGAATGGCTAACGATTCGTACATGGGCTATCGCCTTCGCTAGACGTGCTCTGATAGTTCATATGGTAGTTTTGTGGTATATGTATTTTTTTTTTGTTCGAAAATATCGCTACTCGACTTCTTGGCTTTTCCACCAATTATTATCGATATTGTTGTTCTAGTTTTTATTTTTGCAAACTCGTTGGTGTGATAAATGAAGTGTAACGATTTATTATCTTTATGATATAAGCGATCTTATAAATTTCAATGTGGACATAATTTTGGATTACACCCTTCTTTGGATTTGGATATACAATATTTATTTAGCAGACTTCCATCAAGGTAAGTGCAGACGAGGTGTTAATTTATAATTTATGAACGGAAGCTTATTTTGTCACAATATTGTGGTTATTTGTATTCTGTACGATCACTTTCCGAATTACAAATTGGACCTCATGTTAAGTGGATTCAAAAAGTGACTTTGCAAAGGATTGTTTATTGTTACCATATGAAGAAATATTTTGGAGCGAAACAGGGAATGTTTTGAAATTATTTAAATTTGATTGGATTATTGAAACGTGGTTGAAAGTGTTTGTTTGTGCTGTCATATTAAATCAATAAGCAAAAGGGAGGGATGCAAATAATAATAAAAATGAAAGTGTTAAATTAAAGATCAGAATTATAATTTTCGTACTTTGTTTGTACTGTTAATCAAAAATAAAAATAGAAAAAAAACAACATTTGGCTCAATATGTATGCAGAATACCGTAATTTAACCGGTTACAATTAGTATTGTTTTTCGAGATGCTAAACCCCTTGCCAGGAACCTATACCTTAAGAGCCTCTGTTGACGAAGTTCTTCTCATCTAAGCCATTCTGATTCAGCAGACATTTTTTTTTTAAGTCCAGTCTATTCTTGTTGACCAACAAAGGATTTGTTGAAGTCAGTAGATGTATGTGAAATGTATGAATTATAATGACAAATTGTAAAACTTTTAAATTAATATTGTGGCTGGCAAAGAACTGGGACGGTAGACTTATAAGTGAACGTTTTTAGCGATTTCCGATTTTAACAATAATTATAAGCCATAAGTCAGAAGCTTCTGACGAGTTCCCGGTCAATTGGTGATTCAAAACTTCAATGTTCAAGAATCAGGTGACGTCACCAGAACGCTACTGATTTCTGATGTAGAGTGCGGGATGGAAATGACAACAAAAATAGTGGCTGGCAAAACTACTTCTGGTCCTTCAACGTCGGCATCTATGTCAGAATATGGGATTTCAAAAA
The DNA here is from genome assembly GCA_951217065.1 of Baccha elongata. NCBI lineage: Eukaryota > Metazoa > Arthropoda > Insecta > Diptera > Syrphidae > Baccha > Baccha elongata. The sequence goes on from OX578272.1 coordinate 6,080,594, forward strand.
TTATAACGGACATAATGGGTGGTATGAATAAAATGGAGTACTTCCTTAAAAATCAGATTTTTGAAGGAGGTACTCCATTTGGTATGAATTAAAAATGGTGAGTAGCTCCTCAACGACGGAGCATCTTCATGTTTGATGAGGACCGCCTCAGGGAAGAGTACCTACTCCGTCGTTTGGTATGAAAAACGTACTCTGTCGAGTGGAGGATGTATACTTTTAACTTGTAAGTTAGCGTCTTTGCTTGCTCACGGTTGAATTATGTACATAAATAGGCAACGTTTTATATTATAACTTGCGATTATTTTGCAATACTAGCTGAAAGCCCGTCGAAAACGACGGTGGAAATAAACTATTTTTGGTGAAGATTCTAAGGGGTTTACATTAAAGTAATTTTTTTATTCCTGTTAAAAGAGAGGAACCGTGGCATCGCCATGAATTGAAATAATACGGTAGACAACATTGTCTATAGTTATAAACTTTATTTTATAGGTACTTGAAAAAAAGAGGTAGGTACCTATATACTAAGCTGAGTCTCAATGAAGTATAGTATCAATTTGCCGTAAAGTTTTTATCTTTAAAATCTTTTCCACTTTATTTTTCACCAAAACTTAGATTTCCACTTTAGTTTTCACAAAAACTTTGTTTAATATATTTTTGCACAGTGTATTGTGTTCAATGTTAGAAAGTAATAATTCAGGATGTCCATCTTAACCACCAATGGTAATAAAAGCTTTAAGTTTTCTTTTCGTTAGGTTAGTTTTCACCGGTTCAAAGCTCATTCAATTATTGTCTCAACTTATCCATTTCTAGAACCCAAAAACGGTTTTGATTTCAGATAAGTTTTATAAGTATAGATGCCGCTGCAATTGAGTTGGAGAAAAATATTCGTCTGTTAATACTTGGTCGTACTTCTATGAGCAGAATCAAAGATGTCACCAAATATTTAAAATAATTATTTTATGACAATTTTTTTCGAGTTGCGGTGTTGTTTTTTAGCCAAACTGTGGACATTTGTCCAGAAATATAGTTCTCATGACCTAGTTTGACATTTCTTCTATCTAACAGCATGTAAACTGTGAAGGTCAGTTTAGTGATTGCTGAAATACTGACGGATTAAGATTGGACCTTAAAAATGCTTAACTTCCGCTGAATTTTTCTTATTTTTAATTTAACCTTTCCGATTCAAATAAATATTTAATTTGTTTTGGTGCTTGTCCCTGATAAGCATATTTTTCTTTAAACCATTAGCAACGTCATCTCTATTGATATTGATGTATTTTGACAGATTCATATTAGGCGTTTTTCTTTTTTAACTCTGAGCGCTCGGAACAGAGCTTGAACTGTGTAGTGTACCCTTGTCCCTTTGTACTAGAAATTTTTGTTTTAAGACCCAAAAAAAAAAAAAAAATATTGTGTTTTGTTTTTTATTTCTCAAAAACTAAGACACATTCTGGTACCGATTTTTTTTGTTGATAACATAGACAATTAATAAGAATATTGAATAGCGGAAAATATATAATGCAAAATTTTGTAAAAATTCAATACCAGATCCAGAATTTGGGCAATGTTCATTGATTTTACAGCTATTTTGATCCTCACTCACTACCAAAACAGCTCCCAGGCGACTGGATTAATTAATAATGATGGTACGGCTACCTAACTTGACGGATTTCTTTGTTCTGTAAATTGTAAACGTAGCTAGCTCTTATAGGCTAGTGGGAATGGATTGAATTGAATTTTTAATAGACTTTCGCCTCACTTGTAACCTTTATAGAAATGTCCCTGATCCCTTTTTTGTCTGCCTATATTTGCACTTTTATCCTCGAAAAAAAAACTTTCAAATAAAAAAAAAATCTTGAATCAGATACTTCAATAATTCATATACCTTTACTGTTTTACATCTGCAATGCAAAATTGATTTATTGTATAGGTATAGGTAGTTATGTGCTTTTCAGTTTTGTAAAATATAAGTAACTCAAGCATATTTTAATTCGGTAGTTTAATGATAAATAGGCACTAATACATCAATTAATTTATATTTAAAACATCTTAAAAATTTATCGGCCGGAATAGCATTTACAATAATACCAAAGAGTCACGCAATCTTTTTTTCGACCAAAACGGTGGCATTTTTTTTTTTTTGTAGAGGTAGTCATCTGCGTGGCCTTGAAAAGTCAATTTATGCGTTTGTTTGTTTTTACACGGTGCTCTGCCATACTGCCTTCGTCCCACTGAACTGATGCCGCTGCGATCTGCTAGCATCGTTTAACGTTGGCCGCGGACGGCAGTGGCAAGATACGACACCATTAACCCAATTAGAAAGGCCCGATTGCCTTCGATGATAACGAGTATGATCAACAGCGGAGCGAAGGTTGTTGGCTTTTTACGTTTGTTAACCTAAAGAATTAGTGGAACTTAAAAAAAAAAAAAAAAAAACAAATCAATTTTCTGCGAATGGGTATAGTTTGTGGTGCATTGAGGTATTCGTAGATTGTATTTCAACTTTTAAACTTCATTGCAAATATTATGTTAACCTGATTGTTTGCAGAAAATTGATGAATAAAAATACTGTTGATGCATTTCGTATGCATCAGACAAACTGTATCGTATAAGGAGGCATGTGATGTTGGATTTTTAAGATGAATATAATAATTATTCTTCGAAATTTTTAAAAACAGTCACCAGTCAACCACAATCAATCAATTTTTGGGATGATTTGGCAACATGATGTACTTAAATTAGATTTAATAACTTTTCATTTAAATAAAGAATATAGCCTAGGAAAATTAGACAAAATAGGCAAAGCTGTACGAAAAAACCTGATTTCGGATCTTTGTTTTCATGTATTTAGCCAATTCTACAAAGTAAGTTACCAATCCAAAATTTGGACCGGGGCAAAATTTTTAAAAAGTGTCAAAATTTAATTGCTTGCAATTTTTTTGGAAAATATGAACTTTCTGAAAAAAAAATTATGGAAAAATCGCAGTTCATAAAATTCTCTGCAAAACACTCTCAAGTTGGAGAAATTTTCAAAATTATGCTTTTTTTCACAACAGCGCACCTTCTTACTATTTGGCACTCTTTGTTTTTATTTTTTTTTGGTTTTTTATAAGGCATAATCCCCAGAAAAAAATTCACTATTGGGTCACACGAATTTGGTCTTATTGCATAGTTCATTAAACTATGTATCATGTGTAGTAGTGATAAGAGCGTTCTAACTCAGCGACTCGGTGGTTCAGTAGCTCAGTGCCTCAGAGGCTCATTAACACTCTGAGCACGAAATTACTTGTTTGCAATTTTTTGCTTTTTTGGTTCATCGTTTAAAATTCACTTTCGCAACCCAAAATTCAGGTTATTTGCGTTTACAAATATATAATAATTTTTGTGCGATTATAGGTATTTACACTCCAATCAAAAGTCCAAAAATGAATCTGTATGGTTAAGGATATCACCACCTACTACTCACTATAAAGAAAATATTAAAAACAATTTCAATGTTAGCTACTTCACATTGGCCAGAAAAAAAGCAAAAAAAAATAACAAAAAAAAAAAAAAAAAAGTCATTTTCGTGTTCCTTATGTAAATGAACGCTCTAATCACTACTAATATCATCGTATTTAAGTTTTTATGTTCTGTAGCTAAAAACATTAATCGCCATCTTTGTAAATGTTAAGATGGCATACTATCGTACTTTTTTTGTAGAAATTTATATAAGCTATAATTTGTATTCAGCTATAAAAAACTGAATTTTTACAAATTCTCTCCCCCGTGCAAATTTCAGGTACTTTGTAGTATTTACTCAAGACACCAAACAAAGGTCTGCGACCAATCCAGCTTTTTTGGAATTTTGTATAAGTAAATAAATAATAAATATTTATTTACTTATAAAAAATAAACTGGGCTAAGCTCGCATTGCTCTTGAAATGATATTTTCTGTTTATTTAAAGTAAAACCAAAGTAAGGTTTAAAAAGTGTTTAACTTTAAGCAAAAAGCCATTTTCTTTAGTGCCCACGCAAACTTTTGTCAAAACCAGCGCACTTTTTCAAACTACGAACTATACAAAGATTTCTCGAGAAGGGGCTTAGTTAGATTCAAGTTCGTATGGGAAGTCAATTTTTATGATCTTTGTTCTTAAAACTAAAAAAAAGTCAAAGTTTTGTATTGTTTCGACCAATGATTGTTATGTATTTGATATAATTTAACAACGTATGTTATGTTTTGTGTAGGTACTCGTTCGTAGTACAAACAAATGTTTTTCAGACAATTTGTTTCACCATTTATAGATACACAATATGGATGTGCATTTGCATTAAAACAAAATTTTAATTATCATCAAAGTATCTTTTTCTAACCCACTGACTAGCTCTCATGCCTCATGGTCTCTTGCAACATAGTCCACTATAAACCTAAACGCTCTCAATCTTAAGATTACCGCTATCGCCACTCTTCACTCAAAATGAATTGCTGATTGAGGTCAACAACACTTGTTCACATGGTTGGTCCCAGTCATTTGAAGCTATATTGACGGTAGACTGGCCATCAGTACATACGTCGTTCGTACACCTGAATAGAGTCACATATTAAAATCGATTTATTGTTTGTCGTTTAGTCCATGTGCACAAATGGTAAACAAATTGTGCAATAAATTAATGTTGACAGAGTCAACGATTGTCTTTAAATAGTTTTTTTTTTTTTTCTTTCTTTCTTAAGATTTTATGTGTTTTGGAAGTTCCATTGAATGGAAGTGAACACTCATACTGTTTCTCCACATTTTTTGGATATTTTCTGTCTTATTTATTTAAGCAATAATGGATTTATATTGAGTCAAGGTCGAATCAAGTGATATATGGATTTAGTTTATTTGCGATGAAGAAAGACGGAAACTTTATTTATTTTTGAGTCGGTTTGTTTGAAACAAAAGAAGTAAAAAACAATAAGGTTTTTAAGTTGATTTTTTAAGTTCAGTACAATAAGAATTCATCTCAATTAAAAAATTAACAAAATCTTATGTCTGTCTTGTTCATTTTGTATAAAATAATTGAAAATTATATTTTATGGACAATGCGTTTTGATTTGTTATCTTAAAACATCATTAATGAAACAAGTGTTGAGTCAGCATAAGCAAAAGTCTCATTAAAGGTCTTATTATGAAGCTTGGATTCCAAACATTTACACTCGATTCGTTCAAATTTGATAAAAATTAGTTTTAAGCTAAAACTAGTTATAAAATCTGTTGAAAAAATATACTTGTCGTTCAAATTATAATATTTTATCAAATATGTATGTTTATCAAAGCTTTATGTTTCAACTAAATTATTTTATTCTCATTCAGTTTGCCTTATAAAAAGGTTGTTTCTCAATTATAATAAAACATTTATTATATAACTTATTTTGTTTTATGAAGAACCAAAGGTCCACAGGATATTAATATTTTTCTATAAAATCAAATTTCCTTTGTTATTTTATTATTTTACAACGGTTTCTTAATTACAAATGAAGTTTAAAATGTGATCAAATCGGGCGTTAGTTTTCTAAATTTCTTGATATATTTTTTTAAAAATTACATCTCCATTCATTTATTATCTAATCGTCAATCCTTATAAAGGAAAAAAATTCGTTTTCATGTTAGGATAGTTTAAAATTAAACCCACAGGACTATTTTAACAATTTTTTTTTTCAAATATTACACTGTGCATTAATCATAAGTACACCCCAAGCTTAAACTACTTCAAATGAATCTCATTCACGACTTTAATTGTATATGTATTTCGATTCCCGCCATTATCATACTGAAAGGATTGGCAAACTTTTTATCCTCATCCGCAAAACTATAAACTAAGTTTTATATTATTTTTTTTTTAAACAAATAAAAGGATTGGCCACCTCAAGGTGTATAAATAAACACGCAAAGCCAAAAAGGTAAACTAAAACTTTGACTAGTGCTCTGGGAAAACAAGTTGAACTCTCGTTTTCGACTACACCGCACTACGACGATGATGACGAGAATTTATACATAACAGTAACTGCAACTGTACTTTACAAATGGAAGTGAAGAAGACATTGAAGCTTGCAGGAGTGAAATTTATTATATAGATGTACTAGACCTTAACGCTCAAGGACATTACACATAGAGGTACCTATAACCTATCTATAGAATAAGAGAGTTTTCTTAAGTTTCATGAAAGTCAAGGAGGTACATTGCTCCAGCATGACTATTTTATAATAACATCATTAAAAAGTTAAAATTACTATTTTATGATGTGAAAATTACAGGAAGGAATTTGTTGCGGTGCACATAATTCTTTTGTATAGTTTGGTTGGACTTTTGTTATCGACTGACAATATGATGCTTGAAAAGACATTGGAATTTATATAAACAAGTTAAGGGCAATTTTTTTTTTTTTTTGTGAAATTTTGGGTAATTCAAGATTTGAGTAAGAGACAGTGGATTTTGTATTTATGAAACATTATTAAAAAATTAATTTAGAAAAGTTTTTTTGATGGACAAGCCGAATGCATTTAAATTTACATCCGAGATCCTTATCCGCGGGGACCTTTTTCGAAAACAGTGACGCCTGTCACCAATATTCAGGGCAATCAACTAAAGAGATTGCCATACTGAAAATGAAACTAACACTTGTGTTTGTGTAATCTTATTGAACTTAAACCCCACGTTAATGCAATACCATGACCAACCAGCTACCCGGCAGCGAGAAGTTAGAAGACTGGTCGATCGCCATTCGCCAATTTTCTATCAACATCTATTGACAACAAAACAACAAACAAAGAACTCTCATCTGGAATATCTGAATCTTATCAGATTTGCCATTCTCCAGTTAATGGAAACATTTATATTTTTTTTCTTTGGTTTTTGTTATGAAACTTTCAGGATACATACTTCAAGAGTTTTCTCTCCTTTACTTTAAAGAAGAAGAGTGTTGCCGCTTGATATTTTTTGTTTTCATGTTTTCGTTTTTTTTTATGAAAAAAAAAAACAGTTTAAAATGCAGTCAAACAATTGTTGGCGAATTTCTTTTAAAAACAATTACTTACTATACACAATTTGCGTGAATTTTTGAAGGAGTTCGATTCTTAAATTAATTATCATTCGGAGTGAATAAAAATAATGCTTTTTATTTCAACAACGAAATATGTGTGAACCCTTATGCAGACAACAAAAAGAACAAAATGACGATAATGAAGGATCATTGTGAGTTTGTAAGACTGTAAGAAACTATGGTAAAATTGTTATTTTGTATTCAAGCGACAAAGAAATAACTGTTGAATGTTTTATTTTGAGTGATAGTGAAATAACGAATACAAAACAAATTTAAGTTCTTCGAAAGAAACAGGTGCAAAGTATAAAAAGAAGGATATTGTTGACGCAAGCAACAAATTTTATTATATGCTTCTTAAAAATAAGAAAACCTTCTGAGAATACCCTTAATAATCAAGCGTGTTATCTGACCTCTTGGTAGTGTGAAAAAAGATAGGTATATATATTTAATTTAATTATATAAAAATAGTTTTCACCATGAAATTTGATCATCATATTTTACCTTTTTTAAAAAAAATAGCGGCTTTTTTTCTGTTAAAAAAAAGAGTCTTTATAAACAGTTGGTAACCCTATCGATATTTTTGAGAGATCTGCGGCAATCAAGATATCTTATTGAAATCCATAATAATCAGAGTGAAAGGCAAATATTCTATCATGATTGTGGTGCAAATATACCAAATAATCAAAAAGGCGTTGTCTTTTCTTTTGCTTACTTTTTTAAGAAGGTTACTGAGGTATATCAGTTTTTGATATGGTTCTCTAAAACAATTTATTTTCTTGTTGCTTTTTATACAGTTCCTGATTAAATTCATTGAGCCACGGCTCATGAATCTTATGCATCTGACGCTTGTCAAGAATTCAATTTCCAGGTATTCATCGGAGACTCGTTAGACCTTACGCTACCATACAGCTAACGATTACGGTACCAAAGTCTAAAAAATACACATATCGTGTGCTGGGTACCTATACCAATAAACAAAGTAACATTATTTGTAATATAGGTACTTACATACATTTATAAATTAAAATCCCCAATCAAAACTAATGAAAAGTTCATCATCAAGACAAGCGGGTTTAAGAAACTTTTATAATCTTCTGACATTTGAATTGAGAATAAAATATCTTTATTGAGCCTTAACGTTTTCTTTTCAAAACACTGTCGTCGACCTTATATTCAACGAGAATCCCCTAATTACAAAGACACAATCTCTCGTGGAACAATTAGTACTCAAACTCGAATAACCTTAACCTTGACCGCCTAGATAGATAGACACCAAATTAAAACTCGTGCCACGAAAGGCACAGAGACATCATTAAAAAAAAATTGTTCCCGAGAAACGAACCAATTTATATATTTTTCTTCCTCTTCTTGTGAAAGAAAGACTTCCAACATTGTCATCATTAACCTGGTGTGCTTTAAAATTGTAGGTACTTAGGTCGTATACCTTTATAATGGCTATCACATTTCATAGTCAAAATTATCTTAAACAATAAACCCATTTAGCTTCTGTTTGGCTGTTGGTCATCATTAAGAGTGGTGTGTGCCACTCAAGACCCACCAAGAAGAGCCTCCTTAAGATTCCAATTTCATTTGAGTTCACTTGAAACTCACGTACCTACGTAAAACGATCTTCCACCTGCAATAGAGTGCTGCATCCGGGGTCAGTTTTCCATCAATAGATATAATATGCACCTACATTCCTACCGCAAACATGAAAATTTAGGTACTTGAAAGTTCTCCCTTAAGAGTTTGGTTTGGTTGGTGCATTCAATGCGCACACACATTTTTACACAGTCTTTCAAATGATATTGGAAAATTAAAGTGAAGCCAATGAATAGATATACCTACACACCTATATACATAGGTATATATTATAAGGAAGACTTCCTTCGTAATGGACACTTGAACTTTGCGAAAACTCATAAAACCTTAAGGAATTCCCGGATCGAAAATAATTTCCTCTTATTTGGTTTTTGGTGTTCGATTCTTGAAAAACATTTTAATTATTATCCTTCTGTAAGGAAAAAGTTATTCCTTTATATATTTTCGTCCTTGAAAGAATTTTAATAAATTTGTTTGGCATTGCCGTCTTTCAATTGAAATGCAGTTCGTAGTTTCTTTTGTAATTTTGATCTCGAAAAACAAAACCAATCACACTATGGAACTAGAGCACGTCTGCTGAATCATCTAAAGTCTAAATGTCATTTAGTCACATCGTCCTCTACAGGACATGGCTATGGCTATAAATATTTCTGGCGTCAAGTGCGAATACCCACTAACCATGCCTTGGAAACTACATACGTATTAAATTGTATGGACCAGAAAATTTCACCAGACAGACAGTTGAATGTTTTTTAAAACTCGTTCTCTATTACTTCTGGGCGATGATGATATTTTGACTTCCACTTTATCAAATCCTAAGAAACAATGGATACTGAATACAAACATACCTACTTGGACTAAGCTACCTAATATTGAACGATTATGAGATAAAGCAACGTAAATGCCGCTGGATTGGTCACACCTTGAGGACCCCAAATGACAAGAAAGCGAATCAGTCTGTCGAATGGAATTATTAGGATGCACGGCGATTAGAGCAATATGGAAATCAACTGTAATGATGGAAAATGACTCTCCTCTGGAAAATAAGATCCAGAAGAGAAAAGATCGCAGCTCAAATATTTAGCCGAAAACTTATGGAACGGACTAGATCTATTTTTGGCCCTAAACCTGGAAGGAAATTATCATCGTGATGATAATATTTCTTTATGTAGAAATTGTTTCAAAGTTAATAATTTCATCTCATCCATATTGTCTGTTGACTGTTCGCAGGACAAGAACCTTATTGGCAGTTTAGAAACAAATAAAAAACAATACATCTCAAATTGCTGAAAACTTTAAATAGCCCCCAACGTGGAGTACTACTTTAAGCTCCACGTTGGGCGCCATTGAAATCTAAGATATTGCTCATTGAGTTAAGTTTTATGTAATGTGCAGTCTTATGCAATATTGACTTAGCAAGCAATGCTGCGATATGCATATTGCCGTTAGTGTATATGTTTTTAAGCAGTTTCTGTGGAAATTTTGTTGTCAACACCCAAGCATTCTGGACTTAATTAGATATCAGGACTATTTTACTCCATTTATAAACAAGTTTATTATACTAATGGTATTTCTATTCCATGAAAAAAAAATCACGCCTCTACGGTAGCAACAAAGTTAGCAAAATATCTACACGAGAAAAACGAATCTCGAAAAACATAAACGATAAGTTTTATTCGGGGAACAATGGTAACGGCTGTACTAACCCAATTCCGGTTGCTTAATGGCGGCGAACATTGAGCCCTAACCTACGCCTTCAAGTTTGGCGTCGTTGACATCCAAGTTATACGCTATTAGATTAAATATTTTATTAACTACAGAAGCTAAGTTATGGACCTCGCTATCAACATCTAAGTCATCTGTGGTAAGTTTAATTGTGAGGACTATTTTACACAATTTCTGAATACATTAATAACTAATCGTATTTATTTTTGTGAGCGCAATGGATCCAAAAGATCCGAGTGAGATGATGCGGGTTTTACCTGCGGGTTTTTACCTACTAACCTAACCTAACCTAACCGTATTTGCATTTAATAAAAAAAAAAAAACAGTTTAAATTGCCTGCAGAAATTCCTAAGAAATATTGTGTGCAATTTCGGACCGTGCTTCACCTTTTCTAGTAAATTTATGGTTTCGTTCATGATCACGTACAAAAGCAGCATCAACTACCTCCATCCTCCCGTTCGTCAAAATGTTAATATTAATAATTGTGAACAAAAGTGTGCATGAAGGAATATATGTATGGTGTTGTATGTGTGTGTTTGGTGGTATACATACATATCCTTCTCTTGCCCTCTACTAAGCCAGGCTAATGGAATCATGTTAGCTTCGGCCGCACATACACGCCATAAAGCATATTAACATTCATTATTCAGGTCTCGGGCATTTATGATATGTAAACACATCTACACACTATCCCACACACACACAGCATCTAGGATATGGCAATAATTGGCAGTCATTCAGGCAAGGCAGCATGGCTGCCTGCCTGCCTGCCACTGCCATATATGCTCCACAAAAGGACCCACATCCTTCATCTCCGTTGGATAAGCTTGTCGGCTGGGGCTGCGGGACAGAGTGTCGTTGGTTGGCAGTTTATGCTGGGGTTTCTCCAGGTTTATGAGAGTGTATCTTACATTTGGTTGATTCAGATTTAATGGAGTTAATGTTGGTAAATGTGCAAGTTCAAAAGGAAAGGAAATTGTAATACCAAACAGTGTCAATGGACCAACAGGTTACCAGGTGGAAGGATATACAATTATAAATATGTACATATATATAGATATATATATATGTATGCGTATAAATGACAAGGTTTATCCTTTTAAGTACCAGCCTGGTTGCTGGCATCAAATCAGATAGGTAGGTAAAGGATTAATGTAATTAAAAGTGAAGAAAGATCTAATGGCCTTGAAATGATATCTTGTTTTTGAATTAAGGATTTATATAGTTAGACTCAAGCGATTATAGAAGTTAAGTGTGTAGAAAGATAGTTATATATTTTGTTTAAGGTTTTTTAAAGCTGAATATGTAGATTTTTTTCTTAATGTGTTGGATTATATGAATTTTTTTCTTAATGTGTGTTGGATTATAGGAATTTATATTCAATGTCACCCTAATAATTTTCGACTTTTGTTCGTTCTAATAAAAAATAAGTAAAACACTACTGTAAACAATTTTTGTATGCAGACCTGTGATTTGGAATATCATTTGAATACAAAAATATTTTATTTTATGCTCGGTGTCCTTTATCGTGTTAGCTTGCAGGATTAAGGTCAATTTGATTTATATTTGAGTGTTTGGCGTTTTAGAAATGGTTATTTTATTCATGAAAATTTAATTTCATTTATGATATTAATTTTATTTTAAAATATGTATGTACCTACAATCTACATACATAATCAGCCCTAGCAAGGTATCCATTCGGAAGAAGTTCAGATCTTTTTCAGATCGGAACTCAAATTGCGATCGAGGTATGCCTTTCGGAACTATACTGTTATAGTTATAGTTAAGCATATAGTAATGTATTTAAACACGTTGTTGATAGTTTGAGTTAATGTTTTAAACTGAACTTTATTTTTAAATAAAGTAAATATCTAAAAATGAAAATTGGTTTGCAAATGTTATAACGGAAATTAGTTTTAAGTTACAATGTCATGGAATGTGTTTATTGTTACAATATTTAGTTTGCAAATGAACAGAGTTTTATGTTGCGATGTCTAGTTTGCAAAAACAAGTTTTAATGGAATGTGTTTATTGTTACAATATTTTGTTTGCAAATGAACAGAGTTTTATGTTGCTATGTGGGAATAAAATCTATTTAAGTTTCCCACAAATGCAACTTGAGTTGTTAGGTTAAACGGAAATGAAATGGGGATGTTTATGTATAACTATATAAACGCACTCATTTTAAATTTTCCGTCTGATGATTTATTCATATACAGTGTGAGAAATGTTCTGATTATTTAAATATATAATTGCGTAATATACATGTGTACATCAAAACAAACGAAAAAGATTTATTTATATTTGTTTTGTAGCTTGAAAAAAAAAACAAAGCATAGCAACTAAATAACAAAACACACATTTATTTTAAATCAACAACTTTTTGAATTTTTTAAATTCAATGTTCCGTAGCTATTTGTTGTCAGCCCTGGACATCCATAGGCAATGAAGGCAGCTGCCTAGGGCGGCAGATTTCGGGGGGCGGCAAATTTTCAACGCTTACACTTGATATAATGCTACTTTGGGTGTGAAAAATGCGTCGGGAGGAATTAATTCGGTCTTTTCGACTTTTTCACTTTAAAAGATTGATAATTGCAATCAAACAAAACAATTAATTTTAATTTCAATCGTTTTGAAATGAACGACACTGAACACATTCAATCTCAGTATGTTCCTTACAACTCAGTATGTTCCTTATAACTTTTTGAACAAAACGAACCGAAACTGAAACCAATCACAAAACTTTTGGCAGATGGTGGCACTCGCCGTGTCTACCTTTAAAATAATTCGTTGAACGATACCTGCCTTAAACATTAGCTATTTTAAATAACATGGCATCACAACAAAATTCTTCAAAAATGTTTTTGTTAAGTTTTACATCATTTAAAAAAAAAACTGTTGTTGTGAATTCTATATTTCATAAGCCTGTAGACGGATTTTTATGAAATTAATTTTTAAGGTATATTTAATTAGGATTAAAATCTTGCATACTAATTTTTTTTTTTAAGAAAAATATTTTCCAAAAATCCAAAAATTTTCACGCTCAGTTTTTTTGACTGCAAAAGTAAGAAATTTTACTGAGAAAGTATGTTTATATTTCTGAGCATACGGAGATCTATAAGATCTTAGAAATAAAAACTGAGTATTTATTTGAAGTTTGAAAAAATATGGCACGAATTGGCAGAAACCTAGGACACCCTCGCACTATTTTCAAAAACTTGATTTTCAAAAACTGTAAGGTTAATTTCACACACTCATATTTTACATACGGAATCTCATTTCCGTATATGCGACTTTTTTGTTTGTGAGCGTACCCACTGAGTGAAAATGGGTCTTAACGCTGAGAAAGTGATATGTGAAATTTGTCATCAAAATGCTGATTCATACGATTCTCGTGAAATCAATTTTTGAGCGAGATGAACTTTAAAATTTTGTAGATGTATGTAGAATGTATAAAAAGAAAAAATTAAATAACAACAACAACTATTGCTAGTTGTTAATTTTTATTTTAGTTTAGTGGAGTGATTGAATGAAATTCAAAGAAAAAGGTTAAGTAGCCTATACTCCGATGTGTTTCGCCTGAGTGTGAACGGTAGGCATCATCAGTTAGGCCGTCCACACTCTCCTAAGACACATATTTTATTTTAGTCGATGTAAGTGACTATATAAAATGCAATCACTGCAATCACTTCAATCACTCCACTAAACTAAAATAAAAATTAACAACTAGCAATAGTTGTTGTTGTTATTTAAATTTTTTCTTTTTGTAAACAACCTAGCCACGGGTATAATTTTCATAAAGGTTGGACTTTAACCAAAGTTTTCCTTTAATATAATAAAATTCGCAATGCTTTTTTGCCTTGCATTTTATATAGTCACTTACATCGACTAAAATAAAATATGTGTCTTAGGAGAGTGTGGACGGCCTAACTGATGATGCCTACCGTTCACACTCAGGCGAAACACATCGGAGTAGAATGTATATGTAAATCATAATCCAACATATACAAGCTCAAATGCTGAGTTCGGCTTGAAATCGATAGATTAGGCTTAACCCACTAACGGCAGTCATATTTTCTGTAAATAGTTTCTGTAAATAGTAGCAGTAGCAACAGAGCTAGTTTTTTCCAAGTTTAGTTTTGAAATTTAAGATGTACTTAGTCTCTCTATAATATTGTCTAACTTAAAATAGATTCCAACTTTAAACTTCAACCAGTATATACGCCTATGTTATTAGTAGTTTTTAAGAACCTTTTTTAGATATCAGATACAATTCGGAAAAATCAGATCTTTTTAAAAATGTTTACTCCTAATTCTAGAGTATACCACAAGAAAACCACCTGAGACCCATTCTTTTTATCGTATCTATTGATAATGTACCGTCTTGTATTCGCAATCGTGAACAATTTTTTTTTCCAAACTTTTAAGTTTTACTCTATCGGTCATCGGGTGAATATGTAAGTCGACATTGACCGTTTTTTTTACTTTGTGCAGCAAGAATAGTTTATACTTCGATCTAGCGAAATGTCAAGCAATTTTTTGAGGAAAGGAAAGCCATAATATACGCACAACATACATTGTGTCGTGCTGGTAGTGAAAGCGTTCGAAAGAGGGGTGTTATAGATTAGAATGTGTAAATCCTTTATTGGTTGTAATTTGTTTTGTGTTTATTTTAATTTTGAAATGATTAAAAAAGAGAACAATGCACTCTAAACCAAGTACCAAATGAAGTCCACAAAAATCATTAAAATTGTAGTTCTAAACCCTTAATTTGTGGAAAATTGCCGCAAATACATAAATCATGATTTTGCTGAATTTATATCCTGCGGTCGATTCGTATATGTATTATATATTTCCTCATTATTGTAATGAACATTTTTTATTTCTTATCAGTCGGTATGGTTTTTTGATAAATTAAACTTTCAATGTATTGAATTTCTAATTTTGTAAATTCTCTCATCCTATAAACAATTAATCATTTTTACATGCTCGTCGTCATCAGTATTAGAATAAAATATTTTTGTTCATGCTTATTTTTCTACCATTTTTTTAAATTCATAAAAATAAAATCAATATGTTACCCACATGCAGTTAGATACTCGCGTGTATTTAAATAGAAATATGAAACTCCTACCGGATTGTGCATTTCAATAAATTATCCATGACATATGAATGGTGGGCGTCAGGACGCAACGCACTCACATGCAAACGCATAATATCTTCATATATTGTTGTGCATTGCATTTGCACATCCTGTAATTTATAAAATATTCAACTTCAATGTGCATTAGATAACAGGTATTGCAGCAGCTTTCGATATGAAAATAATTAGACCAGAAACTCTAAGCTACACACTAAACAACGGACACTCATTATCAATATACATTCACTCATACAGATGAGGGCTCGCTTTTTGGGATGCAGTCGGCTTATAAAGGATCTGTTTTACGTCTCTCATATACGAATAACTATTTTACTGGAACACGTTGCGAGGTGGTGGCGGTATATAGTTGTTCGTCGGTATAGTGAATGGTCCAAGAGGCGATTAAGTTGGCAATTAATTTATGAAAATCGATAAGGTATAGGTAATTGAATTCCAAAAGGCAAATACAGATTACAAAATCATATACACGAAACAAGAGTTAAATGCATAATAAGATTTCAAAGATTTTTAGTTTTCGAATTTACTTTACAACTAATTGAATCTGATCTGGGTCATTGGATGTTGAATTATTTATGTATCATGAGTTTGTTTTTTTATCTATACATGAAATAAATAAAAACTATAAAAATAGTGCAATAAAAGAAGTAAGCAGATAGTACGAGCATGATGTATCGGCACTTGGTAGTTCTAAGAAATATCTGCACCGGCTGCTGATGAAAATAATCTTTTTTAGGAACGAGATACCAACACTAACAAAGGCGCACTCTATCTTTTAAGTGAATGTCAAAACAAAGGTTAGATTCACTGCAAGAGTCACTGAAAATTTCTGAAGTTTGTGTAGGTACACGGCAAGGAAGCGTTTTAAGTAAGAACTTTGATCCTTATTACAGTACTTCTACTTGACGATAAGATGACGGATTGAAAAGTGAATTAGTTATTATTTGGTGGCGATTATGCAATTATATGAGCAAAGCAACTGATATTTTCAATTGTAAAAAAAGACAGAATACTTATGCTCCCATTTTCCGGAACCACTCCAGGCATATCCCAAAATAAAATGATTCATCTTTCACATAACAACTGACTTAAATGATTCCCAATAACTAATTTAGTTGAAAGTGACAAGGAAGATAGCACTACAGAAAGATTGCCCACAGTTTCTTAAGCGTTCCGCGGGAAATCATCGAAAGCAATACATACCACAAAAAAACTGTTATACATTTTATCGGTTAAATCTGAATTACCATCATGAACATTCATAATGGTGTATGTAATTATGTATACTCTTATAATTCAGATATGTAGTTAAACCGTTATTTATTCTCAGATTGCTACTAGGAAATGGCAATGAAGGACGTTTAAGAAATATTTATTCAGAAAACTCAGTGTTGTCGAGGTATACGTTCGGCAGGGAAAATTCTCCGATTTTATACGAATCGCAAGTTTTTTTAGGAAATATTTTTCCTAGCGTCCTAGCGGACATTTTTTTTTTTGAGTGGCATTGGGATCAAGTTTTTAGCGACATTTTTGAAAATTTCATAGAAGGATTTGTATGAAATCGGAGAGTTTCTCGTCCCGAACGGATACCTTGATAGGTCTAATCATGGAAAAATGAAAAAAAAAAAATGAGATAACAATCGAACATGACAATACAATGACAGCGAAGACGAAAAATGTGGGTCTCCAACGATTTTCTTGAAAAAAATTACTGATGGTTTTTGTCTGATTCCTTTTGTTAAATTGCAAAAAAAAAATTTGGCAAGCCTATTAACGGTGCCATATGTTACCTGCTATATGTACCTGCTATAGAACCGTTATTTTTTTTGAGCTATAAAAAAGATTTTATACAAATTTGAAGAACGCCATTTTTAAGTGCTTAGTTTTTTTGCATGCACAAGAAATAAAAATTTTTTGTCAATGCGTTTTCCAAAATTTTCTGCATACTTTGATATTGGCTTGAATCTTTGTAAAAAGAAGTTTTAGCACTTTTGTTAAAAAATCATATGATTTTTTTTCCTTTGTATTTAAAAAAAAATTATTAAATTTAATTTTATTTTCGTGACAACTTTCCACAAGAACAAGTAAGTGCAACCCAGTCGTGCACGGCAAGAGCAGGTTCGTGCGACCCAATCGTGCACTTTATTCTTTTATTTATAACAAATCAAAATTCTTCTTAGTGTGGCTGCCAATTTTGTTTTTAAATAAACATCTGATCCGATCGAATCGTTCGATTGACGTGAATATTTCACTAAATTGTTCACTATTTATTTTCAAAAGTAACCTATCTCTTGAGATCAAATCTTTAGCAATATTTGTTTTTAAGATTCTTAATAGAATATAATTGTTAAAATTCATTTTTGATCGAAACTTATATGCTTTTTAGAACTATTTGTTTTTCCGTCGGATAGCAGAATATAAATATTCACGTGATTTTTTAACAGAATAGGGCTAAATAATATAAATCGTTCTTCAATTTGTTTTAAATTCAGATATTTTTTTTCTTTTTAAAAAGTTAACTGCCTTCTTCACTATAAATATACACTTATTGTTCTTATTTTAAAAATCTATTAAGCACAGAGTAAAATCAGACAAACTTATAATTTTGTTGACATTGGTTACCGCTAACGAGAAAGTTAAAATTGAAAAGCCAAAAATAAATGAGACAATGACTATAGTGGTCTTTTTTTTAAATGTATATACCTATTCCAACTAAAAACAACCGTTAGTTTTACAAGTATTGTACTTACTTCAAAAATGCCTCTGCAGAATACACTGCAATCGCTCAATTGCTCTGTTGAAAAAAATAGACTTAACTTTTTCAAGAAAAGAAGGAAGTTACATTTCATTTTCATGTTTGTCAAAAAGAGCCAATTTCATTTTCAAAAGTGCTTAAAATTGTAAAAATAGGTATTAAAAAAATAACAGAAAAATTAACAATTATTTTATTTTACCTTTATCTAATCCGAAAACAAATTCTCCACAGTTATATTTAGAATTATGTAAATAATGTAAATATCTTCTTCAAACTGTTTTTGAGAAAATACATAAATTTCAAAATCAAGAATGAAAAAATTTTTGAAGTAAATTTACTGGAAAATTTATTTTAGCAAGTACTTTTTACAGTTGATAGTTTACTATCGAAAAATAATGGAGTTTGTGAAGCAGTTGTGCTTGAAATTATATTGACATTCAAATGGGGACACCCTGTTTGACAATTCCTATCAGGAATGTAAAATTTGTAGATTTGCGATTACTTATAAAAAACAGACAAAGAGTATAAAATGTAGTTCCGAGTTTGAACAGAAAAAAGGCAGGACGTGATCCGCTTCAAATTTGGACTTTTTCGATCTCCCGTGTACGATTTATCCCGCCCTGTTAATGATGATACATTTTTTTTTTGATACACTGTTAGATATAATATTATAATCTCAATGTGCATTCAGTATTCAACTTATATTTACCATGACATTGAACACCTGTTTTCTTTTACCTTTATACTTGTCATGAATACCATTATAATTTTGATAGCAACCAAGTCTACCTTGAACATTAATTATTCTGGTAGCACTTTCAAATTTCAAATTTCGGTGCTAATAAATCGTTGAAGTTTGTAATTATAAGTTATTTTTGTTTTTATTTTTAGGAACATTATACACACAACTTTACATCCGGTGATTTAATAGGAGCAAAATGTCATTAAAATTCTGTTTCTTTCTTCTGCTGGTTATATCAGTGACATCTTACAATATCAAGGATGATCATGGCAGTGTGTCAGAACCAAAAAGTCGTACGAAACGTGGAATCTTTTGGGATTTCTTTCAGAAAGTTGCAATTACTACAAATCTTGCAGTTGATGTAAGTTGCATTATTCCTTTTTATAAAATTTGTTTAAAATATATTATATTTCCAGCAATATACCGACACAAAAAACACACTTCAAGATATCTATGACCTTGTAGCAGACACTTTTTCGGATTCGAAACCCAAGCAGACACGAACTACAACAACCACCACACCAAGTCCGGTAAAAATTTCAAATTTCTTTTACCAACTATGATTACAAATAAAAATTATGGAATACTTTTAGGATGATGATGGTAATTCAACGACAACAGAAAAATACCGGATTACTCGTTACGAGTTAGGAAAGATTGCTGGTCGGAACTTTCGCGGACTTAATCGTTTGCTCAAAATTGAATTTAATGACGCACTTAATGTAAGGCTATGGGATGAGTGATGACACTTTTGTTAGAAATTTTAATTTATTTGAATATTATTATTTGCAGCAAAGTCATTACAATATTGCCGAATATAAGCGAGAGGGACAAGTGCAATTTTCCAATAGTATCATTGCTGAGAAAAAAGCAATACTTAAGGGTATTCCAATAATAAGGACGAATATGACTTCAAATACGAATTCAATGAAGACGTAACGAAGCAAGGCGTTAACACTTTAAAACCCTCAAAAGTCTCAAGTCAATAGATGCCAAAAGCGGTACCGCGAAAATCACTGCCAATATAGTTTACCTGTGCGATGCGGGATTTCGAAATAGTTTATCCAAAGCTCTTGAATGTTATGTTAGTTATAAAATGGGAAGGTTTAGTGGGGTCAAATTCAACTTACTGTTATAGGAGTTAGGAGTTTATTTCGAAATCTTCGATTATCTGATGGTTAACTTAATATTTATTTTCGTACTGAATTTAAGTTAAATTTAAATTGTTGTATATACATTTATAATATTTTTAAGTTATATTATTTATATATTTTTTTTTTTATTTTGTAATAAATTAATGTTAAGGGTTTATAAAGTTGATTTTGAATCAAATAAAATAGATTTTTAACTTTTGGTGCCATCTTATTATGAAGATTTTCTAGAAATTTAATAAATTTCAGTACACATAAATAATTAGCACACAAATAAATAATTAGGTAATAGATAGTAAAAATAATTTTGTTTTAATATTTCTTTATTTAAGTCATTTGGTTTCTTGAGTTTCCTTTTTCAAATGAGTATGAGTTTCTATGGTAGCTTCCATTTTATCTTTGACAAAAACGAATAAGAAAAATCTATTAAAAATAACAAACTATGGCAACACTTGAACTTATAATTCCGGTAAGCATACAAAAGTTTGCCTCCATTTGCTCTCTTAAATCGAGTTGAATAAATTTAGATTTTGTTTCCGATTTTGTTACTTAGTTTTTTAAGATTTTGAGAAACCAAAAGCTAAAAAAATAGTTTTAAGAAATTCAACTGGTCATACAAATAATCATACACACATTTCACAAATTTTTAAGGTCTAACACAGATAGCCAGACAAAAACATTTTTTTTTGTTTTTTATCTTAACTTAGCCGTTTAATTACCGGCACAACTCAAATGTTTCAAAACAGTAACCGTTGTGAAAAACAAAACATTTTTCGTTTTTGTAAGATATTTTAATATCATATTTACTAGTTTTTCAAGGATCATACAACAAACCTTACATCTGGTTACACACATATAAACACAGAAACGAATGCCCATAAGATACCTGAAATCAGGACAAAAAAATAAGTATCTATTTGATTAAATGAAGGATGTGCAAAATTTGAGGTGATTGAAGTAACTCACGTGATGAAGGATTATTTTTACATAATATATGATCTTCGGCTTTATCCTTTTTATGATGCCAAACACAATCTTGATTTGGTATCATCAGTTAACATAACTTTCCAAAGGTGTAGGTATATAAATCGTTAAGTAAAACTCATGAACTACAAATTTGCTAAAATAACATAACATATTTTCTTCTCCCTCAATGGATGAACCTCACAAGGGGAAAAAGAGTTTTTCTTTCTTCTTCGTCTTATAAGTGCTTATCCTTTTTTTGCTCATCGTTCAGACAAAATTACTCACATGGATACATGGGAATTACAATTTCTGTGTTTTACTCTGAGCGTTTTATGTCATGTATTGGATTCATATAAAAAGTTAAAAACTAAAGTTAAATTTTGAAATGTGCCAATAGCGTTGCGATGTGATGATCCAGTAGAGGAAAATATGCCAGACTATTTTTGTGGAAAGTGCCAACTCGATTTGAAGGAGTTAAAATTGGAAAACATATATGTATGTCAACGTTTTGGTAATTAAAGCCTAAGCAGAACATTATATTATTCGCAAAACGGAATTCGGCTATATTTCGCTGATAGGAAGAACATGGTGGTTAAAAGCATAAAATTTCCTGTGTTTCGTTACACAGAAGGCACTGTGCGATCTCCTAACGGCCAAAATTAAAACCAACTCGATCATATAACAACCGAGGGAAAGAACTCTTTTAGCATCCTGGATATGCGTACCTTAAGATCATACAACACTTACTTCAGTCACTGTCATGATTGAGGCACATCCATTGTGAAGATCGTAGAGGAACATCAACTTCGAAAAGAAAATTCCAATTCATGGTTGAAAAACTGCAATCGAATGAGACCGCGGAGAAAATATCCCTGAAACTTTCAAGGAGACCTTAAAAAGCATTGGAGAGAAAAATCCTACGTGGGATTTATGATAAAGTTAAAAAAAATCTTCATTAACTGAATATAAGAAAATTGAAAGAGCAAGATGGATATAAAACTGGCTGGAGAGGCACATTGCACCGTCTTAATTATCATGCAGTCATGAACCATTGCAGTAAGTTTGCAAATCTATTTCCAAAGAGCAAGTACATAACACACCATCTCACCTTTAATTAATTTGTTGTTGTTGTTTCATCACAACTCTCCCTACAACTACAAGTTTCAAATGTTTTCAGACATTTGATCTCGCTACTTACCCTTTGCTCGATTTGACCAAATAAATGGTCGTGTACACTCTATTAGATAACTTGGCCATTTCTGCAAGTTGTTTTTCTGTGCTGTATCGTGTCGTCTTCCTTTGAGTCTTCATTATATTGTTCAGACGACCGAGTTTTAGTGAAAGGAACAAATAAATAAATTTACTGACATGACGATGATTATCCTTTTTGTTGTCTATGCTATTCTGACTCCGAACTTTGATGCCTGGAAGTTTGTTAAACAATGTTGTGTACAATTGTGTGTGCGTGCTATTTTCAATTGTTTGTTTATATGACACCATTTATCCTCTTTAAAGGAGCATACTCTTTTTCTATCATACTCCATGTGCGTGTATGTTTGTATGCAACGACTACATGTTCTCTATTTTAATTTAACTGGTTCAGGATTCGGTTTATGATGTTAGGTAGAGGAACATACATATATGGGCATTTTTGTATTCTATATTCCTTTTTATTTAGAGCTATTTCTTCACAGGATTTTATTATTTTTCTTGATGTGCGTCCTTGCGCTCTTTTACTTTGGTAAATGGGCTCAGCATGCATGGCATACGAATTGAAATTGAGGACGGTTGACGGAAGGTTCAAATACTTTTCTTTTTTCTGATCTTTGCCTTTCTCGAGGGGGCTACCTTTTCGCAGTTCTTGGCAGGAGTACCACTATAATGTTGTAGGAGTTCTTTAGCCGTTTGTTTTGATTACAATTGTCATAGATCCTTTGCAATTATTATTATTATCCTTTATGTTGTTGGCATTTCACTCGACAACAGCAGTGTCTTGGCATCTTTTTGTTGCTCTATGTTTGAGCATGATTTTTTATAAAAGTAGACTCAAAATGGTGATATGGGTATCGTGGAGTAAACATGTGAAGAAAGGTTGTTCTGAGTGTTGAGAAAGATTTCTTATTCTTTGAAGCTATCACAGTTGGTTTACTATATGAAAGAGAGTTTTTATCACATTTGTCGAAAGTCAGCTGGTAGAATCAACGGACTGTATCTTTGATATCCTTTTTTTTTTCAATAATATGAACACAAGAAATATTTTTGCTTCATTTAGAGATTTCTATTTTTTAAAATCTTATTGAGTTGACAATAATAATTAAAAAAATAATATTAATAATCTCAAAGTAAAAAATCTCAAATAAATGACAAACAAGTAATCTACTCCTACATCGTTAATTGGCTACACGCTTTTGTATCCTCAGTTATTTTCGCAGCGGGGGTACACAACATTAGCATTAAAAGCTTTTTCATGATGGTATTCAAATATTAACCCTATTATTAACTTTTTCTTGGGATGTGAAAGAATTTTTCGAAAGAGGTTTGGATATGTCCTCCTTAGAATTGGGATATCAATACCATTGGTCTTTAAAATAAATTTGTTAGCTAACATTTTTGGTAAAGAGCTTTCGGTAAGTCTTATTAGAAATTATTATGATTTTTTTTTCGAAATGCTCGATGTACTTCATTGTACAGTTGGCGAATTAGAGAACATCAACTGCCCTTATTTTTGAACATTATCATTGATTTTCATATGGATTAAAAAAAGTCAACGGTGAAGAAATTTTAAATGAAATAACATAATATAAATTAAAAAAATCCTAAATGAGTAAGTATTAGTAACGTTTGTTATGTTCGTTGCTTATTTTTCAAACACTAAGTCATATCGAATATAGTAGAACATGAGAATTAAAAATATATATGTAGTTTCTCTTATCAGAGAGTAGGAAGTTTTGAATAATTTGTTGGACTATATTAATAAACTGTTATCGAATTTTTAATCGAGTTTTATCTTGGTACTTGTATTTACGAGTATACTGTACATGCTTTTTTTGTTATTTTTGTACATGCGATCAGTAAAATTCAAATTTTTAAGTGATATGCGGGTACATATGTATACAATGACTTGTTATTCAGCAAAACAAATCTTCAAGTTATTTTAGATTCATGCAACAACGAATTTTAATATAAGTGCCTACCTAAAACATTGTATGCGAAACTTGCTTTTACAAAGCAAGAAATAAAAAAAGAACTTAATAGAAGCCAAACACCTGACGTACGAGACCGGTTGGAATAATTTAAAAGTCGTTTATATCGTCACCAATATATTATCTATACCTATGTACGTCAACATTAAAATATGTTGATATTTTGATAAAAATCAACCACAACTTAACTTAGTTGCTTTTTTATGACTTTCACTCATATCATCTTTATTGATATTGAGGAAGGTCAATATTTCGGTTCATGGAATATTTTGGTTGAGTTGCGATTTATTTGGTTCAACTAATTTGATTTTACTACCTGATTTTCCGTTTTTCATTAAAACTCTGAGGGTTGATTCGTTGACCGAATTATAAATTGTAACGTTGAAAGAGGCTTTATAAATTGATTTTTCTTGACATTTGTTACCCCCATTATAGCTCAAAACAAGATTCGTTATAGTAACTTTTATTTTGAAAAGCTTGCACATTATTGTTTCTTAGAAATGTTAGTAATTCTGTATAGGTCATACTCATAACTCATAACTTTTTAAAATTCTGGTTGTAAACAGGGCCGGACTAAGACATTTTGCCGGCCTTGGCATATCGTAAATTGCCGCCCCTCTCCCCATTTTTTTACTCACCTTATTTTGTTTACTTATCAAGACAATTTTTTTTTTATTTAATTCAAGTTTCGATTGCCGTTAACCGCTTCGAATTCTGTTGTTCAGCTTTGAAATGGATGAATAAGTCCTACTTACCTAAAAGTTTGATAGGAATTTAGTTTATTTTTTTTTAGTACGAAATTTTGTTTTAAAATACAAAACTATTTAATTATTTGAGAACCATAATTAATTTTTTTGTTTTGTCAGTAAAAGAATTGAATAAAAAACAAAAAGCTGAGTTTTGAAAAGCCGAATTCTGTCAACTATGATGAAAAAAAAGCAGGATTTTCAAAAAAACAGCAGAATTTTGGGGCAAAGCAGAAGCAGAATTTTGATAAGCAGAATTTTGAAAAGCAAAATTTTGAAAGGCAAAATAATGAAAGCAGATGTTTGACAAAAAATTTGGCCCCGGCAGAATTTCGACCTAAACCCATTTAAAACTTCAAATGTACCTATGAAACTATTGTAAAATAATAACAAAAGAAATTTGATATAATAACTAGTTTTTGCATACAACGTTTTATCGAATTTGAACGAATCGGTCGTTAAATACATATTTGAGTCTCATCTTATAAAAGAAGGTAGCTGCTTCTTTTTTCATTCTCATTATTAATTTTTTATTTAGTTTTTTTCCGTTCTGGATATTAATATTTTAGGAAAGAGAAATCACTAAAATATCATTTATCAATAAAATCAATGTTTGCTTGATTTACGTTTCTCATAACAAATAATAAGCACTTAAACCAATGTTATTGACCAATGTCAACTTCCTTACCGGTTAAATCTTCAAGCTATTTGAACTTCGATCGGCTTACTAAACAAATTAAAACAATTATATAATTGTGTATGAAATCGAATGTGCGACTTCATTAAAACCTTAAGATGGCAATTAAATATTTGAGTCATAAAACTCTGAAGTCATATAGTAATTAAAATAATTCTTAATACAAAGTTATATACATGAGTGTATCTCGTCGATATTTACTATATAAACAATTCTTGAATATCATTGACATTTCTTAGCTGCATCGTTGATAAATGTTAATGTAGTCACTAATACATAATTATATGAACTATTATATGTACAGAGCTATATTAACACTGTTCCCTTATTACTTATAATTAAAAATATAACAAGATTAAAAAGAAAACTGCAATCAATGGGTTAAAGGGTACCCTACAATCAATGATCATCGTTCAATAATTTTCTAATATAATCATAATCTATCTTTGTTACAAATTCTGTCATTTTAATCAGACTTAACATTTCTACCTAACTCGAACTGCTGCGTGATGAGGTTATCAACACAACTTAATAATAACCTTTATAAAAAAAATGACAAAATTACAATTCATTAGTATGAGAAGCGTGCTAACAATGCCGCTAGCCACAATCAAATGTAATTTTCTAGATCAATTTAGATCGGTTCCTGATTGTGCGTTTATTTAATTGTTTTTCATTTCATTTGACCTTAAAGAAGTTTTTTTGAAATTAAATGACGAACTTAAGTTGATTTTAACTTAACCTTCGAACATCACATGACTACAACGCAAACGAATGCATTAACATTCCTTTAACATCGCAGCGCGCAGTTAAGCCGTAGGGGATTAAGGGCAAGATACTGATCACGAAATGATAACCCGCTCATTAAATAAATGATTTTTTGTTTTCATGTTTAAATGATGATATAACCTGAGAAAAATCACAATGTAATTATTTTTTTTTGTAAATTAACTTTTTATCACCCACCTTGACAGTGTTGTTCTGTCGATCTTTGTGTTATCGGGACACTTCGGGTCATCGATATCTAAAATGCGATCCCCTATATTTAAAGAAAAAACGATAAAGATGATAGTCCTAATACTGCTTTCGATGACCCTCTAGAAATGTCTTTACTGCTGCTGATCTTTTTCTTTAGACCGTTGAAACTATATCTCAACTACCACAGAATTTCTAAGTTAACTTTATCGATATTGATGTCCGATACGTTTTTCTCTAAATCATTGTAGAGCCTCGGAATTTGAAACTCTATAGGGCGCTTGTAATTGTCACCCCCGAACTACTTCAAGAAATATGTCAGCTTACCAAATTTGATGCGTTTAACGCTTACTGGACCTACCACAACCAACCTACCACAACAATATCGAAATGGCGGAAATAAAAGCATCGATACTTTTTTTTAGAAATATTAAATAATCAAAAATTAAGTGGATAAACAATAATTGTTTCAGAACAGAAATCAGTCTGTAGGAGCATTTAGATTGAACGAAAACATAAGACTCAAAACTTGAGCGACGATGAGACTGCGATGAGAGTTTGTCGATTTCCGATCATAAAATTATATAATTCACTCATTTAGATAAAATATATTTTATTAGTTTCATTTATAAAAGATGATATAACATAAAGCAACCCACAATATAATTAGTTCACAAATTGAAAAAACTTATCTCCCAATACTGCGACAGTGTCCTCTTCCGTCATTCCTTGTGTTATCGGGACACTTTGGTTCATCGATATCCAAAAGAAGGCGATCATCAATGACAGGAAGAAATGATGAAGATGCAGGTGGAGATGGGGTTGATGATGAAGATGTTGCATCGATATATTTAGCGTCTGCTGTTGACGACGCTTCAGAAATGACAGTACTATTATCCGTGCTACCGCTTATCTTCTCCTTCAGATCATTGAATCGATCAGCGACAGTACCACCAAATTTCTTAGCTGATTTTCCAACTTCATCAATGTATGGTTTGGCTGAGTCGGATACCCTTCCAGCTCCCTTCTTAATGTCATCAATGTATGGTTTTGCAGAATCTGACACTTTATCGGCGGTTTTTTTGATATCACAGCCGAGATTTTTGAAGAATTGTGTCACTTCACCATCTTCGGAGGGTTTTTGTTCACCCGACCTATCGCAACCACAATGGACGGCCGATACAAGAGCGCATAGCACAATGGCGGAAACGAGTTGAGAACGCATCGAAACTTGATTTTTGAATAAAATTAATTTAATTATTATTATTGTCACGAAACAGGTATGTTAACGTTTATATATGTGTGTATTTTTAGCACAGTGTAAGCGAGAACGATCTTTACGCTCGGTTCGGACTTGATCGGCTGAGATTCGAATGAAAACTAAAAACTCCAACTAGAGCTACGTAAAAGGTAGTCTAAGTAGCTAAGAGTAGTGTTAATGTTGTTACTTTGTTGTTGTTTGGATTGAAATCAAGTCCCGGTTTTGTTTTTTTTTGTTTGGTTTTAACACAGAGTTTTTCTGTTTTTTTTTTTTTACTTTACGCAGTTGATTCGCATGGTTTGTGTCAGGCAAAGTTAATGATGATGGTTTTGCTGGTTGGTGTTAATTTGTGGTGATATATTAAATTTAAAAAAAAAAATGTATTTAAACAATTTATTTAGGTTGAGCTTATGTTAGTATTTGAGATAATATTTATAGGTAATATGTTTATCTGTATATATTAAATATAAAGCTTCGGTAGTGCATTAATAATTATGGGAGAACTTTTGACTAAGGAAAGCTTTGGATTTTGTTTTCTCACAGTAGAGGGTAAAGCAAGTGAACAGCTGTGATAGAAAAAAGATGTAATTAAATTGATTAATTTATTTATTGGAACTCAAACTAGATTAAAATCAATTTGTTTATCGGAAACGAATAATTAAAAAAAAATACATAAGGTGACAATTTTTATGCAGAGGAAAAAGTTAAACACAAAGCCCTTAAGTTATACATAAATTATTTAAATCTTATGAAGAATTCATTAGACAGAAATTTTTTTTAAATATTAAGAAGGGTAGCAGGAGAAAACGTTTTTTTGATAGTTTTTTTTTATAATATATTTTTTTTTATATGTAGAATTTTATAATTTATGATTAAAAAAATAAAAATTAGAGTCTTTGTTTGTTATAGCATTAATTTGTAAAGTAAAATAAAAATGCTTCCATTCAAACAGGATAAAGTAGCCATTCAAGTTTATTAATTTTGCAATTTCTAACATACCTATGCATAACATTTTGAATTGTCTCCAGAAACAAAACAAGTGTGCACTAAATAGCACTTTTTGATGCTTTCAAACCAACAAATTTTACGAAAACTTTCAAACAATTGAAAAAAAAAAAAGAAATGTTATAAATAGTAGTAGATAGTATATAAATTACTTATAGATCTTTATGAACAAGTCTTCAAGATTATTTATTAACAAATCTAGCCCAGGAGCTAGTTGAGAGAATTATTTCAGCAAAAGTCCCAACCATTAAGTGTTGAGCAATTCTTGCAAAAAAAAAAAATATACAAAGGAACATTTTTTAAAGCTAGAATATATTTTAAATGATTGAAAATTAAATATTTAATTGCTTAGCGTATACATTTTTTTATATAATATTTACGTTAAGTAAGTAAAATTTCGTGAACAATTTGAAAAAGCGTATTTATTTTTTTAAATTCTTGTTTGTTTAATTTTTTTGGAGTACAATTCAATAGAAAAAAATTTTGAGCTTTATGTTCAATTCTATTGTGCGTTATTTTTCAGCAGTTCGTTATTAAAAATTAAAATTTTATTGTGAACGAAACTTTCGCTATGTAATGTTTAATTTTTGTTCTTGTTTATTTTTTTAGCAATGCTGATTATATATATATATATAATATCAACATTGAGAAATTTTGTGTTTCGACAACTTCACGAAAAAATATTTTTTTCTTAAAATTGTAGATAGTTACGTACCAAACGTTCACAAACCTAAATTTTTTGTTCACGCAGAACTCATAGGCCAGCATTTTTTTACCTAATTTCGTTAAAAAAGCATAATTTTGAGCAAAATTTGAAAATAATTAATTAAAAAATTGTTTTTAAGGGGCAAATATCAGAAAGAAATAATTTCTTAAAAGTACGCAAATTTTAAATCATTTATTTTTAAAATATAAATATGTTAAAACCTAAATGAAACAACCTCCATTTCCATTATTTTAGGCTTGTTCTGTAAACTTATTTAATATTAAATTTTGTTATTAAAGAACAAATAATTCTTAATGATTTAGGGCCGTTTGCTCATACGATACTTAAGCAACTATGTTCTCCATAAATCCTTAAGTAGTACTTTTTCCTTGCATAAACTGTCACTTAAGGATTTATGTAGAACATAGTTGCTTGAGTATCGTATGAGCAAACGGCCCTTAGTGTATCAAACATGTTTCTAGATCACTTCCTTAAAAAGTTATAGATTTCGAAATAGCGAAAAATTGCGAAAAATATAAAAATAACTCACACAAAAGTACAGTTATTTTGTTTTCCTCATCACTTACATTACAAGTGGAGACTTTTCTGAAAAGTTGTGTCGTAATATAAAGTATAATACATATGTTAGTCTCGAATCTATTTAGTTAGAAATTTGAATGGTATTATTGTTTCATGGATCCTGTGCTAATCCTTCTTTTTGTTTTCTTAGACGAAGTTTTGATCTGTGAAATTAGAATCTTTTAATAAACAACTAAACAACAGCATTCTCGGTTAATCGCTTTAACTACAAACAACTTGGAAAAAAATCATGGTTTAATGATCATTTCAGTGATTTACGAAATCAATTTCTGTTGAAACATTCAATCGACAAATTTGGATTTTTTAGTAGTGGGGCCCCTCATTATGAAGCACAAATGTCTTGTATTTAAAAGTGCCCTGTCACTATTTAGTAATAACTTGGAATTTCTCCTAGCTAAAAATTCTTGGTCTTGTTTTAGTATACTTATAGACAAAAGAACTTTCTTTTTTATTTAATTTTATTAAAAAAACCGTTTATTCGTTATTCGTATTTCTGCTTACTCGTTGTTATTTATCTTCCAGCATCCCGGCATCTGCCAGAAGAGTCTTTCGTCTGACCATCGGAACAAGGTGAATCAATGTCCGATATAGGCAAAGATGATATCAAAACAAGCTTAACAATGAGAAGTAATAAAATGAAACGCATAGTTATAGAACCAAATATAACTCTTAGCTTCTAGTTGGTCGTCTTGAACTTACTTTAACAATCGAACTATGCTTTTATAATCAAATATTTTATTTTTTTCGAGTGAATTTTGATACGAAAGTGTGAAAAATTAATTAAACTATGATTACCAAAGCTGATTGTTTGTAATTTCTAGATGTCTCAAACTAATTAATTAGTTGCAGCATTTAATTTTGTTCCAGTGTTTTTTTTTTAATATTGTGTTATTTAGGAGAACAACCGCTGCGTTAAACAAATAATTAATTTTGTAAATATCTACTGACAAGCGTTGCTAAACATTATACTATAAGAAATTTCTTTAAGGATACAATGTGTATTTTGTATCGCCACATTGGTAAGTAAGACAGACATTTTACTCTTCAACCCCTAAATTAACAAAAAAAAAAAAAAAGCGGGAGCAAATTCGAAGTTGGCACTACTGTTCCCTAGCTGGCCAGCCGCCCTGTGCTAATAGCTTTAAAAGTGTGACCTTTCTTAACAAGTGCGTTAAATTATTTTGAAGTGAAAAAAAAAATTGTTTTCTAATTATGGAACGTCAATTATGTAAAATTGAATATTTTTTTCAATCTTTGAAGCAAGGTTTGAAGGGGTTACGTCACAAAATTCCATACTTAGTTGAAAACTTTAACTAAAACTTAAATTTGATTCTTAACTGCATAAGAACATTTTATTGTAACTTATTTATTATGCTGTTAATTTTATACACAGTAAAATAATAATAACATCGAATTGCTATAATAATTTTAAAATGCAGCTACTTTTCTGCAACGTTTGTTAGCAGCCATTCGATATCCTTTTGGACATGACATCTTTCTTGTTGGAATAAAAATCATCTGAGATGATAGTAAAGCCACTTGCACAAGAACAATTATTAAAATAATGAAGAAACGCATTTTCTGGATTTTAAAATAATATCAATCTAATATTTCACATCAATCTATTTACTGTTTAATTTAATTGATTTCTAAGATACTTCACTATTGCTTTCACTTCACTCACGTATACCTGACAGAATATTGTAAGAACAAAAATATTTAACTGATAACATTTTGTTGTTTAATATTTCTATCAGTTATCACGGTAATCATAAGAGCATACGATTTAATTTCATGTTTGCAAAAGTATGCACATGTTTTGCTTTATCAACAAAATACTATTCATAATACGACCATGGCCGTAGCTGGATTTCAATTCAGGAAGGGGGAACACAGAATGCTAAATTATTTCAGGGAAACCTACATATTACGACAAATTAAAATAGATTCCATGGATGTTGAATTTGTAAAGAAGAGTCCTTCATTTTCACAAGAAACAAGAAAATATTTATATGGAATATTTAATTATGCTAAGAGATATGAGAAACAGAACACAAGTAGCGAGTATAAGTACACGCGTACCGCAAATTAATGTCATGGTATAAAATCCTTCAATATGATACTTCACGTTGAAAATTCAAAATCTGCAAACTCAAATGAGACATTCAGATAGAAATTTTATTAAAACATCAGAGTACACCAAAATAAGTATTTTGTTCAATCCTTGATAAATAATCAAAATCAATGGGCAACTTTAAAATATAAATCACTATTTCCAATGTGAATTTATGAAACAACTTGTCAAATATCAGTAAAAAAATTAGATCTTTTACAATATAAAACTGTTATTAATTATTGTAAAGTGTATTTGGGAAATAAAAATGAAATTTAAAAATGCTAATTCGTAGATTTTAAATCCCTTCAAGTCGTATTAGCGTTCTTAGGATAATTGCCTATAGCAACTTAACCACAAGAACCATCACAGCCTCCCCGTAGTTACGGCTATGCTGCAAAATGACATGTATCAGGTATGTAACCTTCATCTTTAGAATACGTGGTGAACTGAATAATTTGCAATAATGTCGCAAAGTTTCAATTTATATACAAAATAAAGTGAACTTTAGGTCGCACGGGAATATTATTAAAGTGTAAAATTAGCCTTATTATTTATTTAATATCATAAATGATCGAATGATATTTTTTTTTTACAATGTAAAGGTTATTTATTTAATAATTCTTTATTTGCAAATATTTTCGGATAACGCTAAAATATTAATTATTTTGTAAACGTTCGAAGATGTTCATCGTACGCTTTCAATTAATCCTCTCATAGCTCTAAATGTGGACACAATAATGTACTTCTTCGTTTGGGTGGCTTTTATTCTTGCAAGCAACTTATTGTGAATTGTTTCAAATATTGACCAATAGAAATATATATAACAAATTGAATAAGTGTTTGTATTTGATGATAAAAGTTGTAAGAATGATGATATAAAATTAATCATGCCATGACGCTTGAGTTTGTCAACAAAAGAATTATTTGATTATTAAAACAAACAAACGAAAACAATACTGATCATTTTGAATAAAAGGGGTGCATGTTTGATTAAATTGTTTTTTTTTTTTATAAACATAATAAGACAATACAATTTTTTGTACGACATCATATTTATTTTCAATAAAACTGTGATTCAAAAGCTTACACTTACTCATAACTTAAGTTTATACACATAGAGAAACCATGTGTAAGTTTCAAACTTTGCTCGTAGGCACTTCGGTGAGTTTGAAACCATCTTGATTCCTCTATGTATATAAACTCAATGATCATACCCACTTTATCAAAATAAACAAAAAACGAAATTATAATCGTAATAACTTATTATTTCCAGAGTTAATGTCAACATTCAACAACTGTCATATTATTGGTAGAATATTGAAGTCTATACACTGAGAGCAGTGTGACCAATGAAATATTCGAAATCATTCTAAGTCCAGTATTTTAGCATGTTTTTTTTTTTAAGAAAAAGTGCTAAAAATCATGCTAAACATTTTTTCGAATACAAAACCTGCTAAAAATCCTGCTAAAAGCTTTAAACTAATAGAAACATTGTTTTTTTTTTTTAATTGTATTTATTAAGCAAACATAACAAAAACATAAAAATCACTTCGTGACACTAAAACTAATTTATAAAAAGGAGCAAAAATCAGTTAAATTCAGTCATTGTTTTTGTAAACAACATTAAAAATATTGGGCTTCATTTAAAGCCTCCTTTAAAGCATCAGGCAAATCTTTTTCTTCTTCAGGTGTATTATAGAATGTTGCTAATCCCACTTCTTTCACGATTTTGCTTTGAATGGCGAAACTGTCACAACAAACTTCTGACAAATTGTCTCTGATAAGTAGAACACTATTAAGCATGTTTATTTTCATTCTATTTCTCCGTTAGTCTTTTACTAAATTCATTAAGCTAAAAACTTTCTCAACAGCAGCATTAGATATCGGCAGATATAGCGAAATTTGATAGCTCTTGGTATGGATTTTCATTGGAAGCATCTGTGAATCTATTCACCTCACACTAAAACTCAACAGTACTATTTACATTTTCCCAAACATTTAAGTGTAAATTATTCCACTGCGTTTCTATTTTACTTGCTAGTTCCAAATTGATTTTTCGAGTTTTGAAAAAATCTGTTAACGATTGTTTGTGAATTCTCAAACATTTGTTTACCGAAAAAATGTTGATTTGTTTCAAAATATTCAAATTTTCTGGTGTCCTTGCTTGAAGCTCTTTAATTAAAGTTAAAATGAAATTTTGACAGTTTTTTCTAAATTTATATTCATCTTCTAATGTTATTGAATGTTCTGATTTTAAGACTTGCAATTTTTCCTGAAAATTGTATTGGGCTTTGTTCACACTTACGTTTGTTTTGATTTGACTAACCTTTTGTAATTCTATACTTTGGCTAATCCTGCTAAATTTTCAAACTAAAATATAGAATCATGCTAAAAAAATGCTAGCATGGTTTGGTAAAAAAACTTGCTAAAAATAAAATTTTCCTGCTAAATTTAGCAGGAAAAATGCTAAATTGGCCACACTGACTGAGAGGCATCAAGCATATTTTTTGGCAGTTTTAATTCATGATTTGAGTACATTAACACCATGCGAATTATCCTTGAATAATAGTAAGAGTTCCCCTCAATGCTTTACAACATCATGTTCTTGAATTCCAAAAAAAAATTTTCGAATGCTAATGCATTTAGAATTTATTTCCGACTCCCATGAATTGACAAAAGGACATTAAATTGGTAACTGACAGTGAATATATGAAAAAGTATGCATTCAAAACAAGAAGAACAAAAAGAAGAAGAAGAAGAAGAAGAAGAAAAAGAAGAAGAAAAAGAAGAAGAAGAAGAAGAAGAAGAAGAAGAAGAAGAAGAAGAAGAAGAAGAAGAAGAAGAAGAAGAAGAAGAAGAAGAAGAAGAAGAAGAAGAAGAAGAAGAAGAAGAAGAAGAAGAAGAAGAAGAAGAAGAAGAAGAAGAAGAAGAAGAAGAAGAAGAAGAAGAAGAAGAAGAAGAAGACACGAAGAACTTAGACACGACGACGATGTCATCGGTTAAAGCTGGAAGAAAAATTTCGCAACAAATTCCGGGTAGAGATCAGGCATGGAAAATGAACCTAACGAAATGTATCGAAAGTTTAAACAAAAGTGTATCGAATTGTACTTTTTGACTTTTCAAAAACAGATTTTTTCGTTCTTTGCTTTCAAATTTTTTTTTTTTTTTATTCTTAAAACAAAAGTTTATAATTGTTTATAACAGTTTGAACTTTAAAAATGCTTCTACGTGAAATTTGAAAAATGTATCTACTTATATCATTTTGCCACTGGACAACAGAATTAACAACTTTTTAGTAGGTACAAAAGGCCAGTTTTATGTCGTTAAACAGAACCAGAATTGACTCCAATAGTTCTTCTCGGAAAAAATTTATAAAAACATCAGATAATGCGGTAATAACAATTAAAATTTTTCGAGACTAGCAACTTTTTCCCAGAAAAAAATAAAATGTCAATCAAATGCCGAGTACATACATAGGTAAACAAAACTCATTGAGACTCACATCATTCATTAATATTAATCATAAAAATCCAAGCCCAGTGCTATTTAGCTTAACTTCAATTTAAAAAAAAAAAAAAATACCCAAACTGCGACGATTTTATAAATCAGTAGTTAATCTTAAATGGCCACTTAGTTGACCTTGTATTATTGTAACAACAATGGAAAAATTAAAATTATCACCGCATAAAGGTTAATTTAACGCCTGAGACCAGTCAGCTCATAGCAGATCGCCTTACTAGCAGAGGGTAGCCACGACCAAAGCTGAGTTATTTTTTAATGCAATAATCAAATTACTTCTAACACAGCAAAAATATTTTTGTATTCGAAAATATTCTTTGAAGTGTTTTTTTTTATTTTGTTGATTGAAATTAAACAAATCTAAGAATGACCGGTCAAGTACCTGAAATCTTCATCCAAGCTAAATATTTTTTGATTGAGAATCTATATAACTACGAGATGAAGCTTCTTAAAGTTAGTCAGTCGAACTAGAATACTCCAGTCAGTCAGTATAAACGTCCGGTAGATTATAATAATCCAAAAGCAAAACATTATGAACAAACAGATTCTTGCGACTTTTTTGATCCTTGCCGTTGCTACAGTTTGTGTAAACGCAGATGATTGCAAAGATGCCGACGATGGTGCAGTGATTGGATTTTTCAAAAATGTCGGATGTACTGTAAAGGATGGAGCAGTATCGACTGGAGATTTCATTGCCGATGGAGCCAAGGCAACGAAAGAAGGTGCCGAATCTCTGGGCGAGAAAATAGCAGATGGAGCCGTGGAAGGATACGAATATACAAAAGAAACTGCTAAGAAAGTTAGAAGTACAACAGCTGATGGAGTCAAGGATGCAGCAAAGGCAACCAAAGAAGGTACCGAATCTCTGGGCGATATAATAGCTGAAGGAGTCAAGGATGGATACGAGAAGGCAAAAGCTACCACTAAGAAAGTTAGAAGTACAGCAGCTGATGAAGTCAAGGATGCAGCAAAGGCAACAAAAGAAAGTGCTGGGAAACTTGGAGATACAATTGCTGATGGGGCAGAAAGTGCAAAGGACTCTGTGAAGGACTTCGGCTCCGAAGCCAAGAAGAAGGCTGGTGATTTGGTCAGCAAATAAAAACGTTTAAATCAAAATGCATTAGTGTGTCATTAAATCATTAAAAAATAATTTTGTAGATACAATAAAAATTTTTAAATATACATTAGTGGTGTTGTTTTTATTTGGGCCACTCCCTAATTTCAATAATCATATGTTTTTGGATGTACAATTGTACAAAAAATCAAGAAATTGCAATAGACCTACTTCTTTTTAGTTTCTCAGGATCTTTATAACCTTAAAGCTGTAGTAAAGTGAGATAGATGTGATCCCATCCCAGATCGTAAAAGTTGTTTACACCGCTACACCAGCATTTCAGTATCAGCATCATCGATAATGAAATCTCACTTCTGAACCGAAATCACGCCTCAGATTTATTTCAAGTAGCAAAGCTTTGGCTGTCGCTGATGACAATGTGATTTTATCGGCTGCATAGAGGTGTGCAAATTTCGATTAATTTGATGACAGCTAATTCACAATCTGCTGGCTTGTCAAGTTGCGAGTGGTTTAATAGTGATAAATGGTAATGCAGTGAAATTTAATTATTTTTTGTACCCAGGAAATTAATGTGAAGAACCTCAAATTAGTTAGTTTTCTTTCTTTCACTGAAATACATGTCCTCAAGTTTGTGTCCTTATTGTACTAAGTTCAAGACAAAATGTTGTAAGGGAATTAAAAAAAAAAAACTATGTGCATTTTTAAAGCTCAAAATTATATGGAAAATGAAAAAGTTGGTTTCAAAAATTAAAGTTTTTTGTTTTCTTTTTTTTTTTGTAGATTTTAGTTTTTCTTTAAAATGTAAGAACAACTTTTTGATTTTCAATACCATTTTAAGCTTTAAAAATGCACTTAAAATTTGAAAAATTCCCTCATAACATTTTGCTATCGGACCACAGAATTATCTCTCCAAAATCCTCCCTGAATTTGTTTTAGCCGTTATGGTCACAGTATAATTTTATGAAATTGCATATGACCTTCTGTGTGCGAAAAACTTGCAACCCAATTTTCATAAGACTGCTTTGCATTCAGTTGCACCAATGGATTAATGGATTAATATAAGGCCCTTTGTCAGTGCAACACAACTGAAAATAAAGTATCGTAAGCGTTGTATAGGCGTCACTTTACAATCGGACTCTTGAAGTTGAGAAATTCTCGTTCACCAGCGCAACTGCAAAGTAGCTTTCTATCGACTGGAGAACGAACAACTGATACTTGTAGCAATTTGTGGGGCGAGTCTTATCCAACTTTTGTTTTAATTGCGTTGCAATTGAAAAACGTGTTGGTAATGTTACGCATTTATTATAAAAAGAAATAATATGATTTTTTAGAAATAACTACCAAGTTTCGACGATGATGAATTCAGTGTTAATTCAGGATGACTTTGATATACTTTTATTTCTGTTGAAAACTAAACATAGTCACTTTTTCAGTTAATTTTTATCTGTGTTTCAATTGAGCTCAACTCAAAAACAAAACCATTAAAATTCCAAAAAACCCATTAATATATTTGCTGAATATGAACATCATTATCATATTATCTGCACCCCAACTGATAAATTTTTAATTTTAAATTGCATTCTAAAGTGATTCTTGTTTAGCGAAATCAAATTCCCAAGAATGGTCATTCAATTACCGAAAATTAACGTGAAGGAAATTAAAGTGAAGAAGTTTTAGATTGAGGATGCATATAAATACGGGATGCATCTGCTCAAGTTTAGTTAGTTGAACTTTAATACTACAGTCATTCATTTCATGTCTTAGACTAATGAAAATATAAGACACAAAACATAATGTATAAGCTTATTTGCTTTTTATATTTGGTCCTTACCGTTGCTGCAGTTTGTGTCTGTAATGTTTCGCCAGAGGAAAGAATATCATACATCTCATTAAGGAGGGACGGAAAACAAAATAAAGCAAATATTAGAATCAGGATAGATGGAATCGTTGATCCCGGAAAGAAAATTGAGGAAACAATACGCGAACACGCCTTAGATAACCGAAGACGATCAAAGACATATGAGGAACAGGATAGAGTTATTAAATAATATTGTTTTTCTGTGTAATAAAAAAAATTGTATCTCCTTTAAGTTCATTTTGCTGTTTTTATTATAAAGAATTAGTAAAATTATTTAAGTTTTAAGACTGCTAGCTGAATATTCTTTATCTTACTATAGTCATAGACTATATCATAGGAATTTCCAGGCCATTCTTGGTTCCCTTTGATATGCTTCTGATAATATTGTTGGTGTTGTGCTGAATCATTTGATATTCAGTACAATCCTTCGAGGAAAGCTACTTCCAGATGATTAACACAAATTCTTTTTTTTTTCTAAATACAGTCATTGAATAATTATTTGCACATTGCATTGTTTGCATCAAAATTCTTGAATAATGTGGTATTACTGTTATATACCTAATTTAATATTTTACATATTTATTTATGATTTATTAAAATTCAATATTTTCTTCAAATGATTACAACAAAAAAAGTATCGACTATACATAACTGTTAAAAACATAGAAAAGAAAAAGGCAAAATTATTTCCACATCAAAACAAAAGTGGCAAAATTATTTGCACAAGTGCAATTATACTGGAAAACGACACTAACCGAGCATTCTGTGCTCTCAGTTAAAATTTTGATTAAATCTTGTAGAGGGATTCTTCCTGAGTATACAAAAATATTTTTGGGATTAAAGATCGTATAGTTAGGCCGCCATTTTGAAAGTTTTAAAGCCAATTATCTCGAAAACTGTTAATCCTACAGTAAATCAGTCAAACATAAATTTGTAGAAGTTTTAATTGTTTATCTTTTTTAAGAATACTTTTTTCTAATATTTCAAAAGTTTATGTTATGTTTTTTGAGTCGAAAATTGTTTCCGTTTTTAATTTAACATAAAAAATGTTGAATACAGTTTATAGACAATTTCACATAGCAAACATTTTTGCTTTTCCTTTTTTGTTAAGTCAATATTTAAGAAGAAGAAGAAGAAATTAATTAAGAAGAAAGAACTTATTCAATTTGGTATGATTGCCCCACAACGTTGAAATAAAACTACATATATAATGTACATATATCTATAATTAAAAATGATAACTGTTTTAAAAACTATTTACCGCAATTATTTTTTCTTTCCTGTGGCAGCAACGCGTTGGGTACCAGCTTTGAGCAGCTTTCATAGTTATAAGATAGTTTAAATGAAGAAAAAGACAATACCATTATATCGTACCGTTTTTATACTATTCTTTAAATTGATCAGATATTCAAAATTATCAAAGAGTGTATCAACTACATTCTAAAATAAAAAAAGTCGCTCGCCATGTTTTTTTCTTTAAGTGGCCATAAAACAATTTAACTGCGATATATCTTATCAACTCTATACCCTTCCCACATTCAATTAAGCGTTCCCCCATTACAATTCAAACATATAACGCTCACATAACTTCACGCCCTCATAATCATCGCCTTTATCGTGTGCTATAGCAAGCAATCGCATATTAATTTTATAAAAATCTAAGACATTTCAACAATTTATATTTAAAAAAACTTATCAATATTAAGATATTTCCAGGCCAAAGAATCATTTTATAAACATTTAAGAAACACTTGAAATACTTAAAAAAATAGAAAATACCGTTCTTTGATGCCCTATAGATGTAGTTGTATTAACCTTAAACAAAAATTTAGTATATCTACCGGAAAATGAAAGTGTCAATAGGTACATACAAACAAACAGACAGACAGACAGACAGGATTATCCGTCCACCTTTTTTCGTCTTTCCTATCATCGTCATAATAATGTTTCATAGTTATTTGTCAATCATCTAAATAATATTGTTGACGAATACTTATCGTATGTTTAATACTTATAACCGCAAGTAAAAATTTGGTGTTCGTGCGTGCCGTTATTTAATTCAAATATTTTTCAATGTTAACTTATTAACCACTTGCAGCTTTTGAATTCATAATTTATTTCTACCTACACATATAGCTATACACAT
The DNA here is from genome assembly GCA_951217065.1 of Baccha elongata. NCBI lineage: Eukaryota > Metazoa > Arthropoda > Insecta > Diptera > Syrphidae > Baccha > Baccha elongata. The sequence continues at coordinate 6,121,662 of OX578272.1, forward strand.
CTTTCCACTTAATTCTTATTTGTGTTTGAATTGAGTGCAAACAAGGAAAACAGCTTTAAAAAAAAAACAAAATAATTTTTTAAGTGCGAATATCATAATTCCACCCCAACAAAAACATTTTTATTTTGAATGTAAACACATTCTTAAATTCATCTTTTGTTGAGTGAAATGATCGGTCAAGTACCTGAAATTCGCATCGTGCTCATTGCTTTATATTGAGAGTGTGGAAATTTTAGATTGACAATTTTTATATAACTACCAGATGAAGCTACATAAATTTAGTCAGTCGAACTAGAATTCTCGAGTTAGTCAGTACGTCTCCGGTAGATTAATTAATAATCCGAAAGAAAAATATGTTTACCAAGCAGATATTTGTGTCCTTTTTGGTCCTTGCCGTTGCTACAAGTTGTGTCCGCGCAGATTGCAAAGATGCTGACGATGGTGCAATAATTGGATTCTTCAAAAATATTGGCTGCAATGTAAAGGAAGGAGCTGAATCGGCTGGAGCTGCTATTGCCGATGGAGCCAAGGCAACGAAAGAAGGTGCCGAATCTTTGGGTAGCAAAATAGCTGAAGGAGCTAAAGATGGATACGATTATACTAAGGATGGTGCTCTGAAAATTGGAGACACAGTTGTTGATGGAGTTAAAGATGGATATGAATATACAAAGGATGGAACTTTGAAAGTTGGAAGCACCGTGGTTGATGGAGTTAAGGATGGAGCCAAGGCAACAAAGGAAGGTGCCGAGAAACTTGGAGGAAAAATTGCTGATGGAGCAGTAAGTGCTAAGGACTCTGTGAAGGATCTTGGCTCAGATATTAAGAAGAAGGCTAGTGATTTGGTCAGTAAATAAAAACGTTTAAATACAATAGTGATTAATATTTAAATCAGTCAAAGTTTTGTAAAAAAAAAAAAAAAATGTGTGTGCTTATAATAAATACTTTTTAAAATCACTTGAAAATCTGACCTTTATTTACATAAATTATAGTGTTTTATTAAATTCTATGCAGGTCTTGTTTTCAACAAGTTTATGCTTCGAAAAATATATGATATGAAGCATACAAATCAGATATAGTATATGAGATGATATATTCTTTGTTTTATAATAAACCAACAAGACAGGTTCGAATTATAATAAGATACTTTTGGTATGAAGAAACATAATCCAAAAATGAAACAAGTAAATCCAGTCCTGTTCTTTTTTGTTTTTTGAATGCGAAGAATGAAAAAATCGAATTGAAGCAAACCGTGTAGATATTAAAAAAGATACATTATTATTTATTACTAGGTATAAAATAATGTTGAATTGTAAATGAGGTCAGTTCTTATAACTTTTGGCCATTTTCGTTACAGTCAAACAAAAAAAAAGAGGAACCAATTCAAGTATTCCACTTATGTTAAAATGCACATTAATACTATATAATGTTGGATTTTTATGATGACCTCAGATAGTGATAACCCACTTCCGCGTAAATATTTCATGCGCGGGATTGATTTCATATCAAAAGTTTCATTTCTTGGAAATTTCTAACAGTGAAAAAGATTATTTTTTGGGAAAAAAATGGTAGAAATTTTGTTTCCCCGAGTGCTTGCTATAAAACAAAAGCGTGACTGTGTCCAACAAATTTGCTCCTTAATGCCTCAGTTTTCGATTATTTTCGTAGTAATATATATAAGATTAAATAATTTGATAGTTAATGTTTAATAAAAAAATGTTCTGTCCAAAATAATAAAATATATAACTTTTTTAAAAAGTTAAAAAACGGCTAAAATCATATTCTCATACAAATTTTAGAAAAAAAAAAAAAAATTCGAAATATTTAATCATACCAATGGTTTTTTTTCTAATTTTCAAAAATTTAAAGTAACTTTGGAGAAATTAAACTTTTTACTAACAGAACCTGGTTTTGTAGACCTGGAAGCGAAGAGACCCATTTTCATCACAACTTATAATCAGCTGCAGTAATTTTTATATACACAATTTCAACTTTATTTAGAAGCAATTAAAAAAAGAAATATTTTGGTGCAGTTGAGCTCTTTTAAATACTATTTATACGAGCATACTTGGCGATCTTAAAAAAAAACATATTCTAACAATTTATGTTTATGCATTTTTCTCCATCCTAAATTTATGTCTTAATATGGTTTTTCGTGATTATATCGCTCTTTATGCATAAGAAAATTTTGATGGAAAAAAATGAAAGGAAATTTAATTGATTAGACCGAAACAAAAATAAAGGGCACGACTGGGTCAGACAAACTTGCTCTTGTGTAAGATTACTAACCTTTGGCTTAAGATACTAAGCAAGAAACTATAAAAAAAATAATGGGAAGTAAAAATAGTTTCTATAGCGATTTTATGGCAGGTACCGTTAATAAGGTGATTTTGAAAAAAAAAATCTAACGAAAAACTTCCTTATTGGCAAAAAATCAGTGACATAAAATCTTATCAAAATCGATCGTATTTTTTCAAGAAAAGTCAGATTTTCTATTGAATTTATATGGAAGGTACCGTTAATAAGGTGATTTTGAAAAAAAAATTCTAATGGAAAACTTCCTCATTGGCATCAAATTAGTCACACAAAATTTAATAAAAATCAATCGTATTTTTTTTCGAGAAAAAATTGTATTTTCTGTATAGTTTATATGGCAGGTACCGTTAATGAGGTGATTTTGAAAACAAATTTGTAACGAAAAACTTCATTACTGAAAAAAAAAACAGTCACACTAAATTTTATCAAAATCGATCGTATATTTTACGAGAAAAATTGGATTGTCTTCAAGGCTTATTTGCCAGATACCGTTAATTTGTAAACTAATTCTGAAAAAATGAAAAACACAACCTTTGGCTACAAATGCATCGTACGAAATTTTATAAAAATCGATCGTATTTTTTACGAGAAAAATGGAACTGTCTAAAACGCTTGTATGGCAGGTATCGTTTAAAATCTAGTTGTACATTTTTTTTTTGTCGAAAAACATCACCGTTTTCAAAAAATCAGTCATCTTAAATTTTATCAAAACCGATCGTATTTTTTTCGAGAAAAATTAAATTATCTGTTACGTTTATATGGCAAGTACCGTTATTTTCAGAACTAAGATAACAATCAAAAATACGCCAGGGCATATTATTCTAAAAATACAGAGTACCAAGTTTGAAGAAAATCGGCCAAACCGTTTAGGCTGTAGGTGTCGATACATCCAGACTGTCCGACCTACTTTTTTGTGGTCTATAATCGCAAGTAAAAATAATAATCAACTAAAATATCATGTTTTTTTTTTAATTAAACCTCATTGAGTTGGAGGTACCTTATCTACAATAAAATTTTATATAAGTACTCATTAACATAGGTTCTTAAAATATTGAGTAAAAAGAAGTTGAAAAATATTATAAAAATTTTAGTGAACAAAATCATATTTAAATTAGTAATAAAGAAGTTAAAGTACTCATAATTTAAATTCAATAATTAAGAAATTCAATATGTAAACAAACGGCTTATTAAAAAAAAGTTAAGAGTTAAAATAATAATTTAAGCACATAAAATAAAATAAATAAAGGCCAAATTCAAATTTGACAATTTATATTTAAATTGAAAATAAACATTTTCTTTTCTATTCTTATTGTACTCCGGAATGCAACATACAACATTTACAAATGCTGTTTAAAATGGCACAGGTGGCCCATACTTTTTGATGCCCCTAGGCCGGCACTATAAATTTACTCAAATGAAGCTGATGCTTATAGGCTCTTATTTTATCTGGTATTGCGGTTACTTTATTTGAAAGTGATCAAAATTTCCATCGATTGAACAGGTTAATACTTAATTACATAAAATTTTGAAAAAAATTAGTTTAAACATTTTTTTTTAAATTTTTTTTTTTCAAAATTTTGAGTTTGAAAATTAATTTTTTTAAAACTGTTCACTTAAACAACCTAATTTAAAAATAATAAAAGTGTAAATTTCTGGCTTTTCAAAAAGATATAACAAGTCTTTGTATTCTTCACCGTTGTTTTTAAATAATTTTTTTTCTGATTTAAATCAATTTTTTTAGAAAATTGCCCCTCCCGCCTAAACGGGGGGAAATAGACTCCCCTCCCATACGATTTTTTTCTTGTCTTAACTCTACCTACACGCTCAAGCTTTTTGGTGCATCTTATACCAATTACCCTGTATAGATATATAACTAACGGAACATTGAACAAACTTTAAAAGTTTTTTTAAATGATCCAAAATCAAATAAAGCATTGATGAGAATATAATTTTATTATATCAAAAGCCGTTAAGTTAGAAAATGTTTAGATCGAAACTAAATGTGGGCGGAAATAGTACAATGGATGGAGTGCTTGCTTGCTTTTAAGGTTTTTGTCTAGCATTTAAATTAGTCATAAGTTAAATTGAAAATAAAAAATTGAATTAAAAAAAAAAAAAAAAAAAAAAAAATGGAGTGCTTGCTTGTTAATCCAGAGGTTGCAGGTTCAATCCTCACTCGGGTACAAAGCATTTTTTTCTTTTCAGCATACCTCCCAGCTTATGGAGGACGTCGCCAGTGAGGTTATGCAATGAAAAAATTAAATTCAACTAGCTCTCTATCGATTGTAATAATTCTTTTCTATCTTTCTATTCCTTCTAACTAGTGTCGTGCAACACCTGTTGCATTTAAAAGGCAATGTCCTTTACAGACACATAGTTAAACTATTTAAAAAAAAACAAAGAGATAACAATTAGAAGAATTGAATAAAATGCAATTTTACAGTTTTATATATACAATTTTATTCTAGCACTTTCATAATCTTATACTGAAAGCCCTTCACATTTTGTTTTTTTTTTGTGTTTTTTCCACAAAAACCTTGTTGTGGAAATCCTTGATTTAAAAACTTGAACAAAGCCTGAACCACTATGAACTGCATATTACTATAGTTTTAGATCAAATCCAGTTTTTATTAATTTGAAACCATGTGAACGAAATTTAAGTAAAATTTTTAAATTTGTAACTATGGGAAGAGTTTAAGCTTCAATCTCAGTTTGAACCTAAAATATTACAGACTGTAAATAACATTCCTAGAAATGAAAATAAACTCTTCCGACCGTTCAGTTACTATTCATCGCCGTAAACATATAATATCATGATACTTTAAAAATGTCATGAAATAATTTTTACTTATTTTTTTTAAATTTTAAGGCAATCAAAATGACGAATCAGCAAAGTTAACACAAAATTTAAGAACTAAAACCAAATTCAAACAAAAACAATAATATGTAGCCAAGAGTGTTTTCATAGAAAAAAAATTGATTAAAATTTATTTCAGCCTATAATCAAAAACGTAAGAGATTTATGAATCCACTTATATAGTTCTATAAATCACATACAATTCCCACGAATAATTTAATTAGAAAATTTCATTATCACACACAAAACTGAACTAGTAGCTCAGTTCACTTTGTAAATGTTGCATATTTATTCTGACCAGAAAGGCAAAAACGTTGACCGAGTTTTGATTTTGTTTGCATGTTTGGGTCAATAATCTTTAAACCAGGTTTTCATTTATTGTCGAAGAACACAATCTCTTCGTTCCAATTTAAACTCGTTAAAGTATGATGCCTTCTCTTTCCAGTTTTTTGCTTTTACTTGGCAAGACAACACACACTGTCTTGCGGATTGGGTAAGCCCTTCAATAATGATTCACACTTCTACTTGGTTCTTTATCAACCTGCGTGTTTGTTATACCAATCTTGTGCAATTGTGATTTCGATGACATGCTCATCTACTAAAATCTAAGAACATCTTTAGTCTGAAGTTGATCTTCTTGTGGTTCAGTTCTATAACTCTGGATGACAAATATTGTTTATAGTGCATTCACAATATGAGGAAATTTATTGTGTTAACATTTGTTGTCTTCTATGTTTTGGTGGATCTAACTTCATCGAGTGAAGCAGCTGCTGCCGTTATATGTGGTGAAGCTTCCAAACAAGAAACAAGCCAAGTGAATAAATTCTTTTCGAAAGTTCAATGTACTTTGGAGAAAGCAAAACCATTGGTAGAGGAAATTGAAAAAGAAGCAAAAAAGCTTGAATTGAGTGCTAAGAAGTTTGGTGAAAGTGTTATTAGTAAATTTAGTCTTCTTATCGAAAGAATTTTAACAATAGAGAATTATTCTAAAAATATTTCAATTTCAACAACAACATCAACAATAGCTACAGATACAACATCAGGAACATCAACAAGTTCATCACCAATGCCATCTGACATCGAAAAAGAGATTGAGGACATTTCAATAGAAACTAATGAAATAGATGGTGGTTCGTCAGAGAAATGTGCGGAAAATCAAATTCTTGACATCGATAGAAAGTGTCAACCAGTTTTTCTGAACGAAAAATAATTGTATTATAATTAAGTATGAAATAAAGTGTGTGTTTAACTTTAAGTAGAATAATAATAATATGAATTAAATATATATTTCTGTAATCAATTCTTTTTTTATTTTGTATCTACAAGGAATTGAAATGTTTTCAAAGCAATGTTCAAAGATAAGACGTATTCTACTAACGACACAGTATCTGCGTTTTGTTGCGCAAATCGTAGAAAATTGATTATAAGGCTTTATTTGGCTTAAGATAAATCAGATTCACAGGTAAAGTAGGGGGAGAAAATCAAAATTCTCCTTTTCGGTTTATCACTTATTCAAAAATTGTACAAAACGAAAAATTTAATTTACTTCAAAATAGTAAAATGATTCATAAAGGGTTTGTGGGTTTCTCAAGTATTATGAAATATTTTTAGTATAATACAAATGTATAGTAAACATTGAAATTAATAAATAAGAAATAAATATAATTTCAAATATAATTAGATGACTTAGCATTATTTAGTGGACTTGTTAAATTATTGATTCAAAATAGCTTATTATGGCCTTTAGTTCATGAAAAAATGGCGTTTCGTGCGGACGCTCACTTTACAATCATGCGGTTGACAAGTAAGTCAAAAAAATGATGTAAGTTGATCTTTAAATAGCAGAAATTAGTGTGTTAGGCTTTTAGCAAAGAGGTCCTGTTGAAACCAATCCTCATTTTAATCTGGGTCAAAAAAAAAACTTTATAACACTTTTGCCAATAAAAATTCACTTCAAAAGAACCCCCAATTTTTCTTAAAGTTAATTTAGTTCATTAGCTCATTTGGGTTTTGTATGTTATTTACCGTAATGTAATTTCAAAATTGGTTGCAACATTTCTTTACTACTTGATTACTTGAAAATAGTAAGGAATTATAACACTTTGGTTAACAACAAACGTGTGTACTAATTTTAAATTAATTTGGTTTTAATTTTTTTCTCATATTACATTAAATATTAATAGATATGAACATTTATTAATTTTATGAAACTCAATTCCAATATGAATTCATTGATTTCAATTACTTTATTCAAAATCTAGTTCACTGCTGAGTTCTTATTCGCTAAATTTCAAGTTCGTTTGTTCCTTATTTCATTCGAAAATCATTCTTGGTGACTATACTAGTCCAGTTAGGAGAAAGTTGACTAAAGAAGCATTATGCATTACTACATCGAAAAAAAAAACAACAATGTCTTTCGAATCCCCAGCCAACGCTTGATTTCGAATTCGTTATACTGTTTTATATTGAGTCAACATTTTTAGCTGTATAGCTATGTACCTTTTTCATCAGTTTGTTTGCTCTTTAGTTCTAAGTTAATTATAGAATTATTGAACTATTGAACTTTTAATCTATTAAACTATTGAGCTATTGAACAATTGAACTATTTATCTATTGAACTATACTTAACTTTTAAACTACTGAACTTTTGAATTATTTATTATAACATTTAACATATTGAGCTGTTGAACTGTAGAACTACTGAATTGTTGAACAATAGAATTATTGAACTATTAAATTATTAAACTATTAAACTATTAAACAATTTATCTAATAAGTTAGTAAATAAATTTAAATGAAAAATTATATTAAGTTTTTAATTTAAATTTTATTATAAAAATAATATTTAACAACTATAATTACCAATACTATATAAATGTTTATATTGGATGCGATGCGTTTCGGAGTTTGTTGTCTCCATCATCGGGCAGATTTCATTTGATCTATATTGAACCATTGAATGAATTGAAATGTAATTACATTTTTTTTTGTCAACTACTAGTTTGTTTGTGAATTTCAATATACTTATTTTATAAAGTGCTGCTGTTCCCTCGGACAAAGCCTGTAAGATATTGAAAAGTTTAAAAGCAAAATCATCGTGTCTGCATACACAACGAACGCACCGCCACTCTTCTACGTTCTAGCTCCTCCTTCTTCTTTTTGTTTTGTTGTCACGTCACCTGAACTTTGCCCAACTATGTAAGAGAATGCATTCGGCATTGTTGCCATTTGGAAAAATTAAACTTTATTATAAAATGTTGTTGTTATAGCACCCAGGAAATGTGGCGAACATGATTATTTATTATAATGACGTTGACTTTTGAAAGTATAATTCTTGTAACGCAACGGTTTAAATATTTTATCTGTTTAGTAAAAGTATGCAACTAAAATCGATTTTGAAAGGAAACATTTTTTCATTATATAGAAAGGTGACATTCTGTTCTTGTCATGTGAGTATTACCATTGAGTTTATACACAACTGTATAAACTCAAAGGTATTACCTATGACTTTGGGCTTCAAATAATAAGCTATAATTATTAGATTCATTAAAATATTGACCATGCGTTTTTTGTGTATCTTTGCATTATCATTCTATGGTAGCTCATCATCATCACTATAGTAGCAGTTCCCATCATGGCAGAATCTTGAATTTTGTTATAGTATTTGGTATATCATCTGGGGAAATGTTGTTTCTTACTTTTTTTTCTTAGTAACGTTTGAAGACAAATCAAATGGCCTGAATTGGATTTTATAAACTTGAATGCTATGTCAAAAGTTGCTTAATTCAAGAAACAAAATTTAATTTTTAAAGTGTAAATTTAAATAATTATTTTAGTATATCTACAATATATTTTTAACAAAAATGCCATCTTGTAGTATGCAAGGCGCCAATCGGAACCAGAAAACTTTTACTTGACTTTTTGTTTACAATATTAGAATATAAAATCAAAGACCTGATGAATGATAACACTTCTAAAACAATATGTTAGCATATGTTATTTTTTGTTTTACACAACAATTTTTCAATTTCAAATTATATATGTATACATACCTAAACTACCAAATCAAATCGATTTAGAGGGTTTTACTTTTAAATGATTTTTGTATATTATTTCATTATTGTATATTATATGCAATCAACAAAATTAATTCGATTCACTTAATTGGTTTCAAATTATTTGTTTTACAATTACAATTTTTTTTGTTAAGAAAAAGAAAATGTTATAATTTGTTGTTACTGTCAGAAAACAAATCATTCTTAATTTTGAGTTACTATCATCATGTGTTTGAAATTGCGTTTACTTTTTATTTGTGTGTTCTTGAGTATTTTTTTTAATTATTCAACATGCTTTTGCAAAAACAAGGATAGCAGCAACGATCTTTTGCAATTCTTTGATTCTGTCGGTTGTGCAATTGAAAAAGGAACCCATATGTTTGTTGATGCCACCAAATCAATGATGAGTAATTTTCAAAAACATTCTAATGCGGCTTCAGGATCTGATATCGACTATGATCTGGTGGATGATACAGAAAGATGATTTTTATTTGGAAATTCAGGAAATAAAAGTTTTCAAATTTAAAATAGAATAATAAAAATATAACTGTACAAAAATATTAATTCTTTTTCAATATTTAATATGTTTAACTCTTAAAATTAAATTACTGTACAAATTGTAATTAGAAAAGAAAAAATCAAAAACTTATAGTTTTTTTTTATCTTTTTCATTTATCAACAAAAAAAAAAAAAAGAAAAAAAAATAATTAAAAAAAATATGTTTTTGACAATTTTTTTTTAAGGAATAGTGGCCTCAAAATAAAAAAAATCATAGGTAAGTGACAAAAGAAAAATACCTAGCAAATCTTTTTCAGGAAATTGTATTAACATGAATAAAAATATACCTAAATAATAAATTCATACACTGAACGTAGAACAAATTGTTTCTAATAATATGTTACAGGACCACTTCTTTAAACCCTCTCTTTAAAGATGAAGACAGTTATATTAACACATTCATAAACTAACACTATCAATCTACTTGCTTTAAAACACCATGAACACAGCAAACACTATATAATTTTTGATAAATAATTTATTTAATTCACTGAAAATTGCACAACAATTAAAACATATCTATGTAAATATATCACAAAGTAGCTTAAAGCTTTTTGCAGTCTCCCATAACATCTAAAATATATCCATGTCCACACTTTTGTTGAGCCTTGAGTGTATCAGGATCTATTAATTCAACATTCTTTGCAAAAAGAGTATGCTCTGTTGGTTCAGTCTCCTCCGAAGAAGTGCTCAACTTATCCTTAAACTCTCCGAATTTGGTTTTAACATTCGATCCGAATTTCTTGGCACCTTCCTTGAACTTTTTTGCCCCTTCTTTGATTTCACCACCAAGTTTCTTAGCACCCTCCTCAACTTTGGTTGCTCCTTTCTTTAAAGTGCAACCGACTTTTTTGAAGAATTGCGAAAAGTTACTATCTGTTGTTGCATCTTCACTGTCCGTAACGGTTCTTTTAAATTCCCCATCAAAACATTCTGCACGGATATCGATTACAGCCACAGCCAGGACGAGTAGACCCACGATAAATAATTTATTCATTTTAATTTGAATTTTTCTTATGTTCGCCTTTTGCTACGAACGACTTTTGATTACTGACTTATTTTGCATAGAGCTTGTGCTACTATAGTTATTTCGTTCAATTGAACTTATTCCAGGCAATTGATCAGATTATCTGTGATGCCGTGCGCCTTTGGAAGATAAGCATCCAACATCACTGGAAAGTAAAATGTGTTTTATTATTTTTGAGTCTCTATTGTAGTGAACTGCTTTTTAATATATGTTTTGTGGGTTGTTGTTGCTTTTCTTAAAATTAGCAGCTAAAATCACAATAGGTTATCAATTGTGGTCAACAGATTGGTGTTCATGAAATTGTAGAAGCTATATATGTGTATATAATATAAAAGTTTTGTTTCTCAATTGAAAAAGTGACTTTGGCGTATAGCACTTTTTAGAAAAAAGAAGTGATTTTATTTAAAAAAAATTATAGATTCGCCATCAAAGGATTTGAAGATTTTCATAACACCTTATAATATGTGCCAAATATAGTGATATATTTTGATGTCAATACTTTGTGAAGAGATTACTTGATAAGAATTTGAGTACCAGTACACTATAATTTCTAAAATCGAATTTAAAGTATATAAACTGCTGGTCATTTATAAGAAAAATTCATCTTCTGTGATATAAGAACGTTGAATCACGAAAAAAACAAAATTTGTATGTGATCATAGCTCTGTGATTGTTATTATAATTCTTTCTTATAATAATTCTTTCTGTACTTCGAAACATAACTAGACGAACCTTCTTTTTTTTTCTATAATTACAAAAATACTCAAAGATCTCGGCGTATTCAAATCAGCTGATCCAAATTCTGCTTCCACTCTAGTAAAACCACTACGCAGACTTTTCTTTGTTCTGTTTTCTTTCCAAGTATAGATGGAAACCACCATTTGTAGAGCCAGTTCTTTCTTTTTTAACTATCGATTGTTTGCACTGACGTCTCTGCTTTATGTAAGAGCTTTCAAACACTGAAAAGTGATACGTTATCAGCTTAAGATTTGGAGAAAATGATATTTTTGTGCTTAATACGCTAAAAAGAAATGATAAAGAGTTTGATATCAAATGCATGCATTGGTGAAACTTCTAAATAAGAGCTGCAGTGCCGTTTTGTCTCCAACTCCCTTCTTTAGATTTAATGACAATCTCTTTCTCTGAAAAATTGAATGCTATAAACTGTTTTGATGACAATAGCACACTCATCTTTTCATATTTGTTTTCATATTCACAGCCTTATTCTTCTGATGTAGAATAAAATAATGCATCTAAAAACGCGTAAATTATTAGGCGTAAATTCGTCACAAGTTCGAGTTCAATTCTCACGTCTGGGGCAGGAGTTCCAATAACTTACCTGAGTCTCCTGGAGAGCATTAAAAAAAAGAACTTTAAAATTGATTGAAGTCCCTATTTTCGTTTATTAAAATATTAGTTTGAATTCGGTTACTTTCATTTTTTTTTAATGTCTGTCAGTTGCCCTTCAAACGAAAAATTAGGTGAGTTTATATTTCTGAGCGCTCACCTGAGCAAGCGAATCCAAAAATTTTCAGGCTCAGTTTTTTGACAGCATTAGTATGAAATTTCACTGAGAAATTGTGTTTATATTTCTGAGCATACGGAGATCTCGGAGATCTTAGAAATATAAACTGGGCTATTAATGTGAAGTAAGTAATTATTATAATCAGTCACTTTTTTTTAAATTAACCATCTACTCAAGTAAGACTCTTGAACAAGTTAAGTCTGGGCCAGATTCTATATCCAATCAAACGTTTTCGTCTGTGCGGGCGATTTGCTGAACAGTTTGATCTAACATTTTGAACAGAGACGAAAACATTTTGATCGTTTTTTTAATTTTGATACTGACCCCTGTTTTGTTGCAAAGCTTGAATCGCTCTTTGTAATAAAAAAATGTATTATTACGATCTTTTAATTTTCAAAAATGTTCATTCGATAAAAAAATTATTTAATTAAAATGTGCACTTGGCAAACCCCATAGTCTACATCGTATGCAATTTAATACATCAAATTAAGACATTTTTATTGGCTTAAATATTTCTCTCATTTATCGTCATCATAAGAAGCTGTAGAGATTATTATTATTAAAGAAAATAAGAATGACAATCTTAACGAGCGCGCGTCGACGATCTTCTAGGAAATTGAAAATAATCTGATCTTGATGGATGTTATAATATGTATCTCCGTTGTTTGAGCAATGAACAATTTGTATTACAAAAATGACACATTGAAAAATTGTTCTAGTTTCTATGAACTGTTTGTCATCAAATTAAATGGCAATAGGAATGAACCTTTAAACGGAATGATTCATGCTTTCATTTGAAACAACCCACAATATGATCAGTTGAAAACATTTTAGAATAACCTTGTTTTAAATAACTGCGTCATTTGTTAATCGATTGAGGATTTTTTTCCCTCGTTACTACTAATCGACTTTAGACTTTATTATGTTGTTAATGGAAAGTGCGTCTTTAGGCAAAAAGCAAGGAAATATAAAAAAAAAATAATAAATTCTATAATTGATATGCAATAAAAAATTGATTAGTTCTGGTAAAAAATAATAATATAAGCACTAATGAGCTATAAGGAAATAAACTTACTTAAAAATAATGCAGAGTACTGTGTCGCTAGTTAATGTTTTCTATGCGAAATTGTATTGCCATGTGAATTGTCGTGAATTTTGAACTTCAATACGACTTACGTCATATTGGTCTCCTCGGAAAGTTGTTTAGAAACTAACTTTAGGCTGATTGAATTAAAAACAAAGGTTACTTCGAAATATGGTTTCGTTATGGTTAAATTACTCCGCACATTATTCGACTGTTTTGAAACTCTAGTTCAACCTATTTCGACGAGTACCACTTTTGGGCAAAAATTGTTGCTTTTACGGCTGACAACCTGACAAGCCACAAGGTGATCATCAGACTTCCTATAAGTGGTGCATCTTCTTTTATAATACTATACCGCATGTTTATTCGAAAAATACTTTAGTATGGATTCCAACACTGTAGCCATTCAAACACTGTAGCAATTTAATATACCAGCATCACTAAAAGAGTCTGATGATCGGCTATGGAATTTCAGCTCGAAAATAGTGTTCATGTACTCAGGTTGTTATTGTTTTATTAAAACTATTCTAAAAAAAGTTTGGTTTTTTGCTGATTTGATTGACAAATTATATGATTTTTGTTTGCTTGTCGTAACACTAAACTGTGTTTATTTAGTTTTTAAATCAAAGTCAAGATATGTTTTAACGAAACACATTTTAACGCCTCAAAGAGGTTCGATAACTTTGACGATTGATTATTTGATCGCTTGAAACATATTGGAATAAAAATACTGGAAAAATATAATCCGAAGGCAGAAAAGTTTTAATTTCAAACCTCTGGTCCCAAAAATCAAAGGAGGGTGGTTTAAATTTCACTTTTGATTAGAATTAGAATGGTCTCAGTAGCATCCCGATTGAGATTATCTTCTAAATATTGATTGTAGCATTTTATTTTTGTAAGAATTGTACAATCTAAATTAAAACTATTGACAACTTGTTTTAGAACCAGTTAAAGAAAGGCTTCTTCGCCACCGGTTGAACTGTTGTTTCTTCAGTCAAAGCTTCGGTATTGGAATCAGTTTCCTTGACTAAGTCCTTATAGTCAGTCGTTTCATCAGTTTCCTCAGATTCAGTTGCATAATCATTTTCGTTTTCATAATTGTCATATTCGTTGTTTTCGTTTGTTGTTAAAGTTGATTCAATTATTGTTGGCATTGATGAAAATAAATCACCCTGTGGTGTAGTTGTTGTCGTTAATTTTTCAGTCGTATATGATGGTGACCACCAAAATGGTGATCTTGTCGTAGTAGACGCCGATAGTGTAGTTGAAGGTTGAATCGAAACTCCACCGAAACTAATGGCTTCTTTTTCTGTAGATGTTCGGGGATAAAATGTTGTTGAAGTTGATTTTTCGATAGATGCATCATCACCTGATTTCAAATAAATCTCACTTGAAAAATATATACCTACTAATTTTTAATAAATCACTTCTTACAGTCTGGCAAACTCGGATCGAAATCACATCGAACAAATCTAGTCAGATCTTCGTCGTGCAAAAATGCATATGGTGGAGGTCTGCGTCTTGTGTTAAAAACTTCAAACACTTCATCCACATAATCGTTTGAATATGGTACAGGTCTTCTTCTAACATATCTTGTGTAAATTACCCTTTTGCCTTGTACTTGAAGAGGCAAACTTTCCACAAAATCATACAATCCGTTGAGTGTGAAAACTAATGAAACAAATACCAAAAAACTAACCGATGCCATCTCAGTTTAAAACAAACTAAATCGATCATGATCAGAACTACAAATTTATTGACAGTGTCGATATAAATAAATCGAAAACGCATGTTGTTCATTGAATTTCTGATAAGGATAACCTTTTGAGCTTTCAATATACATGCATTTTCAGAATCGTATTTATAGTTGCATAGTTTTAGGAGGACAATTGATCTAGATTGTGTTGTGATTTAAAAAAAACAATACCGAATTTTTGTTTAAATGAAAAGGAAGAACCAACCGTACATTTATTTATTTTGAAAATATTTATAAAAGTAAATGAATATTACATGCTCTCTGTCCCGGCAGAGGTTGTTCTTTTCTCTCCTGTTTTTTGATAAAATGATTTCGTCTGCATTATGCACAGAGTGTTGATTAGATTATGTCTTGTGTGTGAAGTCTAAAATTTTATGTAATTAAGCATAATTTTTGTTTGCAAAATAATAATTTTTGGTTCAAATTGAACTATGTACATACATATTCTAAAATAGTTTGTCAAATAATAATATTTGTTCTTTTTTCTTCTTTGTTCAGAAGACTATAGAACAATGGAGAAATATTGTAATTTTGGAAACTGAAATATAAAGTAATATAATATTATGTTCCCACCGACTTGATTTAGTTAAATGATTTATAAATAGTAAATATTAACAAATATGTTCTTTTTAAAAAAGAAACGTTCAATGGACTTACCCGACGTTTCGACAGTAAACCTATCGAAAGGTGCAGGGAAATACCTCCACAGGCAAGTGCTCCACATGGGAATTTATTCCACTTTAAGTAGGAATCTGCTCCACTTTTCAATGTGCAGTTGATTCCCAGGCGTAGTGAGATTGTATTCCACTTTAAAAAGTGTGGTATTCTTTCCCACCTCAATGCAGAAAAATGATGTTATAAATGCAAAAAAAAAAATGGATTGCATTTGAAATGGTATTAGTTGTTGTAATTGCACTGATTGTTGTTACTGTAAATCTTTATGCGAGCATGCAAAACTAATAGCATCAGCTGGCATATTGTTTGGATTTGTGTGTTTGTTTTTGTTGTCTGCTTCGATTTTGTTTAGTTTTAATCACACCTATTGTGAGTTCCACGGGAGCAAAATTCCACACGGAAAAAATCCCATTTAACTGTTCCCTTATTGTGAGTGTGAAAAATTGTTCATGTTCGAAAAAGAATTTCTTGTCATTGACAGCTAATATTTTCATTTATTTTTTGGAGGTGAACGAGATAGAACGCAGCGGGAATTGTAAAATTTTATTTTTTTTTATCAACAAAAGTAAAATAGAGTTTATCTAAATGTTTCAAGAACAAAGCAGCACATACAAATCAAATCAAATAGAAAGCGGCAGCATACGAAATGTATGAAAAAGAAACAAAACGCAAATAAAAACTTCTTCCTCTACCAAAATATGTGAGGCAATGCTTAGTATTTATAAGATTTTTATTTTATTTAGTAAAGAATTATTAAAATTCAAACAAAATCGATTCAAAGAATTAAAACAATCGGTTGACTCTATTAATCAAATTTTGACACTTACTAAACAGAACCACACGAAGCGTTGTTCATTTTATGAACACGAATACACACGTGTATATCAAGTACTTGATCAATGTGGAGGGAATTTTTTTGTAATAGCATGTTCTGTTATGTTTTTTTACACAACTCAATGAAAAATTAATTGAAAGTGTATCGTCGCAGTGTCGCACCCAGTGGTCGCTACATTGATTATTATGCATTTTTTACTAAATATATGATTATAGCCGATTTGGTGACTTCATTCTTTTAAATGGCTTTAATGTGTTCCTTTGGTCTTGTGGAAATAGTTCTTTTCGTTTCACGTTTATAAGATGACACACAACTAGATGGCGCAAAATAAACTTCTTGATTTTGCGGTGCAATTTTATCTCTTGGATACCGATTTTATGGTATTCTTTTATACCTTTTAAATTTCCCAATTTGATAGCACAATTGTTTCTTTCATTTTGTAGTCTTCATAATTCGTCGTACCTACATACATGCATAAAAAATCTGACTACTTTCACAAACCCGATAAGATATTACATTTTTCGACTTTTAAAATAAAAATACATAAATATGACCAGAATAGTATACAAAGTATTTGAAAATATCAACTAAGTTTAAAGTTGAATTCTGATTAGTAAGATTTTCTAAGAATTTTTGTTTGGCTTAACAATGAACACGATAAAAACGCAGCATTTTTTTTCGTTGTATGTTCAAAATTTAATGCATCATCCTGTAAAAATGTAATGAAAAATCTTTTTTTTTGTATTGCACACCGTTTTATGCAATAAAATAAAGTTTTTAAATATCCTAAAAATATTCCATAAAATTAATAAAAGCAAAGATAATCAACATTGTTTTCTAATGTCTAAAATCTTTCTTTTGATTAAGAAAGAACTTTGTTATAATTTAAGTCAAGAAAACTTATGTTATTTATTAAATACTTTTTCTACATACTTGGTATCATCAATTATTGTTAAATGCGTAGAAAGTCTGTTCTTATCTAATTGGACCCTTTGCTTATACTGAGCTATGAGCTCTTATTCCAACACATTTTAAATGACTCACCGAAAACAAATCACTGTGAAACTGATCTTTGTTCAAGAAAAAAAAAATCCAAGCCATAATTTTTCATAATATAAAATTTATTCGATGTTTCAACTTTCACAAATTTGTATATTATTAATAATTATAATTTACTCTTTGAAAGATGTTTAGGAACAGTTATTGAGTAGACACTTTTTGATGTTTATCTATTATATATGTTCCTCCAATCGATAGATGATATTATTTGCAAATTTTCAATTAGGCCGGCAGTGTCCTCGAAAATCTACTCGTCGACATCGTTTTCTTGTAGCCATAAGTGTCGCTTGGTTTGTTCCTAAATCCGGCTTGTAAAATATTACATGTCTTGGAGCTGATGTCGTCGTTGGAATACTTCCACAGAGGGAAACTATCAACAGCACAAAAATCCAACTTATTGCTTGGAAATCCATTTTTAAACTACTCGGGTATTGGATAATTATTCAAGTAAGCTTAAAAAGAGATTGCAGAATTCTTATCTCTTGTTGGGGTTTAAGTTTTTTTTTATGTAACAAAGATTTTGCTCAATGAAAATTTTATCGAATAATGTTGAAAATTTATTTTGCATTTTCAAAACAATGCTTTTGATTGTTGTTGGTTATATGAGAATTTTTACTATATATATGTATGTACGTAATCTAGGGTAAAGTTTCCAAAGTATGTTATACAGATTGGGGGATATTAAAGCAAGTTTGGATGAATTACCAAAATTGAGTATATAGTATTTGATTAATCAATTATTTACATAATTTATTACTGAGAAGTATCAATATGCTTTTAGAAGGGTGCGAAGGAAATAATCATTCCTGTTTCTTTTAGCATTTTTTTACTAGTATCAATTTAAATTATCCATTTCGAGTTACAGAAAATACATTTCAGGTAGAATAGTAAGAAAAACATTCATCAAAACTGTGTTTTGTAACTTGTGCAGAGCCAATATTTTCCGATAAGAGTTGGTTGCAGCAATATTATAGTAAATATATTCTAATTAGGTTCCAAATGGGTGACCAATTCGTTTTCGCATTAAAGATATCCGTATACGTACTTTTGAGTCACCATACAAATTATAGTGATCTGATTTTATGTTTGGCCTTTTGGAAAACTCGGAAATATACCAGATACTGTATACATGCCATGCTTCTGCCTCAATGTGATATTAATGTGTATTATATAATGCAACATCAAAAGTGTATATAAAATATGGTAAAAGTATATATTTTCAGGAAAATTCCTTCAATAAATTTCTACTTTCTCTATAACTGCCCAAGTGCCCAATCATTTTCTCAACAAACTGTTTTACTAAATATTTTTTAAACAGTTTTTCGGTATTTCATATGATATAGCGATGGATCACCTGTTTTTTTTTTTTTTGTAATTCAATTTTTATTTTGAATTCAACTTATAACTACTTAAATGCTAGACAAAAACCTTAAAAACTAGCTTACAGAATAACTTAACTAACTTACTGGCCCCATACAGGCGCTCTAAGTTATACTATAACTATATATTAAAAATGCCTTTGGGCGTAAAAACTAACTTAAATTAAAATTCAAAATTACTTAAAACTAAACGAGAAAATGTTTAAAAACTCGTTTTTCAAGACGTTTATTTTATATAAAAAAACTTAAAACTACCCTTTACCTAAATAAAACTAAATTAACCTAAATAAAACTAAAATATACGTAAATATACATACATAACTTAAAACTACTTAAAAATACTTAAAATAACTTAAAACTAGAACAGCCACCCGCAGTTTTTTTTTTTTTTTTTTTTTTTTTTTGGCGCAACAGCCTATGCATATGCACATACTCTTATAAATATGTATATATTGACATATATACATATTTAACAGCGTCAAATGCACATACACACAAACAAATGAAATTTAATGTATTTTATAATTTTTTTGGTGCCACCACTGTCCTACATAAAATATACCTATTAATACCTAAAAATACGTAGGTCGGCCAAGGCAACAACTTTGACTAACCATCAATATCAAGGTGGTCACCCAACCACCAGAATTGTTTAACTTGCTTATCCAAGTCCTTTATGTCCCGAAGGGGCACAGCTCTACTGAACCGCAGACGCTCTGCTCCGTTCCCAGAGCCGACGTCTCGATCATACAGGAGTCGCCGATCCACAGTTCTACGGCCGACGTGGTAGATTAACGGAACCGCCAATATATCCTGTATCAGCCCCCGACTGTCTAAATAGAGGAATGTCTCGGGCGGGATGAAACCGTTAAGACAAACGCTCTCACTATATTCTTCATTGGGGTAATAAGCCCCGAAAATAGGGAGATGTCGTAACACAATGTTGGGTATACCATCGACCCCCGCAGATTTCTTTTTCTTTAATGTTTGAAAAATTAACTGAAGTTCTACCTTCGAAATTAACAATGAACTGGGTCCATTTCGCTCGGCGATGGTGGCGTTTGCCAAATTTTCGTCATTGAACCCGGTGTAACCAGTATTCTCAGATTGTGCAGCAAGGCTCTGTTCTCCAGGTCATGATTCGGACGAATGCTAGCATTCACCTTATACACTTGCTGGAAAGCAGCCCCTACAGCTTCTACCTTTTCCTGAGGATCTTCTATCATAAAAAAGTTATCAAAAAGGATCTATTCCCGCAATCGTAAGTACGTCTTCGTTATCTGTTGTCCTCTGGAGTTTAAGACATGGAAGTTCGTTTTGATCATTTCTCCTAAATATCTTATTTATTTGGGGAAACATACTAGGGTCGCTAGAATTAACGGCCCGAATTCTGTTATCCCAATATAAATTAATAGACAATCTATAGTTTTGTTTAATCAGAATATTAATGTTTTTGATCAACGACTTCAATGTCCTAATCTCCAGATCACGTGTGACCTGTTTGTCATAGCCTCATTGAAAGGTGGGCATATGACAAAGACTAATTCGCTCCTGAAATTCTAATATTTGTCTGTTTAAGCTATGATTTAAAAAAAAATTGCATTTAATCAACTATAAAAGACAGAACCTAATATCAAAACTAAACGAAACAATCTTTTCCAAACTCTCAAATAAGCACGTCAGACATCATGATGGATGAACGTATATGGAAATAAAAGCATATCTAGTCACTCAGCTGCCAATTTTTCGTTCATAAATTGCAAACAGCAAACTTTGACGAAAAAAAGTAATTCGCTGTTTTTATTACGGAGAGAACAGTCGTTCCCGTTCCATCCAATATAGTTCTGCTTTAACTCTTGAGTTTTCATTATGATAAAATAAAAATTTCCAAAGTTTTTTTTATCTTAACTTTATATCCAATCTTTTCGATGAATAAATTTAATGACCTAAGCTTACAAAAATGACAATGTGATGATCCATATGATATTCTATTCTGATTCATTGGTTCCACCATTTTTTTCGGCATCTAAAAAAAATAAAATGAAATATAGTTATAGATTTGATAAAAACATCTTAATTACATAAGAGAATTTAGTGTTATTTAACTCCTGGAAATAAAAAAACAAATGCAGCGACACCAGCATATTCGGTTTGCCTTATAGTCATGGGATGGAAAAATCCATAACCAGGAAGCTTGCCGGCATTTTCTGAGGTCAATCCGACGAACCCCACAAGCAGACCATTTGATGAAGTGGAGAAGTGGGAAAATTCATATAGCGTCGTCGGAAAAGGCGAAGAAGAACAAATGTATAGAATTTAGTGTTGTCAGCATTTTTACTTCGATCGATTTTTTTTAACTATAATATTGTTTTCCTATATTTCTTAAGATTCTCAAAGCATAAAATTACCAACCAAAATAACCAATCTTAGTCCACCAGAGATTTCTATAAGACCTTCATTAAAAGTCTTACTATCAAATCGGAAAATTAAATGTGGAGATGTAGCGGTTCTTCCTTAATATAAGTCTTGCCAATTCTATTCTCATCTCCACGCAGTGACTTCTGAATGGGAGGATTTGACCACTAATCGATCTTCCTTATAAACGAAATAGCAGCGTAAGACTTTAGTTTCTCCAGTTGGAGAAACTAAATGACCATCTTGCAGAGCAATTACCACACATTCGGAGTTATGGGCAATAACCTTTTTCTCGAATACCTACTAAGAAAAAGAAAATCTGGAAAATTTAGAAAACCAAAGTGGAGGATATGTGGGTTGTATAGAAGTAGTCCACCATTGACTATGTTGGGACAATTATTTTTGTAAGTACTGCCACATCATTCTGATAAAAACTTCTTCGAGAAGAAAAAAAAAACGCATGCAAACAATGCAACGTGATGAACATTGAAGGCAAACTTTTTGATCATTTTATATAAACTTAATAAATCAAAATATTTTTAACACCCTTACCTCTGTATTTACGCCATCGCCATATTGCATTCTCCCTAAACCCCACACTATCACAGTTCTTCAAATTTTCTTCTTCCGACGATGTAGCTAGAAGAATATTTCCATCACTTTTATTTCTTCGAATGGGAATTACTTTCCGCCGCTGACGACGACTACCATTGAATTCTCCAAAATTCTTCACACTTTGACTTTGCGAACAAGGATCACCCAGATTTGTATTCAGCTTTCCCTGCTGCCTTAATGAAGAACTCGACTGGCTGAGAACATTTTCTGTAGATGAAGTTTTTCGTGTTCTTCTTCTGGTTCTTTTAAACTTTCTATTTTCTTCTGCAACAACTAAAGTTCCAGCTCTGCTGGTGCGCAGGAAGTATCGTGGTGCCATTTGAAATTCATGACACTCAGCTGTTTCGAATTCAGGTGAAGAGAGTCGACATTTCATTGCACTTTGTCGTTCGAGTATCGATCGTGAGTGAGTTAAAGTTGGAAGACCGTTTGTATTCGATCGTCGGCATCGTCGTTTTGGTTTTTGTTCTTCGTTATTTACAACATCTGGGTCAACATTAAAGCGGACTTCTTTGAAAGATGTTGCTCGTCGTTCGAAGTTTTTTTTACAAGATGGGGCTACATTTAGACATCCATTAGAGTGAAATGGCTTCCAAGAGGGTCCAGAAATGTATTGTCTTTCAGGAGTTTCCTCTTTATCGGTCAGAATTGTCACATCACTTGCAAAAGGTTGGACAACCGAATCGGGTGATTTAATATGTTTTCTTTGACTCACTTTCCGTCTCCATGGTGTATCGATGTTTAACTCTTCTTCCAAACTCTTGTTGTCTTCTAAGGTACTCTGCGTGCTTGAGTCTATTATTTCGCAAATGGGCAATGGACTTTGTGAATTGGAATCCGTTACTTCACAGATCTGCAAAGAATCAATATCAATCTCATAAGGAGCTGAATTTCTCCACGTTTTTTGTATCCCTTCACCTTTCCTTGAATTCCTAAAGTTAAACGGTTTTCTCTTCGATCGCATACTATCATTTGAAAGTGGTCTACTGAACCATTGCTTCTCTGCAGAATCTAGTGAGCCTAGTCCGGTGTCTTCGTCATCTTGCAGTGTCTCATCGAGATTAGTTGTTGCAGCCCTGTCAAACTTTTTAATCTTTCGTTTTGAAGTTTTTGGTACTTTTTTTTCTGATGCTCTGTAAACCGCATCGTCAACTTGTTGATTTGCATCAACCAATAAAATACCCTGATGGTCGAACAGCATAATCCTTGGCATGGCTATATTTGGCGACGACCTCGATGTCGTAAGTTCCCATTTCCAAGCATCAGGCTTTTTAAGTTTCAGCTGAAGCAAATTATTGTCAGCATCCGCATCGCAATATATACCGGTACCATCGCCGCTGTCAATCCATGAATTTGACATTGCAAACAAGAAATGACTCACAAAGTTTCTCGTCAAAGACCTTGCAACAGCGGAACCCCACCTGTTACACACAAAAGATGCACACAATTAGATATACAAAACATCTCACAGAAAAGATATAATATAATTCGAGAAATCACCTAATTCAATGTTTCACCAAAGATATTGTATCTCGCGACCTGTTGTATATTTCAGTCCTACTTCGGAAGATGACCAAAGATAAAAACAAAATTATTACTGGAAAAATGCCAAGGAATTTTTGTTTATTTCAGAACCACTCTTTAGATATACGGAATCAGAAACGAAGAAAAAAAGTATCTTTTTTTTAATTATTATTTTTAGCACAATATTCGAATGTTTCTAAAGATCAGTAAGTAGGTTTTGAGTTCTTCGGTAAAAAAAAATCGAATTAGTTAATCGATTTGCGAGTATTTTGTCGCGTACTTAGTCAGCCCCATAAAATTTAGACATGCCTTCGTTTGAAAATAGAAAACAAAAAATATTCTTTGATCGCGTGACCAAAACTTGACGCCGCCGACGGTATGACGGTGCAGTACGACCAGTTTTTCAGACACACAATTTTGTTTTTTATTTGAGAAAGGCAGTCGTTGCTGGCAGAGATAAATTGAAAGACTGAGTGGTTGGAGCATTGCTCGGAAAAGCAGTGTATCTTTTAGATTTGTGTTGCTGCTGCGGTGGTGAGAATCTTATGATTATGTTTTCGAGATGCGTGGGCGAAGCAGAAGAAGATACAGAAGAATCTAGCTTGTTTATAATGATTCGGGAGATAGAGAAATGTGGTTACCTCGCGCTGTTATTAATATTTGTGTACTGTTTTATATTTAAATTAAATGTACGCATGCGAGTGACGCAAAAATATGTTCTTTTTATTAGAAAATGATTTATTATAGGTCAAGATGAATATTACTATTACTCTCGTTAAAATTTGTGAATTGAAAAATATAGGGACACTGGGACACATAATAAACAAAGGATAACACAAAATATCAATCATAAAATATTTATTATAGATTCCCTAATGTGTTAGCTAAACTAGTGTAAGTTCGAAGCTGTCCCGTAATTAAAAGTTCATTCATTCCCAGAAATTCACAGGACTTAAGCCTTATGAGAGGTTGTCGAGAGAAATTGAAATCAAAAAAACAAACTTTTTACAAAATATTTTTTACTTGCGATTATAGTATTGTATTTGTAAAAAAAAAGTTTTGAGATAACAATCAAACATGACATTACGATGATAGAGAACACGAAAAAAGTAGGTCCGACAATTCTGTCTGTATGTCTGTCCCTCTGGCTGGATGTATCGACACCTACAGCCTTAACAGTTGGTCCGATTTTCTTCAAACTTGGTACTCTGTATTTTAAGAGAAATATGCCCAGGCGAATTTTTGATTTTTATCCTAGGTCTGAAAATAACAGTACCTGCCACATAAACGTA
This sequence comes from Baccha elongata, assembly GCA_951217065.1. NCBI lineage: Eukaryota > Metazoa > Arthropoda > Insecta > Diptera > Syrphidae > Baccha > Baccha elongata. The sequence goes on from OX578272.1 coordinate 6,146,631, forward strand.
ACAGATAATTCAGTTTTTCTCGATTTTTTGAAAACGGTGATTTTTTTCCACAAAAATTTTTTTACAACTAGATTTTTAACGGTACCTGCCATACAATTCCATTTTTCTCGTAAAAAATACGATCGATTTTGATAAAATTTTGTGTGACTGATTTGTTGCCAATGACGGGAGTTTTTCGTTAGAATTTTTTTTCAAAATCACCTTTTTAACGGTACCTGCCAGATAAATTCTATAGAAAATCCCACATTTCTCAAAAAAAATTCGATCGATTTTGATAAGATTTTGTGTGACTGATTTTTTGCACATTTTTTTCAAAATCACCTGCCATAAAAACGCTAAGAAACTATTTTTACTTCCGATTATTTATTATACTTTCTTGCTTAGTATCCTCAGCCAAAGGTTAGTAATCTTACACAAGAGCAAGTTTGTCCGACCTAGTAGTGCCTTTAATTTTTTTTTAATTTTTTTTTATTATTAATCAGATTTAACAGAACTTTAAGAATATGAAATTTCGTCGAAATCGGTTTAGCTATTTAAGAAATTATCTGAAGGTACCTATCAAAAAAGTACGGTTTTAAGGCAGAGGCCGTTACTTCTCCGAAAAAAAAATCAATTTTTACTTGCGATTATATGGGTAGGTCTAGGTACAATAAAACAAGTTATGCATTCGTAAAAAAAAAGTTTTCAGATAACAATCGAACATGACATTTAGATGATAGAGAAGGCGAAAAAAGTAGGTCCACAATTCTGTTTGTCTGTATGTCTAGATGTATCGAGACCCGCAGCCTCAACGGTTGGGCTGATTTTCTTCTTGGTACAAACTATTTTTAGAGAAATATCCCTAGATTTTTTTCTATTTTTGACCTAGGTATGAACAAATTTGAACATAAAACACTTTTTTTATAAAAACTGTTCAAATTAATTTTCCAGTCATCAACACGAAAGTATCTTGCCACAAGAGCAAGTTTTTTCGACTCACTCGTGCCCTTTTTTTCGAATGCATAAATTACTTTTTCATAATTATAATCGCAAGTAAAAATATTAAAATAAATAGAATGAAAAATTTTGATAATTTCGTTCAATGAAATGTTTGTGACAATAAAGTGAGTAAGAAATTTTATTTCAAGCGTTCCTGTCCTTATTTTCAGATTTCTCTTAAAGAGAAAAATCATGTAAACTTTAAAAAGTCATCAAACTTGTAAGACCAGCTATTTTTCTTTATGATGCGTTTATTTTTTTATTTTTTCAAAGAACTTAACAGTGAAATTGGTAACACTATTTTAATCAAGAGCTTGCTTACACAATATTTTGAAACACTAAGGTGACAATAAAGGTTATCAGTTCATTGCTTTGTTCCGTAATAAAAAATAACCAACAATATATTTTTTAAAGATTCACTTTATTTAATTTGCACTTCTAAAACACTCTTAACTTAAATTTAACCATTTCCTATTCTGTTGGCCATGTCCAGTTAGAAGGGGCGTTTTTAACGGGGCGGCATTTTCCCGTATGATCGAATTTACACCTTTGAACTATATCCAACAATATTCGATTTTCGAAAACCATGGTAGCAGTGTCATTCTGCTTTGGTGAAACTATTACGTATGTTGAAATGAAAGTGGATAAAATGACAAAACTCCATATGCACCACACAAATATCAAGCACTTCGAGTGCATTATTTCACTACGTGTTGAATCAGCTCTACTTATTGACGTCCGCCTTGATCACATCAATACACATGAATTGTATGGACTGATAATTTTACAAACGGAATAAATGAATAATTGTAGTTTCATATTCGTTATCAGAACGTATCAGTGATGGGGTCAGTGAGGGTCATCCTCATCATAAACTAGAACTTCTTATTCTTTTTTTTCTTCCGGAATATGATTGTTTTTGGTCTTTGGCATCTGCCAATGTGATCTTTTAATTTACACGGTACATCCAATATCAATGTTTGAAGTTTTCGCGTCTGGAATCCGATACTATTTATTTCAGGAGCATTATCAAATGACATTGCCAGGAGTGTCACAAAAATGTTTGAAGTCAAGAGAATACAAATAACTACGCGCAAGACTGTTTGTTCCATTTGGTGAAAAAAAAATTTAAAGTCTTATTTTATTAACTATTATGTTATTCCGTCATTCAAGATTTTGATATTTTAAGTTGGTTTGTTAAGCTCGTTGCATCGAATGCAAGCTGAGTTTTTGAATGCGGTGTATTTATATGAAATAATTTACACAGTTCATGCCCGAAAATGAAAAATCCCACGTTTCGCATTCCAGGAAATTACATTGATAAATAAATTATTGAGAATCAAATATTTTTATTACTAATTTTATATTTTCAATTATTGTGTAATGGTGTAATTGATAGCACGGTTAGGTCAGTTTTTGAATAAACATTAGGTACCATCAAATAATATTTCGTTTCACACTAGAAATCTTAATGTGTGATGATGTCAACCTGACTGATTTTTTGAAAGTAATTATTTCCATGAATTAATAACAGAAATATATTTTTAAGTGTATTCGTATTGAATATTATAATTTTGTACCTATTTGGCCTCCACACACCAAATTAATTCATCTAAGGTGAGAACCCAGTTTTCTAGGAGAGGGAAGTAAAATGGGCAGTATGAAACAGACTAAAATCTCCTGGAAAACCGGTTTTACCCCGGATTAATTAATTTTGTGTGTTGAGGACAATGAGTTTCGATCAAGAAATTTTTACTTAGAATCGCAAAAATTTCAATAAAATCCCAACTTCGTCTGCCTAATAAATTTCCAATTGAATTCATATTGATATGTTTATAATTTGAATTTGAATTCTTCTGTTTTTGTTTTTTTTTTTAAATAATCATTTAGTTAAGTAAATAAACTTGGATCTTTTGGATGAATGATTGTTTATTTTCTTGTCACAAAGTCTAAAAAGTTGTTCCAAAATAGATATAATCAATCAACATTATGTTAAATAACTTTCTTAAATTTGTATTGTTCTATTCATTTATTTAAAATTACATTGATCAATGAAAAATATGTTTCAAGTTTCAAAGTTTCAAAAACAATAAATCTGAAATATGTATAATTAAACCATTGAGGACATAAAAAAGCCAAAAAAGATTTATGTTCGTAAATAAAAAAATATGGGCCAACATTTTTGATGTTTTTCTATTCTTTAAATAGGCCGATAAATTGCTTTCGAATTGGTACATACATATATAAAAATATAATAAAATTATTTGTATATATTATATGAAAAAAAAAACGGATATATAATTTGACTTTTAATATTATATTAGTGGGCTCATAGTAATTCTGTGAAAGATAAATAAGTATAATTTTGGTTCATTATTTTACTTTCTTTATGCAATACAAAATGTATGACATGACTTTGTCTTAAAACTTACTCTTGTGTCAAAATGCTTAAAGTGTTATTTGGAATACATAAATTAATAGAAGAATAAAATCTTAAATAAATAATCTTAAGTGAGAAATATGTGCCACGAAAAATCACATAAGAATCATTTTTTAACGAGGTAATTTATTTATTTTTAATAAATATTCGTACCAAAACCGAAATACGCTAAAACATTTTGATGGGTCTACATAAAAAGTTAAAAATCATTGGAGCAGTTTTAAAAAACGTATTTTTTCAATAGCAATGTATTTAAAAATACATTTTTTAATAACAAACTAAGGACTTCCTAAAATAACACCAGGAGAAATGTCGGCAGAGTTTATGAAAAAAACGCCAAAAAAATTCTTCTTACAAACTTGTAGCGTTTTTTCTTTATAGGAAAAAATGTAAACATTTCTGACAATGCTTTCAATATTATACAGGAGTTTTTTTCCATTATTTAAAATTGAAAAAAAAAAAACGCTTTAAATACATTATTTTCCTATATTCTGGTTTGATTTCCGTTTTTATCTGTTTTTTTTTAACCTTTTCTGGATAAATTTCAATCATTTCTGGCTTATTTTCAAAAAAAATGTTCCAATAAAAAAAAGAAAAAAAATATGGCGCAATTTCAAGGAGCCTATATTGTATTTGTATAAGTAGGTATACAAGTTTTGGGAAATAAATTAGTTAGGTATATCATTTAATAGTGTAGTCAAAATCAGCCTCCAAAAGACAAATACGTGAACCAAAAATTCGTGTAGTTACAATTTTTTCGGGATTGTTCGGGAATGTGTAGTGTATAGGGGAGGGTTCCCTGTTCAGGCAATAAAAAAGATGGGGGCGTGGTTTAAGGGTACCTTCGAGGGTCGCGTCCACATATCTCGAAAACGGTACTTCGCGTCGTAGAAAAAAAAAATTTCCTTCAATTTGTTTATCATACATTTTTTGGCAATAACGTCTTTGAGATATCTTCTCTGGATTATGAAAAAAAATTGTTTTTTTTGTTTGCCGAAATTAGTTGTGAATGCAAAAGTTGTGGATATTAGATAAGTCGAAAAAAGTAGGTCCGTCAAGTTTGTCTGTCTGTATCGACACCTAGACCTAGGTAAATTAATAAGAATGGCTGTTTATTCTAAAAACTAGAATAAACCCAATTAGCGTTAGGTGCGCCGTTTTGATGTAACCTAGACCTAGACCTACAGCCTTAACTAAACGTTTGGACGGATTTTCTTCAAACTTGGTTAAAAATATTCTTTCAGTAGATAATATTATGTTCACACCTTTTTTTTCCTTTTCCAATGTAGCTTTTTAACGATACCTGCCATAAAACGGATTTTAATACGGATAATGTTTTGAACGGCTGCACCGATTTTGACGAAATTTATAATATTGTAAAAGTTCTGATAAGCCTGAATAAATACTGCAATCAACAATTTTGGAAACATTATTTTTTAAAAAGTTAAAAAACTTACCAGTAGCAAGCTTTTGATTTGAAACAATTATATAAACAATACTATCTATTATTGAACTTTCTAAAAGATAATTTCTAATGCGACAAAAAAGAGTTTTTTTCTTTACTGAAACTCTGTCAAATCCATTACAAATATAAAGTGCAACAATCTCTGTTTTAGTGAAATGTAGAAAAGATTGATTCCGCCTTTTTTTTAGATTTTCCATCAAATCAACATAAAACATTATTACAAAAGTCAAAAGTCAATACTTCTAAATAAGAAAGATCTACAACTATAATTATGTTCATAATCGCTTGCTTAATTAGTCAATAAGCGTTCCTTAATAATATATTACTCATTTTTCAACTAATTTATATGAACAATTTCTATTTTTTTAACTGTCTATCGTATTTTGTCGTCATATTTGTTTTTACTTCTTATTGGCGGCAAGTAACTGGATAAGATAACCCAGACTATCTATGATAGCTGCTATCAAATGGATAGCCGGAATTGCCCACGACAATTTTCGGAAAGAGAGAACAAAACAGTTCAATAGAAATTTCGAAGAAGTCTCCATGCTGTTTTCTTAGTTTTTTTTTTACTTAAACCTTAGTGTAAAGATTGTTCTTTAGTTGACAAATTTCTACCATTGAGTTAGGATATTAATATTTTTATTTCTTTTATTATTATTTTTCAATTAAAATCCAAAGATATATAATTAAAACGAAGATTATTTATCAAATGGCTTCGTTGAGTTTCAAGTTGCTAGTAATTGTTTGTATTTTAAGTACCTTTGAACTTTTCATTGATCCCTGCGAATGTCGTCGGGTTATTTTTTATGCTGAACAAGAAGTAAATGTTGACCGTGGTCAAATTTTAAGCAGTAATAAGAGAGAGAAACCCTGTCCATCAAAGTGTCAAAAGCGTGATCATCGTGGGTCTTGTAGACGAATGATGTCTTTTAAAGCGGGTATGTTTTCAACATGAATTTTCAAGAAAAAAAAAAGTAAAATTCAAAGTGCTATTTTTTTACATTTCAGAATCCGGGTGTTGACAATTAATTAAAAAGAAGAAATCAACCAAATTGAATTGAATCTCTATTTCTGTATGCAATATTGTTCTTAACTTAATTATCTAATCTTTAAATAATGCAGATTGTAGATACATATATTATAATTTTATATACTTAAAATCAATACAATGTTGTTTTCCAATTTAATTTATTATCAAAATAAAATTTCAATGTTTATTGTAAGCGATAAAATACATTTTAAATAGAATAATAATAATTATTAATGTTTACAGACTCTTACCACCTTGTTTAGTAATTGAAATAAAAAAACACTCAAGAAAGTTACATGACTGATAACTACTGGCTGGTGAATTTCCATCTTATCAGTAAAATTCTGAATATTGAATAAACAATAATTCTAATTGCGATAATATGTATTATTACATTGGCACCATATGAAATGTTATACATTCCTTAAGAAAAATTAACAATCGAACATGATATTCTGATGATACAGAAAAAACACTCCGTCACTTCTGTCAGTTGGCCAAATTTTGTCACACTAACCCTAAGTTTCACAGTCAGAGTTTAAACTAAAATTTTGGTTAAAACTAAAGAATTAACAGTCACTGAGGCACTGAGATTGAATCTCAGTTTAGGGTTGAACGATCACTGTGAAACTGGGGTAACTTATTGTCGATTGGATATCTTATATATAAGTTCTCTGAAATGGTGCCTTATTTACGTTAAAAATCGCTGTTTTGGGGGCCAGTTATAGCTATCATTTAAAATTTTCTTTTTCAATTTTAAGGAAAGTAATTCAACAAAGATTGATTGATATTAAAATAATGCTAATGAATGAATTATAGAATTGAGCATAATTCACGAAATATTAACACTTTTAATATTTCAATCACAATTTAAATCGATTTCCATCATTTAAATCACAAATTGAGTTATTCGTAATTCGGTTTTTTTTTTTTTAAATTTCGGAAAGTATGAAGTAAAAAGTGTTTGGATAAACATTGTAGCTTATATGATTTTCTACAAAAAAAGGTTGTGTCATTTTTTTTTCTTACCATACTGATTCGTTAAATTGTCAAAAAATCTGTTATTTGCACAACATTGTACTTTTTCACTACTATTGGGTACTTTTTGTTTTTATTTTTAATCCGCAGAAAAAAAAACGCAGGACTAGGGCGCACGAACTTGCTCTTGTTGACAACTATGGGAATTTATTTATTTATTAACATGCCCATCGTTGTAGAAAATTTTTAATTCACTAACTCCTAAGCCCGGGAGAAATATTATCACTACCTAAATTAAGGCCCTATACAATTTTAAAGTTAAAAAAAAAAAATAGTTTTTAAAATTAAATAATTTTAATTTAATATTTTTTGTTTTTTGTTTAATTTTTCAAAAGCCATTCACTAAAACAACTTTATTAAGAAATTTAATAAAAGAAGTGGTTTCTGTCTTTTCAAAAAGGTATAACAACCCATTGTTATTTTTTTCAGTATTGAGTCAACTTTTAGAAAGTTACCCTTCACGGCTGAACGGGGGGTGATAGAGCCCCTTTCTTCTTAAATTTTTTTTCTTGTCTCGACCCAACCTACTCGTTCCAGCTGTTTTTTTTTTTTGCATTTTTTGTGAATTACATATAAGTGATGGATAAGTGTATTTGTGAAATACTTTGAGGGTCAATATCTCCTCAGATTATCCCAAATTGTATGTACAGTGTCGGATGTCCTTTGTAAAAAATAACCGGTAACACCAAATTTCCCCAATGCTGCCCTACTAAGCAAAAACATCTTAACTCAAGTTTTTAATTTTTGTTGTTTTGTTTGGTCTCAAAATTAGAAACCTGATAATAAACTTTAATAAAAACAAAACATATCTATATTATTTTAAAATCGTATAAATTAATTAATTAAATAAGTTTTATCTAAAAGAACTGGCAAAAACAATGTAAAATTCGCCAAAAAATTGTAATTTGAGATAAGACCTTTTCGCTTATGAGGGCAGTATTAGCGTTTTAGCCAAAACCTTGAAATACAGTTATATTCAAAGCACTGCACAATGCACATAGAACGTTTACAAAGTTTTACCAAAATAGTTGAAGTAATTTTCTATAAAATTGGGAAATTGAGATTCCAACTATTTAACATATTAAATGGACTTAATATTTTTTTTAAAACAAATATCCTTGTATATCGAATGACCTGGTTACATTCAAACCTTTTATACTTTTTTAATATTAACTGTACCATAAAAAGATAATGAAATTCATTCATTTGAATCATTTTTAAAATATTGTCAAAATAAAAAAAAAACTAAGTTTAAGCATGACATACCCATTCCAACGTAAATTCCCCACAATTATCTGTAATTCCCACATTTTATTATTAATTGAAACTTGACATTCTTATCAAAATAAAAATTGAAATTCTGATGCCTTCTACGTGCTAAGCATGTCTATTTTAGAACTTTCGGAATCTATTGCAAATACTGAAATACAGTATTACAGTCATACACAAACATCAATAACCATATAACTATCTCATAAAAGAATTTCTTAATTCCCTACTGACTTTGCAAGATCAAAGTCCAATAGGAAGTGAATCCATTAAAAATCGAGTGCCACCTGGAATTGAAATTTTTCGAATTTTTTGCTGAAAAAAAAATTGGTGCGTCATCAACTTGAAAGTAAGGAATTCCTGTCGTCATTCATATTTTTTATGCGAACAGTATGTGTCGCATTTTATATAAAAAAAAATAAGTATGATTAGGTTCGACTGTCAAATCCACACGAGTCATTGTATCTTATCTTTCACTAGCTTTCTGATAAAATTCCACAAGTTATCGATGTTGTTATCGTTCGATATCTGTTCGAAAAGTAACTTAAGCAATAAAACTCTTCTACAGTACGATCAGTTGAAACGAAACACCCCGTGAGTTGAGAATTCAGTCAAGAAATTAGAAAATATCGAAGAAAAAATGAGTCAGAAATTGTTTTGCGTATTAATAGCGTTGGTCGTACTATCAAAAAGTTTCACCGAAGTTGAGAGCAAACGCGTAATCTTTTACAACAGTGAAGAAAAAGTTCGGGAGGGGAATCTACTTATCAGTGTGGAGCGTAAAAAACCATGTGCGATGGGAATGATGCGGGATCATTCAAATCGATGTCGGCGTGTTGTCAATTACTTAAGAAGTATGTTTTCAAATTATAATTTTTATGTGTTACATTTGTTTTTGTGTCATTTGAAATATAAAACTAATGGTTTTTTTTTTCAGAAAAGAAAGTTCATTGATCAAACCTAAAAAGTTGATTAAATACATATAAGCGTGATGTGGATGCGTGAGTGAAGAAAACCCAAAGGTTAAAATTGTGATTTATTTATTGAAACAACATTAGTCTTAAGATTTATTTATGTCCACTATTTTAAGTCATGAAAAAAAATATAAATAAATATAAACGTTGATAAAAATTTAACTTATAATAACCGTCAAGGTGGTTCACTTTTAGTAATTATTTCAAAACCAATGTTATCGATAGCATACAAAATGGATTTGCCATAATAATAGTGTGTTGTAAAAATCTACGTATGTATATCAGGGACGTTAAACAAATTCACAAAATTTCAGAAATATAAAAATATTAAATTGGATTTTATGGAACAATATTTTTTTTTTGTTTAAGCAGGTGTTTCTTTAAATTTTTGGTAACACATAATACTTAAACGTTTCAAATTTTAAGAATATGGTTATTCCGTCCTATTTGAACTGAAATGTAAGCAAATAATATTGTTTGAGTAAGAACATGTGAAATTTTAATATACAAACAATTTGAAATAATTGGAATATCTTAAATAAATACCAATGAGGGCATACAATGTTGGTAAACATACTATAGTTTGAAAAAAGTAAATAAAATTATTATGGCTGTTTCTCAAGTAATCCTAACTTTGGATTGGATTAATTCCAATTGTTTAATAAAAAAAACGTGAACAAATGAGCTTATATTAACTTCAATACAGCTAATTAAATTTGAAATGGGTCTGTGTCTTACGGACCAGAACGGAATGCACTTCGGTTCAAAATATTTGCACACCACAAAGCTATGGATTACTGTTCCAGATGATTCTGAACACGAAAATATTATTTAGTATTATAATGTTGAATCATGTTATACAAAGTGTCATATAGAATTTCAATGAATAGCTTGCATCGATTCACAATAATGTGAAGGGATTTATGGTTCAAAATTTTAATGTTGGCACATCGATTGATAACATATAAATTATAATTCTGAATTCATAGCAGGAAAAGTTATAAATCTTTTCGTTCTTCTGAAAGTATTGTAAAATGCATTATACATTATTATATTTTCAAAAAAACAAAGTTTCACAAAATCAAATCATTAAGTGGTAATAAATATTGGTCCTCCAGATTGCACTTTATTCAAGTCCACCAAAAATTGTCAAGTATAGAAAAAAAAATTCGAAACCTGTTTAAAGAGAATTATTTGCTCGTCAAATGTTTCTCATAGTACCTATAATGCAGTCGACCATAAGGACGTCGTCTAACAAAACTAACAATCTTTTTCAGGTACATACGATTGGTCAGAAAATTGCCCCTTCCGGTCTCTTTTCATCAAATCATCTCCTAGAAGTCTGCTACGTTTTTGATCCCTCTTTTTTGACCAAGATTATCTCATATGATCATATACGCAGGCGCAGGGCGGTAACTTAACGGCAACATTGTACATAAATTTCTATAGTACAATCATGAAGCAGCGCCATCTAAAGAAACTTGTGAAACGCACATTTGGAGGTTCTTACATTTACTAAGTGTCTATTTGACACTAAGTATGAATTCCAAAGAGGGTGGCGATTTCAATCTTCTGTAATCAGAGAATTATATCTTCACTTGAATAAAATTAACATATGACTTCTGTTACTTAAAGATAATATTCCTTCCCTTTCTTCTCTAACCGACAACCTTAAAAAATGAAGTATTTTGATTATATTCAAAGAAAGGACAAAAAAAAAAAAACAACCACTGGTCATTTGAAAACTATCCAAACAATAAAGTTCTTTCTACTTGGTTAGTTTGGTGATTGTTCATGCCTGCGGTTCAACCTAAAGGCAATGTATCTGCAAACTGTAGTTTGAAAGTGTCAATCTCACCCCTAAAACTATCTAGCCCATTAAATAATAAATGACAAACTTTCAACCACAAAAAGAGAAAGCAAAAAAAAAAAACATTGAAAATGATGAAAACTTTCCTTCCAAACAGTTTAACTTCTCTATTGTTAGGCAAAGAAAATGCAAGACGAACGATATCTCTATCAATGCAATGAGGCCATCATCATTATAACAATACCAACCAGATATCAAGACCACCTATCTGCAGCAAGAGTTTTGGACCAAAAAAAAAAAATATATATATAAAATAAAGAATATCCTTAGCCATTCTTCTCTCATTGTGCACTAAGTAGACAATGATTCAGTTCCTACCCCAATATTTTGCGCATCCTTTTGGCCAGATTGTTGGAAGAATGAATTCTGAGCGCTACTACTACATCACCATCACGAACAGGCAACTAGTTGCTGCCGCTTTTTGGACCATGCTGAAAGTGTCAATGCACAAAAAAGACAACAACAGTGAATACCACGACGACGATGATAATGATGACGAGAAGGGCGACGACGACGAAGACCAAAGATAGGAAAGACAACTCAACTTCCAGGACAATAGCAGGAAAAGCTGGTGGCATCTGCACTGAAGGACCTTGCTTTATGCATACAAAATTGTTGCAATCGGTTTCTGGTGAAGTTGCTGCTTCTGCTCTGCATGGTTTGACTTTTAAAAATAGAAGATAACATTCTGCGTTGTTTTGAGGGTGGTATAAGAGACGCACGAATAAGAATTCACAGGTCCAGATTATGGAGCGTAGGGGCCTAAAAACAAATGCGCTAAGGAAGATAATTACATGTAATCATTTAAAGCTTGAATTCTTGTAATTTGTAATTTGGTAATTTGGTTTGCCAATTTCGATAAAATAAATCAAATTTCACTTTGGGTACAAAAATTTTGGCGTTGCAAATTACTGCAATTATTCCTCTTTCATATTTTGATTGTTCAAATCGTTTCGTGTACAAACAAATTTGGGTTCTTAATCAAAGCTGGCGAAATTTTCCGTCCTTCTTTTTCCGTTGTGCAATACGCTGCTCCACGACGGACGACATGCTTTAAATTTGATATAGGTAGCGTTGAAATAACAGTATTCTCGGACGTATTTTTTAGGCGACTATAGGTCTAAAAATAACGGTACCTACCATACAACCGTTATTTTCCTCGAGAATGGCACTAACGAATTCAACTAATTTTCACATGAGTGTATAATAAAACATAAAAAGTGGAAATGAAACCTTCTGAAAAGCACGTGTAACCGTACCTGCCTAAAAGTTTTTTTTCAAATTCCCATACCTTCTCGATAACGTCTCAAGCGATCTTATTATTTTTTTTTTTAAACTTAAATTAAACCATGATGGCATACCATTTTTTATTATTATTATTTTTTTTTAATTTTTAAATATTTTTTCTATAACTTTTTTTTTAATTTGGTGTTTTAAAAACGTGGTAACGAATTTTTATAAAACTTGTTTTTTGTGTATAGCGTATACTTTGTTTTGATTTTTTTTATAATTATATAATTATCGAAAATTTTTTTTAGCATACTTTGATTTCAATTTTTTTAGATACAGATTTCAAACTTTTAATAAAATTTTATAAAATTCTTTTGTATTTTTATTTTGTTGTTGTTAATTTTTCAGCAAACTTGTATTCGAACCAGTCGTGCCCTTTATTATATAACGACTTTAATATTATTTAAAATAAAAAAAAAGTCAGGCGCTATTGAATAAGTCCAACCCTGTTGTTATCACTTGAACTTCTACTTCCGGTTGCCTGTCAAAGTTGAAAACTTTAAATTATCCCATTTTGGTGATCACAATGACGACGACGATGTTGATGATGGCGGTGGAACTGGTATACTGTAATACTCGTACAAAAGCTATAAATACCGGTGGTGGGTGCTGGTTCTAAAATTAATAAGAAGAAGAGTAATGTAGAGAATGGCCAACCTGCATTTTATGTGCACCATTCATTTGGGTTTTGGTTAAATGACAAGCACTGCGGTAGAAAACTGTAAGGCAAAGTTTGTGTACAATGTCATTGTGTTGATTGGTTACAATCGCTTGAATAGTTTGGAAGCTGAAACTTTGTATCGTCTTTGTATGGAGTGGAGTTACTGAAAGGCAGCTATCCTTAAAGTAGGTAAGTGTAGATTGAGTGGCAGATAGTTAAATCGAGATAAATGGTGTAACCTAAATCAGCACTTATATTATATTTGTATTTAAAAGGAGTATAAAATATTGTGTTGTTAATTGTAAAATTTTGAAAATGTGAGTTACAAATAAGCAACTTATATAGATTGAAAGAGATTTAATCATAGTGATATTGTATATTATTTGCATGTTTGAATTTTTTTTAATTGATCACACTTTTCGAGTTTTTATTTGTAATCGATAAATGTTAGAAGTATAAAATAAGTGGCTTACATGGTTGCAATTAATTCATATTTAAACGGCAGCTGAGACAAAAGTTGTTTGCATGACTTGATCAAGTTAAAAGTAAGAAGATCCGAAGAAGACTTCACATCAAAGTACCCCCGTGAAAAAAAACACGGCACGCCCAATTCCTTTCCAATCGAGGTAAACTAACAACTCTTCGAAAACTCAAAGATTTTTTAAAGTTCACTGAGGTCACTTAGCAGTGAATCCCTAAAAATTTGATACTATAATCGTGAATATTATTATTCAATGTTAAAATAAGTTATGAATAACTTTTATGAAATTAATTCAGTAATTCTGAAACAAATCCTTAATAAATCAATAGCAATGAAATATATTTTTCTTACTTACCTATTTATAACAAAACCATAGTTTCTCGTATTGAAAAATCCACGTGCTGTAAAGTAAAATTTGTTTGTTCATTTTTCCACAGCTAATTTTGGGGTCACGTTTTTCCCCATATATACTTAAAATATCATACAAAACCTTCGATATGGAAATGGTTCCATTTGTCAAATGCAGACATATTTTTCAGTATTTATTTCATTTTAAATGATACCTTAATATTTTTTGCGTTTAACCGACACTTCCAAATCCGTTTCGTGCAAAGAAAATCAATTTTAAGGTGTCGCCCAATAACACCTACTTACAGTTCCATTAAGATACAAAACATAGTTTTTCTCAACGCACGGAATATTAATATCTACAACATAACATTATGCAATAAGACATTCTATGTATTGGAAAATTGTGTGCGACAAGACAACAATTTTAATCAACGACACACGCGTCCAACAAAGACACAACACAGAGCTTAAATATACGTGTGGAATATTTTGACAAATGTCTTTCCGTTGCGTTTTTGGTCCTAATATGTCGTCGCATGACTGCCAAATATCAGGCTAACGTTTACATGACAAACACTTCTCATTACTGTCTAATATGAAGGTCCTTCCGTCAATTGATTGCCGACACAAGAAGGTTAAGGTGGTATACATACATAGCTTCTTGTAAGAAAAAAATTTCTATCCTTCTTTTTTCATTTTTATTTGGTATAAACGACGACGTTCAACTTAGAGGAAAACGAAAGTGTTTATGGTTATGCCCCAGTGAGTTCTAAGATCCACTAAGGAATCCTATATATAGTTGAGAAGTGGCGGAGGAACTTCTTCCTATTTTCTACAATAACTACTAAAGCTAATACTCGCATATTGCGTACGTGATTCGCTTTAAGAATCGAAGTTTAAACGAGAACGATAAGCAGTGGTACACAAATTCACTTGAACAGGAAAAAATCTGAAACCTGAAAAGTTTGATTTAAAATTTGTTTAACCGAGTTTCTTGGGACTGAAAGTTAATTATATGTACCATTTTAGGTAAAAGGCTATTTTAGAAAACTCCGGACCTATCCACTATTTTGTTTATAAAAATATGATAGAGGAAGTTTACCTGTACCCCCATTTTCTGAATCAACCGACAACATAATTCCTCCAATTTTTCTATCCCTGAACAGTCTAAAGAATAATTTGTGTCACAAATTTCCCTTATCAACCATAAATTTTGTTTCTTCAATTTTCTTTTCTACGAATATT
Source organism: Baccha elongata (assembly GCA_951217065.1). Classification (NCBI taxonomy): domain Eukaryota; kingdom Metazoa; phylum Arthropoda; class Insecta; order Diptera; family Syrphidae; genus Baccha; species Baccha elongata. Next base: position 6,161,726 of record OX578272.1, read on the forward strand.
TCAATTGCACGGTATAAAATTTTGTGTTTCAAAAGGATATCTTTCAAATGTACCTCATATAAAAAAAAAAATCTTTATTTTTTGAGTTAATAATTCCACACAAAAAAAAGGAAAAATAACTTAATTTTAAATATCACTATTATAAAGACTGGAATTTTATTGGTATAATTTTCACTTAAACTGGACACAAATGGTCAAAAAACTAAAACCAACCTTGGGTTATTTCTTAAACATTTTTGTTATAATTTTTAGATCCAATTTTACACTTATCTATTCCACTGTCTACGGGTAAAAACAAATTTTACCCGTGATAAGGAACAATGCCGAGACTCACTCAATTTTACGACCTATTATTTCAGATGTCTCGGGTGGGGAGGGCTAGGAATGTAGGATGGGTGTAGTAAAATAATATGATGTCTGTGACTTGGATAACTATGTGTAAGCACGCATCTACTATAACGATTATACTTTTTCCGTGTTTGCTAATTTTACACCTACTTATTCCCACCGAGTTTCCGTGGCAAATATATACATAGTTGGGGAACCAAAATGACAAGTTGATGGATATTACTGGAGAGTTTGTCTTCTGTTAGTCTTATCTCACGGTTGGACTTAAAGGTGGGGAGAAGTCTTTCTTGTTACCATTAATATTATGAAGTGGAAACTAATTTGTTTTTGAATTCCGTGGAGTTGGACTATACCCTTGTCAAAGTTTGTTTGGTTTATTTTAAATGAATATTAAAGATTGGTGTTTCGATACCTTTTTAGGGTTTTGAATTTATAACACTGAAGTGATATATATTGAAGTAAGTGTATAGGTACGTACAAAAGCAAGGATGAGAATATTTGTGAAGAACGACAGTTTTGATACTCGGATACACGTGGTGCTTATTATTTGGCCATAAGATATAAGAAAGAGAAGTATGAGGCTGATGCATTCAAAATTAAATAGTATAAGTTAGAAATTGTTCAGGTTCGGGTTTCCCCATATTTATTCTGCCTTTGCGTAAGGGACATCACAAAAAAAACTTTCTTTTTTGTGTGTAATCGTTTTTGAAAAAAAGATATGGATTTTGTTGGCGATTACTAGATGTGTGCTGGAGAGCTGGAAAATATATCAATACCCATTTTTATTTATTCTTTTCTACCAAACTCCTTCCGAAGTGAAAATACACCATTATTGAAACACACCATTATTGAAAACACAAATTAATTCGTTTCCTCTTTAAGCTGTTGAATGAAAGCATTTACTTTCATTATTCTCTTCAACTATCATATAAAGGAATATTTTCAAGAACGAAAGCATTTCATACCAATAGCTTTATAAGGTGATGTAAATTGAATGGCTATCTCTTTTTCAATTTTCCGTTTAACCATCACTGACCGTAATTCAATGTGTGTCCTTATTTTCAATATTTACAGTAGGTTACTCTTTACACTGCTTAAATGATTCATTAAAATGGAAAAGAAATTATTAAGTTTTTCGTGAAATCTGACTGTTATTTAAAAGACTCTAGCCCCACATTTGCACGGGTATCACTATATAATATAATATATTATCTATTATAATTGGAAAGACATCGGCGCAGGGCCAAAAGTCTACGGACCAAAAGTTCATAATGGCCCAGATAATGACGAACTAAACGTCAAAAGTCCGTAACTGGATTATGTACTCTTAATCCACCATGCAGGGTTAAAAGTTCAGTATGGAATTTCGGCCTGTGGACTTTTGGCCCTGCACCAATTTATTACGAATTTTTTTTAGGACTTAGATATTTAAAGTTACAGCGGGCATCAGATCAGGAATCAGGCTTAAATTAAAACTGCTATATTAACTTTTATTTTGTGATTTTCTAGAGTGATTTTCTAACAGTGAAATTTTAGTAAAACGACTATGGAAAAACGTGTGTACCACTATCACAACAACAGCGGAAGTATTTGAGTCATGCGTGATAATCGGTATACATTTTTTAAAAAGTGCTCCAATCAAAGAACTTCTTGGTTCCAAAACGCATGTAATTTTTTTAAAATGTTACCATCTATTTATAGAATTCATTCTCTTCAATTCGAAAATTGAAAAATCAAAGTTGTTTTTCTCATATATTTTATTTCAAACCACTTTTGCCGTTTTTGAGCTTTTTTTTAACAATTTTATGGCTGGTACTGTAATATAAACAATTACATAATAATAATTAGGTAATAATTATTTACGGCTATCGATTGTGTGGCGTTTTTTTGTTTAGCAAAGCCAAGCCTCGATGGAATTCGTGTAGAAAAAATCTCATAAGAAAGTATACAAAATGTTCGCTGTTTAATTTGTTTGAGGTCGTCTTAACTTCTTCGATGTGTGATATCAATCAAGAATTGATGATAATGATCTGCATAACTATTCAAACAATGATTAAAAAGGTCTACAGCTCAATTAGGTTGTTAATATTTTGGCATGATGCCAACGACTTTGAAAAAATTAGTAAAACAATTTTTTTTATCAGCGTTTTTTTCATGTTTGATATTTATTGTTTTTCATACTTGCTTCATTAATAATAATATATATATACACATTGTTATTAAGTTTAACTTAAATTCTTAATTGTCAATTACTTACAATTATTATTATTATTTTACAATTTGACTAAATAATACAAGATTTATATTTCTGATATTTTATTCCTACCTAGGATTTCGGTACATACAAAAGTGCAGTTTTTCATTTCCTTTTTATATTGCGCGCATTTTGATTGGAGCTTTTTTACACAAAAATACCCCTTTCTATCTTTAAAATCTACCTTTATATTTAACTACATTTAATTACACAGTTAAATTTTATTATACAAAACAAAATTTTATAATTCTTAGCATCTTTTATTTGTTTAAAGGATTGAAAGGATTATGATGAATCAGCACAGCTGTATTTCTTTTAAATTAACTTAAGCAATTACAATCAAGTTTATTTACAAACGGTTCAATGAGTTAAAACTGCCGGAAACCACAACTTAATAGAAAATAAAAATAATTGAATTCAACTGTCTATAAATGCAAAAAAAAAACTATTTAAAAAGATACCCTGCCAGGTTGTAGATATTGGAGGCGTTGTTTTGGATCAAATCAATGCGAACATCAAATAAAATTCAGATAACAATTTTCCACCCAATAAATGGTCATTAGCGAGTAATTATTGCAGTGATTGTAATTATTTTCATTTATTTATACAATATTCACTCGGTTCGAATTATGCGGTTGATTAAAGTAGATCCGATGAGAAGCAATTTGATTCTGATTTGCGGTATTCGTAGCGTACCTATCAACCACCCACATCACAGTCACTGGGCCGTATGAGTGTTTTTCATTTTATTTAATTTACCTGCGTTGGGCGATGAAATTGGATTTTGATGATAATGTTGTGGCTGTAAGGCGGCAGATAGGTTTTGGGTACGAATTTACGCATGAAGTGTTTGGATTGCTCTGAAAGTGACTGTTAAAATTAATGGAGAAAATATTTAATGAATAAACGCAAAAAAAAAAATTATATACATAGTTCGGTGTAGTCGACATTCGTATAATTATAATTTTTTTTTGCATGGAATGTTTGTTTATATACGTAAAGAGTAAGCATAACTTATTTTCAGGAGTTTTTATAATTATTATTATTAATGCAAATTGAATGAAGATGAATATGAAGCTAGAACATACACACATACTTCCAAAATTATGAGCTCTGATAAATAGTTTGTCACGATTTTATGATAGCAAAGTCAATGAAGAGAATAAGCTGCAAACATACAATTAAGAACTTCAAAAGCTTGTTAAAGGGCATTTTCAATATCAATATGAAGGGTAAATATATTCACAAAACAGCTGCATTGAGGATAGCTGAGTTCTACATCTTTCGTGGTCAAATAAATTAATACAGGTCCTGGAAGTACTACATCAATAAACTGAGCTACAAACTGAAAAAAAAAAAAAATAACAAATCTGTTGAGCTGTACGTATATTTAATAACTTTTTGATAATTCAATATAATGAATGTATGTTTGAAAAAATAAACATAAGGAATTCATATTTTGGATTTTGGCTGCATTGAAGCTGCACAGCGGATTTAGAAATAGAGTGACGTTGTTCGGCAATTGTTTTGATTGATATCAATTTTTACAAACAGAAACATATAAATAATTATTGGTGCCGACAGCTTCGAATAGCCTATTCATTAGAGAATTTAGTTCATTATTCACACATTAGATCAAAAATCTATTAAACGACAATCATAATACCGAAATTTAGTTTGATTGATAAATGTTTTCGTTTATCAAACAATTGATATTTGACAACCGTAATCGAGGGGCATAAGTTTCCAAAAAAATCGCAAAAAACTGAATTCCATCGTGTGCACTGTATTGTTTATTAAGTTAATAATTCTGTGATGGCATTATTTTTTAGATAATTGGAACTGCTGTAATTTTTTTTTTGTTCAATTAATGCGAATCACACTATCTTCACCAACAGTACACTTTTATTCAATGAAGCAATAAGAATTATTTTACTTTGTGCATAAAAGTGAATACAACCGGTGGCGGTAATACTTAAATGTTGGTACTGTGTATGAGAAATTTTACGTGGCTATTATTTAACTGGCGATTATAAAAACTTAAAATAAATGAATTTTTTGGCTGGCAATTAAAAATAAGTTTAATGTAAATACGGAAAAAAACTGATTTGTTGTGATATTTTTAATCAAATAAAATTAGTTTAATACAACAACTTAAACTAATTTTATTCCTTTCAATCCATCATGAGAAAATCTTCCATATTTTTATAGGTAATTTTGTTTTATTTTATTTACATAATTGAGTGAATTTTTGTTTTTTTTTTTTCTTAAATTAATTTTTAAATAAAATTTGTTACAGTCCAAAGATATGTCACTTTTTAATAATTTATTAATTTTTATTTCTGGATATGTTGCATCTAAATGTGTTTATTTTCTAAATAAATACCTAATTCTATGAATAACAGTCGATTATTTTTTCATCTTTTATATAATATCAAATATAAACAGTTTGCATAACTATCCTTAAATTGATTTTAGCCATTTCTTAGTTTCGATATTTTTTTTTCTTTCTTTTGATATACTCGATTAGTTGATTATGTTCCTCCCAGAACAATGCGGGTGGGATTTATCTTTTTCATATTTAAGTTCAAAGTTCAACTTATAATGTCCAAGGATCTGTACAATTTTCAAAATGCATGGCCTTATTTTTCTTTTCAATCTTATGAGCTAAAGCTTTTTAATATAATTTGTTTTGTTTTTTTTTTTACGTAATGCAAATATTGTATAATATATTTATATTTAATGTTAAGGTAGGTTATTGTTTTTTATTTTATTTATGTATATATATATGATTTATATAGAGGAAGCTCCAGTTACAGTATTTCGCATTCAGTGCTGTTTCCAACTTGTTGCTTAAAAAAATAAAAAAAATTAAATTATATTAAAAGAAGTGAGATGATTTTTTTAGAGTTAAATTCAGTACCTTTATAGTGAACATCTCTGTACATAGTAGGACACGCTTTTCCGTTCACTTTCGATGTTTTAAAGTCAATATTTGTCCGAACCGGTCGATGTAGAAGAGGTTGCGGTGGTCTATAATTATTACCCAAAGGTGCCTTTGGATGATCTGGTGTACCTTGCATCAGGCGCCGCAGGGCATGTAGCTAAATATGTATGAAATAAATGCATCATGAGTATAATATAATAATGGCTAGAATTTCCATCTAATCATACTCTTAACTGTTATAATAAGAAAAAGCCTTTCATATGAATCTCTTGCAACCACTTTTCAATTTGTATTCCCTAAATCTCTTACATGAACCTTTTCACTGTCGTGAAGTATAAAAAAAAGAACTGTTTGTAATTTACTTTCAAGCCGATTAAAAAAGGATTCCCATCTCAGACAGCAACAGAAAGAAAGATATTTCTACATCTGTACATGCATACTGCACTCCTGTGTTTCATTTCCCATGGGACAAGAATATTTTATTATAATTTTTTTTTTCAACAACAGCTGATGGTTTATATTCATATATTTTTTTTGTGCTCATTTCTTACTTTATCCTTGCCCTTATTGTGAGCGCCAAAGGACACTTATCTGTTCAGTTATTCGCCACTGAAAAGAAGGATTTTACTATTTCCTACAGCTTTCACTCTCGTTTGGTGCGAATGTGGTTGCATGCTGTATGGTGGATGGTGGAATTGTATTTTGTGCATGGTTTACTAAAGCTCAGTTAAAACCGTCATCCATCATCATACAGTTCCATTGCCGTGGAAAATTAAAAAAAAAAAATTTACCATTTTAATTAAAATAATTCCATGCAGAGACATGGTAGTATATATCTATTCCCTTGGCCCCAACTTGCAAAGATTTTTTTTTTTTATATTTCCGGTATTTTCTGTGACGACAACGGCGACAACGATGTCGTCGGCAGCAGCTTGCAAAACTACTCACGCGACTTGGGATTCGTAATTTTTCAAAAAATTATCTATTCAGGATACACAAATGTGTCGTTGTCCCGAAAATAAGGACACAATCCAGACAAAAGTTATTCAACTAAGGAGGCAACGCGCCATCGAAACTATAATAGGAATCTGTAAAAGTGAGATGTGCCAGTAGCATCACATTCCCTGCAAAATGGGAGGAAAAATATATACAAGTTTTATAATATTAAAAAAAGAGAATAAACATATATATATACATATATAAAGAGAACACGTATGATAGAAAATGTGTGTTGCAAGTTCCTGAATATTTTGTGGACTAAAAGGACACAAGTGTTCTCGTTCCATATGACATAAGTGAGATTTAATCACCGTTGGGTAGGATAGAGGACATTATTTTATGGTTTTATCAACCAAGTGGGACATTTTGTCAAAATGAGGGCTTTCTTATAGTAGACTAAAGGATATAATTCAATGAATTTCCGGAATATTAAAATAATTATAATTATTTTTTATTGCAAATAAAAACTTATGAAAAAGAGAAACTTAAGCAAAAAGATGTAAGTTGTACGAAATTGCTCATGTAGCGAGCTAAAAGGAACTTGAACATTTTAAAACAAGCCAGAATACCTATTTATACAAAAATCATAATCATAATAACTTATCCACATTTTAATCGGTTCTATCTGAAATTTAAGTTATTATGCTGAATTTTAAGTACTTAGTGCATCTTTAGAAAATGTAAGTATTTTATTTTTTGAGCTTAATTAGTTATACTTTTAAACTAAATTTTATTAAAATCCGTCAACAGGTTTTTGAAATATTGAATTAAAAAAAACAGCATTTTAAAAATTATTTAAAACTTACCAAAAAAAAAAGTAAAACGAAGTAAATACAAAAATTTCAGTTTCGAATTTTATTAAAATCGCCTCAGCCTTTATCGAGATAGCCGAAAATTTTAAAAACTCGATCATGGTGGTCATCATTACCTTAATCAACTTCACCGAATTTTCGATTACCTTGATCAATAGTCCCTATTCGAAGTGAATTTCTATAGATTTTCATTAAAATCACAAATTTTCATAACATGCCAAATCATGCAACCGCTTATTTTATATTCAAAAACGCCTTCAACGATCCTAACTAAATTTTGTATATGTAAAGGCATTATTGTTAATGATATGATATTATGTAAACCGAATTTTCTAAAAAAGTAATTAAACATTACATTTTAAATAAGTTGTACCATTGAGTTTATATATACACATAGAGAAATCATGTGTACGTTTCAAATACTGCTCGTATGATGTCATTATTATCAACTTATTATTTTTTTAACTCTTGTAGCAATTATTAGTTAAAAGTCAAGAGAAATAAAGAAAAAGAAATAGGTACAAAAATATGCAGAGGATTTTTGTTCGGTTTGGTTTGAATAATTTTCGTTACATGGAATAAGGATACAATTAATTACTCGATATGCTCATTTAGCGACATCTACTTCGTTGAATTTGAAACCATCTTGCTTCTTCTATGTGTATAAACTCAATGGTTAAACATAATTCAAAATGCCGTACCCATTACAGGAAATTTATTTTATTTTTACATAAAATACCATAATGTTTATTATTATCTACTTTAAGCTTGTAAATTAATTCACAATAAATTCCCAAACTTGTCATAAGTTCAAGTTTTTGTGACTATTGTGACTCAGTTCATATTTTTTTAATTTCAAATTATTTTTTTTTTCTTTTAATTTTTTTATTTCGTTTTTATAAAAATAATATCAACGAAATTTGCGCTAATAGATTTATATTGCTCGCATCCCAAGCAAACTTTTCCTCAGTGATTCAAAACAATTAAGCATTTTAAATTATTAAATTATTCAAATGCTTCTGTGCTGTGACTTTAAATGCACTCAATTAACAAGCTTAAAAAATACAATATTTTTATAAGAATTTAACACACACACTCTAGATTCCATAAATAAACTTTTTAATTAGTTATTTTCATTTACTTTGAGGACGAAGCTTACATAAACAGCAACTCCCCGAGGAAACCCTTTTGGTGTGACACAATTGCTAATATTAAATCCTTCCAATGTTATGCAAGTACACCTGTCACACACAACCACTATACCGACTACCCTGATCTGTGTTAAAATAAACCATCCATTTACTCGACTAAAAATATATTGCATGCATCATAATATGGTCATTTAACGACATCTAGTGATTGTTCCCACAACAATGCAACGAAGCGCCATGTAGCATACATCCACTCTCCTACAGTTTCAGGTGAGCTGAATTACCTTCATTAAATGACCGCCCAGAAACAACACATTCAACCCACACACACCAACTCGGATGGCTGAATGGATTGATGGATGCAACACTGCATGGCAGGTTGCACATTTTATGTCATTACAGTGCACTTTTAATTACAATTGTAAATTACATGCTACATTTCACATCAGGCAGCACGACTCGCGACTCGATCCGACTTCATCATTTGCAACACACTTTATATATAAACAAACAACGTGACCTTTAATTAATGAAAAACCGTTGTTCAGTTGGGCGTGATTTAAGAAAAGGAGCAACACAAAATAAAAAGAGTAAATAAATACTTCATTATACAGCATCGTCAACGCGGGTAGGCACTCATTTTGCTCCACCTTGCGTGAAATGTATGCAACTGTATATAACATGCAGGAAACAGCAGCTGCATTCTTGCATAATAACCGATTTAAAATTCAACCAGGAAAATGTATAACCTTTCCCACTATATCCTTGTAAATTAAATAAAAACAAAAAAAAAAAAACACTACCAACAAGCATCTTCCTTGAGGATCTCGCACCGAGGCATTAATTAGGCGCGCCAACGCTTTTTTTTTAATTTATTAATTTAATTTTAAATATTCATAATAACCAGGAGAAAGTTGACTCTTACCGAGCAATAAGGAAATATCACACTCGAGGTGACAACTTAAAACTTGTGGATGGGGACAATTTAATGATGACTCATAATTTATTACAAACTCTAATAAGATTCTATGTTGACTAGAATTAAGCATTCGATAGGAAAAATTGAATGAAGAAATGTTGTTTTTTTATTCTTGAGCTGTGTCCAGACCAATGAAACATTTCGCAAATTACAGAGGAGAAAATTAAGTGTTCATTCTTTTGAAAATCTTAAAACTTCAGGTGGTTGATAAAATGGGAGACATTTTTAAGAAACATTTCAGAAATAATTGGAAATCATTTCAAAAACGTTTTTTCAACAATGATTCTTGAAATATTTCTTGGACTGAAAATATCTTCAAGGACTATATCTGGCAGCTTAAATTTGTCTATTCTTGCAATAGAGGGTTGCCAGGTGCTAAAAATATTTTATTTGAGAACTGATTTTTTTTATGAACAAACTTTAATTTATTTACGTTGACTGAAAAAAAAATTGAAAAATTGATGGCTTATTTATATAAACAGACGCATCCGAGCGAAACGATAATCTTGTTTTCACTAAAGACCGATAAAAGCTTATTTTTGTAGTAAGTTTACTTGAAATTAAATGGAAGTTTAGAATATATACTTGGTTGGATTCTTTTCAATGAATTGTCACATTATATTAAAACTCAATGTTTAAGTCAATAAAGTGACACCTGATTTTAGATAACCTTAAACTATTGGTCCTTCGATACGGTTAAGCCTCCTCAGTTAAGCAAAATACCTCAGTTTGTTGGTATCTACCTAATATTTTGCTGTAAGAAATGACTAAGGCTATTTCAATAACCGAAACTGGGATCGCTTTTTCCGAAAACTTTTATATATGAGTTTTAAAGCGTTTGGCAAAATGTTGGACCAATAGGATTATAACAACACTTTCAAAAGCAATGTTTTCCCCTTATTTTTTCTGCGGCAGCAATGTGCCGTGTAACACCTATACTAAAAAAATAAAAATACAAAAACTGAACTGAAAAACTGAAATACCTACAAAAACTGAACGCACAAACTTGCTCTCATAGAAAATAATGAGAAAACAAAAATTAAAATTAATTTATTTTCAATTTCAAGCAAAACTTTCTTGAAACATCTACGCTACAAGTAGAACGTAAAAACATTATTTAATCAAAACCACATTAAAGCTATTTTTAAGAATGTGGGTAATTATGTTAATTTGGCTCGTTAGGTTCGTTAGGTATTTTCACAAAACTGAGGTGATAATTGCCAAAGTATAGAATTAAAAATCAGAATATCCTTTTATTTTTCCCCCTCGATGAATACAAAAAAAATGTGCCATTCCGCTTGTAAGTGTAGCTTAGAGGTTGTTTCATTATAAAAAAAAAACATGAAAAATATAAAACATGTCCATTTGGATTCTTAAATAACGTTTTGAGTTTATAAACTCATCAGAAAATAAAGAAACATAAATAAATTTAAATTTAATCTTAGTCTTATGAAAAAATCACTCAATTTATTACTGTGCTATAAAAATCCAACAAAAAACTCTTGCAGCTATAAATTAAAATCTTATACTCTTTTTTAAGCATCCAGTTTTGCACGGCATCAGACAACTCAAAAAGAAAAATCTTTTAGATTTCCACCTTTAAATCCACGGAAGTAGGTAGATATACATTCGACGACGAACGACTATGGCGAGAAATGTATTCAAAGCTCATCTCGCCATTGTGGTAGAAACATTTCCTGAATATAGACAAAACACAGCCAGGGGTTGTAGACCTACTCATCGTGCTGTATCTCTGTAGTGTATAGTTAAGCTGTTAGTGACGTTGCACTAAAAATAACAAAAAAAAAAAAAAAACAGGCAAACCGGCGACAACAACAACACCAGATGCACACAATTAGAATAAGTAGGTTGGGGATGGGGATTTTATCTTGTTGTGAAATGAAATTCAAAACGAAGCAAAACTACTGTAACGCCTCATTTATGTCTGGCTAAGAATTTGTGGAGACAAAAACTTCACCCTTGTAGGAAATCATCGTTTTTGTGGTATCTATTCTCTATAGGTATACATATATATGTAGCTGTACTCACCTGCTGTTTTGTAATATAAATAGGTTTGTTAAGAACTATCCAAGTGACTGTCTCATGACAAGCTGGAGCCGTCGTTGAACCATCATACGTCATGTAGTGGTCGGTATCTGGAAGTAACCCTCGAATAGAGAGACGTTTTATAATCACTTCATCGCCACCAAATCGAATCCTTTCCAGTTGATCGGTTAGCATTCGAAGTTCGGCATTTGACAGGTCACCCAACTGTTGGAAAAGTTATAAGTTTGAAAAGTTAAACTTTAAGGAATAAGATGGTTGGTTTTTTTCTTACCTGTAGGAGAACAGCAACACCAACAATTCCCTGTGCGCGGTTTAATGCTTCTGAGAAGTTTGTATAAAGCTGGGAGTTATAGCCGAATATTTGAATCTGAAAAAAAGAGCAATGAAAGTGTTAAAAGGAAGAATTTCTTTAATCAAATGAAGCAATTATGAACTAAAATACTTGGAGGTAAATCAAAAAGTTTTTTTTTCTAAAATATGTATAATTTCACTCCCCGGGATTCGGTTGCATCCGCATAAATTTACACTCGCATAAAATTCTATTACTGAATCTGATGAATGAGCTGCATTATCGACCCGCGAACTACTTTTCTATTTTCTAAGTTGAACTTGGGCGCGTTCAAGTGCACACGAGAAAAGCAATCTAAGATACTTTCGTATCGTAAAAAAAACTTTATGCTTTTCAACGATCCAAACATTTTTATTTCTGTTTTTAAAAATTAAGATTTGTTAACTATCTGCTTTATTTTGAATTTTTTTGCATAAAAATCACTTTCATTCGCACCAATTTTACTGCGGATTTGCATTTCCAACATTTGTATGGAGTGGGATGTGTTGCGGATGCATTTCGTTTTCAGTAATACCAATTTTCCGAACAACGTTACCGACATTTATTCCCGCGTGTGGCTTGTGGATTCGCTAATAGCAAATATTAACTTTTATATTCACAATAGTATGCCTTCGATTAATCCAGATGTAAGATTAAATCCGGCTCCAAATTGAGTTCAATCTGAAAACCGAATCTAAATGCGCTAAATTTATAAATATTGACAATTTTTAAAGTTTATTGGGTAAATTTTAAATCCATCGGATTCATAAGCATAAAGAAATTAATTATTGGATTTTAGCAGCCCGGATTCAATGACTGGACTTAAAATTCATTTCATATTTATTGAAAAATGTATGTAGGTACTATTTAATGAACCTGGATCTATTTATTGGATGTTAATTTTATTTAAGTCTGATTTAAATCCATAGTGAATAACATGGTAGTAGTAAGTATTCAATTAACCTGGATTTAAAAGTTGAATTTAAAATTAATTTGTATCTTCTTTATATAGTGAATAATGTGAAGGTTCCACTAAAATTTTCATTCATTATTACGAGAAACTTATTATGTTTTTATTCATGTATTTAATTATTGTGACAATAAAAATGGACAGTTATTTGTAGACACAATAAAGGATTAAGTCCGTTTATTTAATCAACAACAGAGTTTATGAATACAAAAAAATGAAAAAACATTTGTTGATTTCTTTAATCAAAAGTAAGTTAATTGTCACTATAAACTAATTTTTTTATGTTTATTGCTAATTTAATTAAATTAACAAAAGATAAGCACAATGTTTCTCACAAAACAAAACAAAAATGCACGACTGGGTCGCAGGAACTTGCTCTTGTTGCAAACCACGGGATTGTGAAAATTTTATTTAATTAATTATGTTGAAATATGAAAAAGTGTCCTAAATATGAGAAAAGAACATTACATGCCTGTTTATTCAAAATCTTTAAATGCCATCTTATGTTGAATGCTTATATTTAATATCGTACTAAATTTAAATGAAATCGGTTCGGCCGTTATCAATTTATGGCCAAATTTGTGAAAAACCGTTAACACCAAATCTCCGTTATATGCATTTTTAGCAAAAAAAACCTGAAATGCAGTTATATTAGGACTACTAAAAATATCACGTACACCAAGTTTCATCAAAATCGTTAGAGTCGATTTTGAGAAAATTGGGAAAAACGAAAATCGTTATATGGGGGATACCCGTTATAGCCGGGCTAAAACACAAATTCGAATTTCTCCTCTAGGGAATTACTAAAAAGTACTACATACGGAGTTAAAATAAAATCCGAGTAACCGTTCAGGCTATAGATAGGGGCACAGACAACCGCACATACGCACACACAGACCGACGGATGCCATGACGAAACCTATTTTGGTCTTCTCTATCATCATAATGTCATGTTTGATTAAAACCTTTTTTTGCACGAAACCAATACTTTCCCTATGAGCAAGTAAAAAAACAGAAACTGGGAAATTCCTGTAAAGTAATTCATAACCATGGATTGACCGATTTTTATAATATATTAGAGTTAGTTATTTATAAATGTCATGTATAATCCAAAGTATAGTTGGGAAAAGACATAACTTGCTCAACATAATAAGCAAAATCAATTTATTTTCGTGGCTTCTCTAATTATTATAAGTAATGCAATTTTTTGTCAAAATAGCATTTACTTTGGGGTAGCAATTTAGAAGCACCAATATTATTTTCATTCAATTGAATCAATCAGCTATCCCCTTAAGCCCTATAATTTTACATATATTCGTGTTCAATGTTCATTATATTGATGTTCTTCATCACTATTTAGTCTTAATGACTAAAAGCGGCTCATGTTCAACTCAAACAACGCCTCGTCAACTTAAATGTCTGCCGGTCAATCTATAATTGCGTACAGTTTCCAATCGGATATCGAAGTCCACTCATGCACTTCTAATTGTCTCTCATTTAGAATCGAGTAAGGAGTCACACAGGAATAACATTGGAAATATATATCTAATCCAACAATTTCTGCAGCAGCAACAGCAATCAATTTTCTCAAAGCATCGCCATCAGTAGGTTTGTATTATATTTCGGTATATCCTTGATGTGATTCCGAAAATTTGTTACAATACAGAATGAAGATTGGAAAGTGGTTGAACGCACCCACCCACTCCTTCTTCTTGTCGATTTAACAATTTCAAAGAACTGATTTCATTATGATGCTTAACATTATAACAGTGTTGTGCATTATTTTCTTACAAAAATGTATTGTTTTGTAATTTATTTAGTCGAGTCTCTTTTTGTTTATTTTTTTACGCTGGCTTTTTGATTATTAAAAAAACTTATAACATATACTGGACATTAATTAAAAAAAAACAAATTAAAATATTGTTAAAGTTGCGGTTTAACAGAGAAGAAATATTTTGACTTCAAACAAATCATTTCTTTATTTTCTTTTATTTTTAGGAAAAGTTTTGAAACTCATATTTCCAAGTACGACTACTTTTTCATTTTTCATGATTTTGTGTACTGACCAGACAGAAGTTGAACTGAGCGAAATCGTTGTGCAAAATTATAAGTAGTTACTAACAGTCGATCAAAAGAAGAATGCAAATATTAATATCTTCTCGGGTATTGTATTTGATGATTAATTTTTTATCGTAAACTTAAATTAAACGGAAGTCAGATGAAATCCCGAAAACCAGAAATCTCAAAATCACTGAATTCCGTAAACCAGAAATCCGGAATATTCAAAATCCCGAAACCGCGATACACTGAAAAATACATTTTTCGAACAAAAATTTAATTTAAAAAAATTATTTGTGAAAGCTTTTTCCGTTCCGAGAATTTTTTGTTTTGATTTTCGAAATCCCAAAAAGTTATTACCTGCTTATATAAAATGAAAAATTGCTAAATATTCATTTTATATAATTTTTGGGACTGTGGGAATTTGGGTTTTCGGTATTTTGTTTTCGATGTTTCGGGATTTTGGGTTTTTCAGGTACCTACTGGATATTTGAGCTTTTGGATTTTCAGGATTCCGAACCTGAAACGCATGTTTATTCGGCTGTTTCTTACGATTTGGGTTAAATTTGTGATATTTTTTTTGAATAAATATGTACTTCATGGAGATCATATCATGGTGAACCAGAGCTTACTTTACGGTAGCTTTTTCCAAGAGTTGGTCTTAAGGGTGGCATACAAAAATGACGTCAAATCATAAAACGAATGTATAATAAAATGACATTTACAAGTTTTTAATAAAATCTCCATCAATAACTTTTTTGTTTGGATTTGCGGCTATTCTGAGTTTACTTTGTAAAAATGCCCTCCTCTATGAATCGAAGTACTTTAAAAAAAAGAAATTTTCTATTTGAGATATACCTATTTATATTTTTTTTTTAATTTTTTTTTGTTTTCATTTATTTATGTGAATTCTATCACCTTTTTTTTTGAACATTTCGATTTTCGGAGAATTGTGGCTCTGAACGCAATAATTTTCATGGTCGAAAAACACAATATGCGTTAGTCTCGTTTGAATAAAAAAAAAATAATCAAGAACCACAGGACACTTATGTTACACATCGGTCAGCAGCTTCATTTCAGCCTCGTAAGTACTTTTTTATTGTTGATTTTATAACAATTAATTTTGTTTAATAGTTTAAAAAAAAATCATCTGAAATAAAATAATTTTGTTAATTTTATCAGCACATCACTGTTCTTGTTTCTATATACACTTCCACATTCACCTAGTTCGACTCGTTTGTCGTCGTCATCGTCGTCGTAACAAATCGGTGCCAATTTGCAGGACAATTAATTTGTGTTTTGTACTATTTTTGTGGGTGTGTCGATGTTTGTGTGACTTTGTTTGATTGTGCGTGATGTGTGAGTATCTAGGGAGCAGTTTAGTCAGAGTGGATATACTAGCTAGATACACTAACTCCAACAGCTGCTGGTGCCTATTCACCCGAGAGTGTTACAATTGCTATTTGCTGGATGAGACATAAAGCCTTTAATCCTCTGCAAATACGACCATTGCTGTTTCTGTTTGCATTTGCTTCATGTTTCATCATTATGGGAAGCAAGGGTGTGTAGTATGTTAATACATAGCTATACATTGTGTGTAGTGGCGTCTCTAGAGAAGGATGGTTGAGAGAGGAAGCACGGTTTAGATAGTATGTGCAGAATAATTGATCGGATTAGAGAAATGTGTGTTTTGTTCAAAGATCTTCTGGCTGATGGGATGCTTTGTGGTCTGTTTTATTGTGAAATTTGATTCGAGTCAAATTAGTTGAAATTAAAGTAAGGCAAAGCAATCTATGCCAAAGAGTGCTTAGATGTTTTCCAAGAACTACTTTGATTTTTTTGTGATTTGAAATACGTAAAGCTAATTGAAAGGAGAGGTTGTCTAATTATTTGGTATGATTTTCTTAGAAACAATTAATTAGAATTGTAATTTCAATTAAAAAGTCTTAAAATTGCGTTCTCTTTCATAAACTATAAGGGGGCGTGCATTCTAAGAACACAATCGGTTTTAATTAGAATATTAAGTTTTTTTCACCCTGCAACCTCGCTATTATTTTATTATTCATCATTATTTAGATTTTTATTTGTATTTAACTATTTATTTTATTTTCAGAAAATAGGTTCGAAGAAATTGTCTTTAATATCACTAATTCTGTCAAAGAATGTCATATAATTCCTTATTTATAAAAACGAAACTGAAATAACTTCTCAGAATTTATTTTTTGAATTGACTTGAAGAAGCCATTCGAAACCACTCCATGATAATAAAGCTTATTCTATGCTAACGGTCGTGATGCGGTGTTGCAGATGACTGTATTCAACTATATAAAGCAATTGTAAATATTCCAATACAGGTTGAGTCAATATAGATGTATTTTAAAACTGACGTTTTCAGAAATCAGCTCACCGGAAATTTCAGTCAGATAAAAAAAAAATTCTTTGGCTCCAATTGTAAAACTTAGGACTAAGTACACCCTCAAAAATAACACCCGAAGATAACTTACTACATACTTTTAAGTTTAAGTTTAAGTTAAGTTTAATATACAATAATGCAAATTTGTAAAATCACATGGTTGTATTGTTATTTATTATTATTTTAAAACTCCAAATAAATAAAAGTTGCTGATTAATCAGTAGTCATTTGGTCAATGATCATCAACCTTATTTGCAAGAATTTCGTATTGTGTGAGTAATAAGCGGAAGCATGCAATCCAATTATTGTACCATCTTCACTTTTTGTCTACTCTCTGTCTCTCAGATCTGCAACTCCATTGTGGCAACAGCAAAGGTTTATTTATCTTTATAGGAAAAGTAAAGAATCTTATGAAACATAAATATTTACTCGGAATTCTATTTATAAATTTATACGATGTTGAAGCTTTTTTTTTTTTTGTAAAGATAAGAATAAGAAATAATATTGGGTTCTGCATTTTTGTTATCAAAACGAATTTTCAGTCGAAAAATGAAATTAAATACATTTAGTTGTGTCTTCTTTTTACTGATCGTTTTATTTATTTCTAATGGCAACAGCATCGGTGATGAAACAAATATGCCACCCTTACGTAAATTTAATCGAACTGCAGCAGGAAGAAGTATCTTTCTAGTCCCACCAAGATGTAAAACTGATAGCAAAGGGCGATGTCGTGGGAGAATTAAACATTAAAATTTTATTGTAAAAATCCGACACAAATTAAGATAGCGTGGGATTAAAAAAAAAAAAACCAAGTGAAAAAGAATTAAGTTGTTTATTAAGGAAAAAAAGAGGAATTATTTTGAATGAATTTGTTATGTTAATAAAGTTTTATTGTTATCTTATGAAAAAAAAGTCTTATTATTTAACGTTGAAAGATACTTAATAAGAAACCTTTCAGCGCTGATGATAACCAAATCGCAAAGTGGCTGCCCTATTTACTCGATAGCCTCACGAATTCCATCTTTGAGGTCTTGAATCGACGCTGGGCTGTTGGCGTAGACCTTATCTTTCACGTGGCCCCAAAGGAAGAAGTCGCAAGGTGTTAAATCACAAGATCTCGGTGGCCAATTGTGATAACCTCTTCGAGAGATAACACGGTCCGGAAACTTTTCCCGTGAAAGATCGATGGTTTCATTGCTTGTGTGGCACGTAAGGCCGTCTTGTTGAAAGTAAACGTTGTCCAGATCAATACCATCCAATTCCGGCCATAAAAAATCATTAATCATCTCTCGATAGCGCAATCCATTGACCGTAACTGTTGCTTCAGCCTCATTTTCGAAAAAGTAAGGTCCAATGGGGAGCGGTTCGGAAGCCCGTTTTTTAAAATCCCGTATTTTATAATCCCGCAAAAAAAAATTTAAAATCCCGATTCTAAAGTACCGCTTTTTCAAAATCCCGCTTTTAATAATCCTGTTTAAACAGAATTCCGTTTCTCGTTAGCCCGCTTTTTAAAATCCCGTTTAATCCCGCTTAGCCTGTTTCGTATTTTGATAAATTTACTGAATGTTGTACACATAAATATTACCTAGCAGTTCCCCAATTTGAGCAGCTGGGCTGAGCAATAAAGTTGTTTGCGGTTTGTGTGAACATTTTTTTTTATTAATAAAAACATCAATAGATAACGGCTAACTGTTTTTCTAGTTGCATTTTCTGCAAAAACTGGTTGGTTAAGCAAGAGAAATATTTAGTGTTTGATAAAGCGGCAAACGTAGGTACATGTGCAAGATTATGTCACCCCATCACCATCACTCATCAGCATTGGGCTGTAAAATAAACTCAATCCCGCTTTTGGAATCAACACAAGGTCGGGAAAATTAATGAATTAGTCTTTTAATTGCTTTAAAAACCTAGGATCAAAAAGCCCAAATTTAAAATACACATTATTTATACAAGGTGTTTTATTTTAAAAATCGCGGCGATTTTTAAAATAAAACACCTTGTGTTGATTCCAAAAGCTGGCTTATAAAAACGGGAATTTAATAAACGGGATGGTAAAAAACAGGATTTTAAAAGCGGGATTTTATAAAAAACGGGATTTTTAAAAACAGTATTTTAACAAAACGGGATTTTAAATACAGGATTTTAAAAAACAGGATTCTGAAAAACGGGCTCCCGAACCCAACCCGGTCCAATGACCCCGCCGGACCATAAACCGCAACAAACAGTCACGCGTTGAGGATGGAGCGGCTTTTCAACAATAAATCTTGGGTTTTCCGAGCCCCAGATGCGACAGTTTTGCTTGTTGACGTATCCTCCGAGTTGGAAATGGGCCTCATCAGTCAAGATGATTTTTCGATGAAATTCTGGATCATTTTCATGCATTTCAAGGAGCCAATCAGCAAACCAACGACGTTGTTGATAATCAGCCGGCTTGAGTTCTTGTGTTAACTGATTTTTATAAGCCTTAAGACCCAAGTCTTTATGCAAAATACGGTGTAATGACGTTTATGGAATGCCTAATTCCAAAGAACGACGAGGAATGGACAAACCTGAGTTTTCTTCAACACTTTGGGCTACAACAGCAATATTTTCAGTTGTTCTTGAGCGACGTGCACGGGTTTTATTCTTCACATCACTAACTTGTCCCAACAGCTCGAATTTGTCCACCAATGTCTGTATTGCGGTCCGACAAGGTGCTTCACGACGACCCAAAAATGTTTTAGTTTTACGAACCGTCTCTGCCAAATTTTCACCATTTTTATAGTGAATTTTAATAATTTCAATGCATTGTTGAAGCGTGTATCGTTCCATTTTTTATTAATGGCGTAGTTTCTACTTGTCAAATGTCAAAAAATTACAGCTTCAAAAGTGACAGCTACAGATATAGCAGGCTATTCAAAATAACACCTCTTATTGGAAAACCCTTTACATTATAAATTTCATTGAAATATTCAATATTTTTAAATATTGAAATCACAAAAAACTTTTTAAAAAATTATTTATTTATTTTTTGTAAAATAATTGTATGCTATGTTTATTAAACTAGCTAGTAGTATTTCAGTATTGAATTTCATTTTAATCGTCTTCTCTATCATCGTAATGTAATTTTTGATTGTTATCTCAAAACATTTTTTTTCACGAATCCAAGACTTGCCTTATAATACCTATAACCGCAAGTAAAAATAGAAATGTAATTTTTAATACCCATGTGTTTAAATTTACGTTTGGAAAAGGCAATTAGCTTTACATCTGCATGAAAATTTCTATAACTACATGTCATCAATAAACCTTTATATCTTGCTAAAAATATAGGTATTCCAACCAAATTTTATTTTCCATGTAGATTTTAAAATATGCTTATATCTTTATTGTCACTTCATATATAGCATTCTTTGCTGAAAAAAAGTAGGTAACTTATTCCCAAATCCCATTTCGTTTGTGATCCTTTTTTTTAAGACGAAAATTAATTAAAATCTTCAAACAGATCTCGGTCTGCCATAAGACAATAATTATTATTCGTGTTCAAAACTGACACCCAAGGGAGTTCTTGCAATTTGTTCACATGACCATAGTCCTTCCTTCTCATTGCTGATGATGCTCTAATAAATTCCAAACTGCCAAAGACTGATTGGAATAAGACAAATTTCTCGACTAGCGTCAATGAATCCTAAATGAGGACTAACTTCTTGCTGGCCGCATTATCCTTCCTTATCCCTTGAATTTGACCTCATGATTAATTAAGCGGACACACAAAGCGAATTAATTTGTTTCCCTCCATTGAAAAGGGATAAATCGATCCTTGTCCCTCATTGGTTATCGATTAGGAGTAAGTTTTAGTCTTTTTAATCCGTTCACGGACGAAAGGGGATTTTCAATTTGACATGTCCATCATGTCAAGGCGAGACTAGAAATGACTTAATTTGAAAAGAAAAACAAATATTTTTTTTTTTATTCAAAGGACACAAATCATCACGTCATGTACCTCTGAGGCCGTAAAACCCAAAAACATAAAACAAGAAATTGAACATGATTTGCATTTCGTTTTAGTTTTTTTTTTTTTTTTTTTCTTTTTTTAACTCAACCTACATACATATAGACACACATCACATACACTAAAACTTACCTCGGCTGGAAACGTGTATCCTTCGACACTGTGCTCAGAACCAAATTGGTCATGCAAGCCGTAGTGTATATGAATTTCATGAAATCGATATCGATACGATAAAGGTCCACCGGTGATGTTGACTGGAATTTGAGAACCATCATAGTTCGCTACGGTTTCGTTGCCTGCCGTAAAGATGACACTGTGTCCGGTGTTAGAAATTAAACCACTTATCTGTGTGACAGAAAGGTTGAAAGTGTTTAAATTGAAAAAGGATAATAATGAACTATTCATCACACTTACTCTATGCTTATCGACGTGTAATGGCCTTAAATTAGGATCAAAGAGTAAACGTTGAGGCTCTAGATTTACTGGAGATTGTCTGCGTCCTTTGTTGCAAAGTGACCATTCTGGATTGATTAGACCCCAAAATGCAGGACCTGCAAGGAAATCATAACAATAAATATTTTAATACTTCTTTAGGTAATGCACGCGTGCCAATTAATTTACTATCGAGGTGTTATATAGACAGGATTGGAATACACAGAATTTCTACAAAAATTATGTCGAGGGTTTGTGACGATAAGCAATTTTTTTAGCCATGAATTTTATATGATATCGATATGGACTATCGAGGTTTGACGCTTTGTGCCACAAAACCAATGCGACATTGGCTTTAATAAAAGGGTATTTCTTGATCTGGAACATCTCTCGAAACGGCGACGTCAATAATTCGCTTACCTACAAGTTGACGTATATTATAAGAAATTTTTGTGAGATCGTATAGCATTTATGGAAATAATTACATACGAAAATTTGACCGTTGCGTCATTATATATAAATTTCTATAGTACAATCACGGAGCAGCGCCATCTAAAGAAACTTGTGAACCGCACATTTAAAGGTTCTTACATTTACTAAGTGTCTATTCTGTTACCCTAACAATAGTTTTCAACAAAAGAAATTAAAAATATTTAATGTATTTTATTGGCTCTAAACCCATATTTTCTTGACAAGAGTCGTAAACAAAACAAAAATCATATATGTTTACGACTGTTGTCAGGGTAACAGAATAGACAACTAGTAAATGCACGAACCTGAAAATATGTTATTCACAAGTTTTTTAAGATGGCCAGGCAGTGATTATTCAGCATGAAAATACTATAGAAATGTATATACAATAGTTGCGTGAAAAAATATTTACTGCTAACTTGGCAGTTCAATCTTTCAAATTTCAAAACTTGTTTTCTTTTGAATTTGATACGTTGGCAGATTCCTCTTAAGAAATTGAAATCAACGTACTGAAATTGTCATATAGGACCATTTCAAATGTACACTATTCTAGATGGTTTCACAATTCTGGTCAAATAACACCCGAAGTATGGTACTTAGAGCTCTTTGCTCAGTTAATCATACTGAATTATTAGATCGTTAAGGTGCTAGCTCCAAAAATATATAGCAGTTGTGAGCTGCTTAAAAAGAAAAGCTAATTAGTTAGAATACCAGTTCACTCTTAACTTTATTCTGATAGCAACTGTTACATTAAGGGAGGATCCAGAACTTGAGATTTGAGAGCACTACGCCAAAGGTAAGATGATTTAATTTTTCTGAAATTCGACCAGTTGCAAGATTTCTGAAGGATCTTAACTCAAATGCCCTGGTCCAGAAATTATTCCACTCAGAGTTCTAAAGTTATACTCGTACTACTGGTAAGTGGTATATAAGTAGTGTTTTTTCAAATAGACAGAAAATAGTTTTAAAAAATCTAGTCAGTCACTAAAATATGTAAATTTACTTCGTCATCTGACCATCGCCGATTCAACCTACATTTATTTTTCCCAATATCATGAAATATTATGTAAAACAGAACATTTTAAAGGCAAACCGAAGTAAGATTGTCCTTCTTTATATTATTTCAAAGGCATTCGAACTCTTTAAGGGTTAACATCAATCTCTTCTATCAAAAATGAGGGTATCGCATATTGATATAATTCTTCTTCTTTGCATTAGAATAAACTATTCAGACCAAGCAGAATTAAGTATCAAGTATTGAATCAAATAGAAATGCTGGTATCCCTCAGGGATCCGTTTTGACTGGAACACTTTTTTTTATTTTTATTAATGACCAACTGTCATAAGCTTCTAATTCTAAAATATGCAAAACCTCTTTTTTCGAATAAGGAACTTTTTAAAAATCAATCTTTCCAATGAAAAGGAGCACGGAATTCAATAAATCAAAAACTAGTCTCAGCAT
Source organism: Baccha elongata (assembly GCA_951217065.1). Lineage (NCBI taxonomy): Eukaryota > Metazoa > Arthropoda > Insecta > Diptera > Syrphidae > Baccha > Baccha elongata. The sequence goes on from OX578272.1 coordinate 6,185,408, forward strand.
TTTCGTTATGTGCGTCACTCACCATCATCAGTGGACTACTGGAATTATCACATATTTTATGTCACCAAAAACAATTCTTCAGTTTTCTACGACCAACGCACGTTGCAGGAATTTTTTCGACCCCATTATTTGGTTGTTACTTATAAGGTGAACAAAGATTGAGTAAAATTTTGAAACATGGGTTTGTCCCTATATTTTCTTGGTCTTATTGATTCTTCTTCTTATCTATACCGAAACGTTAATGAATTAGACTATACGAACACTTGGTTCACCTATGAATCTTTTTTGTTTAATCTGGTTTGGATTCTTTCATACCTGAGGCCAACTGAATTTTTGAAGTCGTTTTTAAGATTGTTTTTGAGTCTCCTTGATAAAATTGTTATTTTAAAAATTAAATGAGATGAAAATAACTTCAACACGTCGTAACATGACATTTGTATTAGATTGCTAGTTTGAACGAAATTGCGTCAGAAACTCAAAACACCATAGTCTATTAGTTTTGACACGTTAAGTGTGAAATTTTGAAGCATAGATAGACAAAACCATCAAAAAATAATAGATTTTGTAAAATCTATTGTCACTTTGTCTCAAAAAAAATTACATCCTGTTTTCTAATTTTTCATTTACCATCAATAAAAACTAACAAAAGAATTTAGTATTTTTCATCCAAGATTAACTGATATGACACGTGCAACTAAATTATCCCCCCTGCAGTTGCATACAAAACAAAATCATTTTACCTCCCAAAAGATAATCTAATAATTGTGGATGCTTTTCTCCTCGACCCCAATTACTTTCAAACCTGACTGTTTGTATCCTGAAACCCCCACTAATGTTGATGTTATCGTTTGAGAATCTATAAAAGAAAAAAAAGATTGAAGTCTTCAACAAAATAGTATCCCCTTGTTTTCAAGAGAGAATGGATAACAGAAGGAAGGTTTGATAGTTGACGACAACGACGACGACGACGAAAGCGGCGACGCATAATCACTCCTCTTGATACACGATAAAAGTCATTAGATTGTATGAGAGTGTGTTGCTTGGATGAAACTATTCTATATCTATATATACCACCCACCACCTCATTCCCCGATTATTATTATCCTTAAAAATGCACTTAAGCGTGTTGTTGCAATAGTTCATGCTATCATGACTCCTACACTCATTCATTGTACGTGGGAACACTCAGCATAAAAAGATACTTATTCCCTCCTCTTCTTTTATAGTACCTAACCTCTATCCAAAAAGTGGATGAGAGCATACCCCGATTCTCTAGATGTTGTGCATCTGTACACAAAGGTCCTTGAACAGTGCCTCTGCTTTTGCGTCGGCATCTACTTCCATCCTACATCTCAGCAGGGCAATAACAAGCAACCCTCGTACTCAAGATAGATTGTGTGCAAATGGGTGTATATGGCTAATCGCAAAAGGTGGAACTGTTTTATGGTGCACTTCCTTTCTCAAACGACCGAAGAGAAAGCAAAAGCAGCAGCAGCAGCAGCAGTAGGAAGATCAGTGTGAGTATGGATCCAACATAAAAAAAAGCAAATTTTATTTCTTTGGTGAATCTGGAAAGAATATATCTTTCGATGCCGCCGCTTGCTACCGTTGCCGCTTCTTGCAATTCTTATTTTTTTTTTTTTTTTGTCTTTGAAGAATAATTTTGTGTATTTCTTTTAAAAGACAAGTGAGCGATTTATTTAACACTCGTGTGCACAAGGATTCACAAAAACTTTTCTACCAAGAAAAGGAGTTATATATTAGTAGAGTATCTGTACTCACCTGAAATTCCATCGTAGGTCCACCACTCCTCCCAGCTTACGGCAAACAAGACTGCAAATAGTTAGATGAAAAAAAAAAGGTTAAAAGTGTTTGAATATTTGTTTTTCTTGATTTTGTTAGGGAAACGTATGAGAATTGTAAAAGAAAACAGTTTTTTTTCGTCTGGCTTTAGATTTTAGTCCCAAAGCTCTTCAGAGGTTTTCATTTCATTTCATTTCATTTTATTTATTTACAAAAGCCTTGAGATCAGATCTGATCTTTTAGTTGCAGCATTAATTGAGCTTTGCAGAACTTTTAGAATATAATTTTTTGTCAAAATCAGTGCAGCCAGCGGTTTCAAAAAAGTACATTTCAATGGCTGTAGTATTGGTATATATAGGTTCCGGCAATAAAAATTTTAAGGAAAATAATTTTTAGATGAAAGACATCATCGTTAAACAACGAATCATTCATATGAAATTTAATACAAATCGATCGTATTTTTTGCGACAAAAATGATATAATCGGTGACGCTTAAAAAAATAAAAAAAATTAACTGTCATGTTATTCTAAGATTACCTTTTACCAAGTTTAAAAAAAATTCGTCCAACCTTTTAGTTTGTATAGAATTCAATAACGATCGTATTTTTGCGAGCGGTTTAAAAAACCATTTTTTTTTTTTAATGCCTTTTTGAAAATGTTTGGTTGCATTCATAAAATATAATAATCAAGCTTAATACAGATTTAAAAATTACAAATTTGGTCAAGATCGGTGTTTTCGTTTAAAAAAGTCGCTAAAGTACAAACAAATACGGTTCCATGGCAGGTACCGTTTATAAACTTTTTCCGAAAAAAATATTTCGACGAAAAACATCACCTTTGGCAACACTCGTTAAAATTTTATCAAAATGTATCGGATTTTTTTCCAAGAGAAAAATAGAGTTATCTATAATGCTTATATGGTATAGATTCCGTTATTTTCAGACCTAGTATAATAACAATAAATATTACTCTAAAATCAAAGTACCAAGTTTTAAGAAAAGTATACTGACAGATTTCTGGAACCACTTTTTTCTCTTTCGCTATTATCGTAATGCAATGTGTGATTGTTACCTCAAAATGCATAAGTTACCTTTAGTTATAGGAAGTACTTTATACTAGAATACCGGTTCTCTCAATTTAACTCCGTTCCTTCTTTCGTTTTTAAAAAATATATGCAAGGCATGCTGTTTCAAGCCGAAACAAGAAAAATAGTTGTTATACTAGAACAAGTCTCTTTCACCCCCCCCCCCCCTTAAATAAAATAATTATGGAAATTTCCGGAGCTGAACTATGCGACCGAATTATGCATTACACCATTTCTTATTTGAAGAATCAGAGCAAAAAAAAAAAGAAAAGACCAAATAGCAATTTTGGTATTCATTTATTACAGCCATCGTGTACTCGAAGCCACTCGCAAGTTGTATGTCCTCCATTTCTTCAAAGCACATACAACAACCATTAATTTTAATCATGAACCATGACTTTGCCTTAAAGCGTATATATTATACACCTTCTCTTCTTCAGTTCTTTTACGATGGAAGATGATTTCAAAGTTAGAAAGTTTGCTATGATTACAACAATAGACCGTTATATATTCAAGAGTGCGGGTAAGTGGCTAGCTTTTTTGGCAAAAAGCCATTCACCTTCAATGCAACCACGACCATTATTAGCCGGATTTGGTCAGGTCAGTTGGTGTAACGTTATTAATGATACGTTAAAGCTGTTAATGACTTCAGCTCTAAACTTCTGTCAATGGAAGTGAGGGCATATGTAGGTATGTATACAAAACTACATATATAATGTATAAAATAGAAGCAACAATAATGGCGGGAAAAAGAAAAAAGTTTCAACAGAAAACATTACCTTCCATTGCTCTGAAAATGGAGTTCTCAATTAAGGAAAAGTCATAATATGGTGAACTCTCGTCCTTTCCCTAAGGACATACGTTTGTGCATGATGCTATTTTTGTCACAGGACTTTTTTTTTTCGTTCATTGTTTGTGTAAATACAACATAACATCATGTTGTTGGAATAGCGCTGCTAACAGTCCCTAGATGGCAAGGCCAAAAAGGTAAGCGAATTGTGTGTGTTTGACTGAAGTGGGGTTGGTGTTGGGGGTTTGTTTCTAGATTCTATAATATAGGAATGAAAAGGAATACAGTTTGAAAGCACATGTGAGGAGAACCCTGGAGAAATCATTGCACCCAGAGTTAGCTACAGATTGACTGTAACTATGACTTTTACTCGGAATTCATGCATGGCAGGGATAAAAATACACACATATGCAAGGTTGACAGCCTTTTCAGACATAAGGCAATTGGGAAGCTGAGGTGAAGCAAAAGAGCCGCACAGCTATAAAGCTGACTTGACATTGATTTGTATGTGAAATGTGAATATAAATGTACATACCTACATATAGCTAAGGTATAGAAATTCAGGGCTTTTGTAAGAAACTCCGGAAAATAAAATCGTACCTATAGAAAGGGAATGTTAAAGTGATTTAACATTTTGCTGCCTGTGATATATTGAGGAAAATTGAAAAGCGCAGTTGAGTTGACTCCGTTCCATTTAAATTGGTTTTTCTTGTGCGGTAAACGAAAATGTCTTGCCACTTTGATTTGTTCTTTAGATAATAAGTGATTTTATTTAGTTATTCGGAAAGTAAATATGTATATCTACCTTACATTATAGTTGATTTAAGACTCTTTGGAGTTTGAGGAATAAGAAACTATGAAACTTTTGCAATAACTTCTGTCGTAAGAACTAGATATACAAAAACAAAAATGAACCAGAATCTTAAAGTATACATTTGGATCAGAAATTATTTTATACAGTCAATTAAAGAAGATTTAAGGTCAATTAATTTTTGACAAAAGTTCAAAAACCTAACATTTCTACAAAATGTTAACCAAAGCTTTTCATGTTTAGTTATAACGGCCCGAATTTGCATTGAATTGGTTTGAATGTATTTTAATATTGAATCAATTGGTAACGTCCAGATCCAGAGCACTATTTACGGGTGCATTGCTTCTGAGACAATTTGACTCAAAGAGATCTTCAACTGGATTGGGAGTCAATTAACAATTGAGTTTGTGAAGATTGATATAAGATTATCACTTCCGTCTTCACAACAATTTCTCATGTTATCATATCACAAGAATTATCTAGTTCAAATTAACTATATCTTGGTTTAATGAAATTTCTCGTTCAAAATGAACTAAAGAGTTCAAATTCACAATGTACATTTAGTTCAATGGAACTTCTCCAGTTCACTTTCGAGTTATAATAGTTCGTTAGATTTTAAGTCTAGATGGAATTATTCTGGGTTGCGTCGAACAAAAACACCAGATTCATACAACCAGATATATACAATCGATTGTGTAATTTGTTGTTCGTTGTATTCTGGGAAATTTCGGAAAACAAACAGCAAATTCGTTCCGGTATACATATCTATTGTGTCAACATTTATCTGTATCATATGCTATTTGTATGCATGTCTTTACTTTTTGGTTTGTTTGAGTTTTTAGTTAATTATTAAACGAATTGTTACTATAATGGAAATTAGCGAGGCATAGTGGAGTAGTAAGCAGCAGGAGCTACTGGAAAAAATTGAAGACTCCCAAGCAACGGCCTTCCGCATGCAAAGCCAAGAGAGCCTTACAAGAGATACCTACAAGTTACGCCAGCACAACCTCGGGACTAAAAATTACTTCCTCGATGGAAATAGTCTGGATGTGATATCCACCATCTGCAAGACCAGAGAGGAACTCCTACCTTTAAATTATATGCCATATAGAACCGACATAGATTCTACGTGTACTTTATGCAATCTTAGAGAGAGGGAAGACATTCAACATTTTATTGGAAGATGCCTAGTTCTGAAAGAGATTATAATTGCGGTCTGGAGAAAGTCTACTCTATCAGCCGAAGAGCCAAATTCTAAACGGAGAAAACTGGAACGACCTTTACACTTACGTAAAAACAGCACTTAATTATCGACAACAAATAAGAAACGAAGCTTTTTAAATAATCAAAATAATTATACTACAATGTGATTGATTAGTCAAAAACTAAGATCTTATCTTTTAATTAAAAAAAAAAAAAAAACTCTCATTTTTCGGCTGACGGCAAAAGCCAATGCTCTATTGTGAAACCTGTACAAACTTTTTTTAACCTAAAGAATTTATTAATAAAATCACATACTACTTAAACGAATGAACTTTGTAACTATTGAACTTTAAAACTTTTGAACTTTTGAACTATTGAAACATTGAAGTGTGGAAAATTAATAAACTATTGACCTATTGAACTTTAAATCTATTAAACTATATTGAATTATATTGAACTATTGAACTATATATTGAAATACCAAACTATTGCAATATTGAACTATTGAATTATTGATTTTTTAAGTATTTTTAGCTTTTAATTTATTGAACTATAGAATAATTGAACTATTAAACTATTGAACTATTCAACTATTGAACAGTTTCATTGTTGAGCTATTCAACTATAAAACTATTGAACTATTAAACTTTTGAATTATTTTACTTTTATATTATTGAACTATTGAACTAATAATCTTTTAAAGTATTGAACTATTGAACTATTGATCTATTGTACTATTGAACTATTGCGCTATTCGAATTAGAGGATGTAAAACTAGTTCGCTAACCTTCTGAAACTAGTTCCTTTGTGAACTACATCAATTTACTAGAAAGTACTAAGTAGTTAATACTTACCTTACTATGTATTATGTTTCATTTGATATTTGATTTAAATTTTCCGCACACTGAGAATTACATTACAAACCACACCCTCACAGATACCCAGAACCGAAAGCCCTGGTGAATAATATGCTGTTGTATAGCATCGTTTACCTATTCTAAGACTTATCTTATCTCTTTTTAATTTCAGTTTCCCAGCTCACTGATGTAAGTCGCAAAAAAACTAATATCATCGGCAAAGTCTAAATTCTCTATATCTATAGTAACTAAGTTTTTTATATGAAATTCCGAGCCAGTAATATTGTTCTTCAATTAATCATTGATATAAAAACGTTTTAAATTGTAGCTGAAGTAGCAAACTGAAAGACTTGATCTATATTTTTGTAAAAAAAGAACAATTTAACAAAAATCATTTATAAGTTCTTTTCGTTAAAAACGCATTATTATACAAATTTATATAAATATCCCAACAAATTTAATATTAACAAATCTTATCTCAAAATAAAATGAAGGCAACTCCCATTGCTCAAAGTGTCCATATGTCAAAGTTACATTAAGGACACACGGCACGTCACCCTTTAAGGTTGGGTTTGTCTCTTAACATTTTATTGAAAGCCATCACAAAACTTCTTGGTAATAATTCCCAAACAAAGGTGTGCTGAACATATTCTGGTGACATTTTTTAATTTGTTTGTACCGGTAAAGAATATAATATATAAACCCCCTTTTGTTATTAAATACTCCCCATTGGGCGGAAATATATGTATAAGACACAAGGACAAAACACTATATATAGAAAACAGAAAATGTATCAGCAAACTGTTGTCACTATCATGTCAAATAGTAACATTTACCAGCCAACCCCAAATACCGTCGTATTGAGGACCAAACAAATTAAATTGGCTTCTCATTCTTTGATTTTCATAGTTGTCCCATCAAACATTTATTGAGACCGATCACTCAACCGTTTCGTGACATAAAAAACAACCATAACAACACTATCCTTGCCTTGAATAATAAAAATTCGTATCTTTAATATCAACCATCGTGACACCCAACAACAACATGGGAGACAAACACTCCTTTGTGTATGATGGTGAAAACTGTAATCAAATTATCGACAAAGCTTTTTGCCATCGTTTTATATTCCTGGGTGTGGACCGTTAAATAAAGAGACCAAGCCTTCGGGAATAAGGTCGCACTCCATACCTCGGTGTGCTATTCCATTCGTCATTTTCTTTGTTTGGATTTGTTGATGCATATTTAAAAAAAAAAAAAAAAATATTAATATGCTTACATATTTTTGAAAATACCTGTTGCAAGGCTTTTATCGATTTGTTGGTTCTTCAAAGAGAATTTTGTGGACGAGGATATTAAAATAATATTTGTACTATACCATTGACATTTTAAATCCCGCTTTCTAGGAAATGACAACAAAATGGCTTACAGTGTTTTAAATTTCATTTTATACCCTTGTTCCCCACAAAATGGATGTCATGTGGTAAAGGTTAATTAATATTATGTCACTCGTTTCGTTGTCCTGACGGGAGTTTGAGGAGAGAGTGCGAGTTCGTTTTGTGGGAAGAAAGGATTCAGCTTTGGTCTGCGTATATTATGTGATTTTTGTTGCTTGTTGCCCTCCCTGACCTAACATGAACAATTTTGGTTAATGAAAGTTAATTTGTTATAATGAACTCCTACCTTTAAATATGGGTGAATTGCCATTGTGTGGTAGTGTGAAGGTGGATGAGGGAAAAGGATTGAATGGCTGCAATTATACGGGCTGACAGTAATACAATGGGCCTTATCGAAAATTACCAGATGCTTGTTGTTGATGGGTTCGTGGTAATTGGTAAAGTGATATTGATTATTTCTATATGTTTTTTACAGAAGTATTGGATTTGTCTAACTAAAATTATTCGTGATTTAAATCAACCTGGTATAAAAGAGCTATATGAAAGATAATGCAGAATTTATTAATGACTTTCGATGTCTGTTCTAAATATGTATACACAATATGCGGTAGGCAGCAGTCAGTCCCCGTCTCACAGTACAAACTAAACTCATAGACTTACCATAATTAACCGATTTTCGTTGGGATAGAATTTTAACATGTATTTGAGAATTAAACTTATTCCACCCAACAATGTTGGTCATTTTAGTCAAGTTAATTGTTTTTGATTATGATAACTGCTAAGTACTATTATCAAAAAGATGCATCACTTTAACCAAATCAATTGGTTTTCTACCGAAGGAATTGCGTCTACATTAACTCTAATCAACTTAGTTTTTCAATTTTACCAGGTTACCGTTGAATTTATCTATTTACGAGTAAGTTAGTTAATGTAACCAAGTTAATTGCCTAGTTTAACAAGTAAGCTGGTTACTTTTACCAATAAGATTTGCTATATTAACTTGGTAAGTTATTGGTTAGTTTTATTAAATATATTGGATTATTAGTTAATAACTTGGTTAGTTTACCAAGCACATTGGCTGTTTTAGCAAAGTTAGTTTGTTACAACTAGCGAGTAAGTTGGTTTTTTTCAACCAAGTAAATTGGTAATTTTTACATAATAGATTGGCGGCTCCAAGAGCATTAGTTTTTTAAGCTTGTTTTACATCTAAGTAAGTTTCAGATTTTGTACTTAAAGATATAATTTAATTTTAAAATCTAATGTTGTTGATAAAACTTCTATATGCTAAACAAACTTTCAAAAACACCTTTTCAAAGATATAATTTTAGAAACCCATCGTTTTTAATACATTATTACGTACTTTTCATGTCACTTTGTACTGGTTAAGCGTAAACTTCCTTTATTGATTTCATTAAGCATTATTCGTTCTATGATACCTCACAATTCAATATACATAATGATCTGCATATGACAAGAATGCTGTCATAGGCAGAGGAGGTTTAGATTACGCCCCCCCCCCCTCCATTTTCAAATCACCAATAGTTTGTTCTTAAAGAACATCCATCCTATGTTTAACTAACGCTTATCGTTTTATAACCATTATGCAACCATATGTGTGTGAAATTTTCGGTTGAACTCCTTCCAAATCAATTTAAACTTTTTTGTTATCAGAAAATATCTGCCTCTGAAGTGTAGCATCATAAATTTTAACATTCAAGGAGAACAGATAATAATAAAAAAAAAACTCAAACCTCGTCTAGATGCATTAAAGCTTCGTTTTCTTTTACTTAACTCGATTTGCAATCTATCATCACTAAAAATCAATCTAAAAAGCAAGGCCAGCCACATAACCATGCCATATACAAACCTATACTCATACTGAAAAACACAAATTCTAGCCAAATATTTGCTGGCTCATACCATTATCCTACCTCAACTCCTCTTCGGCAGCAGCGGTAGTACTCTCCCTATTACAATAGATTTCACATAAAACACAACATCCCAGTATTAGATTCAAAAAGATAGACCCAAATAGGAGAGCCACATTGAACATAAATTTTCACTACCACCTTGGAAGATAAATGTTCATGGCCGTAGTCAGAAAAATTATTAGTTATTGGATGATAGAAAAATTCATTATTTTTAACATAAATTTGTACACAAATTGTTTGCCACGACAGCTTCATGATTAGCCTGGTAAGTAGTGGACTTTCTCAATTCAAAAACACGTTGGATATGTAAATGTCCTAGCCGGTTTTATGTCATAACATTAACATTAACATTAACATTATCATTAACATTAACATTAACATTAACATTAACATTAACATTAACATTAACATTAACATTAACATTAACATTAACATTAACATTAACATTATCATTAACATTAACATTAACATTATCATTAACTTTAACATTAACATTAACATTAACATTAGCATTAACATTAACATTAACATTAACATTAACATTAACATTAACATTAACATTAACATTAACATTAACATTAACATAAACATTAACATTAACATTAACATTAACATTAACATTAACATTAACATTAACATTAACATTAACATTAACATTAACATTAACATTAACATTAACATTAACATTAACATTAACATTAACATTAACATTAACATTAACATTAACATTAACATTAACATTAACATTAACATTAACATTAACATTAACATTAACATTAACATTAACATTAACATTAACATTAACATTAACATTAACATTAACATTAACATTAACATTAACATTAACATTAACATTAACATCAACATTAACAATAAAAAAAATCTACATATTATAATTATTATACAGACTTTAATTGGTTTAAAAATAAGTATCTACATTTAAAGGACACCCCCTACTATCTACGACCATTTTTGGATAACATAGCTTATAGCCCACCAAACAGTTATACCAGTATGTACCCTCCCAATTTAGAAATGATAAGCTTGAAGTACAGCAGTCCCAACGAAGGAGATACGCTTATAATTCTCTCTGCATCTGACCATCTGTCTATGGTGCGCCCGCTTTTCAAACAAATAATGGAAATTCAATGAAGAAGAACAAAAAAGGATTAAAATGAATTTCCAATTCCACTCGATCGGGATCGGACTACGAGGATTTTCTATGCTCTTTTGCCTTACCTAGCTATTGGGATTATATTTTTTTTTTTTCATAATTTCAAAAGATTTTTTTTTTATTATTATAAAATAGTACAAGTTGTGGCATGTGAATATTTTGTTCCAATAAAAAAAAAATTCTTGGAAAAGAGATTTGCGTAATGAATGCAATTTGATTCGATTGAAATTGGATAACGTTTATTTTTACTTCAACGCGAAATATGAATGGAGAGCGGGAACATTAATTATTAATATGGGTTTTGCGATGGTTTCAGACAATTTTTCCTTCACATACATCCTTGTTGTTGTGACTAAAGTAAAAAATATAAAGGACGGGACTAGACACAGATACTTTATCTATATTTACAAAAGTTAGAGCTTTTCGTCAGGACTTGAATTAATGTTTATTTTTGGAATTTGTTTTGCCTGTGGTTTGTGGTATTTTTATTTCTATTTCAATATGTTGATGGATAATAAATAATGGATGGTTCAACATATCTAATAGAGTAGGTACCTACATGAGAAACTACATACATACAATGTTGTTTGTGTAAGAAAGACGATTTACTTATGTTAGACATGTCTCAAATAAGATATTTGGTGAGTTGAAAAAAAAAATATTTTCTGGTTTTGACCTTAAGGAATATTTAAGGAACATTGATTTTTGGTTTTTTTTGTGTGAGTAAATTTTTGTAGACTTTAATGAAAAACAGTTTCGTAAACATTTAAAAAGATTTGTTTACTTATAAATCAAACATTCTTGGAATATATTACGCTTTATGAAATGTTTTCTTATTTAATAAATTTTTCTGAAATATATTCGTGCAAACTGAAACACGGCTTGCAACACCATATTTCTTGCAGTCCAAATGTGGGACATTTGGGAGAAAGACTGAATCAACAATATTGTACAAGGAGTTTTATTTCAAAATAGCTAAATATACATATGTGTATAAAATCTTTGGTTATTGGTAGCTAAGAGATTTCTCGTAACAATATATTATTAATCTAATAACTTATATTGACAATCGCGATCAAAGTTCTAGAAAAATTGTCAATTCGAAAGAAGCTGTCATAATAATTGATAATCACCAATTGACGATTAAAAAACCCTCATATTGACATTACGGATGGTTAATATGACTATACTGTAAGAACACGATAATCATAGTGACAATCGCGATCATTGTATTGACAATCAAAATTTTTAATATGACAACTGCAAGAAACCGAATATATTATATTGATAAGAAATCAATAACTGCCAATCGACAACTGATAACTTTCATGTTGGTAAGATAATCGCGAGCATCGTATTGACGGTGGCAACTGTCAATGTGACAATTAGGGCCTTATTGCGAAAGTCTATTTAAAATAGGATTTTAATCGAATAGAAAATAATCGAACATCGGCATTGCTAGTCTTTTTCTATCAATATTTTTCTATTCAATAGAAATCTAATTTCTAATTTCTACGTACATATTTACCATTGTATATAAATTTCTATAGTACAATCATGGAAAAGCGCCATCTAAAGAAACTTGTGAACCGAACATTTGGAGGTTCTTACATTTATTAAGTGTCTATTCAAAGTAAACAAAACAAATTAACATTATTTAATGTATTTTATTAGCTCTAAAGTCCATATATCCTTGATAAGAGTCGTAAACAAAACAAAAATAATACATGTTTACGACTGTTATCAGGGTAACAGAATAGAAAACTAGTAAATGCACGAACCTAAAAATGTGTTATTCACAAGTTTCTTAAGATGGCGATGGTGATTATTCAGCATGAAAATACTATAGAAATGTATATACAATGTATTTACAAACAAATGTACATAGGTATGTGAATTAGATTCTGTCCGACATATGTAGTTTTACAGAAATTTATAAAAATATCTATGTAAAAATAAATTTAATAAAAAAGACAAATCTCAATTTCACAAACATTAAAAATAATGTACATATGTACATACACATGTATGTACAAACACAATATACCTGTTTACAAGTCCCTAAAATTTTTATCATTCATGTTTTCGCTGTCAAAGAGCTGTTTCAATTTAAATCACTATTAGTCCTTTAAATTTTATGAAACCAATCCACTAAAGTCATTACTTTAGCTAATCAAAATGTGTATATTCAATATTCTTCGGTTAAATTTTATAACAAAAATGATTATTTTTTGACATTTAAATGAAAAACTTGGTTGACGAAACTTTTCGTTTCTATTGAAGAGTAGATTCTATTTCATTAATTCTATTGCTTTTCGCAATACCAACTTGGAGCTTAATAGAATCGACAAAAGTCAAATAAAAATTTTGCTAATAGTCTCTCGCAATAAGCCTCATATTAAAAGCGATCATTATATTGACGATAGCGATCATCATATTGACAATATCGAAAAATCAATTTTCTTATTGGCATTTGCGATTATCAAGGGCTTTGAACAAAAATTATCATATTCATTATTTAATTCATCAGTATGAAAATGTTCAGCAGTTAACAACCAGTGTTTGTCAATATGACAACTAATATTTTTTTCAGTATATTTTTTTTTTTTCATTTCATAATAAATGTATTTCAATTGAATATGTTTTTTAGCGAAACCCAAAAAAATTAAGAACAATATTTTTGTTTCAAAGTAATGACTACAGCAAAGAAATAGTTTGCAAAACAAAACGGTTTCAGATTGAGGAAGGAACAACTCTTCCTAGAATTTATTTATAAATTTGAACAATTTTAAAAATTTAACACACATTCATAAAATTTCATCCTTAATAAACAACGGTCTAATGTATCTTACCACGAAAACCATTTAAAATGAAGTATAATATTGTTGATGTAGATGCATGGACAACATATCATTTTTATGTTGTTTTGGTGGGAAAAAAAAACTTTGCTTATGTTAACATTAATTCTAATTTATTTTTCACATAAAACCTCAACTGTATACTGATGGCACAAGATAAATAAATTCATTCTAAGGATGTTGTATGTATGAGTGTAATCTTTTTTCATACCTGTGAATATTATATTTTTATTGGTGTAAAAGGAAAATAGTAAAATCTTGAATTTTAGGATGATAAGACTTTGGTTCTACGATACGATTTATTGAAAAATTCATATTAGAAGGGAAGGAAAACATTGTTTATTTCTTGGAAATGCAATTTACAAAAACAAACATTTAATCTGGAAAAATTGCATATTAAAATGGTACCGTCTAAATTCTGACTTAATTCGTAAGAATAACATATACAAAAATTAATAAAAACGTTTTAAAATTTAATTGATGTTCCATATTCTAGGCTAGGCGAATATACAATTCAAAATCATTATTGACTTAATTTCAAGCAAAGGGAATGGTTTCCCAGGTAAAATATTGCTTTATAAAAGTTAATTAAATATCCCAATGTCTTTATAGGCAGCTTGGTACTCCTTTTATCAAGGAATAGAAAAAAAAAACTTTTTTGTATAATTCAAATTTTTCTTTTAATCCTTCATTAGAATCCTTTTCAAAATTCACATCAATAACTTCACGAAAACTTTTCTCCTTCACGTTTTGAATACCTCTCGCGCAAAAAAAAAAAAGAGGATAACAGAACATCTAGGTACCATCAATTTGGTTGGCTAGACATAAGGCGTGATGCCCAAACAGAAAAGAGTTAAAAAAAAAAACCTTCATTCATATTCACTAAAAATTCCTTAAATTAAAATTCCTATAAATTTTCCCAGAAACATAAATCAGCCATTCTCCATTGGATAAGCGGCCTTAATCTTCCACAGAAAAAAAAAAAGAGTAGCAAAATAAAAATTTTCAGGTACACGAATGTCAGTTTGTCATTTTGCTTACCTTGTGTCCTTAGCATAAGAATAAGAAAGCAGAAGCCAAGAATTTGCAGAACTTCCATGTTTTTTTCCAGAACTTTTACTTTCTTTTTCGCGTTCTTTATCTTTCAAGAGGTGTGTGTATATGTTGTATCTTTTCAGTTTGCTAAAGGTGTTGTAATCCAACTCAAAATAAATCTAACGCTGTCGTCCTTTCAATGTGAGTCTTTGCATTCGAATAAAAATTCAATGCTGTGATGTTCCGATATTCTGAAGGAGTTGCATGCTGTCAAAATTTCGTACAAAGATGATGAATCATAATGGAAATGTATTGGCTTTGGGAAGGACAGAGAAAATAAGGAGCCGTAGGGGATCTTTTTTGTATGAGCCGGTATTTTGTTCCCTCAAAAGGAATTGAATTTCATATTTATTTTCATTTTGGTTTATCTTTTGCAGGTTGGTGTGGTATATTGGTTTGCCGATCGATTGATGCTTTTCGAACAATGTCTTTGTGTATGCAGAAATCTGAAAATGAAAAAAAAAAATTATTTATAAAAATATTAAAAGTAGTAAAACCAATATGAAATTATGCACATTTCTTTGAAGTTTCTGTTGTTGAATTGAATGAAAGCAATGGAATGGCCTGAATTATTCTGAATATTAATTCAGCGATTGAAAATGATAAATATTAAAACGAAATTGAAGAAAATAAAACATTTATATGATGATGTCAATATTTTTATAGTGTGTATATTAATTTCAATTTATAAAAGTTTTTTTAGTACTAAGCGTTGATATACTGAAATAATCTAACATATCTTCTTCATTATGTTACCATGCTTTTAAGGAATAAGCATGGTGAAACAGAGTAGAAATGAGTTATTTGAAATGTTTCTAAAATTTTAAAAATTCGTTTCTAATTTTCTGCCTTTAATCTTTCCTGACGACCAAATTTGGTATACATGTGTTTTTAGCTGAGAATAAATTCTTTTTATTAAAAAAATTTAATGTAATGTTTTATGTATGAACATTAATCATTTTTGGAACTAAGACACTACATTACTGCTAAAACAATACCTAGTAAAAAAAGTTGAATATAAAAAAAGGGTTAAAGATAGCCAAATCAATATTTTTCTAAAAATTAGCGCATGCCTGTAATTTTATTGAATTTCTGCTGCTTTGCAAGACCAAAAACCGACACTATAAAAATAATAAATATTGATTCAATTAGAATAAAAAATATCTGAGCAAAACTTCCAAAGTCCAAAATTCATTCGTGAACCAATACAGGAGGGTCGATTCAACTATGGTATTTTATTGTACAAATAAATTGCCATAAGAATGAACAATTAAAAACAATAAAAATACTAAAAATAGTCGAATTAAAATTTATTTAGTGGAGTATTTATGAATGAAATTCAATTTTAAAGGTTTTGTGGCCTTTACTCTTTATTTAGTCTTTTTATTGTTTTTAATTATTCATTCTTATAACTTCGCTTGGTTACGAGCATAACATCATAATTTCTAATGTCTTACTTTAATCAAAGTTCTTTAGAATAATATAATTCACAGGGAGTTTTCTCTGTAAATTTTATAAAGCAGATGAGCCCACCATCAAACTAGGGCGAAACTCAATGCTTGGAGTAAAGGCCACAAAACCTTTAAAATTGAAATAAAATGCCCCAATAACCCGGCCCAAAAGACTACACCCATGACCTATCATACAAAATTGTGATACAAACTTTATTCCTTTTTCTTATTCTTACAAAATTATAACTTATACCACAATATCACATTAATAATTTAATAACTTCGAATAGCTAAAAACATTAATATTAAAAGGTTAAATATTTAAGTTGAATGTCACTTGATAGAAAAATTCTCATATATACAATTATTTTAAATTAAAAATGTGGATTTTAGGTTTGTATTTGTCATTTGTCAAAGTTCAAACGAAAGAGCAGAAATCTAGGAGCCAGTTCTCGATTTGATTAAGAATTAATACTGATAGAGATGTAATTATTGAATAATCAAATCCACTGAACAACTTATTTCACACTGTATAGTTTTAATTAAATATAATTAATAATATAAATTCTATTCCTACTGCCAATTCATTCATAAAGTGACTTATTTAAATACTCGTTTTAATACAAAATATAACTTCATTTAAAATTATTTTCAATAAATTATATCCGATTTCCAGATAAATTTCACACATAAGAAAATCGCTGATTTTTCTAACGCGTTTTTCACACACTTCACAAGTCTGTGAATTGTCGATAACTTTATGAACAAAGCGAGATAATAGTTTTATTTCCACAGAATTTCCTAAACCGAAACAAGAATTTTTAGACGAAATAAAACTTACAATGGCCCTTATTGCGAGTGTCGTTTAACTTTCGATGCGATAAAAGTCGATACATCGATAAATTTTCGTTTTGGTATTGTGTAACTTGATCGACAGAGATATCTATTATTGTGAATAACGAAAACTATCAGCTACAAGGCATCTAGCTTGCTGTGTGTCTGTGAAATGATACGAAAATTTTACTTTGTTGTCTTGTAATATTTTTTATCGTTGGGAATTTTATTGGGACATTTCTAACAAACGTATGGGCTTTTCAGTGATTGTTAACCCAACCCAAATGTTGTGTTTTATTTTCCTTTATATATTATTATATTGCTCTGTGTTAAAACAATTGTTATTTAAGAAAGAATAAAACAATATTTAAAAGGAAATCAACATACATTTGGTGAGAAAATTAAACTCGTTGTAAGCAGTCGATCAGAACAATGTGAACGACAAAAGATCGATAGCTTATACGAAATTTTTACTTCACCATTGAGATTCGCAATACCAAATTGAATTTTCGATGTTCGATTATCGACAAAAGTCGTTTATCGATACAAAAACGACACTCGCAATAAGGCCCAATATCTTTGGCTTCTAGGAATTTCATGTTCATTTAAATTCTTACACACCTTTTTTAAACATTTGGGAACTGTGTCGAGAAGGAATTAAAAGCAACTATGCATAAGAAATTTTCTCATTTTCTCTTGGGGACAGTTTTGAACAGTCCTATTGAACACAAGTAAAATAATTTCCGTGGACAGATATATATATCAATCGTCATTCTTTAAAATCGATTTAGCGCTCAGTGTTTCACTTGGCGTGTTTATTTTTAAACATCTTGCTACGTATAAAAACTAGTAGGTGATAGGTGAGATAGATTGTTTGCAAAAACTTGTTTCTTACCAAAAACTTTTGGGAAAACTTGGGTTTTTGATGCAGGCTTTAAAAAGCTATAAATAAGACATCACTACAGAGGTGTTACAAATTACTATGACGGAAATAACATTTCGGAAATTTTTGAACTAAAACTAAAATTTCTTTAATAGGCGAGTTTATATTTCTAAGCGCTCAATAAATTTGCTCCGTCATATCAACTGAGCAGAAGCGTAAAACATAAAAACAATTCTACAATTCAGTGCCAAACAAACTCTCCATCTCTTTTCAATCAATTTAATTCATTGCGACAAAACATACCTGAGGAAGCGAATCCAAAATTTTCAGGCTCAGTTTTTTGACATCAATTGTTTCCCTGAGAATAATTGTGTTTATATTTCTGAGCATACAGAGATCTTAGAAATAATATAAACTTAGCAAATGTTTCTAAAATGTTTAAAGCATTATGTATAAAACAAAATGTTTTTAGTACTTCTAAAAAGTTTATATTTGGTGTGAACTTAAAGATTTTTGAAAGCAATATTATCGGGCCTGATATTCCGAATTGATTTTCGAACAGAATTTAAATAGATGTTCTTCATTTTGTACAAATAAAACAAAGTTTTCATGAAGAAATTTGACAGTCAAAAAACAGATGAGAATTTCTCTTGTAAAAATATTAGTTTAGTGCAAAAATCTATCAAACTGGCGCCTGTATATTTGGAATATGTGAAAGAACTGAATTAACTGGCGTGCAAGTAGAAGTTTATAATGCAAGTAATTTATCATTAATACGAAAATAGCTACTGGTAGCAGTAAATCCATATGCATGTGGATGTGGAAACCCGCCATAAGCAAATTCAACAATATGATAGTTTTCTCTGATTTAAAAAGTCAATTTTGTCACATTGTCCTACGAAGTCTTTTTGTGCATTTCCATCTGCAGGACTTTCGGAATAAATCATGCTCCCTGCAACCACTACGCTTGGGCTCACTATAGGATTTGGGGTATTCAAAGATACTTTCTCTGGTATTTTCTCTGGCTAAATTTCTTGGCAATCATCATTGGAGTAATATAGACAAATATGTTTTCTAAAAGTTGAAAACAGACAAAAAAAATTGTCAAACAATTTTGATTTTTAAATTTGTGTTTGAATGTACAGAATATGAGCTACTGAATTGTTTTGCTAACATCTGATGTGACAGGTTAGGATAAGAAGAGAAGAATATCTCAGTGTATCACTTGATTTCCACATTTTATTTTTGTCAAGTCTATATTTTAAAATCAATAACATACTATTGTGATATTGGCTTTATCTCAAAATAAATCTTATCTTGGATTAGATTATTTCTTTCTAAATAAAATATATTGAGACGTCGCATGACTCCCAAAAAAGAATTACCACTTCTACTGAACGTGAATCGTTTACTATTCAAAATCTAATAAATTATTACTTATTCTCCAGTACTAATAAAAATTACAAAAGTATTTTCTAATTTTATCTACATTTTGTGCTTCTAATCAAAAAAGTGATTCGAATATGTTCTTACGTGAAATAAAAAACAAACAAAAAAATATTACTCATACGCCTCATTAAACTCTCAACAACCTCCGAAAATAATTATTATGCTGAAAATATGAAAACTTTTCAAATTGTCCTTTGCGTATATATATATATAGCAAAGCTATCATTCCGAAACCTATGAATCTCAACTAGAAGTCTGTAAATTAGTTGAAGTAGAATATTATATCCGTATACTAATGATTCTTCAGATATAATTTCAAACTCAGTAAACAAAACTTTGTCCTTATGGAATGTGAAATGATGTCCCTTGTGTTCTATGAATGTATATTTCCATTGGGTGGATGTGTTTGAAAGTTTTAAATTAAGGTGAAAAGGACGATTCAAATTCAAATGAAAAACTACACGGAATATTAATTCAGAAAATGTCATTCCTTCTCTAATCTATATTATGTGTTGTGTTTATTTTTGTTTGCTGTTTTCTTTTTTTTTTTGAAGAAAATCTTTGTGTGGAGTCGTGGAAAGATACAATTTGAATGTTTTGTGTGCATTTTGTCATCTTCAAAGACATGTCAATATTAAATGACATTATTTGAGAATGTGGTTCCCTGCGGTAATTGAAATAGAAAATGCACTTTTGAAACTAAGAGAATTGTACTCCTCATCAACTTCCATTAAATAAATATAAATTATTAATGAAGCAAGTTCTTTGGTGAAAGTTGAAAAAAAGGAGAATTTGAAATTGCAAGAGAATTAATAGATTTATAAAAGTGACTTTGATTTTGAAGCGGATCAAAGAAAATAAAATTCATTTTCAAAAGGAAAAGTCGTAAAAATAAACAATAATTTTTATTATAGTATTTTACATATTTTTAATTTATAGATACTATACAGCAATGCTGGCAATAGAGAAATGTAACTGTTTGGAAAATCCAGCTGTCTATTTTTTTTTATATTATTTTTCAATACAAAAGTAATTCTAATTACTTTGAACTCAAAATTTTCGTGTAAAATAAACCAACTAGTTTAATCATTCAGTAGAAGTGAAACAAGCTCCAAGAATCAAATTTTGGGCAATTTTTGGTCAAAATTATTTAAATGCTATGAAACCCAGTTTTTAACATAAAAACAATACGTATGCTTGTGGACATATACTTATCAGTAAAAAAAAGCCATATTTTATTAACTTAACATCCCCACATTGGGCGCCATTTATACGCCGCTGATGTCATCGGGCTTCAGTTTGTTCACACTCTTCAAAATATAACTATTGCACCTAAATGGTGGAATGTATTCCACACGTATCTATGAAATATTTATATTTTATTTTGCTTAAAGAATATATTATTAATTATGCGTGGCCTAAGTTCTCGTAAACACTCTGTTTAAAAAAGCACTTTGAACATCTTAAAATTTGATATTATATCTTAACATTTGATATTATTTCGTTTAATATTTACAAATTTCTGTAAGTTGAATTTCTTAGAAAAACTTTTCATCCATCTCTTTTTTTTTTTTTTAAATAAATACAAATAGAAATTCGTGGTCTCGTTTATTTTTAGCAATTATTTTTTCTGCAAAATAGTTTAAGTCATTTTTAATATTTTTCGTGTGGAAAAAATCAAATCGCATAAAATACTGCAAACTATGTATTTTAAAATGGTTGGATAATTTTATTTACTCACTTGTAAGCAAGTTAACATTAATTCTGAGAATGTTTCAACTGCAAAAATAATAGTCTTGCTGCAACTTGGTGTCAAAAAACTATTTCAACAAGAACGTAAAGGCAAAAACAAAATGTTGTGGATGTTCTCACTGAACTAAAGATGTAATAAAATACATCTCAAGTTTAAGTTATGTATTAGAATCCTAACATATAGAATAGACAGCTTAGGAAGGATTGTTGGGTATAGGATGTCCAGGTTTTGTGTAAAACATAAATGGGAAGGTTAGCACGCACATTATACTCTTCTTATCACACCAAGGAACTGCTTATAGTAAGAGATCTAGCGACTGATTTTCTAACATTGTTTTATTTAAAAAAATAAATTAAAAAAACACGTACATCTCAGGTTTAGCTTGACCGAATTAAAAGTAAAAAAAACCAGAAAGCTCCCACAAACAGCACTACAAACTCAGCTCTTACTGCCATATACTAAGGAGAACCGCTGAAAAAGGCACTATTATACAACGTTCCTTTTCAATTACGAAAGAGAGGAAGGCCTGAGAACTCCTGGAAATATAGGCCACACCTGGTCGCACAAACTTGCTATTGTGATAAGTTACATTCGTGTGATAACGACTGGGAAATTCGTTTAACTAGTTCTTTTGAAAAAGGAAAAGGATTTCCGGTATTTTGTATTTTACCCATTTTTATTTAATTCTTCTTTAAAAAATATGTTTCTGATAAAAAAACATTTAATATGAAAGACATCATTACAAATCTATCATATAAACATCATCAACAAATCTATCATATAAAATCAATCGTATTTTTTACTAGAAAAATAGAATTTTCGGTGGATCAATTTTTTTTTTTTCAAAAATAAATTTTTTTTGTCAGTAAAAATTAGTAATTTAACTATTCATAACTTCTTAGAATGGTGTTTTATTTTTATCAGATATTTATTAATTTAATCTGTTTTTGAAGATTCGAAAAGGACCAAACTCTTTTTAATTCTTGGTAAAAAAAATCCCTATTAACTTAACTTAGTTCGATAAATAAAGGATGCTGCTTGGTCGCACGAACTTATTTTGGGGTAAATTACTTTCGTGTTAACGACTGGAAAATTAAGATTTTTCGAGAGAAATTAAAATTAAAAAAATAACTTTTTAGAAAAAACCTTTTTTTTATTTTTTCTGATTGCAGTATTAATAAGGCTTAGCAGAGCATTAAGGATATAAAATTTCGTCAAAATCGGTACACCCGTTTATGAGATAATCGGTATCAAAAAGTTCCGTTCTATGACAGGTAGCTAATGTTAAAATACTTCTCCAGGAAAACATTACTTTTTTCCATTGTTATTTGATTGCAGAATCAGTCAAACTTAACAGACATTTTAGAATATAAAATTTCGTTTAAATCTGTGCAGCCGTTTAAAAGATAATCGCTATCAAAGAAGTACCATTTTTAATGGCAGATTACCGTAAATAATATTCTGCATAAATTGTTTTTAGAAAAATGGCATAATAAGTCGGTCCTATTTTTTCGAGAAAAATGGTATTATCGGTAACGTTTATATGGCTATAGTATTATAAGAAACAAAATAAAAAAATCAAAGCATATTACTCAAAGAATTATTTTTACCAAGTTTGAAGAAAATCGGTACAAGCGTTAGGAGCAAGTTTGTACGAACAAGGCGTGCCTTTATATTTTTTTTTATTTTATGCCCTCATAATTTATAACCTATCTGCTGAAAAGTCTTAAATTTAGATAACTTTAATATTGAACAAAATAAAAAATATATTAAATTTGGCTAAGATCCGTTAAGCCGTTATTGATAAAATAAAAAAATCCGTTTTTTATGACGAGTATCGTTAAAATTATTTTGTAGGAAATACGACTCAAACCGAATCTGAACCACCTTTAATACCTCATGTCAAATTTTATCAAAATCGTTAGAGTCGTTTTTGAGAAAAAAACAAGTTTTTTCTTAGCCTTTATAATGGCATCAGTAATTGTTATTTTTATACTTAAAATTTTAATTCCAAAACCACTCTGCATGTTACCCTACAAAGTTTTTTCGACTCCGCTACAATCGTATAGCTTCATGTTTGATTGTTTTCTCAAATTTTTTTTCACGAACTCTTACCACGATAAAAAAAGTCTTAGATCTTAAAATCTATTAAGTTATATTAAAATTTGTAAGAGTTCACAATTTAACAATTTGGACAGATTTTTCAATACGCTTATGAGAAAAACTTAATTGTTCGTAAGTAGTTGTTCAAGATCTATAATAGCATTAATTTTAGATAAATAGATATTAAAAGCTGCCCCTCATTCAAAGGTACTCCACTCTCTCGTACGTATTTGAATTTTTCTGATTTTTATATTTTGATTGAATTCGTAAAATTATATTTATTAATTTAGCTGTTATAATTTTATTATTGTTTTCATAATTTTTATATCATAGGTTATAACAATTTTAGGTTTTCTCATTTTTGAATAGAAATATCTAAATTACAGTTGTTTGTTCTTCCATACTAATGTTATCAACAAATGCTACAAATATTTTTTTCTTTTCTTTCTTAAGAAAAAAATATTGAATACTATACTGGTATGTTAGCTATATTTGAATATTAAATTACTTCTTCTACATTAAGAAAACACGTTAAACAAATATCAATAAACTCCACAGAGAAAAACTCCACACTGATGACACAATGCCTAACTTCATTAAAATTTAATTTTCAATTATCAAACACGATAAAAGTCAACTTGCATAAAAGTCAATTTGCATGCAAAGTGAAATCAATCGCATTCTGCAATTTTTATATCCTTGAGATGAAAATAGAAATAAACACAAAGCTCAGTCAAACAATATTCCATCTATATAATTAAACATGACCTTTCTTCCATCGTAAGCCGTGGCCTACCTCTTTTTCGTTTATAAATACAATATTCCTTGTTACTCCTAATAAATCATTCCCTCTTCTTTGCTTACACAACACCACCAAGGGGTCGATGAACATTTCTAATATAAAAGGAGAACATTTCATGTTTGTGTACATAGGTATAAAAACAATGACTCCTCTACTGTTAAACATTAAACATTAAATCAAGTCATAAAAACAACAAAACGGAGTTCATCCGGAGGTCCTTGCTATTTAAATTCAGTTAAAGTGCCCGTTTATTCCGACAAACAGGAACAAATAATAATAATCACTTATTTTCACAGTATTAACGAGCAATTCAGGAAACAAAAAGCCTCTCTCTTAATATATGTAGCTCTATACGCTGCGCTGCTAAGCCATCATCAGCAAGGACGAGTAATGACTTTAAAATTGTCATCGTCGACCCTAATTAAAATCATTTTTACTGCCATCAAAAGGGGCTAAGCGGCTGGATGGCCGGGTGGTTGTTGATGCGAAATTCAATATTAAATTTTAATTAAACGCCCACACCTCCTGCCCTCGAAAATAATATTTATACACTCAGCTTATTATAGAGAGACGAGGAATATCCACAAAAGTTTATATTGTAATACCTAAGCGTTCTATGGATCCGCATGCAACTGGAAATTTTGTTAGCCGAAAATTCTTTTTTAGTCGATTTTTGAAGTAGAACCTCTTTCTATTTTGAGTAATATGACTCCAGAAGCTTGTTCAGTGTTCACGTTCAGTACACTCACTTTTGACTTTTCATTTGCTGCTCGCTGTGCTGTGATGCACTTCACTGCTGCCGGAGAATACATGCCACTATCCCCAAGGGGGTGTGCAGCAACAAACAGCAGCAAAGGCGCATCCTTGTAGAACACAAAATGCAACTCACAGGATATCCGGTTGTTAGTTTAACAATATTCTTTTTTTTTTTTTGCACTGCTCTCATTCAACGGTTTGTTTCGAGGAATTCTAGCGTGGGGAATTATATCACCAGCGACAGTGTGACGTTAACGATATCAAACGCGACACGGCGGTGATGATATGACGTTATGGAGTGCCATCTGGTTTAAAACAATAACGAGAGTGAACTTAAGATTCATTAAGAGTAACTTTTGTGTGAAAAGATAACACGATATGCAATTGAATGACACTGGTTTCAAGTATCAGACGTATAATTAAAAGACCGCGCTGTTATAAGCTTTGGAAACTGTTGGTTTAATTTCTGACGCCCGAACAACAAAGAAAGGATATGGCTTTTGACTCGACAAAGGGGTGAACTATATTTCTAGAAGCTTCCCAGGGGTATCACACAAAGCTCAATTGCATTTAACACTCAATCAAAACACTTTGAACGACTGAATAAGTAATAAGGGTGTTTACAGAATTCAGGGACTTTGTGCATCCTTTGCCCGTACACGACCAACAGTCAAATACTACTGATATTTTACCAAAACATTACAAATTTCTTACCGCTAGTTGAATTCGAATAAAGGAAGAAGTAGACGTAGAGAGGATATCAATATGAGAATTAAGGATGTAGAAAGTGCGCAAGTCAATGAGATCTCTCGGTTTTTCTGTGGTGAAATTTTTGATTTTGTATGAATTAGGATGAATTTTAGACCTGGATAGTGAATTTTAGTACAAAACGAGGGATTTAACTCTCTTTTTTAGCAACACGTGTGTAAACAATAATAAAAATGTAAACACACCGCAGCAATCGAGACAGCTGACAGACGATTTTTTTCATGTTGGAGGAAGAGAATTTGTGTCAAGTGAGATAATAAGCATTTTTCGATATGAAATATTCGTATTAAAGACTTGGAATTATGGAATATAAATATTAATAGCACTACAAAGCTGAATATCAACACACAGCTAATAGGTACGTATATAGTTAATTGAGGAGTTCCCGTAAAAACCCACCCGCAGTCGCTAAACGTCAGATTAATATCAGTTACCAGTATTTAAACTCAAAGTAAATGTGATTTATTCACAGAACGTATATATTTTTAAGTTTTCCTTTAATTACTCGAGAACTTAATATTTTGGACCCCATTGAATTTTCCTGAAATAAGAATATCTTTTGGGCTTAACATGATTGTGGAAATGTGGACTAGTTCAATGGTTTCCGATGTTTAATGTCTAAGTATAAAAACAACAAATTTTTTTCATAAATCTGTTTTTGAAATTCTTCCTCTGGTCGATATTCGCAAATAGTATCTACAAAAAAAAAAATTAACAATCTAAAACCGCGCTTCTTTTCAAAGTTTGTATTCTGCTCGGCTTTTTAAATAATTTTCTTTTTGGCTATAAATTCCACTTTGTCTTATATTTCCCTCAATGACACGCGGTCGAATCGCAAGGCCAATGCAAATCACCAAACGGTCTGATATTAGTTGATGCAGTATTTTTCTTCTACGAAGTAAAGAAATACTTTTGTTTGTCCCTTGAATTGTTAGATCGTCATTCTTTGAGTTCCTTGCTGTTTTGTTGTTGTTGTTCTTCTTCTTCTTCTTCAGATTTTCATTAGGATTAAAAACTAATCGACTTTAATATTAAATATTGTTTTCACATGTTCCCTTGTTGGCATCATTTTTGCTATTTGATTGCTTAAAAATACAATTCAAGGGAATCCATTTCCTCCCGTATTTTTCTTAATTCAGAAATCGGATGTTTATCGTAAAAATAAGAAAAAATTCAATGAAGCCAATTAATATGTCTTTCCTCAAAAATTCTTTAATCGACAATATGGAAACAGGAAACTCAAGCTTTTATTCGAAGAAGACAATATAAACATACGCCTACAGTACAACACCAAAAATTACCGGTGATGGGGAGACAGTCAACTCACACGTGAGTTGCCGTCGCGTCATCGCGTCGTGAACGAGAATAAATATTTTCTCAAGGATTCTCTTTTTTTTTGTTCAAGGTCTATTAGCGACTGATATAATGTTGTATTCTTCTATACTTAAATCAGACCTTTAACATTCTTAAACATGTACATATATGTATGTAGACCGTAGAGAAGGAATTTTCCACACCATTGAATGAAAATATTTTTTGTACACATACATGACGGTGCGAAAAGAAACATGTAATTTAATGTTCAATATTTGACGAAGGATATTGATTTAATTAACTGTGATTGAAGTTTACTTTTCTTTTGGCTTTTGTGATTTATACATCATTTCCATAAGAACTAAAAACAAGGGAATTTTTTAAGGCAGAAGCGTTTTAAAAATAAAGAGGTGTGTCCGGAAGAAACAATTTAAGAAAACATTGAGCTTTATTATGACTGACGATTATCAATGGATAGTTGACAATTATTTAAAATCGGTATTACGAAGGAGAGATACTCCAAGAGTATTAATATTTTGATTGATGTAAGTTATAGATCCCTTCTAATTCTTCAGAACTAGAAACGCACACAAAATGGATTGTTTGAGAATATAAGTCAAAGATACCAAGCCGATCATCAGACCATTCTTCATCGAATTGTTGGCACATAAACAATACATCTCAATAAAGAAAATTAGAAAGAACCAGAATGAAGCAACAACAAAATGAATTGATCTTAAAACGTGGCATCAGTGGCGGAATTCATGCAAGTCAAGTAACCCTGATAATCATGATTGTTATAGTACCTTGAAATAAAGTGTATTCCGAATAAAAATAAAATCATGATACCCCAGTACCACAAAAGGAGTCTGATGGTCGGCTTAGCAGTCTTGAAATAAATATAGCTATAATTTCTGTCCAAAAGTAGTGTTGTTTATTCATTCAAAATCTTCTAAATCTCAAAATGCATAAAGAAAAAAATTCGTTTTATTAAATTAATATCACAAGAGTTCTTCCTGTCAAATACATACATAATGTTAATATAAAGTTTATCTTAGGAGCGGGTTAAAGTTCGGCCTGCTTTAAAAAAAATATGCTTTGCAAAGTTCTGCTTTTCAAAATTCTGCCTCTCAAAAAAAAAAATATGTTAAATGGAAAACAATTCTGGCTTTTTTGCAACGATATGGGTAGATATTTTTTTCTTTTAAAATCTTAAGAAAGTAAGAGTAAGTTCTGATTATAGAAATTCTGCACGCAGAAGTCGCGCACTTTTTAATATGTGCCAAACATTTTTGCTTGTGATTGCAAGTTATGCATTCGTACAAACAAAAAAAATTGAGATAATAATCAAGCATGATGTTGAGAATATGAAAAAAGTGGGTCCGGCAATTCTGTCTGTCTGTCTGTAATTCTGTATGTATGTACAGAACCCTGCAGCATAGACGGTTAGGCTGATTTTCTTAAAACTTAGTAAGAAGCATTCTTTGGGTAATATCCCCGTATGTTTTTTTTTTATTTTTGACCGAGGTATAAAAATAACGATATATACCTAACATATAAGCGTATATTTGTAATGTTATTCTAGCTACTCAAGTTTTTGTAAGAAATAAAGATACAAATAAAGAAAAAAAAAATAAATAAAATAATTCCATTTTCTCGAAAAAAATACGATCGATTTCGATAAAATTCTATAGAAGTGATTTCTTCCAATTGTGATGTCTTTCATGGGAATTTTTTTTACAGAACCAGCTTATTAACGGTACCTGCCATAGAACGGTACTTTTTTGGTAGCGATTATGTACTAAACGGCTGCACCGATTTTAAAAAAAAATATAGATATTCTAAGATTTTTCAATTCCATTTTTCTCGAAAAAACGATAAATTTTGATTGAATTACATATGAGTCATTTTTGTCAAGGAGGATATCTTTTATCTAATTTTTTTTCTAGAATCAGCTTATTATATTACACCGACTTTTTTTGAACGAGTGCAACCGTTTCTGACGAAATTTAATATTCACACCTGCTTAACTTGAATAATACTGCAAAAAAATTGAAAAAAAGTAATTTTTGAAAAGATTTTTTTTGTGATTTTTTGCCAACGATGATGTATTTTATCTAATTTGTATTTTTCAGAATCGGAATTTAATTTAATATTCTAAAACTACTGCTAAATCTGAATAATACTGCATGTTGAAAATAAGTAATTTATGAAAAGGTTTTTTTCGCAAAAACCGATAATTCTATTTTTCTCAACAAAAAAAATACGATCAATTTTGATAAAATTCCATGCAATTGAATTGTTGCTTACGGTAATATTTTTCATATATTTTTTTTTTAAATATACTTATTCAAAATATTAAAAACAGAAAATCAATTTTTCAAAAAAAAACTAGCCATATGAATCTTCCAGTAATATACACGTGCGACCCAGTCGTGTGATCTTCATTTTTATTATTCGTTGGGCGGAATTATGTTAAGCAGATTTTTTTGAAAATGTTAAAAAGCGCGTGTATTTCGAAGCCAGAATTTCGAATCGCTCCCTAATTTTATATCTCATAGCAATTGCAGTGAGCAGTTCTCGAGTGAGTTTCTGTTTGTTCCAGATTTATGTTGTCTGATAATTCATCGATTGGTCGTAAAAGGGGACATTCAAAAAAAAAAATATAGCAAACTGATGGAATCATTCTACAATTAAAACTCTTTGATGTAAGAGCTTTTTCAACTTCAGCAAACATTTAACATCGGCGTTGATAAGAGACCTCGTCATATATCATACGTCATAAAATCATTAAAATTTTTCCGAAGTGTTTTTCTATCTGAAATTTACGAAAGTGGCTGCTGATCGATAATAATGTGTTTCTTTTCATAGGGTGGAATATCTGTTATCAAAATTACGTCAAATAATACTATGTTTTAAGAAAGACAACATTTTTGAAAACATTGAGCAGATATTATTTCTATTAGTTCTAATGGTAGAAATAACTTCTTTTGAATGTTAAGTAAATGTGATGTGTCCAGTATTACTAAACTGATTAATTTGTCCAGTCCTTCTTTTTCTTATATTTTCAAGACATTTATATACCTACTCTTCTTCGAGTATAATCAACTTCTGTATTCGTGGTTGTTTTTCTTTAAGCTCCTGATGATGATGCATCAATGTTGTTAATATTATTGTTTGTTTGTTGATTTGTTCATAAGAACAAATTAAAATTAGGTGATAAGGTTGAAACTTAAAAAAATGTCATTAGTTTTCTTTTCTTTTTTTTTTTCCATAATATTATAAAATATGTAATCATATGATTGAATGGTTTTTAAATGACTTGATTCCATTTAAATCCATCTAATATCGAAAATTTCCTTATTCAATGTAATTCAAGTTAAATCTACCGAAATTAAAATGTCCTTAAACGATTTGATCTAATTTCTCCATGGCTCATTGACTCTGCACATATTGAGACTAAAGCTCACATAAATGTAGTAGTCTTAGTATAAAATATTAGATTTTTTGCCATCACATCGGGTTCTTTCTAGCAAATCCTTTATTTTTTAGTCACTGTGTCACCTAATCCCACATGAATTTCCACCAGATTATCTCTTTTTCTTTTACATCCTGTTATCCTCTTTCAATAACATCACACACAAACCAAAGAGCAGATTGCTGTGACATAAAATGTATCTATAGCCCATAAACCAAAATTGGATAATATCTATAACATAAATATACACACACAACATCCTGATTCTTGACTTTAATGTTGAATTAAATACAAAAAAAAAATAAAACGATCAAAAGATACACGAAACAATAAAACTCAAACAAAGTACACACAACAAAACATGTCGCATGAAAAGCATTGCTCAATTATTGTTATTATTATTCTTACTTAAATGGGTGCGTGCTGAAGGACGAATTAAATGAGCTTTGAGCTCATTTGTGTTGTTTTATAAGAATACAAACGCGAAACAAATATGTTTGCAGACAAGCCTGGATGTCTTTATACATACATATACAAAATGAAATCCTTTTTGATAATTGACATTTGGTAACACATTTTTGGTGCGTAATTTTTAATTGAATATTGTTTATAGGTGGCTTGCGGATATGTGTAATCCTTTTTCTGTCATAATGACAACGACAATCCATGTTAACAGGATTAAATTTCAAATATTAAGGATGTTTAAAGATTTCTTATTACGAATGTGGAGCAGATATCTCTTAGGGGTGTAAAGCGTGTTGTTTTAATGATTAAAATGTTTCCAAAGTGTTGATAGCAAGAATTTCTCTTGGAAAATCCGCAAAGATAAACGAATTAAGAAAACCAAATTCAAATTAATAGACTTACCGTTCTTCAACCGGGATACAAGGGTGCGGGTAAGGATGTGGATTAGCTTTATAGAAGCAACCCCAAAGCAAAGTGTATACACAATGCCACAAAGCTAATTTCAGCAAACGACGACGACGACTCCGTTGGTTTTGGGAATCTCTGTAAAAGGGGTAATCACCGCGTAGGGAGTCTATATCCCTTTTGACGCCGTTGGCCCTAATCAGGCTGTTTATAGTGTTTTAAAGGAGTATGGTGTTATTGTATTTTCTTTTTGTGAAAGATTTTGTGTGTTTTGTGCGGATGTTGGAGGAATAAGAAGGGATAGAAGTGAAGTTGATTTGGTTTGGTGCTCCGCACAGTGTAACCAATTTTACCATTGAAAATGTAAACATTGACTCAACACACATTATACACGATGATAATTGGTGAGGAAACATGAGGATAATAGTGCCAAAAAACATGTTAAATTGTATTTGATATTGGTAGCACTTTTAATTGAGCAATGATTATATAAAGATTGCTGGTTTGAGGGCATTTCAATGAAGTTTACAATTAAATTGAGAATTTTGGTGTTAAGTTAAAATGAACAGAATCAAACGAAGAGAATGAAAACATGGTGGTGTCTTGAATTTTTCATCAAAATCAAAAGAACAGAGAAGTTCAAACCCGCACTTAGACCTGAATGAGATTTCCTTATCTCAATCAGTCAAATCTCCTATATTTGGGAACAACAAGCAAAGGAGATTTAAAGATTGGCTTTAAGTAGAAATAACTTCAGAATTGTCACGGGTTAACTTACTGACCACTTCAAACCTTACCAAAGCAAGGTAAGCCATCAGTGGTCTTACAGACCAATATCTCTTACCGATTATGGCAAAAGTTTTCAAAAAACTGCTCCTTAATAGGCTTAGCGAAAAAATAGAAGAGCGTAGACTAATACCATATCATCAGTTTTGGTTTAGAAATAAACATTCCACGATAGTCTATGCTTGCATTTAAGAGAACATTTTGATTCTATTTGCTAAAGCTTAAGCGAACGAAATTAAAACAAGAATTTATTTTATTGGATCTTGATTTGACCAAAATTTTCATTTCAGTCGTTTTATATACAAAGGCTTAATGATTTCGGACAAAAACTTAGCAAATAAAATATTTATCATATTATTTCGTTTTCACTTAAATTATAAAGAATTTTTTTGTTATTCTGTAAAAAGCATAAATTTTTTATGAATTGTAAATTGAAAAACAGAATGTCATCCATGCCAGTTTTAATAGTTAAAGCTATATAAGATAGACAAACAAATATATCTCTCTTTTCCCACTGGACACCGTAAAATCGTCATTGCCAAACTGTTGACCACTGCTAAAGACCACACTGTTTGTCCAATGAAATTGTTATTTATTGCAGTTCCCTTGTCATCCGTTCTTGTCTGATTTATAGTAGTTATTGAAAAATTGTAACTTTTGGCTTATTTTTTTTTAATTATAGTTAACCATATACCTTCCTATAAAAAAAAACACTTCACTTATAAGTATATCCATAGAGACAAACATCCACTCGCGAAAACCGTGCAAATTGTTCTCTTGGGATGAGGTTTTCCCATCAACCATATTCCCAACCTAAAAAAAAGTACCCATATATTTTGTTGGTTTTTTTTACAGGACAAACTGCCAAAGACTGACAGGAAGCTTTAAAGAATGCAACTTCTGCTGAAAATTCAGCAAATATTTACTACCAAATGCTCTTTATACAATTTTCCGCCGAACATTGAACAACAAA
This sequence comes from Baccha elongata, assembly GCA_951217065.1. Taxonomy (NCBI): domain Eukaryota; kingdom Metazoa; phylum Arthropoda; class Insecta; order Diptera; family Syrphidae; genus Baccha; species Baccha elongata. The sequence goes on from OX578272.1 coordinate 6,218,631, forward strand.
GTTGAATGTGGGATTTTATAACGTAACCTCAAAAATGTTCATACACAAAGTTGTTTCACATAAATACGAACTTCTGTTCTGGACCATTATTATCCTCTCAGAGGAGTGAAGTTGGAGTTAACAAAAAATAAAAATAAAAAAGATATTCGAGGAAGCTTCGTCATGAAGCATCGCATCGGAAATGGAAATGAACACCATTATACACATAAGGGAACAATGCGATGTTGTTTGAGGTCCTGTTGCGGGGATATATGAGTGAATGAATCCGAAGTGAATTCGTGGTGGTATTTATGTTTGTATTACATATACAGACATATACAGACATATACATTGCATTATTTCTTACGGTGCGTTAATTGAAGTGATTGTTGATGTTTGCTTAACAAGTGGATTCGGTGATGGGGCACTATCCTTCCGGACGCCTGTTGTGAGACCCTTTCAGGATATGTACATAAGACACACAAACACACACCTATAAAGTGATGTTAAATTGAGTTGGAGTGTGATAAAATTATATTTAAATTATGTTTTTTGCAAGGATGAGTGACTGAATATTTTTGACCTTAGGCTGTTTATCAGTCAGATGTCGCTTAAAAAAAAACAATAAATTAAGAATTAAGAATTAAATGTACTTAAGTTAAGAATTAAATGTACAGTTGTTGTAAAAATCAAAATTCAGTTGAATATTTTTGCTGGTAGGTATAAATATTTGACTTTTTTTTATCCAGTATTAAAAGATTCGTAGGTTTTAAAGTTAAGCCATGAATACTCAAATAAAAATCTGTAATTTTGTTGCATTTTTTGCATGCATTTGTTAATAAAATGCTCGAAATTCTTTATAATAATTCGATTTTTCTGTTTTCAAATTAAAACGAGAAACATCGTTCTGTGAGCCTGATTGTACGACCTATAAATAATGTATTTGCTTGTAATTTTTTTTTTTTTGGGAAAGCTTAAAAGCGTATTTGCTTAGATACAACAGGTTTTGCGAATCCACGACTTGTCAACGACTTAACTGATTTTCATAAAAAATCAGTTTAATCAAAAATCCAAATGCAGGTTTCTTCACTTAGGTTTCAACTTATTAAGGTTTTCAAACAAAAAAATCAATAATGTATATACTATTGAGAAATTATTTCGTCAGAAAGTACTCTTTAATTTGATTAATAAAAAAAATTTGGAAATAGTTTTTTCAAAAAAGTTAGTTTGTTTCAATTCCATTTTTCTCGAAAAAAAACAATCAATTTTTACAAAATTTTATATAAGATTGATTGCTAATGATGATGTCTTTTATCCAAAATTTGTTTTCCGGAAAAGCTAATTTACCGTATAAAATGATATAGGACGGTACTTTTTCGATAGCGTTTATCTTTGAAACGGCTCAACCGTTTTTGCAGAAATTTAACATTCTAAGAGTATGGTACTCTTAAACTTGCTAAATATTCATTGCTAAGTCTTCTACTTAGTTGAAATTATTTTTATTTATTATTCTATATTTATTAATTTTTTCAATGTTGGTATATAGAATTTGTATTATAAAAAAATTTTATATATAACTTGATAAATAATGCAATCAAATATTTTGGAAAAAAGCATTATTTTCTAAAAAATTAGTTAATTGAATTTATTAGTGGTTTGTTTTTAACGGAAAAAAGTCGACGAATTTCCCAGTCGTTAAAACGAAGGTAACTTGACCCACAGCTATTTATTCTTCAAATTAAAAAAAAAAATACACTTCTTGTTCAGTTTTATCCCAAAATTGTAAGATTTTAACGGAATTACATAAAAAAAACTTTTTAGACAAGGAAAATTTTATTTTTTTGTTATTTAAATAGTTTTTAAGTTAGTGAAGTAAAAAAAAGAATTATGTATATATGTTAAGAAAGATATTTTTATGGTTAAGGTTAAATAATGAAATAATGAAATGAATAATTTTTTTTTCAATTCTTCTAAATGTGTTCTAAAAAAAAATTTTTTTTATTTTCTTAATATGTAATTGAAAAAAAAATTTGCTCTTCTTTAATTTTCAACAAAAATCTTTCGAACTTAAAAGATTTAAATAATAAAAATATATTTTAAACAACTATTTAAAAAAAAAAGAATTAGAAAAAAATTATGTAGGTACACTTTCTTAACTTTGATCCAAAATAAAAAAAAAGAACTTATATGCTAAACATTCCAACATTTTATTCTACGTCATTGAAAACAGTTTTTTTTTTAAGTTTAAGTAATGCTACTTTTTTAATAAAAACTAATATTGGCAACCCTGAGAGAGATTGCTCAACGATATCAACATCAACTAGCTCTACAACCCTGCAAAATTTGGTTCATATTTAAGTTATTCTGATTCTGATAAAACAAATTGGTTTTATTGCATTCGAAATTATTTTCACTGTTATTCGATTGCAAAGAAATCATATAAGTAGTTGTAATTTTCTTTTTCATTTACTATTTTATTCAAAAACCTTTTTCTTTTAATTTTTCTCTTTTACTTTATAGTTTATGGATTTTTATTCAATTTAATTTTTAGTAAAATAATTTAACATTTTCTGTTTCCACTGTCATCAGCATGCCTGACTGACCAATTTCAGCCCAGTGTGGTCGACGTCGAATGCTTAGTTTAAGAACTCACTTCTCTTGTTCAAAACCTTAATGTCTATATACTCCATTTTAATTGGATATTCCATCTAATCGGATAAAATACTCACTTTCGAAGCTAAAATGCATTCTTCTTCCTGTTTCTTGGGAAAATAAAAACTTCGTCCTTTGTCGGCGAGTTTTAAAACCTTGCGAAATGAATACCTATGTGGGTATAGAGAGGGAAAGATTAGTGTTATTTGCATATAGAGCTTTCTTTTCTTATATTGCGCGCTTCATCCTCTAACGGAAAATTAATTTCTTTGCTTCCCTCTTAAGCTCATTTAATTTATTGCCTTTGTAGATCAAAACAGATGAAAAACTCTATAAACTTTTGCTTTTGTTTTTATTTTTTTTTCAGCAGCATCCCACATCACACATAAAATCATGGAAGTTTTGATAAAGGAATTCGATTTTTTGTTCCCTCTCATCAATTTATTGCTTCCGTTTGAGCCTTGCGGATCGATAAACATATAGTTCAGTTACATTTAAACAGAAATGCCTCAATCTTGATTATTCCACTGATACTGGCAAAACAGTTGTTGGTATCATTTTATGTCAGGACAACACAAATACAACAAATTGACAAATAAATACATTTCACCCGAGGCGAGTTCTTATTTGTCGTCAAGCCCGACTTCTTCCTGCCAATGACACCTTTCAGCTATCCAACAACCTTAAAGGTTAGACAATCAATGTCAATGATGTTGTTGCCATATAAATGTGTTTGCTTTCATTGTCGTCGTCATTAGGTCGGTTGGCCTGAGTTGACTTGAGGCATGCAGACACAATCTCTCTTGACCTATTATATGAATTGGAAGTTAAGTAGGTTTTTTGATGTTGTTATTGCTGGTAATGTTCTGTTTTTATACCTTTTTGAAATATGTCATTATTTGTAACTGAATTGGACAGGGACAATATGACTGCTCCTTTTTATCTGGCTGATTGGCCTTGAAATATGCCAAGTAATTGACTGTGAAGGGGGGTTGTTTTGAAAGACAGGGCGTTCTGGAAATTGAAATTTTTTCAATGAAAGGTGAGACGGTGGATCAATGATAAAAGATGCAAGTTTTCCGTAGCTTTTATTTTTAGTGTTAATTGTCATTTCTTACAAAAAATAAACGTGTTTTTCTTTCAAAGAAAAAAAAATCACAAAATCCGCTCAAACAAATACAAAAATATTGGAAATCAGTATCAAAATTCTGTTTTTGTCCACATGTAAGCAATTGCTGGACACCATATTGTCCGGACATCTTAATTTTTTTATTGTCATGCACCTTTTTAATGGTTTCTTCGATATTCATGTCAGTCAGGTGACCTGTTACAAATGTAATACCATTTTTAAATTTATCGAACCAGGATCTTATCTATAGACAATAGACATAATCTACCTTTCCTTCTAATTCCATGTGTTATTTTCCATACATATAATTACTGCCATATAAAAATTAAGAATTATGTTTATTGTCTTTCGATAGTGTCAACATCCCTCAGCAGCGATACCTGTCTTTAAGAGTGGCGAGTTGTGTTGTTGAATGTTGAATGCTAAATCCTTAACATTGTTTCATCTCAACCAATACAAAGTTTTTTTGTATAATCTTGAAATATCAAAACCGCAATAATTTAAATGTAATAATCATTTCCCTCAGTATTAATTTCTTAAGTGAATTTTCAATAAAAATTCAAAAAGATTTCAACTTGTAATTGAAAAATATATTCTCCGATACTCATTTTAATCGAAAACTAATCTCAATCCATAAGTCATCGCTCTCTAACTCTTTAATTAAAAATATACCCCTGAGTAATATCCTCCAACTATTCCGTTTAGTTCTTAATAAGCTTCAAGCAGGCACGTAGTCAGTTGAAGGGGGCTTGACAGTCTAGTAACAATCTAAGGGCAATTAAACATATGAAAAAAACAGCTTTGACAACAAAGAAGATATCAAAAATATACTCCCGGATCGACTGATCCTCGCCGTTTTGCTGCTTTCTAAAAACATATACTCATATACATACAATTACAGAAAATAAAATGAGTTAAAATTTTTAAGAACACTTTTAATAAAAATGACGTTTGTGTTAATTTTACTCAGAATTCATATCACCATCCAATGAACTACGCAATCAGCCCAATTTCGTATATAACTAGCTTCAATAACACCGTCATATGGCAGTTGAGTAAGTTGACAATTTTCGATATCCCTGATAAGTGATTACATATCAGTCATTCGGAAGCACCTTATAAATTTATTATGGACCCTAAAATGTATTTTTCAATTTTTTTCGCAGTAGTAGAGTCGAAATTTCTAATTGCAACGAACTTCAACTTCAGAGAATTTTTTATGTGGCCGAAATTTCTTTCTCAACACAAGCTTGTTCGTCATTTAATTGCGTAATGTTGGTCGGAATCGTAATATTATGTTGAACGCCTTGTTGCTCGGAATGTCCAGAAATGTCCCTATTTTCTGTCCTTTCACTCTGTTCGGAAATCGTTGACCTTGACACCTCAGAAAGCACGGACTTTCCGGCATTTATCCCATCGGATTTCGTAAACTCAATATAAAGGTCTCGTAGCTGAACTATGCTTGCACTTGACGGAACTTTCACATTCTGGGCTTCGCACCACGTCAAAAGATCGCTTCTATTCATTCTTGACATTTTTCTAATTAAATTGGTAATTTTTTTTTTTTTTTATTAAAATTGCAGCAGATCCCATTTCTGATGTTGTAAAGGCTTCTTTATTTAAACAATAATTAATTGGTTTAGGTTATTTATTTGATAATTTTTATAAATCAATAGAACGTGTCTGTTCAGATTCAGCTCTAGAATAACTATAATAATTGAAAACATCAAAATAATAAATTCTATAAAAATGTATGCTTAGGTTTTTAAATTACAACTTGGTAAAATTACTTATAAAGTATTAAATAAATAATGATCAGGAAGTTTCTTATTTATAAAAAAGATTTTCTAGAATAATAGTAAAATTTTACATAACAAAACCTTTAATTTTGGGTGTACAATCGATCGTGCATGAAAAGCTTTAAATTGCTTAATAATCTTTGACAAAATGTCAAATGAATTCAGCTATGATGGTGATGTTCTTTATATTTCAGAAATTTCCAACCAATTATGCAAAATTCACAATGCGTTAAAGCACTGGACAAATTATTCCGTAAAAGATGGAGTTTATAGTGTTCCTTGGCTTTTGGACATGTTTGTATAATGCAGGCTTAGATAAATCACATTTCGCACACAATTATAATAATTGAAGAAAGCAACTCCCACACCCTCCCAAATAAAATCTTAACTACGAACATGGTTCCAGTATCCATTCTCCTTTATATGGTGTAGATATATTCTTTTTAGAAAAGTTTGATTCGAAAAAAGGAAGGTAGATATTGCTAGTTTATGGAAGAATGGAAACAGAGGAAAGAAATCTTTTATTATTACAACTCCCTTTTCCTGTTCTTTTATATTATATGAATCAAACATTCACAGTGTTATTCTACGAAACGTTAAACCAATCCTCGTCGAGTGAGTCTTTTGTTGAAACTTGCTGAATGGTTTTTTAAGATTTTTTTTTAATTGGATATTCGTGAGAAATAATAAAAAGAAAAATAAAACGGAAAGAATATTCATATATTCATTTAATAAACGAGAATAGAAGAAAAATGATTGATTCTGAGTTTTACATTCTCATGCTTTATAGAGTTTCAAAAGAATTTCACTTAAGTTTTTGTTTTCGAGTTTTTATTGAATTTATTTCTGAAAAATGGATTTAAAAAAATTAATTTTTTAACTATAAAAGAGTAAATTCAAAATTCCCATAAGGGAATGGCAACTTTTTTTTTATATTCAATAATCTACCAACAATTTGGCCACTAAAAATAATAAACCCTTAACTTCGCAAATATCATTGAATAAAACCACTAAAACAGTCCGCATAAAATCCCTTGAAATCCTTTTTTATCTTCTATTTATAGGGAGAGAGAAAGAGATCTTAATCGGAATGAATTGTCTGTTGACAAGAGTATTTCAAACAATATAAAAGGAAAGCTAACTTTCATTAACTTGTTCTGCCATTTAGATGTTTTGTCATTTTTAGATAGACTTAGTGTTTTATTTTGACAGAGTGGATAAGTCTTGAATAGACTTTATATTTTTTTTTCAACAAAAGGATGTGATTTTTTTTTTTACTAAGTGGAGAAGAGTCCGTTTAGATTGCGATTTAATAGAGCAGACGAAGGTCAAGTTGATTGCAATCTGAATGAATTGCATAATGAGGATGTGGATATTGTGTAATTATTATATGCTTGTATAAGAAACATATTGGTAAATAAACTAATGACTTTATCGAACATATTAACATGATTTCTCGTTTTGTACACCGTAAGGGAAATAGTGTTATCACATTACAAACAGACTATATAGGTAAAGCTTTGAAGGCGAGATGTCTTGAGTTCTTTTCCTATTAGTATAGCTGTGCTAAGATTTAATGAAAATAAAAGCATAATCCATCTATCCACCCCAAAGAAACATTTCAAAAAACATTGGTTAAAAACGTTTCTGAAAGTTTCCGTTAGTTAGATAAATAAAAATTCAGAAATAATTCTTTTGGTCTGTTATCTTGGAGAAGACATTTTAAAATGCTTCTATAATACTATTTTGTCATCGACATAACATTCTCAAAATTTCGCAACAAAAAGAACTTTCGAACACAAAAGCCAACGTTCTTTATGTGTCATTTGCAAAAAAAAATAAATTTTTCCATCGCAAATGGGAGAGAAAGATACATTTCAGAATTTTTTCAGATCAAAGAAGCATTTTCATCAAACTTTACCCATCATCAACGCTTAGAGAGACGATTTCTTGAAATTATAGAAGGTATGTCTGCCCATACGTAAAGAAGCTTCAGCTGAGGACAAACATGTGAATTGCTTATAGCAAAACAATCCATCAACTGAATATCAAAACAGTTGTTGTAACGGAAAGGGCTGAAGTCCGCTTTATCCGAAAATTGACCTGATTTCGTTCCCGTCGAATTTTTGTGAGTTCACGTATGCAAAGGAAGAATTATTTACCAAAGTATTTCCAAACATCGGTAGCAATCATTTGAATTGTTAAAACAGCTCACGTATACGTTGTGTGTTTGCTTGAAGCAAAATCAATTATTTTTTATTTTTGCTTAATATAGCCACATACAGACACATAGTTGAAATATTATTATTATTATTATTATTATTTTTATAAAATTAAAATTTTACTTTTAAAAAATTCGGAAAAAGCTGAATTTTGGTGCAGACCTTGTTTTTAATGTCTTGATCAAATTCAATTTTTTGCAAAAAAGTGTTTTGGTAAAAATTGTAGCTTATATGATTATCTACAAAAAAAAATCATAACACGTTTCCTCGTACCATCAACTAATTACGAGAAAAAAGTGTTAAATTGTTAGAAAGTCTGTTTTTAGACAACAGTGTAAAATTTGTTAAAAATTAAACGTTTATATGAGAGGTACCCACTACAGTATTAGTTTTACCAAATTTTCTTGAAAACGGCTAATACGATTTTGATAAAAATTTGTATACGTTATACTTGCATTGTTCTAAATATAAGTGCATTTTAGGATTTTGACTAAAAATGCACACAACGAAGATTTTGTGTTAACGGCTTCTTAAATATGGCCGGAACTTCAAAACGGCTGAACCAATTTCATATATTATATTTGGAACGACATATAAGTTAAATATGTAGCACAAGATGACATTTAAATTTTATAGCTAAACAACATTAAAGGAAAAATATAACGATACATAATTTCATGGATCAAAATTTTTGTAGTCCGATAGTTTTCAACAAGAACATGTTCGTGCGACCCAGTCATGCGTTTAGTTTTTTTAATTTCTACGGATTAAGCTTGATGGGAAAACCTAAAAAAAAAAAAATTAAGAAAATAGCGCACATCTAGTGAAAAAGTGCATTGTTTTCTAAAAACAGACTTTGTAACAATTTAACACTTTTTTCTCAAAATTTGTTGTTAAAGTGTTACGACCTTTTTTGTAGAAAATCATGTAAGCTACAATTTTACCATAATATTTTTTTGCAAGAAGTTCAAAGTTTCCGAGAAATTTGCAAAAAAAAATTTGCACGCAAAATTGTAGATACCTATTGATTTTGAAGTTTTGAATACAAATTTACTAATACATTCTTACATGCATAATGATGATGAAAATGATTGACCTGTGTTATATGCCGCTTTACAATATATTCTTACTTCCTTTTTCGACTGTCGAATGTCGGGTCTTTATTACCATTAGCAAACCCAAATGAATACAATATTTTCATCAGATAAACACGTTATATCATATATTAGTTTTATAATCATCATTATGGTCAACATTAAGAATTTATTTGTCGACATTCATACAAGCTACAGTCCGTGTTTACTTTAATATCTATATGAATCTTTTTGCAATCTCAATCGGTTCCTGATCAAACTTTCGGCGTTGTTCGCCTCGTTGAAAAAGAATTCAAATGCTTAAAAAAGATTACCAATATTTTTTCATAACAAAGTCAATATTGATCACCAACATACAATAGTATCTCGAACTAATATCCTTATAACTTCTGTCACAATCTTTAGTCAATGCCAAAACCAACTTAAAACAACAACTTTTTATACTCTAACATCCCACAGATATTATTGCTAAAAGATACTTTTTCTGCAAGAGTGTGGGTTTTTTGAACAAAAAAAAAAATAAATTGTCCACAAGTTGCGTCCTTCTTCTTCTAATAACAACATCTTTGGTGGTTACCATAAGAGAGCGTAGGTACTTTACAGTATACAGGATGGCCCCCAAATTCAGTTTGTGAAACTTCTATTGTGTACAGCATAACGTTCTGCGTTAATGCGGTAGAATTAGTTGAGGATTTTCGCACAGCAATATAGCAGCAATGGCGATGATAAGTTTCATGGTTTTTGTGTGTGAGTGCAGAAGCGTGTGTTCCTGTAACCTATCAAATAATATAGGATGTTGAATTGTTGACGGACGCAGCAGCCACATCAAGTTGCCAGTTGTTCAGTGAGTAATATCCGGCAAAGAACTTTTACTGCTTCTGCTGATGCCATTTTGGTTTTCCTGTTGGTGTATGTGCTGCTACTACTTGCTGTCATTTGGACAAAAAAGGAAATTCTTATTGCAAAAGTTTCCCTTCGCCAAAGTCTAAGCAAACACCAGTTACACTTAATGAATACCTAATTGGTATACACGTGGAGCTCAAATGTACTTCAATTCCTGCTCCTCTTGGTTTTATGTATATACGTGAAAAGACAAAACAAGGTATACCTATACCGTTCATATGAGGAAGAAGGATATGTGTGGAATGGTGTTCTGATTTATGTCCATATATACCTTCTGAAGGCTAGCAAAATGTAATCTAAATGAAGTACCGTCCAAATGTGGGGATAGTGACATTAACATATATTTATACTTTTTTTTTATATGAGAAGCCGAAACTACTTAATGTTGAACCTTATAGCTAGTATATCGACATAGAAAGTTGTATTATTAAAGCCATACATGATTTCCTTCTTAAAATAAATTCATATCACAAATTCTCAGCCAGTTTAATGAAATATCCAAGTTTCTACCAAAGATATTAAACTTCAAGCAAATTCTTCAATTGAATCAAGTCTATAGTCGGAACATTACAAATATTAAAGCTTCACTCAAATTTCCATAAATAAAAAGTTTTTCTGTGGTTGAAGGAAAAAAAATTTGCATTGTATTTTTATTCCACTTATACGAGAACATGAAAACTTTCATAAGATAAGACGATTGTCAATCATCAGGCAATGTTTCCAGAGACTCCATTTCATTTTTTTAGAATATGGAACAATAAAAATGCAAAATTTGTTTTAGAAAGTTTTTTTTTCTTTTTTTTTTTGTGTACATTTTGTACCTTTGCAATTTTATCGAAGAAAACCTTAACAGGATTTGGCTATAAAGCTGTCCCTGTGGGTTGTTTGTTGTACTTCGGCCTGTTATTCACTCATAAAATTAAAACCTACAGTGAAAACCACTTTAAGTGACAGGACACAATGGCTGTCGTTTATTTTTTGTTGTAAAGAAGAACATAGGATTTTTTTTTCATCTCGTCATCATGAGGCATTGGATTTTATTTGGGGTTTCATTTAAGGCTGGATGGAGCCAAGAAATATATTTTTAAAAAATCTTTCCGATGTTGTATCGTTAAATTTTATGATAGTTAAGACAGGCACCTATCACAAGACAAACTATATTTAGGTTGAAAGCAAATTTAGGTTGCTGACAGGTTCCAAACAAACTATAAGTATATATGTATGTATATGTAACAATAGTTACCGAATAGCAAGTCCGTTCCCAATAAAACATTTCGGTATAATTCAAACGAGTTTCTGTAAAAAAGCGTTCCCGTAATGGAAAAATTCACAGTAATTAGCAGAAGAGAGAGTTTACTTGAGAGTAATCAATTTTCCCACCCTGCTAATATCAGTAGGTCTGATCCTGCATACTTACTATACCCGACGCAATATTTAAACAAAATAAAAAAAAAAGATAAAATTAATAGAAAGTCGTCTAAAAATAAATCATATAAATCAATAAATAGTTTTTTCAAATTACTTACAATCAACACAAACAAAATCGTAAATCCAATTTTTCAATTCGTTAATTTTTCTCTCAATGAAACGTTTTTTAAAAACAACTTTCTGGTTAAAGTCTGAACCAATTTATAAGAAATTAGATTTCGGATAGTCTTGCATGGTTCTAATTTTAAATAATAATTTTTTTTTTGGGCAAGTAGATCCAACAACTCTGTCTGTCTGGACGTATAAACACCTACACCTTTAACGGTATAGTCGATTGTCTTTAAACTTGAGTGATATTTTTAGAGTAATAGGTTTTTTTTTTATTTTACTAGTTAATAATAAGGTACCTATAACGGTACCTACCTACTTTTTTTCAGAAAAAAAATTATTAACGGTACCTATTTGATATATATAACCGTTCTTATTACTCCGACTAAATTTTTAGCCTGCACCCATTTCCATGAAACTTAAATTTTTCAAAAGCGCTGAACTGATGAACATTTTTAGTCCAATTGATATGTCGAATAAAATGGGACTGCCTGGAAAATATTCGGAACTTAATGAAAAATTGCACAGGTTATTTGGGGGTATATAAGAAAGACCCTCTTAAGTTTTTGACCCCGAAGACCCTGTGCTAACTTAGAAAAGGGGACGAAAAACCCCAATTCTGAATTTTTACAGTTTTTTGCTTATAAATATTTCTTATACTAAACACATTTTGTGTTTAAGACCATTAAATTGATTGGTAAACCAGATTTGTAGGCCCAAAATATTGACAAAGATACAACTGATTAATTTTTGGGACAGTTTTAAAAAAAAACTATTTAAAAAAAAAGGTAACGCTTACAAGGACATGCTATACCTTTTTGTAAAGCCAGAAATCTCTTCTTTTGTTTTCTTTTTTAATGGTACATGTTTGTGTCAATTTTTTTTTTATAATTAGCTTATTAAAAACTAGAAGTATTTTTTTTTAAGAAAAACACTTTTTTTTTGGTTTTCCCAAATTTGATCTGCTCAGGTCAATTACTAATTAGGGAATTATCCCTTTCTTATTTTTCATTACATACCATCCGATTTAATTAAATAATAAAAAAAACGAATAAACTTTTTACTTATTTTACTAGTTTTACTTTTAATTTTTTTTTAATTTCTCAAAAACTAAGATACATTTAGGCATCCGATCTTCTGTTTTTGACTAAGAATTAATAAGAGCATTGAATTTTGAAAATAAAAATAATAGTTAATTACGTAAAATTTTGAAAAAAATTAGTTTAAAAATGTTTTTTTAAATTTTTTTTTTCAAAATTTTGAGTTTGAAAATTAATTTTTTTAAAACTGTTCACTCAAACAACATAATTTAAAAATAAAATAAAAGAGTAGTTTTCTGGCTTTTTAAAAAGATATAACAAGGCTTTGTATCGTTCACCGTTGTTTTTAAATAATTTTTTTTCTGATTTAAGTCATTTTTTTAGAAAATTGCCCCTCCTGCCTAAACGGGGGGAAATAGACCCCCCTCACATACTATTTTTTTCTTGTCTAAACCCCACCTATACGCTCAAGCTTTTTGGTGCATCTTATACCAATCAACCTGTATACATAGTTAATTTGGTCAGATTTTTCAAATTACTTACAGATCCTGCCAGGTTATCTGCTTCGCTACTATAGGAAGAAAAAACGTTACCCCAGTTGGGTTGCAAATTTTAAAAGTTCATGTTGCGCCAAAGTAAGAAAAAAAGATTTGTATTTATTTTTCTTAAATATTTTTTTAAATTATTCTATTTCAAAAGTCAACTCAAATAACTTAAAATGCAATTCATATTCATTGCTCCATACAATACAAGTAATCCTTTAAACTTTCAACAAAAAAAAATCTACTAACCCGACAGAGCTTACCATTGTTATAGTTTGTCAACTAAGAAAAAAAAAAAAAACATACAAACGACTTGTATGCTGTCAACCCTTATCTGTCATCACTAACCGAGTATAAGCTCAAAAAAATAAATAAAAAGGGTTGACATAATTTGATGCCCCCACTTTCCTGACATGTTTGCGGAAGAAATGTTTCATCATCAATTATGCAAAGAAATGATAGGTTAATGTCGTTCTTGTTGGTGTGCTTCTGTTTGAGCCACCACAACTGATGGTCACACAATGGACATCAATCTGTCAGTATAAATATTTTTAAAGGATTTATTTGCTGAATGAGTTTTCGTATAGAATTATGAAGTTAATGACAAAAGAATAACAAAAAATCATGTGAAAAAATTTAGGTGTGTTTCAAAAGATTGACATCAAAACAAAAATGTCAAATAAGCAGCTTTTAATAAGCAAATCCCTTAATATACATTTACATTTTGACCTAACCCCGGTGAAATCTATTTTTAAAAAACGATTACTATACAAAATTCTTCCATAAGCTATTTTGTGTTCTTTTTGAAATCTGACACACCTTGAAAAATTATAATCAAATTAAAAAATAAGTTACCAAATAAAGTCTATCTGTCGGGTGTGGACTAAAATGGAAAAGGTCGAAATACTTATTTAAGTGAATGAAGTGCTAATGTGTGAGAGTGTAAAGTCTATGTTGCTACTTGTTGCAAATTAAAGTCATAAAAACTCAAAGGAGATCTTTGCCAAAGCAAAGCAACAGTATTACAGGTAAAAATGCCCTTTCCTATAACCTAAGGAGTCAGCATCATCATCATCGTCGTCATGACAGAAGCGTTTGTTTTGGGGATATCTTCCATAATCACCAGAATAGGAGAGAACTGAGGTAAAATTAATGTCATGTCATTGTAGGTTAGATATAAACTGCCTCTTGAGCCCACTTGTTCGGCAAGGACACCCAGGACACACATATGCAGAGATTTAACCTAATTGAACTGCGGCTATTCTCCAATGTGTAAGGAAAGGATGTTTGCGAACAATTGTCACACTGTAATGGGACTCTGTACCAGTGTCCTTGTCTATTGGGAGTAGTTTGCTTCTTTGTATACGTATGAATATATATATATTAATGTACTAAAACTGTACTTAATGTACTAAGGACGGAAGGCTTTGAAAACAGTGACACTTAGAATGTAATTTTCGATTTGGAACAAATGTGTTTGTTGTCCGACAAATGGGATAATCTGGTTAATGTCTTTTGTGTGGTTATGCATTGAGTTGGTCTCTGTAGCAAAAGGAACTTGTAAGTTAAACTTGTAATGAGGTCAAATATATGACACATTTCAATTCTGAAAATCTTTCTATCGATATTTTGCATTAATTTTATGTTTCATTCTATATTCAAGATTCTTCAAGAATTTTTAATTTTAATTTTTCAATTTTTCAGAAAGCTGTGTTGACTACATTGACGAAGAGTGTGTGTTTTGTTGAATTTATAAACGATTCAACAAAACGTGGCTGATGGATTTCCAGGTTGGAGTAGTAAAGGCCAAGCTTCAAGCTCCGTTTGATATCTTATTTATTTTTAGTTTCTCAGCATGATTTATATTTTGTCGCTGGTAAAGTCTAGCGCTAGGTATATTATCTTGCATTCCGATGAGTTGGGCTGCACTAACCACGTCATGTTTCGTAGTTTATAGATTTCTATTCTTCTATGAATAGAACCCTTCGTGCCTCAGCAGTACCTTGAATATTTCGCCACTTTTTGTCAATGCATAAATGGCGCCCAACGTGGGGCCCATACCAACAACCTTGAGTAGATTTCATTTTTTGTGTATTATTTAGTTTACCTAATGATTTTTTGAATTCTCAGCGTCCCTGTCGTAAATTGTTGGAAATACTTGGGAGCCGTAGCATTTGCCTGTAAACGTTTTCATTTGAAACGTTTTACTGAGTTTGAACAGACGAGTATCAGTAATAAACCTTTTTAAGTTATATAAAATATTGTAATTTTAGCTGGCAGACATTTTGTTTCAGCATCAGAGATGAAATAAAAGTCAAGCAGCTGCTTAAGCCCAGAAAATTATTTTTAACATCTAAAAAATATCGGCAAAGCTTGATTTTGGTTAAGACCAATTATACATATGAATAAATTTAGTTCAGAATATAGATACAATTACAATATACAAACATAGGTACATATGAATCCATATACCTACTATTTAATGAATCGTAAACAATAATATCAGTCTATACAATAATGTTCAATTGTCAGCAACAAATAGTGACTTAAGTGCATCCAAATATATTCAATTTCACTTCAACAATATGCACTTAACATTTATTCACTTGTAATGAAGTAAGTATATGTATGTGCATTACTTCTGCACTTGCCATTGAACATTATTTTAGTCCTTATCGTATACCTACATATGTAAGAAGATGGGTCAAGATGCATGCTCGAGCACACACTTAACCAAGTTGGAAGAACATTTTATACTTCCTTATACAGCACTGAGTCGAGTCTTTATGTGTAATTTGTTATCCTACCTAGAGGTAGAAACATATTTCAATTGTAAGAGATGCTTTTAAGAAATATATGTAAGTATTTAGTTTTACGACACAAAATTGTCTCCAATTTAAGAATACCTATTAAATGTTTGAACAGACTACGAACAAACGACCCCATCTTGTCGGAGGGAATTACAATTTATTGAAATATCAAGTTTAAAATTTGGACTTATTTAAAATTTATTTAAACAGTAAAATTAAATCGCTGAAAATGTGTAAGTATATGGTATAATAAGGTAAGGTGAACTTACATGGAAAGTATATAAAATATGATAACAATTTGATTGAATTTAATTTGTGTTCAGGTGTTCGAGTTTTTTTTCTTTTTTTAAAAAGTAGAAGAAACAAGCATTGTGCGATTAAGTGTATTTATAGGTTGATGGTGAAATTGGTGAAACGAACTATAGTTACAAAATGACGTAAATTACTACCTTTTTCCAGTATACAAACGTTCGCAAAATAAAAGTAAATACATAATATATCCTTTTTAAAAATATTAAACAAAGTGTCGTACCTCTTTATACATCTTTTCCAAATTTCGTCCTTCCGATGACGACGAAAACTTCATACATAATCAGCCTTATTGTGAAGTTCGCCCGAACTACATTACCCCCGAAATAATTGACATTTCACTTTTCGCCTATTGTGAATGTTCCCCTAATTGTCATCAATTATTCCGGGCGAAATGCGATGCGATCGACAGGTAAAGTGTTCACTTATTTTTTGAAGGCGAACGAGTGAAAAAGTTGTGAATTGCAAGACATTTGTTTATTTTTCGTCAGCTCAAGTATAACAAAACACTAATTTGTATTATTGTTTTAATCTGTAAGACATAAATGTATTGAAATATTTTCACAAACTCATGAAATGTTTCAAAACATTTAACACCAAATCATCCCTTAAAATTGTCTCCGAAATGTTACCTTTTAGAACTCTTCGTTTTGACTGCACTTTTGAAAACAAAACAAATAAATATAATTTGCTACTAAACACATATGTATTTATATTTAAATATCGTATGAATTCCTTTGATTTTGTCAGGATTGATCGAAAGAGTTTACTTTTTTCATTTCATGGATCAACGAAGTAGCTCTTTTTGTGGTTTATTGTAGGTGCCTACATACAAGGATGTTATAATTTAACTTTTAACAATTTACTATGATTTACTTTATTCACAAGTTGCGATATTCACAACAAATACACATCCAAAAGATTGTTTAAACAATTTAATTTTGCAATCCCTTTAAAAAAACAACACAAAACAATTATCGCTCTTCTTTAGATCTGTCAAATCAGAAACTAGGTGTGTTAATTTATTTTTTCAAGTAAATTCTTGAACTTGAAGGAGTAAAAAATATTCTCTCAGAGAATGCATTGATTACAAAAAAAAATAATAAAGGATATTTTAGAAAGTTGTACTTAGTAGCTATTTAATAATAAAAATGTAAAATTCAAACCGAAAATATTTCAAAATCAAGATTAATGATGTTTTTTTTGTTAGAAATGAAAAACAAAACTGTCACAATTTGTTCCGGAGTAAATTAATGTTACTTTTAAGAAGTGCATAAACACGCCTCGCTTATCCGAAATGTCACTGTTGATTCGAAGTGAAAAATCGTTCGGGCGGAATTCCCAATAGCTTTTAAAATTCCGGGGGAACAGATTTTCGCCAGGCGAAATGTATTCCGGGTGAACTTCACAATAAGGCTGAATATGTATCTTCAAATACTGTTCTATAGAAGATACCGTTTATAGATATTTTCGAATTTTTTAAAACCTTAAAAAAATTGTTAAACTTGTTATTATTATTGGGGTCAAAATTCTGCCATGTCAAAATTGTTTTGTCAAAATTCTGTCAACCAGAATAAGATAAAAAAGAATAGCTTTTAAAACCAGAATTTTCAAAAAAAAAAGATCTAATAACTTTGAAATTAATTAAACAGTTAAAAAAAATTTATTTAATTTCGAAAAACAAATTTTCAAAATACACCATTTATCGGAATATTTTTGTTTATTTATTTATAAGACATTGCAAGACTATCTGAACATCAAATTTCATCAAAATCCTTGAATAAATTTACGAGATGGTTTTTCCACTCACGTGAAACTTCGATCGATCGATCTTAATTTTTTTCGAGAAAAATTTAATTTTCCTTTACGTATATATGGTAGGTACCGTTGTTTTTTAAGCAATGGTCTATGAACCGTACTTACCTCGGTACACACCAAATTTGAAACTAATCGTTTCAGCCGATCAAATATAGTGGTTAAATGAATGATGTTACATAATAGGAGCGCTCTTTTCAACATCAAGGTTAAGTATGGGTAGGTACATCCACATGGGTGGTTCTACAAAAAGTGAAATAAAATGTTAAAACTTCTGTAAAATTTTGTTGGAAGCTTTAAGTCGTACAAACTAGTTCTAGTTATATATTAGAATGTACTCTTATATTATTGAAAGCGGTTATCAGTAAAAAAAAAAATAACAATTTTATAGCAATTTTTTGAAAAATAGGTGGTCAGGGGACTGAGATTTTGTTACCAGGCGACTGATAAAATATCTTATGAATTATTACTTATTCATTTTAAATGTCCGAAATAACTGAACGGTATGTATGTATCAGCATGATCTATCGTGATAAGATAGCATTTAAGTACAAGACTCTGAAAGTGCTTCTTAAATTAGTTTTTACAGCTCCAATATCGCTGTTAAAAAGTTATGTTAGAATTTTAGACCTTTTTTTCACAAAATTGCGAAAGTCGAGCCCCAACCGACTGAGCCACAGGGGACTGAAATTTTCACACTTTTTAAGACAAAAAACTGTTTGCCTATCATTTGTAAAAATAAAAGAAAGAAATTTTATTATGATTTTACTAATTTTTTTAAATACATATTTTGTCAACAAACACCCTCACAAATGTCTTCTTTTCAAGTAATAGGTATAGCAAAGAAATACAATATGCAAACACGATTTTTTTTAAGAAGACTCGGTACTTCATAGTCCTTGAGATGGAAATTCGATTGATTTGGAAATTACCTACCGATCTTTTTGAAGTTTTTGATCTTTAAGGGACTGATTAGAAATGCGGGGGACAAAGTTTAATGACTGTTTGAATTGCCATTGAATTTTTAGCCATTCAACTTTCGAAGTTTTGTCCGCGTAAATTTTTCGGTTTTGGCCACCACATTGATCACTATATACATTATTAATCAATGCTTTCGTCCTTAATTGTTTTAAAGGACAATAATTTGAGATGAATGGGTGCCTTCTACTGAATTCATACAAAAATATAGACAACAAATAACAAACAAAATATAATATTAAATGTGATAATAATATCGTAAGTTTTTTTTAAATTAATTAAATATAATAACTAAGAGCCAGTTGTATAATCGTGGTTCAAAGTGGCTCAAATTTTTAAACCATTGATTTACATAGATAATCTCCCAAAATCGGTGGGCTAATAACTTGAACCACGATTGTACAACTAGCCCTTAGTCATTTAATAACTTAACATGTTACATGAATTGAATTAATGTAAATTTTTACTTGAAGTAAAATATGTTTTTATTTTGTTTTACGTTTAATACAAAAATTTTATTTAATTTTGTTGTATATTGATTAAATTATGTGATGAACACTTTTTTTTGCTCTGGGACACCTTTTTTGGACACTATTTGAAAATTTTCAGAGGTAATCCTGCTCTTTGGTCCAATTTTGTTGTAGTTGTGCCATTTCCAGGTGTTCTATGCTTAAGTGCACGTGTAATACGACCATCAGATATTTGTAAAATCTGCTTAAAATACCTTTTACAGACATGCATTCCGACATTATTTACTCCAGGAAGTTTGTAAATTCTTGTACTAAATCTTCGGCTTTCGCCAATAGACTTCTTATAAGATCTTTTTTTTTCAATAACTGCAATTTGTCCACATAAATAAGCATTTTGCAAATCATGATCCCCAATTTTGTAAAAATTCTCAAAAATACTTCGCAAATTATCTTCACTGAAATGCTGATGACATCTTAAGTGACATGGACATACAAGTGCATTAAGTATTTTAGCTGGTTTCACAACTCCTTTCACAGTTTTATAAGATTTTCCGGAATTTCTCTGAATTTTATTTACATGTTTTTTCCATTTCCATTTGTTGGCAATCCGATTTCTGGTAGATATTTTCAATTCATTGCTGCTTTCAAGTTCAATTTCTGGTTCAATTTCCGGTTCAATCTGTGATTCTGTTACCGCCAGTCCCAATGGCCCAGGCAATGTATTTTCGGAAGAGCGTGATGAAATTGATGAAGGACTTGGTGTTGGGACGTACTCCGATCCAGAACTTTCGAAGTCTTGTAAGCTTATCGAGTCAGTCTCACACATGTTTATTCGGGTCTTGCTAATACATTTTTAATTAAAAAAACTGATAATATGATTCAATATTTTATGAACTTACCTTTGACAAACTAGTGTATTTATTTAAAAAAAGAATTTGAATATTTGACGAGCTATATACCGATGCTTATGAAAAATAAAGTATATTACGTGTCGCCAATAAAAGAGAATGCCATGAACTAAAGGCGAATATACATAGAATTATCTCATAAATTTTTTTAAAAATCAACAGAAATCTCTGGCCCTACTCGATCGATTCGCTTGGGTGTATCTACAGCCTATTACGAAAATTTGAATACCTACTGGCTAACTTGATTAAGCGGCTTAGGCCATTATGGCATTGACATTTTTTTGAACTTTGCATAAGGGAAAAAAAATTCCGCAGGTAGTATAACCTAATAGTATTACTATACAGTAGGGAGTTTTTTTTTTATTATACATTTCATAAGGTTCCCGTGAGGTCAGCATATTCAGTTTGTTTTTTTTTTTTGAAAATGAGGGTTAGGCCGTTTTGCCGCTGAGCGCCTCAACTATTTTATAACAATTCTGAGTTATTTGATTTTACAATTGTAAGCGAAAAAAAAATTATTGTACACAAATAATACGGGCTGCCAGGTATAGGTATCCCTTTATTATATTTGTACCCATGTTATAATTTGTTTAAATGTATAAGTATTTTTGCTTTATTTTATTATGTATGTATTCGCTGAGACACTCTGTGTTCATGTAATAACACGAAAGAAGAGTCAGTCATTCATCTACCTTGCTAGTATAAAGACGCGTTCCGCTGTTGTTATAAATAAAGATATACCTAATTATTAAATATTCAAATCGAGTATTCATTCATTTTGAATCCAAAAGATAAGACTCCGCCGTCTTAAACAATGATAGATTTTTTTCGTCTGGGAACTGAAATAGAAGAGCAGCAATATTTTTTTGATGTCAAAATGGGATTCTGACATTCCCAGGGGACTGAGAATAAGCGCCTTTGAAGAATATTTTGAGTAAGAAAAAAAACTGCGATCTGCTCGATATTGATTTTACTTATAGATTTAGATCAGATTGATAATTATAAAAAAAAAATAAAGTGCATGAATTCAATGGGTTCAAATTCGATCGTTTGTAGAACTACCCATATATATGCAAAGTTTCTCACAAATTTTATAATCATGAAACGGTTGGTGTTGAAATGCCGGTGGTGGTACAATTTTTTTTTTGTCTTGTCGACATTTTTGCCTACGTTTTGTTAAAAATTTCGGCATTTATGAAGTCGAAATTTCAAAATATCTACATTTCTCTGGTCGGAAAAAAAAGATTTTTTTTTTCAATACACAATAATTAATGATAACAAAATTTCCATATAAGTGAGTTTACAGAAAACATAAGCTAGTTTACTTCATCATTCCATTCGACTAAGGTATAACTATTACATACAAGTAGGTCAATTTCATGTGTTGACAATCTGATTTAATTAATTATGTCTTATTGAAAATACACTCCCCCATTTATCTTTATTATCAAAATAAATATTTTTTCATTTTCCTCAACAAAACAATTCAATCGCGAAAATATACACTTAATCTCAAATATTTAACCTTAACGTTCAATGAACTTATTACCGGATTGCTTGAAATCCTCTTAAGCGCAAATAGAAAAGAAACACTAACAATAAAATGAACCAAAAAAAAAAAAAACTTAAATAATGTTTATACCGCCATAGTGTGCCAGAGGAGCACACACAAACACAAATAAAAAAAAAATGCCGACTAAGAGTTAGATACCGTTGAGCCAGTAAACACCAGCCATGTCGAAGCAGCCAGGACAACGACAAGCAGCTTCAACGGTTGCCATTGCCCAGAACTCGAGGGCGTCATGAACGTTTATAGAAAAACATTTTGCACAACGTGATGAGAATTTATCGATACGAAAAAAATAAAAAGAAAAACAAATATAATACAAGTAGGTATGTATATTGTATATGCCACGCTTCTCTGTGCAAGTAAAGATGTGGGTGGAAAGGTTTGTGTCTGCTGACGAGTTCATAGTAAAGCTTTAAGGAGCATCGAGCGAGGATATATAGATTCTCATCGTTTAAGTTTGAATACATGAGCGATAATGATCCCCGCAGGGTTGAGTCTCTTAGCTTGCACACCGCTTTGGTATTCTTTCTTGAGAATTTCTTGATAGGTATCAGGAAAGTAAAATAAAATAAAGTAAAACAAAAAATGAAATTCCGATACAAGTAGAGTATTGATCTCTGTCAATGGGAATTTACCAGGTTATCTATACTTTGAAGAGTAATCACCTTTTATTTATTTTGATTGCTGATTTATGTTTTAAATTCAATTGAAAATCTGTTTAACACAATGATAGCAAAAGGGATATCTATGATATCATCTACCTATATAAGTATAATTGTTTTTAATATTCGATATTTCTAAACAGAGTGAGCGTGACAATCTTGTCTTAAAGAATTACCATAAAATAAGCACTGAAATTGTTTAAAGTTTTATAACGAGACAGAAACTTTCCTCGACACTTTTGAAAATATAATCAAACACAAACAAAATACATACCTACACATACCTAGGCTGGTTGTTGCTCCTATACTTTTATTATATTATAACAATGTATCGATCTTATCTCTATGAGAATATGACACCTTACTGATAAATCACCCGCAAGGTGTGGCACAACAAATTACTTATATATCAGGGCATGTGGGGGCATGGGCAGCCTTTGCCCCACATAGCGTGGGAAGAAACCATCATAAATGAAACAAAGAAATCTCCCCATTTTGTCGCAAGGAAATATCACAAAAAAAAAAACTAATTTAAATATACCTAATATACCCAGGTATACTTGTCCAGTGGGGACTCATCAGGACATGCATTTGACTTAGAGAAGGGAGGTGTCATTGTTTGATTGATAGATGTCCTTGGTCCTTGATGGTTATGTCGAGGGCAGAGTAGCAATTTAATTCCAGTTGATTTGTCAAAAAGTTTCACAGCCGGTTGAATACTGCTTCTCCCCCTTCAATTATCCGAAACGAAGGCAGAAAAACCTGGCTGTTATGTTTGATGGATATTTTCTTTAATATTGTTCGACATAAATTATGGTTAAGGGATGCTTACCTGTTTTGGCCATTAATATTTTCGATGCCTATACCACTAATGTGTGTGGTTACAATATGAAGGGATACTTATATACATTATATATATATAATAAACTGCACCTTTATAATACGATTTGTCAACGTGTCTGTTGTTGTGATGAAATCGAATTAGCATCATAACAATTTTGGCCACAAACTTGCAATAATTAGATACAACAATTGAAAATATGTGCTACAGATTGTTTTGGCTTTTGGTGAATTCAATAATAATATTATTATCCATGGACCAGTGGTTAGGCATGCCTTTGTGCGGTTTTCGTATCTATATCTATCTATTTCTATATGGCATACCTATAATATTCGTATGATGGAATTAAATGGACAGACATTTAATTAAATTGTTAGATTTGATGATGTGGCTGGAAGTTTTGGATATGATATCGACGAACTGATGGCATATCTACTGCAGTGGTTTTTGATTTTTTTTTTCTACTTAAATTAAATCTGTTGATGATTTGATTTAGATGATTTGATTGGGATTTTACATTAAAAGTCTTATTTAATAAAATTTGTGGTCTATCTATTCACATCTTTTTAGGTATTGTTTGGCCACACTTAAAATCAAATCAAAGATCACTACAAAAATTTATTTTTTTTTATATATAAGAATACACAACATATAATTATTTAAGAATGCCCAAAACTCAGAAGGCTAAACCAATAACCAAAATCAACCAAATGATAATATTAACTCTGTATTTCGTTCCGAAATTAAATCCGTTTGAAAAGAAAATTTTTGCTTTGTTTTGTTTTTTGTAATATAAAAACAAAGTAAACCCACAAATTATTTGATTTCGAAAAATTTCACTTTCGGAACGAAATACAGAGTAGACCCCTGATCCAGACATGCACACATTTGGAGGAGTAAGAGTATAAGGCTTAGGCTCTGACAATCTCAATGTTGCTGATAAATCCATAGCTCGACAATCTAACAAACACAAACCTAATCTGCGAACCGCCTCTGTGAGTTGTCAGAAACTATATCAAAGAGCACCTAGAAGCTCTTCGCAGAATAATATGTATCTACCACTGAAGCCAACAACCAGTCAATCATAGGTAACCCAGGCAGACCGCTTCGTACCTAATTTAATGGCCACCACGTTCGCCGGACATAATTCCGCTAGATTTTTTTGTATTAATGTGGGGCTGCATCGATACGCCTTCGGAGCTCCTCTAGGGATCTTATCAGCTTGCTGTAGACTTTTTCTTTTATGCAGCCTTGTTTTTACTTGCGATTATAGGTACTATAAGGTAAAGTTATGCATTCGAGCAAAAAAACAGTTTTGAGATAACAATCAAACATGACATTACGATATAGCGAAGTCGAAAAAAGTGAGTATGGAAATTCTGTCTGTCTATCTGTTTTTTAGTAACTACGGCCTAAACTGCTGAGTCGATTTGCTTGAAATTTAGTATGTAGGGCTTGTAGACCATTCCTTAGAGGAGAAATATTTTTTTTTTTAACGGTACCTGCCATATAACCGTTGTGATAACCCTTAATTTTCTTGAAAACGGCTTCAACGATTTTCTTCAAAAAATTAAAGATTGTTTTTGTTTAATTGTTTTTTGCTTTTTTACCACGCCTATTAACAGTACCTCCAATAAAATCGTTAATTTTTTTCTTGAGCTATCTCATGAACGGGTTTCTCAATTTTAACTCAATATTTTTGGAAAGGTACTCAATATTTCAGAACTAAAGTTTTGCAACAGTGCTTAGTTTTTTATTAATTAATTTTTCAATTTATTTATTTGTTAATTCAATATTTGAAAAACAGCTTGACCAAAAAATTTTATTTTTGTACAATAAATGTTGGCGGTAATGGTACAATGGAGTGCTATAGGCTGTTAACCCAGAGGTTGCCAGTTCAATTCTCACTCGGATACAAAGCATTTTTTTTTCTTTTCAGCTTACCTCCCAGCTTATGCTGGACTTTGCCCATGAGGCCATGCGGTATGCAATTATATGTAAAAATCAAATAGCTCTCTATCCGTTGCACCAAAAAATTCTTTCTTATCTTTATACTCCTTCTAACTATTGTCGTGTTGCATTTACAAGGCAATGTGCCTCACAGACACATAGTTAAAATATTATTATTATTAAATGTAAACTGTTAAGCTCTTTAAATTGACATACTTACTTAAAATTTGCAAAATTATAAAGTAAACACCGATTCATTTAAGAACTTGCCTTTATAGTTATGCAATGAAATTTTCTGCAATTTTAAGCACTTTTGTGAAAAATTCATATGTTTTTTTTTTTTTTTATTTATACATATTTAAAAACAAATACTAAACTTATTTTTCTTAAATTTAATTTTTTTTTTCGTCGCAACTTTGGCACAAGAACAATGTTGGTGCGACCTAGTCGTGCACTTTATATTTACCTGCCATGACGATAAATCTGCCTAGATAAACCAATACCCACAAATTCCAATCCCTATATAAGATGTACTTGCTGTCATAACTCAAAAAAGAAAGAAAATGTACCAACTACACCCACAAACGCTCATATAAAAAGTGCACATATTCTCATTTTGTCTCCATTTTTCTAACCAAAAAAAATATATTTTTTTTTTCAAAAAGTTACAAAGAGTGATTTGTTTTGTTTCAAATAAATAATATCCGACTTCCGGCCAACGGAATTTTTTAACCGTCTTTTTCAGGTTGATTTTACATTTCTATATATCGCCGCACTTGATTTAGCTGCATTGTGATTTTTTTTGGCATTTTTTGTTCTGCATGAAAGGTTAAAATACTCGTTTGTGAGGAGAGAGAGAGGTTTTGTGTTTTAATTAAATTCAGACGTGAATGTTCTGAGTTCAAATGTGAAAACACGAACTTATTTTGGTTGGCTTATGGTTTTGATTGATTTTAAAACTAACCACGATGACATTTAAACCGGAAACTGTGAAACGTGAATTTCGTTTGCCATGATGGTTGTTTGTTTATTAATTTATTTTTAAATAAAATTAAAAAAAAAATCAACCAAAATAAATACGATTTCAGAAAGTTACTTGTGTCTCTTGGAATATGGTAATCCTGTTGGGGATATGCTTTGTTTTTATATATGGAATGCTATATCCTTGATATTGAGAGACGTGATTAAGTTTTATAAAATAGTTCAGTCGAAGAGTTCTTTTTTTTAATCTGAATAGGTGTCAGTTGGTGTTTATTAAGAGTTATTTCTAGTAGTTGTAGTTATTTATATTTTCATCAAAAAAAAAAAGAATTGTTTAACAGTTTCAGGACTATATAATGAATACATATGTATTTTGTACTTTCGGTGCGTCAGACAATTGAAATTTCTATATTGGAAGTAAGTCGAAATTTGTTTGTCAACATTTTGAACACACCAATTGTGAATCTTTGTCCAGATTGGTGTGGTTCCTGAAAACTAAACTTCGAGGAAAATTTCCAGTTGTGAAAATATTAAATGCTGAGCTTGATGTGAATGCTGTAATTGCTTCCAAATCAAATGAAAATTAAATTTCTACTTGACTCACATTAAAATGGACATTGTAATGGGCGCAGCCATCTTAGATTTCTTCCCATTAATCGGCCATTGATCCTATTATTACCTGGGATCATTGACGTATTAGGTATGGACCGCCAGGAGCCAACTTCACGCATGTTCTAACATAACTAGGGGTGCCATCAACAACTAGCAGGGAATCTGCGTAGCAGTGATATAATTTCTTTAATTAATTATTTACTATTGAAATAGTTTGGTGGAAATTATTATCAAACTAATTTTATTTTACAAAACACATCCACTCCTTATGCCATGAGTTACTTACAGATGAATATATTATCGTTTTCATTTAAATTCTAATGGCGAAATTAGTACACGTATTTAACACTAAAAGATGATGGCGTTTTTAGGCTGTTTTTAGCTGTAACAACTTTTCTTGGCTGTTTGTTTGAAAATTTCAACCGACTGGCGGTCCATATCTAGTACGTCTATGCTTGGGATGTTATATTTTTTTCCTGGTTAATGCAAACCATAGTGTGCACTCCATTCCCAATTCTTACATTTTTCGAATACAAAATAAATTATTACATGTAGATCTTTGTCGCTCAACAGCCGAAACAGCAGTGTCATCAGCGTCCGGGAACAAATAAGACCCGATGACACCCCCTTCGTTGACATTTCGACATTTTCCCTGAAAGCCCTGAAAGCATTGTTCCCAAATGCTCATAAATTCGTTTAGGTTGTTGCTCGGTTAACAGACAACCGGAAACACATCCGAGTAAAACCGACAGACGATATGACGAAAATAATCAACGTAATTTAAGGTTTGATCAAAACCTCGACTTATTTCTTTCCAAGAAACCAGTATACTTGCTTTATATAAAAAGTAAAAAATGTTTTAACGACCATTATATAATTTAATCTTAACAACACTGAAAAATACTGTTTCAGATAATTTCCATTAAATTTCCCTTCCGAAAAAAACCTAATAGTCAACTTATTCTGTGATTTTCAACACAGTATCCTTTTTTAGTCCCGAGCACATTTGAAGCATTGTGATTGTGTGAGATCAATTAAGCAATAGGAAACAGTAAACCCAAAACTTGATTTGAATCCATTCTTCTTCGGATTAAAACGAACTAAAAAAGAACATTAAAAGATGACAGAAATGACGACAAATGAACAGAAAAAATTCTGTTTTTAATTCGGGTTGACTTTCTTTGTTTTGTGTTGCTCTTCTGGTAACATCTTTATTGTTTGGTTTCGTTTTTTGCAGCTTATATAGCTTGACAAATTTAAATTGATCAAATGTTCATACTCAATCGGATGTCAAATTCAAGGACTACTGCATACAAACATAGACAAATTTCGAATTTCCCTGTACCGCCTTTTCAAACCGATTACATATACACTTTAACTCACATCCTTGAGTGTAATTAATCACAGATTTGTCCATTAGTCGAAAAGGGGATGCCTGACCACTAATCTCTTCCTTATTGTGTAATAAGACGTTAATCCTGGCCAATTACAATTGTCTTTTTGGGGGATGACATTTTTAGCTTTATATAAGAAAAGGAATCGCAGCAGCTGCTCACTTGTACAGGAAAAGCTGGAAATGGACTAATTTACACCGAAGAGGGTCTTTTGTCACTCTGTTGACAGTTCCAGTTCAACGAATAAAATCCTTTTTAATCTTTTCTTTTTCAATGGTTTTAGTGTCGTGGTTCTGGTGGAGTCTACTTATAGAAGAAGATACTCTGAATGGCCCTTTTTTGCTGCTCTTTAGAGAAAATGTATGTTAACTATATCATTGAGTTTGCTTTTCAAGGAGCAAATTGTTGTAAGGATTGTACTTGATTTAGTTGAAAAGAATATTTCTTTACATTGGTATACCGTGTATAAAAGATTATAAAATTCATATGAATTTTTCAAATTAAAAAGAAATATTATATATATTCCTAAATTAATGCAAATAAACAAATTATTTTTATTACATTATTTAAAGATTAATTATTTATTTAGAAATATTTGAGTTATTTAAGGATATTACGTGGCATCAGCTGAATAAATATGTAAGTAAATAAATCAAAATATTCAAAATTTAATTCAGCTCATGATCTGGTCAGGAATCTAATTAATTTGCTTACCAATGTTATTGGTTATGTAAGCCAATACCGTAATATATATCAATTATGCTTTATTTACAATAGTTTCATCCTGTGGTCGAATATTATATCAATAATTTAATTCGACAATATGATGCACGTTTGCGAGTGTCAGCTATTTGAATTTATATTTGTGCAAATGATTCTAATTATATAAATTACGAATATACACTTTATACACTGTGATTTCGAGAATCGTAACGTTTTGAGTGACGCGCATGGTATAATTTAGATGAAAAGAGTCACAATATAGAGAACAAATTAAAAAAATAATTCGATTTTGTATGGTAAAACAACGATGGACATAACCAGGGATCGATATTAGAAAACACCATACTGTTTAGTTATAGTCTAACGTTACAGGTTTGATTATTAAAGGGTATAGACTATAGGTATGCATAAAAATGGCGGGAGCACGTGTTTATTAGTGCGTTGTCTTTCACTTAACTGAAACAATGGAACTATTATATTTTGATGTCACGGCTGGAAATAACAAAACTTTTTTGTTACAAAAACTGGTAAAGGCATTCTTTTTATTTTACCAAAAGATTATTGTTTTAAAAAAACTATTTTGTCGATACAACAAAATGTTTTGTGAATATGAACAAAAAAATATATTTTTGAAGAAATACGTACTCGTCAAATAAACAAAATGATTTGTTATATTTTTTTAATATTAAAAAAAAGAAAGCATTCAGTAAAATTAATTTGTAAAATTAACAAAAACATCTGTTGATACAATAAAAAATTATATTAATTTAACAACAATATTTGCTGACAATATATGAGTTCACAAATTCGTTTTTTTTTAATATGTTGTTTATTTAACAAGAGTTATTTGCTTATTTAACAAAGTGCTTGTTATTTAAAAAAAAAATAGTAAATTCAACGAAATGGTTTGTTATTATGACAAAAGTACTAAGACATTGGTGAGCGAAGTGATTCTGACAATGTGGTTAGATACGAAATGTCAACTCTAAGAATCTCGACTGAAAAATCCTGATTAATAAAAATCCCAACTTTCAAAATCTTTACTCTCAAAATCCCGACTCCCAAAATTCCGACTGACTACGGTGCAATTGGTAGGTACTGAAAATATAAATAAAATATCATGTTTTTGAGAATTTGAGAAAAAAATTTAGGTATGGATTCTAGCTTTTGGCGATTTTCCCACAATCTATTATTGCCAGTTGCACTTAAATACATTTCAAATCATTTTAGTAAATAGAGTAATAAAATGTAACCGCATTTTAATTTTATATCTTTTGCACTAACATTAGATGACGATTTGAAAAAAAATTAAAATGTGTGCCAACCCTGGATGTGGATTTTGGATGGTGGATGTGGATTGTGGAATCTTTTATTAGAGTAAATGAAAGGAGAACATTTTCAATCGAACTCTCTGTCTTTTATTTTAGATTTTGAATGACAGCTGTCATTTTATTTAAAAGACGCGTTTTAAATTTATTTTTTCCAGTTGGGGTTTTAACTTTTAAGAGTCGATACAATTCCTTAATTTATTGATTTCTTATCTCTTTCATTACCCAAAAGTTTCGTAAAGAAATATGGCTAACAAGTATTAAATTTTTAACCTCTTGATCAATTTAAGTAAACCTTGATCCCACAATCGATTTTTGTTTATATATAAACAAAAGTCAACCTCGCACTTGACTCTTTTCAAATAATTAAACATCAAGGCAGTAAATATTATTATAATACTAAAGCTTAAAAAAAATAATGTTTCGTTGCTAAGCTATTTGATCGCCAGGTACTAAACATGTTTGTAAATAAAATTATCCTGGCAAAAGAGTGTTGATGGGTAAATAACCGAACCACAAATATTTACCCAACGAAAAACCCAAACATCATTATCTAATAGACACGCAAAAACGTTGGTTGCAAGTTGAGGTTAATGATGGCGACATGGCACCCATGGTGGTGGAATCTATGTGTACATTAAGTCAGTGTTTGTACGAACATACATATCTACATAATTTATTCTGATTTAAATTTACTAAAAAAGTATACAATTTCTCTTTTTTGCCAACCTTCTAAAATTTTTTTAGCATTTTTGCTCTAAATCAGGTTTAGTGTGTTAAACGAAAGGACTCCAAGGATAAACGTTGAACTACACACAACGACAAGGTTCACATACGCGATTAAAATGTTTTATACGGACGGTTACGTGTGGGGCAAAAAATATGATGTGGAATAAACCTTATTTTACCTTGCCATGGCTAAAATTGGGAACGATAGTACGGATGAGTGAGGTTGAATAAATTGGAGGACTGGATGGATACACTCACTTTCTGTTCGTTTTAATGATGATGTTTTTTTTTCCAACCCCTAAAAAAAACTCTTGTCATGTTATGATAGACTCAATAAAATGTATGAGTGATTTCAAGATTCAAATTTAAAGAAATTTAAGAGATAAATTTTGTCTGTCCTTGAAGTAAGTAAACCTATATACCTATATACTCAACTCTGTGGAGATTACACAAATCGATAGAATTTTAATTTTCTTTGAACAAGATTTTATAAACATATACGCAAACTTCCCAGAATTTAAGATATTTTAAGGATTTTATTTTCTCTATGAATGTTATTTTTTCACACAATAGAAAAAAATCATAACATAATAATATAAGCTTTGGTTTAAGCAAATATTATAGTTAGTATCTGACGATTTTGAGCAGAGTTGAGGTTAATTGAGATATAATTAATGAACAAGTTCATAAGTTTCCATAGCAGATCTCTAATTTGTAAAACCAATACCCACCCTGTGTTATGCAGAGAAATATTTTATTAAAATAAGTTTTTTTTATGTTGACTTAGTGTTTCTCTTTTTTTTATTTATTTTTTTATTTAGCTACGAAAAAACAAATTCTTAGCATTTAGATACAAAATTCTTTTTTTTTGTGTTCTTATTTTTGTTGTGATAATAAACATTCGTTGATTTTATGAAACAGCTTTATTGATTTAACAAACACTTTCACAGTGCCAGTAAATTATTTCGTCAGCTCAATGAATCGAAGAGCAATAATTCCAGATTTTTGAAATTCCATTTTTTTTTTTATTATTTTTTTGTTCTTCTATTTTTACAGTTTAAATCTAAATCTTTAATGAAATAAACTGTACCGTAACCTTCACTGTTGAATATATTCACCATTACGAAAGACATTTTAAATCTAAAAATTAGTAATCCAATGCATACAATATTTGTCCTTTTATTTCTATTGGCCAAACAATGAATAAGCAATGTATTTATATTCTTCTTGGATAAATGTCAGTGAACCACTTGTTAGCTAAACATACCAAAACAAAAACATAAGTTTCCACTCCAGTTAATAGCTCGTTAAATATTATTCACATACATTTTCATATAGAATAGCTATAGCTGATTTTAAATGAAAACATAAAAAGAAATCACCAAAGCGAAAAAGCAAACAAAGAGATACATTCTATTGAAAAACACCAAACAGTATCGCATTGTTTGCCGAATACAATATTCGGCTATACATGGTTTTCTTACAACTTTGCAACAGAAAAAAAAAATACCCGGAATAATATTCATTTCCCAACAAATATTTCGGCGCAATGAACCAAAAATGCATCTCGAAACACCCCAAACATTATAGTTGTGGTGTATATACGATAACGAAGGGATGTGCAAAAGTCAGAGACACACTCTTCACAAGCGAGCTTCGAGTGTGTGGTTAACTCGTCCATAAATGGAGTCGTTATTAAAGGAAAAAAGCAAAAAAAAAATGAAAAACTCTTTTCTACGAAATTCTACGAAAACGTTCCTTTTAAAGTCTTTCGATGCCTGAACCAAACCCCCAAAGGATTGCATTTCGTTTACATTTCGCTGCAGTGGTGAATTTCGGTCAGAGGTGTCGAAGTAGTAAATTCACATCTCGTTCACATATTAGTGTTTAGAAATTTATTTCTGAATATAGTCGAACGATTTGCTCACAAAGTTGTAAAATATTGTCGTTTGTATAAAATTCGATTCGAATATGATTTTTCACGAAACGAAAAAAACTATTATCCAATAAAAGTCACCCAAAATTATAAAAAAAAAAATAGAAAACTGGTGCAATACATTCATCGATATTTAAACTAAAACATATTATTTTATTTAAGCTGTGCACTTTGAATATCCTTTTTGAATGTTTTAATTTTTTTAAACGTTTATTTATTAAGTCTGTTTCCAAACTGAAATTTTGTGATAATTGACACGAAATATTTCACAGAAATTCGACGAAGAGAAAGCCAATTGAGAGTAAATATTTTCCCCACCCTGCGAATTTCAGTCTCATAAATTTCTCCGTCAGCAAAATGTGGCTGTCACAAATTAGTTTAATATTTGTCAAATAAATTAAGAAAAGTGAAGCTATCAAAAAGTCTATTTGTCGCGATTAAATATTAATAGAAATGAGTTAGAAAAAAACTAAATTTGAAATTTTATTGGCAATTTAACCAAACAAAATCACAAATTTAATTTAAAATTTTCGATTTCGATAATTGTTTATTAAAATATTTTTGACATTAAAGTGTGCCCCAAAAAATGTTTTTCAAGCGATCCCGTACTTTTTCGCAGTTGTTCTCTCTAGGAGAGATATTAAAAAAATTGACAGCAAAACTTTTACTGCGAAAAAGTAAGTGATCAACCTTATTAATTTTTAATTTAAACTTTTCACAACCGAACCACAAAAAAAAAGAACTTTCAAAAATTCAGCTGCCAGCAGCAAAAATGTGATATTCATCAATATTTTTTCTGACGGTATTGTCTTTTTAGTACATTAATGTAATTTTGTCGTGTACACATTTTTCACTCATTTTATTTATTCCCATAATTTAAAATTTATTTAACATTTTCCTGTCCCAAATTAATGAAAATAATAAAAATTATTTCAAAAGTGGCTTACTGTTGGTTTTCTGTAAAACTAAAACGACAGCACTGATCCGGCCAGTCTCCCCAACGGAGTCGTTTAATATTTTTTTTAATTATTTCTTTTTTTTTTTTTTTGCTGAAAAATTTTCCAGCTATTTCAGAAAATGTATGCCACACTTCTGGATACATCCATAGTGTGTGTTTATAGTATATATGGGAACCGGGCATTGTGTAGTTCATGAAAAAAATACCAAACAAAAGAATACCATAAACTGGAAGCAGCACGAAGTAAATGGAGTTCCAATTTTTCAATAACTGCAATAAATCAGGCACCATGACCGACATGGGAGTTCCCATAAATTACTTTTCCAATGCTATGACAGTCAGAGCTCGGGCACTATACTATTCAACACTTCAACATTATTAACTGCTAGGCAAACTATACAACTGTAATGGTGGCGCTTTTCCGCCATAAACTCGTATAACTGACAAAATGGATGGTTAATTCCGGTTGTCAGAAAATGCACTTGTATTTAATAGTAGATAGTGTTATTGTATATTGTGAAGTGCGCTTATACATTTCGCAAAAGCATTTATCACAAACAGTTGTGTGAAATGAGTTTGACTAAGTGACTATGTATATTTTTTGGATTGATAGAATACAAATGCACATATAAATATGAAGGGGATATTTAGAATGTTATCTAAATATCATCATATTCTCGGAAAACATTAAGATCCTCTTGGGAATCCTTAGTTGAAAAGTATAATGAAAAAGTTAAATACATTGAAGAGGATTTAAATAGAAATACAAAATGCAGAACTTTAAACGGAAATGTGTGATAATTTAGTAGCTTTCCTTTTTACATCTAAACTTAACTATTGTTTTGATGAAAAAATGTAAGAATTATTTAACATCAGTCTTAAATTATTTATTTATCCACTTTATTACATACTTAGTATTAAGCTTAAGCAAAACAAGTTTAATGAAGGCTTTCCCGAAACATGAGCAAAACACTTAATTTAAGTCTAAAAAATGCAGTATGGCATGATAGTTAACTATATGGGGTATGAAAAATGTGTCGTGCAACATATTTTAAATAGAATTAAGGTGTTCCAAACTAAATCATCTTTAACGATAAAGAACATATTCTTCTTACAATTAAAATTCGGCAATTCGTCGCCCTAGTATTGAAGTGCCGTAAACGCCAAATTGCGTTTTTTGAACTGAGTATGCAGTCTTATGTTTTCGGGTGAGCTCTTTTCAAATCTGTTATCTGTTTGTTCCTATCGCTTCTAATTGGTGAGATATTTGACGTTAACGAAAAATAGTTGGCACATACGTTAAATTTCCCAAGGAGTTTATATTACGTTTTTAGTATTGAAATGCCGTATGTTTTCGATTTTTTGACGTACGTGTATGGACCAGAAAGAAACTGTTCATTTTGGTGGCGTATACGGCAAACTCATTTTGAACAAAAATGTAAATATTTTTAAAACTAAAACATGCGGAAGATTTCTGATAACAACTATTGAAAGAGGATTCAAAAACAGATACTGTGTAAAAAAATTAAAAAAATCTTTCGGTCAGTTTATCCACACTAGACTGCCAAACCTTTAAATGCGATTTCCCAAAAATGTAAAAATGGCGTAAAAATGGCAATACTAGGGCGACGAATTCTAGATATACATAATTTAGATTAACAAATCAAAAATTCAGGAATAAAATCATAGTCAAGTACAAACATGTTCGAGTGCATCTTTAAATAATTGTAGATCTAAGCCATTTTGAATACTTTTTGGGACGCTAAATTCAAAAATTCCATTTTTTCGGCGTATTAGTCTTAAAAAGGAAATAAACCGATTCATCAATTTACAATAATATATTTTCAATCAAATCATTACTGACAAAAAGTGCAGATAATACTACCACTTTTTCAAAACAAAATATGGTGCAGAACGGCATAAATCATTTTGACAGCAATGTCATACATACACATTCTAACAGCAATGTTATGCACCCTCTGACACATTCCTTCTGTTAAACGTCACATCGATTTTCTTGAGTTCAGTTGGCACCGTTTTATCCTGAAATCATAGAACACGCTTCAATCCTCTGCATTGAAATCAATAGGCGTTTTTCTTCTTAAGATCAGAGCAGGGTACTGAGCGTCAAAAACAGTCTGTATGTATTACCAAAGCACGAAGAAGATCGTTGCCAACTTCATGAAGTTTTTATGTTATTTGACAGATTGTCAGTGGATTTTTATTGAGATGACAGTGAAGTTCTTAAGTGTGTTTTATAAATAAATTGGACCGCTGGAAGCGTACTCTGCTCAGAGTTTACTCGACAAGCTCAGGCCCTAATCCGTGCTCTGCTCAGTGCTAAAAAAGAAAAACGCCTAGTGTGCTTTGAACTAAAAATTTAAACACAGATTTTCGTGACAACTCAACCTCTTCTCAGAACTAAAGAAAAGAAAAGCCCCACATGAGAGCACCATCAAAAAGAACCACTTACAGTTGTTGCTGTCAATTATTTTTTATTTTTGATGGGATACTCTGATAGTTACTCTGATGCTGTCGGATTTTTTTAATGATACTGCAGTTAAATGCACATTTTTAAAAGACAAAACAAACAACAAAAGACAAACAAAAAGTGTCAGAGATTTATTGATTAAATTAATAATAAACAGATTTCTAATATTTTTTACTGCGGTCTTCATCTACACATGATCCTTATTTTAAGAAACTAACATCTCAAAGAATAAATTGTCTGTAAGAAATAAGAAAACAAATACATAATTAGTTTTCATATAAAGAAATACTACCTATTATAAAAAATAAATAATAAATTTTATGTATCTAAATCAATTTTTACTTGCGATTGCAGGTACTAATAAGGCAGATTCACATTCAACTGCGCATGCATGATCTCCGCCGCATGATGACCGTTTGACAGCTGATACTCGTCAAGCACCATATCGGTATATAAAGAAAGTAATAGATTCGTAATAAAAAATTGACATTACAATTAAACATGACATTACAATTATAGCGAAATCTGTCTGTCAGCATTGCTTAAAAGAGAAATTTATTTTTTTCCATCTTAAAAAACAACAGTACCCGTCATATAACCGTAAGCAAAAACCCAATTTTTCTCAAAAAAAAAATGCGAACTATTTCGATAAAATTTATTTGTTGTGAACAATTAATTTTTTCTATTGGAAAACAGTTCACGATAAACTTTTAAACCTCCCATGGAACCCTTTATTTATACGAACTCTCGTAAATTTATTCACTGATTTTGATGAAATTTGATATTTATAGTGCTGCTATGCCTAACAAACAAATATTACATACATAAATTTTGTAAAAAAGTATTTTTTTGTAAACGGTAAAAAAATAAATTCAGTGACTGAGTAATTAATGAAAGTTTATTTAGTTAACCTCAAACTGCTAGTCTTAATATCTATGAATTCACTTTTTCTAATTTGGATCGGTTCAACAGTTACCTAGTTTATATGCATGGTTGAAGTGAGCTTGAACTTAGGTTCACCCATTTGTAAACGGGGATGAGTTGGAACGAAATGGAATTCGACTCGATCGCACTCGAGCAGTTGTGTTGAGTCGAAAATTAAATGAAATACCTGGGTTGAAATGGTGAACACACAATTATTTGTGCATGTGATCAATTGCATATTAACGAATGAATATTTGTTGTTGAAAAGTATGCGCATAACTTGTAAAAGAAATACAAATATTTTTTTCTCGAAAATTCAATCTTTTGGTCTTAATGTCTACAAAGCAACGCAGGTATTCTTCTGTTATTTCAACTTTTTCGCACTTAACTCAACTCCTCAAGCATTCAACTAGTTGGCTGAAATACCTGGGTTGGAATTTCGTTTCAAATCAAACTCGTTCTTTCGACCCTGCATATAAACTAGGTAACAGAGCCATCCATTTTAAATTTGCTTAGCTCGGTTTTCCGTTAATGCTAATAATGGCATAGGTACCCCTTTGATATCAGTTCACTAAAAATACTTTTAGGTTTATTACAATAATTATTTTGTAAAAAATGTGTACTTTGTTACGAACAATATAAAATCAAAAACTGTCACTGCATTAGATAAATCCATTTATCTGTAATTCAAAACTGGACATTGGTTTTGTTCATTTGTGGTCAAGTGCATGTCTATTGCAGCATGAAAACCGCATTCGCAGCCATTTTGTAACAGCAGTCATTCATGCTGCTTTTGTTCATGTCTCTTCCCTGCTGGATCCCTGAATGGCTTGCTAATAAAAAAGGATGTATAGTCATGCTCCTGATTTCAAAATGTTGCTGTTGCAAGGACAATATAAACAAACAAACATGAGTTCTTGCAATGATTCTCTTTACATTTCTATCTTTTGGAATGATGGAACGATTCTATTATGCGGTTTGCCACATACGAATGTACTTCTGAGAGTTTTTGATGTTTCATGATAGATTTATATGGAATTGTCTCTTTAGAAAATGAATAGCTAGATACTTGAGTGTGTTATAGTGAAAGATTGTTCTTTATGTATACTTGAACACAATTTTTATGAATGCCATTAGTAAAAACAATAGTGTTGAAAAATTCTTGGTATTTTCTCAAGTGTGCATACTTAAGGTTTAGATTGAATATAAAATATTCTAGGAATTTGCTAATCATTTCAATTGGCATAGATGGAATGAATCTTAATAAATCTGAGAATTTCCCATTGCAATTGTATTCATATATAATACCTGTGTTGGAG
Source organism: Baccha elongata (assembly GCA_951217065.1). Lineage (NCBI taxonomy): Eukaryota > Metazoa > Arthropoda > Insecta > Diptera > Syrphidae > Baccha > Baccha elongata. The sequence goes on from OX578272.1 coordinate 6,257,235, forward strand.
TCAGGTTGGTTTAGGTAAATTTAAGATATCTATTATACTTATACATATTTGAAAGGCTTTTTTTATTATTTGAGTAATTTAGATTATTTTTCACTGATTTGCATTGTTAAATAGAGATTTGAAAGAGATTTTGTGGTCTTGTTTTATTGATTTAGTAGATCTATTTCTAATGTTAATTCGCAAGTAATACTTTTCTATCTATTGACAAAATATTCAGGTTTATTTTTACCGTCCAAGAACCAGGATGAACGCTCATATGACAAAATTGGGCGTTTTTTCAGCTATTGGTTACTCACTCGATTTAACATTGAAACATTATTGCTAGGTTAACAATGAGCAATATTTTGTCAGTTCAAGGTATTTAGCGGATTTTCACAAGGCTTTATGTGAAAGATAAAAATTTTTAAGCATCCCTTCATGTAAACTATAAAAAAACAAAATAATAAGGCCCAAATTGTATTTTCAAATATATATATATATATAAAAAAAGTAAACCCCAAAATTAGAGTTGTAGCCTAATTTCATTGAGCCTTAATTTATAATTAAATTAGACCATAAAACAATAAAATTATGTCCCAAAAATGAAATAACACCACAAAATTTGAGAAATTTAGTTGTTATTGTTAACAAAAAATATCAAATATTATAAAAATATTCTATTAAAAGAGAAGAATCTGTTTTCAGATAAAAAGTTGCTGCGTAAAAGTGTTGAACAAATTTTATATGCCAAAACTGTGTAGTATTTACCAAAACTAAATAAATAATTAAACACATAAATAAGTAAATAAAAATATAAAAAAGTAGTAAATAAATAAATAAATGAAAAACAAATAAATAAAAAATAAATACATAAACAAATAAATAAATAAGTTAGTAAATAAAAAAGTAGATAAATAAATAAAAAAGTAAATAAATAAATAAATAAATAAATAATTGATTGAATAAATAAAAAATATAATATCTATTTATAGATAACTCAGAAAATTATTAAATTAAATCAAAAAGTAGGTAAATAAATATTAAATAAATAAATATAAAAAAAAAATATATAAATAAAAAAAAATTAAATAAATAAAAACAAAACAATAAATATAAAAGTTAATAAATAAAAATGAAGATAAATAAATAAATAAATAAAAAAAATACATACCTTAATAAATAACTATATAAATAAATAGTAAAATGAATAAATAAATATACAATTCTAAATTCAGATTTGATTTTAACATATTTGTTTTTTTTTTTTTTTGCAGATTTTATATGTATAAATAAACTAGCCGAATACTACACGTCATTGGTCATCTTAATCACTCCACCAGTAAATATATGTAGATAATACCATTTTAAAGGTATTTTCACCATTTATACAAAATTTTATCGAAATCATTAGAGTCGTTTTCTCAAAAATGAAATTGAAGGTATCATTATTTGAAAAGCTTGATAAATACATCCACTTAAAAACCACACCCAGTTTGAAAAAAATACCTATCCAACCCTTAAGGCTTTAAGTGTAATACATATACCTACATGTATTCAAAAGGACACCCTGCATACAAAATTGTCTGGGGAACCCACCTTTTGCATCTCCTCTATGATCGTCAAATCAGTTTAATCGTTATCTTAATTTTCTAATAACAATTTTGTGTGTCTATTCTATTGGATAGACATTTACGCACTTTTTTTAAACTTATATGCATCTTTTTTTATGCTTTGATAGGTTTTCCTTAATTCTCGTAATGTTATTAGCACTCAATGCACTAATTATATCAAAGCTTCTAAGCCCACTAGCAGAGCATAATCAAACAATAAACAAACAAGCAAATTACCATAATAAAGAAACCTACTTACCCTCACCCCAATTTCCTCCCTAAAAACACAATCAACATTCGAATGAACCCAAAATTATCTGTGAAATACCCAACATCCACATCATTGAGCAACTCGTACTCCTTTTTACATCATTGTGTTGTTTTGGTTTGTGCAATCGTGGTGCCTGGTATAAAGTACTCAAACTCAAACACAGTGCAAGAGATGAACACATTAAAACACATCAAATGCAGTGCAACTACATATATATACGAAATATATTTATATATGGAATCATCGATTTCTACAACCAAACTTCCATCCAGAAACACCCTCCACAAAACAGAAAATTGGGAGCAAAAAAAAAATTAACAAAAACACAGGAAAAAGGCAAATCCAATTGAAGATTGATTGGAACGCGGCAGGCTTTATGCCTCGTTGAGCTCGGATTCGTGCACGCACGTAGTGTAAAGGTAGATATTTAATTAATTCCGTGCCTTGCATCATTCCAGACTCCTGGGGAAATAGGTATAGCCCCAATCCCTTGTTCAACCCATTCAATGTGTCCCGCTCCAATTGGCAATAGTATCGTGTTGCGAAAAATTCACTTGTATTTACTCTTCTTCAGCACAATGTTGTGGTACATTTGCTGGGAGTTTTGGAAATGCCAGATTGGTTAAAAATGTATTTTAATAAAATAAGACTTATATAATTTATAAAAAAGAATTAAAATTAGAAACCGTTGATATGACAAATTTAATCGCTGGAACCTTTGAAGTTGCTGTTGAGCTATTAGCGTTTGAAAGATGAAACCCACTTCAAAACTTCTGTGGTTGCAAAGTTAACAGCTGGAGCCGTTGAAAGGTGAAAGTTTAATAAAATAGAATAGAAATTGAACTTATTCTAAGGGCGAAATTCATAATGCAGGAAATATAATTAGGTGAGCTTCCAAATGCATTTGAGTCTCAATTTTAATTAAGTGAAAGTAAGTTAGGCGTTATGTTGGCTTGAGTGACTATTATGAATTCCGCCCTTAGACTGAGCCATATGCAGATCGATGAGGAACTATATAGTTACGAAAATTTTGTACTTAGGTACTTGGTAATCAACTCAGGGTCACATTTTCAGGGCTCAGATATCATGAAATTTAATTTGAAAGTTTTGTTCTCTGACAAAACTGAGTGTGAATTGTAAAAATACAAAAAAAATATTTTAGAACACGTCGTACAGGTGATTTTTACTTGTTCCTAACGATCTGGTTGGTAATTTGTAGGTAGATAATTGAAAAATGCTGGGATTGCTAAAATTTTGCCTAGAACTAATCTCAGTCGAAAAGATATTAAATTTCGCAGGAGTTTGACATCGATAGGTTCCAACTTCATATAGGTACCCCAATCGTATTTTCCTTATTTTTTTTACAAGTTGTAGGTACATTATTTTTATTAAATTTTTGTTATTAATAAAATGGCAACGCTTCCAAAACTGTAGTCATACAACATGACACATGTGTATTAACCGTGCCTATACAATATATGAATAAGTTGTGAAGGTTTTTTATTTTTTTTTTATGCTTGGGTGCAATAAAATGGAATTACCTTAACCACCGACGTATCTGAAATGAAATAAAAATTTCACTGAGGTGGCACTCAGCATCCACAACGGTATCACACGCTGGCTGCTTGCTATATACACACTATATACAAACGAGGGTATTATATATGTTGTGGTACTGCTGGCATTTTGCTCCTGATGGGACTCGGGAGAGCAAACGGATTTCGTCGTCGGGTGGATTGGCCGGAAATCTAATTTCGTTATGGATAAAAGCCCACTGGAGTTTCGAATTCGATGCTGTTGTGAAAAAACGTTCCAAAATATTTTATTAAGCCATAAAGTTTTATTGCCGCAACTAAATGTTTAAGTGGAGCGAGCTGTGTGTGTATATGTATATGAACCGAATGTACTGTGAATTACTATTGGCAATTATTAACATGGTTAAAAATAAATTTACAAATAGTTTTGGGTGCTTGAAAATTTAACGTAAAATAATAATAATAATAACGTGTAAGAGAGGAATTTGTTTTCTTATTTTTTTTTTTTTTTCATTTTACTATTGGGAAATGAACGTTTGAATAGCTGACATTTAACGTGTATATATTAATAAGATACCTATTTTAAGGGTATTCAAACTGAGCATTTGACCAATGATAAGGAGATTAGTAAAAATTTAAGCCAATTTGGTTGCTTGCATCCCGAATATCAATCAGATGAAATTTTCAGAAAAATGTCGTTTAAAAAAACAAAAGATTAAAATACCTTATATTCACCTGGATAAACAACCACTGTAAAAGATTAGTGACAAATAAGTTTGAGATTAGTTCATAGAATAATCTTAATAAATTGTAATTTAAGTACATAATGTTCCTTTCTCAAGTTTAATAAAACGTACAAAAAATCTAAAAATGCGAGTCCCGAAGAAATTTTTTCCCCAGTTTCTTCTAATACTTTACATTTTTCTTAATTGGTTCAGAAGAACCTAATTGTAGAAGCACGTTATTAAGAATCATTTATTGAACCAATACTCACTACAATTTTTATTTCGATACTTTAATTCGAGTTTTCGTTTTTATTTTGTTTATATTGTCTTTTGTAAGCAAATTAAGAAAAAAAATTAAAATACAATCAAAATAATAAATTTATATAGTATGTTCTAATGCAATTTCCAGATTTAAATTATTTATGTAAAATAAATAATTTCGAATATTTAAAATGTCTCCTTTGGAGTTGCAATTTGAGGTACCGATTTATGATCACACACTTGTGGTCGCCTTTTCTTTTCCTGAGTATGCAGATAATGCCGAATCTATTCAAGCTGTGAGTTGAACAAAAAATGAAAAAAATTCTGTTTGTCTAAAGAAATATACAATGAAGTAACGTAAAAGATTTATATTTCCAAAACAAATTTAATCATGTCTGATGACGGATTTCCTCTTTGCTTTTATTTAAAGTTAAAAATAATATAAACTTTAACAAAAACTTACCTTTTCTATTGCCTATTCTGCTGCCTACAACGTCCACGATGATCAACGTTATGGCATCGATTTCGAGAAATAAATAACATTCGATTAACACCACCTATGGCTTCGGCTGTTGTGTTATTTGGTATAGCTTGAGAATACTCCACTATTGCATTGCAATATACCCCGACTGCCAAATATGCTAAAAATACTAAAACAACTGAACGTGAAAACATTTTGCTTAGAACTAATATCGATTGAAAAATTATATTGACTTAAAAGCAAAATAAATCTAAATTATCAGTAATATTAACATGGGGTTATCAAAAGGTTTACTAATACATGTACATAATAAAAGTAATTAACAGTTTAATCTGCTTTTCTGTGGACTATTGCAATTTTTTATAGGTTAAATTCTTTACAGGTACAGCAAGGATTTGTTTAATGAACAGCTTTTAGAATACTATGTAGGGAGCACCCAATTGCAACAACACCGTGGCAGAAGTTAATTTGGCACACGACGAAATAAAAACAAACTTTAGACACAGCCCAGATAACCTATGAATTCTGGAAAAACATGCGAGACATCAGGTCTAGATGAAACGAAATATAATCATGTTTAAACTTATTTGAGTTTGTTTTAAGTGAACCACACAGAATCCAAAATTTATGAATCATGTATAATTTTTCTTTTTTTTTTTTAAACTTATCTATATATTGCGCGTTGGTTGATTTTGGAAAACCATATTCAATAAGCGACCGCACGTAATTTAGGTCAACGAGGAGTTCCAGAAATTGACTTGATTCAAATAATCATGAATATGTATGATTAAGGCCTAGTTTTTCAGTGCGACATTATTCTATAGGTATAAAATAACTTTGAGTTAAATTTGATGGAAACACGTTTTTAGTCAGTTTGAGATCCCTAATTAACTCAGAATTAACTCACCAAATTTGGTAAGATAACTCTGAGTTAACTCAGGGTGTTAAACTGACATAGAAAAACGTGTTTCAAAAATCAATTTTAATCGAAAACTGAAATAATCTCACACTGAAAAACTGGGCCTATATAGAAAAAAAAACCCATCCGAAGCCACTATAATCTCTTAGCCATAGTAGATGTACGGCAAGTTAGTAGCAATGTAGCCATCATGATTGGGAATTTCTTATTTATGAAACTACGGTGTGAGCAGGTATCAATTAATCACCTTTCAAACAAATATTTTGAATTTAATTTCGTGGTGTTGAAATAAAAATAACAATAAAAACAAACAAACCTACTTAAAATAAATAAATACTCTCAAACATTAACACCAAATCTCAGTTGGGTTTATTTATTTCAAACCTAAAACCTCAAATTAAATTTTTTGGCGCCCAACGTGGGACAGTTTTTACCGTGCGTCGTTGCTTTTTTATTCTTTTATTTACCCTTTACTGCATGCACTTCAATCAAGAAAAAAAACAAATTATTTTGCTGGTTTTAAGCTTTGTTTTTTTATTTTGCAAAGTTAAGGAATAAAAAAATTATTAATTTTTCTATAAACAAACTTTTGCCATTAGGTATATGGCCTGTTTTTGGTTAAGTCGTCACTTAGTTGGTATGGTTTATTCGTCCACTGCTAGATGTTGTTCCTTCTATCTGTATTACGTATAAGAGTCGTCGGTTCCTTATTTTGTTTGAGGGTATTTGAGTGGAATTTCTTTGAAGACCATGTTTTCGCTATATAAGGAAAACGTTATCGTTAACCATTTCAGTCTAATTAAAAAAAGGAGTTTGGACTATATATGAACTTTTCATAGCAGCTTTTTGCCGCTTGCGTGGAGGAAAAAAAATAAAATTCATAAATCTATTCACACACGAAAATGTTTAATTTGAAAAGTGTTTAGCGGTTATTTTAACCTATTGCAGTTTTAATGGTCGCCGCTGATATATCTTGTGCAGTAGAGGACTAACTTTTAATACTATTTTATTTTTTATATCTAAATAGTTTTTGGTTTATGAGTAGGTGGTAACTAAAAATAGAAGCGGCAAGAACCAATCCCAATCTCGAGCATCGCCGTACAACGACAAGGGTGCCGCCGCCATTCTTACGGTACCAAAGTTCGACCTTTGTGGATCCAAATGCGCATAAAAATTGGTATTGGAATCTGCAATATAGTCTCCATACAGCATGATAAAAGTTTTAGTAACACAAAATATGTTTACATTGCATTATGAACCTTCCAAACTTTAATCTATATATAATTGTGTGGCAACTCTTGAATACTACAGTTGCTAGGAGCCAAATATCGTTGTTTTTAGAATATGTTTATTTTTTTTTTATCAAAAATGAGACGAAATGTTTCGATGGCTTCACTTTTTACACACCAATTAAAAAATTGAAAAACTTATTTTTCAACCTGTTGACTGATAAGCTATTTCAATATTGAGTTAACATAAAATGTCCTTGAAAATTAAAATCACTCTATTTCTAATAAGAAATTTGCTAAGACTGGATCCTTGAAGACCCAACGATTTAATAACGATCGGGCAATCTGAAAGCATATTATAACTTTCTTTTATAAAGCTTTAACCAAGTAACCAGTGTAAAAAAAGATAAGTTAGAAACCAATTCATATAAAACCCAATATAATAGAAATTCTCTGATAACTTTTCATGGGCGTTAGTATTGGGTATCCCCATTATCATAGGAACATATAAATGATATTCCTTATACACCCGCATATCCACAGAAACTCATATACACCAAATAAGCAGATGAGCTCCAACAAATTTTATTTCATAATTTGAAAAGTTTCTCCGCAGAATTTCCGAAGTCAGTTGGTCAGAAAAATAAACAAAACACACCATACTTTCGTTCTGCCAGTGATTTCAAAATTCACAACAACAATCCCACTCAAGATTAAAACTTAAAAAAAAAAAAAGTGTTTCATGCAGATTTGAATTCAGTTCTATTCGTTGCGGAGATTATTGCCTTTTGCACACTGTACGCAGTGCATATCTCCCGGAAAGGAACTTATTTTGGAAAGGAGCTTTTCGTCCTGCGATATGTTTATCACTTTAATTGGCTTTCGCCTGATTGCACTCGAATAAGTACGAGAAACTATTTTGTACAAAAGCAGCAGCACATCGATAGGAAAACTTTAGCAAAACACTTATTTCCTTCATGGCGCGCAGCGGAAAACATCCGCTTCACCATAACTGCTGCTGCCCCAAGGGATGATTGAGTGGCGATAGGAACAACACCATCAAGTCTGTCCGGCATTCTATATTTTGTGTCTTCTTCTTTTTATGTTTTTTTTTTTTTTTTTTTTGTATCAACTAAGAAGTTTTCTTATTTCGATCGAGAGTAAAGTTTTTGGACGAAGAAAACTTAACTTTCTGAGTGTGCTTGCCATAAATCATTAGAATGAACGAAAACATTATTCCCGGCTGCAGCAGCATAGACAACTTGAAGTTCATTTTCTTGGGCGTATGAGTAATACATATATTTTTGAAAATAAAAAAAAAAAATATCATGGAATGACAAATTGTTGGCTGGGATGATAGTGAAATAAAATAAATTGTCTGTGCGCTTAGGTTCGCAAAGATCAATAACACTTAAATATTTGAAGAGGAGAAAAAATTGGCCTTAGACACAATTTTTTTGAAAAAAAAGACACCATAAAGTTGAGGGAGCTTTGCTTATATAGCAAAAGCTACCAACGTGGTCAAAATAAATAAATACAATTGAGTCACGCGAACTAAGCCAACGACATCTGATTGGAAAATCTGAAATATATTTAATTCTTTCACTATGGAATGAGTTTTAAGAAAATGAGTGCAACTATTAAAACTGTAGATCGGTGCAAATAAAAGCGCACGAAGAAGACAAATACCATGGAGTTTCTTAAATCTTTTTTATCTAAAACTTGAAACCACACAACCGCAAGCATGTATCGATCACAGGTAAGCAGGATATAAACTCAACGTGGTATTACGATATTATACAGGGTGAGTCATAAGCAATGCGACAAAATGCTAGGGCGTGTAGGTTGCGTTGAGACAAGAAAAAAATCGTATGGGAGGGGGGGGTCTATTCCCCTCCGATGGATGGATTGGATGTGTTCCAAAAGAGAATGAGATTTTGAAATAACATTGAACATATTTTCTACTTCTTTTTCTTCTTCTTCTTCTTCTTCTTCTTCTTCTTCTTCTTCTTCTTCTTCTTCTTCTTCTTCTTCTTCTTCTTCTTCTTCTTCTTCTTCTTCTTCTTCTTCTATTTCTTCTTCTTCTTCTTCTTCTTCTTCTTCTTCTTCTTCTTCTTCTTCTTCTTCTTCTTCTTCGTCTTCGTCTTCTTCTTCTTCTTCTTCTTCTTCTTCTTCTTCTTCTTCTTCTTCTTCTTCTTCTTCTTCTTCTTCTTCTTCTTCTTCTTCTTCTTCTTCTTCTTCTTCTTCTTCTTCTTCTTCTTCTTCTGAACTTCTTCTTCTGAACTTCTTCTTCTGAACTTCTTCTTCTGAACTTCTTCTACTTCTCCTGAAATTTTTGTCCTTGTACATTTTTTCTTCAAAAACATATTGTAATTTTTAAGTATTAAAACTTTCACTTTCCTTCTGTTATTGATGTTTCCCAAATTTTAAATTTTTTAAACGCTTATCATATTCCTGTTCTCGCACTTTTCAAAATTTATATGAATAAATAATACAAATTCATTAAAATCATAAACCACATTCTATCTCACCTTCCTTCCGCCCTAAGCAACCCCTTTAATCTTTTATGCAAAATAAGAATAACCAATTCACAATAAATCAATAAATTGATAGATTTATTTCAGCGTATGTATCTATGTACTCGTACATTTATCCGCTATTGATCTGTTGCAGTGCAGGTCAAAGTTGCCACAATGACATCATAAATCGTTTAACCAAAGTCTTATGACACATAAATTCTCATCATCGAAACAAATGTGAAATTATTTTAATTTCCCATAAGGACGATTTATAGCCATAAAAAGAAGAAGGTATACAGAATGAAACACCCGTGTAGAAAAAGGGGTCATCATTTTCACTGTCCCATATACAATTATACATGTCTACAGGATTTGTAGTGTATTTTATAAAAAAAAAAGTATTTTTTAAGTTAGACTAGCTACATAATATACAATCTACCTCCCTTTATAAATATTGATTGCGAGTTATTTATGAATTTATGAAGTGTACAGTATACCCAAAGACTTTAAATATGCAATTTGAAGAAAACTTTTAAATTATGGCACTTGATAAATAATTTGACTGTATTATTTTTAATTATTCAAAGATTTTTTTTTGTTAAATAAGCTGAAAAATTTGCTTATCGGCTTTTAAGAGCTTTTGAAGATCAATGCCATCCCTTGATCTAAGCTTACATCAGAGTAATGCCAAGTTTTTCTAAACACTTTTAATTTATTCATTTATTTATTTATTCGGTTGTAAAATTTTAAAATGACATTTTCTATAGCAGTTTTAAAAAGGACGAAAAACTATTGAGTCCGATTTTGTGTCAATTAAATTTTAAAAGTGTCTTTTAAATTAAAAATTCAAATATGAAATGATAATTTTGAAAATGTTCTATTGATGTTATGTGTTCCTTTCATTTCAAGATCCCACCACACACAATCCAAGATTTGAAACCCAGGGTTGGTATAATTATATCTTTTATTTAAAATTCACCGACTAGCTTTGGTGCAATCAAATTGGAGATGAACTTTATTATTCTGATAACTAAAATAATTTTAAATGTTTTTTTGTACGTCTTTTTTTTTTATTTGAATAACAACTACTTTATTTTTGATTATAAAAAAACAGAAAAAGTTTGCTACATTGAACAAATTTCTATTTTATGTGCAATTAAAAAATGCTTTTTTTGAGCACCAAGAACATAGTGTTTGGTGCGTGCATTAAAATAAATAAAATTAAAATGAAATGTTAGTGATCGAATATTATCTTAAAACAGGAATCCATCATTTTTCGCACCCGCAATCACTTCCTCTTTTTACCCCACATCATATTGTTTTCAATGCCTGTCAACATTTTGTTCGTCAAAAAGTTTTTGTTTTTTTTTTAACAATTTCGTTCCTTTATTTTCATAAGAAAAAACCCAAAACCTATTTTTAATGCTAATTTTCAATTTTATATTTCGTAAAGTTTTTAATTTTAAGCAGAAACTTCTGTTGTCATAAAGATTATAAATAAAACGACAAAAAAATAAAAGGAATTGTTTGAATAGAAAAAAGAAGGAATGAATTTTTTAACTTATGGTCAAGCTCATCAAAATGGATTTTAGGCCCACACAAAATGTCAGTCAATCAGTATTCATTATTAACAGGTGTTGAACAAAATCTGATTATTTAAAAAGTGACGAAAACAAAATGATGAATAAAGAAACAGGATGAATGATAATTTTAAATAGGGTTTTCTATAAAAGAGTGAGGTTTTGATTGTGAACGGTTATTTTATAAATACTTTGTATACATACTTTATGTTTGGATAGAATCAATTAGTAGATTTTTATCTGGAATTTCTAAAGCTCTCTAGTCAGCTGATGAAATATTATGAAAGGATGTCTTAACTCAACATAAACATCACACAAATTAAATTCATTTTTGCTAAAACAACTTTTAAGATCAAATTCTAAGCCTCTAGATTCAAGCTAAATTAGACAGAAACAAACAAAACGAAATCGCCTATTTTAACTTGGTAGGTGGGGATAAGTTTTAGTCATGCTTTATTTGTTTCCTTGAACTGTTGAGCAAAAAAAATGTTTAAGGAAAAGTATCACCCCAATAGAAAAACTATTCTTTTAATTTGAAATAACATATTGATTCCTACTTTTTAATCAAAAACAATAATTTTTCAACGTCACACATGATATAATGCTGTTGCTCCACTTCACAGAAAATGTTTGAAAGAAACATCAAATGCCAATCCAATAGGCATCGCTCACATGTTTTAAACAATCTGTTTTGTCTGTTTGACTAGTTTGGTGTGAACGCTCTCATACAATTGTATGATATATTAAGTATGTTTTGCTGTATTTTATAAATAAAAACTGTAATTTATAAAAGGGCTTGTATACGCAGGCAAATCGGACAATTTTTCTGTTAATTGCTAAATGAAAACATTGAGTGACCCGGAAACGCTTCCTTCAAAATAAGAATCCATATTCCTTTACCCTTTCCCTAGTCTTAATTCAACAGAAATCAGTATATCCCACAAGTGCGGAAGCATCGCGTATAAAATAAATAAATGTTTCCCCATGTGGTGACTTTTAGTGAATGTACTAGTTTTCCCTTGATAATGCATTCGTTCTTAGTGGCACGCTCTCCTAAGTCAGTACAGTACAATAGACGTTGGGATTCAGAAGAGCACGAGCGTAGTTTAGACGTAATTGATGATCTGCTGAAACCTTTCATCATCAAAATGCGACGCAAAGACAATCTTTTAATGTAACATTACTTCGCATATCAACAGTCACAGCGGCCATAGTCTAGTCAGAACAAGCATTACGACGATCTTCGGTGTCACGTATTGCCCAGTTTCTTTCAGATGAATAGTTGAAATATCACCAACTGGAAATATACTGCAAATTGCATCAACATCCCTGACAAATTATTCCGTAAGAAAAATGAGAAATTCTATGAAAAAACTTTGTTTATGGTACTGAGAGTACTTGTTGATAAGGTGTTCGATATGTCAGAATTAAAAACAAACTACTCTGCATTTTATTATTACTCTTGCAGATATCAGGGTAATACTTTTGTTGTAAATAATTAGCGTGCATTTTCAAAACTCTGAAAAAATTCCTTACCCTTGCAAAATAAAATTAATTCCTGGAAAATAATATTTAAAGTGGTATTCCAATTGCCTTAAAAAAAAAAAAAATAACCAGAAAAAAATGTCCGCATAACGTTTTTATACCCATACCTGTCGCTAAGACCTAATACGCACATGCTGCCACATCAATTTCAATTAACTGCGGCCAGGAAGCATGCTGACTTAATACCCAAGTGTCCTCAAACCTTATATAAACCCACACAAATACCCGAGAAAAGTATCAAGAAAATATCGTTGTCGTTGGTTGGTCAGATAAAAAAAATACGAAGTGATTTGTATCGTCTCTCCAAGGAGCCCTACAAGACGATAATTCAAGCCAGCGAGGATATCCTGTGATTTAGTTATTTCCTATACCGATTTCACGCTATCCTTTCCTATATTATCCCTATTCCTAAGCTTCTCGTTGGGTTTAAGAAAAGATTTTATCGTAAAACGAAAAAAGAAGAAAAAAAAAACAGAACAGAACATGAAAATCCATTTTGTCATCGTCACAAGGTGATGCTTGGTTTTGTACATGGACCTTCCCTCAGGATATATCATTTCTATTCGCAGTAATACACAGAAAGAGTGGTGACGACGACGACAAGAAGTTTCATCGACAGGAAATGAGATTTGTGCGAACAATGGTGTGGAAAACGATGCACCCTTAAGGACAAAATACAGCACTGGTGTATCGTATACATATATATGGAAGGAAAGTTTATAGATTAGGGTCCTGCTCTTGATACTGTTCCTGAATGCTGAGTTCAAGGTGTATATCGCAACAAAAGGGATTAACCTAATAGCTGTTTATTGTTGGGTCGGGGTAATCAGAAAGCTGTTTTGTTGGTGCCGGTGACAGGGTGCGAAATTGAATTAGAAAAACAATTATTGAAACAAAAGTGGAAGCGAAATACCTGAAATAATATAACGATTTAGGTTTGTTCAACTGAGCAGGTTAAAGCTAAATTGCGGAGTTTTCTGGTGGGTTGGAAAAATATAGTGCAACAGATTGAATACATTGAATTTATTTCCATATATTTATGGAAATATATGGAGGTTGTCTAGTGCTGGTTAAAAAAAAAAACAGATAGAGAAAACAAAAATGTTATCATCCCAATAACAACGATTTGACACACTTGCATCGCATCATCACACGACATTGTGTCTACGCTTCTGTCTCGAGTTCTGTCTCTACCGAAGACTTTTTATACTGAACAAGACTGTTTTCCATTACTGAACAATGTGTACCATTTACCTCTTGAGTACACTGTTAACAACAAACTGATATAAGTCAACCGTCCATTTCTTGCATAGCATATTCGAAGTCATAGATTGCCATCCATAAAGATATATAATTAAAAATTTTGTTTCGTTTGGTTCTTCTTACTTCACACTTCAATAATTTGGCGAGAAAAAGACTAAAGAGAATAAGAAATTTAATGGAATCTTGAGCAAACAATAGATACTACAATTTTTCACCAGGAACTTTTCCAGCTAATAAAAGCCACAGTCGTTCTTAGAAATTCACAATAACAGACACACACCTGACGATCGAATGGTATTTCCTCACCAGATATAAAACACAAAAAAAAAAAACCTATACCAAAGAAAGTGGATATAGATATTTAGTTATACGATTTCACACCTCAACGTCAACTTCTCCTGAAATTGTAAACTAATCATGTTAGGTTCCTTATGAACCTAACTAACCATATCGATGTCATCAATTAAAATCATTCTCAGAAGAACTGTGTGACGGCGAAACACGCGCGCCCGATGGATCAAGACTCACAAGAGAACCGGACCGAATATCATGCCTTCCCACCAGTGCTACCATATTTTTGTGAACGAGTAATCATACAATTTGCTCGTTTCTATCATACCAGAGAGAAAATTATCATACGCAACCAATAATCTTTTTTTGAAGGCAGGGCGGCATCTATCGGCACTTAACTACATCAGCAAAACTACACTTCACTGCGCGACAACATAAAATATTCTTTGAATGCAATTGTATGATGTAAACAGCACTAGCGGCAGTGGAAGCGACAAAGTTGATAATCTGAATAATCTGACAACTTTACCGCGTATAGTGCCGCTTAAGTGCAGTTTCACTGCTGCTAGAAAAGTTTGAATCGGCACGGCACTGCGCGTCATTTCATGACATCTAATTTGTTTTATTTTTTAGTGTTCACTTTTTGTTAATTTTTACTATTTGGTTACTTGGTAAAAAGAAAACAAAACATTATAACTAATTTTTCTGATATTTGTTGTTCAATTTTCTTTTTACTCTATGAATTCTTAATAATTGTATGTTTGACGCGTACTGCATCGTACTTAAGTTTCACAAATAAGAAGAAATACAAAATTTTTGCAAGTTTTTTTTTTATTTTATTTTTTTATGTTAATGTATTAGATACATATTATTTCAATATCTTATATGTGTCTAATATAAGATATTGAATAGGAATACAATATTTCTTTAAAATATTTCATAAACTATATGTACATTAAAAAGTTTATACATTTGAGTTATTTTTAAACACACAAAATTATAAAAATAATAAGTACATTTCAATGCTTTCAAGATAATATAGTAGATTTAACAATGTCATCATTTTGAAAATCTTTTCCCTGATCGTACATAGTAATGTTTATCTTTCGAATCATTGAGGAACTAGGAGTAAATTGTGTGCAACCCCCACAAGATTTCATATGTTCTTTTGCGAGAAGAATATGAGTGACTGAATTATTATTTAAAGCATTTCTGAGCTTGGTTTTTATTAAGCCCACATGACTAAAAATTCGCTCACAATCAGCATTAGCATGGGGCAAGCACAGTATGTTAAGCACGAATTTGGATAAATTTTGAAAAGGGTTTTCGTCGTTTTCGTTTTTGTTCTCCCGAAGGTTACTCCAAAACACATCTGCTTCAGTTTCTTGTAATATATTCTCTGGTAGTTTGCAATAAGGTAAAATACGCCATTCGTCGTCTAAAACTTGGTTGCTTATTCCAATTTCTGCGCATCGAGGCAGTAGTTTTATATAAAACGGTAATGATGGATAATTGGTTCTCGTTGAACAATCAATGGCGTTTTTTGGGGTAAAAATGTGCAAGCTTTGCAAGACTTTGTCTGAAAAATCGTACCTTTGCCGAAGTTGATAACAAGCAACTTGTAAAAATTTGCGGCAGCGGTCTTTAAAATCGGAAATTATTTGTAGGTCTCTTCTTTTTAGTTCTGATTGAGGACTAATGTGTTTACTTAAAATTGTCTGTATTTCTTCTAAGACTAATGAACCTAAATAAATCTAACTGTCAGATAGTTGATATGAGGACGAATTCGGATCAATGTCGCTCAAGTTGCAACTGTTGATGTAACGGCTTTCCAGAAAGGAGGAAAGAAGTTGTTTATATACTGAACACATATTTTCATGAGCAGTGGTTATAATGCATTTTCCGACTGGAAAAAAGCATTAAGCGCATTGAATTTGGGTAGAACCCAGTCTAAAAATAGAAAAAAAAGTTTTACTTGTGGGTCCTGCAAATTTTGTAAGACTCTATCAGCACTTATCCTCTGTGATTTCATTAAAAAAAAGTACAAGAGCTTCCCACTGCTCCAAAATCCTGTGAACAACTTGGTGCAATGACAGCCAGCGCGTTTGTGCGGGTCTTAGTATGGAATGTGGATCTAAGTCCAGAAACTTTTGAAATTTAATAAAAATTGCTTTCCTCTTAGCACTATTTTTAAAAGAGCTATATATATCACGAGGAAGATCCTCGCATCTACGTGGCAACATTTTGGCAGCTCACTTGCGCAAATAGCACATGAATGGCATATACACTTAGCTACATAAATTCCTTTACAACTTATTTCAAATCTTGATTTAACAGAATTATTATCACCCATCATACTATTGCAACCATCCGAACCGAACCCAACTATATTTTCCATGGGAATATTACATTTTTGTATTGTATTCTCAACTGCTTCGTTAATTACCTTAGCCGTTGCTTTGTCGATGTCTCCCTGAAACAAGTCAACCAAGTCAAAGAACGAGCTCACGATCTTAGAGTGCGCCGAATCATAGTGCCGAACAATAATGCAAGTCGCTTTGTTGGAAGTCACATCCATCAATTCATCTATCATAACACTGAACTTGTTATTTTTGAGCTTTTCGATTAATTCTTCCTTGTGTGTTTTTCCAATCACATTTTTTGTTATTGCCGCAGCCTTCGTTCTCTTGCACGAAACTTTTTCTAAAATCTAAAAAAAATTAAGATTTATATAAAAATCAATCTCTAATTATGCCTTCTACGGGAGGGGCGGAGGAGTACAAGTTGATGACCTGTGCTGTGACAAAAACCATAGAATACAAAAATATATAGAACATCAACTCAGGAGACTCAATCCACTTTTGACTACAAGCTTACAATATGTCTCTTGCCTAATTTTGCATGTACATATGCGTGCTTTGCAATGACAGTACTCACACATATATACAAATGTAGACTTCAAAAGATAGTGATCAAACGAATTCATCACTCACACGTATTCACGAATAGTTAATGAGAGGAAACAAAAATTACTCCGGGACGGGGCGGAGGAGTACGAGTAGATGACCTGTGACAAAAACCCTAGTGTAACTAACCTACACATCCCTGATAACTAATGTTGTGATGTGACGTAACCCAAGCAAATTTTCTTTGAACATGCCCAAATTTTGTTTTGGAGTGGTTCTTTAGCACGGTTTTGGTGGCCTTCATAATGATATTACAAGCGCTGCTTTTGGCGCTAAATACATCGTCTGGCACCTTATGCACCCAACCTTTGAACTCGGGAACCTGCTGCCATTCCCTCCTATATTTTTGATGTCGTGGTGTTTCTTTTTTTGGTTTTTTTTGTTGGAGCTCTTGCTCTTTATCTGCTTCATAATCTTCAGACGTCGAAGATAACTCCATTGTATGGTGGCACAAATCATTCCTTTGAAATTACAATGATTGAATTGACAACTGAACAAAATAATAATGGAAAATAAAATACTTCCAATGATAAATCACTATCAGTTAGATTTAGATCAAAAATCCGATTTGAATGTAATTTTTTTTTTAATTTTATGATTTTACACAAGATAAACTTTTAAAATAAGTATAAGATAAACTTTTCTTTTCGGCGGCACGGCTTTTTTTGATATTCAGCTCAGCAAAACAACGGTAAATAATAATTTAATTTTGTCAGCTACCCATACAATCATACATTAAAACACACCTATTGCGAAGTAGTGCAGACATTTTTATGGAATCTGTCATCAGAACAGCGATGACAGCTTTACTGACACTTATGCATAATATATGTCTTTCAGGCACAATTTCAGAGGGGGTATTTTGTTCATTTAAACATAAATAACTGTAATATTAAAAAAAATTGACACTTTTAAACTACAATTCAATGAAACTCACATGTTTCACTCTAATAGGTGTTTATTGTATTGTAATGTTAATTGTAATTGAAATAACTATCAATGATCCTAGGCATCCACATATGATGTGAGGTTTTTTTTGTGATATACCAATACATTTTCACTATTAATGTATTTAAATTTTGATTTTTTTCACAAGAATTTAAATAAAAATATGTGAGGCATAATTTTACTGAATAAAACGCATATATTCTGTTTTTCATGTAAGGCATGATTTTGTCCTGTATTTGGCAACGCTATGGAGTTTATGCAAAGAGTTGGAATAGATGTAGATGTAGAACGTGTGAGCAAGAAAGTGAAGTATTTGTTTGTGTGTATACTACACCTACTCATTTAATTTCATTGTGCTGTGAGTATAGGTGCAGTTTCAGTTTTAAGGAAGTTTGCTGAAGTGCTGAAATGCTGACATTATCGAACTGTTTTAAGTACTAGATTGATAAGTGATGACAAGTTTCATTTTTTTAACAAAATGAATACTTTTTTCGTTTCATAATAGATTTTTTATAGGAGATTGGATATTTAAGTGCTTTTTGCCAAATACGAAAATTATCATACATTTTGCGTATGATAATGGTTTACAATCATACATCATACCAGCCCTATGATTATCATACATGTAGCATGATTATCATACGGTTGGTAGCCCTGCTTCCCACCGCATTTACCCGGTGGTGTGAAAAATAAGTAAATCAGCTCCTAAGGCATACCATCATAAACTGCCTTCCTATGTCTGCTTTGTCATGTCCAAGACCAACCTTAAAATAGCTCGAAATTTTGATCGACATTGTGAAATCATTGTAGCATCCAACCACTGTAGTATTAGTCGAAAATTTAGTCAAATTTATACCGGAATCCTCAAGTACTGGTAGAGGGAATCTT
Source organism: Baccha elongata (assembly GCA_951217065.1). Classification (NCBI taxonomy): domain Eukaryota; kingdom Metazoa; phylum Arthropoda; class Insecta; order Diptera; family Syrphidae; genus Baccha; species Baccha elongata. The sequence continues at coordinate 6,276,245 of OX578272.1, forward strand.
ATCAACGACCAGAAGCCACTGTAATAAGAGCTATAATAAAGGAAGAAAAACTTTCTGAGCTAGAATAATTTAAAAAAATTACTAAGAGCCAATCCAGCCTCATTAAGAGGCAGTGATTTTACCACCGATGATAACGAGATGGATGGAGGAAATGAACACATCAAGTTTTCTATAAATTTATATTTTCGAACTTAATCTTGCTTTGATATTCTTTAAAAGAATCAAAAATTGGTGAAGCAATGGCAAAAGCTTTAGCAATTCACTTTTTTAAAGGATATGAAATAAAATATCGAAAATAGAGAATCTAATTACTTTTTTATCGACAACATTTCAATTGCAGCCAACTCACTCAAAATTAAATCAACCTCCATCCACAACGAACACAAATTATCTAAAACTTGTTCCAAAAGAATGTTAAAAATTCTTCTTTGACGCCCGCTTCTTAACCAAAACCATACCAATTTGTTTGGAAACCAACAACTATAAATACTTTTAACTACAGCACCTTCAACATCCAGTTACCTATATACATAGGCAACTGTATATACCATCACAAGAGGCATCTCTATGCAAATGTCCTTCCTGTATGTCTTGCAGATGATGTTTAAAAATTTTACCACTGAAACTTTCTCTTATACTCCTACAAACTTTGTATGAAATAACTTGGATAAGGATATGAGCGTAAGTAGGTTTGTGTGTATTTGGTGACATTCCTGCGGAATATTGGATGTGTATGTCAGCTGGATTTGTAGACAGGTGCCTACATATGCTAGACAGGTATGCGAAATGGCTTTACCAAACAATGCAACTAAATGCATACAATGTCACGACGAAGAAATGTATGTGGCTCTTTAAGAGTTGGTCTTAAAATTTCATGAAGGGAATGTAAAGAAAAAAGGAATTTTGTGGTGTTATAAATTTCAAAGAATTATGATATTATGGGCATCGTTAGAAAATTCTTTTTATTTGAGGTTAAAGTTCAAAAAGTAAAGAACTCCCTTTGTGAAATTTATCTATCATATGGAATGTTTGATGAATTTCGAACTAATAAAAAAAACTTGAAATTTACTTTAAGAAGTTAAAGAAAGAAACATGACTGACTCTAAACGTAACCTTTTAGTCACATAAGACAACTTATTACTTCAACTTTGAATATGAACGAATTAAGTGTTGGCAACTCTGGCTTACTATAGTATTGGAAAACGAACTTACAAACTGCTCAACAAACGTTAATAAACTGTAATCCAGCCTTGCGATGGATTTTATAAAGCTTCTAAGAAGCACGATGGTGGACGATGGAAGGAACAGAAAAGAAGAGGAAACTTGCAAAGATAGCTTCTGCAACCTACTTGAGGAAACCTACAATAAGTAGTGTCCTAGCTCCGAGATAAAAATCATCATAGAACACTTGGTATCACAGCTTCGTAAGACTGTTGGTAAGTGAAGCCGTCAAGACAACACCTATGATATCGGACAAAGCCTGATTGCACTTAGGGCACATGGCTATCAACTCAGTCAATAAAACCAGTGCTGAGATTCAACGAAGAATTACTTTTGCCAATTGCTGTTTCTTTGGGCTGAGAAGGCAACTGAAGAGCAAAGCCCTCGAGCAACTTAAGTGCCCCTTTATAAGACACTTATCATCCCGGTCTTTATTTATGGTGCAGAAACATGGACATTACTAAAGGTGGATTAAAACGCTTTAGGCTGCTTTGAAAAAAAAAATTATCCTGGTCCTAATCTGCGTAAATGGGGAATGGAGAAGAAAATATAAAAACGAACTGAACGGGCTGTACAGCGACACTGACCTTGCCACAAAAGTGAAAAGCCAACGACTAAAATTGCTCGGTCACATAGAGCGAATGGACACCAATGCTCTGGCCCAGATGGCCTTTGAACCCGACCCCGTGGGACGGCGCAGTATAGGAGGACAGCGCAGCAGGTGGCGCACGCAAGTGTGCGAAAAACGTTGCGTAACTTTTTCTATCAAGCTTTTTATTACTGAGATTTGAAACTAATCGAACGTAAATCAAAAGGAGGTTTACTTTCTATCTATAAGGATATTTTGTAACTTGCATTCATAATCTCTGATAGAATCGATGTATTGAGTGACTTGAACAGTCAAACAAATTTAATCTTCTAAAACGCTTAAGGTCCAAGAAAAACAACAAACTTCAGAGGAAATAAAAAAAAAACTATTGAAGTGCAAAAATACAACTCTTCCTGATATTAAGGATGCCATTGATGATGTAAACAAATTTTTCGTCTTCAAATTGAAAAAGAAAAACATATCGATTTCATGCATCAACTTGAGTCTTAATATACAAATCTTCCAATGTAATCCCAGAGCCCACTTTACAAATTTTATCCTCACATCAGAACTTTAGACAATGTGGAACTGTGTATTATGTCATCCTTGTACACACACTGTTCAGATGCACTTAACCCATTATTTGATGTTGACAACTTGTTATATGGTGTGGAGAGAGCTTGTATAGTTTCTACTGATGCTTCTTGCTCAGGACGCACATATAGGTACAAGTTATATGATCCCTCCCCGCTCGGTGCAATGAACGAGTTGATGATGTTGGTTAAGAAATAGCAGGGGGGATAGATGCGATGGCATCTCTCCATTGGACATGAAAGACAAAAACCCCAGACAGTGGAAAATTTATAAATGTTGTGCGGATATAGAAGGCATGGAGAGCAAATCCATTTTGCCTGTTCCATTGCATGCTGTGAATGTTGAAGACTTATCCTTTAGAGAGATTCTGTTTTCGAGTGTAATTAAACCATGATATACTATTTTTTTATCCTTATCTCCTTTTTTCCTTTTTATTATTTACCTATACATATATTCAGACTCCATAATCAATTGTGGTTCTTTCATTAGGCAAATCCGCTTATTTTTTGTTCCACTTCAGCGTATACAGATTACTTGATTTTTTTAAATTGAGATTTAATTAAAAAAAAACTGCATGGATATTCAGATATAAGGTGCACAATCTACACTGTTCTGAATCGTTGAATTGGAAAATGCATTTAAAATCGTTTCATTCATGAAAACGCATACAAATGTTCACGTCATGTCGAAGGAAGAAGTTGGTCATGGATTTTATTGATGTCAAATTGGTTATAGATTCTGTTGCTTTTTTTTATTATCAACATGACAAAATAAATATCGCGAGTAAAAATGTCTTAATATTCTTTTGATATGAACAATTTTCCTACAAAAAATAAATTATAAGAAGTTTTTGATTAAGAAGAGATAAATGTTGACAGTTCTTGACAAGACATGTTTTAGAGACTATGGACAACTCCATGTGTTCACTAACACACTAACAGAACAGGTTCGGCATCAAGTGGTAGCAGACTTTAATTTAAAAAAAAAAAAAACATCTTCAACGACAGGATTTATTTTTCGCGACGATCGGATACGTCAACAAGCAATATCGGTTAACCGGTCATTTGACGATATCAATCAACAGAAAGTCCACCGAAGGCTAGCATATATGCAGAAAGTGTTTTGTAATGGGTTGGGGTCGAAATCCCGAAAACCTAAATTCAGAAAACCCGAAATCCCACAAACGAAAACACAAAACCACGAAAAACTAATATTCTCAAAAACCAAAAGCCCGAAAACCCGAAATTCTGAAAACCCAAACACAAAATCACGAAAAACTAAAACTCCCAAAAATCAAAAGCACGAAATCCCGAAATAAAACTGAGCATATTTTTAATTTTTCATAATATTTTGGTGTTTTTTTGAAAACTTTTCCTGGCTTTTTCTTAATTTCGTTTTGTTGAAAAAAGAAATGTAAGAAAACGTTACATGGTAAAAGAGACAAACATCAAAAAAAAAAAATGCTCAGATCGGCAAGAGTGTTCACAAAGAACGTTGTTTTAATTTTGGGATTTTAGGCTTTCGGGATTCTGGCTTTTTGGACTTTAGGTTTTCGGGCTATTGGGCTTTCAAAATTCGTCTTCAGGAAATTCGTTGTAGAAAAGTGCGACCATAAATGAATTCGGAATAACAGTGAAAAACGGTGATTTAAGGTGACCTTCATTGCCAAAAGTTGAAAAACAATTATTTTGTTGGTCTTTACATCTAAAATTATAGAAAATATTTACACAAAATGTTCACCGTTCAATTTGAAAATGTCAAATTCGATATATCTATTGATATTGAACTTGCCATATCTCAAGATGTTATTTTTTTTCTGAGGCGGAATAGCATATTTTTGATAGTCACTTGTGATCACATTGAATTTTCCATCTGCTTAAGGTGATCCACAAATTCAACTCAATTCAACTTTGTTCAATTTGTCAGTGAGATTTGTGAAAAAAAACATTGTTGCCGTATTCACATTTTCAATTAATGATTTGCTTTCGATAGTAATAAACTATAATTTGTTAAAAGAAATATTATTTTTGTTGATTTGATGACTTATATTGAAAAAAATATTCAAAATTTTATAATATTTTAATATTGTATTTATTTTATTGCCACAAAAATAAAAAGGAAAGTCAACTTCATGTGAAAATGACAATCAACATCAACATTGTGATTACTTTTTGTGATGATCACCTTACGCAGACCAAAAGTGTAGATTTTGACTCAGCGGATGTTTCCAATGAAATCTCTTTTTATACCAGAGTTTCATATTAATCAGATAATACTAAAGTGGTATGCCAATTTTAATTGATGCCGTTGTTTTGTTTTGTTGCTAAAGATTGATATAAATTAGAGCAAACCAATTCTTAGCTGTGCAAAAATGTTCGTTTCCTTATACTTGGTATCACTACCAAGGGCATTGTTCGATCACGATTTAAATTATTTTGACCCATGGATGACTCGAACCCCTCTTGCCGTTACCGATAAATTGTCCTTTTCTATTTGTGAATAGATCGTGAAAAGATCGTTCATCTAAGACTTATTAAAATCTTTAGTGTGAACTTAATTGTATTTTGATACTTGGAAGTTTATCACAATGCCTACGTAGAATTTTCGGATTTTTAGATTCTATTTGAAAAAAAGAAAACCAAATTATAATATCAAATGAACACTGGGTAGTTTGGTAGATTTGATTTGAATTCTCTCGCAGAATCGGAAACCATTCTCTGCCAGTCTGTCTAACTATGTTTGTTCCGGCTCAACAGCTAAACGGATTTTGACGAACTTTCGCTGGCATATATGTAGCTAATGTTGAATATTGTTATTACTCCTAATGTGGCCCTTGCCACTCTTTATTCGATTTTTATATATAAATCGATCAGAAACTGCGGTTTTCGACTAAAAATTTAATTAAGAAAACAAAAATACATAAAATGTGGAAATCAAAATAGTTTGAAATTAATTTTTTTTTTTAACTATTTACTAAAATAATTTTATTTGTAAATAAAAGAAAAGAAGGATTTAGAAAAGGAATAGCAAGTGATTGTAAGTTTAGTTGTTTTTTTAATATATAAGGAGGAGATAGACCCCCTCTTCTACCTTATAACAATCACCCTGTATATTTTTAATCTGAGTGAATTTAGGTAAAGTTTATAATCGGGAATGAGAGCAAAACATTTAGAATTGTGTGGTAATAAACTAGGCTTCGACCCAGAACTTCGGGCACTATAGCTGTTATGAATAAAATTATCTACATATTTAAACTAAGTGCACTTTAACTAAATAGTATATAGAACTCAAAACAAAGAATGTTCCTCCATTAATCTAAAGCCGATCCAAAAAACAGAATTCATTCCAAAGACTTATTACTCGCCTACATCTTATCGTCTCATAATTTTATTTATCTGCAGAGAAAAAAAAATATTTCTTCAGGTATTCAGATGTTTTATTTTTACGGCACAATGCGCGGATATTAAAAAGGAGTTGTCTGCTTTTGTTTTCATCGCATCCATAAACTGATGTTCTGTTTTTCTATAGCGACAAAGTCTTAACTTCAAATCCTAATTCGTTTCTTTATATAGGAAGTTGGAGGTACCTATAGGTGGTATTATATACCTTCTTCCAAGAAACTCGCGAGAAGAATATCCTCATTAAAATAAATTAAATAAATTGTGCAGGCTTGTTTGTGGGCTTTTATATAACATAATATTTATCTGGAAGTTTAAAATAATTACCGAGGGAAAATAAATACAAATAAACATGTCTGCAGGCAGAAATAGTGTGGGAAAATTGTCGGATGTTATCGGATTTCTTAAGCTGGAAGCAATGCGTTGGAAAAGGAAGGGGGGGGGCATGAGTTTGTTTTAAGGACGTCCTGAAAAAAATGCGACTGCCGCGGCATAATAATTTTTTTTCATTCTTTTTTTTTCACCGCAGAGAAAGAAAACATAAGAATAATAATATAAATAGAATGTGACCCCGATGCTTATTCAGGGCATAAAAAGAAATCTTCTTTGTGAATATAAGGTCAACCAGAAGAAGGATGAGCATGCGGAGACCATTACCACAGCAACGGAGAAACGTGGCAGTGTCAAAGTATTTAGATTGTTTTTATTTCAAATCACCTACCCACACAACAGCAATTTTATAGCCACAAGATGTGGGATATTAATATAAACGCGATGATGGTGACCTTTCCTTCCAGAAGACTTTGTTTTTTTTCTCTATAAGGTAAAAATGCTTCCTTGTCGTCTGTCAGGTCAAGGACGAGGCTCTAGTATTTTATTTATCCAGAGTATGGTATTCTGTTTAGTTTAAATAAAAAATTTGAACTTTAATTTTATCCTTGGTGTTGGAATACTTTTATTCAAGGTTTTAAAGAAAAATTGTTGCGATTGTACGAACTAAATTGTTTTGTGAATAGAAACCATAATTCGAAGATGACAGTCTATGACATCCATTTTGGTTACAGTTGTTAACTAAATCATTCACTAACGAAAAATCATCAACGAAATAAACTACTGATCGGCAATGGCTGTACAATATGATCGGAACATAATTATGTATATACTATCTCTGGAGTTAATCCTATTTGAACTGTCTGTAAACAATGTAATTTTAATAGGTTAAGCTCGAGTTTTCCTTAAAAAGAACTTAAACATTGATTCATATTACGATATGAATAAGTCTCAATTTCTTAAGTACACATAAGCGTAGTTTTAAAATAACTTTGAATATGCCATAACATTTTTAGTACCACTGCAATTCCATATGGTGAATAATTTTCCTGGCTTATTGCAGAATACTACAAAAAAAATAGCTAAATAACAAGCTCTGTAATATTTCACACTCATGCACTCTCCGACTATTCAACAAAAAAATAAGTATGTGTCAGTACATATAGGAACAACAGTACAGACTACGTACACATTTTTAAATAAATACATTTCCAGTAATTAAAGGACATTGTTAGATAAAAAGTTAAAATCTTTAAAAGTTTGTTTAAAAAATCCTCAACACAGGTGTTCCAGTTCATGAAATAGTTTCCCAAAAGTATTTATTAAAAAAAATTCTTTCCTTAAAAACTTCAAACTTAATTATGAATACCAAACATTCCTGTGCCTCCATCTATACAGTGACGGGCGATAATTTATACCCTAATACAAAAATAATGTCCTTTCTCCATAAAAATTCTGGCACCACAACATTAAATAAATCCATAATATTGTTGTTTTTTTTTATTTTTCATTTTGTGTCCGCCCCACAAATATGTGGTTATAGGATACCCAAACACTCCTTATATATACCCACACCCACTCATACCTTAAACAGTTTATAATACCTATCCTAGTATATGGCGTGGTGTCGGTGTGTTTCAATTTTATTAACCCATATAGGACCATATTGCTGCTGCATGTATGAATATCAAGTACGTGGAGTTAGGTATGGTTCTATGCCTGGAATATCCTAGTTTGAGGTACTTTTTGTACCGGCTGCTCCAGAAACAACAAAAAATAACGGAACTGTGGCATCATTATCCGAGTCTAATGGTGTTTCAAAAAATGTAAAGGGAATAACATTATGTAGCTGCGACAACAACAAAACATTGGCACAATCCGGGAGAGAGAATTTTTCGTTTGGCAACAAAATTGCCGCCAGAAATGTATTCCAAAATTATTATGTTTTATAATTTTATGTTGTTATTTTATATTTTTGAATTTGTCTAGCTTTTAAAGCACATATGATGTCACAGCTGAATTTGTGGTTATAGTTAAAGGATGCAGTTAAAGTTTGCAGATATTGTTTTAACTTTTTTTTTAAATAGGTTTAGTTTCTAGCTTTAAGAGTGCAGTTATTGTTCATCGGAAATGGTGGACTTGTTTTGAAACATAAATATTTTAAAGTACTGATTGAATCGATGTTTCTTTCTAAGTATTTCTTATCGCAAATAGCATTTTCTGTAAGATTCAATAATCAACATAGTTTCAAAAATATCTAATACTGTTTTTGGCGATAAAGGTGTATGCTGTACCTTAAATGTCCGGTTGAGTACAAAATAACGAATAGCAAAAGTTAGTGCCAAAATTAAAAATTTTTGCGATTTTTGCATTCGCGATTTTGTAGATCTCTTTCTGTATGACACATTTTAATATGGAGAAAACAGCCTTAACTTTTGGCAGAGAGGTTATAACTATGATAGTTTCTTTTTTATAGCTCTTAAATCAAGAAATAAGAAGACTGTTTCAATTAAAACATGTCCATGTCGTGTTGGATGAAACAATGGGGCAAGTTGGACCAGGCGGTATGGGATTAGTTGGACCAAGGGCTTAAAATTTCAAATATGTTCCCTTAAGAGAAAAAATAATTTTTTCCACAACATTTTGTTTAAGTGTACAACATTTCAGTTAAGAGAAAAAATAATTTTTCCCACAACATTTTGTTTAAGTGTAATAAAATTTTGAATTTCAAACTTTGCTTTTAGTGACGCTACTGTAGCAGTATCATGTGTTGTACTGTCAAAGTTGAGACCATGCCAATTTTATAATACCGCCACAACAAGAAGCTCCAGCATAAGCTGTAGCACAAGTTCACTCAACTCGAACATTCAAGTATGTATGCTGCTTGCTGCTTTTTGGCATTTGACAAATCAAAACAGAGCAAAATGCCGAAAGCAAAATTGAGCTACTTTTTGACTGAAAATTTTACAGTACATGTTTCTGCTGCAGCTACACCATTCTGTTCACTCGGTAACAAATTAAGATGAATCTCCGAATTTCCGAACAAGCTGGTACAACTAACCCCAGACCTTGTTTTATGAATATATCGCACCGGAAATTCTAAAATTATTTTAATTAACCAACTTTGAAAACATAATCCTTAAGAGTAAAGCGACCGAAGTAATTTTCATTTTTAACTTCGATGTGTGTTTAATGTATAGCGGCACCTACACACAAAAAACAGTAATTTACTAAAAACATTATTTTACATTTTTATTTTAAAAGAAATACGAGCTTTATTCATCTTTGAAAAAAAAAATTGTTCGATATAAGATATGATTTCTGAGTTATTCACCCGTATTTCAACTAGCCCTGCTAGTCCACTCTAATATACTTAAAATTAGCAAGTGAAAATAATTATCGCCATATGAAAGTTACCTTAAAATTTTACTTGGAAATTTAAATTCAACCATTTGATTTGAGATCCGAGTTGAGATCAAAAATTAAGTTTGGTTAAAATCATTTCAGCTACTGGCTGCACCCGCATTCCCTTTTGCTGGGGGTTATAGCTTTTCTACATTTTCATCGATTTTTTATAACAATTTAATTTTTATTTCGTTATTTCTATTTTGACCAATAATATTGTAAAATTCATCTACAATCGTTAATCATCTCAAACCTTTCATGTTCCCAATTAATGCAAAACGACAAGGACCCGCCCTTTATTTGAAGGTTAAATATTTCTAATTTTTAAAACTCACCGTTTCATTTCAAATAAAGTTTTAATTTCAGCCAATCTGTCCCTCAATGAAACCTTTATAAAAGGAAAGGCAAAAAAAAAGAACAGAATGATTTCCACGGCCATTGATTCAAAAGGACGGATGGACTTTTTAACAAACCTATGCTCATTGAAGCACCCACAATTCATCAACTTGCGCCGATGATTAAAAAAAAAAACATGGCCATGATCAATTGTCCCCGTTTCAGTCTTTTGATTCCAATATACGCCTCCACCGTTACACAACAAATCGCAAACAAAGGTATTCCTTTGTATTTTTTTGTACAAGAAAACAAAAACATTGCGGCTTCCATTAGCTGCTTCCTGGCTTCATATGCCCTGTCCATTTTACAATTTTTTTATATAGGCACATAATATTGAAAAGCAATATCATCCTCGCGGTATATCCTTTGTTCTTCTTCAAGTTAATTCAACCGGAAACAATCCACATTTAAGGAGAAACTAATTTGCCATCATCTGTAAATTTGTATCTTTATATGGTGTATCTCGGATATCCCCATACAGCGAAGACAAATTAATATTATATGTAATTCAATTGCATCCACAAAGGACATGAGGTTTACATTTTGCCATCACCGAGTGTTTTCCCATTGTTTGACTTAACAAGAGCTTGACCCAAATATCCCCATCACACCGTTGTTGTTGGTTTTCGTTTTTTTTTTTTTTTTTTTTGTCAAGGATGTAAACATTTAATTTTAATGCATTGCATTGCACTCTCGGAGGCACAACGCGTTTTTAATTAAATAAAATTTCAAAATTAAATTCCATTTCGTTTTGAACTTAGCGAAATTAAAACCTTTATACCGCGTACTCATTCTTTTTAAGAAACTTTCGAATCCTTCGAGAAAATCCTTTGGGTATATAATGTTGCCATAGTCACATACCATGAACTGGAGCACGTGCATTTAACAAATGAGTTGGACATTTTCGACCTGAATGCAGTTTGGATTTCATTAGAACTAAAAAGAAACTTAAGAAGCGAAGACTCACAGCTACTTTGAGATATTACTGTTTTCCAATTACTTTAATCTGTCTTAAGCAATTTCACCTTCTGACACCAATGTAACGAGAGAAAAAAAAATCGACAAACCTCAAATCTGAACCACATGCATGGTTTCAAAATTCTTCCTCATCTTAATCGTATATCCCTCGGAATGAATCCTCATTAAGAATTTTATCAATGTGGAATCCTTCAACACTGTTACCTTCATTCAAGCTTCAAGAGGATAATGCTGAATAAAAAAGGTAAAGGAGAGGAAATGTAGAAAATCTTTGAGATATTCTAAATTCCTCTTGAGGCATACCGAACCACCGAAACAGCTTAGTTTGCTCAGCAAGAAAACTATTAAAATTTCCAAGGAAACACATTCAACGCAAAAAGAGGAAATGAAACTCTCTGGCGGCACATCATGACGGCTCGATCCCTCCATCCTCCACCATCCAAAAAAAGGATGTGCGTCTTTATTGTAATCTCATGATAGCTAGAAGTGAAAATTAAAAGGCGAGCTATTGCTTTTTGCTTGTTTTAATGACGGCAAATTGGGCACAAAAACTTTTGGGTGGTGCGGTGGTTCTTTACGAGACAACACTCTTATCCTTACCTCTGAGGGTGGTGGTTCAGTGAAGTGAGTGGTGTGCGTTTCCGAATGAAATGAATAAAATTTGTGTTCTTTTGAAAATGCCATCAAACTTAAACGTTTAAGAGATTTAAAGGCTAGGTAATGAAATTTCATATTAAGTAAATTTTACAAAAGAAACTTATTATGATTATGTTAGGAGAAATTGTTGTTGTTGTTGTTAATGATGTTAAGTTTAAATAGGTTTAACATCTGGTATTTATAATTATTTTTGAAATGAAGATTTGAAGCACGATATGAATATATGATATCTTAATTTAAATTTTTAATTGGATCCTTGTAAGTTTAGGAAATATGAACCAAGTATATGATTAGATACTCCATCTATATTTATCTTAAAATCAACAACATGAAATAACGTTGATTCTAAGAAAATGTTATTAGTAGTATATGTTTAAGTATTTTTTCTGATTCAAATTAGTTTTAGTTTTGGTACAAAGTATTGCATTACGAAAATAAAGTTAAATGCCAAATCATGTCAAAATAAAGTCGGGTTCTAAGAAACTGTTTGTTAAAAACGCATCTTGAATTCTTATCATTTTTGAAAATATGTAAATAAAATGAAATAAATAAATGACACAGATTTAAAAAAGATGTTCCTACATTTCGTTCAGATAAAAAACAAAGTTTTTATAAAAAAATTTGACAGTCAATAAACTTATACTTTGCAAATTTGAATTCGCGAAACAAAATCAATACAATACAAAACTCAGAAATGGAGTGTTAAATAGAAAAAAATGATTAGATAAAAATGAAATGCAGTAAAATAACGAAATAAAATTAGGTTAAGTTAAATTAAATTAAATTAAATGAAATTAAATTAAATTTAATTAAATTAAATTAAATTAAATTAAATTAAATTAAATTAAATTAAATTAAATTAAATTAAATTAAATTTAATTAAATTAAATTAAATTAAATTAAATTAAATTAAATTAAATTAAATTAAATTAAATTAAATTAAATTAAATTAAATTAAATTAAATTAAATTAAATTAAATTAAATTAAATTAAATTAAATTAAATTAAATTAAATTAAATTAAATTAAATTTAATTTAATTAAATTAAATTAAATTTAATTAAATTAAATTAAATTAAATTAAATTAAATTAAATTAAATTAAATTAAATTAAATTAAATTAAATTAAATTAAATTAAATTAAATTAAATTAAATTAAATTAAATTAAATTAAATTAAATTAAATTAAATTAAATTAAATTAAATTAAATTAAATTAAATTAAATTAAATTAAATTAAATTAAATTAAATTAAATTTAATTAAATTAAATTAAATTAAATTAAATTAAATTAAATTAAATTAAATTAAATTAAATTAAATTAAATTAAATTAAATTAAATTAAATTAAATTAAATTAAATTAAATTAAATTAAATTAAATTAAATTAAATTAAATTAAATTAAATTAAATTAAATTAAATTAAATTAAATTAAATTAAATTAAATTAAATTAAATTAAATTAAATTAAATTAAATTAAATTAAATTAAATTAAATTAAATTAAATTAAGTTAAATTAAATTAAATTAAATTAAATTAAATTAAATTAAATTAAATTAAATTAAATTAAATTAAATTAAATTAAATTAAATTAAATTAAATTAAATTAAATTAAATTAAATTAAATTAAATTAAATTAAATTAAATTAAATTAAATTAAATTAAATTAAATTAAATTAAATTAAATTAAATTAAATAAAATTAAATTAAATTAAATTAAATTAAATTAAATTAAATTAAATTAAATTAAATTAAATTAAATTAAATTAAATTAAATTAAATTAAATTAAATTAAATTAAATTAAATTAAATTAAATTAAATTAAATTAAAATAAAATAAAATAAAATGAAATAAAACTACAAAAATTAACAAAATAAAATAAACTAAATAAAATAAAAAAAAAAAAAACAAATACAAAAATAAAATTAAATAATGAAATGAAGTAAAACAAAATAAAATAAAACGAATGAAAACAAAAATAAGTAACAAACAATGAAATAAAATAAAGTAAAATTCACTTTATTTTCAAAAATAAAGCACATTTAAATAAAAATTACATGTCATTTAATGAAAAAGATTAAACCAGTATTGAAAGGAATCATATATCTTAATCTAAGTTTTAATGGGGCCTTCAATTAATTACATTTCTTTTCTCAAAAAAAATGTCGACGAAAGAATTCTGAAGGATAGTTTAGTTGCAAGAGTTGTCTTACTAAAGTATTTCATAAATATTGCAGGAATTCTTTTAGTTATTTCTATGACATGATAGGAAGCCACATTCACCCTTTATACTGTTAAAGAACAATTGAATAAATGCATAAGTTCCTCTTTTAACCATTGATTTCCGAAACGTCGTCTTTTCACACATATGTAACGCGCCTTTAAACCATATTTCCGTATTATCATCCTTCAATCTGTTTGGTATTATTTATTTTTTAAAATTGCTATGATAACCTCTATCTAGGTCCAGATATATAAAGTCTTTTATAAACAACACCGCAAGCATACACCTTCTTCGAAATTTCATGACGATGTTCAAAATGATGAGTTTCCATTGAGTGAGGTGTTAAATAATCACCCACCTGCAGACATAAAGCTCTTAACAAGCCATCACCATCTCCATTGTTACTTTATCCTTAGATCTTCTTTGTTTTAGACTTAGCACACCTCCTTACCTCAAATTCCACCCTCTTATAATATTATCAAAACGAGACAAACCCGCTTCACCGAAACACATCAACATCAAAATCACCACTTACAACAGCTAAGCTCCCAACCATTAATTTGTACTCTTCCTGTACATAAGTATACATTGCCTTCGTCGCTATACCCTCTCCCTTTAGGGTTCAGGAAGGAAAAAAAACTTTTTTACCGCCCAAAAGTTTTGTTTTCCATGAACACAAAAAAAAAATTAAAGGAAAACATCACAAAATAAAGAAAGCCTCTCCTCAAATGTTTATTAGCCAGAGTCCTTTAAATGGACGAAATTTTCCTTCTATATTCATATATGATGTGAAGAGAGATGATGAAAAAAAACCGCTTTGGTTATGTCGTTGTAAGACCACTACATCCTGCTAAAAGAAGCGTAGGGGGGTGAGTTAAAATATCTTAAGGGAAAAATAAAACTTTTCTTGTTTTCATCAAGTTTAATGTCAGAGCATTTATCCCGTCAACAAATCACCATGTGCGTTGAGAGGAACAAATTTCTTTTTCATTGGAACCCATTTCGGGGAAGATTCATTGTCTATTTTCACATGAATTTCAGAACCTCCGGAAGGAAACTTCCTGTTTTGTTTTTTTATTTTAGTTTTTCTTTGTTAGAGAAAAAAAAAACACATTAATTTTCCATCCAATGGTCATTTACAATGTTAAGGCTCACAATGATGTGCGTGCTGAGAGGTTAACGTAAGTTTTGGAAAGTTTTTCCTATTTTTTTTGTAATAAAGTTCATGATGAGAGCTAACTTAAAGAATGTTATTGGTTCGGTGACAAAGTGATATATGAACTGTTTAATATGATCCTTTCAGCGGAAGAAGGTATTTCAAATCAGTTTGATTGGTTTTTTGGGATATTTATTTATTTTAGTTTAGTTGAACTTATAATTTGTTTTGGAAGACGGTAAGCCAGGTTTTTGCAGAAAACTTCGTATCGTAACACCCGATTTCATGACTGACTTAACATCTGTAAGAATATGGTAGTATATACGTAATAAAAAGTTTTGTGATTTTTGAATATGCTGATATTAGCACAAGCAATTAATAAAGCTTACTGGTCAATTTTTTAGACAGCCAAAACCATGTTGGATGGTTTTTTAGAGAAGAGAAATAAAATTAGTTGTTTTTTTGATTCAAACTCAATGTGAATCGAGTAAGGGATATTTATATGTATATATGCCGCTTAAAGCTAGACGATGACTTGTTAATTTAAGTCACGGCACAGTTTGGTGTCGAAATTAATATAAAAATATATAAATATTTAGAAGAATTACCGGTAACTTTCTTTTGCCTACCCGTATGTTTTAAATACATTGGAAGAGTGAAAAATCTGTATTTTTTCACTTTTGATTCCATGTCTATGTAAATGTGGTCTCAAAAGTGACTATCCTGATCATATAAAAGTAAATATCCAAAGGGTCGACCTCGGGACCTTTTTTTGCCTAAGTAACGCTTAAAGCTGATCGATGACTTTCTCACTTATGTCACGGATCGGATACCCAGAAGATTGACCAGTACCTCTCTTGCCTAAATAACCCGCAAATTTTAATATATTGAAAGAGTGGGAAATCTGTATTTTCTCTTTTGATTCCGTCTCTATGAAAACGTGGTCTCGAAAGTGACTGTCGTGGTCATAAACAAGGAAAAACCTACTGAAACGACCAGTACCTCTTTTGCCTAAATAACCTGAAATCAACAAAATGCAGCTTAAAGCTGATCGATGACTTTCTCACTTAAGTCACGAAACTGTTTCGTCTCAAAATAAATTTTTATGGTCACATACATAGTAATACCAAGAAGAATGCCCGGTACCTCTTTTGATTCCTTGTACATGGAAACGTGGTATCGAAAGTGGTCATAAACAACCTATTAGTTTATTAATTTGGGAATGATTTTCATAAAGTGATATCAAGTCGAATTACTGCTTTTATGAATTATTGATTCTTTAATCACTACGATCGTGAAATCAATCAGTCATTGTTAGTTATTAGAAATTTTATCGGTATTCACTTCTAACAGTTGTAGCATAAATGCTTGCCTTACAAATTTGGCCTTCCATTCTATTACATTCAATAAGCCGGCTTAAGAACTAATAATACTCTAATTTTTAGAAGTATGGCTTTCCTAAATATTGAGTTCTTTTTAAACTTATAGTTACCACGATCTACTTCTCCCTTTATTTCTTGGTCGATAGTTTGTTCAGTTGGTGTTGAATATTTTATCTTAAAGAATTCTCAAACCATTTTTCGACCTTAAAACACATTTCTATTTTAAAGAAGTGCGTTTATCTTATATACCCCATCGATTCACACTAGCAGGGGATTTAATTAGTTAAATTCACGCAAGGACCTTTTTATGTAAAAAAAAAATTAATATATAAAAAGAAAACAAACTCCCGCTCAGTTAGCATTCTTCCTCACGCTGTGTCGCCTTCATTGCCTCCCAAAACGGTCCTTATCAGATTATCACCCAGTGAATGAAAAGTGATTCGCTATAAAGTCCTTAACTGTAAATAGAAAGAGGAACAACACAAAAGGTGAAATAACATCAGGGAATTATACGAGTGTGTGCTGAACGAAAAGTTAGCAAACAATGAAGTGAAGAAAACGAGAAGATCCCCTTTGTGTGACTGACTCTCTAACTAGAACGAATGTTATGTTCTTGTTTCGTCCTTTGTCGTTGTCGTCCTGTCATCTTCTCTGTTAAAATGTTTGGAATCTGTAGTGTTTGCAAGGGACATCATGATATCGCGCGCGACAAGCCCACGGGTCTCATGAACGCTTATATAGAAAAACATTTTACTCAAACGTGTTGGGAATTCATCGATATGGCAATGTGTAATTCCCTTCCACCTTCTCTTCATGGTCCCTATGAATGATGTGAAATATAAAACGTCTGCAATGCTGCTGAACATCAGGATGTTTGGCATCACAACTTTTGAAGAATAATGATCCCCAAAGGGAAGAGGACAGAAATACATGCGAGTAGCTTTGTTGATACCTATACTTTTATTATTTCTTTTCGCTTATACTGTTGTTCTTACTGAAAATACGATGCGGAAACGGATACTGATTCGATATACTACTTGCTACTTACTGTAAAATGATTCAAGTTTATTGGCAGGAGTGTGCTCTTGCGAGGATTCTTTTTCATTTATTCATTATCTTTATCTCGATGATTATTTTCTTTTTAATCTTTTCTGAATGCTTATATGTACCTTGATTTGAAGAAAACTGATTTCCCAGATGTTTGGTAGAATTTAAAATGACAGAAACATTATTGTACCTAAATGAAAACAGTGACATGTATAGGTATAGGTGTAGGAACCTAAGATCAAAGATTACCCACATAAATAAGTCTTCGTGATGGCATATTTAACTTCTTAGAATTCAAGCAATGAAGAATAACAATAAAAGAATTTCTACAGCGTATAGATACTCTTAATGGAGGAAATATTAAATTTTATGCCCACAGCTAACATTAAAAAAAGAAAAAAAGGTGAACTTTTTGTGTCAAAGTCCTATTATCAACTTTAACAATATTTTTTAAGAATATGAGAGTGGATAGGAATACTTATTTTTAAAAATAATCCAATATAGTAAAAGTCGATTTAGTGCAAGTTTTATTTCAGTGCAAAGTTGAACCTTTCCCATAGTTAATAGTTTCAGAAGAAAACTAAGAAAGCTGTTTGTTAAATGAGATTGATTGACTTGCGGAATTTACGAAAGTGAAACACAGACAAATCAAATTAAAAAAAAATTCTTTTTTTTTACTGGTTTTCAAATAGTATAGAAACACATAACTAAATTCATATTTTTTTTTTTTGAAAAATGCCAAAAAGTTAGCTTAAAAGTTTGATTGCCAAAAACAAAATAAAACTCGAAAGTGGGACCTTTATTTTAGAAAGACATCACCTTTGGCAACAAATCCTTCATATAAAAGTTTATCAAGATTGATTGGATTTTTTTTCGTCAAAAAAAAAAAACTATTCAGAGAAAAACTTTTTTTTCCAAATTTTCTTGTAAATTCAATTTTTTTTTTCAAAAAGTATGTTTGATCCGTATCAACGGACGCTTAGGTATATGAAAACGCAAGCAACCAAAAATAAACAAAAATCAATATCTTAAATAACTAATCATGATTTAAACATGACCGATTTTGATGAAATTTGATATTCAGGAAGTCCTCTAATGTTTGATAAATATGGCATAGAAAATAAAATTCTTTTAAGTATTTTTTTGGAAAAAAAACTTTTTTTTGGAAATTAAAAATAAATCTTTTTTGTTTAAACTGGTCTAATTCATTATCAAGAAGGTAATTTTCCACAAGAGCAAGTTCGTGCGACCCAGTCGTGCTCTTTATTTTTTCTTGTTTTTACTCACCAAAAGAACATTTTGAAAAGTTGCAAGAGTATGTCTTGATAAAGTGCACCTCATTATAGTCGTTCATATTTGGCGGTAAATGTTTGATCCCCTCCAGTCATGTAGAACGATATTTCCTACACAATATGATTGGTTAAGCAATTGTACGATATAAACTTACGTGGCAAACAACTATACAAGAACCTACTTAACTCATTTTATTTTTTAACAGCACAACAAAAACAAACTTTTAAGTATAAGTGTTAAAAAAAAACATTATCTTAAATTATTATTTGCGTGTTTTGCATTACGGTATCCATTAAAATAACACGGCACTTTTCGTAACTTTATTAGTTTCACTTCATGTTAAATGTTAAACTTCATCATTTACGCATTTAATATTCAATTAAATATTTTTAATATTCCACCCATGTTTTCACATTAATTGCGAAACAAAACACTTACCACCTTTTTTCTTATCGCAATTAATCATCAATCTTACTACGGAATCACCGTTAAAATGTCGTGCAAACAATGTGTGAAACAATGATTAAGTGCAGAAATGTGCGAGAATGAGAAGTTTGTTAACCTGTGTAAAAATTCTTCAGGACATGCAATGTCACATCAAATTGTACACCTATAGACGATGTTGACGCAGTATAGTATAGTGTACTGAAGTTGGTCACGCAAGTTACATCAAATCCGCATTCTCTATAAATAAACTCTTGGTTGACTTACTACATTTTGCCAACATTTCAGACCATTTTACTTTACAACCACAACAAATATTCAAAATTCCACACCTCAAGCGTACTAAATCACTTGAATTGGAATTTAGATGCAGTTCAGTGTTTTTCTTCATCCAAAAAATTAACAAAGAGAAGGGACAGCACACAAAAAATAAATAAAGGACGAAAACTAAATAAAGTATTTTATGTTGTTTTGTTATTATGTATTCAGAAGGATAAACTCATATACATTTTTTTGTTACTATATCGTTTGATCAAAACTGTTTGAAAATGCAATATGGCAAACCGATTTTTGTTTTCTTTTGTACAGAAAATTGTCGATTCCTTACATAATGTGTTATACCTTCGCAGTTCAACTTTTTAGGGTTAACTTGTAATTGATTTTGTTGCGACCAATTAGATACCTATTCTAAATAAGCCTTACACATTGACCAATTGAATCGAAAGAGAAAATAATGTGTAACTGTCGTCAGCATACATTTCCATAGAGGAGTTAGTAACGACAGATAGAGTTGATTGTTGACATAAGAAATAAAAAGGAGAGGTCCCAATACTGAACCCTGTGGAACTCCGCTTGAGAGAGTTAAACGTTGATTGTTGACGTTTATTCTGAATGAATAGAAATAAGGATTTGACTTTGTAGAAAGAAAGAAAAATTGAAATAAAATCAATAGTTTCAAAAAAATCGCTATTCCGAAATTAATTCTTGGATTTTGGCGTCAAAAGACGTACAAAAGAGTCTCTGATCTTATGACAAAAAATATATGCTTTTAAGTATCACACTTCTTCAATATAAAAATTACAAACAGGGATGTTTGCCGTGATATCCGTAGCGTCTATTAACAAGTATTCGCGAATAAACATTTCGAGGGTTGAGGCAAGACGAGTTCTAGTTGCCCGTGTAGCATCAATCGCTTAAAAAAGTTCATTAAAACAAATATTTTGGACCGAAAAACCGAGTTCATTAAATTTTTCTTGTATTTTAATATAAAACATCATTTTATTTTGATTTTTAAAACTCTGCAACTTAAGCGAGCATTTAAGGAAAAAGAAAGATTGTAAAACCCCTACAATTTTAACAAAGCGGCAACACTACATTTCTTTATACAGCAGCTCTACTTTGCTTGCAACAAAATGAAAAAGAACTACCTAAAGAGCATTAGTATAGAATGAAATATGTATCTTTATATATTCCAATACCGTTATGTTGTTGGTCGTCTATTGTCATTTGTCGTTGGTGAATTTTCTTTTGCAAATAACTTCTAATATATCCTTTCACCTGTTGTCTGGGAATTTCTTTTGAAAATTCAGAGAATAAATTGCTTAACTATAGTTTAGTCGTACGTACTCGTATTTTTCATGAAGAAGGATATATATATATATATTATGAGTTTAGTTCGAAAGGATTTTGTGGAATCCTGCAGTGTGAATACTGTGTGAATTATTTCAAATGCCTCTGACAAAAGCATTTGACATGATTTCAAGAAGAAATTTATGGGTAATGTTTGAAAAGATAGACTGTACTAGTCTTTTTGAAATTAAATGGTGTATTATTTTTTTGTTTCTATTTTTATTTGGAACAACAATGAAGAAAAATTAGAAAATAAAAACACTTTTTTTAGCAACATAGCTAGAAACGTTTCATACATTTTTTTTAGAAAAACAAAAATGGCTATAAATAAGTTTATTTTACTTATCACGATGTGTCACTATCATAAGCGAACAAATATGCATTTGGTCAATCTATTGCCGATTCTAGTTCCGTTAAATCTTGTGCAGAGTATGGTGGAGTTAATTGTGCCAAATGTATTTATAGGTCAATATACACAATATCATTTAGAAAAGAATGACACTTTCTCAAATAAAGCAAGTGTAAATGTTCCAACTTAGCCCGTTAGTGGTTCACGATGGGTCAGGGTAAGGAATTTGCAGAGTTGAATGCCTTGAAATGTAAATCATATTTGTTTTTTTAACTAAATCAATTTTGAATTTTGAAATATGATTTCGGGCGTTATTATCACCATGATTTAAATGCAGAACATTTTCAGTATTTGCTTTTGCATACACTTTGTACTCATGGTTTAATTTAACCCACTTCTGGTTTGATGAACATTTTACATAATAAATGTGGGAGTAATTAAAATCGACTAGATAATTTGGAAAACAAAATGGTTTTTAAAACAGTATGATTGCATCCCCCATAGAATTTTTTAAATTATTTTTGCATTAAAATACTTAAGATATTGATATTAAGGAAAAAGTATTGATAACCAAAGTTCTCGCAAATTAAATCCTTTAAACTATTGAAAAAAAAATTAAAACATAAATTTTATGTATGCACCTTTATCCTTGTTAAAGGAAAATCTTAGATACAGAAACATTAGCATTTCATCATTATTCATCTCCTGGGGGTTTCTTCGCATTTAAACACCTTATTAATTAATTTAATGAAAGGATTTCGCACGTTCTCATCCAGTGTCACAAACTTTCATGTGTTGAATAAGATTTATGAATAACACACACTATTGTGAGTATCAGAATTATTATTAAAGTCTATTCCCAAGATTCCTATCTCTGTTCTCATAACTCCCATGCGACTTATGTGATTTAGTTAAGGTTAACACGGTTACGTGATCTGAACAATTTCATAAATATAAAATACTTTCCATATTATTTAAGCCCAACCCTGCACCGCTTGATATTACAGTAACAAGTCTATTAGAAGTTATGACACAATTGATTAAGGACAATGCCCAAAACTTTACCAAGAGAATATGTGGAATTTTAATATACACCATTTTCTTTTTGGAATTGGAAAGAAAACGAAGCAAAGCACTTGTTGTCCTCCTTCAATTTCACGCTTACTAAGTTTGTTATAAAGAAAATTTACATTCTCCGCCAGTATTATAGTAGCACATCAGTCTGGGTTTATCCTTTTATATACACAAGACAGGACAAAAGTAAGTTTTATGTATGCATTACAGCTTCTTCCATTTTTCGTGTGATGCAGGGTTTAAGGACTTTTGCTTATTTATTATTATTTTTTTTTCTGTTTGAAAGTAGGGACAAAGGATACATTTATTTATGATTACAACAGGATAAAGTAAGGATTTTATCACTTTCGACGTTTTGCCATTTGGGAAACGCATGCATGCGTTACCACCGTACCTTAACTTATACTTTTCATGAAAATGTGTGTAATGAAGAGGAGTAATATCCTCCAATAACATTAGGTCTGTATTGTATGTTTGTAGGTTAGAATACCCAGAATAGTTGTAAGGGATTTATTATTATGTTTTTTTATGGAAATTTCTTAAGCAGTGATCATAGTTCGGCCATGTTATTTGATTTTTGTGTTTCTTTGTTCAGTTCATGAGTCTTAAGTTGAATAATATGACAAGGGTTGTTATGAATTTACGAGCCGTAAAATGGGAAATGTCAAATTTATAAAATAAGACTTTTCGAAAATAGGGCTTCAATAAAGTTATAAAGGCACCTTTGTTTATATGTATGCTCAAAATGTATCACTTTATCTGAAGTTGCTTTTGTAAATGGTGTAAAATGTCAGTTTTGTTTTGAATGAACAACGATAAGGCATATACATATACAACGCTTCTTCTTATCAAAATCGCAGAAATCTTTTGATTCTTCTTTTTAAAGTAATTATTCTGTGGTCAAATATCATAATATATATATATATTACTCGAAAAAAAATTTTAAAATTCAAAATGTGATAAGTTGTTTTCAACATCAACATCAACATTAACATTGACTGTCTATTAAAAACCATTCATCCAGCTCATGTCCTCTACAACCCCATCTCGATCGTTCACCTTTTTGAAAAAATCAAACAGAATGTATTCTTTAAACACTATTGCTCACCTGTCTATTAAAAACAATTCATCTAGATCGTCCAGCTCTATGTCCTCTCCAACACCTTCTCGATCATCCACCTATGTAAAAAAATCAAACAGGAATCTCATTAATGTATAATATCTTTAAACAATAATGGTAATAAAATAATATAATAACACAAAAATTAAATAAATTATGTACTTTTATGAATTTTATAATTTAACTTTTTAATTTTCAATTTTAATCTTTTCTTTTTTGATAGATTACCTGTGCTATTTATAAGAATTTATTCTTCCTGTACAGCATTGGTTATATGTATATATATATTAAATATATAACAAAAATAGAAAAAATCAAATAAATGTCTTTCCCCTCTCCCCTATGACATAACATTAAAAATAATATCAACATTATCATTAACATCAACACAAACACAAACACAAACACAAACACAAACACAAACACAAACACAAACACAAACACAAACACAAACACAAACACAAACACAAACACAAACACAAACACAAACACAAACACAAACACAAACACAAACACAAACACAAACACAAACACAAACACAAACACAAACACAAACACAAACACAAACACAAACACAAACACAAACACAAACACAAACACAAACACAAACACAAACACAAACACAAACACAAACACAAACACAAACACAAACACAAACACAAACACAAACACAAACACAAACACAAACACAAACACAAACACAAACACAAACACAAACACAAACACAAACACAAACACAAACACAAACACAAACACAAACACAAACACAAACACAAACACAAACACAAACACAAACACAAACACAAACACAAACACAAACACAAACACAAACACAAACACAAAGACAACCACAAACAAAAACACAAACACTAAAACACTTAAACTAACACTAACACTAACACTAACACTAACACTAACACTAACACTAACACTAACACTAACACTAACACTAACACTAACACTAACACTAACACTAACACTAACACTAACACTAACACTAACACTAACACTAACACTAACACTAACACTAACACTAACACTAACACTAACACTAACACTAACACTAACACTAACACTAACACTAACACTAACACTAACACTAACACTAACACTAACACTAACACTAACACTAACACTAACACTAACACTAACACTAACACTAACACTAACACTAACACTAACACTAACACTAACACTAACAATTACACTAACACTAACACTAACACTAACACTAACACTAACACTAACACTAACACTAACACTAACACTTACACTAACACTAACACTAACACTAACACTAACACTAACACTAACACTAACACTAACACTAACACTAACACTAACACTAACACTAACACTAACACTAACACTAACACTAACACTAACACTAACACTAACACTAACACTAACACTAACACTAACACTAACACTAACACTAACACTAACACTAACACTAACACTAACACTAACACTAACACTAACACTAACACTAACACTAACACTAACACTAACACTAACACTTACATTAAAATTAACATTAAAATTAACATTAACATTAACATTAACATTAACATTATATATTATTAACCCAGAAATATTGTGAAGACATAAGGTGCACATAGTGCAAAAAATTAAAAATAAGACGCCAACTACGTTGTTTTTTTGCTGTTTAATCTGCACAGATGAAGATAACTGAATACCTTCAGCATCATGATTAACATTAACATTAACATTAACATTAACATTAAGATTAACATTAACATTAACATTAACATTAACATTAACATTAACATTAACATTAACATTAACATTAACATTAACATTAACATTAACATTAACATTAACATTAACATTAACATTAACATTAACATTAACATTAACATTAACATTAACATTAACATTAACATTAACATTAACATTAACATTAACATTAACATTAACATTAACATTAACATTAACATTAACATTAACATTAACATTAACATTAACATTAACATTAACATTAACATTAACATTAACATTAACATTAACATTAACATTAACATTAACATTAACATTAACATTAACATTAACATTAACATTAACATTAACATTAAAATTTAATCAGATAAGTTTCACATACTTCAGTTTCAATGAACATAACATATATTTTTAAAGTTGGAAACCACCGATATTTACTGATTGTTATTAAGCTATCTTGAGATATTTTCTCTTATATTAGTGTAAATTTATTATAAGTTAAATTTAATTTTAAAGGAGTAAGGTTTTTTTTATTTATTTACACCTTTTTCAATATTTACTATATTTCTACTTATTCAATTACTTCCTTCATCTTTCTCAAAACACAAACCCACATAAACAATTTGATGAACTGAAGCTTTAATAAAAACTGAATCATCAAAACCTAATTTACTGTAAAAAGCACTTTGTTTTATCTTGAATCCTGATGTCCTGTGGGTTATTACTCCTTGTTGTAATCTTTACCAGTAGATGCTTGAGGCACAACTTCAAGAATATGTTGAAAAGAACGAACACAAAAATTTACGTTACACGTCTTTGTTGAGTTGTTTAAAAAATAAAATTTTCAAGGAGAGAGATGATTTTCTTAGCATCTTCACGAAAACCTTAATAAATATTTTCGTTACATAATCTTAAGTAAAAAAAAAAAATATCAAACTATCATATAAGAAGTTTGCAAGTTTCTTTATTTTCTTACTACTTTTCTCTCCCTAGAAAGTGTCCTTTTCTTAATAGTTTTCTAACACTCTTAAATCAGATGTCAAAAGCCTATACGCATTCAGGCACAAAATGTGATGATTTTCAAGGCTCATTGACTTCCTGATGGCAAGGAAAAACGATAGACACACTGAACGGAAATAAAAATAACGCAAACTTCCTTTCGATACAATCGCTCAACATAATGCCCTTCCGGTAGATTTAATCGAAAATTATATCACACTCGACAAAGTGCCTACAAGGCTACTTAAAGTATCGAGTTGAGGATGGTATAGCAGTAGCTACAGTTCTGATTGGATTATTCGAAATCAGATAGGCGGCCAATGAGGCGGGATAAGTTGCATAAATAGATTTTAGATATCTTGTAATGTCATTATCCTGAAAGTTGTTTGTAATAACATTATAAGGATATGATTTTTGCTCATGCAAACAAAAATATCTTATTGAAAAAGTTGGTCGATTGAAAATGATTTTATGCTATTTTTGTGGAAATGTAAATTGATTTCGTTGAGGCTATCTGTGTGGCTTAGGTTACTTCAGAGGATGGAAGACGAATATCATATAAATTTTATTTTAATGTGGGTCAAGCTAACTTTGGTTTTTTTGGAATATACAGAAATATTAGAAGATTAAAATCGGTTAGTTGAATAGAATATAGATATTTTGTTTTGAACCTTTCAATCTTTGATCTTATATTTGTATTGACATCTTAAGTTATAAGGTATTAGATTTCGGAAATTTTTATTTGGTTTGGAGGCTTGCACATAAAGGATTCTCTAAGAGAAGTTTTTGGGTTTCAAGTCTTAGGATTTTTAAACTTTTGTTTTTGGGATTTGGCAGTTCGCAAACCTCAAAAACATATGTATATAGCAACATTTCGTACACAATACATTTTTAAACTGCTCAACTAATTTTGTTTCTAAATAACACCTCTATTACGATTGACAAATATTTTAAATTGATTCGAAATAAAATTCGATATTTAAAACCAAAGTCTACAAAATGTTTGGTCAATGAATATTAATCTGGCAGTTGTGAATGAAAAGACAACTTAAAATTATCAATGAAAATATTATTGATAACTTTAGTTTTAAAGTACCTACCAAATTTCAATCTTAATCAAAAGATCAGTAATCCTATCAACTATCAATTAACAATGATAATAGCGTACTAAGTCTACCCATTATTTATCTAACTAAAGCCTTCTCAACAATTTTTGTATTCATTGACTAAAAAAATCGTTTAATGATAAAAACTAATCAGACTTTTAGATTTGTTTTATTTTAAGTTGAATTGATCAGTATCAAGAGATGGTAGAATAGTGGCTGCTTCCGTCAAAAAAATGTATAATTACATACCTTCGTAATTTCTGCTACAATAAAGCCAATAATATTCCAATAAGCCAACGGTAAACCTCACTATCATAACGTCAATAGTTCACATTGCAGTGTACGTAATTAAAATGTTATTTTTGTTGACGTCTTTCGTAATTACTTGTGTAAACACTATAAACAAGCTAAGAATATCCCACCCTAACGAAAGTTGATGTCCAATTGAGCACTTTTAAAGCTAAAAATTGTGCGGATAGCATTTCAAATTTGTACTCTCTGGCAAAATGGATGAGTTGAGAAATTAATGTTTCTTAAATTTTCCATCACAAAAAAAGAAGCACATTTAGTAAGAATTTTTTTTATGCGTGATGAGAAAACAAAGTTGTGAACAAAATTTTTTTTTTTTCTACGATGAAAAGATTTTATTTTTCGTCTAATAAAATTATCATGAACGAGATACTTTCGAAAATACTTATTTTTGTTTCCCCTTAAAAATGAATTAGCTTTCTAAAAAATTGAGTAAACTACAATTTCGATTCGGGTTACTTTTTAGATAAAAGTCATCGTTAACAAATTATTTTTTTTAAAGCTGCTTGAGGCATCATCCATTTTCAAGTATTGTTATATGATATGAAGTTAACATGTAATCCTGCACTAGAAAAAGTTCAATTTTTCAATTGTTTCCAGTAAAAAACTTGTTTTATTCTAAACATCCATTGTTTAACTGTGTTTCTTTTTTAAGAAGGTATACCTGAACTAGTCCAGGTTGATGAAACTTTCTAGGTAAGGAACATATATAAACCTATTTAGATTGCATAACTATATAGGAACTCATAACTCCCATACCTACACAATTCATTCACGGAATAGTGTTACGTTTAAAATGGCATGTTATTCCGGTCAAAAACTGTATTTTCCATTCAAAATTCTCTAAATAATTGTGAATGTTTGCTTGGAAATTTTCATTCAAGGACTTCGCAAACAATCCCTCTCAATGAATACAATTTTTTTTTTCTCTCTCTTTCAAAATGATATAGGTTAAATTTTGGTATATAAAATTTCGGGAACTACCCGAAATTAGAAAATGAATATTTGTTAAAAGGGGAATAAAGCTTGAATGGTATAAATATGGCCAGCATTAGTTACACTTTTCAAAAGTTGAATGCAAACACTTGCACGTATATAAGCATTACGTTTCCACTTTGCAGTTCAAATGTTCATTTCCAGACGCATATAGTTCCTAAAAATAGATTGAAGTAGTTTACTCTTCAATCAAGAATTTAAAAAAAAAATACCCTTGACTAGCAAACATGAGGAAAGTCTGTCTATGTGTACGTGTTTGCTTATGGAGATGTTTAGTTTTGGTCAAAAACTTCCCTTTGGATGTCAAACTTTTCGGAATTTCAAGTAGACATCACACAAATTAGTTAAACTTAATTTAAAGTTTTACTTTATTGTTGTGGATTGATATAGAGTGAAATAATTTTCAGAAGTGCTTAACAAGCTTTGTGTCAAAAAGATACAACAAGTAGGCAGTTCATTGAAATTTAATTAAATGCGAGTAGGTAATATTTTAATAGGAAAATTGTCTTTGCAATTTAACTTTGTAGGAAAAGATATAGTCGGTTAAAAATGGTTACAGTTCTGCTTTAATAAATGATGGAAGTCAATATTTAGGTTAAAAAAATATAGGGCTTAAACAATAGACTTCATCTTATGGCTTTTTAATATTGTTGATGTGTGGTTGAGTGCGTGGTCGGTAAAGAGAGAAAATAATTTGATTCAATGACTAAAAATTATAAAAAATTTATGGCCCCTATTACGGTTAATAGGGGCCATAAATCAATACGATAATTGATGCTAGTCAACCAAGTGAGTGCCACTCAGATTTGCGATCTATTGTGAATAGTTTTATTGACTAACTTGGTATTATCGTTGTCAAAAATATTGGTATTTATCAAATTTGCAGTCAAACGCTAATTCGCTGTTGACAAATTATTTTGCAAGAACTAATTCGTTTTTTTTTGTAAGAAAACGCAGTGTATTGTTCACTTTTATATTTATTTATATAACATATTTTTATTAAAATTCATTTGCACGGATTGTTTTTCTTTTTGTAGTTTGGTGTCCAAATAGGTGGTACATGTATGTACGTACATTGTAACTACATAATGCACATTTCCTATTGCCATGTTCCATTATTTCCACAAAATGTTTTATCAATTTATTATTTCACTTTTTTACAACACAAATACCTGCATATATAATAAAAAAAACAAGATTTACTTTATTTACTCGGAAATAAACTAAAACAATAAAAAAAACGTAATCCAAACACAAATGAAAAGAATAGAAAACTGAAACGTCAAACGAAACGTTCACAAGAGAATTTTTTTAATCTTTTACAATAGATCAAACATTTATCAAAAGACAATCATAACACCGAAATTTTTTTTGATTGATAAATGTTATCGTTTATCAAATAATTGATCTTTGACAACCGTAATAAGGGTGTATATACATGTATATATCATTAAAGTAATTGGACTTAATATTAAGCCAACAAAAATAAAAAAGTTTGGTTCAGATATGTTTTTGGTATACACCTCCTCAATTTTTGTGTAGGACGCTATACGGCTGCCGTAACACAAAGCGTCTGCGGCAAAACTGCCAAAAACAAATGTTGTTATAGCTATGCTAACATCGTGAAATTCAAAAACTTTACGCTGAAATATATCCCAATTCCTAATAGTAGGTGTTTTAAAGAATCCATTAACTATAGACTAGTTCGAGTTCAGTGAGTTATTTATAATTTTCTCAAAAAGCACAAGACATTTGACCATATCTACGCTTTTCTGTTTTTCAAAATTATAGTGCAGAATTATAGCATTGAATTTAAAAATAGGAAACAGGAATAAATATTAATTACGTAATATGTATTTGAATTTTTTTTTTCCAAAATTTTTAGTTAAAACTATTTTTTTCAAAAATTATTTAAAAAATTATAAATAAAATAAAAGAAGAGGTTTCTGGCCTTACAAAAAAAAATAATATGGCATTGTTTGTATTAACGTTAATTTTTAGTAATTTCTTTCTTTTTTAAGTCATTTAAAAAAAATTCCCCTCGTGGAGTAATAGAGGGGTAATAGACGCCTTCTCTTACCATTTTTCGTTTCCTTTACTTCTTTTCTTGACTCAACCTACGTATGGAATAACTAAGCAGGTGTTGTTAGACCTATCAGAACCTTTGCGCTGGTTTGCGAGCTCAGAGGGGACTTAAGCTCCAGTTGTAGGGTCGAACTCAACTTTTGAAACTCGGGACCCTTTAGAATCTTGAATAACATAATATTTCTCTGCCGAAATGAAGAATTTTCAAGAGCTATTGAGTTATTTTGATGGAATAAATATCAACTAATATTATACTTTTAACTCAGCTGTTAATTGAAAAGCAAATTAGTCAATGAGACAAGACAAGAAGACACAAAATGATTTTATTAAAAAAAAAAAATAAATGTAAATTTCTAATGATAAATGAACAAATTCTTATCATAATTTTTACAACTCAGTCGAGATTTTTTTTTATATCGAAAATTCTATGAATTGTATTTAAAATTCCAGAACAAATATTTGAATTGCACATTATACAAAGATACATTTAGACGAAACGAAATTCTTCAGAATCAAATCACTGATTAAACTAAAGTTTTTCTTGATTTTTTTTCCCAAACCCTTTCATGTTTATCCTCTCAAAAGAAACTTCTCCAATATCTGTTAAATTCGCATAACCAAACCATATCATTGCTACCATCAAGGGATAGCTTTTTCGTTTGAAATTTATGTCGGTCACTGACTACTTATAATTTCATTCCTATTTTTGTTAACCCTTGTGTCTCAGTTTTAGTCTCAGTGATGCTGTTTTGTGCAACAGCTAACAGTAAAAGAAACTATAACCCATCATGACGTAAAATCCATTTTGTTATTACATCTGGGACCAAAGCACGCTATGGTGAAATTTTAAAAGGGAGAACGACCCAAAATGAGGGAAGGGAATGTGAGTTTTGGAGCGACGAGCTCCCAAGAAGACATCTGTTCGACATGGATTTATGAAAGTAAAGTTATCCATTTATTTGGCTAGAGCTGGGAGCAGTTCTGCACCCGTCCTCTGCATCAACTCTTCTTCTTCAACCACATTAGTGCATCAAGGATCTCAAACTTTCATAATACTTAAACCTCGCAATGGGGATGTACAGAACTCTTTTCCAATGCCAACCAGAACTGCTATAGCCATAGTCAAGCTCCTAACTGCATTTGGTCTCACTTTATATATAGGTACGTGTGTGTCATTCCACCAGTTATTACTACAAATTCAAAAACTAGGGGTTTTCAAGCTCGTTCAGTCGTCACCGCCAACAAAGGATTCTGTTTGTGGTTTTCGCCGGGTGTATTTGCTCTCGTCATCATTGCTATAGTGTAATCGAGCCAAAAAACCTTAACTTTACTGAAAGAAGAGCGAAAAATAACCGACCTGCCCTGCACACATTACAGCAGTAGTTTCGGTTGAAAAACTTTGCCAAATGGACCACTTAAAAGTTGTTGCACAATTACGATTGTATTTCGAATACAAACACACACAAACACAGATAATCACATACAGATAGGTTTATTATAAAACACACACAAACAAAAATGCCAAAAATATAAATTCAAATAACCATAAGGTTTCGTCGATGTACATACATATATACCAAGCTGGACGAAGAAAGAACTCACAATTCGATTTTAGATGCAACAAAGGGGGAATTAGAAAATCGATCAGTTGTGGAAATGGAATTCATTCAAGTGGGCATACGTAATGCATTCCAAGTAGATTTGAATCCAATTAATTTTGCAGACTCAATAAATCAAAGTTTTGAAGGAGAACGTATACAGCATGGTGGAGTAAACCCATGTTATATTTATTGTATTTACTAACTTATTATGTTGGTGGAAAAGATAAGCACAAATATTAAAGTTACAATTGGAATTGGAGGGTTCTAGAAAAACTCTATCGTCCAACTTGTTTATAAAGTTATACCCTAACAAAAAAATAGATATATATAAGTTTAAACGATTTAGAAGATGAACGTTACTTTTTTCGGAATGTGTTTTTTAGATACTAGCATAATGCTTTTTGTTCAAAGAAAAATTTGTAGCACTCCAGAAAATTTCTGATTTAATTTATGCCAAATTTGTAACCAAAAAATATATATTTTTGATAATTTGCAGAAACAAAGTTCGTTGTTACGGTTGGAATTATAAGTTTTCAACTTGCTCAGAGAATTGTGTGGATCCAATTCCAAATATATAGCACATAGGGATACAGGGTAACCTAAAATGTACCTATACTTATATCGGTATCGGAAGATGCCATATTTTTTGCAAATGGCCGCAAGTGTCAGTATTGTTTTGATATTTGTGAAGTATAAACCGATGCAATTCACACGTTGACATAGGTATACCTACGCTTCATTAAAAACATTATCTGCATGGGCATACTATTCGAGAACCACTTAACGAATTTTCATGCTGTTTTCACTACGATAATTCAACTTTTCTCAAAAAAAAAAAAATGTTGATAACATTTTATGAGTGCTTTTTTGTCGACCGACGCACGATGAAAATTTGACGAATTTTCAAGTCGTTAAAACGAAGAGCAAGGTCGTGCAACCCAGTCGTTCTCTTTATTTTCTTTAAAATGCACCCAACAAAAACTGAATTGAAAAGTTTTTTTTATTTTCCGCCTTTAAATGTTCGGCGATTAATTTTCTTATTTCTTATAATAGCAAAAAAAAAAAATATTTAGTGTCAAGAGAAACACTACCAATGCTTTTTTACCACCGATATGGTGGCGGCATCAACCATCTGCCTTCTATAACTTAATACAGCTAGAAACACATTTTTCGCTTTATCCCCAAATCGCATCACTAAGCTTACACGACATCTTCATAGCATAACGTCCGTAGTTCGCCCTCTCTGCATTGTAATGCCACATCTACACCACATGGTGTTTCCAGGCCTCTGTCAAAGTGATGGGGATGGCCCAGATAAATGCATATATGTCCCCGGATTAGAACCAGAAGCGAACCAGAAAAAAATATAGAAAATCTCCCCTATAACGTTGCTTATATCTGTGTGGACTTTCATAATAGACTTATCTCGCCTGTAGGGCTCAAATGATATCCAACGATGTCAATTTTCATTCCAATGACCAAAACTCCCTCACGCGATCTCTCATGTATGTTTAAATGTGCAGTATATGCATTCATACAACTTGGCCAGACCATCAGACCAGACCACCACCAACGGAACTCAAATTACATCGTGGAACTGGAGATTTAATGGACCGTAAGGAAAAATTCAGCCGAAATGTGGATCCAGGTTCTGTCCGGTTGATTTAACGTTGGCGTTGGGTAAATCAGCCACGGGCTCAGAGTCGGATGCGGGAGTGGTAGCGCGGTTGATATGGTTATCGCGGATATTTCGATTTGTTTCGGGTCCGATGTGACATTTGATTTCGGAACCTGAGAATTCTAGTGTGGACAATCATTATTGTGGTTGCTTTTATTGGAAATGAGTTTTTTGGAGTAAATTCTATAAATGTGAAAATGGGCTGAATTTCGGTATCGAATTCGAATAAATGAGATTAAGGTTTTCTTTTTTTTCTTTTGTGTGTGGTATTTCTGACTAACGGTGTGTAACTTGATTGGAATATTTTATGTTTTGAAATTCGTTAAATAAACGTTTTATTTGACAGACTTTTTTTTTAATTGTTGACTGTAACGGTCATTGGTTTCAGTTTAGATATAAGTTTAAAAAAACCTTTAATAATTAAAAAAACAAAAGAGTAAAAAATAAAAGTCAGTTTGGTTGAGAGTTCTTGGGGTGTGATGTCTTGATCATCCTCAGTAAAGCACTTAGTTCAAATTAGTTAATTGTTATTTTATAGATGGATATTAAATGAAAACTCATCATTAAGGAGAAATTGTATACGGTGCGGGTTCATTCGATGCCTAAAATTATTCGCATAGAATAATCTTTCTTGAAGTATGTTAAGTGTGTAACAAGTGTTTTTATATTTACATTCTCTAAATTATAAATGCCAAAATCATAACGAAATCGCTTAAAATGCAAACAAGAAAAATGGGTGATTTATGACATTTAAATGACATTGATGGTTTTCGATTACGTGTCACTTAAAATCATTCCGCCCCACATTTGAAAATGGGCTAAGCAAAATATCGCCAAAAACCAAATCTGAAAAATAGCTCAAAATTATTTCGGTTCATTCTTCATTTTGTATTATTTAGGGTAATTTTTCGTAATTTAAGATCGCTTAAAAAGTTTGGGCGAAATATCGCCCAAAAAGGTTCTTTATTTTTAATAAAAATTGCAAAATAAATCAAAATGTAGAATCAGGCAACATTTTTGTGTGATCTTGTACTTGTGTTTGACAAAGGCACCATATCAAATCATCCAAAACAAAATATTTGGCGAAAAAAAGGTAAAAAGATAGAAAAAAACATTTTGAATGTTAAATTCTCCAAATTAAATGTCTCTTTTGTGTCAAATTGTATAATACCCAAAACACCCAAAACACTTAAAATATAAAAAAATATCAAATGAATATTTGGCTCGATGCTGCTCTTGTTGTTGTATCAAACTTTTCTTGATTATTTGTTCCTCAATTTCTAACAGATGTCGCTCATGTATTTCCATAAAGTATTTCTAACAATTAAGTGCGTCAATATCTTAAAGAAGATTCATGTGCGTGTCGATAAATTTGACAACTTTTATTACATCATCTCCCACTGTTTTTTTTTTTTTTTCACGGCTAATTTTACACTGAAATCCATGTGTCTATCGTATAAGAAAATATTAGAAATAACAAAACTCCCATACAACTTTGCGAGTATTAGCTACCGATTTTCTTATGGATTTTTCGGAACATTTTTCGTCCTGGCGACAATGGATGTCATAAAAGAAAATGACATCATTTTATTATATCTAAGAAGTGCGGTTTGAATTCGATAGGTATGCTGCCTTGGATTCGCAAGTAGTATAATAGTCCTGATGGTATTGGCAAAGTATATGTTGGGAGTTGGGGAGTTGGGGACCATTGCCTAAGACGCTATTGAATTCTATGAATTTTTATTGCCGAATTATGTTAAAGTGATTTCAATTTTGCATCGTTAGGCGGTCGAAGGATGTGTGTTTGCATGGATGTTATAGCTGTATGTCTCTGCGGCAAATTATCCAAACACAGGTGTTCAATGGCAGCTGTTGAATTTTATTTTTATATCTCGCGCAAGCACACGACTTTAGCAAAGCAATATAATCTATGGGAGCTATAGCATTATACTGTCGTAAAAAAAATATTAATAAAAAAAAAACTTTCTGACAATAAATGTTATTTCTAAAATGCGTTACATTTTTGAATGAGAGTGAGAGGGTGGGGGTTGAAAATCTTTTATCTGTTTATTGACTTGGAGAGTTTAGTAAACCATGAATTTTCAATTAATGTGCACGATGAAAGTTTTGCGGAAAGTAAATCAGTCTAAGAACAAAAAAGAAACTTTTTTCATGCATGAATGGTCTTACATTTACAGGTAACAAAATGACTTCTCTGTATAGAAGTGAGCCTGTGATGAAATATCAAGCGCACTATCCCACGACCTTTAAAGTAAGAGGTGGGAAAGTAGGTACGTTACAAATTGCTTCCAAGTGTAGTTAAAGAAAGTCACGTGTCTTAAGAAATTCTGAAAAAAACGTCGACTGTTATGGAAGCCATTTTTTATTTTCTAACAGCGGAAGGAATCTGCCGTTCATTTGTTTCTCTTTTATAAACTTTCAGAAATGAGGTCTCGATTTTCATTGGGAATTTTAATGATTAAATTAATTTTAATGATTAAATTAAATACTTTGTGTTCACCTATTGAAATAGCACAGTTTCACCAAATTTTCCGAAATCATTTATGAAATTGCACAACCTCCCATTCAAATATACAATTTCAAAATCATCTCAAACACCTCAATTAAATTAAATGAAATTACGTTTGATTTCAGATTATTGCAGTTTTACTGATAAATAAAACGAACAGATCTAACGAAATGTGGTTATTCCTCCTAATGTCAAAGAATAATACTCATAGCTTCCCTAGGCCACAAAGAAAAGAGTAGCATATACTTTTTCTCATTCTTTTGATTAGAATCGCCTAAATCATTTGAATTTAGGTGTGAACACTTTTCGTAATTTCGAAATTGAAGTCCCAAATTGCGCAATTTGGAGCTAGGTGGGAACATAGTATAACAGTTAAGAATTGATTTAACTATTGTAAAAAAGAGTACAGGCACATACTAAGATGGCCCTATCGAAATTGATATACATACAAGTTTAAAAACATATATATTACGTTTGCAAAATAATGAGATTTAACGCAAAAACCATATCGAGAGCAATTTCATGAAAATCAAAAATAAATAATTAAAATATTCAGAAACCGAATATTGTAATTTTTTTTAATCCATTGGGATGATAACCATCTTTTAATGGATCTCAGCATTTTTAGATCTGACATAAAAAAAAATATATTTTCATTTCGAAAATAAAACGAAAACATTGAAAATTAACATATTTTTCAGTTGTATTTTTAATCTATTGGCATTATAGCCATCCTTCAATAGATTTTGACACTTTTTGGTTTGACAGATAGTATACAAATTATATTTTGACGTTTTAATAGTATTCAGTTCAATTCGTCACCGCACTTACATAACAATTTTTTCAGAAAAATTTAACTTTCAATTTTTTTTGTTTTTTCGCGCTTCTGGTGGAATTTAATCTGGAGTTTGACAGCTGGAAAACTATTTATATATTAGGCGTCTAATAAATAAAAATACTTGACATAACAGACAAGAGGTTTGCTGATTTGATCCTTGACCTGAGTCTGATATTATATTTAATTTGTTACATGCGGAATGCGCAATGCCTTATACAAACCAGATGCTGGCTGGACTTGTTCGAAAAAAAGTCCAGTCGGACCTATTTGCAAATAACTTTATACTTATTATTCGACAAAAAAAAATCCTCCTATCCACTTGATTTAATTAAAATTAAATGGGTACACCATACAAACTGAATGTTTGCAATTGAATTTCAAATATCTCAATTATTTTAATTTGGGCTTACAATTTTCATTTAAATAGCTACACTCGTACTTTATCTGAATAAACAGCCATTTTACTTTCCAAACAAAAATATTTTCCACAACAAAACTTTTCAAATAATATAATGATATAGAAATTTCAATTAAATCTATTCATGATTCTGGAATATTTCACAGTCTGAATCGTAATACAATATTCGTTTTTATGTAGTGAGGTGAGAAAGTGGGGAAATTAAATTTTGAAAACATTCTTAAAAAACAAATTATTATTATCAAAGCGACCATTGGAAAGTGATAGCTTTTAATGAATTATTGTTTTATTTATAAGATTTTGGGAATTTCCCATAAATTTCGAAACTTGTTTAACTTGTAAGGAAAGTTTACAAATATGGCAGACGAAGACAATAATATTTGGTATTTTTGCAGAAAAGGAAACATATGGATGCTTTAGTAAAACCATTCAGCCTCCAGTGCTACGCAGCCCAAGAGCAATCTAATTAAAAAAAAAAGTAGTTGCATTACAATTGCGTTGCATGCTCTTCGTCTACATGGAGTAAATTATTATGATATAATATTAATCTGCTTTGGATTTAGAAACCATGTGGTTGGTAAATCACAATGTTCTTTACTGTTTACTTGAACCTGAGCAAGGATCACCCAAGGCGGACATTTTGCGTCCATTACTTTTATTCGTGAAAGCCATAGACCGTAAATTCAATTGCATTGCTAGAAATTCTTTCGACGTCAGGTTTAATGTCTCAGAGAAATATCCTCGCGCCCAAATCTATAACATTTCTTTTCAAAAATAAAGCGTTATGCAGCCATTATATCAAGAAAAATAGCGTTTTGTCCGCGTGCTATCTAGTGGACTCGTCAGATGACGTTTCCAGTAAAAAGCACCTTGTTATGTTATACCATGAATTCATCAAATTGCAAAAAAATCGCTTTCAAATCAAAAACACATTCAATTAAAAATAAAATAAACAAAGTGATAAAACTTAAATAAAGCGAATACAATTATTATTCATCATTTGCGGTATTCCAGCACAAGAAAGTACCAGTCGGACAATCCCATTTGTATCGAAACTTTTGTCGAGATATGTGGGTTATTATGTGTGTTTAAAATGTTTCTAAAGTAATTTGTACCACTAAAGCCAACAACGATGTACTCATCTGTGTAATCGTTATTTTCAAAAAGTTTATCCTCACCAAATTTAAGGTGATTATCCTTTTGCTAACGATACTTTTGTGAAGTATGTTTCTCTTTCCCTGAAGCCGCTACGTAAAAGTAAAAGTAACGAGATGTCAGAACCTTTTTCCTGGGCGCAAAAAAGTTCTTCAACAGGCAATAAAAAGGATAAAGTAAAATGTATGTGTAGTATTGTTTTGGTTTAAATGAATGTAGTTTTATTTATTGGATTAGTGATTTTATTTAAAATTAGCGTGTTGCATTCGTCTAACTCAAAATTCAGTTCTTGTACAACCTTTTGATTGATTTTTGAAATGTTATTTTATACTATTGTCTTCAGACAAATATGATCTTCTGAAATATTGGTTGAAAATGTTGAGACCCATTCATAAGAAATTCTTTTAAAAAAGTGGTTCTAATGAGATGTGTATTGTGTACCTACATCTGAATTAGCTTTTTAAACCAATATAATTTTTCATCCTACAGGTTTTTAGAATTCGAAAAATTTTAAGTAAATTTCTTATAGAATACCTTCAAATTTGCTTTTCAAATCTAAAAGTTAAAGCCTAATATATCATAAAGCGAAGTCTTGAAATGTTCACCAAAAAACGGTCTTAGAAAAATAGAAAAAACATTTTTCAGATCAATTGGCCTACAAATCCAGACGGTCATCGTCTTCCAAGTCATAAATAAATCCCAGCCATAACAAAGCACAAATGAAATTCGCATAATTCTTTTCAGTTGCTTATATCGTCCGACTTAAGATTTATGTCCTTCACAACAACATCAAGAAAAAAAAAAAAAAACATAGATACACCCACTCAGGCCAGATGTTTACAAACACATGTATAAATTTGGATTTAGAATTTTGGAGAATGAATACGTTAAGTATGTCAGACTTGAGGAGTAAATGAATAAATATTTTGCGGCAAGTGTCGACCGCAGTGGGTGTTAATGAATATGCTTCCGTTTTGCTTATGGTTTCTTGTTGTGTATATACGGGAAGCCCAGATGAATTTAGATGACTCTTGTCCTTGCGATTTATTGCCCAATTGAGTTGGACGAAAATAAAATTCTGCAGACACAATTCTGATTTTACTTAAAGGCCAGAGTTCTTTGGAATAACAATGTGAGTATATCAGACAGTAAAAAAAATAGGATTGGAATGAATGTAATAAATCTAAGTTGAAAGAGGGAATTTTTAGGGTGGTGTGTAACTGATTTGACATATTAATTTAGATATTTTCAAAATGAATATGAATAAGATTTGTATGAAATATCTTAAATAAGTAACGTAAGAAAAATCTCATTTTCATCAATTGAAGGAAAGACTATACGATTCTTAGATAAAATACAAGTTTCTTAATCAGCTTTCTACACAGAAATTGAATTTCATCCACTTTTTAGGTATGATAGTATTGTTAACTCCACTAATATGTTTTGAAGCGCGGAAGGAGGAGTACGAATTAATGACCTGTGCCCATGAACGAATTTGAACGAATAACGCCATGCGATCGTGGAATTAGTTTCTTTAAAAGGGTCTCCATGGATAATAATTATACCCTGAGACACTCTAACCAATGAGACGGCAACAGGAAAATTTCCTAAACGTATATAATGAACGGTTGCTTTTCTAGTTCCAGTTAAGACGAACTTTTTAGTGAGTTCCTATTACTACGGAATATTCGGAGCTCAAGCCATTTAAGCAGTGGTTAATCCGGCTCTCTACTCCTCGAATTATATAAGAGTCTCGGTTCTCTTGGATAGATGTTGTACTTTAAGGTAAGTTTTCTACCATGGACAAAATCCAAATTTGAACAAAGGACAACGAATTTCAGATCTGCTCACTTTGTACATACCACCTCCATTTAATGGCGAACCCGGGGGGGGCTTAAGGCTGACTTAACACCCATCTCAGGAGTGCGATGGGGTGTTGAGGTAATACGGCGAAGAAAATTGTGTGACAGTTGTTATGATGGTTCTTTGGTTATGGTTTTGTGATAAGGGGAAGAGTTAGAAAAAAAGTCTTCAGCTTCCGAAATATAAATTCGCACTTTGTCACAATCCTCATTATTTCTCACGCCCCATTGAAGAGAAGGATGAGGCAGCTGAGAAAGTGTTTTACGATTTCTTCGAGAGCACTTATGATAAATGACCGAATTATGACTTCAATCAATACCAGAAAACTTTTAACATCAATTCAACTACTTGGAAATTGGCTTTCTCATGATCAGCGAACAGTTAGCGTTATTGATCATATTGCGATGGACTCCAGATTTGGACATACGAATATTCACAGGGACCAACATTGTTCCTTAAACTTCCTGCTTATATATAAATGATATAAGCAAGCTGTCTGTGGTATTTTCCAGTATTGAATCGACTAAAATATAGAACTGATGTCTGTCAATGAAAACAAGACAAAGTACATGCTGTCATCGAAGAACATCAACATTTTCAACTTAGCAACAACGACTCAACGCCATGATGAGTGGATATAACATTAAAGTAGTCAAGCACTACCTGGGTTTCACTATTGCAAAGCAAAATGACCAGGAGTGCAATGATCAAATTACTATTGTATTAAATCAAGTCATGATCCAACTCAAAACCAACGTTTTCGAAAAAGCAGAAAGGAAGGGAGAATTTATACAAAAGATTGATAAATCCAGTCTTGCTGTATGGACTTTACTAAAACGGATGAAGATTCGATTGCGTACTTTGAGAGAAAGATTCTTTGATGAAGAGCTTTTCGGGCTATATAGCAATGCTGACTTGGTAAAAAGAACTAAAAACACAGCTAATTAAATGGTTTAGAGACGTGGAACATATGGACAGTAATACTCTCGAATACTCTCTTAATTTTATTTTACTTTCAATGGTCACGAATACAGTAATATGGAAAATAGGAAAAAATAAGAAAAAAGTAAATTTGCTTTATATTCCATTTCAGCCAGACATTTAATATCTATTTAAAGGTGTAAACAAAAAGTATCCATAAACATTGAAATATCTTATCACATACATATTTCATAAATAAAAATAATATAAACAACTGATAGTAGCCAATAAGCTAGCATCGTGAGTCTACAAAGAAAGATCCAAAATAACATCATAATTAGTGTACAAAACTTAAAGGGCCAACTAGATTATTTTAAATTTTTATAAAAAGATACGATTACCAAATTAAAAAAAACAACAAATAGAAAGTATTAATTATAAATCGTTGTTAATCCATATTATACACCATTATCCATCAACAACCTCCAACTATTCAACAACACCAAATTAATGAGCATTAGACAAAGTTCTTCTACAAATAGCTAAAGAAATTTGATTCCCACATTAATTACTTTGCTTTTTATCATAATATCTCCTTTCATTGCGCGATTAAATTACCATTCAGAACCCTCGCTTCATCGTGCCGCAATCTCTTAAAGCCATTTAACTCTCTCTTAGAAAAGCAAAAAACACACAGACAGACGGAATTCTTAGGAATCAATTAAATCGTTATAAAAGGCAAAGGCAACCCTCTAGTTGTTGACTGGCAGGCGCCACGCCAGGCTATCGGTCGTTGCTCCCCATCGCTGAAGGAGGTTGCCAGTGTTGATGGTAGGTTACGTCCTTTGAAGGCTTACCCAAGAAAAACAGATTAATTTATCCAACAAACAAAACCTACTACTAATGAGATACCAATTACGATTGTAATCGTGGTATTAAGGCTCTAATTTCTTAGGCATGGGATGGTGTAAGGAGCTGTAACGAAAAATAAATACAAAACTGTATATAAGAAAGGAGTTATTACTTTCAAAAAGAATTTTACAAGAGATGAAGCTTGATTTGTTAAATTATTTCAATTAAAATTTTGTGTTTATTTGATGAAATAGTCCTTGGATCAGAATCAACAGGATAATAAAGCTATCTACACATAAATTGACAATTAATATATATATATATATATATATATCATCTGCCATCTTGACTATCTATCATTTTTGAAGGAGACACATCCTTATGGGCATAACTTACTACACATGCTGTGAGGCTATATATGAGACAAGACAACTCATCCGAATGACAACAATATTTTGAATTCATGTCAAAACTTAAGTACATAGATCCTGGGGCAGTATGGCTGAAAGGATATAATTTGAAATTTCTTGATGCAGAGAGAATTCATAGTATAGGATTTATCGACAGTAGCAACAGGATGTATCGAGAGTTATGTGTGTATACTTTAGATATGAGTGATGTTCTGAATGGATTGTAATTGATTTGAGAACTTTTGATATAACTATAAAATGAATAGAGTGTTACATTGCAAGGACGATACTTGAGAAATAGTTAGGTAAGATTTTACTTATGTAATTATGAGCAACGAAAATGCGTCTTAAAATTCAAGCATCATAAAGGTAATTGGTGACACATGCATACCTTTAGCTGGTTTCTCATTGACATACAAAAGATATTCCATCTGAAGTCAATCCTTAAGTAAACCTATTGCCTCTCTGCTATCAAACAGAATAGACTTAATTAAAATAGATCATGTATTTAGTATCTAAAGAGATTCAAATTTGAATCAATTAGATTAAGATGAAGTCGTAGTCATTTTTGTGAATGTATATAATATTATAATTTATGATGTTAACATCTGAAATAAATGTTTGCTCAAATTTGATTGCGATATGAAGTTAAAGACTTTAATATGGTAGAATTTTGGGAACATCGTTTCTTAAATTAAATAAATATCTTAAATTTAGTTAAGAAACTCATGATATTGTAAAGAAAAAATTTCCATCATCAGGAATCTACAATCATCGGTAAAACAACAACTCAACAAATTCGAATTCACCATCTGTTAAAAATGTGAAACTTGACTGACGAAAATAATACCACTTTCGATTTTGCATGATGATTGATCAAATAGATTGATGTGTGTAAATTAATTTTTGATACATTTCCAATACAAGAGAAGAGACCAAAGATTTCTTCACTAATTATAAACATTAGCCCGTCTCTTTTTGACGAAGATATGAACAAACTAAATAATGATGTCAAAATGTTTAACCGTGTAAAAGAAACGTTAATCTGATCTACATGTACACGAAAGTATAGATGTCAAATGCTTGACCGTTTAAGGTTCACTTGATAATATCACTAATGTAATGGTGACGTGAAATAACGCCAAACGAAATAAGACCGAATTTCAATATTGATCTTATTTCGTCTTCAAAAACGACATAACACCAATTTGGCTTTACTTCCTTGTGGTAAACGAAATTATGCCAAAAATGTTTTGTTTAATTTTGGATATAAAGCCAAATAATTTTATAATAAAAAGTAAGAAACGTATGCCCCCTGTAACCCCCCTGCCTGGGCCAATGATGGAATTTGAGGTGGGTGCGAGTTTGGGTTAATGATAAGTTTTTGAACTCTGGATAAACCCAAACTTCCACCCACACTAAATCCTAGGTCCAGGCAGGGGGGTTACTTCACTCTTTATACGCTGCAAACTTGAAATACCTTGTTATTGTTTATTTGAAATAAAATAACGCCAAATTGGCCTTATTTCGATTTATAAATTGAAATGAAGTCAAACTCCAAATTTGGTGTTATTTCTTTTTTAAAAACGCAATAAGGCCAATTTCGATTGGCACTATTTCACGTCACCTAATGTAATAGGCTGACAC
The DNA here is from genome assembly GCA_951217065.1 of Baccha elongata. Taxonomy (NCBI): domain Eukaryota; kingdom Metazoa; phylum Arthropoda; class Insecta; order Diptera; family Syrphidae; genus Baccha; species Baccha elongata. The sequence continues at coordinate 6,320,678 of OX578272.1, forward strand.
CAAATGTGATCGGTACTTGCTGATTTCGAAAACACCATAAAATAAGCCAAAGAAAGAAATAAGAAAGGGAAATTTATTATTTGCAGCCTATGCTTTAATGCGGGGGAAAAGGAAGAAACTCGCATAACTTATGTAAAGGGCCGGTAATAGCGATTAAGAAAACGAAACAGAAAAAACTTTTTAAGCCGAAAATTTAATATCTGATTTTATTTGCAACACAAATGCTACATTTATCGATGACTAATGATTCACAGAATTATTTGTGAAATTTTCAATACAGCACATATTTTGACTACAAAATACATTTAACTTTTTTCCTGATAGATTTTCCGTACAGAAAATGAAATTCCATCAGGAAAATTAATAAATGCATTTTTTATAATAAGTATTTGTTCAACTTAAAATGTTATCATCGGAAAAAATCTTTGAGTTATTTGCCTTCGATAAGTGTAACATTTTTGTTTTGAATTGAATGAAAACATAATAAATTATCGATCAGAAAATTTTTCCTGTTTCGTGTTCTTAAAATCTATAATTCCCGTTAATAAGTGAAGCGACAAACTTTTAAAAATAAATCAAAAAAGTAAAAGGTTTAAAAAAAAAAACTTACCTTGTTTGGGATAAAAAAAAGTTTGAAGTTTCTGATATATGTATCTAAATCCGCGTATCTCATTTGTATATATCTACAAAACAGTTTTAGCTGGAAAAAATAAATCAGGATTATAAATATGGGGTCTGTTTTAAAGAATTCGAAAAAATAAATTTAAAAAACTTCAATCTTCATGCAAAATAAAACACTCTTCTCTAATGATAAGGTGATGGAATGAAAAACAAGCTTCAAAGTGAAAACAAATAGATTTCGTTGAAGTGTATATCCCCAAACAAACATTTCAGAAAAATTTATTAAATCAGAAAAGACTTCTGAAATGTTAATTTAATGTTTTTCTGTTTCCCATTCGCAATGGAAAACTATCAATGTTTTGAAAATGGCAAAGGAAGAAGAAAGTTAAGTGTTTATTATTGTGAATATTAAATAATTTGACATGGATGACAACATGAACACAAACCACTTCAAAAGAGTAACAAAAACTTTTTTTAACAACGTTCCTGGAAATTTTTCTTTGGTTTGGGCAAAAATTTAAAAGAATAAACTGCTAAATGTTAATCTGGGTTATGGGGCTTTAAATATAAATTTTAGAAAACACTATATGTACATATTTCATTCTTATGTATGGATTTGATATTGTACATTTCTGTATTGAGTTAATTTCTAAATACAAGATTTTAAATATAATTTAATTTTTATTTTTCAACAAAAGTAATAAATATTTTTATTTCGCATGTCACTTTTGAGGGTTTAATATTTCAATTATCAAATAAAACTCAAGTGGGTCACAAATTGTATGAAAGAAATAAAAAACTATTTTATTACTTAAGAAATTTAATCTAACCTTTCCTTATTTCTTTTCCGTTTCAATAACAAAATAAGAAAACTTTTCAAACAAAATAAATAATAAGAAAAAAATCACCATTTTATTTCTAAGTTTTAACTTGCTATACTCTCCCCAACCTGAAAAGAAGAAAAGTATCATCGTACTTTACCCATTTTTGCGGTTCTTTGTATTTTTTTGTACCGAATAAATTCATTATTTCTTATAATTTTTCTTAGATTTTATAGTATTGTATCTTTAGGTTTCAATGATTCATATATATGTATGTGGAAAGAATGTTTACTGTTTAGGTATTTAATAATTACCCGAACAAACCGTAAACCTCAGTAGTTCTTTACTTTTGTTAGTTAATATAATAGATCCTGGCTGATAGATGCTCCTTTTGAAGCAGATTGTATAGTCATAGCAATAAACATAATTTTTTATGTATCAACAATAGTTCCATTTCGCATCATCAGCACCATAAAACAAATTATCAAAAACCACGTCCTTATTTAGTTCATCCCAATTATATTGCCATTCTCACATTAAACAATATCAATTCTAATTAAAGTAGGCACTCAATTAAATGATTTTCACTCTTAGTCCCAGTCAAATTGTTCCCCTCTAAATGAACAACGAGTTCCCAACCAAACTGTGATTTGATTCGAACGCAAGCATTGTTTTTCTTTGAAGTAAAATCATTGTTCTTATTTTTTTTATGGCAAAAATCCAACAGCGTTAATCAAAAGCATAAAACTTTACGAGTTGCTCCCTTTGCTGGTATATATATTTAAGTCAATATCACACTCAGACTCTCTCTCGTCCTGACCAAGGATACACAGTGTAGGTGGCTACATTACATTTATATATATTGTATGAAGTGTTTACTTACGTCATTCATTTTGGCAATTTCCCTCACACATGCTAGCTAATCCCTCATATATACATTTTGAATAAATCAAAAAGCCGCTGTGGGCCGATAAATCAATACCAAACCGCTATGCCACTATAACCAGGATTTAGATTTGCTAAATTAAAATCCAATTGAAATTGATTGATACCCGATATCCAGCTAGAACACAACCTTCAGATATCTGAGTAAGTATTTGTATATATTTGTTGTCGGTGGAATGTTGGTGCAAAATCAGGATAATAGTTTATGTATAACATATATATGTACCTACCGTAATATGTTCACTTATTGCTAAAACCGTGACTATTGTCGTTTCGACTAGGCAATCATAGTTTTATGTTCCGAATTATTTACACCGCATGACTAGTACAAACCGGACGTATACGGTCGGTCAGGGGAAATAAATAAAATTTCACATTCGGCCGTTAGCCATTTAATATGAAATTTTCAATTTTCCAACGAGAACTGTTTTCTCTTTCCCTTTATTCCAGGTTAATGTTGGGTATCTTTCGACAAAAAAAAAAAAAAAAAACAAATTGAAATCATGTTACAGACATACGGTTGGGAATTTTTACGCATTCAGTCAGTGGATTTTACTGAGCAATTAGGTTTTATTACAGAGAACTTCCTAGAAACGAGAATGCAATCAAAGCAATTGGGAGGTGTGGAAAGCTAAAAATTTCATAACGAAATTATTTTGCTAGCAAATTAGTTAGAAAATGACGATTCAATTTGGGAAAATATTTTATCTTTTTAAAAACACATACAAATTACGAAATAATTGAAATCAAAATGGTATTAACTTCGGATGCAATAAGGTTTGAGTATAATTTTCTTGTTGACAATAAGGAAAAACGTGAAAACAAAATTTAAATAAAGCTCTAATTTCATAAAATTAAAACCAATGGCGCTCTTTTTCAAACGATTTAGCATCACACTAGAACATATTTAGCACCATGCTAGGTCACACACCAATAGTTTTTTAACCTAGTATGATTCTAAATATGTATGATATTAAATATATGTCAGATAATTCTGAAAAACAACAGTATTTCGATGATAGTCTAGTTTTCTCAGGCCAACAATTTACGAGCCTTAGTACTATCACAGTAAAGTTCTGAAATATCGGATAAAAGATAAACGGATTAATCAAATCGTATTCGGTCTAAATGACTGAACATCTAAAATCACGAAACGTGTAACATTAATGTCGCGCGGCTGCAGAAATAATTTCTGTACTTTTCTGTACGTTCGAAGTGAAAGGATCAAGGGTAAAATTGTAAGCATTCCTTAAAAAGTGAATACCACAGTTAACATTTTTTGCGGAAGGAATGGAACTGACTATTTCTTTATTCTTTTAACGGTGTTACAGGGATGAAATTTTTTTCTTATAATCATAATTTGCTGACATTATTTATATTCTTTTTTTGGATTATATATAGAAGACTCAAATAAATTGTAGAAGCACTTTACTAGACATGACGAAACAGGTCAGTGCAAATTTTTCGTGAATGCTAATTTCCCATTGCTGCCAAAGAAAGATGGAACGGTGATTCTCATCTTTGCAAGATATTTTCTAAGTTGATTGTTTATCAGTGTCAATGTTTCCAAGACCTGGGGAAGAAGGGAAAATTGTCTAATCGGTCATAAATTTAAAGGTAAAAAATATTCGCTCTCCATTCACTCGGTGAATGATTAGTCCAATAGGATTGATAGAAGAGCTAAAGAATTAAGGTAGAACTACAATGCATGATCTACTGTCAAAATTAAACGAACTGTTTCGTCATATGTTTATACAAACATGATGAATGCACACAAAGTGAACATGTGTTTTTAGTTTCTTTTAATTGTGTTAAAAATGCATAATTTATTGTTAAATTTATTGATTTATTGGATAATTTAATGCAAATTCGTAGTCTTTTTTTGGTAAAATGCAATAAATTTTTTTTCGGATCGTCAAATTTACATATGTAAGAGCGGTTCAGATCGCACAGCTCATGCGGAGCTCATGTTTAACGAAATTCAACGAAATGCGCATATGTCCATTATAGCCAACGCCATATAACTGTGTGCATTCGCTCTTTTGCACATGCGATTTTACTCATGCTTACTTATGTGCATTTTAGTTGGACCTTTAGTTTCTGTGAGTACTCCGGGCACTGTACGAGTGCGAAAGAAGTTTTGTTACATCAAAGCGTTTACATCAGTAGTTGTATAAAGGACCTTTTATGGGAGTGTGGCTGAGGTTGAAGCTTTATGGTGGCGGATCTTTTGGGGCAGAGCTTTTTTTTGGGGTGTTAAAGCTTCTGGGGTAGTTCATTCACAGGTGGAGCTTTAAGGATGTGCTAGGGGTGAAACTTTTGTAGGTGACGAATTCATGTGTTGTCGTCGTGGGGAACTTTTAGTGGGTAAAGTATAGGGCTTCATGAAGCGCGGTGTGGGTGGAATTTTGTGGGTGTGGCTGTGGGTAAAGCTAATGTGTTGGTGGTGGTGAAGCTTATGGGGATCGTGATAGGAAGAGGTTGGCTAGATCCTCAGCGGACTAGCGACAGCGGTGACTCAGCGACTTTTGGCAGTACAGCGACTTGGTAACTCAGTGACTTGGCGACTCAACGGTCAAGTGATAACGGCCAGATAACGGCTTGGCGGCTCAGAATCATAGGTTAAAAATTCACATTTAAAAAGCTTAACTGTATGATTTGCTTTTTTTTAATTTCAAACGTTTCATTGGCATTGGGTTTTAATTGTTGCATATTGAAAATGATTTTTCGGTTACAAAATCTATTGTTTCTCAAACCTTAAAGAAGTATTTTATAAACTGTGCAAGAATATGGTACGTCTAACATAAGGAACCACAGATTATCAAAATGTCACTTCTTGTTCTTTTATAATTTATTTATATCGATATTTGTGTTAATCCTTCATTTATCACTATATTACTTCTAGCATACAAGTAAACATAATCCAAAAATTGTCTCAAACATTTTGTCTTAATTAAATCTTCTGATTTTCTAATACTTTACTACTACTTACTATAAAAAAAATCTAATAAATTAAATATTTGCTGATATTATACCAAAATACCAGAAGTATTTATTATTCTTCGACAAATATCTCTAAAAACCATTTCCATGACTGGGATATAATTGCATAAAAAATCCAAAGAGTACACAAACATTCCTTCACACCATTTAATTTGCATTTTCATATAAAACAGAGAAACCCACCATACCACAAATCCAGCAGAAACCAACAACTAACCGAAGCATCATCATTCATAGGCAAAGTGCGAATTTGCGCTCATCATTTGCATCAGCAATCTCAGTCGACTTCCAAAGATGGTAAAAGAAATGGAACCTCATTGGTATTCATTATAAGTATTCAAATAATCGGATAAAAGACTTCGGCTGTGTACACTTAGGATTCTTGAAACTTGAATCCTGACTGGCTTTTCACTCATCATCATCATCTTTGCTCATTTAAGGACAAGGGGCGTCTGGAGATGCAAACATCCTTAGAATTATTTTTTGTCTTTTTTATGTATAGGAATTCCAGATGAGAATCCCTTTAGTTATTTTTTTACAAGCAAGTAGAGGAAGTTTTATCAAAGGGTAATGATGCTAATGACCGTTTTGCAATTAACTTTTGGCAAAAGAAGAGTTGAATTGAATTGTTTTTTTTTTTTTTAAGTATTTTTCTGTCTTGAAGAAGTGGTGTTTTTAGGATGTTGATGGTGTGTTTTTTACCATTTCTTTCAATTGAAGAAACTTGGGAGTTTATGACAAAGATTTTGAAAAAAAAGATCTTTTGAATGATTCAATGCTTTGCAATGTTGTTACTAAAGAATAAAGTTAGCACACGGCCATATTGTTGGCAACCCCCCAATGATTGGCATTTAGAGTTTAAGGGCCATTTGCTGAAACGATACTTAAGCATCTATGTTCTACATAAATCCTTAAATAGTACTTTTTCCTTTGCATAAACTGTCACTTAAGGATCTATGTCGAACATAAATCCTTAAGTATCGTTTCAGCAAACGGGCCTAAATAATGTGCATTAGTCCAGTCAAACTATAAGCCTAAAAAAGATAAATAAAGCAAAAAATTCGTGTAGTTCCAATTTTTTTCGGGAATGTGTATAGAGGGGGGTCCTATATTCTCGCAATAAAAAAATTCCCAGTGATCGGAGTGCCGCGGGGGCTGCGGGCGTGATTTAAAGGTATCTTCTCGCGGTTGCATCAGCATATCTCGAAGACGGTGCGTCGTACAAAAAAAATCAAGATTAAAAATGTAGCTGATAAAATTTCCTACAATTTGCTAGTATACATCATTTTGCAAAATAGAACCGCCTTTGAGATATCCTCTCTGGAAAATGATGCTTAACTTCAAAAATATATTTTTTCGCAAAACTTCTTGTTAGGAAGAAGCAATTTTTAGTTTTAGTATATACATAATAAAAAGTAGCAGTACAAGAAATATCTACGTAGTAGGTTGTGGGTATTCCATAACATGCAAACATACCTAGACTAGAGCAAGTAAATTATGTCAAGAGAAGAGAACAGTCGTATGAAAAAAAAAAAGTATGACAGGGGGTCTATTTACCCCCATTCAGGCGGCAGGGGAAAAATTGACTTAAAATGCAAAACAATTTAACAAAAATCAAAGAAAGCACATACGTACATAACATATGTACCCCCCCCCCCCCCCTCCCGAACTATATCTTCACGGTGTGTGACATCAGCTTGATTAAACAGTAATAATCGCAGTTTTGCGTATCACACCTGCCCTTTTAGAAGTGGAAGAAGGTAGCTTTTCCTATATTCTGATTAGGTCATTTGGTCGTCGCTGATAAAACAAGAGATACGAACCGTGAGCCATCTAAGCCCAATGTCTCCATTCTTTTTCCTGAACTCAGAGGGCACCTCATCTTGTCTAATCGCTTCACCCTTTTTTGAGTTTTTACATCCGCACTAACTTCTTCGACTATGTCGGGCACTTCTTTGTAGTTTGGTGCGGCAATCGGAAATAATCGTCAGAGAAAGTGTTCCAACTGGCTAATAAGGTAAACTTTTGATAACTCTTGGATTTTAACAAGAAATTACGAGCAATTTTTTTTTTTTTTGTAAAAAAAATGCCAGAAAATTCTTACCACAAATATTCTGACGATCCTGTGAAGTCCTTGCTATCGGGTTGATGGATAGCAAGGCCCTACCTCGCCTACTCAATCTATGGGGGATAAAGGCTTCCCCAAGCCGAAAATGAATGATGGCTAGAGAGCCGATCTTAAACTGGAACAAGAGAAGACAGCCAAATGCACGGCTCAATGTCTGGATTAATAGACCTTTTTATTAAGAAAAACGTAGGCTATTTATACAAAATCCATTTCTTATACACTAAGAACTTAAACATATATGTACGTACGCAAAAACTAACATTAATTCTACTGGTCAATATTCGATCATGCAAACATTCTTGCCATGTCATCAAAATATGGATCAATGCACATGCCTCTTTATGAGCATGCATAAACAATACTTTGAACTTGGGCAAATGTATCTCAAACTGTATGTATCTCAAATGTATGTATGTATCTCAAATGTATCTTGGCCATGAGTCGAAGCGTCAAGTGTCAATAAATATTTCATGGTATACTATGCGAGAGCATTTGGAGAATAGGTCGGCAGAAGGCAATGACCGAAAATGTGAATGGATTGCATAATGCGGTATAAATGCATTTGTTGGATATCAAGGCAGAAGGCAATGACCGAAATATAATATAATGAAGTGATCGCTAGTGTGATCCCTTCACAATCCGAAATATCAGGCTTCTTTTCAAAAAAATTCTAACCTATTTTCGAAAAAAAATTATACCTTTTTTTCAATTTTGTACGGCGCGGCGTTGTTTCAAAATAAAAACAAAAGCTTTTTTTTATCTTGAACTCTTGAACTGTTAAAGTGATAAGAACTATACAAAAGTTAAATCAGATTTTTTTTTCGAAAAAATTTACCAGTACATTAACTACCGATTTATCCAGCACTAATTATAAGTGATATTCTCATCTATCTATAGATTGGAAGTTACAGCTGATAAAAAAATTAGGTATTTTACAATTTTTCTTTAAAAGATGTGGACAAACTGCCATATTTATTGAGCAACCGCAAACACAAAGAACAAAACTTGTTACAATATTTTTAATTTTCATGACCACTAAGTTTCCATTGTACACAACAACAAAATAAACTTCATTGTGAACTTACAATAATTACAAAAGTTCTTCATATTTAAAAACCACAGCAAGAAAGACGAAACTCATTAAAATAATTTTTCTTTTTTGTGTTGAAAACTTTTCCATTGCAAATAATATTATTCTCTCTGAAAAACTAACGGATACATCGAAGGATACAATATAAAATGGATAACCATGAAAACTATTTTTCGATTGGAAACTGGCTTGAAATTAATTTCGAACAAATGCCACGAAAGGATAAATTTGTGGCAGTTGGTACCTATTTAACTTTCGCAAGGTGCAGTTGAGAATTTTCGAGGACATTTTAATGAAAATCAAATTTATATTTTTGAGCCTTTCATTCAATCAAGAGAATTGAAGATAACTTCAAAATTTACCTCTTGGCATCAACATTTTAATTGTAAAGCCAGAATACAATCAGAGACGACTAAAGTAACCTTAAGAATTTTAAAGTCGTAGCAAACCCGGTGCTAGGGTTTCAACAAAATTAAACAAAAAAAAAATGTTAAAATTAAATCACGTTCACCGAGCAATAGCAACACTTTCAATCGAGCCACAGGGTAAACCCCAGAATCAACCTCATACCATAGACTAATTAAAGGCGTAATGAACACGTTTAGCTTGTGTTGTGAATTCCAACGAACAAGGATTCCGCTAAAGCAGATCCAAGTTCCAGTGCCTGAAGATATGTGAGAGCTCCTTGGAGCGATTACCTTCTGTAAAAGCAGAAGCAGCAGAAATGGGCGGAAGTGTTCGCCCCCAATCGTACAAGATATATTACCTCTGCAAGTAGCTTACATGGCGTATATACGCGATTAAAATGATATTCCTGCTGACGTTAGGTAATTATACCCATACATACATACACTCACCTGCTATCAGAGGATGGGAGGGGATGAATGCTTCGTTCCACAATTGGTTAAGCGGAAAGAACGGTCGTGCAGGTGGAAGGATTTTTTTTTGTTTTGCACTCGATGTAGTTTTTTTTTTTTTTTTTGTAAAACGAGGACTTTTTGTAACAATTATTTTTGCTTTTATAACGGCGTGGATTTAATGAAAGCTGTAAACTCATTTGGAAATGGTTTAATAGGATTTTCCGGTTTAATTGTAAGGAATGTACCTAACCATTCTTTTTTTTCAACGGTATTTAGAGTAAAAAAAAATGAACTGCAAATCATATAAAATTGAAGCAAGGGTTTAATTATCAGAAAACCTACAGATTTTTTTTTAATTTTTGTTAAAGTAATGGATTTTTTGGTGTAAGATAAAAAAAGTATTGGAAAATTTTCGACTAGCTATATACTAGTCTAGATGCATTTCCAGAAGATATCAGCTTGGTCTTGCCACTATTGCAAACTGTCAGACACTGACTTTGGTTATGAATATAACTAATGATTTAGCACAATGCGAGCGATTAGAGAAATAAGGGAACGACTGGCACGACTGGGTCGCACAAAATTGCTCTTCTGGCAAGATACCTTCTTGCTAACGACTTGGAAATTCATTTGTCCAGTTTTTAATAAAATAAAAATTTTGCATTTCAAACATAATTTTTTTAAAAAAAAATAAATTTTTAGAAATTCCTTTATGGAATATATATCAGGCATTGTAGGACTATCTGATTATCAAATTTCATCAAAAACAGTGAATAAATTTACGAGATAGTCGGAATAAGAAAAAACTTTTCTATGGGAGGTACAGCTTAAAAGATTTTCTGGACAAAAAAAATTCATCAAAGGATTCGTCTTTAGTAGCAAATCACTCATGCGAAATTTTATCAAAATCGATAGTTTTTTTTCGAGAAAAATTAGATATTCCTTTACGGTTATATGGCAGGTGGCAAGTACTGTTGTTTTTTATACTAGAACAAAAATTTCAGTTTCTCCTATAGGGAATGCCAAATTTGAAGCCAATCGGTGCAGCCGTTTAGTCTGAAGGTACTTATACAATCAGACTGACAGTCAAACAGACAGACAGACAGGATTTCCGGAACCACTTTTTTCGACTTCGCTATCATTGAAATGTCATGTTTGATTGTTACTTCAAAACTTTTTTTTTATGAATGCATAACTTGCCTTATCGCAAGTAAAAATATGACTATCTTCACTGTGACTATCTCCGATGCACGCAGGTTTCGCATCTCTCAGCATCATACAAAAAAGAAACAATTTGATAACGCTAAGAATTCCACATTCGAGTAGTGTGGCTACAGAAATAATATCTATACTAAACTGTACGTCTGAAATTATGCTCTTCTATGGTAAAATGATGACCATTCCTTGCAAAGCAGAAACAATACGACATAATACATTGTAGTTCCGTCTCCTATCAACTTAAAGTTCATTTCCGAATTCTATGTCCATGGAAGCTCATATAGGTTATGCACGTGCCCAGACTTGGGCGGATCGCAGAAATGTTTGGTGACACAAATTATGTGGTCGTTCTACTGATGGTCGTCTGTGACGCACATACCGAGAATGGAAAGCTATTCAGTTTCTTAAACGCAAAGACCAAGTGTCCCTTATGGATATACATATAGTCTTGAGAGTGCGTTTATCAGCGAATTGGAAGGGGATTTTGAATGTGAAGAGATTCGTCAATACCGAATGCATGCATTTTTGATAAAAGAACTTGGTGCCCAACTCTATCAAATGCTTTTTATTATGGAGCGCATTAATCTTACTTTCTGTAAAACGATGTAAAGATTGGACCCACTCTTCGGTGAAATAAGACATTAAGTTGTCGTAGACCAATTATTGCTACGAGAACTTTCAAGATATATTTCTTAAGCTGATAGACTATCAATGTTTTCATGAACTTTGACACAAGCGACATTAGTTTGATCGGTCGATAGTTAGAAAAGAATATGAATATTCACCTTTTTTAGGGATGAACTGTAACCTCTTCAGAACAGTGGAAGAATCAGCCAATTTGCAAATTTCGATATACATACATACATGTCGCAACTGTGCAAGGGCAAACAAAAATTCATGTTATGAAACGGTTTAAGTTTTTTGTGGTATAGCAGCGAAAACTGCCGCACACACATCAGCTTAGCTTAAAACTACTTTTCAAACACTTGATATTCCTACAAGTGAGTGTAGTTTATCAACGGATTTAATATAGTCAGCAGCAATATATAACTAGTTACATGTTAACTGTCGAGTATGTTAACTGTCGAGTAGTTCAAAACCTCCACTATAAAGTCTTGTTGCGAAAATGAGCTTTATCACTTACCCTTCAAAATAAAAAAAAAATATCTGAATTTTGACATCATTTTCTTTTCAGAAGTCAAGTTGTTAAGAAAAATAGCTTTATGCAATTCCTACATATACCAAAGTCGTTATTCAAGTCACATCCTATTTGAAAAGAAACATTCCTATTTGACACATTTTCCTTTCAGTACAACACAACATACCGTTTCATCTTCCTCTTTGTATTTGTCAACTGTGGCATTACCTTAACCACAATATTTCTATATGTCAACGTGAATGCTCAATGTCACGCTTTCAAAATCACGTTCATGTGCAAACTATGAGGAACTATACCAATTCTCAAAAAACACCCACATATAAAGCACCATATACATACACATAAGTCCTTGCAACTCAGCCGAAAAGTTAAGTCTATTATATTTCCGCTGGCTTATGTCGACTGTATATGTATGCATATATGCCAAGCGTACGATGACGACTACGCCACGAACTCTCAAAATCGATACAAAGAAAAGCCTTGAAACTCTTGCAAAGGTCTTAAATTATTCCGTCTCGTTTGGTTTGCTCCGTGACATCCATGCGAGGATATGGTGGGCAACCGCACTAAAAACTGCATATCCATGCCGAAAATCCAAAACCAAAAATAACTTCTCCGTGGCCCGCCATATACGCCGTTGATGGTTTATCTTTTCACCCACCACACTATTCCCTTACCAAAAACCACACACCAAGGACTTCTCATCACAGACTGCACTTGACTGCAAAATGTATTATATTCGATTGTTGTTTCCTGTCGATTAGAAAATCGATTCCACACTTCAAGGACTCTTCCCATTTGGTTTGCTATCGTTTGCGATTCATGGGTTAACTCGACAAGGACAGATACAGAATGAATGAAGTCATCTTTTGATTTTTCGTTCTTCCCAATATATCTACAGACAATAGCAATAAGGATGGATGTAATGAACTTCTTTCCTGGTTATTCAATCGCTTAATAACTTTTGCAATTGTCTGTATCCTTTAAACCCCATCCTCCTCCTGACTCCATAACGATATCCTTATCAATCTCAATTCAAATCAAAATATTTGTTCACTCCATTGTTTTCGAACCAACAAACTATTAACGGTAAATAAAATCCCCTTTCTATATGTATACGCAATCAGAGGGCATCCGTTGAAAATGATGGTTGCGATATCCACTATCGAAATCGAATCGAATTGAATCGTATATCCTTCAGACACACACACACACACACTAAAACAAATTGAAAATCAATAGCTGCAGGTAGGTATAGGTATATATAGATTGTGGAGATGATACTATTCCCGCATTGATAAAATGTAGCTTCGACTTTTGTTTAATGTTTTTTTTATTCTTAGGAACAAGTCTTGTGCGGTCTTCAGCTGTTGTTGTTTATCTGTTCAACGAGCACTTTAAACAATAAATAAACAAACCAACAAACAATTGGCAGGATTCAACACCAAACAGTTTTCTACAAACTCACACACAGCCATTCGACAGGACCTCTAGATCGCAGCCGTGGTAAGTTTTCATCGTACTTTACTTTGTGAACTTACAGTTGAAACCAATTTAAAAATAAAATTAGGAGCATGGAATAAGTTGTGTCGGGATGCTCGAAAAGTTTGAATGCATCTTTATTTGGCATTTAATTTTTAAGAACTCCTAGAATTTGTATTCAAACGAATGTAAATACAACTTTTCAGCTTGATTCACTACTTTTGCGATCAAAAATTTGAGACAGAAATTTTTTTTGGTACACGATCAAATAATTGATACAATCATTTACATGTGTTTGTAAAATCGTAACTGCAAAATTATGTCACAAATATCTATAAAATTTTTATGAATTATGGTTGAGACCAATCAAACCTCACTTTTGATTTTGATTGATGATTGATCAACCAGATTGATTTGTGTGTATTAAAATTTACATAGTCTATCAATTGATATCAATATTTGTGTTCGCATAATTGGAGGATAACGTTTTCCTTCCACGCTCAATCAGATTGACATCAAATTTAGATTGTTCATTCGTAAATCGAAACAAGACGTGATGTTATAAGTTATTAAAGTAGCCGTCGGTCTAGGTATTGGAAATCTGTCAAAAATTATGTTTAATCTCTAATTCTGATTGATCAATCATCAAGCAATATCGAAATTATAGATTTTGATCAATAAAAATTATTATAATCTATGTACAATGCAATGCCATTTTAACAAACCCATGCATTTATCAGTTGAAAGAATAAATAATGATTGAATCAATCATTTGATCGTGATTTGAAGAATGTCGAACTATTTTTTAATAAGTGTCAAAGAGAACAACAATGTGTTTTGATTCAAATAATTGTTTTATTTTATAAAGATTGAATGATCAAATCCACGAAGTTCAGATGAAACATTAAGTTGTTTCACAATGGTATGCTACGCTCTTAAATTCATGATCGGCTGAATGAAAATGTTTTGTAAATAGAAATGTTATGTAATTCGAATTACGTTTTGTTGGTTGTCAATCACAGAATAATGCCTATGAATCGAGAGCCTACATCCATTTTCGGGTGTGATTGAGAAAGTTAATATTATGCGATAGCACTTTTATTCCCATTTTTTAAAAGTCAGCGTCTTGCAGTACGAGGTGGGGCAGTCCTGAGACAGACTGCATTAATTTGAGAAGCACCTAAGACTAATATAAAAACTAAAGGCTTTTGAGAGCGTCTTTAATATTTGTAATCAAACTCTTCAACATGCATATAATACATTGAATGCACACTAAGCATTTTTTAAGCTTCTTCAGACACTACTAAACATTATTCAAAATTTATGTTCAAAATTGTTCATGTGGAATTTATTTCGAGTGTCATTCTCGACAGCAAAAATAATTTCATAAAAATTAAATATTCAGGGAAAAATCAAATTTTACTCGGAGTTAGCGATAAGCCCCAATGTTTCGGAAGTTTGCGGAAAAAAATAGTAACTTTAATATTCCTGTTATAGATTTATCAAATCGGCTCATAAATTTGTTTTTTTTTTCGAGAAAATGTTTTCCTAGAGTCGCCATTTTATCTGCCTTTGCATTGGCACGATAAATATACATACATACATATTCAAAGAGGTCGCAGTAGATTGAAACCCAATATTAATTCATCTTCCTATACTGATTAGTGATTTGATTAACCGATGCGGTGGGTAATAAAATAATTTCACGGAAATGCATCGTTGTAAAGCTCGTTTAGTATGGAATATTGTTGCAGTTAGTAAAGTGGGTTACTTAATTGCGCCTAAGTTACTTTTTTGATGAGAAGGGCTGAATCTCTAAAAATGCGCATAAGTAGAAAATCATGCTTTTATAATACATTACAGTACTACCTTTCTACTGCAATGCATCATTTGTTGCTATAGAATTGTTTGTGATGCAATAGTTGGATCAGGAAAAATATTTAATATTTTAATATATTATCATATTCTTTTAGAATGCAATACCTTACAACATAGCAACTTAAAACAATCCCATATAACATAAGACAATCGCCAGAAAGAAGAAAAGGCTAAAGAACTCTTAATTCTTGGTCTACGTGATGCAAACAAGACGACGACATGGAAGATTTCAATTCCGGAAAACTTGCCGACGTTTTCTTTTTGCCTTTAAAGCAGTTTAGTAAGGCAGTCATAATGCCGGCGTTAAGATCACAACATTTTTGGAAAACAGGAAAATTTATACATTGTGAGTTAAATTGGTACTTATCTGAGACAGAAACCCTTACTATATGAATTAACTTAAGATGCATTACTTTAGGTCACAATGTGCATAAGAAAATCTTTAATTTGTCTTGTTTTTACCTTTCCATGATTAGATGTGGATGAGATTCTAGAATGAGGATTCCTTTTCAACCTCTTTATTGCCTCCAGGTTTTTGGTTCTCCGCTTTAGATCCAAATCTTGAATCACAAAGCCAACACATGACCTTAAGCATCGATCTGAAAAAGAAAAACAAACTTGATTTAAAGGTCCTTCTTTAATAGAACACACCAAATACAATAAAACAAAGAAAATAAAAATTCGGAGGGGTTGAGGATATTGTTTCCGGCGGGATTTAACTCTCCAACAAAAAGGGATATAAATGTCGACACACAATTGAGATATAAACTTGAGAATTTCTTCGGGATTTGTTTCGACAATTTCTTTTTTTTTTTTTTTTGCTTTTCTTGGTCTTTGTTTTTTTTATATCTGATTTCACTCTGATCTGTCTCTAGACATTGAGGAGGACAAACTTTATAGCCTTAATGGAGATGATGTCTGTGATAGAGGACGAAAGGTACTCGTATACATATGACAAGGTCCTTGGTGGGTGAGATGGATTTTTATTGATTTCATTTGTTTTTGTAGCAATAACACACACAAAAAAAATATATAATATAAAATCAACATGTCGAGATAGAGTTGTTCAAATAAAAACGACAAACATTTTGACAAAAAACAATTTGCTGATTTGAGGTTTGAATTTTTTTTTTTTTTTGTAATATGGTTTTATTGGAAGACAAGGTGATTTAAAAATGTAACTTAAATAAAACCAGAAGTTGTCGATGTTTCGTGAGTTGAAATGTATTTTTAATGCATTCTTTTTTTTCATGGATGGAAAGGAATTCTTTCTTTAATTTTTTACAGAAGTTGAGAAAGTATATAATTTAGTGCATTGTATGTATTGTTATTTTATTTAATTGCCCGTCGTTTTATTTGCATAAATTTCTTCGTCCAATAGCAAGCAGGCGAATCACTAGATCAAGAAACCTAAATATAGTTTTTCTTTTTCAACATGAGATTTGAATGATTAGATTCTTAGTATTCTAAGGGAGTCCATTGCGTATAATGTCCAGAATGTTATGAAAATTTTGTCCTTTTTTCTTTATTTATGTTTTATTTCTAAGTTTTTTCTATTTGTTTCTAATTTTTACATGAATAGCTTATTTTTACGCTAATCAATAAAACTGTATCACAAAAAAAGGTAATTTTTTTATCTAACTTGAAAATTAAGCAAAACCTCAAGGTGCGTCAATTTTTGTGTAACTTCATCTAAATCCTGCTCACATTTCATAACGCTTGTGCTTAAACAAATAAAGTGCACGACTGGGTCGCACGAACTAAAAATTTAATTTAAGAATTTTTTTTAAAAAAGTGTTAAAACTTCTTTTTACAAAGATTCAAGCCAAAATCAAAGTATGCAGAAAATTTTGTTGCCTAAATATTGGTTTACCAAAAAAATTATTCCAAAATCGTTAGAGCGGTTTTTAAATAAATTGATTTTTACTTAATATTTTTTATAAATTTTTTTTTTTACAAATTTGAAGAATGCCGTTTTTAAGTGCTTAATTTTTTGCATTTTATGCACAAAAAATTAAAAAAAAATTGTCGAGGGGTTGTCCAAATATTGAATTTACAAAAAAAAAAAATAAATTAGAAAATTAATTAAAACTAAAATTAAGCTTTTTTACAAAATATTGGTTTTGAAATTTGTTCAAGTCATCTAGATCTTCCTAAAAAAATTTTTTGTTTGAAATCGATTCACCCGTTTGTGAGATAGCTCAAGAAAAAAATAACGGTTTTATGGGAGGTACCGTTAATAGGCTTGCCAAATTTTGCAATTTAACAAAAGGAAATTAGATATAAGCTATCAGTAATTTTTTTCAAGAAAATTGTTGGAGCGGTTTTCGAGAAAATCAACATTAGCAAAAAATCACTAATATTTATCAATTTTTATCGGTTTTTATTTTTAGCAGCACTTTTACCTTCATGAACTCAAAATTCAGTAGAATCTTGTAAAGATGAACAGATATAAAGCAGGCCCAATTCATCTTTTCAAATTATTCATCTTTTCAAATTATTCATCTTTCCAAGTACTACCGAACTTGGTTAAGAATAAAAAAAACAATTTTACTTTTAAAACACATAAAACATAACAAATTAAAAATAGAGTCTTATATATACATGTTTCTTAAAAAACTGCATCTGTATAGCAATATTTTATGCAGCTTTTCATACTTCCTTGCTGCTTACTTGCTGTTAACCAATTTAATTCGTTTACAGTTCACAAAATAACAATTTATATCCTTTCCTGCTAAACAAGGCATAGGCAAACTTCATCATGGATAAATTTCGATTTCTACAAACTATTTTCCAATTCAAAGAAACTTTGTTAAGAAAAACAATAATCTGCAGATTGCAACTGCAATTGACTCCCTCCTAAATCCTTTTCTCACAGAAAGCTAATCCACCACCGATATTGGATATTGGTCCAATTTTCTTCGTCTTCCTTTTAGAAGTCCGATTGTTATTATGTTTATAGTTCAAAAAATATTACACACATACATATATACTGCAATTTTAAAGCCAATTTACTGTCAACTTCGTTTGAAAGCAACAAACTCAATAAAATATTAGTATTATCAATGGCTGGATGGACACACAGTAATTTTGGAAAATTCGAAATGATCCCACAAACTGAATTCTAGAAATTGCAGTGAATTCCCTCCCGAAGGCGCCTAAGTTCCGTTAACTCAACAGTGAGACGAGAACAGCATATATACACCCACAAACCTACAATCGTAATTTTTGTCAGGCATTTTTACCAGGACTACGGCCCATTAAGTCCTTGCCACCGCGCAACGTCCTAAAAGCCAATGCAATTTCGGTCCAACGACTATGAACAGAGTCGAACAAATTGTCCATGGAATTGACATTGTCGAATATTATTTTAGGACTTGAGGCGAATTATGATACTTTGTGGTATGAAATTTCACAGATTCCTCCATGTTAATGTGTGTGTGTTTCTTCATATCTTTATGTAATGAAATAGCAGTTTTGTGAGAGTATAGTATCTTGGGGTGCTTTATAATACTTTAGGACGTTTTTGATGGTTCTCTCTCTTGGTTGGTTTGGATTTATCCTTTACGGATTAGGTACCTAGGTATATTATGATGGCTGGCAGCAGATGCTGTGTATTGTTTTCCATAATTTGTGTGTGTGTGTATGTGTTTAAAAACAAAGGTTATAATGCCAGTTTGTCTTAATGGGAAATTAAATATAAAATAAGGACTATGAAATATAAAATAAAGCACACATGACGCACGACTTTTATTCTCATAATAAATTGTTTATCTTCTTTTGATTTGAGAAACTGCAGTGTTTTATTGTTCAGAAGCAAAGGTAAAAATATGAAAATGTATGTATTTATTGACAGTTAAAATGAGAAATTATGCAATTTTGGTTCCTACAGTTACTTTAGTATCAACAGGATGTTAAAAACGTATTTTTCTTTTGTTATTTTTTAAAGATTCTATAATTTATTGGAATGTAAATAATGTATGGAATATAAAATAGGCAGATAATGCAGGATGTTTGGTATCAGAAAATTATAGGCGAAACCCGTAACTCACTTTAACCGTTTTGTCCGGTTATAGGAGATTTAGAAACTATATGTCTACTAAAAATTAAACCTCTGCATTTCCCTGTTTCTGATTGTTTATATCGAAATAACATTTTATTTTATTTTTTACTAGCTGACCAGGTAAATTGTCCTCCTGTATATTATTTTGGTTTTTAAATAAATGAAGGGCACGACTGCATCGCACGAGCTTGCTCTTGTTGTTCGTCAAGTTAACGAATATTTTTTTGGCAAAAAATAGAATTAAAGAAAATAGAATTCAAAACAAGTTTTCAGAAAACAAATTTTTTTCCAAAATTTTGTTATTGCAATATCAACAAAGCTTAGCAGAATTTTCAGAAAATCAAATTTCTTCAAAATCGGTGTAGCCATTCAAAAGATACTCAGTATCAAAAAATTATGGTTGTATTGCAGGCACAATTTCTGAGCTTTTTCCGAAAAAAAAAAATTTTATCAATTTTTTTTCTATAAAAATTGAATTATAAGTAACGCTTCTACACCATCATAAAAAGTTAGAGAGAGCAAGTTTGAAACGATATCGTTAATTTTACATGATAAGGTCCCAAATTTTTCGTTGCACCGACATCTTTGTGTTTATATTCTCTTTTACATCTTTGTGTTTATATTCTCGTGTTTATTCCACAACGTACAACGGTTCTGCTTGTGCCAGAAAACAGCATCATTGCGGAGCGGGCGATTTTGTAGCGTATGATTTCGGCGTCATTAATAAATCTTTACAAAATGTTCACCCAATATTGTTACATGACATTTCACGTCAACGAGTTATTTAGAAAAATCTGTATAAGAAAATCCTAACCACTAAACTGTATGAAATGTAAAAAATAAATAATGTGCCGAGCTGTTCGGAGGAATTCCCAAAAATGTGTATGGTTACGGCGCACATTTACAGGATTTGACTTGTGAACAGACAGATAAAATAGCCAGAGAAACGTACTTCATCTTCTCTGTTTTCGTATCTATAATGTAGCAATTATTATAGCAATAACTAAAGCCTAAACGGCTGAACCAATTTTCTTTAAATTTAGGGTTATTAGAACATTTTTTAGAGGGTAAGTATTTCTTTGTGTTTCAAAAAATAACGGTGTCTGTGTCTGTCATACATTTTTAAAGCAAATCCTATTTATCTCATTAACAATACGATAGATTTTGATTAAATTTCATAAGAGTACCAATTTTATTGAATACTTTTTTTCGTAAAATCCCACCATTAACTTTTTTACTGTATGCCTTATACATACATCAAAAACGTGTTCATAAACAATGGAATTTAAAAAAAGAATTGTTTGTGATTTTGGCTTATCATCAAATTTGAATGGGTTTAATAACAAAATTTTATGAATTTCTGCAAAATCAAGAAAGAGTTGGTTGAGTGCGACCAGCCCAACATGGCTGAATTCGACTTTGTTTTTTTTAAGTTATGAAAAATGCAGTTTGGTGATATCAACGGTAGAGTCGCTATTGAAGTATTAAGATTCAAAATACAAATATTTTTATACACAATTCCAGTCATCGGGAAAACTTGGATGCTAATTTTAATAAAGCTCAAAATCAACTGAGCCTTGAATTGATTTATTTTTAAGAAATTTGGCCACATTGGACGTCGAAAAATGAGAGAGTAAAGAAAGACAAGCAAAGATAATTGAAAACGAAAAATGCTATAGGCTTTTTTTCATAAAATCTTGTTAAACGACGTTCAACTAAACTAAAGTTTAAACGTTCACTGTAAAACTGGGGGTAAGACGATTTATTCAAAAACCCACTTTGTGACAAAATTCCAGAGCTTCTTGAATATTTAAAAAAAAAAGTGGCCGAACAGGCAACAGCTATGATCAAAAAATACCTCGAAGCAAAGTAGCCGTTGCGAATACCTCGCTGATTAAAAAAATAACTTTCGAAATTACATACCCAGAACATACTTATTTTACAAAAACATTAAGAGTTCATATTATTGCTGCAGTTAAAATTGAACCACGACTTCTTAAATCATCTGTCCCAATTCAACTATCTTAATCGCTTTAAAAATCTAAAAATCAACGTCTTTCAAATAATTTCGTCAGAAAATGTTCCTTTCACACACAAGCCACTTAAATTCACTGAAGCATGCAAATTCAATTCACATTCCTTCTCCCTTTACAAACAAAACAAACACAAATACACATTTGAGGAAAATTATTTGATTTTCCACACTCCATCCGCGTGAAGTTGAGTGTTCACTCAATCGAGCATAACATTTTACTTCACATACAAAAAGTCAAAAAAAAAAAAAAAAAAGGAGCAACGCCAAAAGGCATCCACACGACAGTTAACCAACCTTGAAGGAGCACATTAAAGCGCGACATTTTTTGAACTCGTTTCCGTTTAAGGATTTTTTTTCACTCTTATTGCCTTAACATGGCAATTTAGGGAAATTTGAATTTATACTAGCGGCACTGTATAGCTTATGTTTTGTTTGTATGTTTTTTTTTTCATGAATTGTCAAACGTAATTTATACACAAAGCAAATGGAAATTAGATCATTTGAAAGAATTCCTGAGGACAATAAGGAAGCATATAAATATAATACAAATAATGCAAATTGTGTAATTTATTTATTTGTGTAAGCAAAAACATGTGTAAGTATAACTTTTAGCAGAAGGCTACCTTTCTAGGACGGAACAATTCAAAAGGATCATTGATTGAATATAATAATGGTTAGGTTGGTTGTTAGTTGTTTAATTTTCAATTTTATTTCTATGAAAAATTCAATAAATAAAACGCGATTTCAAACTCCAAATTTTTTGGGAAAATACGTATCGGTCGATTCAATAAACACAAAATCTCCTTTATGTGCATTTGTAGCCAAAATCCTGAAATTCAACAATACTGGATGATTAGAAAAAGTTCCATCAAAAAGGTAGAATGAATATAGATTATTGAGTTAAGACAAGAAATAAATCTTATGGTACGTCTAGAAATCTCCTTTTAAATTCTCTTTTTAAATAAAATTGGTTAAGTGAAAAGTTTTTGAAAAAAAAATATCAAAATTTGTTTTGTAATTTAAGTAAGTATAATTTTCATTCTTTTCAAAATTCAATACTAATATACATTTTTAATGAAAAGTGAATTCCCTTATGAAGTTGGTTCCAGCGTAAACTTAGTTCCATTTACCCTCCACCCGACCAATGATTTTTCCGCCACCTTTTCTATATTTCATTAAGATCAAGGATCAATTATATTTCTGAAAAAAAATTGTTCGGCAGCCACCAGGAAACTAACTGGAAATTCGAGCACTCTAAGAGCCAGATATAAGAAGTTAATTATTTCAGATCGAGAATAACTGGGTTTAACGAATTTTTCCTTAATATGAAAAATTTTGACTCAAGGGATCTGGCGGATAATTCACTTCGAAGAAAATTCCATTGCAGCTATAAAAATTTAAAAATTGTAGAGCATCAATAAAAGTTTCATATGCTTCACTATCCTGTCAATCTTAAAACGGTGTAAATTCACATGAAATTTCAAAATGAACACTTATTTGTTGACTCTTCTGTTCAATTTACTGTGCGAAAACTATGTCGCTATCGATTCGAGCTAGTTAAACCTACGAATTGTGAAACGTTTATGTCCGCCACAGGAAAATGTCCACTGCACGACAATAAAAAAAACATATGTAGGTGGCATGATTTATGCAAGCTTGAGACGTACTACTACTGAAGTTTATGCTTTTAAATATTTAGTAAGTCAAATTTCTGATATATCTATCCGAGCTTTCTATGCTGTTGTCATTGCAATATGTCTAATGCAGTGAAAGAGAATTTAGCCATATACGATCTTGATATTTCTCCATTACTGGACCGCATATAAAACTATAAAATATTTGCAACCAAATCACTTTACATCAAATTGGGTGGCTTTTTAAAAATCATACCCCATTAAGATGTCATATACGCAAGGATATAATAATTCTTTCAAAAGAAAAATCGATTGAAACTTTTGAATAATCATTTTTTCTTCATTCTATAACAAAGCGACATGAAACTCCTAAATCGCCATTTACCATTTTTTCAGCATTGCAATTCTATTCCATTCAAACATGCCACCGTTTATCACGCTACCTGTCAGCAGCTTTAAGCAAAACTAACTTCCAACTTCAACTATGTAAGTACTTCACGATCACAAAACTTTCCACTCGAAAAATACAATGCATTGTATTAATTCGTCCTTTGGCCCTTTATCCTTACATCATTGTTAAACAGAGGACGGGGAGGTCATAACTGCAACTATAAATATATATTTTTCGGCAGCGCAGCGCACTTTCACTAAACAGAAAAGCAATTAACATTTCGAGCTTTTTCCGTTTTTAACTTAGTGCCAAGCATGCAACAACTTACGGACATTAATTTCCTGTAATGTATCCTGGTCGAAGTGCATACAAAGAAGTAAGTAAGGAGTCTACACAAGAAGAAGTAGTTGTTGCTATTTTTTTGTTTGTCCATGGTTCTTGGAAAATGCATGCTTCTTTTATTTTTCGATTTTCTTATTTTTGAAAAAAAAAATTGGAATAAGTGGGATGAGTTTCTTGGCGAAGTATATAAGAAAATGCTACCGCTTGACATTCAAGTTTTCTTCTATGGTGCATTAGTTTGGTTGTTGTTCCACCTGTGCACACTTTGACTTTCAAAGTAAAAAGGACTCCAGCAAATAGAGGATGCTGAATAAGATGAAAAAAGGGAAGATTACAGAGAAAGTTTTTTTTTCTGGAAAAAAGTCGGTTGGTAAATATTTTGTCGCGGATGTTTCTTATTAAAGAAATGGTTTTTTAAATTATTTATTTAGAAAGCGCAATGCCACTATTATGAAGTCACATCATTCCTCAAGAATCTTTGTTGCAGTTTTATATAGAAAAACGCACCTGATACTTTCGAAGGGGATTGAGAGGATGGAATTTTCAAAAAAAAAAAAAAAAAGAATAACCAGCAACAATGATTTGCCATGTTGGCCCTCAGTATGGATACAAAGTTTGAATTGGATGTAAAAGATTCTTTTGAAAAGTTTTTTTTTTTTATTTTCAATTTCTTGCAAAATCTTGGAGTTTACACTGAAATTTAAGGTAGGAAAGGTTTTTTTGTAAGGTTTCGTGTGTGGGTTTTGTAAAGTTCGTTGTTGTTTGGTTTGGGTTTTTTAGTATATGTATATTTATTCAACTATACACTTGATGAAATAACCAAGTCAACCTTTCAGTATGTAATTTTTTTCATTTTACTAATTTAAGACTCTAAAGTCGTGTTAAATTTATTCTTGAAATTGAAAATATAGTGCACGAACTAATTTTTGTGACAAGTTACTACTTTTTACTTTTTACAATACCAAAACTGAAGTATGCCAAACACTTTTGTTGCTTCAATATAATATATAAGTTTAATAAAAAATATTATTGTAAATCGTAAGAGCGATTTGTACATTAGTAAGACTACTGAATTGTCAGACTGACGACAGTTCGTTGTGATTACTCCGAAAATGTTAAAATTTGACTTGTACAAACGTCACAAACTGAAAAGAGTCAAATTTATAACTTGCTGATAAGTGATGCATGACAGTTCGAATTGAATTCTCTGCAAATGTCAAAATTGAATTTTTTCAGATCTTTCAAGTTACAAAGTGTAAAATTTATTACTCCTTAGTAACATTTCGCACTGAATCAAAATCAGATTTGCACAAACCTGCCAAATAAATACTTGTAGATGGACGTTTGAACTGATTTCTCAGCAAATCTTGAAATGCGATTTGTATACAAATCTGACAAAATATACGAAGCGTTAAAATTATTACTTGTTGTATTGCTGACGTATACTTTATGAAAGTATGTTCAAAAATAAGTTTATCATTTTTAAAAACAAATACCTAACAAACAAATATGAGTTATGGAATTTTCTTTTGTCTAAATATCCTATAAAAATTAAGTTTTATTTCTTTAAAATTGATTATTTTTCCAAAGGATTTAAAAAATTGTTCTTTGAATTTCATATTATGATAGGAATTTATAAGTAAATGAAAACACACTTGTATTTGTTGTTTTTCCAGAATAATGAAAGATTTTATTTTTTACTTTTAAATTTACTTTTAAAAAATAAAGCCGACGTGCGTCGGTCGTCTGGTAAGAAACTAGTCAAGGCATTTTGTGTTCTCATTTTATGTCTAAAATGTCAAAATACTTTTTCAAACTAAATTTAAAAAATTCTGGTGCACAGTATTTTCATTAGTATTTTCTTTGCAAATATTATGTATAAACTTTTAAACAGCGTTTATTTCTTACCATTAAAGTCTTTTTAAAAATTAATGTTCATCAGTAAGCACTTAACAAAATTGATACTTTCTGATAAAGATTTTCACTTGAATGAAATCTTAATAAATTTTAAAAACGGATCTCTGAATTGAAAATTCTCTTAATTTGTTTTTTTTTTCAACCCAAATCAATATCACACCTTGTCCTATCCCTTAAAAAAACACACACAATCCATACGTGTAAGCCCTTAACTAGAAACGTATAGACTTTTTTTTAATCAAGATTAAAATAAAAAAAAAATTACCTCTCGAGGTTGAAAAACCAACCGATGCGAGTAATTTAAAGTGCAATTGGTTTTTATGGTAATTTGCTGACTTTCGAAGGCACTTTGATGGTTATTGAAGTTCCTGGCGGTGCTATACACAGTTGCTGGTTATTTAATCCCCAGCTAAATTTACCAGCACGAAACTATTTCAAATTGCATAATTGATAGGAATGGCCGCACTAGGGTTTTGGTTTCCAGAGTGCTGTCTGACTGTACAAATATATATGTATAGCTTCTACGTACGACCGTTGGCGTTGGCGTCGTCGTCGCCGTCGACGTGGCATGGCGTCGGTCGTTAGCGTCGCCTCCGCCACACCACTGCCACTACCGCGTCGGTTTCTCCGTCAAAATGCAATTTCTGGCAAATTAATTAAATACATCGGCTACCGTGAGTTGGATTAAATTTCAATCAATATGAAATTGGATTTACATTCCAGGATTCCATATGAGTGTGTATATGTATCTCCTTACAACCATTGATTGTACGATTGTCTGTGCAAACCATGAACAATGATAGGTGAAGCCTCTCAATATAAGCTTTGGGTATAGTATATGTATATTTTTTAGTATAACATATAAATGCTGCATACACACACACACTGGTGGAAGCAAACGTTTCCTTTGTACAACCATAATTTACCATAATATTTGAATGTGGATGTGCTTTAGTTTTATAATTAATATTGGGTAAAGTTATTAAACATAAGTCGGAGATAATTTTGTTCGTTTGACAGCAGCAGCATCAATTGGTGGTTCCAACCAGGACTAGCGTCATAATCCTTTGGACAAATTTAACATATTGATTTGTAAAGCTTAGTATTCGTAATAATGGAGCTGATTAAATGTATAACTAGATTACGAATGCCATGTTAAATTGGCAGGTTCGAGCAAAATGATGGCTTATGTATGGGGTTTTGTATATTAGAGTTGGTAATTGATTTTTCTTATATTGCATTGAAAGTTGATTCAATAAAATCGATCACGTGGATTGATTCCTACCTACATAATTAAATTTTGATTAAAATTAGAGAGTTGACAAAAACATCATTAAAATTATTTTTGAAATTATTGACAGATAATTTTGCTTCGCATTGACTTAGTGGTTCAAAATTAAAACAAAGCATTATTTAACATTTAACAACTCCACTGTCGATTGCATCATATTTGATACTTAGCACTAAATTTGTACTTTTATAAAATGACCTACTTCACTGTCAAATGTATCACATATGATACACATAATTCAATTTGAACCTGGTTTTCATCATCCATTAGTCAAATTGGAAACAAAATCTAAAGCAGTTAGTATCGATTATTTTTTCATTTTTTTTATTTTTTTATATGTCACGAGTCAGTTTACTGTTGATCCTGGATTTGCTTCAAACCATGTTTTTGGCCTTCTTATTTGTGTCGCTCTGAGTTTGCCTAATTCTCTCAACGAACATCTGGCCACAAATTTCCAGAATGAATAGTAGGCTCTTTTTTCGAATTTCGACTAATGTACGATTGATAATAAAAGGTACGAAAAAAAGAGCCCGAAAATCTTGTCTGGAATATTTGTTAAAAATTGTAAATAGTTTTTTCCTTGTTGTCTCTTATGTTTGAAAAATAAATAGCACGACTCGATCGCACGAACTTTCTCTATGCAATATTATTTAATACTAATTTGAAAATAAAAATGTGTCCTCTATAAGCCCTAGGAAATCGCCAAAGAGTGCAAATCGAAGTTTGAATGAATTCCATCAACCCGTTTAGGCTGTAGCTCAGTGCCCTATATGTGTCTAATACAAATATTTACAGTACATTCCATAAAAGATTTCTTCAACGCTCTCGTGAACGGTTTATTAGATTTTAATAAAAAAAAAAACTTAGAATGTAATAGGTTTATCAAAATTAAATAAAAACATTTTGCGAACAAAACCCTAAGTCCTAAGTGCATTTAAAGCCATAAATGATAAATTTTACAGTAAGTAAAAATTTTAATAAAATAAATGCTAATTAATTACGCATATTCTACATATTCAGGTACGTAAAACTATACTAGATTTTCTATTTTTTTCTTGTTGTGCTTGATTTTTGTTTTGTTGTTATTTGTTAAATTTGCCATATTTGGCTTTGCATGCATTCCTGACGAAACAAAACTTCAGCCTATCACATATTTATGTCACAGTAAAAATTGCAGATGTGATTTTTATAGCTTTTGGGTTACTGCCAAGGTTGTAAGCACAATTCCGTGCAATGGATTCTCTCTTTTAGATAGAGTTTGTAAAGATTTGTCATTGGTGCCAGAATAAGAGTATTTATCTGTAGAAGAACAAATAAATAAATACCAAATGTCGTCATAATAACAATGTTGAAGTTGTTTTGAAGATTTCTACACGACATAATATCGTTCTTTTCACTTTTCACTTCAACACATATACGAAGCCAAATATGGATTCATATTTATTTAGAATTCATACGAAACCATATATGGCTTTGTGAACAGCTTTTTTATGTTTTTTTGTTTGTACTTCACATTTGTACTGCTTTCGTATTTATTTTTAATAATTATATCATTATTTGGAGTACTTTTTAAACAAAATAAAATTTACTAGTTTTGAATATTAATTACATAAATAAATAATTGATTTAAATATTTCTTTTGAGTTTGAATAAAAAAATATATCAACGAGTTTCAAAAAACCCAGAAATACTTCCAAGTTATTGTTGGACATATTATTTTTCGCACATTTGGCTCTTTTTCTGTTTGGTTCGACTATTTATGGAAAAAAAAGGACGAACTTGCATGGAATTTCTGACATTTTCTATAAATTCCACTAAAAAATTCCTTCTCAAATTTTAAGCGTTAATTTATGTATGTTTAACTAATATAAAATTGAATTTGAAAAGTCATGGAGACGATGATTAAAAGTCAAGGAGCTCATCAAGGCATTATTCCTTTTGTCGAAACAAATATACTTAAAATGTCTGAAGAGCTATTTTCTTGTGAAAAGTTGATCCAAAGTTGTTCCTTACTTTCTCCGTTACATTGTACATATATGTGGGGTTCTTTCTTTAAGATTCGGAAAATAAGTTACAACTATTTGTTCTTTAAATAAATTTAGTTATTTTATTCTTTTGATTCTCGGCGGGCGCAACGACAACAAGACTTACTACATTGGCTCTACTTTTAAGACTAAACTTGACTACTTCATGGTGTACATTTATTTGCAAAACTAAACTATAAAAAGTAGGGACGCGTATTCTGTTTTATTTGTCTGTCCGGTTGGTTGGTCGTCGTCGTTCGTACGTTAGTATGTGTGTAAGTCTGTCGTGCAGTAAAACCCCTATCCCACAATCGGCTATCCTGACGACTCATTCGCCCCGAATGACGGATTCCACGGTTTCATGTTTTCCGCTATGGTGTTCGTCTTATTGGGTCCTTCGCCTTCACCCACCTTCTCCACGTCATATCTTCCGTGATCTCGTTTTTGTGTAACCTTATAGGGCCCAAAAAATTTCGGTCGAAGCTTCATGCTGGTTCCAAACTGCGTACGCTTAATGGCGACGAGTTCGTTTAGCTGATACTCCCTCTCTGGGACACGATTCCGGTTGAAAGACTTCCTATTTTCACGCTGAATGACGGCGATATTTTCAGCAGCTTCCTCACGCACAGCTTCTCGTTCGGCATTTAGTTCCTCGATATTGGCGTCATCTAACCACTCTCTGAGGTCAGGGTATTCCGGTGTCCGCATTTCCAGACCTGTCAATATCCTGAAAGGACTGAACTTTGTGCTTCTTGTCGGTGAATTGTTGAGCACCTGCTGTACACGCTCGACGTGTCTGTACCAACTTTTGGAATCTCCCATACTCGCTTTTGCTATCATTGGAACTATAATTTTGTGGATCCGCTCCACCTGTCCATTTCCTCGAGGAACTCCTGTTGCAATCAGCAAATGTTGGATATTTTCCTCCTTGCAGTAGTCCCCGAATACCGTTGCTGTAAAAGCTGTTCCACGATCTGATATGATCCGCCTTGGGTTTCCAAAAATCGCGGCTTGTTTTTTAAGCCGATCCAACACTTCCGCTGCTCCTGTGCTCTTCGTGGGATAGAGCCACACGAATTTAGAAAAAGCGTCAACCACTACCAGAATGTGGTTGTATTGTTTGTGGGTCTGTTCCATTGGCCCAACGTGGTCTATGTGAAAAGTTCCCAACGGCTTATCCTCTTTATTGATTGGTTGCAGTAAACCTTCTTTCTTTCCTGCCTTGGACTCAGTGATGATGCACTTGACGCAGCCCCGAACTATCTCCGTTACCTTCTTTGTTAAATCTGGTACGAAATACATCTTTTCCACAGCATCCTGGGTTTTCTTAATGGAAAAATGTCCCTGTTGATGCGCAATGATAATCAACTCCTTTTCCATTGCCGATGGTATGACTATCAATTCCTTTACTGGATCCTTACACAAGACTCCTGCCTTCATGTAAAAGTCCTCATAATCCTCCTTGCTGAGAATTTTGCGCACGGCCCTTATCCAATCGTCTTTGAGTTGTGCTTCTTTTATTCTGTGATTCAACGAATCCTCTATCAAGAGACATGAAACTCTACTTAAAGCATCGACATGCTTCATCCTCGATCCAGATCGGTGCTCAATCTCGTATTCAAATTCTTGCAAGAACATCGCCCATCTTGCGACTCTCAGCGGCACATCTTCCTTTTTCATGGTCTGCGTGAATGCATTGCAGTCTGTTATGATTTTGAACTTGATGCCCAACACGTATACTCGCCACTTCTTCAAGGCTTCGATTATGGCTAGAACCTCTAGCTCATACGAGTGGTACTTCTCTTCATATTTGCTTGTCTTTCGGCTCATGTACTGAACTGGGTGGAACATTTGATCTTCCGAATCCTTTTGTAGTAAGACAGCACCGTATCCAAATTTGCTGGCATCTGAATGGATCTCCGTTATTGCTTTTGGATTAAATAATTTTAGAACAGGCGATTTCATCAAAACTGCTTTAAGCTGTTCAAAAGCAACCAACTGTTCTGCTTCCATTTCAAATCTTATGTTTTTCCGAAGCAAATCCGTCAAGGGCTTTGCAACCACAGCAAATCCTTCCACAAATCTTCGGAAATATGAAGCTAGACCTAAAAAACGTTGTAGCGCTTTCTTGTCTGCTGGTACCGGATATTCTCTTATTGCCTTTGTTTTCTCGGTTGAAGGTTGGATCTTTCCATCTTCAATGATGTAACCAAGGAATTCTATTCGCCTCTTTAGAAAGTTGCATTTTCTCCAATTCAGTCGCAGTCCGTATTTTTCGGCCACCTCTAGCACTTGTTCAAGCTTTCTCATGCCCTCATCTTCGTCTTTGGATGGTATTATTAAATCATCCATGTACGCTTCCACTACTCCAGCCTGGATTAATGTCCGGTATATCGCGTTGATAAAGCGTGCGAAAACTGCTGGGGAGTTAGATATTCCGAAAGGAACGTACAGGAATTCATATTGTTGGTCCAGTGTTACGAAGGCTGTATATTTTCTAGAACTCGGATCCATCGGAACATGGAAGAAACCGTTTTCTAGATCCAACGTTGTAAACACTTTTTGTCCTTGCAATCGTTCAAGAACTTCGTCCATTTGTGCCATCGGAAAATTATCGCGAGTTATTTTTTCATTTAGTTTCCGGTAATCACAGCATAATCTCTTCGTTCCATTCTTCTTTGAGACCAGTACAATAGGCGAGGCATACTCCGATTTACTTGGTTGTATAATCTTTTGCTCAAGCCATTTGTCCACCTGCTCGCGCACCACCACTTGATCCGCATGCGCCAATCGTCTCGGCCTATGGAATATCGGCACTTCGTCCTTCAAAATTAATTTCATTGACACCGGCGACGGTTCCTGTCTGACCGGTTCATATTTCCTTACCATGTGTAACAATTTTTCACGCATAGTGGCGTTCAAATGGTCAACATCAAAATTCATCTCCCTTTCGAAGATCCCCTCCTCGGTAGCCAAACATATTTTACCAAATTCCTTAATCAATTCCAGCTTCTCAAGTCTGCGATTGGTGTCGGCAGAAATGGTTGTTCGTACCCCTTTCCCAGTACTCCATCGTGGTCCATTTTCCCCACCCAAAATATCCCGTGGCCCCTTTTCACCACCCAAATCATCACGTGTGCGTTTATCAGCATCCCAACTAACTCGTGGTCCATTTTCCCCACCCAAAATATCCCGTGGCCCCTTTTCACCACCCAAATCGTCACGTGCTCCCGAATCGGCACCCTTTCCTCCTTCAGTTGAATTCCTTCTGCATTTAAATTCCGCCCCTTCACTTGTCACGTTCAAATTTACCATTTCCAGAATGTCATTGCCGATCACTGCTGCATATGGCATGTCTCCTTCCCCGACTACATGAAATTGAAGTTCCAATGCAATCCCATCCACTTCTATTTCCAAAAATACACTTCCCAGAGTTGTAACTCGTTTTTGGCCAATTCCCAACAAATTTCTCTTTTCAGTTGTCATTTCCACGAAATTCATCAGAGTCAAACTATCATACCTCAACAAACAAAGATCGCTTCCAGTATCCACCAGTGCGCTAAGTGTGCAGCCTCCGACTAAAATATCTTTAAATATTCTGTTTGAACCGATAGCCAATTGTATTCGCGCTTCTTGAAACGGGTTGTTGCGAACGGCTGTTGTTGCAGACTGTCCACGTCGTTCATCGGCTCTTCTATTTGTTGGTTGCACATTAACTCTGCAATCGCGTGCCATATGTCCCTGCTGATCACATCGAAAACACTTGAAGGTTGAAGTCGATGCTCTGCAATCTCTGGCTATGTGTGATGCTTCTCCACATCGATAGCATGATCTGGAACCTCGTTCCTGCTTTACCACCACCTGGCTCTGGACACTGCTACTCGGAACATAACGTGTGTTTCCCCTTGTGTTCGTTGTATGAGATCCTCTCGCCTTCTCGTATGCCCTCAACTGAACCTTGAGTTCGTCTATCGTCTTGGCCTGGTATAGTATCGCCTTATTGCTCCTTGCATCAGGTATTCCCTCGATGAAGTACTCAATCACACTCTCCTCTTCGTCGCTTTGTGTAAACCTATAATGGGATAGAAGCCTGTCCTGCAATGTACGTTTTAGTCCGGTTGTTGGTAGTTGCAGTTGTGTCAGTTGTTCCCTCAATTTTTCCACCGTCAACCCCAAAATACAATCCCTTTCCATCAAATCGCAAAATATTTATTCCAAAATTATTTATTTTTAAAATTTAATTAAAGTTACAATTTCAAAAAAAAAATATACTCTAGAATTAATGATTTACCATGAGTTTATAAATAAGAGCCAATTCACAAAAAAAACTACTAGTGTTGTCGTTGCTTACCCCTTTTTTTATTTTGACTGCGGCTCTGGTTCCCCTCCTTCACGAATTATGGTACACGGCTCTGTCTTTTCTCCTTCGGTATGATCTTCAATGTGTGTGTACTGTACAACTTACTGTCTATTTTTAATTTTGCTTGAGCACAACCACGCATCTGCTTTTCTGCTTTTCTTTTTAACTTTTCGCACAGGAGAACTTGAGGGTTGCAACTGGCTTTTTTTTTTTCACAAAACAAATGTGCAGGCAGATCGTCTGTTCACTGTTGCTCTTCTTTTTTTTTTTACCGTCTCGCACTGAATCGTTGTTTGTTGTTTGTTTTTTTTTTAAGAAAAAATTAAACGAAATGCAATTTGGTACTTGTTGCTATAATGAGCAAACAAGACACATAATTTAACACTGCGATACACTATTTCATTCGTTCAACGATATCGATACCTTCTTTTATGTTACTTGCTGTTTTGTTGAACAAGCAAGAACGCAAGCACTTTCAAACTTTTTTAAAATATTCCGCACTAAATCCGCATTTAATCCGCACTTAATCCGCATTTAATCCGCATTTAATCCCGGTTGAGCCCCCAATTTGTGGGGTTCTTTCTTTAAGATTCGGAAAATAAGTTACAACTATTTGTTCTTTAAATAAATTTAGTTATTTTATTCTTTTGATTCTCGGCGGGCGCAACGACAACAAGACTTACTACATTGGCTCTACTTTTAAGACTAAACTTGACTACTTCATGGTGTACATTTATTTGCAAAACTAAACTATAAAAAGTAGGGACGCGTATTCTGTTTTATTTGTCTGTCCGGTTGGTTGGTCGTCGTCGTTCGTACGTTAGTATGTGTGTAAGTCTGTCGTGCAGTAAAACCCCTATCCCACATATATTTCTGTGACTTCTGTAATAATGATTTTATATTTTCAAAATCGAAAACTTTAATTAATACAAACTGTCTGCTGAGCAACAAGGTAACTTTTCAACAACAAACACGTAGCAAACATCACAAGAGAGTTAAAACAAGAAGCATCTAGAACAACAAGAAAGTAACTGAAAAGGATGCCTTTTCTGCAGCAATGTATTTATAACTTTGTCCTCTTTGACAAGACATCCTGTCCTAGGCCATCATATTAACCAGTATCCAGTTGCCTGCCATTTTAATTACTTTTCGTCATTTGGTCGTTATGGTTCTTGTCATCGTTGGTGTCATCATCACTTGTTCATCGTTTCACTCTTTATACGCCATTGAACCACAGATGGAGTTAACGCCAAGCAATCAAAACTTTTTCCATATAAAAAGTTGGACATGGTATAGTAGCATCACATCCAGCACCAACACAAGCCATATAGAAGAAGAATAAGAATAGCATCACAAAAAGGATATAACCATATTTTCTGGTCTCATTCTAAATACCTATACCATGAAGAAGAAGAAAAATTTCAAAAAGTTGAAAAGAAATCAAATCGTCAGAAACGAAAAGATGGAATAGAAACAAAAGCCTGCAACTTCCCCCATCATTCCAAAAAAAGAAAAGAAAGATTTAATAAATAGAATAACGGAACATAAGAGGATCTATTGAAGCCTTCAGCAAAACTCGGTCCTTGGACTCCACTCATCGCAAGGATATTGTATTACAGTATTTCTTTGCTTTGTTAATCTCATTCACGCCGTATCGTCATTTATTGTGGTTAAGAGGAAAAGTTTATTTACCGCTAATCCTACTTCATAAATAATTTAGTTGGTGTGTTGTGTTGAGGGTATGTATGTGTGTGCTGGGTTTCCAAAGTAATGGAATTAATATAGAAAAATGTTTTGGCATTTTTGAACAATTGTTTTTGATAGAAGGGATGACGGTATCGTTGGAAAGGTCATGGTAGAAAAAATGTACACAACAGGTTGCTCCAGAGAGTTTTGTGTTAAAAGCAGGACGAACAAGTTATATTCTTTTTTCTCGTTAGTTCTAAAAGAGAAAGAGTCCGCGGATGAATTAAAATCTGAGAGATATTCCAAAACTCACCTCTGTCGTGGTATAATAGGAAGTTCATTCAAATAGAGACAGAGACAGAGAGTCAGTAACACTCAACATATTGTATTCTTTCCCCTGCACTGCACACATGTACTCTCTCACTTCTCAGTTCATTTCAGTAAAAGGACGAACGAAAAATAAGTTAAATCAGTTGGTCTACAAAGTTTGTTCACAACGTTTACAGTGACAAAATGTTGGTCCTAAAACCTCCGATTTGACGAGATTTTTTACAATTTCCATATTTTAAAAATATAAGTATAAATTTGATCTAATTAAATTCCAAAAAAATAGATAAGATCTGAGTGAGAAAAAACTAAGTTAGAATTGCATATTTGTTCTAATCGCTGAAAGAGGGTAAACATTTATTTTTTGACAAATTATGAATGTCGAAGTACAAACAAACAAAGTTTTATTGAACTAACCGACCCGACGAACGTAACACTAGCACCGACAATCCCATAGTTCTTCAATGGGGCCACATCTTTTCCTCTTCACACAAAATAGACTGTTTACATTATATAAATATATGTACATAGATACCACGAACTTAATCTTGTAACAAGTCGCTTTAGTGGCAAAATTGTGTTTAAGGAAAAAGTAGTTGAAAAAAAAACGACTAAAAAGTGGGCGTGGCAGAAAATTTGATCTTATATTTTTCTCTCACGTTTATCTAGTCAGATAACATTAATATCTTTAGCGATTCCGATGGCCATATAATTTTTTTCAAAGTGAAAATTATTGGTGTTAACTTCCATTGTTATTGATTATCATTCCTGAAAATTTCAACCTAAATCGGTTTCAGTGGTTTATTAATTGAGTTTTTTTTTAAGCGATTCCCTTAACAAATTGCCCCACTGTACGCCACTAAGCCAATGAGCACCAAATGGCCATATTAGATAAAGAAAATACATGAAGTGTTCGTTCAGTTTTATAGTTCACATTACGTTTCGTCAGAAGTATACCTTTATTAGTAGCCTAATAATTTTTTTAGATTTGAATTCGGACATTTGGTTATGTACTGTATAAATCTTTACTTATGCTTCCTACAGCTTGATATATTGAAAATCCTGTAATAATTTTGACAGGGTAAATTTCCATGCTAAGTTGAAACTACATTTTTATAATGAATACATTTATATGAATTCTTATTATATCTCAATAGTACATCCGAATCAGTTATTTCAGGGTTATGTAATAAAAAGTTACATATATTCTACTTTAAAAAAGATTTAAGTTCCTGTTACCGATCTTCCAACCTCTCCCCCTTTGTTACGTACTACGAATTGTAGTATATCGTAATAAAATAAGGAGAAAAATGGAGGCGGAACAAAACAGCATAAGTACTTAAAGGTGCTTAGAAAAATACCGATGCTCCAAATGCGTTAGAGAAACAAACATCACATCTCGACCTGTGAAGTCAGTGGTCATAAGGTGGAATGCGTAGTTTAAAGTTTTTTTTATAATAAAATTTGATTAAAGATCAGCACCACTAATATGGAGAGGAATTGGCACTCATTGAAAATGCTACATCTCCAGCGAAAACAAAAACGAATAATAAAATTCGTAAACAATTGGTTGTAGTATAGTAGCACTTTTAAGTTGTTGTTGTTGTTGTTGTTCAAAAATTCAATTAAAATTGACTAAATAAAGAATGGTCAAGTAATAAAACTGACATTCTAGTATAAATAGTACAATAAAAGTTAAGTAAATATAAGGTGCAAGTGAGCGGTCTAACATTCTTCTTCAATACTTCTTTACTCCTTCTTAATTCCTTCTTTAAGAAGTATGCTAAGTATGATTAAGATATGCATCAAATGGCGCTATTAATAATATCATTTTTAGAAGCCTTAAAGAAGTAATAAAGAATTAAAAAATACCAATTTAATACCTCAAAAATAAAAATGTTTTTGAATGGATTAAAGAAGGATTATAGAAACAAAATGACACTGATTTAAGAAATGTCAGTTAAAGAAGCATTTAAGAATGTTTAAAGTAAAAGTGAACATAAGAATTTAAGTTTTTGAAGAAAATAGATAGTGAAGAAGGTATAAAGAATGAATAAAGAAGCCCTTAATTGTCATACCAAATTAATAACGAATTAAGTATTATTTAAAAAGTGTGATACTGAAATTATAATTAATGCTACTTGTGAGGTTTATGGTTCAGAAAATAATTTTAATTGAAATGAGCTACTATCTGTTTGTACAAACAACAACTTTTACCTGAACTTATACTTTTTATACTTTTTAGGAAGTCAAAGCTTTTTATTTATTCATTTCATTTGATATAAATATGTATGCGGTTACCATTGTGTAAGAACAAAAGGTAAACATATAAAAGCACTACATAATACCTTCGTCATGTATAAGCTAAAATTCATTATCCATTCAAAACTAAATCAGCTTAACTAAATAAATTAAATTAAATATAATTCAAAAAAAACAGCAGACACATTTAATCTCTTAACACAAAAAAACAAAAAAGTGATATAGCTAATACTAGATAATATAGAACAAATTATAAAAAGAAGAAATATGTAAATGTACAAACTGAATAATTTTAATAAACTGACCACATTATTAAAATAATATTGTATAAATTTATATTTAATTATTTAAATGTTTGTTTTGGTTTAAAAATTCAAAACGATTATGATTTTTTGTCACAAAATATTGAGAATTTAAAAAAACAAAAATAGAAATATTTCGATACGTATGTATCTACAATCCCGAACGCCATTAACCCCATTCAACCTTTTCCCAATTAGAGATATAAAAAAAATACATAAATAAAAATAAAATAAAAAAAAATACCACAGATATAGCTAGTGTTGTTTATTAGAATGAAACTAATTGCCGCTGGTGAACCCAAGGGAAACGTTCCTACAAACGAGTACGTTTCCAGTTATACATACATATATGTGTGGATGGTGGTTGAGTGTTAAGGATGTTGAATATATGTTTTCTTTTGCCTCAAACAAGAAAAACTTTTCAAATGATCTCAAATTAGTATATAACTTTATCCTTAGCAGGGAAAAATTTTGTGTATGTGTTGGAGTAGCGCTTATCATCAGCAAGGTAATATGAGTTTGATGCATGCAAATTAATGCCACTGTCACTAATCCAGACGCCCGCCAGTACCATCGTCGTCAGTCAGAGAGACATAAACAAAACTTTATCCTGATGCTTCCTCTGTGTTTCATCTTTTCTTTTTTTTTTTTTTTTTTTTGGTTTGGAATGGAGTATTGTAGAATGGATTAAACTGAAATTATGTTAAATTACGTGAACTTTTTTTGTATATTTTGAGAACTGAAAAAGAGAATTAAAATAATGAATGAGATGCCTAATTTTAATGTGTGTTCGTAGGAAAGATATTATTTGTATTATCTACAATGGATGAGAGCAAATAAGTTGGTAATAGGTTTTTTTTTTGATTCTTTGAAATGAAAACATTTAAGTGAAGGATCGAACTTTGAAATTATTTTGTTAAATGGTTTCACAAATATTTATTACCATATCAAACACAAAGCAAGTTAAAATGGGAAAAAATAGGTTACGCATGCACTACCAGTGACCAAGTGTCACAATTTATTTAGATATAAGAATAGGGTAATGGTGGGAACATTGTAACACTTTAGTTGGTGCATTTGTGGATTAATCAACTTTAATAAAGTTTTAGCAGAAATATGTAAAATAAAAAATAATATGAGGTTATGTCTCCAATCAGTTAATATTTGACAAAAAGATCATTGATGAAAATCTGAAAGAAAGTCGAGGGCTAACCCATAGAAGTAGAAATTCAGTGTTGCCAAATGGAAACACTTTCGATAAGAGACCTTCTTATTGCGGCACACTATCAAACGCTTTTGAATTTTCCATTTGAGGTCAATTTTTGGGATCATAGCGACTGGACTAGATTTGGAAATGTTAGTTGAATTTTTTTCGATTAAAACCACTTACACAAGGGAAAAGTTAGTTAAATAAAGAATGGCATCATTATGTCTATAGGATGACCTTTCCAAAAACAGCAAAATACAAATATATTTCATATATTTCAATATACATATTTATAAAATATCCTTTCAAAACACAAAAAGGTATAAGTACACAAATATACCATTTGAAACGATAAGGTTTTCAAAAATACATACACATACATACATATCTCATCGACTATGACATTCTATTTCAAAGCCTATATTTCTATTGTTGCTTCTTTTTGAAAAGATATTTCTTATTTTGAAAACACACATTGTCCACAGAAATGCAGTTTATGGTAAACAAGCATTATTTATTATCCTTTAGTCCAGTGTATTGTATTGGTGGACCAAAAGCGTCAACTTTTGTAATTTCCTTTGTCCAGGGTTTGGACAAAACCTCAACTTTCATTTCCTTATCTGCTAAACGAAAATGTAAATTCAAACCGTTCGTTGTCCTGTCCCTAGTCACCGACTGCAGACAATTATTGAACCGAAATCGATAAATCCAACTGAAATCCCAAAAATACTGTCATCCACAACCGCAAAAAGACTCATCAATTTATTAAAAGTTACCAAATAAATTTCTATCTTTTACCTGGAACCTGGGAACGTCACACTATAAATTTTACCAGCCCTTAGAAAGTAATGGTAATTTAGTTAAATTAAAGGAAGTCATTTGGGTGCCCCAACTAAATTATACACTGATTTAGCGTGCTGTGGAACTTTTCATAATCAAAAGTCAAAAAGCAAAAGGTCAACTGTAATGGAACATTTAACTTTTATTGTTTTGACATTTAATAGCTTAAGGTCAGAGAGAGAGCCTCTGAAAACCTTTTAGACATCAAGCCTTCAAGGCTGAAAATTTACCCGCCAAAGGGGTTACTCGTCAAGGTTGATGTGTCATCGCATGTCATGTCTACGTTGCACGGAAATCTAGCAGTCTTATCGTATAATTGTCATGTCACTGTCATTCTGACATAAATGGATGATGACAGCGAGAGTTGTTGATGGGAGATTGGAGGGCCATTAAAACCTGACGTTAGTGATGAACTTTAAATAAATCTTTCATTGTGAATTAATTTTATTATTTTATTGTTGAAAATAATTGAATCGAAAATATCGATTGAACCCTCATTAAGATTCAAATAAGCGCATTGACCTCATTAGATCTGTCTTTGTAATTAATTATGGCATTGGTATTAAAGGATTAAGAGCCAGAAATTGTTGGCCATTTGAAATATCTTTTATGGGACCAGATTGGCTCATTGGGCTAATCATTTTATCCGCAGAAAGCTGCGCTGAGCCAAATTGTTATCTTGGCCGGACAAATTGCTTTTTTTTTTGTTTGTGGTATCCGGTGACATGGAAAGTGGGCGATACTTTATTGTTTTTCTTTTGTTGTTTTTTCTTTGTTTTCTTCAGGATGTTCAATTAATTTGTTTTTCAAAAGACGACGTTTAATCATTCTTTGTTTTGGTT
Source organism: Baccha elongata (assembly GCA_951217065.1). Taxonomy (NCBI): domain Eukaryota; kingdom Metazoa; phylum Arthropoda; class Insecta; order Diptera; family Syrphidae; genus Baccha; species Baccha elongata. The sequence continues at coordinate 6,361,406 of OX578272.1, forward strand.
TTGTTTTGTGTGGGTATAGGTTAGGTGATGGTGATGGTTAAAAGGGATGCTTTTCTCCTTATCTTTTGTATTCAAGTCGTGGCTTTGTTTGTTTTCACTTTGGGCAGCATTCCGGTGAATAATTAATATTGCATGTTGTGCAACCTAGATTTTTTTTGAAGACTGTGGTATTTGTTTCTATTGCATAGTTTAAGGAGTGAAACTTTAAAAAAAAAAATTCCAAAACTAAATCTTTGAAAACGTAAACCATATATGTATATTGCTATGTATGGACTTTAAACCCAATAGGAATAAACATTAATGTTTTATCTGAGTTCCAAAACACTATTCATTCTTTCATTGAAAAGTTAGAACTGTTGTCAACACTGGATGCTTAAATTGAAAAATGTTTTTTTTGGAAAAATTTGTTGTGATAAATAAAAAGGTAAACGAATTCAGCTTAACTGTTTTTTAGCATACTTGACTTATAGCATTCAATTTGTACCTGGTTTTGAGCTTCCATGAGTCACATTTGATTCAAATTTATAAGTCTCAATAATTTAAAACAAGTTATGGCTAAAACAGCTTTAAAGTCCATATTATAAACATGCAGATATAAAGTCTAGAACTAAAAACTAAACTTAATCGGTTAAGAATAAGAAAAAAACAATAAGGCCCACTTGCACGAAACTTTTTTGACATTAGTAACCACTGATTTATCCATGCATATAGGCAATAGCTTATCATAAAAAATATAAACTCGTTGCAAAATCTTAAATATTTATCCACTTATTTTTCTCTGGATAACTTTTTACATCTGTCAAATAGAATTTTACAAGAAGTTGCTATCGGTGAGGTTCGCATTAGTGTGTGTAGCAAATGTTGTTGTAGTTTTGTGGAGGTTTTTTGTTTCGTTCCTGTTTTTATTTTTTTATCTTTGGTTAGCTGTGTTTTCATTTGTGCAACGTAAAATCTAAAAATAAACAATTATCTCTATTTAATCCTGGATAACTAACTGCGATTTTATAAATGTATTCTTTGTTTTCGTGCAAGTGGCCCTAAGAAGATATGTATCTATGTATATCTTTTTTTTTTAGAAATAACAAAAACGAAAAAAAAAATGTAGTTCAGATAAGCGGAATGGAGTGTATTATATATGTAAGTATTTCCGAAATACATGAATATGATGATACATTATCAAATAATTTTACAAGAATTAAAATAATTAGAAATTTATAGCTAAAAAAAAAAAGTGTTTAAAAGTAGCGTCTAATAGTCATGCGTCACATTCCCATATCTGTCCTGTATTTCGTAGGATTATCCTGTTTTTTTTTCATGTGAAATCCTGCGAAAAAAATAAATCTTGTATTTTCCTACGAAAACCCTGTAAAATGAAGAATCCAGTCTGAAAGAGGTCAGAATTGATATGATATTTGATTATCTGCCAAAAACTAATTTACATAAACTGCCAACGTAATTTGAGCTGAAAGACATAATTTTGGACATCGACAAGAACTTCTGTGTGAACCATTTTTTTTTATAAAATTGGGCTTGAAACTCTTGTCTGTCAAACTATTGTGGTTGAAAACGATAAATGTCAATTTTGAATAAAATATACCGAATTCGAAAAATGTTAAAGAAAAAATGGGACAGTTATAGGAACAAAAGTAAAAGCAAATGAAAAATGATCACAGTTGCACAAAGAATTAAACTATCATGACCATAAAGCGATATATAGAATTCAGTTTTTAATCATTTGGACACTGAATTCTGTGACTATAAGGAAATGGTGATTATTTTATAATTTAATTTATGACTTTCTGATTCAAGTAACTCCTCTTGAAAGAGTTTTTCAGCATTAGAAGGGATGGCTACACTTAAGCTCATGTCCTACATTTCAATTAAATCGAATTGAAATCGATTTCCAAGAAAATTCAAAAAATTTTTGAACTCTCATTTCGTTTCCTTCAAGCCAGAAGAATGAATGTGCAATTTTAAGATATTGGCTTAAAATTTTTTTGAAACCCACCGCTTTCATAGGTTTAGTTTGAGTGTTTTTTCTTTTTCAACAATTTTTGCCTTTTCCAAAGCCTCAACATATGAATACAATTCCATTCATATAGTTTTGAATCGTACATTCTTACTTCAATAACATGGGATGACGAATTATTAATATATCGGTTTTTTATTTAATTTTAAAGTGAAATCGATAATGATACAATATTATTGTATTTAATCAAAATTGAATCAGCAATTCAATTTCAATCGGATTGAGAAACATTCAAATGTAGTTCCATGTTTGAACTCACAAGAAGTGGAATGCGAAAATATTAAGACCGTAAAAAGTATTTATAATACTACGAAGAATAATTAAATAACGATTTAAACTTGGATTTAAAATAAAAAATAATACAAATATCTACATAATCCTTTAAAAAATCCTGATGTATTAAAAAAAAAGGCAAATTTTCGACTTTTATTCTGTAGGATTTCACCAAAAATAATATGGCAACATAAGTGATAAGTATTGGCTGATAGAAAACCCGAAATTTCCGGTAGTTTCAGAAAAGTGTACGAGTTGACTTCAATGAAAGATTCAAATCGGAATTAGAATTTTAATAATGGTTTTTATGTTTAAACTTTAAAGACTCAACTATGTATGTTCCTTTTCTCTAAACAAAATTGTTTTTTCGTTCATTTTCTTTTGCGAATTTAATGTACTGTTTTATTTTAATCACCATCTGAGTTTGTTTTTAATGTATGTTCTCGAATTCTCAGTGTATAGGTAGTTCAGTAATATAGAAAATTTACAAACCTAAATGTGTTCACAGGAACATAACTTTACTGTTAACACTTAAAACATTTAAAAGTTAAGATTTGTTCATGTTCGTCAACGTAGCCTATTTTATGTGTCCTTTTCAACCAAACTCCATATTTTTTACTCCAGAATCCTCACAACAGACATTACTGTTTGCTACCATTTGTTATCCTTTTTTTCCCAACTTAATATAATTTCACCTTGCATCGTTATCCCTCTTTTTTTTAAAACCCTCCTTCAACCCGAATGGTGTGCCTGAGATTATATTTGGATTTGCATACAAGCAATCTGGAGGAAAACTAAAACTTTTATCTTATGAATCTCATGTTTTATGCTCAGCGATTTTCTGCTCAAGTTCGCAGGGAAACGAAACAAATTGCTTCTTAGTTTTTCGAGGTCATAACTTTTTCAATTTATCATGTAATGGAAATTCTGTATGTAGATTATATTCTTTTTTTTTCTTCTTCATCTTTATCTGTATATTTATTTATTTTTCTGTGCCTTGCCATTGCTCCGGGAGAGCAACAGGTGTTGCAGCACTCAACTTGGCATGCAAATCTAGTCGCAGGATGAAAACTCTTCAAAATCGTCTTCCTTGCGCGTATCATTGTCTTCTTGCATATATTATATGAGATGGTTACGCAATGCACTTTTGTATGGAAGGTAAGTAGATATAAGTGACGGAAGGACGACTTTCTAATTGAAAAAAGGACTTAGTTTAAAGTGTATCGGTGTCTTCCCTTTTAAGCTACAGCAAATCTGTAGAGTGTGTTGGATCTTATGCCAACGTGTTTTTCTATTTTCATTTATCTTTAAATTGAAATGCCATAAGAATGTCAGAAGATGTAATTTTCTCAAAAGTTTATTCAAAATAGAAAAATAGTTAAGAGCCAAAGATTCAACCTTGTTCAATTTTATCAAAAGGATTTGTTTTGAGTGTTTTGTTTAAAAAATTGAAAAAATTGTGTATTCGGTGGTGTAGTAAAAACTTAAATGAAAAAAAGAATTAAAAACAAAATAATTGTTTTTTTGTGGAGTTTAAATGAATAAAATTCAATAATAAGGATTTGTGGCGTTTACTCCATAATCTTCAATAAGATCCCTGTACAGTAAATCTACTTTCTTTGGACGTATGGTTTTTTGTTGGTCGATGGAAATGACCATATAAAATACAATGAATTACTGCTGTGAATGTTATTGTTTTGGGAACCTTGATTAAGGTTAGACACCAAAAATTAAATATTAATTAAATTAAATAAAAACCCAGTCAGGTGAGCACTAAAAAAGTTTTTTCTTATGAGAGGTGGTTCATTGAATTTCGGAAACAAAAACTATACTTAAACACATAAAATTAAAAAAAAATTACTTTTAAAATTTTTTTTAATTTGTTTTTTAATTTTGAGTTTGAAAATTAATTTTTCTAAAACTATTTACTAAAATAACTTTATTTAAAAATAATCTAAAAGAATAGATTTCTGGTTTTCTAATAAGGTATAGCATAGCATTGTAGGTTGATCCTTTGTTTTTTCATAACTTTTTTTTTTGTTTAATATCAATTTTTTATAAAATTGACTTCCCCGCCCAAAAGGGGGGAGATAGAACCCCTCTCCCATACGTTTTTTTTTTTTCTTGTCTTAAATTAACTTACTTGCTCCATCTTTTTGGCACAGCTTATGTGAATCACCCTGTATAATGTATGGGATTTTGTTCCACCCATTCATCTCTTACTATACCCATTTTTGATTCTTTAATTAAAATTTTTAAAATTAAAATTAAATTTTTTAAATTGTATATCCAAATGAATTTCACAGTTTACGAGCGTTCTAGTGCCCTGATAATGATGATAGGTAGATTTAGCTCTAACGTGCTGCGTGCAGGAAGTTTAAGGTTGAAAACGTTGTAATACAGAAATCTCCTTTTCTGAACGGATTTATACTTTAATCATTTTCAATTTGTTCATAGTTGATCATTGAGCTACGATAAAACAACTTCATTTTATTCAATCCTCCAAAGGAACTCTAAAAGTTCAGCAAATCCATATTGGGTTTACCCAACCCCCCCACCTCAATACACATGCAACCAAAGCTGATTGAAGAGTATGTTTGTACAATAACAGTTAATCTTTCCTTGTTGGAATATACTTTACCAAGCTCCAACCAATCTACTTGCAAATTTTATTTAAGCTTATGCACAGGACCTCATAATTGTAGAAGGCTACTTCATATAAATTCAGTACTAGAGTATACTTTAAACTAAGAGAGTCTGTCTTTGTGTATGCATAGGATTAAGAGATAATATTTATTGATGCAATATATAATATGTATGTGAGGAACGAAGGTAAATGCAAACATCGCACTCATTCAGATACACCATATTCTCATCCCACATAATATCCATATCAAGTAAAGTGGGATACTGTGTTTGAAGGAAGAGCTGCTTTCCATTTATATTTCACAAGCAAACAACATACAAATTAATTGTCCTGCAAATTGCCTCGATTTGTTGATTGTGTGCCAAGCTTAATGAAAGGCACATCCCCACAAACCCGAAACTACTCCATCACATAAGCTTGTTCCTTTCAAAATTTTGTGCCAAAGCTGAAAGGAATTTGTGGTGAAATATGTGATAGGATGAGGGTGAGAAAAGGGTGGCAATATAATATATTGTGTGTGATTAGGAAATCGATTGCACTCGAATCATTTCAAATGAACAGCAATTAGAATCGCATGAATAAATGTTAGTGATGAACTGGGCAATGAAGTCAATTGATGGAAAAGGCCTTTTCAAAAACTATATGCAACAAAAATAAAATTCACGACTGGGACGCACGAACTTGCTCTTGTAGCAAACTATGGGTGTAAAAAAAATTTTATTTATTAAATTCTGAAGAAAGCTTGACAAATATCAAAAAGTGGCCTAAACGTGAGATCAAGTCGTATGGCAGCTATCATTAAACGGTTATTTTGCCAAAAACTTTGAATGTCATCTTGTGCTAAATGTCAGGTGTAAAATATGTACTGAATTTGAATTTTTTTATTAACACCAAATCTCCCTTAGGTGCATATTTAGCCAAAAACCTGAAATGCAGTTATATTAAGACTACAGCAAATATAACGTACAGCAAGTTTTATCAAAATCGTAAGAGCCGTTTTCAAGAAAATTTGGCAAAACTAAAACCGTTATAGCCGAACTAAAGCAAAAGATTTAATTTCTCCTCTAGGGAATCACCAAAAAGACGTCAAACCGTTTAGGCTGTAGGTTGGTGCACAGACAACCGAACATACGCACATCCGCACATCTGAACAGACAGACCGACGGACGGCATGACGAAACCTACTTTTTTAGGCTTCTCTAGTATCGTAATGTTAAGTTTGATTAAAACCCCGCATTTTGTTTTTTTACACGAAACCAATACTTGCCCTATTGAGCAAGTAAAAAAATCATATTATAAAGGCAGATTTTGGATTATGATTTTAATGGAAGAATATATTCATGTAAAGGTTTTTTTTATATTTTAATTAAAAAAAAAATATTTGTAATTAAGACCGTAAAACTAAATGGAAAAGAAATTACATTTGACTGGAAAATGTATTGGATACATTTTAATATTATATAGTATATGGATTTTTTTTAATAATATGATAAAGGGATTTAGATATTTTCAATTAACGAGAAGCAGTTAAATTGTTCGGATAGATCATTTGTATTAGTTTATAAAACAAAACCCCGAATTAAATAGGACACCATTGTTCTTGGGCATATTACTGTTATACTCGGAATAGAGTTTATCAGAAAACTTTAATTGCAGTTATATTAAAAGCACTCTTAATATAGTTATAACGTACAAAAAGTTTTATCAAAATCGTTAGAGCCGTTTTCGAGACATTTCTTAAAAACTAAAACCGTTATGTGGCAGGTAGCCGTTATAGCCGGGCTAAGACAAAAATTAGAATTTCACCTCTTGGGAATCATTAAAAAGTGCTATAAACGAAGTTTGAAGTATAAGTTCGTCAAACCGTTTAAGCGGTAGCTCGGTGCACAGACGGATGGCATGACGAAACCTACTTTTTTAGGCTTCTCGTATTATTAAGTTTGATTTAAACCTCGATTTTTTTTTTACACGAAACCAATAGGTACTTGCCAGAAAAAAACGGTACCGTTAATATACTTGATGTTTGTTTAACCGCAAAAAAACATTCAGACAAAACCCATTTTCAATTCTTTAAAAAAAAATCGTTGAAGCCGTTGTCGATAAAATAAAGCTTTTTCATAACGGTTATATTACACTATCTTCTTCTAATTGAGCTTATAGCAAGCATCAACATTGCATTGCATCAATATAGCACGTATCGTGGTTTGTTTGAGTTAAAAAAAAATGCAATTCTTATGTAAGCGAATTTTACATTACAGTGTCAATCATTTGACATCAAACATAATAATCATTGACGTACTAGATATGGACCGCCAGTCGGTTGAAATTTTCATACAAATAGCCAAGAAAAGTTGTTCCAGCTAAAAACATCATAAAAACGCCATCATCTTTTAGTGTTAAATACGTGTACTAATCTCGCCATTAGAATTTAAATGAAAACGATAATATATTCATCTGTAAGTAACTCATGGCATAAGGAGCGGATGTGTTTTGTAAAATAAAAGTAGTTTGATAATAATTTCCACCAAAATATTTCAATAGTAAAAAATTAATTAAAAAAATCATATCACTGCTACGCAGATTCCCTGCTAGTAGTTGATGGCGCCCCTAGTTATGTTGGAACACGCGTGAAGTTGGCTACTGGCGGTCCATACCTAATATGTCAATGATAATAATAGTGTTTGTAAATTATCTAAGAAGTTATAGATAAATTTGATTATAAGCATTTTTAACAAGAAATGCACAATGCAAATCGACTAAACACAAAATCCAAAATTGCGGGTAAAACTGTGGTTTCATGTTCCACTCCATCATTGGAATCTAACTGCATCAACAAAAGTTCATACTTCATTAAATTTGATATTTAGTGAAATTCTGTCTAAAGTTATCGGACTATACCCGAAGCTTAGCTTTTCAATCGGGCACTATGCTTTTAAAAAGGTGTTAACCGGTCGCAACCTCTACTAAGCTGCGATATTAATTGATTCAAATTTCAAGAATAGCTACCAACTTTTTTGTACTTGATTTGATTAAAATTATTAAATTGTTTAAAAAAATCATGTAAATCATAAATAAAATACAATAGAAATTTCATTGGAAGTCGGTATAATTGAAGTCATAAAACTTTCAATGATTCAAGGACCTCAAAAGTTTTGCATAATTTGCGTAATCTAAAGAAGTAAGTTCATTCTAAATAAAAAATCAAAACCTCACTTAAAACAACAAAAAGTCATCAACCTTTCTAACTTCATGTAAGTGTATGAAAATAATTAAAATTACGTTATAATGAGGACAATGGATACACAAAACAACAGCAAACACGTCTGATGCTAAAGCTGTAAGCCAAAAACATAACAACACACACGTATGACGTATTATATGCTCTCTACCTGTGCAAACATTGAAAGGATGGATGACGAGGACGACCAGGACAACCGACCGAACGCGAAATGGCTTGCATACTTTAAATTTATGGTTGTAAACTTTGTGCCAGGCATTAACTTCACAATATGCTCCATCATCGACATGACTTTTAATTAACAAGCACAAAAAATAAAAGAACACTTCGCACTCATACTATAATATAAAGTGTATGTACACATGGAAGGGTATAAAACATAAAATTGGCTCTTGACTTTGTTAGGTTTTACGAAAGTTTTTGTAAATGAATTCATTGTTGTTAGGAATGTTTTTGTTACTAATTTTGAATAGAATTCATTTGAAAATAAAATATTTATAACATATAGGACTAGTGTAAGGTTAGGGTTGTTGGTTTTGAATGTTCAATTTGTTTTCTATCTCTTAAGTGCACGGACCTTGAAAACTATTACAATACATTTAACAGCTACATATTCTATTTGTCTGCATGTGAGAATCCTGCTTCAAATTGGATTCTTACAAATAAGTACTTACAGGAGAAAATCAAGCTTTAATTTCAACAAATGTTGTAACTTAACATATTCAATCTCTAGATAAATATTTTATTTGAAAAAAAAAGTTTTGAGATAATAATCACACATGATATATTACGGTGTCGAAAAAATTGGATCTGGAAATTCGGCCTGTCTGTCTGTCTGTATGACACGGCTCAACCGATTTGCTTAAAATCTGGTATGTATGGGTCTGTACACCATTTCTTAGAGGAAAAATTGAAAATTTTTATTTTAGCTAACAAAATAACGGTACCTGAATTGATATAAGGAAGTTTAGTTTCCTCGAAAACGACTCGAACGATTTTCTTTAAAAAAATACGGATGGTTTTTGCCTAGTTCTACTAAAACCGTTATTTTTTTTTATTCTTGAGCTATCTCATGAACGGTTTAATCGATTTTAGTAAAAAAAAAAAGTTGTTTAGAAAGACCTACATATATGACTTGATAAAATTTAAATACCAACATTTTGCAAAAAAGCTTAGGTAGTTCTAATTTTAAATACTCGAAAAACAGTTTGACAAAGTTTTTTTTTTGGTACTAACGTTTTTCAAATTTGTAAAAAAAAACTTTTTTTTAATTACTAAGTAGATAAACATTGATTTATTAACAAAACGCTCTAACGATTTTGGAATAACTTTTTTGGTAAACTCATATCTATAATCTATATGCAATAAAATTTTCTTACTTACTTACTTAAGATGGCGCTTACAGTCCAGAATTGACTAAGGCCTCAACCAATTTGTCTCTCCAGCCATCTCAGCCGCTATATTTTCAGCTTCTTGACAAGGTTAATATCGCTGTATAGCCCGTATAGCTGGTCATTGAATCTTCTTCTCCATATTTCTTCGATACACGCACAGGATCAAAAATCACTCGAAGAATCTTTCTCTCAAAGCACCCAAGTAACTTCTCATCCGAGTCTTTTAAAGCCCATGCTTCCGCCCCATACAGCAGGACTGGGATGATCAAGGTCTTATAAAACGTCTCCTTGGTTCTATAAGAAAGGGCCTCTGCATGCTTTGATTTTGACTTCAATCTCTGTAAAAAAAAGTAGTTACTTTAAATAAAAATTAATATTATTTTTTTTATAGCTATATTACTTTTTTTTTTTATTAAATTAAATTTTATTTTTGTAACAACTTGCACAAAAGGAAGTTTGTGCAACCCTCCGTGATATTTGCTTTATTTTTTCAAAACCCTTGTCTTATTTATAGAATTAAAATTGATCAAAAAATATATATGTATATGGAAGTGCCAAAGGATTTTATCCTTGCATCTGAACATAATTTCAAAAAAGACTCTAACGAATCATTATTATGTTAAGTTTCTATCACCGATTCTAATTCAATGATTCAGCTTGTTTAATTAATTGACTATTCGCGGAAAAATTAGTCACTTCATCTGCCAAGCCCTCAATAAAATAAAATTTAATTGCCCTTTGATTTTGGTTACTATGATGTTTACTGTCATCGCCGACATACAGAGTACACCTATGCCAAATGGTTTGACATTTATGTATGTCAATTTTAAATGAACTCAACGTATTCCGTGAATAGAACTTGCTCCCATTAGGTTATTTAGAATACCCAAAATACTCCATATAAACGTAACGCCAGCGTTTCATTAAAATTCAATTCGGTTTTTGGTGACTAAAGCTCTGTAGACATGTAGGTACTTTCTCTAACTCTACCTCAATGCCACATTTTGACATTTCCTGATACAACATAAGCCAGCGATTTTATTTGTGATCCACAAGTATTACTCTAATCAACAACTGACCATCACTCGGATGCAGTTTATAGCAAAGCTGAAAAAACATGAGTTTTCTCTTCTCGGGATTCACCGGCAAACCTTCCTGATAACTATATAGGAAAATTTCTAATCAAAAGTTGGTCAAGTACTGGATGGTGGCTCTGAGTATATGGACAGGACACATAAATGCATTCGAAAAGTAATATCACATCGGATTTCGTTATGGCAGAATGAAGATGATGGTATAGCACATGTAACCCACAACCACCATCACCGCCATCACTGCAACCCTAAATTAATATGTCGCATATGTCGATATTTACACCTGGCTTTAGTTTGAATGGACACCTGCGGCGGCGGCGGCGGATGGTATAGCTCGTTTTTTTTTTCATCCAGTGAATATTTTCGAATATTTAGATTCGGACTCGATTCACCTTCGCCACGCATAGATATATACAATCTATTATAGTGGTGTGAAAAAAAATGTTGACAGATTTATTTACAGATGCGTTCCTTGATTAGATTTACCAAAAGACGCATTTAAGCATACAATTGGGTGGTGACGAGCACGTCATTAATATTTTGTCTTATTTTCTCTAATTTTATCAACACAGATATCTTTTTTTTCGAAAAATAGCAAAAAAAAAAAAAAAACAAGTAAGAAATTTTTTCAAAGGGGATATAATTAACTGAAATATTAAAATTTTAAAAGAAAATGTGACAAAGAAAACTTACAAACATATTTCTTATTGTTATAAGTTACAATTGTTTTTGAAATTTTGTTGTTTTGCAGCTATCAAAATTAACACAAAAGCAAATGAGTTTTTTTAGTAGAACATACATATTATATGTTTTGCATTTCAACCGCGAGCACACTTATTTTGAATTCTATTGCAATTTCTTAAAACAGTTTTTTGTTTGCTTTCTGTCCCATATTATCTTAAACTAAAAAGAAAGCAATGATAGTGTCAAGATTATATTCGTACAAAAAATACCTATCTTCCAAACTACTAAATGTCAAATGTTTTGTCTCAGGAGACAGTCCGTACAAATGTCAGAATTGTATTTGCAAGAATCTACCAAACCATAAAATCTCAAATTTATTTCATCTAATGACAGTTAGCACTGCATGCTTCTTAAATTTCAATATTGGATTTGTACAAATCTTTCAAATTACAAAGTTTGACACTTTCATTATTTACTGATGACAGTTCGAATTTCCTTTGTTGAGATTTGATGCACAATTTCGTATTCATTCAAAGAAACATACAAAATACAAAAAGAGGACATCTTTGCACGGAAATGTCAAATGAAATGTTTCACAACGTCAAAAACTAAAATTGTCTTTATAATTTTCCAAAAAGAAAAACCTTTGATTTTCCTAAAAAAAAACATGAGATAATTTGCTTCTAGATTTAAGTAGGTTTGTGGACAATCGATTTTCGAACATCGAATTAAATGACAATTAATTAATTAATTTAATTGTCAAAACGAAATCGTTCAAATGATCGTTATTTCTAAAGTTACATAAAACATCGAAAAGATATCGTCTGACCATAATCGATTTACGGAATGACGGCCAATATTAACTTGAATAATAATTATTGGTATTTGAAATAATGTTCTCTCGTAGATTAACAATCAAGTTTTTAACAATGCATTCCTAAAAATGTTAATGAGGTCGCTTGACAGATCTTTTTTTTTTTTTTTGTCTAAACTGTTTTTTGAAATAAAAAACTGGGTTTTTTTTTTGTTTAAATAAAAAATAGTTCAGCCGAGCTCATTTCCAGAAATCTTGTAGTAAGGAAATTTCAAGGGTAGACTTTCCTGATCAAAAAGTAGGCTGATAAAGGTTGTTGACTAGTTGATGGTTTTGGACGTTTACACAATACGTCACATACGATCTTGTACGTGCTAAGACTAATTACTATATAGCTAGTGCAAACAAGGGTGAATCCTTTTTTTTAAAGAATTAAGCACATATTGATGTCATTCATAAGGCATGTTGCACTCCAAAAATACTTTTATGATGAATACTCCTTCCGAGCTAATTTATGGCTGCTTTAAACAGCTCGTTTGGCTATTGTTTTTGAACAGTTTTGTTGAACTGGATTGCTGTTTTTCATCATCCATTCCCAACAAAACGGCATTTTCTTCACTATCACCGTTTAAGGTATTCACAAATGATCTTTCCACATCCTCTAAACCGACTGTCATTTTGCTACTACGTTCCTTTTTTCTTCCTTAAATTGTTGCCCGCTGGTTAAATTTAGGGTTTAAAATTAATGTACTCGACTGCGAAACATTAAAGTCAAGGTTGGTCATAAGAAAAAACATGGTGTAACATTTTTTTTGAACACCATTGTATTTCCCGTAACCACGACCGGATATAATGGAATCGAGCCCCAAGGGATTGACATCGGTGCACGGTCCATCGTCCACCGTACACCGTCTACCGATCAACCATCCTCTTACCGCCATCTATGGGAAATTGAAATAAGTTCAAGTTTGTTTTGTATTTATGGAAATTTATGCATTGTTTGTTGGTAAATATACATATATATTATGTAGGTATATGTGCAAACGTATTGGAAGAGTTTGTTTGTGGTCAGATGATTTATGATGAGATTTTCAGTTAGCTTGGCCCCAAAGGGTGGCGAATTGCTGTTTGGATGTTTTTGCCTGTGATTTATTGTCCATAAATTCAAGTGGATGGTCAGGAAATTACAGCGAGAGGGAGGTGAGGTTTCTAAATATCGACCAGACAGATCCTAATCACGCAATTTCACATGCCCGGTGTGTGTGGCGAAATTGCAATCTAAGACTATGTTTGCAGTATAAATCATGTTTGTGGTTTATTATTTCTCAAAGTAAAAAATGGAACGAGAAAATGAAAAGGTGCCGTTTCATGTGTGGAGCTATTAAAATACATACAGCCAACCCAAAGATGACGACGACGAAGTAAGCTCTTGTTCACTAAGTGCCAAAGGGAGGATTAGACCATAAACCATTTAGACCAGCCAGTCCCACAAACAACTTCTCATTCTAAGTCGGTTTTATAGATTTCGTCAAAATAACTTGGATCCATTTACAACTCACTCTGGCTCAAAGGCAGAGGCTTTAGGGATTGTTAAGGTTATTAAAGGCATTAAATGGTTTGTGTAACTTCTTCTTGTTTTTTTTTTTTTTTTTTTTTTTTTTCTTGGTTGGGCAGATGAAATGACAAAGGTATATTGGTTTGGCAAATAAAGCTTTCAGTAATTTTTTGTTTTCTTCGTCTTTCTAACTTATGTTGCTTACCTTATGTTGCTATAAATTTTATTACCAAATAAAAGGTCAACAGGGATATCCGTTTTGACGTTAATAGCTCTCTTAGTCCCAACTGGCGGCTGAATGTCAACCTGTGTGACAGTAAAATGGAAATCTTGGTGACAATAATTTCATCACGTGGGCTTTATGTGGTCCTTTTTTTTCATTGTTGTGTCGAAGAGTCGTGGATTAATTCCTTCATCTTATGGTGTTTATGGGTGTCAATTATAGGTAACTTTGTGGATTTGGTAAGGAAAAGTAAAGAAAAAAAAATTAAAAGAATTTGAGGGTATAAATGAAACAGAAGGTTTTTATTTAAGAACAATCCCTCATTTGGTTGCAGTCTTTGAATTTTGTGGAATCAGATTATGGGATTGGGAAAATGATTTATGGTTTCTAACAATAGTATATTTATAGACCATAAAATTGCGATGATGATAGAGATGGAAACTTACAGGTGTGGTTTCAAGCTTTTCACCGAACTGGACATTTAAGTGAGGAATATAGAATTGATATAAAATAACGACTTAAGGCAGAACTATAATCGATGGAATGGTGAAAAAGAACGAGAAATACCTATCTTGTGCCCGTAATAGCGGATTGTTCTGTTTCGATATGTTTCGATAAGTTTTGTTGTTTCTTACTTTCGTACACTCCCGTCCTAAAATGTGTTAAGGCCCAACCATAATAGACGAAAGCAAATGAAAGCTAATGTCATAAATCAACGTTAAGTTTCTTTAAGTGCCATCAATTCCTTTAGTCGACCGTAATGGTCGGATGCCAACGGAAGAACATTTAACATGTATTTAATCGACTGTCAAATGTATGTTCGTAAACTGCCTTATGGAGCGCTCTTTACGTACGGAGGCGAAAGTGAACGAAAACTGAACAAACCTGAGCAATTTGCCATTATGTGCGAACTATATAATTTTCTTGTATTCGGAAGTTTCGTACGACACCGTACGTACCATTTCGACTTTTATATATGTGAGCCTTTAAATGTTTATTTGATAGATGAAGAAGGATCATTTTATTGAGTTCTGAGTTCTGACAATTAGTTTTATTCCACTCATTTAGTTGACCCTTAAAGGCAGGAACATTAACGTAACTGCGACCCAATATACACGACTTCTATCTTGTACCTCTCATAACGAATCGCTGTTTCGTCAAGTTTCGTTAAGTTTTGCTTACTGGCATTTTATATAACGCAGTTTACGCGTACTGAAATTATACAATCAGTCACATTTACCTATACGTACAATATTCTTCCAACTAATATAGGCGACTGAAGGATTTGACGGAACTCAAGGATCCTTGAATTAAAAGATCAGTTCCCATCTGTTTTCACCCATTGTAGTTGGAGATACCTTTTAAAGATTATATTTTGTATGTTTTAGTAACAATTCTCTAAATTAATTTCCTCAATCTCGTCTATACGTGATTTGATTTGAGCAAAAACATACGCCATCAACCAGAAAATCACAATACTTCAAAAGAAAGCACATTTAATGAGTTGGCTGCCTTCAAGCTCCAGCTAAATTGATTTACACTTGCAACCAATTACTTGCTTCCGGAAAACGGATGCCTGTCAGTCAACAGTAGACCTTCCATAAATCAAAACCCATTTCTCATTTCTATTTCATCTATCTATGCCGGCTGATGTATAGTACCTAGTTGGGATGGAATAGATGTTGAGAAGTAATACAAAGGCAAAAGCATTGAGCATATAAGTGAAGACGACGAAAACGTTAACGTCATCATGAATTTATTACAAAATGCGTTCGCAGATTGAATTCCAGTCAAAAACATTCGTCAATAAATCATTTTGGTTCAATTGAAAATGATTTTTCGCATCGCAAACGTTTTGTTGCTGAGATTTTTTTTCTGAAGTACCTACCCAACCAATTTCTTTCTTAAGGACTATTGTAACATTAATTTGACAGATAAATAATGGTTTTGTTATTTGAAGCTAAGTGATGATATTGCAGTTTGTTATAATATTTTGCATTTAACTTGAACTTATGAGTTTTTTTTATCAGTTAACGATTTAATTGATAAGATGAGTCAAGAATGTTCACCTTCGTCCTACAACTTTTTTTTTTTAAAGTTTGATTTTTCAAAGATTGAGGGTTGGTAAAGTAATAATGCACAACGGGTAGACAAAATTAGCACTAAGTTTTCTTTGCTCTTTAGTACAAACTTGACACACGTAGGTGTAGCCTCCAATTCACTATTTATATAGGATTTTGCTTAAAAGATTTCTTTAAAGAAGAATTCCAGTCTAACTTTTCCTCTATTTTAAACACCTTAAACATCCCTGAAAATGACAACTAATGTTGTGACGTAACGTAACGCAAGTAAATTTTCGCTGAACAAGCCTAAATTTGACAAATTAAGACGTCAGAAATTTAATTAAACAAAAAATGTGTCAATAAATATTTTTTTATACAAAAAATGTGTCGCCGTTCCAAGAAATTTTGAAAAAATCACTAGATACATCTTAAAGTATCAGTAACTATACTAATGGTCAGTGCTCAAGAAAAGCACCCAAAACACAAATTAGTACGCTTGGTATACGGATTTCGAATCGTGCTTCGGAGATGATGATGTTAAGTCAGTTAATGCTAAGTGTAGAATTTAATGAACATTTTGAAAAATGCTAAGTAGAACATAATAAAAAATTGTAAGTAATAAAACAAATAGAACCAGAATATGTGACAAAATCATAGTTTAAAATAAGATTTTTTCAAAGATGTTGTGAGATAGGAGAATGTATGAACGAAACAGTAATTTCAAAAGTGCTTATCTGGAAACATCTTAAAGAAGCACACAAAAATCAATTTAAAATACTGCATGAAGAATTGAACATTTTTGACATACTAACCAATACGTCACGGAGCACTTTTATATAAAAAAAAACCAATTAATTATCCAGTCCTATAATATGATTAAATAGGCTCGGTTACCCTAGCTTAGGTTTATTATTTATTTATTAAAATAAACATTAACATTCAGTGTTCAGCATCGCTATTAAATGCAACAATACTCCATAACATCAACAACGCGTCCGTCCACACAAAAGGATAAAAATTTCCATTATTGGTACAAAAGTCTGTGTTCACATGTAATTATCTGCGTTAACCTTCCGGAAACAAATCCAAATTGTGTCAATGGCCTGATTTCCAGGAAGACACCCTCTGATGGGCGTTATTTTATAACCGTTGAATTGAGCTTTGTGTGGTTTTTCATTTTAATATTTTTCATGTAATTGCAAATTGTTATGCTAATTGCCTGTGGCAGGAACAAATCCAAAAACAAAAAAAAAACCTTTATTTCAATGGATTTCCATGTTGAAAATGTTTTAAATGTTAATTTAAGTAGCCTTTTATTTGGTAATAAATGGCTTTATATTGTAAAGGGAATTTGATAAAGCCTTACGAATATATTAAATGAGAATAAAATAACAATATTATTGTAATTAACTATTATATTCCTAATAAAAAAGTACATATTGCGTGGTTTGTTGAACATTATTTAAGAGAGTAACATATAATATATAGGAACTTTGTTAGCAGCGCTGAAATGACAGCTAGCTGAATTATAGCATTAAAAAGTTAACAACATTATCGCGTTGCAAGCAAGTTCATACGTGATTCAAAATTGGAACAGAAACGCAGTGAAACTTCTTCACAATATCGTTGCACTCTAAAAGATGTAAGTTAGTAAAAGAGGGAACTTTTCAGATACAATTTTTTGGCATCTGGGTTTTTCTGGGCTTTTCCATGGGATAGAAAGTTATACAAATCGAATCTCATGTATTCGAGTCGCGACGTGATTTAATATCACATACGTTTATTATAATATGTTTTTTAATATGAAGCGTGAAGCCAGTTTACAAAATGTTTAATTTATAATAAAGAAAGTTTCGTAATAAAAACAAATATACTGTATTATAGTTGAGCCATTTGAAACGCGCATTCAAACCCAATGGGCGTCATGATAATAATTATACAATCCATATTTCTTTCGATGTTTTTTTTTTTAATTTTAAATAAAAAAACATGAGACAGGTAATTGAATGGTGAAATCTTTATTGCAGGTACATACCTACATTTATGACCCGAGGGAAAAATCTAACAGAGCAAAAACTATCCAAAGGCGTGATATCCACTTTCGAAAGACCGAAACCAGAAATTTGTTATTTTGACTTCTTTTTGTTAAAATTTTATTTCGTGATTCAGACTTGTCAACACCAGCCGCCTAAATCTTACTTGTGATTATTATAGGTACCGTCTGTTTGTCTGCCCGCCTGTCAGCATTAACAGCCTAAACAGCTGATTTGTTTCTTTAATTTTGGTGAGTAGGGTTTGTATGACTTTCCTCAAAGGAGAAATTAGCATTTGTTTCGCTTAAAAAACAACGGTACCTGCAGTATAACCGCAAAGAAAACGAATTCATAGATTTTCTTTAAGAGCATTTGAAAAAGTTGTTTTTTAATTTGTGTTTTAAGAATGCAAACAAAAAAAATTGTCATGAACCGTTAATAGGTCCTAGAGCATTCTAGTGCATCGTTATTCGATTTTAACCGAAGATTTTATCTTAGAAAGATTTAGGTGAGCTGAACAAATCTCAATAAAATCAATTTGCAAAAACGCTTAATTTCAATTTTAATAATAAATTGTTTAATTTAATTTTTGTTGATTTAATATTCGGAAAGCAGTTTGTTCTAAAATTTAGTTATTTAGTACATTATATGCAAACTATTAAGCACTTGAAATTTGCATATATCTACATATTTCAAATTTCTATTAAATAATTAAATAAAAATAAAAACAAAAGTTTTTAAAACCCACTTTTTTCGTTAAACTTATGTTTACATAACAAAATTTCCTGCATAATTTGATTTCGTTTGAATTATAAAAACTAAATCTAGCTATTTTAACAAAAATTCACAAGATCTTGTTTGTATTTCTCGTAATTTATATTAATTACCTGCTATTTTTATTTATTTTATTTCATTTTTTAATTGCTATTTTTTTATCAAATTTAATTTTTTAAATTTTTAAATTTTTAAAAATCTTTTTGGTTAATAATTTTAAATGTATTGTTTGTTGGTACTTACTCATATGTACATATATTTTTCGACAAAATGTGACGTTAGGAAGCCTTGGTTTTCGTCTGCTACGATGACTAATCTGCAACACCGTAAACTTGTCAATTTTAGCCCATAACTGTAAATAAAATAAAAAATGAAAAAAAAGTCAACTGGTCTGGTCAGAGCGAGAAAAATTCTTTTTAAATACCAAAAGTTGGAAGGTTCGAATTGCGTTAAATTTTACACGTCCCATATCGATCCTCTCCTTGTAGACAAAATAATTTAACATTTGCTTTTGGTTTCCTTTGACTTACCACCAATTCGATGCTCGTTTAAGCTTGAATAAGTAAATGTATTACACAACATACATATTAATAAACTACGTCATCTGGTATACTTATCTACGGAAAAATAAAACAAATATAAGTTAGCCGACCGCAGCGTTTCGTTAATTGTAAGGCCCTGAAACTGAGGGCGACACGATGAAATTATACCATTTGGAAATAAGATTATAGCAGTGATAATTACTTATTTATGGAATTAAGGGTGGAATATACAGTCTCTAACTCAAGTCAAAAATGTTCTCAAGGGAACGTCCCTCTCGCTTTCACTTAAATAAAATTGAAACTCAAGTGTAGCCAGACTGGCGAGCTCACTTTAAACATTTCCTCGAGTTGAGTAATGAGTGGGCACTCTCATATGCCGATGTGTAATTAAAATTTGATCCCAAAACTTTCCCCTGTCGCTGTGTAGCGGTGTCGCGTTGATTTGGGGCTGCCTCAAGAGTTGCGCTTAGGCTCCCGAAAATCAGGTACGTCGACTATTTTTTTAAAATAAAAAAAAACGCGAGTTTTATAAAATACAAAAAATTTTCGTGTAATTTTTGGGAGCCGCATTTCTGATTTTCCAAAACCTCAGACATTTTTTTTCATATCTGGCGTAGTATTTACTGTGGCTTACTTTCCGTGAGCCGGACACTCAACTCTGGGAAAACCTTATACGATTATTATTGTCTTAAATGAAAAATAAATATTCTGTCAAATTGGGGAGGGTGGACGGCCCTTTTTGGTTCTGCATTATTAATCCCGCACTGCCCGTATAGCGAGTGATTTTAATTATACTTTCCTACCGAACCCTTTCAACATAAATTACAGCAAAAAGAAACAAAATTAATATTAAAATTAAAACTACCATTGCCCTTGGGCCATTGCAGGCTCAATACATCTGGCTTGCTGTACTTTAATGCTCTCTCACACTTTCCATGATAATGTGTTATCCTTTCGGTTTCCAACAACACCATGCCAACTTTATTTACGACAACCACTCTTCATCTCCATCGTTCTTTTGCCCAATGAGGTTAAACGTAAATTTATGCATTTTTATGCACTCAACAAATTGGTTCATTGACTTTAAATGGCTTTTACATCCGGCTCGACGTAGGAAATAAAATTAAAACAGATAGTAAAAAACAGTTTCGTTAAAGGGTCCTTAAACAATCCAAAATTATTGATAAAAAAAACATCATAACGATAAAATGCATTTTCTCTCCCCCTCGCTCGTATATCCAAATTATTCATATTGTGCCAAATTTCCTGAGTTCTTATAGTTCGCGTTCGCCTTCTGTTCTACAAAACAACACTTGCCCCCCGGGGGAAAACGCACGAAAATGATGATCATGACTGCAAGTACAAGAATCTAATTTCCCCCGCAGCTATACACAGACACAGCGAGTGAAAGTAGGTAAACTTTGAGGAAGTTGTTCAAAACTACAAAACAACATTGCCAGGGAAAAAGTAGCAAGGAAAAAAATCGACAACAACAACAAAAAAAAAAGGTAGAAACAGGAAAATTATGCGAAAACTTTTCTGTAGCAGTGTGCATTGAATTCGTAAAAAAGTAACCTGCACCGCGACATTATTATGCAAAAATGGCAGAGAGAATATCTTGCATCTATTATGGGGTTACCTCGAAACCTTTTATTTTACCATCCATTTGATGTGAGTACTCCTTCCTATCCCTTACCTAGAAACAAGTGTAGGGATAGGATGCACGATTTGTTTTTGTCTGTTATTATACATAGTTAGTTCTATTTTTTGTGTTCCACTGAAACACCATTAGGTTTTTTGATAATGTTACTTTTTTTCTAGGATAATGCATCTGGTACAAAAGCACATTTAATGGGATCAGCATCAGGTCTAGGATTAAAATAAAAATTCCTGAAACTCATAAAAGGGAAAAATGCATATAAACCAGAATCGCACATACGTAAAACCAATTCTCTCTAGAGAAAAGGATATTAAAAAACAATTAACCAAATAATAATTACTATTTTCTGGAATATTAAAATAAAAAAAAAAATACAAATGTATCTACAACGATAAAATATTGGTCGTTGTGGTATTTTATTTTTGAATTTGTAATTCAATTACAAATTTTTCATTCAGAAGCTTAATGCAGGTCTAGAGCATATGCATTGGTTTGTATAGGTATGGAAAAAGTAAAGAACGAAATTATTCCGTATGTGTATGGGATGTAATTCACAAAGACAAAATAATAATTTGGAAACCTAGTTATTACTCAGGGATTTTGAGACTTAAGAATTTCATTCAATGTGGGGATTATTATTACATCCTGTGGGAAGATGACAGCTGTTGGCAGGATTTCTTTACTTTAAACAGAAAGGAACTTTTAATCTCGCAGCAATATCTTTCGGGTGTTTTGATGGTATAAGTTACAAAATCTGAAAGGAGAAGGATGTTTTGGGTTGGTAAATAAATGCTGCCATCTTCTTATTGAATGAAATAAATCCGCTTGTGAGGATGCCTAAGGCTATACATTTATATTCTTTTTAGAAAAATAAAACAAATATCAATGAAGAGATTTGTTTGATCTTCTACCGAAGCTTTTGGTATATACTTTAATAATGAAATTGGATGTTCATGATGATTGATTAAGTTAGTTCTACTGTTGTTTTTGTCAAATAGTGAAGCTTATTTATTAGGTATTATTACTACCAGGGAAGGATTAAGACATTATGCCCCATTATAGGTCACCTATTTTAATTCACCTAATTTTGTTACACGGTAATGTGTATATAAAAGGATAAAAGATCACAGGTAAGTTATAGTAAAATAACTAAAAATTTATTGATGCTTTTCGAACCGAAAAACTATGATAAACCTCATGGCAATTTTTTGAACGTAAAGTTTCCGCCTCTTTAGATAATAGTGCCAAAATATTTAAGCGAGTTTTCACATATAGTAAGTTGATCTCACGTAATTTTTTTTTTTTTTTTTTTAATTAACGTAAATAAAACTAAACTATACGTAATATATACGTAAAATAACTTAAAGCTGCTTAAAAATACTTAAAACAACTTAAAACTAGAACCAGCAGCTTTTTGTTTTTTGTTTTTTCTTATAAGTTTATGCATACCACATACGCTCATAGATATGCATATATTTAGACTTATACATATGTAAGCGCTCACGCACATATCCACAAACAATTCGTTTTCCTGATCGCTATAACCGGCCTTTTACCTACTCCGTCTCGTCAAGCTTCGATAAGTTTTTTTTAAGTTAAACTATGCTTTCCGTCCGCTTTTACGGACGAAAATTTGACAGCTGGCTGACTGCACGTTTTTACTTCCGTCCATTATGGTTAACGTTTTCATTTGAAAGACTGGAATGATTCTGTTCTGACATTAGCTACCGTTTGCTTAGCATTGTCTTTCAGTCGGTTGATCCTTCGTTTAACTGAATCTTTCCGTGATTTTGTGTTAAATGAAACAAAACAATTTCAGCAAGATCATGAATGAATTGAAATCATTCTTTCGAAAACCATTTGGTGATGATTTGATGAACGTTATTAGTTTTATTTTTGTTCGGAGAGAAAACCAAAAGTGCCTCCGCCGATGCATGGTTTACCGAATATCGACCACACCACGTGCTGCTGGGTTTATCCTTATATGTAAACCGAAAACTGGACACTCTTTACATAGTTGAAACAGCAAGTCAGCTGTTGTAATCAATGATATGCAACGCAATTGACATAAACATTCAGTTGGCTTCAGACTTTGAACATTTCAAAACCGCTTGTCGATTTTTGGGGTCACCCCAGCAGACCCTACATGCGGATTCTCAGTTAAATCGGTGAAGTGGGAGAGTTGTGGTCTCTATTCAATGTCATAAGATCGTCAATTAAGAAGAAGAAGAAGACCCAGCAGTAATAACTAAGACGCTTAGGAGCTCTTTCATTAGTGCAAATAGGTAGTCAGGTACCCACTCATACCGTAAAGAACATACAACATTTTTTAAGCACTTTTGAGGGAAGGCGTTTAAAATTTATTGACATAGTTGTATATGTAGGTACATTTTCTCCATAATGACGATAACATTTTATAATTTTTTCTTAGATTTTTAAAATTACAAAAAAAAATTGTAAAAAGCAGGACACCAGCAGAAAAATTAAAAACGTATTGAATGGAAATAAATATCATTTTCCTTTCTTAAATTTATAGATATACAGGGTGAGTCATGAGCAATGCGACAAAATGCTAGGGCGTGTAGGTTGCGTTGAGACAAGAAAAAAATCGTATGGGAGGGGGGGGTCTATTCCCCTCCGTTTAGCCGGGAGGGGCAATTTTCGAAAAAACTGACTTAAAATGGGAAAAAAATTATTTAAAATCAACGGCTTCATTCACAATGCTGTGCGATATGTTTTTGAAAAGCCAATAACTTTTTCTTTCATTCTGTGTTTAAATAAATCTATTCTAAGAAATAGTTTTTGAAATATTAATTTTCAAAGTCAAAATTTTGAAAAAAAAATTGAAAAAAAAATTTCAAATTCATTTTTTTCAAAATTTTACGTAATTAAGTGCTAATTTTAATTTCAAAATTCAATGCTATTATTAATTTTAAGTCTAAATAAGAAAACCGGATGCAAAAATTTTATGTCGTTCTCAAGAAATTAAAAAAAAACCAAAACCACCTTTTTCTAAGAAAAACATTTATTTTTATTGTAACGAAGCAATTTATTTATTTATTTAGCATTAATCTTAGTTTTTTTACTTTTTTTTTAATTGGAGTTTTATGAGAACGTAATAAAATTAAATAGTATTGGAATAACCCTGGATTAATATTATTTTCATTGATAACTTCTGAAAACTGACCTGTCAATATTTTTGCCTTGGCCTGCCCGCAGGCCAACCTTTTTTTTAAGAAAAAAAAAAGAAAATTGCAACGCAAGATAAATAAAAGGCATTGCAGTTTTGCTTAGTAATTATTTCAAATTTGAATATTAACTCATTAACACGTAACGATGTCAAGCTCATACACCCGAGAAGAATTAACGGACATGCATTTCTGCTACGGTTTAGCTAATGGTCGAAGTCGTGAAGCCGAAAGACTGTACGCTGAAAGATATCCCGATAGGAGGTGTCCCCATCATAGCACGTTTCCAAGAATCCACCGACGTCTAAGAGATCATGGAGTGCTGGAGCATCGAAGAAGCGAAAGGCCAGTTTCTGATGAGTCAAGAATCTTAGATGAAAGAATTCTGGATTTAGTCCGAAATAATCCCTCCGTCAGTACAAGAAGGATATCCACTATGCTTGGAGTGTCCCAATCTAGAGCATGTCGAGTACTTCGGGCGGAAAATTTACACCCGTAACACTTTACGCCTGTTCAGGAACTCACCTCAAACGACAAGTTATTGAGAACCGAATTTTGTAGAACATTACTACTTAGAAATGAAACCGAACAAAACTATTTTAGAAGAATATTCTGGACGGATGAAGCACAGTTTACTAGGGATGGGGTTACTAACTTCCACAATTTACATTATTGGAGTAGCGCCAATCCACACAAAAAAAACAAAACAAATCACAACACCGCTTTAGTTGTAATGTTTGGCTTGGTATTGTTGGACACACTGTGATCGGGCCCCGGTTTTTGAATTCCATTATTAATGGAGAATCATACCTGCAATTCTTACGAGACCTTTTACCCGATTTATTAGACAGCGTTCCATTGGTTATAGCAGATACTTTAATCTACCAACAAGATGGTGCTCCAGCACACTACAGCTTACAGGTGAGAAACTGGCTGGATGATCATTTTAGTGACCGTTGGATCGGAAGAAGGGGCCCCACGGAATGGCCGCCTAGGTCACCAGATTTAACTCCCCTAGATTTCTATGCATGGGGATTTATGAAGAATTATGTTTACAAAGTGGAAATAGTATCATTGGAACAACTGAAGGAACGAATTGAAGTCGCTGGAGTCAAATTGCAGGAAAATTTGTCAAGCATAAACTTATGTGAAGCCATTACAAGGAGATATAATCTATGCCTTCTAAACAATGGAGATCATATCGAGAATAAAAAACATAAAAAACATAGTAAAAATAAAAGGAATAAAGAAAACTAAAAAAACTAAGATTAATGCTTCTTAAATTACTTCGTTACAATAAAAATAAATGTTTTTCTTAGAAAAAGGTGGTTTTGGTTTTTTTTTAATTTCTTGAGAACGACATAAAATTTTTGCATCCGGTTTTCTTATTTAGACTTAAAATTAATAACAGCATTGAATTTTGAAATTAAAATTAGCACTTAATTACGTACAATTTTGAAAAAAATGAATTTGAAATTTTTTTTTCAATTTTTTTTTTTCAAAATTTTGACTTTGAAAATTAATATTTCAAAAACTATTTCTTAGAATAGATTTATTTAAACACAGAATGAAAGAAAAAGTTATTGGCTTTTCAAAAACGTATCGCACAGCATTGTGAATGAAGCCGTTGATTTTAAATAATTTTTTTCCCATTTTAAGTCAGTTTTTTCGAAAATTGCCCCTCCCGGCTAAACGGAGGGGAATAGACCCCCCCTCCCATACGATTTTTTTCTTGTCTCAACGCAACCTACACGCCCTAGCATTTTGTCGCATTGCTCATGACTCACCCTGTATGTATTTAAAAAAAAAATAAATAAACTATTAAAACCCCCTCAGGGATAGGTATAGCGTTTTTGCCAAAACCTATATTCTCAAATATCCCTTGTATATAGAAATTCTTTTGTGATGTCAAAAAACTTGATATCCAAAAGTATCTGCTTAATCGAATATCTTTCATGTCTTGAACTTTCTTAAACACTCAAAACCAGCCACAAATGGTTATGAGATGTCATTTCATTTAAAATGTATTTCAACACTTAAATTAATCTTGAAAGAAAACTATTTCAAACTCATGTCACATGCAAAGAAAATATTCCTATGGTCTTACCCTTTTCAACAAAAAATAAAAAAAAAAATTATGTATAAAGAAAAGAAAGAAGGAAACTTCCAATGGAACTTCCTGAGAAGTAGTCAAACAGAAAAGAGGAAAGACCCAAAAAACTTAACGACTTAACTTGAATTTTGTTTCCCGGCCATAAAATGAAATTCAAAGCAATAAAAAACTATTATTTTCGGTTTCATTCACATTTTTGCAGGGGGAGAGTGTGGGTTGTAAGGAAGCTAACCCATAGAATGCACTTCACATGGATCGGACAGTTGGACAATACCGAGAGTCCGCACACTGACTCGCATTTTCCTTTTAGGATTGTGTTACCACTCGAAGATAAGGGCCCTCCTTGCATGTGTGACGAAGTTGACACTCAATTCTTGGTCAAAAGTGTTGAGTTTAATTCATTTCTATAGGTTTATTATTCTTGAATGAGCATCTGAGTGGTTTCGTATAGAAGTGCAAATGCATTTAATGTCCTGTTGGAATTTCATTTTAATCGGTCCAGCGGGAAGAAGGATATTGTTGGTTAATGGTGTGTTTATTCAATGGCTATGCTGCTAAGCTTTTCAATATAAAGGAATGTCCTGTCTAAGGTGGCAGCGATTAAGTGCAACAGCTGCAGTAAATTAAGCCTTTTACAACCACTCGGGAGAGGTCTATACAATTTAGAGCAATCTTATCCTGCTCAATGAGATATCTTTCACGTATTTTTTATTTTTTTTTTTTTTTTTCCCTTGTAGCAAACTAACAACATTACTGATACTTCGAACAGTGCAGTCATTGCAGGGAATAGAGGAAAGGATATTTCTTAATATCATTAACGACACTTGAAGTTTGTCCTGGTTCTTTGTGGAATGTCCAACGACCACTGCGAATGCATAAAAAGCATTAAAAACTGCACTTGCTACGGGAATAAGAATGTTATTTGAGTTTGGTTATATGTTGTGGTTTCTTTTCTTGGCAAAATGTTCACAAATGCCAAGCCACAAATAAAAATAGAAAACTATGCAGCAAGCACTATGTATATATGTCTCACCGCCGCCGCCACCATGTTGCCATCGAACAACCAAGAACCCTATATAAGTTATAAAACGAATCTTCTGCGGGTTATGCTAGTAGAAATATAAACGGGAAATGGGCTTGTCACTTTAAGTGAATTTTATTGTAAGTTAACACTTTTATGCGCAAACACTATGGAGGGAAATAACTTTGAAGTTTTTATGGGTGATATTGTGTGATGGAAGTTAGACATTTAAGAAAAGGCTAAGTATTTTTTATATGAAACGAAAGAAATATGGTTAATTTGTATCAATTTGGAAAACAAAATGTTGATGTGTATATTAATACGATTGGGATTTTTGCACACACTTTCTTACAAGTGAGTTCACATGAAAATAAATTAAACCTTGAAAATATAACTATGCAAGTCTTAAGTGCAATTCGCGTTAGAATACAAAATAAGAAGGAAGTTCTTATTGTGTACTGCTAAAAACAAAAGCAGCTGTGCATAGGTATATAAGTAAACGATGTATTATAAATAAGCTCATGTAATCGTCTTTTCACACAAAGGCTGAGGCCGCAATGAGCGGCGAGCAGCAAAACGGCGAAGCGGCTCTGAGTGGCCAAAAATATGACTCGACGCTCAAACCATGTGTTTAAATTTCCGTTTTACCGCTCAGTATTTCGCCGCTTATAGATTCTTTGACACATGTCGGTTTTTCTGGTATGCTCGGTAAATTTGCGGTACCGATGAAATTTATTTTAATGCGAGCCTTCGGTATTGATGTTATCGGTATTGATGGTAACGGATAATCAAAACGGACCTCGGGACGAAAATTCGGTGATCAACCTTTGTGTACCGCGAAATAGTTCTCTACCACTCTAGGCGGAAACTAGCGCCTTTTCCAACATTTTTCTTACTAAGCAGCATTGCTCATGACTCACCCTGTATGTATTTAAAAAAAAAATAAATAAACTATTAAAACCCCCTCAGGGATAGGTATAGCGTTTTTGCCAAAACCTATATTCTCAAATATCCCTTGTATATAGAAATTCTTTTGTGATGTCAAAAAACTTGATATCCAAAAGTATCTGCTTAATCGAATATCTTTCATGTCGAAAGAAATATGGTTAATTTGTATCAATTTGGAAAACAAAATGTTGATGTGTATATTAATACGATTGGGATTTTTGCACACACTTTCTTACAAGTGAGTTCACATGAAAATAAATTAAACCTTGAAAATATAACTATGCAAGTCTTAAGTGCAATTCGCGTTAGAATACAAAATAAGAAGGAAGTTCTTATTGTGTACTGCTAAAAACAAAAGCAGCTGTGCATAGGTATATAAGTAAACGATGTATTATAAATAAGCTCATGTAATCGTCTTTTCACACAAAGGCTGAGGCCGCAATGAGCGGCGAGCAGCAAAACGGCGAAGCGGCTCTGAGTGGCCAAAAATATGACTCGACGCTCAAACCATGTGTTTAAATTTCCGTTTTACCGCTCAGTATTTCGCCGCTTATAGATTCTTTGACACATGTCGGTTTTTCTGGTATGCTCGGTAAATTTGCGGTACCGATGAAATTTATTTTAATGCGAGCCTTCGGTATTGATGTTATCGGTATTGATGGTAACGGATAATCAAAACGGACCTCGGGACGAAAATTCGGTGATCAACCTTTGTGTACCGCGAAATAGTTCTCTACCACTCTAGGCGGAAACTAGCGCCTTTTCCAACATTTTTCTTACTAAGCAGTACAGTCCCACTCACGCAATTTGTTGCTCCGCTTATGGTATGTTCAGGAGCGGTGGAGAACTATTTCTCGTATACAAAATTATGGGCCTATACACAGTTCGTTGAAATAACATGTAATTTTTTTCCAAATTGACGTTAGAAGTGGAAAACCAGGTACAAATTGAATGTTATGTATTAAATGTGATACATTGGGCGTAGGGTGGTGATATATCAATTTTGGTATGGGGATAATGAAGTATGCTAAAACGTCGTTAGTCCCAAATTTGCTGTTGATTGTTTTCGCTGACAATCTCCCACTACGATATTCAGTGGGGCAATACTACAAAAAAATAAAATTTCGAAAAGAATTTAATAAAGGTGCTAATTATTTAGAAATGTGCTTGATACAAATTAGTTGACCAGCGCTGATGCTTCGTCAATGTGTTTTTGGCATTAGAAACTTTATATTCTCCTGAAATTTTTCGTTTTTGTTTAATTTTTGATTCTGGTTTGTTATTTTTGATTTTATTCGTTTTTACTCATATTTCTTTGAAGATTATGCACACCATTGTTTCTGAGTAATGTCAGTAATATGTCATTTCTAGTTAAAAAAATGTACAATTAACATAAATTTCGCTTTAAACCAATTGAAAACAACGTGTTCAGATTTGTAACTGATTTAAGATTATAAAAAACTTTAGTAAATTTATAATTTTGTAAATAAAATGGGCACTTAGAATTTATCACACAATCAAAACGAAAAAAAAAAGTGATTCAACAAAATAGAAATATACCTACATAGTCAATTTTCAAACGTCACAACAGACAATAATACATATATATAGATTACATAAAATACTGAATGCAACCCTCACTACCAACTATTTAAGCTCCTTTATTCCATCTTATATGACACTTTCATTGACAAATTACCCCCAAAGCAAAGCGTGTGTCAGCTACACTCCGCAATATTATGGTGTTTTACCACCAAAGTAAGAAACACAAAAATAGTCACATTCCTCTTCTAAGAAGTATTATACAAAATCCGTTAAGGATCATATGACTGACAACTTACTTGTGTCGAAAAAATAGACACTTTGTCGTTTATATTCCACGGAGGTTGAAGTTGACAGGGCAAAGGTGATAGAAGACCCCACCCCAATATCATTATAGGGTGACTCCAATCGCAAAGTGTATCATTGTGATTGATAAACATAATATTCGATTGGTGTTAGATGACACTCAATATCAGTTTGACTTTGTGGGTAAGAGATTTGCAATCTCAATTCTCGATGTGGCCTGTCAGATTGTGTGGCATATTGTTTGGGAGGGGGAGGAGGTAATAACACAGATTTGCTAAAACCACCAAATCCAGATGCTATCAATATATTTTCTACTTCATTGAACAGCCATTCATCAGATCGAAGGGATATAGATTTGTCATATTGATATTCATCAATTTTCCAGAATATAGGTACTATTATATTTATATATTGACGTGTTTAATGGTAATGGTTTTCCGGTGATGGAAAACAGTTTTGTGCAAAGAAGTTATATTTCTACTACTTACATTTTTACGATTGATATTAGGTTATGAAAAAGTTTGTGACGTTTTATTTGTCATTTTTATGTTTTTTTATGCGATTATACCTGCTATACCTTACAAACTTAAGTTAACTCTACGGAGGTCTGCGTTTTCTTTCGCGAGAAGTAATAAACTAATAACCTTGTCGAGCATTAAGAATTTCGACGTACAGAATATTAAAACACCGAATTTCGAATACAAAATTTTGTACAACAAAAATTTTGGACATACAGAATTTTTGAAGAAAGCTAAATTTTGACGAAACAGAATTTTGCAAAAACAAATTTTTAAATACAGAATTTTGAACACGAAGAACTTAGGTTCAGAATTTTGAAATAACAAATTTCTAATAAAGTATTTTGCACAAACAGAATTTTGGGCATGTCTACAAAATTTTTGAACAAAAGAAAATTTTGATAAAACTGAATTTTGCACACACAGAACTTTGACGTAAAGAATTTTGAAATAACGAGTTTAAAATAAAAAATTTCGCACAAGCGAAATTTCGGGCATACATATTTTTTTTAAAGCAGAACTTTGACAAAAAACAATTTTGCACAAACGAAATTTTTGGACATCACTTTTTTTTAAAAAAGCCGAATATAAAAAAGAGAATTTGGGACAAACAGAACTTTGGGCATATCTACATAATTTTTAAAAAAAGCAAAACTTTGATAAAATGGAATTTTGCACAAACAGAATTTTGAATATAGAATAATGCACTCACAGAACTTTGACATACAAAATTTTAAATACCGAATTCTAAATAAAGAATTTTGCACAAACGAAATTTCAGGCATACACACATAAAAAAAAAACAGAACTTTGAACAAAATCATTTTTGCACAAAAAGAATTTCGTGTAAGGAATTTTGCACGAATAGAATTTAAGGAAAAATTTCAACACACAGAATTTTGACAAACAAAATTTCGGACATACAGAATTAAAAAAAAAAACAGAGTTTCGACCAAACAGTATCAAGTAAAAAGAAGGTGTTCAAATTGTAATGCAATAATTGATCCTTCATGCAAAAGGTATAATAAACAAGACTGACAAATTTTAAGGTCTAATATCTCAAAAACAAGTTCAGCATCATTAACAGTTAAAAAGAAATAGCAAAGGTCCTAGATGACAACCTTGTGGAACATCTGGAACTGATAGGGTTGCAAAATTTAAAATGGGTTATATTACTGATGTGATGATCCTTTAAGAATAAATGACGCCAAAAATTACACAGAACTTGATATTCGTATGCTTTGAGTTATCAAAAATCGGTGCATCAATTTCATATCCAGTCTCCAAAGAACTTATATGGTTGGTCTTACCACAAAGAAACGTATAAAGAAGAACCCTTAGGCGCTTTATCATCCCTGCACGGGTAGATACAGTTTGGATATTGTAAAGTTTTCATAACTTCCATAATCATTTAGAACTCATTTCAAAATTGTATTTAAAACTTTTTTGTGTTAAACGTTTAAAAGACTCATCCCATATATGTGACATGTTTTTGAAATTTTGTTCTGTTTAATAAAACCAAATCACATCACCACCACACCGTCAACTGTTAGTACAGCACGCTACACACTTCATATAATAATGTTATAATCTTGCATTTTTGTAGTCACATGGCGTCTGTTACACCATTTCATATTAAACATTTTTTTTTTCATTTATCCTTCCAGCTTCTCACGATTCTTCCCTTTTTGGCAGGCAAAATATACGAACAACCAAGAGAGAGGACACATTTGGATGTGGAAAACAAGGGTGTAAGTTACAACGGTTGAAAAAAGTAAATATAAAAAATATCCATTGCATGCCTTGAAGTGATATTAAATTATCTACATGTAGAGTACTTAAGGACAAAACTGAAAATGCAAATAAAAAAATATAAAAGAAAAAACGAGTCAACAACCATATGCCACTGGTAAAAAGGAACTGTAGACTTTCCAGTCAACATGAGTTCATTTTTTCCGGATCATAATAATAATAATAAAAAAAAAACTTTGCCAGCCACATTATTCACAAAAATGTAAGGTACCTGAAGGAGAAGAATTAAAGTGATGCAGTTTCCGGTTTGAAGGGTAACTTAATGTGGCGCATGGACATAACTCCTCGGGATATAAGTCCAAAATGCTTTCTTTTTTTTTTAACTTATGTCTCACTTTGATGGGACATAAGTCCAAAATCGAAGTTTGGAATTATGTCCCATCAAAGTGGGACATAAGCCCAAACAAAATAGTTTTGGACTTATTTCCCCAGGAGTCTGGGTGGCCCCCCTTACCAACAGTTGAGATTGGTAAAGGGGGCATGCTACAACCCCAGTGCTTGGCTCAATATATGATTTGGGGTGGGTGCGATTTTGGGTGGGTGCAAGTTTGGTATTGAAATTTTGAACTTATGTCTCACTTCAAAAATTAAATTTTTAGGACTTATGTCCCATCAAAGTGGGATTTTATTTTTAAAAAATAGAATTTTTGACTTATGTCCCCATAAGTTATGTCCCTGCGCCACTTAATGTTTCCAAAATGCAGAAACAAAGTGTAGAATTTGTCATGTGGGAAAGTTCTTAAATAGTTCTACATTTTTTTAGAATTATATTTCCTTATCCTTTGTGAACTTGGTATTGGTTTTGAAAAGATTTTCGATGTGAGATGATTATTCTAAGTATAAATAATTACAATAAAAGATATCAATAGAAACTAAAACACATTTCTGAATTCCCACAAAGATTAATGACAAACAAAATGTGTTAATATCCATAATAACCACAAAAACCTCCTACATTTAAAATTTTCATTTGCCATTAGTGCAACTCAAGTGCAACTCAAGTGCAATTTAATATATTTATGAAGTAAACAGTGAACCATATAATACCTTTCTATCTCTTTCCACCAAAAATCTTAATATTCTTCCAGACAACAGCGCATAGAAATTGAGTGGAAGTCATAAATAATTGGATATAATTACGTGCCACCACTAACAAAGAACAGTTCACCATTGCTCTATATATAAGTCTATAGGGCGGATGTAAAAGTTATGAAGGTATAAGGTTACGCGGGTTAACAAGCAAGTGGTATTCCCTAAGAATCTTTAAAATCAATAGCTCTTCTGATGTTTTGCTCACCGTATTCTCATCATCATCATCATCATCATCATCATCAGGAAAATTGATTGCTTTTCTATATAAAATAATTTACTCTCGTAAACCTTTCATGTAAATTGGTTGCATCTTGAGCGGAAGTATTGGATGCAAAAGAGACCCCATCAAGTTTTATAGTATGGAGTGTTCAGGTAGGTGTATTTATGTATGTAACTTAATGAAAATATGATATATTAAAAGGCTGGTTTTTAATAGCGTGGCATAAGTTTTTAATAGTTAAAATTGATTGAGCTGAATTAATTTAAATTTGATTTTGCCTTAGACTTTAAAAACGGTAGCATCATTCATATTAAATGATTGTCTTAAGTTCTTTAAACAAAATATGATAGCAAATATATTGTGTGTGTCCTTAAGTCACTTAAAGAATTGTAAACCAACAAGAACAAATCTCGGTGGAGCTTTAAAGGAGTTTTCTTATATTGAAAAGAAGGATTTTTTTTTTGTTGTATTTCTTACTACTTAATTATACCAGAATGTGTTGAAGAAATTTAAAAAGAAATAAAGATTTTAGACTGACTTGCATGTTTTGGCAACGTAAATTTTTCCCAAATACTTTTTTTCAACGATGACTATGAATGTATAAGGTTCAAAAGATTGAACTGAGAAAATGTCGAAAAAACCCTCAATTTCGTAGTGATCTATGACTGAGATAATGTAAATAATGGTTAAGTAGCAATAGTTTGAAGGACTGCCTACTTTTTTTAAAACATTTCAAAAACAAGGGGATACATTCACAATATTAAGCTTTAACACTTTTTGAAGCCAGAAAAACCTATAAATCAAGTGTTTGAAAAGAAAAGTTTTTCAAAAAAAAAATACTGGATAGGTATTGAATTAAATTTTTTTTCAATCAAAGTTTTGCAAAGAACTATTAAAATATAATCAAATATTTGCACATAATTTGTAAACAAAATTACTTGGTGGCCAATAAAAAAGTTAATATCAGATTATGGTATTGCAATCATATTGCCTGAGTTTAAGCAGCTGTTGTTAATGCCAGAACCTCAGCTTGGAATATGCGGTTGCAATCAGGAAGTTTCATTGAGTTGGCTAGATCAAGAGTTTCTTAATAGAATTATTCACCAACACCAATATCCATTTTAAATCCGTCGTTAAAATTTGCTCTAGTTGATTTAATGTTGGATTGGCAGTCTTCCTTACTGGAGAAAAAAGATTTCGAATGGACTATGAAAGTCTCACAGGGATAATGTCTACTAGCAGAATCTGTATTTGGAATTTAGGCGTGTTGACCACCATACAACAGTTCTTTTTCTAGGTATGAACCATGAGTAAATCGTTATCTACATATATTATTTTATTGGATTTATGAAAACTTTGTCGTTTGAAAAAAATGTCTGAATTTCGAATATTGAAATTTTTAGAAAACTTGATCTTTACAGATCAGTAATATTAATCAATAATTATAAAGGTATATTGAAATACGTAGTAATATCTCGGAAATGACTGTTCAGCCCTATTCTGATAAACGGAGGAATCGAACGTTCGATTCATTTCTTCGATATCAATTTTAATTTCGAATCTTTCGAAAATCAATTTTTATTGAAATGTCACATTCATAAATTGAATTGAATTGAAACAATTAAATAGTGCCGCGTTTTTTTTCGAGGTTTCCAATAAATTTTGGGAACAATTGATGTGAGAAACGCAAAATAAGATAAGATTTTTTTTATTTTAGTGTGTAGTTTTTTGAAAAGTATGTGTTCATATGTGTTTTGAACTGAGTTACCGACGGGGAATGTTTCCCTTCGAACGTTTATTTTCAATGAAACGTTCCCCCTGCCGTTTAACAGAATAGAGCTGAAATTATATTCGGGAAACGTTCCCCCCGCCGTTTAACAGAATGGGGCTGTTTGTCTCATATTTTCCTCGTTCAGTAACAGCGATATTTTGCAATAAACATCACATTATGCTAACTTAGCCTTAACCACTTATTACTCAAGCGTGAGATTTCTTCAATGAAGGTGCTTTACAGTTAAACATGTTAGGGATTCGATGATTACGATAGTGTCACTCCATATCTTTCTGGATGTATGAAAAATGTATGTAGTCTGAATATTTTTTTTTAGAAACTTCAGAGCTTTTTTCGCCTATTAAATATTTCGCCGTTGTCAATTTAAGGACTTATTTGTTAAAAACCGTTGGCACAAAATCTCCGTTATGTGCATTTTTAGCCAAAAAAAACTGAAATGCAGTTATATTAAGAGCACTCCATATATAACGTTCACAAAGTTTTATCAAAATCGTTAGAGCATTTTTCGAGAAAATTTGGAAAAACTAAAACTGTTATAAGGGAGGTACCCGTTACAGCCGGGCTTAAACAAAAATTCAAATTGTCTAGGGAATCACCAAAAAGTACTAATCACGAAGTTTGAAGAAAATCCGTCAACCGTTTTGGCTGTAGCTCGGTGAACATACAACCGAACATTCGCACATCCACACATCCGCACATCTGCACAGACAGACCGACGGATGGCATGACGAAACCTAGTTTTTTCGACTTCTCTATCATAGTAATCTCAGGTTTGATTAAAATCTCGATTTTTTTTACACGAAACCAATACTTGCCGTATTGAGCAAGTAAAAAAGGTACACACCGTCCACTTTTCACTACGAGCGAAACACAATAGTTTTTTTTTTAACATTATTTTAACATTAAAACCTCGATTAAAGCAACTAATTTCTTATCAGTGTACCTTTATCATTTGTCCTTAAGTAATTGCCGTTAACTCAAACATCTAATTTCCAGACTAGAATAACTAACCATCTTTTAGTTAAAGCCAAATTATTTAACTTAACAACTTCCTTTTTCCACCTGGAAACCAAATAAGAATACCAACACTTCCTTGATTGCGGTGTGCAATGCCAAACAACCAAACGAAAATGAACATATTGCAATTCAAATTAAATGCAAAGTGCCAAAAATCTGGCATCTGGGAAGTTTCCCAAAATCCATAAATCAGCTTTTATGCCATTGCCGTCATAGTCATTCAATTCAATGTCCTTCTTGTCGAAAGCGAAGTTAATTGCAAAATGGTCATTAGCGCCGTTACACCTCGGTGAATACTTTATTCAAATGATGGTATTTCAGACTAAAAACCCTCCCCTCCTATCTTTGTCACCTCATTTTAAATGATAAAATTGTGAAAAAATGCTTTTCCATCTCCAATCATTCACTTCACTCCATCTCTATCACGCGCCTATATATATGTATATATAAAGGGACCAAAGATGGGAACTTAAAATGACAGCCATTCCGGAGGCGTCTTTCATCCGATTATGAAGAGTCCTCCAGTGAATGAATAACAATGAGGCCTTCATTTCAATAGAGAGGCTGTATAGTAGGATGAATCCATGGCGCGACTTGGCGTTATGTGTTTTCGGGGGAACCCTAACCATTTTTCAATACAAATAATGAGAATCATGGCTCTTCATAGCTAGGGGTGTATAAATGCAAATTAATTGGCGATTTCCTACCATCATGCTATGCCATCGCGGCTTCCAAGTACCGTGAGATTGAAGATGTTTTTCTTTGTGCTCGGATATATGTGTCAATACTGTCAATGAAAAAGAAAAATGTTGATGTTCATTTTAACAGCTTTGAGTTGGGAATTTAATTGTATTTTTCCTGTTTTCTACTTAAGGGTGTATCTGCAAGTACCTATACATAAACATTGAAAAGAAATTTAGGAGATACGAATATTAATTAAGTCATGAAAGGTGACATTTATAAGTAAATTGATTTCGTTTTATTAAGTGTTAACAAAATTCGTAAAGTGCTTTTTGATGAAACTGGGTTGTTGGTACGTGAACGATTTTAGTTTATGTAACATGATTAAATTTGAATGTTATACGTTCAGAATATGTATGATCGCCATCATTATCCAACTGGAAGAGAAAACACAGTTTGTATTGAATAAAGCTGATTTGACAAACAAATGTCACTTTGTCTCTAACTGACAGTGACATATCATCAGTCACCATCTTGTTGAAAATATTTGAAAACTGAATACTTATGACCATTGACGTACTAGATATGGACCGCCAGTCGGTTGAAATTTTCATACAACCAGCCAAGAAAAGTTGTTCATGCTAAAAACAGCCTAAAAACGCCATCATCTTTGAGTGTTAAATACGTGTACTAATTTCGCCATTAGAATTTAAATGAAAACGATGATATATTCATCTGTAAGTAACTCATGGCATAAGGAGTGGATGTGTTTTGTAAAATAAAATTAGTTTGATAATAATTTCCACCAAACTATTTCAATAGTAAATAATTAATTAAAGAAATTATATCACTGCTACGCAGATTCCCTGCTAGTAGTTGATGGCGCCCCTAGTTATGTTGGAACACGCGTGAAGTTGGCTACTGGCGGTCCATACCTAATACGTCAATGCTTATGACATTCTATTTATTTATGTCATAATAAAATGTACGGAATGCTTAATTTATTTTTTACCAACGAGTTAAGTAAAATGTTAACAAAAAAGTATTTACTTAGAAATTTGAATTCTATTTTTCTCGAACAAAATACGATAAACTTTGATATGTTGTAATGTCTTTCAACAAACAATTTTCAGAAAAAGCTTATTAACTATACCTGTCATAAAACGGCCGCACTGACTTTTGCGAAATTTAATATTTTAAGAGTTTCTTCGTTTTTAAATAATTATTTTTATATATCGGTGGCCGACATTACGACGTCGTTTCACAAGAAGTATGCGGTGACCCAAAATTCGAAAACTTTAGTAGTGAATTTCGATGGCTCAAATGTGCACTGATAAGTTTTGCAATTTGTTTCTTTTTAGTAATGGAAGACATTTTGAAGTTATTTAAAATAGTTTATTGAATAATATAATTGAATATTTTTTGCGGGTCACATGATACGTCATCAAAAATGCGGGATGGCGTAATCTTGTATTTCTTCATTCATGATATTAGCTAGTAAAGTTTCAACTCGTGACATTTGTCCTATAATTTGAAACTTTATAGAAATAATGCTATTTTACCTAAATATATACCTATACAAAAAAAATATAAAATTTCGAAGGACTAAATTTTTGACAGTTAATCATTTCGTTAAAAGTTCACCTTCGAACATAATTTTGATTAAAATAGTTTTGCTCTAATGCTATTGATTAAATTGGTAGAAACAACAGCTTTTTACATTTGGCAGTTGTGACATCTGACATGACATTTATGATCGCCACAGGTATCGCATGATATATTTCCTCGTGGTGAATATATTAATTTCGCACTTTCACCATTCTCTTTATTTTGAAAATTGGAAGCCAAGCTGTCATTTAACGCGTTTTATTAAGAATAATTATGTTAAGCAAAGTGAAAACTTCCCACGATCCATGGTAAGAGTATGTTTTTTAAATGTTCAAGTTTTAATTGTTGTATTTAATTCAAATTTGACTACGTTGGGAATTACCGAGTTGCAATCATCCAATCAAAATCACAAACGTCTTGCATCACAGTCTTTTAATAAATTCAAAGAATTCGTTTATGATCTTTGTAATGTCAGCTCATTCATATCATAAATCACAACTGATAGCTAACATTTCAAATTTTTACTACGAAATTCACTGTGAATTTAAACACATATTTTTGTACTTATATAACAAACAGCTAACACAAAAAAAATTTCATTTAAAATTGGTTCTAACCTTCCCTGTGTTTACCAAAACTCAAAATCACTCAGCTCCGTTTTTGTCTTGCCTTTGATACCTATACCTTATTTCAAGTTCATGTATAGTTCTTCAAAAACCATCATTTCATCCCTATATCTTTCAACACTCATCCGACAGAAAAATATCATCGAAAAAAATAACCCAAGATGGAAAAAATCACGTAGCAAAGCTCACTTTTCACTCACTTGACTATACATTGATTCCCCTCGAGTGCGATATAACCCAAAGAACTTTGTGCTCTTCTTCTGCCTTCACAGCAGATCTTACTCCCTGACAGCCAACCATTAGTTATATATCCTAAGTCAAGTTAAATCACATAAAATGATGCTCCATGAATAAACTACTCAACCCGAAAGTTTACTCAGTCATTACTTTGGCCAAAAGGCAAACACAAAAACCAAAACATCTCCGACTCCAAAAAAAAATTAAATAAACGAAAAAAGAAAGTTTTCAAGTAGATTGCTTTAACGAACTTGACAGAGAACGGTCAAAGAGTGAAATTACTTTGAGCCATTTGAGAATACGTCGCTTTCCTAAAGGAAAAACCTCCTACCATACCAGACTTTCCAAAATAAGGTCACATCTTTAAACTTAATTTCGTTTTATAATTTTTATTCAGATGTGGGATTGAACACATAATATATAAAAAAAACTATATGTATAGATACCGGTAACATATTATATGCCATGTAGTCCAGCTTTCTTTCCACCCGCTCGCTGCTCCTTTTTTTCTATAAAGGAGCATAATGGAAAATTGCATTTTCCAACGGTGCAGCATAGCAGTAGCATCCGTTGGCACAAGATTTTCATATTAAAATTTTTCGGAACGTTGTCATCGTTCTATTTTCTTTTTCTTTTTTATATAAAATTTTTTTCTGCCGCCTGTAGGTTTTCCTTCACATTCCCAGGATAGGCGACAGGTTTTTTTTTCTTTCTATTTTTTTTCCTTATACCTATGGGATTTATATTTTCATAGAATGAGAGAGCGAGAAGAGAAGAATATCCTTTATACAAAAAAAAATGAGCGGGAAATGAATTTAAGCGCCTGGGGGCACATTTAATTATTTTCATGGCAAAAAGATGAAATAAAGTCATAAGTGTTGGACGGAACGTTTTGACTTTATTTCTGAGTTTTTCTTTATTTTATTTTTTGTGAAACCTAATACCAGGCAGGTGGGTATGTTTTTGCATAGAGGCTGGAGTATATAGGTATGTTTGCTTTAGTTGTCCTTGTAACGTTTTTTTTTTTTTTGAGTCATCTGAAGTTGAAAATCTAAAAAAAAACGACGACCAGTGGTTGAAGTGATGAAGATGAGCCACATCATCTTTTTTCACTTTATGTTTAATTTGAAGAGTTTTAAATTGAAGGCATATATTTGAATTTTTAAATTTAACTTGAGGAAAGTGAATGGTTTTGAGAAGTGAAAGGTATTTATTATGATTTTGTTCAATGACTTGAAACTAATTACAAACAATAATTTGAATCTCAGTTATTTGAAGGAAATGGAGAATTAATTAGTTATCCAAAGGATATATTAATTAGATAATAAATTATATTAAGGCCACGGATATGCATGCGTTACGTAACAAAACTTGCCATCTAAAAACAAGTTTTCGAAAATTTATTTGTAGTTTTATATAGTTTTGTTGTTGAGTTTCGTTAGCTTAGTGGTACGCATGAGGTATGTGGTCGGAATCGCTCTTTAATATGTAAATTTGACAGCTGTAGGCATTTGACAGTTTGACAACAAAAACATTGTTACGCTAAACCAGAAATAGTACGAGTTTGCATTAAGTTATCCAATTTATAAATAAATCAATAAATTATGTATTTTCAACACAAATGAAAAAAAAACTGAACAAAAATTATTAAGAGTGTTTAGACAGATAGCTATGGTCATTATGTTTGTATAACCACGACGAAACAGTTCGTTTAATTTTGACAATGGCTCATGCTGGCTGATACACGTTATAGTTCTACCTTAAGTGACATTTAACTTAGATTTTTTGGCTGTCAAATTTTTGTAAGAAAAAGCGAATAAGATCGCTCTTTCGTAAATGAGCGCAAGTGACAGAAAACTTAACGGAACAACGTGAAAAAGCCTTTATGGTCGAACAATACAACTTCCTTGCATTTAGTCACTTACGGACGTGTTTGCATGTAGCCATTCACACATAGTTTTAATTAGAAGGTCGGCTGCTCAGCGGTCGTTTTTTAAGGCACGTGGCTGGGGTGGAGTTTTTGAGGGCGAAAAGTGATTTTTTGTACTGCACAGCTGAACCACCAAGTGCGTCGTGGCACTGAGCCGTCAAGTCACTGGGCCACACCTCTAACCCTAAAAACTTCCACCCCCAAAAGATCAGCCCCCAAAAACTTCACTCTAGCTACGGCCCTGAAAAGCTCCGCCCACTAAGCCGCACGAGCAATCAAGTCAGAACACTCTAATTACAACTACTATGACACACAAACGTTTTTTACCGCACGTCTTTTAATGCGTGCCTCAACGACCGTGGACTTCTATTAATCCTATTGATTTTCATAACTCTCATGACACGATCTGGTCGTCAAACTGAAATTGGAGATTAATTGAGATGAATATGCAATGCAAAACTTCCTATCAATCTATTACAATGGTAGATATCCTATTTTATCTTAATATCATAAATACAATATTTTTTAACTCCTTCCATCTCAACACAGTTTGAAAAACCATCTCGATAAAATAAATCCCAAAGCACTTTATTTGTTCCCATTTCTGTTCATTAGTTGTTTTTTTTTTCTGTTGGCCTTTCTTCATGATGTTGTCTAATTTCAAAAACAATACCTCAATCCCCCAACGTCTAACGGTTACACGAATGCGCTGAGAGGCGATTCCTCCATCCGTCCGGCTAAGTGCGGATAAATAACAGAATTTATGTCTTTTCTACAAGCCGACAATACCTCTTGTCCGTGAGGTTTTTCCGAATGGCCAGCTAATAAATATTGCCTGAGGATTTCTACACAGGATTCACCTATTTGTGTGTTGAATAAACGGGTACCTCATTATACATATGTATAGAAACCTTCGATTACTATATAGTTAGATTATGTATATGCAGGATTGAACATGGTTACTTTAAGTAAATGAGGGTAAATAAACTGACCCCATCTCAAAGAGGGAATGTCTCCCTTCACTTAGAATGGGAGAGAGATGTTCCTTTATAAGATTGGGGGCTATTTTTTTCATCCTTCTATACTTCGAGAATAATATATTTGATTTTGGGACGTAACGGACGAATTTATCTTTGTGGTTCGAATCTTTCCACAGCATACTCTTTGGTTTATTTTTGTGAAGCAGCAAGAAGTGGCTGAGGCGTGAACCCTCATTAAAATAAATTACACGCGATTCCTCTCCGCTGTTGCTGTGCCGATGCTGTCTGAAGCTTCTTACTACGGTATAAAGAGGATGTAGGATTTACGGTCTGCTCCCCAGAAAAGCTCTTCAGCATTGGAATTATTGTGGGAATTGTGTCGGCTGGTGCTGTTATCACTTTATTTCGATTTAAGCAGTGATCTTTTTCCTGGTCTTGTTTTTTGTTTTTGTTTTTGTTTTTGTTTTTTTTTTTTTGTATTAAGGGATGGGGTCGGAGTTTTCCCTTTTGGTGTTGGGTTGATATATTTGAAGAGATTTTACATCAAGTGTCTTGTGCCTGCCTATATCGTGTGTACCTATAATAATAAAGGAGGAGAAGGCGTGAACACCTTGTTTTAATTTAGTTGATTTAAATTGGTAATTTGCGGTGATAACTTAGTTATGCATGAATGTGGAGAACGAAGTCGTATCTTCATCCTCTCGGTGGCATTTATCAATGTGATTGTAGGCGATTAATATTGTTTTTATTTTTCTGTTTGCATTTGTGGCAAATTACCATGTAACACTCAAGGTTTGATAAATAAGAAAACATTTTGTCGAAATGGAAAGAATATGAATGATACAATTACAATGTTTTGAAACAATATAGAACAATAAACTTTCTAGGGGGAAATTTCTTTTAAATCGAATCTATGAATAAGTTATGTATACCGACTTTAAAAAAATTGTTTGCCCTGATTTTATAATATGTAATCTTAAGCTCAGTTTATATGTAACCTTTTTAAAAATATGAAAAAGATTAGTGGGCTATAGGTCAAAAGACAGTTCTTAGTTTCTTTGCGACGTTTCGAACATGTATATGTTCATCATCAGGCCTTTATTAAATAAATTTAAGAAAAAAAATTTTAATAAAATAGGTAAAACCATAAATAAGTTTACAACAAAATAAACAAAAATGTGTCAAACAAACTTACAACAATTATTAAGGACATAAAGAATGCAAATTTCTTCACATCTTACACTTTTCGAATTTAAAATACAAAAAAATTATATAAAGGTATCATTATTGTGATATGTAAAATTAAATATTTAAAATCTATTTACTTTTTAACTGACATTCAAACTCAACACTCTAATTTAATGTTCACCTATACTTTGTTTTATAATTAATTGCGTTGGGTCTTTTTATAAGTTGACCATAGATGTTGCTAAGATTTTCACAGTCAGATCTACGATTCTTGCATTTTGGTTGCTAATTATGTGCAACATTTCCAGCAGCATTCTTTTCGAATAATGTTGCTCAGAACTTCAACATTTTCGAAGTCTGGCTTGTGTACTTCTTCTATACATAAAGGTCACTTAAAACAATAATTTATGTAACCTTTTTATTCAAACGAGTGATAAATAGAAATTAAAAAAAAAAATAGCTTCTTATACAATATACTATATCTGTTAATTACATTTAAAAACAACATAGGTACGTAAATACAACATGCAGTTTCATCTTCTGTTTTTTTACACATAGAAAATTCTTGAGCAGTTTTGAAACTGAATGTAAAGCTAGATTTCCGAGTAAATCTACATAATAAAATATAAACATTCAAAATCAAATTTAAACTGTATTGTCATACTTCTTCGTCAAGTTTCTTTGTGCAATCAATTCCCTTAAGGGCCAACTGCAAGGGAGGAAGATAACAGAAGCTATCGTCATAAC
Source organism: Baccha elongata (assembly GCA_951217065.1). Classification (NCBI taxonomy): domain Eukaryota; kingdom Metazoa; phylum Arthropoda; class Insecta; order Diptera; family Syrphidae; genus Baccha; species Baccha elongata. The sequence continues at coordinate 6,405,995 of OX578272.1, forward strand.
TCGACGACAATTTCCCTTAAGTGCAAACGCAGAAAATTAAAACATGTATGTTGACATGTAGATACATATAAATTGCGCTTTGTAGCTCGTAAACAAAACTTATCGAAACTTGACGATACAGCTATTATAGGCAGAAGATATGTATTTCTTGTAGGTATTCGTTCAGTTCCGGGAGGCTCCGTAGTTCGTAGTTCGTCCGTACGCACTATTGCGTTAATTTTAAAGCTGCTTTATTATAAGCTTGTCCATTTTCTAGTAAAATTAGAATTTTGCTTCAAAAAAATTCGGACAAAGCTGGATTTAGCTGGAGACATTTGTTTTTATGTCTTTAGCAAACTCATGATTTGGCCCGGAGCAAATTTTTTTTTTTTTTTGGGAAAAGGGTTGAAATAATTTTTTTTGCAAATTTATCGGAAACTATGAACTTTTTGCACAAAAATGTTAAGGTAAAAATTATAACGTATATGATTTTCATGGGTACTTTTAAGGATTTGCTCAAGACATAAAAACAAAGAGACTCCAAGCCAAATTCAGCTTTGTTAGAATTATTGCGTAATTTTTTTGTCGAATTTTCCTGGGCTATATCAATGTTGATTACATTTTATATAAGTGATTTATTGTCAACAGTGAATCTTTCATATAAACTTTTTTTTTCTGAAGAAGCTTATTAAAGGTACCCGCCATAGAACGGTATTTTTGATAACGATTATCTTTTAAACGACTCTACCCATTTCGACGAAATTTGTCTGTTCTGTTTAATTTGATAAATTTGGAGACCACATAAAAAAAAATATTCTCTAAAAAATTGTTTATTGAATTCTATTTTTCTTGAAAAAAAATACGATCAATTTTAATAAAATTTCACATGAGTTATTTGTTGTCAATGTTGATGCCTTTCAACTAAATTTTTTTTCCGAAGAAGCTAATTAATGATACCTGTCTAGAACCGTTTTTTACACTGGCTATCGTTTGAACGGCTGCACTGATTTTGACGAAATTTAATGTTCTAAAAGTACTGCTAAACTTGATTAATATTGCTAGCAAATTTTTGAACAAAAGTAATAAAAAAAAACAAATTTTATATAAGTGATTTGTTGTCTTTTATCTAAAAACTTTTTTTTATTTCTTACATAAAATTGAAAAAAAATACAGAAAATCCTTAAAAGAAAATAGTCTAACAAGTTTCCCAATCGTTATAACACAAAGGTACAACAGGAGCAAGTTTGTGAGACGCAGTCGTGCCTTTTATTTGACTAGCTTGCTTGGGAATCACTAGCGTGCAAGTTGAAGTTTAGACATGGAAGTCATTTAATACTTAGCGTCAGTTAATATATGCATGTGTAAACGCATCACTTTGAATAGTTTTTGGCAATTTTTTGTCCATAAACTGCGTAAAAAGAAGTGCTTTTTAAAAGTAAATGTGAACGAAGCTGAGCCATTCTTAAAGGTTTAAAATTATAGGTATTATTTGGTACCTATATACATCCAAATTAAATTTCTGTTGTTGAAATTACCTTTAACCTTTTTTTAAATCTCGACACAGCAACAGAATTTATGCCAAACAGTCTTCCAAAAAAACATTAAATTAAATAAAACGGAATGGAAATAATTTTTGGAATTACAAGCAAAACGGAAAATGGCAAATAAAACTTCTTTGTTTGCCAAATCAGTACTGAGTCCTTATAAATGTTTCTTATGAATGGGGATAGAAAAGGCTATTTAAGAAGATAAATAATTTCATGTCAGAATCATTATTGTTTTCACTTTATAAGTAACTAATTATAACATCTTCCATCTTTATTTGAAAATAATTAATCCTCTTATTTGTCGAAATAAATAAATTCGGTTTGACTTCTATTGAACAAACCAAAACCAACACTGGTGGTGGGATTAGCTTTTATTAGTTTGTCTGTTTCCTTTGAAAATTTTGCAAATAACGTAGGTAAATAGGAAAACTTTAATGATGACACCAACCAATCTCTCGATTTGTGCCTCAGAGATATTTAAATTATTTATCTTTTCACTTTGTTAACTCTATATAAAATAAAGTATCCTGTTGCCTGGGAAGCTGTGCGACAACACTTTGTTGGAGCGAAATTATGGAACTTTTTTCTGTTAAATTTTTTTTTTCATCTAAGGTGAAACTTTGATTGCTTTTTGCAATTAGTTTGTTGTTTTTAATGAGGAGCTAAAATATAAAGTGAGGAAATTAATGAGCTTATTGCCATTATTGTGAATAAAAAGAAAGGGCATGACAGGGTCGCATGAAAAAGCTCTTCTGGCAACTACCTGTTTGGGCGGGAGGGGATATTTCTAAAAAAAAATAATTTGAATCAGAAAAAAAAATTAAAAACAGCGGTAAAACTTAAAAAGGTTTAAAATACCTTTTTGAAAAGATGGAAATATCTTTTTTTGTTTTCTTCTTAAATTAATTTGTTTTAGTAAATAGTTTATCAAAAATTAATTTTCAAACTCAAAATTTTGGAAAAAAAATGTCAATTTAATTTTTTTCAAAATGTTATGTAATTAAGTGAAAAATATGTTTTCAAAATTCAATGGTCTTGTTCAAAACCTTCCCGCCTAAATGAAGTGAAATCAGAAGTCTAGGAAAACGTAACATGGTAAAAGAGATAAAAATAAAAATAAAAATAAATCTCGAAACGGAAAGATCGTTCATAAATAAAATTAAGTTTCTTAAAATATTTTATTTTAAGAATTGCTTGGACTTTTAAACTAAAAAAATACGAAGGTTATTAACCTTACTTCCCGGAGACAAAAAACAAAAACTCGCGTCCAATTCCGTAGGTGTCTAGCTGAGAGCTGTCAAAACTTTACCGACATCAGAGATACACATCTCAAACAAATCGATTTTTCGATATTTTATATTTTGTTGGTTTGACTAAAAAACTGGATTGGCAAAAGCACCCCTCTGGAAAATGCTCCCCCTTCTACCCTACCATATATAAAATCCCTAAAACACTAATTTTGTTAGTAGCTATTTCAATCGCTTTAAATAATCAAGCAAATGTTGACGAAAGAAATTGAACAAAAGAGATCAAACCGGTTCTTATCATTGTGTATTAAGATAAATATACGAAAACACTATACCTAATATCATCATATAACTTATCAACAACAAAAACAATTTTTCAAATTGAATAAAACTTTTTAATGTAATTTCATTTTATCTTACAAACAGGAGTAGTCTGACACAATGCAAATCAAAACCGAGAAAATTACATATAAATTCGTTCGACAGTTCTAGAGTACAGAATGAAAAATGCTTGCCATCAATATTCAACACTATTCTTGTGCGTTCCCTTTTATTTTTGAATTTTATTACCTATCGAACAAAAATGCCATGTAAACCCTTTTGTTGACAGGAGATCAGTGCAAGCTGAAATAGTTTTATCGCGGCTTTGTATAATGACCTGATATGACATTCTGAAAAAATTATTTAATTTAAAAGCCGCTATATTTCAAATGCCACATTATTTTATTGAAGAAACGAAATGTCGCCGCAATATATAGACAGTGGAGAAATGAAACAATGCCGTGAGGTTTCTGAGTTTAATATCCAATGAAAATAACAACCCACCTCATTGTATTAAAAAATGAATCATGAATCAAAAAAACTTACTTATTAAGAAGTGCGGACTCGAAAATAAGATCAACAACAAGTATTCGCATAGACTCAACTTAACATTTGTTTTGACAGTAAACCATGTCCCACCATCCATTCCATAATATCTCTGAAATTGAAAATTCATGAGATTACGGTTGTTTTCAAACACACAGTGGACCGACATAATTGATTTAGTGGTCAAAAAATTTATAAAAATTAAAAATTTAAAAAAAAAATTAAAAATGTATAAAAATTAAGTATAAATCACATTTTGGCTGTGATTAAACCATTTTCTAAAAACATTTTACTGTCATCGTATAAACACATTGTTAATATAAATTCCTAAAGCCACGATAAAGAAATTGAACTTGTATATCCTATAAGTCATTATAGAGGTATATTATAATGACTTAGAATTTCCGCTTTCTTAATAATACCCATTTTGATTGTTTGTTATTAAAAAAAAAAATCACATTATTTTGTCTAATTTTTCCATTCTTGGAAATTCAATATAACTTAAATATTAATAATAAGAAAAGTTAACCACCAAATCAAAGGTTTCTATCCACTATATTGCCCCTTCCATGAGTGTGAATTCCTATGAATTTAGGCATCCCACATGTCATCAGCAAAATATTTTTTAACAAAAGAGATGTTTTGAAATATTAAAAGAAAAACAAAAAATCATTGCAGACTATAATACCCGTTAATAAATCCTTTAGCCGATATACATACATACAGCCAAATGTCGTACCATTTTAAATGTTTGAGGGTTTCTTTGGGACATTTTCAGATATTTCCTTTTTTTTTTGGTTTAGGACCGTAACCACAATTGTATGGTATGAATTTAGATTTATAGTTTTCGAAGTTTGACATTTTTTTCCTTTTTTTGTTTTTTTTAAGTGAATGAATGAAAAGGGAGCTGGAGCTTCATAAAAAAATCATACTGGCTCGCTTCTCTTAAAGTGACATCCAAGCAACAAATGCCTCTGAGCAGTGTTGGCTGCAATGAATGGTCCAAACAATTGGCAATTTGATTTGTTGGTCGAAATAATTCGAATGTGTGTGCTGGAATATCAGACTGACTATGGAAGCTTTGTTTCGTGTGGGATATTTTATTGAGTGACAAGAATTAATTGACTGTGACTAACTAAAATGAAGTAGCTAGCTTGATGCATATAGATTATTGTCTATAGATTTAAAGAGACTGAAATATATTGTTAAAAATATTCCCCATTGGAGTTATTGTTTAAAATCTATCATGCATCAATGTAAATGTTCTAGACAAATTCAGGATTCTTTTGAATATGTTCAAAAAATGACGAATAAAATATAATAGTTATCAATGTTTTTATTTAGATTTTAATATAATTAATGCATAATCTACAAGTGCAAGTAAAAAGCCAACAAGTTTTATATAAATTCGTCAATACGTCTTCAAAATATTGAATTAACCTTGGAATAAACAAAAAAAAGAAGATTTTAGAAAAATTATATTAAAAATTAACGAAAATATTATATAAAATAAAGAGCACGACTGGGTCGCACGAACTGCTCTTGTGGCAAGTTGCCTTCTTGTTAACGACTGGGAAATTAAATTGATTAGTTTAGTAAGTTTTTTTTAATTAAAAAAAAAACAATAAAAAACACTTTTTTCTGAATGTTTATGTGCAATATTTATCAGGCATTGCAGAACGATCTGAATATCAAATTTTATCAAAATCGGTGAATAAATTTCCGAGATAGTAAGTATGAAAAAAACGGTTCTTTGGAGGTACCGTTTAAAACCTTTTTCGATTTTTTTTCTTATGAAAGACTTTATCGTTGCTAAATAATCACTCGTGTGTAATTTTATCAAAATCGATCGTAAAAATTGGATATTCGGTTACGGAAGGTATACCGTTGTTTTTTAAGATAGAACAAACAATTCAATTTCTCCTCTAAGGAATGGTCTATGATGCCTACTTAACGAATTTGAAGCTAATAGCTTAGATAATAAATATACAGATGTCTCATGATCATATACAAAAATATGTCCCTGGTTTTTTTTCCCATTGGGTGTTCATCCTGCAATATTTTTCTAATGTGGAAAAAAAAAACTAGGGACATATTTTTGTATGGGCATGAGACTCTGTATATTTATTATCTGTGCTAATAGGTTCAGCTGTTTAGGCTGAAGGTACTTATACAAGCAGAATAGTGGGTTTCGATATTTCAATATGTGAGATTCGGACCATCACAAAAAATCACTTTAATGAAAGATACCGTTTTAGGGGCATTTTTCTAAAAACATTGCACTTATACCAAAAAAACACACGTTTTATTAAAATAGTTTTAGCTGTTTTCAAGAAAATCTAGTCTTTTATTAAGAATTATTTTCCAGTTATATTAAGATCCAGAATAGCACAGTCTGGCTGAGGATAAATATAGTAAAAAATTAAACCTGTTTGATTTTCAAACAATGCGATGCGAAGACCGCTAAACCGTGCTAAGGTTATGGGGTATACATTTGCGAACACAGGGTTGATTATATGTAAAGGATTTTTCAATAAGAGGTGTTATTTTGAATAGCCCGCTATATCGGTAGTTGTCACTTTTGAAGCTGTCATTTTTTGACATTTGACAATTAGAAACTACGCCATTATTAAAAATGGAACAATACACGCTTCAACAACGCACTGAAATTATTAAAACAAGAACAAGACGGCGCTACGTGCCACACAAGCAATGAAACTATCGATCTTATCTCTCGAAGAGGTGATCACAATTGGCCACCGATATCTTGTGATTTAACACCTTGCGACTTCTTCCTTTGGGGCCACGTGAAAGATAAGGTCTACGCCAACAGCCCAGCGTCGATTCAAAGATGGAATTCGTGAGACTATCGAGGACATAGGGCAGCCACTTTGCGATTTGGTTATGAAAAATTTCACGAAAAGGATATGGTCCTGTAAGCGTGGTCGTGGCGGCCATTTGGCTGATGTTGTGTTCCATTATTAACGGCATACCTTCCTCTTTATAATGAAATAAACATCCGATCATTTATCTCAAAAAATGCCATTTTTCTTTGAATATCAAAATAACACCTCTTATTGGAAAACCCTTTATAATCACCCAGCGTTTACCGCACCGCGCCACGCACGCACCGAATTTTCCGTGTCTAATTTGGACACAGCGTTAAACACACGGACGGAAATAATTTTCTTCTTCACTTTTTGTACTTCTATATTCTATCTCAATTTGGTATAAAAATAAGTCTTTTAAGTTCCTACTGTTATAATGTCTTTTCTAAAAAAACATTTTGTACATTTTTATCAAAATCCATAATATCGTTTTAGAAAAAAAAAAAATTTAGATAAGAATAAAATATAAAAAAATACATTCGGTATATAACTTCACCTCATTTGAAGAAAATCCAACTAACCATTTATACTACATCTAGTTAGAAAGACAAACAATTAATTGTTTTTAATAGCAAGTATTTATAAGCTTTAATAAATGTATCAAATCAGTGAACCTATTCCATTGACTGCCAGTGTATTTGAAAATTAAAGTCTAAATTTTTGAACCCTTTTCTTTTACGATAAGCCCCCAAAACCTATATAGCTTATAGTTCAAATACAATATTCTTATTTTAATACCGATTTATATAAATACCAAAGCCAACAAAAACATTAATTTAAATAAAATAACAAACGGAGCTACAGAGAGGAAATACAACTTTCAAAAATACCAACACAATCTTTCCATTGGCAGTTTAAATAAAACTCTTTATTTCGACCAGATCCTTGGTGCTTTTGTTGTTGTTTATGAGGAGATTAGAATTTTGAAGTGTTTTCTCTCAAAGATTTAACTTCGACGACCGACCATTTCTCATTAACAGAAAGAGGATCCTTTATGTTGGTTGTCTATGTCCTTTTCATGTCTATACAGATATTAGAAATGTGATTCTGTTTAGACTGCGGCCAAAGCAATACAGAAAGCCTTCGCATTCACAACCAACATTACTTTATGCTTAAAATGAAAATTTCTCTTGGACGCAAAAACATCAAAGAATGCAAAATTAATTAAAATTGTGTTTTGTGCTGAAAAGTCGAAATTCTGAAAACTGTATTCACATAAAACCTTTCGTTTCCGTGTCCGATGTTTTTTTTTTTTTTAGTTCTGTCGGGTCTTAGCCAAATATTTGTCTGTCATTTCAGTCAAAAGAGAAGAATAATTTTGGAAATGTCAAACATTTACACCCGAAGAAGAATGAGATGAAAACCGATTGCGAATCGGAAGGTAAGCGATGTCAGCAAATAAAGAGGGCAAACCCATTCCCAAAGGGATAATCGTGGACCTCTCAAACATATATATTTCCCACTTCGTCCATTATGGGTGTTTTTTTTTCTCTCAATCAGCAAGTAGTGTGAATTCGGGGGGGAAGGGGTCTTATAAGAATATCATCTGGAATAGAGATTGCTGCTTTTATTGGGTGAGAGGGTTTTTTCCAATTTCTCAAACTCCATTCGAGAGGATGGAGAAGGACACATTGTTCGTTTTTAACTCGATTCATTGGAGTTGATGAAGTGGAAGGACATAACACCGGTTCAATGGCACGACACAAGAGTCATTGTTTTGCTTTAGTGTGTATATAGTGTGTGTGTTTGTCAGAATATAAGGAAGGATAGCTACTTGTGTGTTAAGGAAGCAAATCGAATTAGATAAATGATGTCAGTTAAATAGGTTGTTTTTGGGTTATTCATAACATATGGGAGTTAATGTTTCAAGGATTTGAGGGGCAAGTGCTTTGCTGACCGAATGATGGACAGTATGGGTTTGTTTTTGGTTAAAATACTATTTGCAAGGAAATTAGAATACAAATAAACTCCAAATAAATGGTTTCAAGAGATAAGATTGGAACTGACCACAACACTTCTATAGGAACAAATATTATCTTAGTTACATATATAAATTTGCTTTTATTCGATATTCGTTTGGGTGACTTGCTTCGCCTTATATACATTTATATAATAATAATAACAGTGTTGAAATACCTAACGTAAATTTATAAAACTATTATTAATTAATTAAGTAATTTCCAGGAAAATTTTCGAAAGAGTTTATTGAAGAATATATGATTAAGAAATGCATTGTAAATTAAACGTTTTGTAATTAAATGTAAAGTTCTTAAAAAAAATTGATTTCTTCAAAGAACTACAATTTTTTGAATTTTTCTAATTTTTAATAAATCATTTTATGGATAATTATGTGATAATAATCTGTGGGATAATTTCTAACGCCATGTTTGTTTGAGGAAATACTTACTAGATATATGGACCGCCAGTCGGTTGAAATTTTCATACAAACACCCAACAAAAGTTGTTCCAGCTAAAAACAGCAAAAAACGCATCTTTTAGTGTTAAATACGAGTTCTAATTTCGCCATTAAAATTTAAATGAAAACGATTATATATTCATCTGTAAGTAACTCATGCCATGTGGAGTGGATTTGTTTTGTAAAATAAAAGTACTTTGATAATAATTTTCACCAAAATATTTCAATAGTAAATAATTAATTAAAGAAATCATATCACTGCTACGCAGATTCCCTGCTAGTAGTTTATGGCGCCCCTAGTTATGTTGGAACACGCGTGAAGTTGGCTACTGGCGGTCCATACCTAATACGTCAATGATACATACATATACATTCTTTAATCACAAGGCTTTAGAATATAACAAGTTTAAAAACTACATTTGGATTTTTTTTTCAAGAACAACTGAAAAATTAATCCATTCTTATTTAAGTCTTCATCAATTAGCAATTCCACGTTTTCAGACAAATTCTTATAAATTTCTTGTGGTGTGTAGGTATATCAATGATATATGACTGCTAAAATTCTTCAAGCACGTTCAAGAACAAATGTCTATAAAAACATAAATCTCAACTAATTCTTCAAGCACGTACAACCAACAAAAAGTCCATAAGTCGAAGATTATCCGTCTATCGGTCGACTAAGCATGATTTATGATGTCAACGTGTCACCATTCTCAATGACCTTTAATTATTTGTGACAACTTTTTTGGGATATGAAAGGACTTTCTTATCCTTATATCCTTTATATTATATGAAACTTTACCCCACACACTGACACGGTTCCATCGATTAGATTATAACTTATTTATAGCCTTTACATGAACTTGAGTAAATATTAATTGTTTGGTCTCTGTGAGACATATTATCTATCTAAGTTGAACGTTTGGACCAGACATCGCCACTTGTAATATACTATGACAACCTGTAGGCGGGAAAGTTACTTCCCATCAGAGTAATCAAATGCAGTCACGTCAATATTCTCATATCCGTGTGTCCAGTGTGTCCTGTACACGTACTTTGCACGTAGAAATTTTCATTTGAATCGTAAAATTAAGAGATCAACTGACGAAGGAACTATTTGAGGATGGTGTGCATTTAATATGGTTTTGTCATATTATTTCCCAAATGGAGGTTGGTCCTTAAGTAGAACTCATTCAGGACAGAACTTACTGGTTAGGGTTGAACTAAATGTTATTTTTGGTTGTGTTCAACTGACTTGGATGTCACTAAAATTCTCTAGAAAGAAAGGTCTGTTTGAACCCTACTAAAATGCCAGTCTCGTTTGTTCCAGGAGCTCAAAACAAAAACCGTCTCCTTCTTTGCCACTGTATTGCAACACTGGTAAGGTTACTTCTTAAAGGCGTTCTATCTATAATTATGCATTTTCTTTGTTCATGACATCATTTAGCATTTTTGATGGGAATGCTTTCTCGTATATTTTTTCTCTTTTTTAAATATCAAGCTTTATCAATTATGCTGTTAACCGCAGAATCTTTATCTGAGCTGACATCTATTTGCTATCATATCAATAATTTGATATTCTGACGGATTTCATTAATATAGACCAAAATATATCTTTTTTTAAACATGAATTGAATATTGAAAAATAAACAATCTCATCACATCCGTTTCTACTCTATATGGTGCAAAAGCATGCCTCACATGTATGACGAAGAAGATACAGCAACAGTTTGTCCAAAATTTTAAAGAGATAATGAACATCCACTTCCAGCCCAAAAGTATTTTCATGCCAAATTTAAAAAAAAAATATTGACTTTGTCATCAAGCCATTTTTTTTAATTTAAATGTTTTACTCAAAATTGTAAAATACCTTAACTTTTCATTTTATACTAAGCTCTAAAAACACTTTAGCAAAATTTAATAATCTTATTTTCTTTGACTTTTCTTCTATTAATTTTACGAATATTTATCAAATTATTTTTCATTTTAATTTCAAACGTCGAATTTGTTAGAAGTTTTTGTTAAAATTTATGTTTGAATTCTAATAATTTTGTTCATCGCATCTTCATATACCAATTTGTAAGTTGCATTTTGTTAAAAAGATTATTATATTTTAATTAGTTTATCTTTCTTCAGAAAATAAAATCGAACAATTACCAAGAAGTTTGCTTGAGGTTAATTTGGTTTAAATTTATCAAGACTTGGGATCGATATTTATCATTGGAAAATATTTTAGCGGTGCAACAATAGACTCAAAATTAAAAGATTTGAAGAAACCTAGAGCCGGTTAATTCATTATTCCGGCACTGGATTCTCAAAAATAAATGAAATTGTATAGGTATGTGACCTGCTACAATCAAATAACGATAAACACATGTCTACACAAAAGAAAAAGATCATTGAACATTTTAGATAAAATATTTTCTGTCTTACTGGTTCCTTATCTATTGACATGTGCCAGTACCTCTACAACAATCTAATTGTTTTATTATACAAAAGTTCCTAATTATTGTTATAAACATCTTTTTTAACACCTGTTTGTAAAAAAAAAAAAATCCATAACAAAACTGCAATGTGACAATGAAATATTACAAAATACGACCACCACCTTGACTTGGATTCAATTATTGTTTACACTACGCAGCTTTAAAATTCTCACTTTAAAGTACCACCTAACTTTATACTGCCGACACTCTAAAGTACAACGCATCATGTGTGCAAACACAATCTTGAAATAACAGAGGCAAAGCAAAGCAAAGCGCCTGAACTATCTATATGCTTTCACAATTCAAATTCAACTCAAAAGTTAGTCGGCCGCAGTTAAAATGATTGAGAAGTTCGTGATAATGTTACTACCACTATTCGCTTCGTCTGTGTTGTCCGTACTATTGGCATCGTCATTCCGGAACCATGACTGGGCACGAACAGTACGTGTATTCCCTTACTTACAAGCTGCTGTTCTTGATGGCCACCTCGCTGAAGCATCCTTTCGCAGCGACATTGTATTCCATTGCAAGGCAGCAACAACGTACTGTGCATTATTATATATGTTGAAGTTGTTAAGATCCTGCAACTCAATTTTAACTTGCTTCTTTCAGCAGCACCGACAACAGTATTTTCCCAATCCACCCCAAAGATATCGAAGGATTTAAAAGACTCGACGTAGGCTACAGACTGGGACTGTTCCTGCACGGCTGGGAGATTCGTTCCCACAACAACATCTGGATGTTGGATATATTGAAAAGTGAGTGATACTTTGACAGCTAATCTAATTTTCTCACACTGCCACAAATAGCCTGGTCAAAGTGGGAGAACATCAACGTTTGCGTCGTGGATTGGGGCCTACTCTCTCAGGCGGACTACATGAGTGTAGCTTCGAACATATTCGATGTCGGCCTTACGGTAGCGTCCGTAATCGAATCGCTAGAGAAAGCCCAACTCTTCTACCGCAGCAATATTACTCTCACTGGATACAGCTTGGGTGCCCATGCTGCTGGATTTGCCGGACAACGGCTTGGGGGGCAAGTTGACCATATAATTGGATTGGATCCGGCTGGACCCATGTTTACGGTGCCAGCCGATGTCGGTTCCAAGTATCGCCTGGATGAGAGCGATGCCCAGTTTGTGCAAGTCATTCATACATCGGGTGGCGTTCTAGGGGTGATGATCAGATCCGGACATGCAGACTTTTACCCCAATGGAGGAGTGTCACCGCAAACTAATTGCGCTTTTCCTTTTCGAGAATCGACTTCAAGTGAGTACTCAGATTGATGAATGTTGGAAGAGAGGGCGAAATTTAATGCGAACCCAATGGACTTTATATTGTATAGGTCGAATTGTTTGTAGCCATCATACAGCAGTGAAATATTTTACGTACTCAATGGACAAGGATTTGCCTTATGTTGGATATCAGTGTAACAACTATGGTATGTTCATTTTTAGGTTGTGTCGTTCTAATGCAATTGGTATCTTTGGCATACATACCAATCGGATGGCTGGAAAATTTTATTTTACAACATCAGGGATAGAACCATTTGTTGAGAGCCAAAAAATTGAAGAATCGTTACAGCCAAATTACGGGATTTAAAATAAAACCCTTTCTGTGATTTTTTTTTACAAACTTTGAATGAAATAAAATAATTGTTCGTTTTCTTTTAATTTTTCGCTATTTTATATTCGATATTAAATTTGACCTGCATTTAAAAAGGCACCCATTTGGAATCTTTTCTAATTAGTTTAATATTTTCCCGGGTTGCGACTTAAATGTATTAATATTTATTTAAAGATTATCCCTACAGTAAATTAGGGTTGTGGCAAATGTCGACTAAGGGACAAATTACATCATAATGAGCCCTGTATAGACGCAATAATCGTTTGAATTAAATAACGTGCTGCCAACGCTCCTTTCTATTGGATAAGCTCAATTGAGTCAAACTATGTACGTGCTGGATAGTATGCTTGTTTCAAAAACATTCGAAAACTTTAGCGAACAAACAAAAGCAATGATACCAGTTGGCCTCTGACATGTAACAATTCAAAACCATTTAACTTTTAACGTTTTTATAAAATCGTCGTAGAAAAAAAAAAGAAATTAATAGTTTTTAAAACTTACCGGCCGCAGATAAATCCGAAAATTAAATCCAAGTAACAACTTTTGTACTAGGTTGCAAAATACGCACTTGTATCCAATTTTGTTTTAAAGCCGATTCCATATTAAGTGCTTATATCCAGATTAAAATTGGATTTGATACTATTCACTTTCTTTGTCGTGCTTAATTTTGCTCACTGGAAATAAAATAATATTTTATAAAATAATAAATAAAAGAAATTATAAATACATTAAATAATAATAAAATTAAAAAATAAATAAACAGAAAATATGGATTTTATTCATGAACAGACGAAACGTTAATGTTTTCGTAATAAGAACACGAATATTTTATGATGAAAGTTGTTTTTTTTTGCAAACAAGTATGGTGGAGAAAACGTAATCATTCATTGGCAGATGTCACTCATGGAATTGTACAAAAAAACCGGAATCAGTTTCATCTCAACCTTAAATTTATAAATGAAAAATCGTCCAAAAACGATTTCGGTCAATTGTGTTTTTTTACAATTTCCCCTATTTGTTTTTTAAGATTTAAGATTTAAGATTTATATTTTAAGATTTAAATTGATTTTATTTCATTTTTTGAAATAGCTTATAATTTTATTTACAAAATAGTTTGTAAATAAATTAATATAAGTAGTTATTTTCGCAGAAGTAGTTATTTTCGCAAATTAAAAATTATTCAAAAAAGTTGTTTTTGTCAGCGGATACTTTTTGTAAATAAATTAAGGATGTATTTAATGTTTTAAATGATTTTATAAACAAAAAATATTTTCACTAAAAAATTTTGCAATTTGGCAACGCCTGTATGGTGTGAAACAGTAATATCTCAAATATAACGGTTTTCCTTTTTACAATTTTTGTCGAAAATGGTTCTAATAATGTTAAAAAAAACTTCCTGAATGTTATATTCGCAGTGCGGCATTTCAGGTCTATGAAACTACACAATTAACTTAAATTTTAAGAGTGCCAAAAATGATCGTTATTATTAAAATATTAAAAAAATTCTGAAAACTAGAAAAATATGTTCAAGAATCTTAACTTATTTGATTTAATTTTGTATGACCAATAATAAAAAATAAACTTAAATCAATTTATTAATAAGTTAAATTTATTTATTAAATTCCTATCTATTTTTATTTTTTGTAATCATAATTATTTAGTTATTTGTTAATTTGTTTAATTTATTAATGACATTTATTTTGCTTTACTTTTCTTTGTTTTTTAATAAGTTTTCATTCATAAACTAAGAGGCGGTTGAGGTATATAGCAATTCCATTTTATGTTAATTTAATTATAATAAACTATTTAATTTATGCAAATCTAAAAACAAAATACTGTTTTCTCTAAATGTACGGGTAACAATAATTGAACATTTTCCGAGTGCTGACAATTAGGGTTGGGAGTCAAAATAATTGTAGTTTTTCAATTACCCGCGAAAAATAGGGAGCAGTTTTTTTTAATAATAAAATAAATAGTAAAATATTTCTTAAATCAAAATTTTATAAATTTTAATTTGATATATGTATGTACATACTTAATATTATTTATAAAAAAGTTTTTTTTACAAATTTGAAGAACACTATTTTCTCATTGTTTAAGTTTTATGCACAAAAAGTAAATTTTTTTGTCAAGGCGTTTTCCAAATACTGAATTAACAAAAAAATTAATTACTAAAATTAAGCTTTTTTGCAAAATGTTGGTATTGAAATTTGTTCAAGTCATCTTTCTTAAAAAAATCGATTAACCCGTTCATGAGATAGCTCAAGAAAAAAATAACTGTTCTATGGGAGATACCGTTAATAGACTTGCCAAATTTTTTAGACAGCAACTCAAAACCCTTGAAAACTCTCTTTATAAAGTGTAAATTCTTGAATAAAAATTTGAACTATCCTGCTTTCAAATCAACTCTCTACCTTAAACGAGCCAAGGCAACTCATTTAGATGTCAAGTTTCAAAATTGTTTCCATTATGAGAGTACACCACCCAATTGTACCGACCACTAATTTAGAAACTGTCCTCATCTAAAACACACAACTCTCCTGTGTTGTGCCGTGTTTTTCCTTGAAGTTACAAACCACCCAATGAACACGACCTCACTTCGTCAGAACTTATTTGTTCCATCTCATCATTTTGCCGTCAGTATCTCGTCCGAACGGAATGACAGTAATTAAATTGAAACAACCCATCTCCGAGAAACAGCGAAAGCTCAGGCGACTAGCGAAACTTCTATTTCACTCATCTCGTCGATACGATATACATACCTAAGCTATCCTATATTTTCAACAGTGAGAAAAACATCCCTACCCTATCTGAAGAGAACTTCTATAGCGGTGGAACGGTCTCGGTGGTGATGCACGCGGTGATGGCTGCAGCGACGGTGGTAGAATATGGCATCCTCTTCCTGATTTAGCCCACAGAAAGCAAACCATTGAAAATGGTTTTAAGAAGGATTCATGCACATAATCGAATTCCTTCTCAGAGCTCTATATATATAGATAAATTGCAACCAGGGCGGCTTGGCATGTAGTATAGGTGGCGCTGGGTGTCGTTATTGATGACTTCTACTTAATTCGAATAGCATCCTTTCTCTTTTGCCATCCAGACAGGATGTAGAAAATACTATTAGACATTGAAATAGGACCATGGGGAAAAATTTGAACCTCACATCCAAACTAACTTTAAGGTAAGAGAGGACTTGAGAGTACACTAATCCTTCCTATAGCATATTTACCTCACTCCTATATAAATTAAGAAAAAATAAAAGAGCTCAATTACCTTCGAAAGGGTTCCACATAAAATTTTTGTTTGTCTTTTGTTAAAATTTCGTAACTAAAACTACCTATTGCGAAATTAAATATTTGGCAAATAAAAATAAACATACAAGAAGAATTTACTCTTCTAGGATTGAGGTGTGCATGTAAATATTTAAACGCATGCGGAGGCTGCAGCTGTATAAGAAGATTTATCAAAATTTCACCCTATAAGGACTAGATTCTCTGGAAGAGAGGTCGAGAAACGGAAATTACTGTTTACGTTTCTGAGGGAAGAAATAACTTCGAGATGAAAAGAGGAAGAAAAGTCAAATACAAACATTTTGTTGATAGTAGATTGCTTGTGCAGTTTTGAGATTGAGGTTGAGATTGTTTAAAATATTCTACTTGAGATAGATTTTTTTCTCTTTATTATAACAAAAAAATAGGGATAGAGAGTCTTGCTTGTTGGTGGAGTAACTGATGTGGTCAATGAGGTGTTTGTAAGATCAAGAGGACATTAGTTTTTTAGGATTTGTTAGCACTTTGTTGGTATACTTTTCGTATATGTGTGGTTTGTTTCAATTTGAGTTTGTAATTCTTGAATCTTATATAGCAATTAATTTGGAATATTGTCCTTTAACAACTGGAGTATAGGATTTCTTTCTTTTGAAAATGTTTTATGTCTAAACATTGCATTACATTACATTTTATGTATTTGAGTTACCTAAACAAACAAAATTAAACTCATCTTAGGTGATGTGGCGTTACAACCAAAACCATTGTATAATTGCATTGAATCATTATTTTTTGTAATCTAAAAAAATAACAGGAACACAAGCTTTGGAACTTCTAGACTCGATAAGGTTTCTTTTCAGCTGATTTAGCAACTTAATATAAGATCATCATCATTCAGTCCTTTAGCTTTAGCCAAGCCGTAGGGCGTCAGCTATATACTCCTTAAGACTATTAAGGATTTAATCTTATCAGTATTGGCCACACACCATTCAAGTTGCATTACCTTGACATCAAACAGTTCTTGGTTTGTTTTTCTACTTAATGGAATATAATTTGTGCAAACTGATCTTTATGGGATGATTGCAGACAACTATTCTCACAAGCTTGTTATTTACTTAAAATGATTGCCGAGACTTTCCAGGTTTCCAGGCACTACATGGTCGATGTGGTCGATGAATGATAACCGTGGGTACCTAAACCCAAAAGAAAAGTTTACTTAATGCCTTTTGAATGTAGACTCAATTCTAAGCTCAAGAATGTTAAAATTAATAATAACACGATAGTAACTTGAGTTCCTAAGATCGACTTTCTTTGTCAGCTTAACAATTCTCTGATACACAATAACAGATACCTCAGGAAAGCCACATGGACCTTTTTAGCTATGCAATGCAACCCACACTGGTTGGGTTATGTGCAAAGGTTTATTTTTATAGCTATAGCCATATATATACACCCATATTTAAACTCCCTGCTGTCTTTAAACTATTAAAAATCAACAAATAACTTATATTTACATTATCAAATTTCCTTAAAATATGTTCCTTAAAACTTTAACTCAAAAACACAACTTGGATTCATCCATTTCAAATAAATAAAAAAAAAAACAAGTATACGCCACAGTGTCCGTACATCATTGAATTTACATTATAACCACACAACCCTCCAACAGACACACACACAAAAACCTTAAGCTACCCAAAGTCAAGTCCAACAAAAACAACCACGAAAAAAAAACAGATTCTGACTCGCACCTTGTTAACCATAAATTGCGTGCAAAGGAAACAATTTTCCCACGAAAACAATAAATTTACCTTAAATTTCCGGTGAAAAGTGATTACAAACAACAACATTGCCGGCACCTCCATTTTGCTGCTTTCGTTGAACACCCAAGCGCGTGAGGTGTTCACACGTAATATATACAATACACACACACAAATACAACAGTCTTTTCGCACTCGAAATTGGTATTTTCGACGTAAAAAAACTCGATGATAGCCAAAAGCGCTTTCCCACATTGCTGTACAACGAAAATTCCTTCTTTATACAGCTCGTGCCGCCACGGGTCGCACGATGCCGTCAAAGTCAGAAGTATGGGAAGGATAAGGGAAATTAAAATCAAAACAGAAACAAAAATTAAAAGAAGAAAAAAATATACTAGCAAATAAGGATACCTTGCGGAACTCTCTGGGTCTCCTCTTGAATTCCAATAAAAAGCTGTACTGATGGTAGGTACTGCTACTTTGCTTGTTGAACAGTATTTTTGCAAAAGTTTGAACTCTTTTGTTTTTCTCCCTGTGAGACTTTTCAATTTCGCTGTAAGTTTCTCGTCAGTAGCTGGCCGTTGCCCTTTCGATTGGTCAAAGAGTTATCCATGGTGAAGGTGGACAGGAAAGTGGAATATTGAAATATGAGTTTGGTAGTTTTCCAAAAGACGCTCTTGCCCTTGTTAAAATTAAACTTAACTTTGTTTTCTTCTTACTTTCTATGTTCATTCGATTTGAACATTGGATTTATTGTTGCCAACGGAGTTTCAATTATTGTTTGTTGATGAAATTGAGAATAAAACAAAAACAAAAATTTCTCATAAATCTGACAAAAAAATCTAGATCGCTTTTCAGTTAACTGATTTCAAAAGTAAAAAACCCTACAGAGTATTTATATTTCTAAAAATATGGAGATTGCTGAGTCCCGTAGCGTTGGCGTGTCGAAATCTATTACGCCAAGGATTTTTGGTTCAAACCCTTACACTTAAAAACGGGTTTGTTAGGGCTTTAGCTTGCGAGGAAATGACAAATCTCCACAAGCATTATTTGTCATGATTTAAAACTCATCGCATATCTAAAACGTTCTGATTCGGCAAAAATTGTATGTTTCCTCCAATCTTATAGAAAAAACAACGCACACAAAAAGTGTGCCAATAAAATATCATTTAGAAGTTTACAAACATACTATAATGTATGATAAAAGGAAGTGAGATTGATTTGTTTTAACAATTAGAGCCTCCAAAATAGAGCTTTCAGCTTTAAAGAAAAATCGATATTATCAAAAAATTCTTAATGCCAAAAATGGGATTCTCTGCGCAAAAACCTTAGCCAGATTTCAAGAGAATATAATGGTATAAAAGAAAATATTTATTCGTTGGCAACATTGACTTTGAAAAAAGAAACCTGAAAACCAATTGGATGAGTAAAATTCTCACACCACCTACATACCTACACCAGATGATTGAAGGCTTTTTAGTTATTTGCTTGCTTGCGGTTTTTCTTTGCTTTGGACACAGAGCTTTTTTTAACAAAGAATGAGGGTTAAACTCCTTGTAGAGATGTGGCTTGTTTTACAAGTTTTTAACTGCTAGGGGTTTATTTCTTTTGGTATAAAGTTTCTTAGTTTTTTTTATCAGTTTGTGGTGTACACTTGAGCTTGAGCTTGTAAAAAGGAACATTTATGACATGGAAATTACTTATAGGTTTAAGCTTATGGTTTTATTTTTTTGTGGTTTGTTTCAACAGAATTTATATTTAAGGAAATTAATTTGAATAATATGTAAAGAACTAAAAGGTTTTATAATAACATACATACATTGATTGCAACTTATAGTAATCATATAAAGCGACCGTAAGATTACCTATCTTATGGCGGATTTCGGAAAATGAACATTAACTGATAGGATTAGCTAACATTTGAAAAACTGATGGTGGCACAAGATACTTCTGGTCTCTTATTTGGCTGTTCTGTACTATGTCCGCACAAAAAAAATATGGAAAAACATGTTTTTAAAAATAGTTTGGCTAAATTACACGAAAATTGCAATTTTTTGTTTTTGAAATATGTATTTATACGAACAGCGAGGTATTAGCAATTAAAAATTCTGAATGTTCATACAAATTTACTTATTTTCATTTAAGCAACTTCTAGAAGTATGCTATGTTTTTAATCGAAACAAAATGTTTGTTTTCTTAGTCCAAGCATAATGTGAAGAAAACCTTAGTTTTTGACCAAGAATTTATATCGTAGGTAGCAGCGATATATATTTATGTGATAACTTTACCTGTGGTGGGTTAGTCGGTTAGAGTCATTTTTTCCAAAAGTCGCGATGAGATAGGTGGTCTTACGGTGGACTCACAGACAAGAACTTTCCTTATGGGTCCCTAGTTCGTCTACATACATACATACAACCGTATGGAAATTTTTAGCTTAGAACATCTTGTCAACTTCCCACATAACCGAAGCAAACCAAAGTTTAACGAAAATACCCAAAGTTGGAGATTCCAATATTATCCTTTATTCAATTACAAAATTGTCTATATTTAACTACGTATATATTTAATTCTTTCTTTCGTTCTTTAGTCCCAATTCACCATTCAATTAATGAACATGGTTTTAAGCAGAGTCCTTAAGTATTTTTGAATTATTTGTTTATTTTAAAGAAAACTATAAACTAGCACATTCATACGATTTTTATTTCCTTAACTGGAAATCTATACAAATTCTCAACATTTTCCATGAACTTAATTTCACCTGTTCTAAAAAAAAAATTATTTTAGCACTTTTTTTTAATTCAACAACTTCTACTTAACATACATACATAAGCCTTAATTACATTTTATTTTACTCAGCCCGATAATTTGCCTACCAAGTTGCCTACCAAGTGAAAGGACTTTAAATTCCTTCACGTTTTTCAACTGACCACACATAGCTACATTAGATATTCTCATGCTCACCATATTAAATTTACAAATGACTTTATAATGGGAGCATAATGGCTCTTTATAATAGATGCCCCCAAGGACTAAGATATAAAATTGAATATCTCAGCAAACGCCGGCCTAACCAAAATGCGATAAGAATGAAAAGAATGTCGCTTTCAGGAAAATGTGCTGGAAATGCAGTTTTCTTATTATTAAAAAATACTGTAATCCATCGAGGGACTTTCCATTCTTTATCCTTCTATTATTTTCAAATACGTATAAGAAACCGGAAAGAGTGTAGGTACATATAACAAAAATACCCTTGAGCTGATGTCTAAAAAAATAAAAGTTTTTCCCTTAGATGCATTCTTTTGTTCCAACTTGGAAAAGTCATGCAAAATCGCTTTAAGAAAAATTGAATATTGAATAAATCTGAAGATCTTGCGATGATTTTTTTTTAATTGCGTCATGTTCCCAGCAGTATCATAAAAGGTTCATGTTTATATTCTAAGTTGTTTTAAGTAATTGAAGTAATTATTTTGTTAAAACATTACTTATTTTCAAAAAAGATTTAGTTCACTTTTTATTTTGTTGTACCTACATATAATTAAAACGCAACTTATAGTACCAAGCATACGCCTACCAGTTTTAACAGACTTCTATATACATTAACATTTGAGCAGTACCTACTCAACTTAATAAAAAAACAAAGCTTCAGTATTATATTACAAAAGTAACCAATTATTAAAGTTATGGCAGCGAGAACGTTAACGACTTCTTTTCAGACAAAAAATAACTCTCTAACCACCATACTTTCATTATAAACCTGCCTTTTGGGTATACGGACGGCATAAAACAGAGAAAAAAATTAAATATGAATGAAAGCCACCCGCGAGCAAATTTCCCTTTTATTTTACCGCCAGCGCCACTATTTTTACTTAGCAACCTTCCGCTTCTAGACATTAAAAACAAACTAGGTGGCTATTAATTTGCTGCAAGAACACTTGCAATCCCTCTCTTACTTCTCAAGTACGCTCTCGCTTTCCCCTTCTTCAGACAGTTTCAAGGAAAACAACTTTTCAAAACGATTTTCCTTTAACTTTTTTTTGTTTTTGGTCCGAGAACAAAAGAGATTCCTAGATACGAGTTTTACTTTTTCTATTCCACATACACATACCTATTCTTGGCCAAGAAACGAATTACCTCGGAGGCAGACAACAGCTACTGTAGATACTGCTGCTACCGTTGCAGGTAACTTGAGAGTTCCTTTTTAAGTCAGGAGCTGGTGGCTGGTTAACTAAACACTCCACTTCCACTATTTCAGCATTTATAAGCCATTCCCTGTTTTTCTTGCATTAAAGTGCGAACAAATTGCATTTTAAAAAAGCCCATTAATGGCTGACTTCCGTTTTCTCGCCTGCAGCTTACCAGCACCTCTATGACTGCTGCTGCATCCAAGGGAAACTTACCCAGCGGAAGTGAAAGTTTTATAAACATTAGATGTTATGTTGTTCACTTCAGACGATGTCAGAAAAATGAAAAACACGCCCGGATAACAATCTTTTGAAAGTATTTCTTAACTGCGTTGCTTGACGCCATTGTAGAGCATTGTTGGGTCTCGAGATTTAAAAGAAAGTTTATCTAGGAAGAAATTACCTCTTGCAATAAAGCTAATTACTTGATATTATGATAGTCGAGAATAAACAATAGTAGTTATTCTTATTTTTGTTTTATTTCTTTTAAGATATTGTAGTAGGTAAATTTTAATTTTTTTTTTTAATATTTTTTAAAAAGTTACTACAATTTATTGAATTTCTTCTTGAATTTCCTCTTCGCCATTATCTTCATCTGTATTTTCAACATTCCTTCGACCCGAATCCCAAATAACACTAAAATCTAAATTGCATTCATCTGCTAATTTTTGTACAATACCTCGTTCAATTAATCCTCTGTGGCTCCAAGTGGAATCCTTAAGCGCCAATTCTCGTAGAGCACCAACAGCCTCAACATACTGTTTTGTGTTAGCCAGAGCTTTAACGAGCATACCCAAGACGTCTGCATGTCGTATCGGGGGTATTTCAGGTTTAACTGGAAGCAAACATATTTTTAATAAACTATTCATGAGTAAATTAAAAACCTACTTAACATATTTCTGCATCCAGCAATAACAGCTTGATTATCACCATTTTCTAAAGCTCCTTGAATATCTAAAACATATTTCACTTCCACAATAGTCTTTTGCAGATTATCCGATGCTCTTTGAGAATGAGGAACTTTCAGCAAACACTTGGCAGCTTCATGCATCGCCTTTAAGGCCTTTTCATAATCCCTGAACTCATCAATTTCGACTTGAGCACAAGTTGCATAAAAGTTTGCCAAAGAATCAAAAGCTTGTCCTTTGGAATAGAATGTCACGATATTTTTTAGAATCTTCTGATCCTTGTGCCAATTCAATGCTTGTAAGTAATTAGCTGCCATAATATAGACTTCTCTTTGTCGAGACATATTTGCAAAGAATACAATTTTATCTGTATCACCAGATTTCAGTAAGCACTTCATAGCTCGAATTTTATCGCCAGCTTGAGTGAATTTTTTAGTAGCCGAATGATAGTCGCCTTGTTGTTGGAGGAGCTCCCCAAGCTGTGTCAAAACTCGAGATCGAGTATCATCATCGAGCTCTGTTTTAGTTGGAGTCAACATTTCTGCTAGAGATTCTGTAATAGGAACACCTTTTTCATGACAAATTCCAATAGAACGCTCAAACTGTTTGGTCTTTGCTAGCAAATGCACAGCTTTCTGGTGCTGTTCAATACTCGAAAAAAATTCAGCACATCGATTAATCAATTCTGGATCAGATTCGGCTGTAAGTTCTGAAGCGATAACTTGAAGAATATCTGGTTGTTCTGATGCAAATGCCATCTCTAGGGCTTTGTGCAACATGCCAGAGCGATGGTAGAGTTCTACAGCTCTTTTGTATGAACCAACTTCTTCAAAATATGCTGCTGCTGTATACTTTTCTCGCTGACGAGCTGAGTTCGCTACTGTCCACAATTCATCTTGCATATCGTTCTCCTTGCAAATTCGAATGGCATTAGCATACGTCTGCGCTCGGGTGTAGAATTGAATAGCTTCTTGATGTTTGCCAATATTTTCATAATGACGTGCCAAATGATAACAAGCTGCTCGGTCCCCTGACTGTCGAGCTACAACGTCAGCTTTTGAAATCTGTCCAAGGTAGCAAAGAATTTTAACCTGTTATTTTGAAATGAAGTAATTGATAATTAACTATAGTCTGTCCACTAAAAATTGGCAGTACAGGGAAGATAGGGATGTTTGTCTCTCATTCGCACTTCTTTGCTTTCCATAAGGTTATCTTCTTTCAAAAGCTCTAACAGGGTTGCCGTAGTAAGCATTTTGAATTGGAAAACACTGAGAAAATATAATGTAGGGTTACCTTTCTTCTTTTTTAATTAAAATTATTTTCTTAATTTTTATTTATAAAAATGAAATGAAATTTATCTTTTTCCACACCACCAAGAGGTAAGATAGTAGGCGTGTTTTTGAAGTAGGCCTAATCCATTTTAAATAAAAAACAAACAAAAAATAAAGAATTTATTCATAAAGATTAATATAACAAGCAAAATAAATAAACAAGCATAACAAAAATAAATATAAATTCATCTATTAAATAAAAATATGTACATTTATATATAAGTAAAGGTATTTTAATCACTCTTTTTTTTTCGGCGCTTAAGTCTTTCGATGTTTTTGAATCCATTATAAACTAGATGAAGGAGCACAACAGTAGCAAACTTCTCAAAAAATTTACGTTTTTAAAAAAAACGTACTTCACATTAATTTCAAAACACTAATCACAAAATAGGTACACGAAACTACAATACCGACCGCCCGCGCGCTTTGAAAATCTACGCAAATAAGAAAAAATATACACGAAATATCAACCGACCGACCGGCACGAGAATCTACGCAAATAAATTCTTTAAAGACAACAGCTTACCTACATTTTTGTAACTGCATTTTAAGATTTTCCCCACATAAAAAACACAAACATGATCAACAAAAACACTGCACGATAAC
Organism: Baccha elongata; assembly: GCA_951217065.1. Taxonomy (NCBI): domain Eukaryota; kingdom Metazoa; phylum Arthropoda; class Insecta; order Diptera; family Syrphidae; genus Baccha; species Baccha elongata. The sequence continues at coordinate 6,431,105 of OX578272.1, forward strand.
ACTTTTGTACTAGTAATATGCTCATCTCAATATCTCATTATCATTTCATCAATAAAAGGTATTTTTTAAGCTCTAAAATCAAAAGTTCCTCAACAGAAACTCAATATAAAAAAATACGAAACGAGTTACCAAATTGACAAAGGTATCTCTGTTCGAATGGATGTTAAAAGAGGGTTGAAATGCATTAGCCAATCAGTGCGTATTCAACTGTACGCTAGGCAGGTCGTTGTGGGATCTATGTCGGATGCGATCGAAAAATCATTGGCGGTTAAACATTTTTTAAATGGGGTTTCTTTCAATTCCGTATGGTGCACAAATAAGGCGCGCTACTGATTTTGAAAAAGCTTCCCCATAAGGCCTGTACTGCCAATTAATAGAGGACAAACTATAGGTAATAAATCGTGAACAATATTAAATTGATTGGGAAACGGAATCTTCAGAAAAAAGAAAGGGAAAGTATGTTTTTTTTTTGTTTCTTTTATATACCTGTGAAAACCAGTCTTCAGCTTTTTGGTACACCGTGAAGGCACCGTCCATATCACCCGTACTTTCAATGTATTGACCCCACCATTTCAGCATCTTAGGGTCTTTGGCTGTTTGCATGTATTGCTAAAAGTATATAAATGGTAAACATTTACTAAACATGTTTAAGCTTTTTGAAATTAATTTAAAAAAAATTTAAAGTTTTTTTTTTAATTTTATTTTTCCTACACATTATCTGGAAAGTTTAAGGTTACCTTCATTGCTATTGGATGATCCAATAACATTTGTGTGATATTTTGCACTGGGTTTTGGGTCTTTTCGAAATATTCGAGGGCCTCTTTGATTTTTCCCTCTTCTTTGAGCTGTTCTCCTTTAAGGAAATAGGTGTTCTTTAAATGCACCCTATCACCTTTTTCTGCAATTTCTAAAGCCTGCCAAAAATTATTCATCTAGTCAAAGAATCCTTTCAGTAAGATCATATATATATATATACCTCATCGATAGCTCCACAACTCTGTAGCAATTTGTTCAGCAAATCTAAGCGGCCACATTTCTTATACAATTCTTGTGCTTCTTCAATCATTCCCAGCTCCACAGCCAGCACTGCCACTTTGGCATCTTTTTCCAAATCATCGTCATCTATGGCTTGTCTTATGGCCCTTACTGAGCGGGCTTTTTTCAAATGGCCTAAACACACCTTCGCCACATCCAATCGTCCCGTTTGAACACACATCTTTGCTAAATTAGTCCACACAACCTTTGATTGTAAGGAACGGATACATCTATAAAGGACGATGCAGGAATCCATAATACGCATCATCGTCATCTAACAAGACAATTATAAAGTACTTACCGATATGCCAAGTCCATATTGCCCTCGGCAACATTCAAACTAAAATTCAAAACCATTTTGCGTGTATCCTCGTCGCAATTCTCCAAACCGATAAAGTCCTGCAGGGACCGTTTCTTCACAACACTAATGTCTAGGGTTATCTACATATAAATAGAATGAGAAAGAGGGAATGTGTGTGATTAATCTTCTTTTCATTTAGATACGGTACAAGGAAGGAAAATAAATGTGCTTCCCTGGGACCAACACACAAAACATTACCACATTCGGTGCACACAAATTGACTAATTGCTCTCCAGATGCTAGATTAAGCATCTCCAGCACTTTAAGGGTGCATTTATCTGCAGCGTGGAACATAACAATTGCTTGTGTCTCACAGTAGCCTTCCAGTTTGGTGGCGTTAGCAACGACTTTCTTTGAATGTGACGATGATAGTAATGCATTCGATTCGGCAACAGCTTGTGCTCTTTTTTCTTTTCGTGCTCCATTTTGTTGTTCCTCTTCCTGTTGAAGTTTTCTGCGTTGATGATGTTGTGCTTGCTGTGCAATCGAACGTGCTTCAATAACTAGCAAACGACTATCATCAGTATCCCAAAAGAAAACTATTGGCAATCTATTGGTGAACGACCAACGAGTGTGTGAGAGTAGAAAATAAAAAAAAAATTTACCATCCGTTCGTTCTACTTACCTTGGAACGGATTCCCCTGCGTCGTTCATGAAATCGTAATGACGCATTATATCCCTTTCGAAATCCCAGCAGTACAATCGTCCATCGGGCATGAGACTCTCATTGGCAATTACTACAGCAAGATGACTGCCAACAGCATTGCACTTCGCCAGGATTACCTCGCCAAAATTCTCAAATAAATCATAGCCCGATTTGGGGTGGATCAATGGTTTGGGGTCGTGACGTGTTACATCGAACACCTTGATGTAGCCATTCATTGTAAATATTGTCAAGTAATTGCTGGTAAGGTCACATCCAATAATCTTACCTGTCCAAAGGAGAAGTATATATTATATGCGTTTGAGAACAAGAAGGTACCTCATTACAGTAATTGGCACAGTGGTAACAAAGTAAATATACAATATACATATATTGTTATCGAGATCCTTGAATTATGTATAAATGGATGCGAGTGTTAGAATGTTTTTTACATACATTGGAATTGTGTATTTTTTAATCAGTCTATAAAATTCTATAAATTGGATTTAGAAACGAAAATGCACAACTGGGTCCCAACTTTTAAAATTAAGAATCTATGTTAATACAAATGATTGCATCTTTAAATAAACACGAGTTAAAAAGTGAGTTTTATTTTAAAAATACATTATTTATAATATATTTGCTGATAAAATATTTTAATATTATAATACTTTTAAAGAAAATGAGGAGCTTCTGTCTGCCAGAGATATTATATCACAAGAAACAACAAACGTTCTTATTTCCCATCAATGTAATTTTAATTTATGATGTCGAATCACTAATAAAAAAACTCCCTCCCCCACCGACTACTAATAAGGTTGATAAATGTTTTTAACACAATTATTCAGTACTCATCATCGCCAAAAATTACTCGATATATCGTACTCACTCACCCTCAGTATCACTTGACTGAATCTCATTTAAAATCACTCCACCAATAGAGAAAATTTTCACATCATACGACGTAAGGCAAAGTATATTCTGGTCATGCATGAAAAGTGCCAAGCACTCACAACTGAATGTCTGCATCAATCGTATCGTAAGTCCATCTCCAGAATCCAATGTCGTTGAACTATTTACAATGCTGTAATCCGTTGATGATGATGTTTCCAGAACAATCTTCCCAATTCTATACGCAACAATAGTTCGACCATTACTCAAAGCCAAGTGCTGCTCTGACAATGCCAGCGTTGTAATCGAGATATCAGCTTGAACCAGAGTTGATTTGCCGGTCGAATGCTCGACATAGATCTGATTAGCGCTACGTTGAACCGCCCAGATGTCACGTGTATGGCAAGATATCAAAGGTTGTTCCTGCGAAACAAAAGAGACCATTATTGGTATTGAATGGATATAGTCTTTTTGCAATCGAGGTCCCACCTCAGCACACATTGCTCACCTTCAACACATAGACATTTGATATGCAATTAATCATGATGCACGGTTTGGCCATCTCATTTACACCCCAAAAGCACTGCTTGATTGCACCTCGTACTGTTGATATATTGTTCAATTGCCACGAATTTTCCGGTGCATTGACAAAGTAATTAACAGTTCGCTTCCAGGTATACAGGTTGCCTTGATTGGTGCCGGCACATAGCGTCTGGTTGTCCGGGCAGTATGCGAGGCAGGTGAATACTTCATTTACGGATTGGCTTTGGTGTCGCTGATGATGTTGCTGATTGGGTTTTTGGTATTTTTGTACGAAGCTGGAAGTGGCTAACGTGGATTCACCACCTGACGCTGCCATTGCACCTGTTGATGAAGAGTTTGACCCGGGTGAAATTACCGTTGGTTGTTCTGTTCGATAAGGAAATCGAAGGGCAAAAAATAAGAATTGATATGATAATGAAGTACAGCTACAATGGAAATAAATGTTGAGTAAAAATACCTGAGCTAGGTAAATCCATTTTGAGCAAAAAGTTCTCGCTGGTATCGATGTCCCACACACGAATGGAGAAATCACCTGAAATTATGCAAAGTAAATTTTAAGTCGATTTTAGACAAACGCAATAAACTTAAGTTCGAACAACATTAATACTTTCTATTATCTTATGCTGTACTTAATTTGGTTTCTTAATTTAACTCTTCATACAAAGGTATGTTCATACAAACGAACCTGTTATTATAGCCAAACAATTTCCAGCCCAAGAGACTGCTCCATTATTTCCGGGAATTTTCCCGCTCAACTTGACTCTGTCAAGCTCTGTAAGAGTTCCTGAAGATTCAGCTAGAAAGTGTGTCACAGTCATATCCTCCATCAGACAAACAATGGCATCTCTGAAAAAGATTACAATTATGACGGAGTTTCGTGTGGTTGACATGTACCTTTTTGGATGCCATAACACCTGCGTAATGGGAACAGTGTTACTCTTTAAGAGTTCTGAACACGTTCCGCCCTGATTTAAATAAAATATAACACCCGACTGTGTCCCCACATAGAAGCAGTGGTTATCTTTCACACCAGAATGTGTCAGGTTTCTTGCCGCCGTTCTAGGCCTCCAGTTGGTAAAAGTATCCAATGCAGACTCATCTCCAGCTACAGCTGCTTTTGCTAAATTCGTTAACTCTGTTCGAACTGGGCTATCCACCGACTTGCGAAAGGTTATATTCATTAAAGCATCTCGTAGGTCATGTGAGAACATGGTCAAAAATTGATATTGTCCATCACATCGCCAACCTGTGAGTAAACCAATAGAGTCTGCAGTGACCATTCTACCACCCTTTTCACTGAATTCTAAAAGTATAATTGGAGCTTTGTGAGGACCTTGGACACTAGCGAATTCTCTGTGCCCATCAAACCAAACATGAAGTTCCCCATTTTCCCAACCAGTTACCAACAAACGCTTCTCAGGGTGCCAAGCTAAAGAAGTAGCTTGAGATATTGGATGAACTGGGTATGAAACATCACGAAGAGGTTCTCCCTGTATTTGGAATACTATGAAACACAGGTTGTACAAATAAATGGATTAACTTACAGAGTCATCGAATATTGTCACAGAACCACCACGATCTTGGCTATAGGAAGCAACTGCAAACACTGGTTCATTTGGATGCCAGCGCCCGATTGTGCTTACAGCATCAGAATCCAGAAATTGTACTTTTGAATCAAAGTATAAAGTCATTTTTAGGGCACTAAATTTTATTAATAAAAAAGAGAACTAAACTTTTTGATGTTTAGGTTTTGAAAAACAAACCGTTGTCGTGGATACCAACGCTTAGCAACGGTTATATACACATTTTTGTAAGCAGTGCTCTTAACGTCGGCAAGGTAGTTTACACGGTTTGTGTCTTAAATAAAAAGCTTCTAGAGTTCATGTATCTACAACAAAATGTTTATACTCACATACAGTCATACCAATATATTTTTGTAAAGACCCTCATATATTTTTAATTTCAACTTTGCATATAAACACTATAGTAGCTCTGCCGTCGACGATTTTTTGATTGTGAGAAATTTCGTAAATGGCGCTGTTCGCACAAAGAATTTAGTGTAGAGTAGATTTTGTGCGAAAGAGTTGACTATAGTATTTTGACTCTGACAACAATGACGAGGATGAGCAGCTTGAATTTTCGGAAAATTGAAAAGAAGAACCGAGTCGATGCCAAACAATTCTCGCAGTATACCTACTTAAGTGAGGAAAATAAATATATTTTCCATATGGCAACCAAGGTTACATAACTAAAATTTGTATACAAAATCATCTTATGTTTAGTTATTAAAAGATACCATTCAGTTATATGTTGCCACATTTCAGTATCTCTTTGTGGAAAGAATGTAGATTTTAAATTTTCTGTTTAGTTTTGATGTAAGGTAGGTAAGTACCTATAAGAAATCAAGTTAAAAAATAAAAGTTTGTTTTATAAATCATGTGAGACTTTTTAAGTCGCTAGGACGCTTAGGGTTGCCGCAAATTAAGATGTCAACATTGATACCCGTATCCATGATTTTCTTCCAATAAAGCAAGTTTTATTATTATTAATAATAATAATAATAATAATAAAGCAAGTTTTGCATCACCAATTTATAACTTTATTTCTATAAAATTTGTAAATTTTATTGAGTTATTTACTTTTAAAAAATTTGCATACATCAAATGTATGCATACAACAACAACACAAGATCTTGCGAAATTCGAATCCGTTCCGGATCAGATGTTAGTAGGAAGCATTTTCAATGGAATATGTAATTGTGACGTCACATTGTTTCGTCAGCAGCTACATTCTATTCTAATAGGTAGCTTGCCACATTTCATATAGTTCAGCATTAAAGCTAGCACCTACACATTCAGAAGCAGCCAAATATTTATTTTCCACCATGCATACAGCCATACATAATAAATAAATAACTTCCAATTCCCTTTTTTTATGACAATACATTATCAAAATAAAAACGAATAAGCTCAAAGAGAAAAAGTCAACAATTATAATTTTCATCTTCTTCCAACTCTTTGAAATTTTCTATATGCCTTCTCGTTATAATATTCCCCAGTTTGTATCCCTCAAAATCTCTCCCAACAACAAGCCACTCCTCCAAAAGTCTCCCAAAGAGCTAAAGCTCACAACTTTTCCAGATGGCGCTTCGAGCAATCGAGAAGTTCGAAAATGTTGCCACATACGATGGACGTACTATAGAAATGTATATACAATGATTTTATTTAACCAAACAAAACTTGTAAACATATTGCAGCAATATGACGCTTCAACCTTATTTGTATAATCTCCTGTCACTTTTTATATTTTTATGATGCAAATCATTGAATTTCAAAGAAATAGGTACATATGTAAATGAAATAATTCCAATTCCATTTGAATTTGTCAGTCGCAAAGTTATTGAAAGCCAACTAATCATACAATAAACTAAATAAAGTACAAAATAAAACTTAACATAGACAAAGTACAATTTTTTTTACTTCGCTAACTGTCCTCAGTCAATAACTTTCACAATGACCTCCGAGTTTTTGCAAATTGCCGGTGCTATGATGCTACCGAATGTGGGAGGTTTTGTCAATGGGCAAATCACCAGGAGACACATTGATAGTTGGTATCGCCACCTGAACTTCCCATCGTACCGACCACCAAATTGGATTTTTGCTCCAATGTGGACATCACTATACTCTGGAATGGGATACGCCTCATATTTAGTTTGGAGAGATGGAGGTGGTTTCGGTGGAGATGCTCGATTGCCACTTATAGCTTATGGCACTCAATTAGCCCTCAACTGGGCATGGACACCTATCTTCTTCGGAAAGCAGAATATGTTGGGAGTAAGAAGCACCGTTCGTGAAACAAACTGTTTATTAACTTCTCGATTCTCTATCTTTTCAGGGTTTAATTGACTTACTGGCATTGACTGCCACATCTTCTCTCTGTGGTGTTCTCTTCTTTAAGATAAATAAAGTCGCAGGTTGTATTTTCATTCCATATGTAGCATGGCTTAGTTTTGCTTCTATGCTGAACTATTCCGTTTACAAGCTGAACACTGGCGACAAAGATAAGAAAGCCATTGAGGCTCCAACTTCAAAGAAGGAATGAGTTTATTGTAAAATGTTGAAAGCATTGCATTTCCATTGAATCGGGCTAAGGTGAGCTTCGTGCAAATCCAATGTTCAATGTTGTATTTGATTTTGCTCAGTTTTACTCTGTCTTGAACAATTCCACAAGCGGTGCAGATTTTGTTTTAATTATAAGCGTAAATTGTTGAAACTTTACTTAATTTTGGTTGAGTATTAAAAAAATAAATTTTATTTTTATGGTGCAGTTAGTTATTTTGTTTTTATTTTAATTGCGATTAATGCAGTTCAGAGATTGTTAGGAAGATCCCGCATTTCAGCTATTTTGACAGTATCGCATCAACTGTTAAGTAGAGTGAACTTGAATGTTGGCGTCTCCTTTGGATGGCGACAAAATTTTTCACAAATGGCGACAGTATTGTGAAGTAGCTTTTAAGTCAACACATTCCCAGGCTTTAATTTTCTTTAGCGGCTCCTTACAACAAAGGAGTTCCCAACATCACAGTTTTGGGTAAATAAACCATAGATAAAATCCAGAATGTTAGAATCCGAAACACTCGCGATTCCTTAAATGGTTTGCATGCAAGGCATTCGATCGACAACCACGACATCTGATATGGGTGGTCCTACGGCAACGAGGAGTTCCGGATAATCATAGTTTGTACAAGCAAATCAAGACAAAGGTTAGATGCACTGCAGAAGTCATCAAAAAATATCTAATTAAAGTTGGCCTACAATAAGGAAGAGTCTCCTCTACACTTTATTGAAGTTCTTTATTATCTACTTGAAGATAAGATGGCGGACCACAAATTGAATTAGTTGTTTTTTACTGTCGATGAAGCCATCAAAGATGAATCATTAAGCCTTGCAACGAGCACTTTATATTGGAGAGAAAGGATATCGCATATGGATATGCGCCATAAAAACACCCATTTATGGCGCCCATTTTTTGATCCACTCAGGCCGATTGTCTGAATATCAATTATCGGAAAAGTGTAGGGTGAATGAAATAGCATGAAAACTCTGCCTCTTTTGTGACCGAAAAATTCACCCTTTACAACAGTATTTAAAAAGCTTGATCGAATCTAACGTAAGAAGATCCGAAAAAACCTTTACGTACTTCAACGTAATAATGACGACATTCCGTTACAATTGCGAAGCTGGACTCAGTCATGGAAAAATCCAGAACCGGCAGAACCGGTTGTGATATGGAAGAAAACGATTCCGACTGCTCGCTCATAGTTTTGTTGTTTGATCTACTTTTACTTAAATTTTAGACGCGCACCTTAAAAACTCAGGTGAATTCAGAATATTTTTTTAGAAACCTTTAAGATTGTATTGTGTTGCTACCACTTGACTTATCTTGTATTCACGTATTCTGGGCTCTTACCGCACAGAAGAGTAGCTGTCGGTCTCACATTGATCACCGATAAACCTCACGCGACAATTGGAGTTAGATTGTGTAGATAAAATCAGATTACTTACACCATGTCCGGACAGAAACACAGGTCTCTACCCTTCATAATTATCCCAGAAGAAACCAATATTAAAAACACTCATTTTGCAAGCATATAATATGTATGATGTATATATATTTTTTTATTAATTTCAAAGAAAAACAAATTAACAGCGAAAAAAGGTACAAAACTTTGTTTACAAAGTTAATTATATAAATATTTTAAATTGTGTTCTTTATAATAATTTAATTAACAGTCAGTTTTTATTTTAAGTATCATCTCACAAGGATGAGGAACTTTTGTATTGTCCAAAATATAAGTTTCTTTATTACTCCCAATCACACAAAAGCCAATTAAATATTATATATTAGTAGTCTGTTTAATATATTTCCAATTATTTAAACAGACATAAATAAAACAACTATATTTTTTAATGAGTATTTTTCTCAGAGTGGGTTGGGTATGTGCAGGATTTCTAAAAAGTACATTAAAAAAAACCCTAAAACCAAAAAAAAAAAAAAACTAAAATCTACTAAATAAAATACAAGTTCGTTGTAAAACCATAAAGGAGAAAAATGCCTTGATGTCTTTAGTTTTTAAAAGAAAAGAAAAACAAATCTCAAACTGGCAATAAAAACAATGAATAGAAATGCAAATATATGGAAGGATGAAACTGATATGAATGGTGAATGGAAGGATGATTCGGTGGCGGTCTGGTTTGAGCATTAACTTGAGCAAAGAACACTTGGTTTAGGTGTGTTTTGAAGATCACTCCTGCAGCTATTTTAAGTAACAAAGAACGAGATAAGAAGCTTGAGGAACTTTCGTGAGTAACAATACGTTTGAGTAGGACTAGAATAATGTGTTAAGGCGAAGCGAGTAGGCCCAATTTTAAGGAACATTAGTCGTTGTGATGTATTTATATGATGATGACGATGGGGCGATGGAGGACACGGTTCTTCAATGCTGCTGGGTGAAAAGATCTCACGTCATCGTCTATTTTTTTGCCGGTTGTGGTTGAGCAGCATTAGGTTGCGGTTTTTGCTGGGGCTGTGGAGATTTTGCTTTCGGTTTTGGCTGTTGAGGTTTTGGTGAGGCCTGCTTTGGCTGTTGTTGTTGTGACTTAGGTGATGGTGGCTCTAGTTTGGCAGGTGATTGAGGAGCCGCTGCTTCGGTCTTAACAGCAGATGCTGGATCTTGTTTAGTTGGAGAGGTCTGAGTTGGTTTTTGCTGAGGCTGAGGCTTTGGAGCGGTCGCTGGTTTTGGAGACGGTTGTTTTGGCTGCTGTTGAGGCTTAGGAGATTGTTGCTTATCCCGAGGTTTCGGTGCATTTTGCTTTGGTGGTTGTTGCTTTGTTGGACTACCTTGCTTTGGTCTTGGCGACTGTGCCTTGTTGTTCTTTAGTTGCTGTTGTTCTGGCTTTTTAGAGTCAGCACTGACCACTGGTTCGATAATTTTAGGTGATTCGGGCTGTTTTTGTTGCAAATCAGCTGGTTTGGCAGCTTCAGATGGTTTTGACGATACAACTGCTGCAGCTAGAACATTAGCTGATGTTGGTGATGGCACTGGTTCAGATTGCTCTTGTGATTTGATCACATCAGCAAGTGTTAATGGCTTAATTTCAGGTTTTGATTGCACTGCGGCTGGCTGTGAAGTTTCAAGTTGTTTAGCTGCCTCTGGTGTATTAGAAGCTTCCATTGGTTTTGACGGTGCTGGTGTCTTTGGTGTTTCAACTGTCTTAGGAGCTTCAACAGGTCTTAGCGTTTCGGGTGTCTTTGGAGGTTCCCCTAGCTTAGGAGCATCAATTGGTTTCGGTAATTCTGGTGCTTCCACTGGCTTGGGCGCTACAGCTGTTTTTGGTGCTTCTACTGGTTTAGCAACTGATTTTGGCGATTCTGATATCTTTGTTGCTTCTACTGGCTTCGAAGCTGAAACTGACTTTGGCGATTCTGGTGTTTTTGGTTGTTCCACTGGCTTAGGTGCTGCAACAGGCTTTGGCAATTCCGGTGTCTTTGGTGCTTCCACTGGCCTAGGAGCGGCAACAGGCTTTGGTGATTCTGGTGTCTTTGGCGCTTCCACTGGCCTAGGAGCTGCAACTGGCTTTGGTCCTTCTGGTGTCTTTGGTGTTTCCACTGGCATAGGAGCTGCAACTGACTTTCGTCCTTCTGGTGTCTTCGGTGCTTCCACTGGTCTAGGAGTTGCAACTGGCTTTGGCCCTTCTGGTGTCTTTGGAGCTTCAACTCGCTTTGGAGATTCTGGTGTCCTTGTAACGTCAGCTGGCTTAGATTCCGAAATTGGTTTGGGTGCCTCTGGTGTTTTGGTTGCTTCGACTGTCTTGGGTGAATCAATTGTTTTAGGTGTTTCTGGTGTTTTAGGAGCTCCAGGAGCTTTTGTAGTTTGTTTTCCACTTTCACGAGGTTTTGTTGCTGGTGCTGATTTGTTTGCATTTTCAGGAGATTTTGGTGACTCCAATGCCTTCTCTACAAGTTTTGTTTGTGTTTCCGGCTTTTGCGATGCCGGAACCGGACTTTGAACTGCTCCAGTTGCTTTTGATTCTGAAGTTCTTGGACTTCTTGGTGTTTTCTTTGATGATTCTGTTTGTTTATTTCCAGAAGTTGGTACCTGAGCAGGTTTTGGGGCTGTTTTCGGTTTGGGTGTTTCTACAGTCTTTGGTGTTTCCGCTGTCCTAGTAGTATCCACCTGCTTCGGTGGGATAACCAGTTTTAATTCTTCTTTGGGTTTTGCATCTTGTTGTGTTGTTGGTGCTTTTGGAGTTTCTTCTGGTTTGGATGCTTCAATTGATTTTGCAATATCTGCTGGTTTGGAAGGTTCTAATGGTTTAGAAGCCTCCACTGGTTTTGCTACTTCTGCTGCCTTGGAAGCATCTACTGGTTTTGCTTTGGGAGCTGATTCGACTGGTTTAGCAGCCTCAACTGGTTTTGGAGCCTCTGTCTTATTAATTGACTCAGCGGGTTTTGGTGCATCTACTTGTTTTGCTTGCTCCACTGGTTTCGGAGTTCCCACAGGTTTTGCTGCATCTGCGGCTGTAGGCACATCCGCTTTTTTAACAACTTCTACTGGTGATTTAGGAGCTTCAACCGCCTTAGTTGCTTCAACTGGTGTAGTAGGTTCCACTGGTTTAGCTGCTTCTACAGATTTGAGTAACTCAATGGCCTTAGGAGTTTCGACTAACTTAGATGTTATCTCAAGAGGCTTTGCTGCATCTGCTGGTTTTGCTGGTTCTACAATTGCTTTTGGAGTTTCTATCGGTTTTTCCTTTGGTGTTTGCTTAGATGCCTCAACAGGTTTTTCGGGTTTAGGCGTTTCAAAAGTCTCTTTCGGTTCATCCTTCTTTGTCGCTTCAGTTTGTTTAGTTTCTTTTGGGGCTTCAGCTACCTTCGGTTTAGTGCCTGTCTTTTTATTCGCATCTTGTACTGGCTTTTGCACTTCTGTTTTCTCAGTTGCTTCTGAAATTTGAACCGGAGTTAGTTTTGATGGTTTTGTAGCATCAGCCGGTTTTGAACCATCTGTAGTTTTAGCCTCTGCTGCTACATCCACTTTTTTTAAAGCTTCTTTGTTCTTTTTTGCTTGTGTCTGTTCTACTTTTTTAGTCTGAATCTTTTCTGGTTTAACCTCAGCTTCTTTAGGTTTATCTCCTTTAGCAGCTGCTTCAATAATGGGTGTTACTTCACCACCTTTACCCTTTTTACCTCCTTTTCCTTGACCAACTCCAGCTTTCTGTTCTTTTTTAGCTTCATTTACATTATTTACATCATTATGCTTCACTTGTTCTTTCTTTGTACTATCATTGGATGGTTTATTCTTGTTGTCACCTTTCTTTCCTCCTTCCTTACCCTTCTGCTCTTTCTTGGATTTATTATCTGTTGTCTTTTTATCTAAGACTTCTCCTTTTTTTAAACTCTCTTCATTTACAACTTTATTTTGCTCTAAATCCTTTTGTTCCTTGACGATCTCCTGTAGTTCTTTGATTTCCTCAGCTAAAGGAACAATGACCGGATTGACCTCGTACTTCGAAGCCTCTTCGAAATCACCCACCAAGGTGGGCACATCATCTTCTTCAACCACACTACTCAGATTTTTATGCGCCGCATTAATGTTACTGGCAAACCTCCTCAACTGCACAACAGTCTCCTGGCCCAGTTGTGGCAAAATTTCTGGCAACATCTCAACAATCTTCTTGTTTTCTCCATGTCCAGTTATGGCAAATGTATTGGCCGACAAAGATGCCTGTGCCTTGGGGTTATTAAAGTGAATCACACTCAGATCGTCCTTGATAATGTTAACCTCTTCGATGCCAGGAATCGTGCTCACCGACAACTTCTTTAACGAACTCTGCAACTTCTTGTCATCGGTGGCTGCTGTCTGGTGAACAACCTTCTTCTTGCGGCGTGGAGTACCCTTTCCACCGATTCTTACCTGAGCCTGAAGGCGTTTTAACTTTTCAACATTCATTTTTTAACGACAATTCTGCTGCGACAGCAGGGGATGTTTTACAAAATTACGATGTGCTAACTTCGCTTATGCACTCTGGTTTCTGCACCCGGCTGAACTTTATGGATTTTCACAAAAACTAAAACGCCTTTCCAAATGAAAACTGCGTTTTTATGTTACCTATAATGAAATGTTTTTAATTTCACAACTTAAATGTGTTGTCCTTACTTACTTTCACAGAAATTTTAGTTTTCTATAAAATTTTCTCACCTACTCTCGATAGATGGAAAAAATTTTCGCCAAAATGGCCGAGTGAAAGGAATTTTCATACAACGATGGAACGACGACGATGAACAGAGAAGACGACGATGAAGTAAAGTGGACGACGATGCGGCGAACAAATGAATGAGTACCATGAGTTTTCCCAAATTATCATTAAAAAAGGGGGGAAAGAAATACGCAAGTAGAATTTCCCAACCCCATAGAAGAATTTTCTCAACGAAGAACACACGCACATAGTGACATTGGAAACCCGAATGTACAAGTTTTCTTAATTTGAATTCAAAAAAAATAAACTGAATCTATTTTAAAATTTATGAAATAATTTTACTTTTCTAAAGTTTGTTTTACAGTTTGAACCAATTGGCGCATATTACGAATGTTAATGGCTGTAAAGGTCTCCTGCACTGTTTGGAGTACCTTCAACTCGTCCTGGATTATGCTTTGAATATCAAGATATTTGCTGTTTTCTGTTTCAATCGCAGAAATCATCACAGAGTTCTGGAATGGATTTATAGCTCTGGTCTTCTTATAAAATCCTTACACTTACCTCTAAGAATTGTTTTCTCCAGGTTTCAACTTCTCTTTCCAGCTTATTTTCATCGTCTTTGGTGTATCCCTTCATGTGACTGAAATCTTGAGGAAGCAGAACATTGTCGGGAACAGAAAAATTTTGTTCATCTAGTTTCTCAATAGTTTTAAGAGTTTTCTCAAATGAAGCAAACATTTTTTCACATAATTCTTTTTGGATGTTAATCAATTTGATGGATGTTTCTCGGGATATGTTAGACTTTTTTATCAGAGTATTAATGAACTGGGTGAGAAGTGATGAGAGATGTTGTTTGATTACATAGCGTCCTAATTATATTTGAATTTTAACACGATTTTTAAAACTTTCTTTTTAGAACAACTTACTTTCAAGTTTCATTTGTTCAACGGAAAATCCAAAATTTTGGATTTCATATTCAGCGTTTATCATTTTGTTCATTTTTTGTATTGATTAAAGTTAAAACTTGAGTATTTTATTTTTGTCGTTGTTTTGAATTTTTAAAAATTTACTTTTCGGTAAGTTTTGACAAAAGGATAATAAATTTGACGAAGGGAAATTTGTATGTTCTCGAAAAGTGTGTTCAGCAAAGAACTGGAAGACCATAGCGCCAATTAAAGCTGGTCACTCACCTGGAAATTTATTTGTAGCGACTTCTTTCTGTTTCCATCGAATTTGGAATTGGTTTTTTCCCTTGTATGTATATTTTAATGTAATATTAGGCGAGTTTATATTTCTAAGCGCTCAAAGGAGCAAGCGAATCCAAGAATTTTTAGGCTCAGTTTTTTGACTGCATTAGCGTAATTTTTTTTCTGAACAGAGGTCATATAAAATGGGCTATTGACATGCAATTTCTGCCACGGCTAGCTATATGCTAAATAAAGAAAATATTTTTTAAGCCAACGGCGATTTCATTTGTTTGCAACGGTAGGACCACAAGTCATCAACTTGTACTAAAAGTGAGTGGAGCCTCCTGAGATGATGTTCTATTTATTTATTATTCTATGGGTAGGACTAAAAGCTTTGTCAAACAAAGACCGTGTTTAGACTGGCAAATTTGAGACCGGACTGACAAAAGTTTGTAGGCGAGAGGGGTGAGTACACTCTCGTGAGGCAGCTTCAAACTGTAAACATCGGAAGCGTGAGTACTGTTCCAATTCCAAATTCAAGTTTTTTCCCATTATGTTCATTCCTTGGCTGTCGATGTGCTGACATCGCAGTATTTTTATAAATACGCTAGATTCAGAGTATTAGAAAATGAATTCTTAGAAAAAGAAACAAACAGAAGCATTAATAATAATTTATGGATGTTATCTTCTTTTAGAAAATGCAAAAAATTCGCGTCGAACAACTATCTCACTTCATAAAAATTATACCCGCTTTAAGTGGGAGGTCCTCAATTGAGGATCTGTGTAATCACGAGAGTACGCACCACGCCAGACTCAAATTTCCCAGGCTAAACACGGTCAAAGCGTGTATCAAACTCAAATCGTAAACACGGCAAGCATAATTACCATTGACGATCGTCGTTTCACCGTTGCTCTCTCTCTATTTTTCTATTAAGATATGGTAGAGACAGCATCTGCATGTTTCGTTTTACACGATCTGTCTCCTGGCAATACCTTTCGTAAATTTATTGTTTAATTATTTTAACGATAGAAAGAAAATAATAGTGCACAGCTCATACAAACATAAGGGCCAACCATAATAGTCGTAAGCAAACGAAAGCTAATGTCATAGTTCTACGTCAAGTTTCCTTAAGTGCCGCCATTACCTTCAGTCGACCATAATGGTCGAACGCACACGCAAGCCAATTTCACATGTATTTGGCTGGCTGTCAGATTTACGTACGTAAACTGCGCTCTGGAGCGCTCTTTACGTACGGAGGCAAAAGTGAACGAAAACTTGCCGAAACTGAGCAATCCGACATTATGTGCGCACTATACAAATTCCTTGTTCTCGCTAATTTCGTACGGCACCGTACGTACCAATTCTTCTATTATGGTTCTGCCTATACACGTTGCTTTGTTTGGTATCAAGTCATTGACGTATTAGATATGGACCGCCAGTCGGTTGAAATTTTCATACAAACAGCCAAAAAATGTTGTTCCAGCTAAAAGCGGTTAAAATACGCCATCATCTTTTGGTGTTAAATACGTGTACTAATTTCGCGTTTAAAATTTAAATAAAACGACGACATATTCATATACAAGTAACTCAATGCCATGTAGAGTGGATTTGTTTTGTATAATAAAACTAGTTTGATTACAATTTTCACCTAAATATATTAAAATTAAATGATCAATTCAAACAAGCGTAGCACTGCTAGGCAGATTCCCTGCTAGTAGTTGATGGCACCCCTAGTTATGTTGGAACACGCGTGAAGTTAGCTATACTGGCGGCCCATACCTAATACGTCAATGTATCAAGTTGAGTAAAACTACATTGCAGATATTGGAGCCTCCTGAGTCAACTTAGGAGGCTCCACCCACTTTTGCCTACAAACTTTCAAAACTGCAGAGATTTAACTCTGTATGCGTTCCCGTGTATTTCAAATGGGTCTGTCGAATTTGTATAGACCATACATTCTTACAATTTTGCATTTTGCTGTTCACACGTATTCATGTATAGAAAACCGCGTTTATATTTTTTTTCTACGGGAGGAGACGGAGGATTACAAGTTGATGACCTGTGTATGGGTGCAAGCCATCTTAAAACAAAACTATTTAAAAGACAAAAGGTAAAATTCTTTGAACACGTTCATTTCTCGATAACATCTTGTTATCGGTGAGCACGTTTCTTTTGTTTTGAATTTTCGTTCTGTCAACCATAATTTGTGCACGATACTGCAGAAAAGTTTTATTTTTATTTTTAAATTGTCTTTTTCTAATAAAAAACCAGTAAAATGTATCAAAATCTTTTCAAAAAGCCACGATTGTTCGAAGCCAAAGTAGAAGAATCCCCACAATCTGGCCCACACACTGTGCAAGCACGTCTGATTTCAGACACGGGGGAAGAAGCAGGTCCACCCATCGATCTACCTTCAGGAATCACAGTCGAACAACTTGGTCTCATTTGCAATGCTCTGCTCAAAAATGAAGATCCTACACCCTATCTTTTTTTTGTCAACGAAGATGAAATCAAGCAAACACTAGACAAAACTCTCGACTTAAAAACTATCGACACAGAAAATGTCATTGACATCGTTTACCAACCGCAAGCAGTGTTTAAAGTTCGCCCAGTCACTCGATGTACGAGTTCTATGCCCGGGCATGCTGAAGCTGTTGTTTCGATTAGCTTCAGTCCAGATGGACAGCATTTGGCAAGTGGTTCGGGAGACACTACAGTTAGACTTTGGGATCTCAATACAGAGACACCTCATTTTACATGTTCCGGTCACAAGCAATGGGTTCTGTGCGTATCATGGTCACCAGATGGTAAAAAGCTTGCTAGCGCATGTAAAGCAGGAGTTATTTTGATCTGGGATCCTGAAACTGGTAAGCAAGTAGGGAGGCCGTTAACTGGACATAAGAAGTGGATAAACTGCTTGAGTTGGGAACCTTACCATCTTGATCCGTTATGCCGGAAATTAGCCAGTGCTGGTTCCGATGGAGATGCCAGAATTTGGGATACCGTCCTGGGCCAATGTCTAATGGTCATAGCTGGTATGTAATTTGTTTTCTAATTATTTTAAAGCTTCATGATGCTTAATGTTGAAATCTTTTTCTTTTCCAGGTCACGGAATGTCGGTGACCTCTGTACGATGGGGTGGATCAGGTTTGCTATTCACCTCATCCAAAGATCGAACTGTCAAGATGTGGCGAGCTGCTGATGGAGTTCTATGCAAAACTTTCACCGGTCATGCCCATTGGGTGAACTACATTACACTTAGTACAGATTATGTTCTCCGAACTGGTCCATTTCATCCAGTGACAGACAGAAGAAAATTATACACCGAAATTCCAGGTAGATTATTGAACTCTCTAAAAAAAACGTTTTATTAAAATTTCCATTTTTAGTTGAAGAACTCAAAGACATGGCTCTACAGCGTTTTAATAAAGCTTGTCCTGATGGTGTAGAGTCTTTCGTGTCATGTTCCGATGATTTCACACTGTATCTCTGGAGGTCGAATCAATCGAAATGCATTGAACGCATGACTGGCCATCAAAACGTCGTTAACGATGTAAAGTACTCTCCGGATGTAAAATACATCGCTTCGGCGTCATTTGATAAGTCAGTTCGATTGTGGCGTGCTGAAGATGGAAAATTTATAGCCACATTCCGAGGACATGTCCAAGCCGTTTACACCTTAGCATGGTCAGCTGATTCAAGACTTGTTCTAAGTGGAAGCAAGGATTCAACGTTAAAGGGTGAGTAAGATCCTAGAAGACGAATCCGAAATAAGAATACATAATATCTAGTTCAAACAAAACACTTGCAACTTTTAATATATTTCTCAACTATAAACAAATTTGTCTTTCCAGTTTGGAGTGTGCAAACCAAGAAACTCGCGCAAGAACTACCGGGCCATGCTGACGAAGTATTTGGTGTCGACTGGGCTCCAGATGGTTCTAAAGTAGCTTCTGGTGGCAAGGACAAAGTGGTTAAACTGTTAGTTAGCATAAAATGCATTTTTTCCATTTCATTAATTTTTCTCTATACTTTTCCAGGTGGCAGTACTAAGGCAAAAATAAAAAAATACTTTTTTTTTTTGTTAATTTATAGAAAAATAAAATGTGTACTATTTTTATAATGTAAATAATTATATATCTTTCCACTTAAGAGTATGTAACACAGGCTCAGTTTTAAAATACTCTTTTGGAACAGCACCATCGGTTTGTAAAGCTTTTTTAGCGGCGAAAAATCCCATAGCAACGCATTCTTGCTCAGATTTTCCATTTAACATGTTTGCTATGAAGCCACTTGAAAAACTATCACCAGCTCCAGAAACATTGACTAGATTTGTTATCTTTTCTGTGGGATAAAATCGGATGGAACGTTCAACAGATTTATCTTCGGAAATTTCGAGCAACTGGTTGGTTTTTCTTCGATCAACAATCACTCCATGTCCGCCTAGGGTAAGTAAAATGCAATGGAAATGCTCATGAACTGATTCCAGAACTGTCTTTGCAAATGGAAGTAATTCCTTGTCGTCGGGAACTTGTAACACTTTCCCAGTCAAAACTTTGGATATCTCGACTAATTCGAATAGGTTCGGGGAGATGAATTTTATCTGCTTCCAGAGATCTTCGGAAAGACTAAAAGGCTTAGCAGCTAATCGCATGTCAGTTGTTTCAAAAAATACAGGCTTCTTGTGCTTCTGAGCAATTGTCAAGAGGGTTTCTATGGTTTGAAATGGCAAATTGGCATCCATAACAATGAGAGGAGCTCTTGAAAAAATATCTTCATTGTTGGCAATGAGCTCAGGACTAATGGATTGATGAATTTCCATGTTTCCCATAATTATTTTGCAATCACCACATTTATCAAAAATTATCGAACAGAGTGATGTAGATCCTTTCGGATCCTGGAATATACCACCAGTCAGTGGTTCTGGTATAAGGTTTAATAGACTTTTACCTAACTCATCATCACCAACCGCAGAGATAAAGTTCGCTGATCCGTAAATTTTGTAAATTCCTTCAGCAAGATTACGACCAACACCTCCGGCACTTTGTTTAACTTTTACATCATAAGTAGAACCATCAAGTTCAAAGTCACCTTGCAGAGTCATTGAAAGATCTAGAATTGAACCTCCTACAACAACAGGAACACCTAGTTGCTCCCTCCTTCTCAATGCAGACATTTCGTGGTAAGCTTTAGCTATTTGAGCAGCAACTTTAGCGTTGTTTCGAATCAATGCCATGTTAGAAGCTAGACTTTTTCCCTGAGTCAGCTTGGATATTGCTGCTAAGAGAAATGGGGTCACGGACTTTCCCTCAATTCCTCTGTCTTTGGCTTCGAGAAGAGCCTTCTGAATAGCTTCATCGATTTCGTGCTTGTTCATGGCGTGCTCAACAGGTACTGGAACTGCAATCAACATTCCAGATTCTAGCTCTAGGTCAACTAAGGAATGAACGAGCTTTGCTGCTTCTTCGGGTGTTTGCACGTTGTAAGGAACCTTACAACCACTGTCTGTTGTGTAGAAGTCAGGAAAACATCCACCGGGACTGCAGTATGTGCTCACACACACACCTTGAGTTTCTAGAAACTCTAAAGTTCTAGGAATGTCTAAAATCGACTTGACTCCACTGGAGACAACACAAACTGGAGTTCGTCCGAGCTCCACGAGGTCTGCCGACACGTCCATAGTATTCTCACCCTCTCTGTGTACTCCACCGATGCCACCTGTTGCAAAAATACGAATGCCAATCATATTGGCAATGATCATTGTTCCAGCAACCGTCGTACCTCCTGACAGCGAGTTCCCTACAACGAATGGTAGATCTCTTCGGGAACATTTAACGACATTCTTTGGATCAATTGAAGCTAGTTCTTTGATATCTTGAGAGCACAACCCAACCTTGATTCGCCCATTCAGAATAGCAATAGTGGCAGGTATGGCTCCTTCGGAACGAACAATTTCTTCAACTTCAAGGGCAGTTTCTAAGTTTTGTGGATATGGCATTCCATGGGTAATAATGGTCGATTCTAGGGCGACAATGGGCTGGTTTTTACTCAGGGCATTTTGGATAGAAGGATGGACATCCGTTAGTAGCTTACGGGCAGTGAACGAACGACGGAGAGGTTGAATTGAGTATTTTAGGTGACGGTACAGGGAAGACATTCTAAAGTACCTAAATGAATGTAGTAAGAAAAATATAATATATACACAACCTAATGCATTACCTGGACTGGATAATAAATAATAAATATAAGTACAAAGTTTAAATAAAAATTTAAAAATAAAGCATGCAATTTACAAATATGATTTGTTTATAAAAGTCGAAGGAAATGTCAAAAATAAGACTGACGTCATTTGGTATGTTCACGTATTTTTAAAGAAAATTAACAGCCGTACTTCGTCGACCGTGTCCATATACATCGATTAAAAACGCGAATTATGGGACTTTCCATTAGTAAACACAGATTTCAATAAATAAACTGATTTATTTTGTGGCAAATGGAAGGCGATTTCAAATTAATTTATTTTTGTCATTGTGTTAAACGTAATTTCTTTTCTGTGAATCTATAAACTACATGGCCGTCAAACTTTAATTTTCCAAAGGATCTTCAAGAATTAAAAAAAAATCTATTTAAAACTTTTAGGACTAGTTGTACAATCGTGGTTCAAGTTTTTAACCCACCGATTTGGCAAATTATCTGTGGAAAAAATTTGGTTTAAAAATTTGAACTGCCTTGAACAACGATTGTACAACTGGCCTTACATTTTTTGATAACAATTATTTCTTCAGAGCCAGTTGTACAATCGTGGTTCAAGGTGGTTCAAATTTTTAAACCACTGATTTCCATAGGTAATCTGACAAAATCGGTGGGTTAAAAACACAACCACCGGTCCTAAGCCCCAGTTGTACAATCGTGGTTCAAGTATTTTACCCACCGATTTTGATTGCTATGAAAATCAGTGGTTTAAAAATGTGAACCACGTTGAACCACGATTGTACAACTGGCCCTAAATAGTACACAATGTATCACAATTGAAATAAATAAAACTCAAATAAAACCCATTCACCAAATCGCCAGCTGATAATTGCATTGTGGTAGTACAAGAAGGAGTAAATCTGCCGAAACATCCAGATCTGCAAAATTGATCGGAAATCAAAAAATACATCAATTTATTTGCCCATTGGAATGCGTTAACTGTCAAAGATTGATCGCCGATCAAAAATAAATTGATTTATTTTACAAGTGCTTTCGTTGGGGTGCACAACTATTGTGGTTCGCATACTTTCCATGTTAAAACACAGCTGATCAACCATATGGCTGCGGCGGGAAAATAAATCTGAAGTTATCCTAAAATGTTCAGTATACTCATAAAGTCAAGGGAGGATTGGCAACATCTGACTACGAATATGTGTTTGTGTGTCTTTTTCACACCGGTTTTGGTCGTTCACTAACTCACACGATACAGACGTATCTAAGGACCAGTTGTACAATCGTGGTTCAAGTTTTTAGCCCACTAATTTTAACAGATTATCTATTGCAATCAGTGGTTTAAAAATTTTAACCACGATTGTACAACTGGCCCTAATACTATGTTCCCCACCAAGCTCGAAATTACGCAATTTGAGACCCCAATTTCGAAATTACGAAAAGTGTTCACACCTAAATTGAGATGATTTGGTTTGACAATTTTAATCAAAAACATTAAAAAATATATATGTTTTTCTCTTTCTAGCTTATGTAAGCCATACAGTTTTGTTTTTGACAAGGCGATGAACAGCCATATTTTGTTTAGTTCTGTTTATTTTATTCATTGGTATAACCATGGCGGCTCGAGGGCTAGTATCGCAATATCTTATTTTGGCGACATTTTTTTGACAATTGTTGTATGAAACTGACATTGGACTAGCAGTCCATATATATACGTCCATGGGTATAACAATAAAATCTGTTATAAAACGTAATTTCAAAGCAATTTCGATGAAATTGAGTTGATTTGAGATGATTTTGAAATTGCATATTTGTATGGGAAATTGTACAATTTCGGAAGTAATTTCAGATAATTTGTTGAAATTGCGCAATTTCTTTAGGTGGGAACATAGCATAAGCAATTTTGTTTGGGTAGCAATCGAACGTGTGCATTGCTTGCGTTCGCGTACACAACTATTGTGGTTCGCATACTTTACTGTTGTTGTAATTCCATGTTAAAACACATATGATCGACCATATAGCTGCGGCGGGGAAATAAATCTGAAAGTATCCTAAAATTTTCAGTATACTCACGAAGCCAAGGGAGGATTGGCAAACAGCTGACAACGAATATGTGTTTGTGTGTCTTTTGACACCTATCCGGTTTTGGTCGTTCGCAAACTCATATGATACAGACGTATCCAGATAGCTCTTTCGGTGTGCACCCGAACGTGCGCATTGGAAATTGTATCATACATTGACGTATTAGGTATGGACCGCCAGTAGCCAACTTCACGCGTGTTCCAACATAACTAGGGGCGCCATCAACTACTAGCAGGGAATCTGCGTAGCAGTGATATGATTTTTTTAATTAATTATTTACTATTGAAATATTTTGGTGGAAATTATTATCAAACTACTTTTATTTTACAAAACACATCCACTCCTTATGCCATGAGTTACTTACAGATGAATATATTATCGTTTTCATTTAAATTCTACTGGCGAAATTAGAACACGTATTTAACACTAAAAGATGATGGCGTTTTTAGGCTGTTTTAAGATGGAACAACTTTTCGTGGCTGTTTGTATGAAAATTTCAACTGACTGGCGGTCCATATCTAGTACGTCAATGGTATCATAGTTAACAGCGCCTTTAAACAACGCCCTCACACAGCTGTTTTTGACATTAGTCATATCTGACATTTCTCAGTCGCACGTGGTGAAGTAAACAAATATGAAATTTTATTCATCTACACAAAATTAAAGAAAAACATAAAAATGTCGCGAGTTATTGTTAAAAATCTTCCAAAAAATGTAAGCTAGAATAACAACTGACAATTGTGCATTAATTAAATGTTATAATTATTTCAGGTTACCGAAAAGAAACTACGAAGTTTATTCGAAGGCCAAGGAACCATCACCGATATCCAACTTAAGTACACCAAGGAAGGTGTATTCCGTCAATTTGCCTTTGTTGGCTACCGCTCTGACGATGAAGCTCAATCTGCTATTAAATATTTCAACAATTCATGTATCCAGACTAATCGCATTCATGTTGAAAAGTGTGCATCACTTGGTGGCGATGAAAAACCACAATCATGGAGTAAACACGCCAAAGATAGCAATTCTTTCCGTAGAGCCCATGGAATTGACGAAAAAGAAAGAGCAGAAAAAGAAGAAGCTTACCTGAAGTCTAAGGCAAAAAAAGTTTCGAAGTTTGACGAAATCATTGGGGAGCATAAAGAAGATCCCCAATTTGTAGAGTTTATGCAAGCCCACGACAAGAATAGAACTCTCTGGGCTAACGATGCTAAAATGGTAAAAGAGGGTGCCGAAAACAGTGAAGAAGCTGATGATGATAAAGATAAAAAACACATAGAAAAGAAAGAAGATACAAATCAGAAAAAAACTGTAGACACAAAAGATGATGATGAAGATAAAAAACACAAGAAGAAAAAAGATAAAAAACATAAGAAAACAAAACATGATGGTAATGATGAACATGATGACGAAGATATAAAACAAAATAAAGACGTACAAGAAGTTCAAGAAGAAGAAAGTGATGATGAAGAAAAACTTGCAGAAAAGCCCATAAGTGACTTGGAATACATGAAATCCCTTGTTAAAACAACATCGACTAAAACACCTACAAAGAAAGAAAAAACTAAGTCGAATTTAGAATTGTTCACAATTAAAATCCACAACATTCCTTACAAAATTACACGCCAAGATGTCGTCAAGTTCTTTAAACCACTCAAGCCCTACTCTGTCCGGATGCCAACCAATGTAAAAGGCTTCTGCTATGCAGGATTTAAAACTGAAAAAGACTTTAACACTGCCATGCTGAAGGATAAAAGTTTCATTAAAGGCAAACAGGTGTTTTTCTCCAACTTTACAGAAAAGAACAAGATTGCCAAAGCCAAAATCGATAACACCCCGATTCCCACTGTACATGGAAAACAACTCAAGTGGCAACAGCAGGAAGAGTCCATCAAAAATGAAGAAAGTATATCCGAGTCAGGAAAAATCTTTTTCCGTAATCTCGCCTACACTGTTGTCGAGGATGACTTACAAAAACTCTTCGAGGCGTACGGTCCCGTTGCAGAAATCAATCTCCCAGTGGATTCAATAACTAGACAGATTAAGGGATTCGGCACAGTCACCTTTGTCATGCCAGAGCATGCCGTGCAAGCATTCTCTGAGTTAGACGGAAGCACTTTCCATGGTCGTCTTCTGCATTTGATTCCCGGCAAGTCTTTTAATCGACAAGAAGAAACTGATGAACAGGACGAAGGACTATCTTGGAAAGAAAAAAAGGAACTCAAACTAAAAAAAGCATCTCAGCAGTCGTATAATTGGAATTCCTTGTTTCTTGGCGCTAACGCTGTGGCAGACATTCTTGCTCGACAATACGAGACAACAAAAGAAAATGTAAGTAGAACAACCATTTATATGAAATCGCTTAACCCAAGTCTTAGATTCTTGATTCCCAAACAGGTGGATCTAGTGCTGCTGTGCGCTTAGCTCTAGGAGAAACTCAAATTGTCATCGAAATGAAGCGCTTTCTGGAAGAGAATGGCGTTTCTTTGAATGCTTTTGAGGATCAGAACGCAAAGCGTTCGAAAACAGTGATTCTGGCTAAGAATTTGCCAGCTGATACACACGTATCTGACCTCCATCCGCTCTTTAGTCAGTATGGACCCATTGCGAAGTTTGTTTTTCCGCCAAGCGGTGTGACGGCTTTAATTGAATTTATGGATCCTTTTGAAGCAAAAATTGCTTTCAAGAAGCTTGCTTACAGTAAATTCAAGCATGTGCCTTTGTATCTGGAATGGGCACCTGAGGGAACATTCAAAAATGAAGGATCCCTCGAACCGAAGGTAGAAATGAAAAAAGAAGAACCAATCATTGAAGACACACTTGCAAAGAAAACAAAAAAACAATTGAAACAGGAAGACAAAGAGCGTAGAGAACAAGAGCGGCTGGAAGAAGTCAAGCGAATAGAAGAAGAAGAGAAAGCATTAGCTAAGGAGAAGGAAGAGTCTAAGGAAAATGATGGCGATGCTATGGATTATGATGATGAACTGCCAGAACTCGAAACAACTCTTTTCTTAAGGAATTTGAATTTCAATACGAAAGAAGATGCTGTAAGAGATCATTTTAGACACTTGGGTCCGATTCATTTGGTACAAGTAGCGACGCGAAAAGATCCTGAAGATCCAAGAAACAAAATTTCATTAGGCTATGGTTTCATTCAATTTAAAAAGAATGCAACTGCTGAAAAGGCTCTCAGGCAGATGCCATTTACTCAAATTGAAGGCAATCAAGTGGAATTAAAGAAGAGTGATAGAACACTGAAGTAAGTAGCTACTAGTTTATTTAAAGGAGAATAATAATGTATTTTTTTTTATAGAACCGATGAAAAGGCTGCATCAGCGAGAAAAGTGATGAAGAAAACAAAGCAAACAGGTTCAAAAATTTTAGTGCGGAACATTCCCTTCCAGGCGAAGGCGAACGAAGTACGAGATATTTTCAAGTAAGAATTGTATTTAATAAGATCACTAAATTAATTTTGTCGGTCGTAGATTATCGTTCTTAGTAGCATTTTGTTATAGAGCGAAGGCTCTTATTACGGTTCGCGCGGCGAATGCTTTACTTTGGTTAAGAGCGAAGGAATTCGTTTCATTCGCCAACCTTTATTTGTTTGGCATACTTTCGGTACTATATTGACGTTTAGAGCGAAGAACTTTTCGAATTTCGCAATTTCTCAATACCAAACTTTTTTGTAATAGGTAATAGGGGGCGAAATTTTAGAGACTTTCGATTATTGTATAGAAACTAGTCAAGCAACAACCGATGTTAGTTTCTCTGAAAATACGTACATCCATTACGCTCGAAGAGTGCCTTCTGTCAATTGCTACATGTTGGATTTGATTGCAGTTTCATGTTCATTCATGGATGCCGAGATGTCAGAAACCCTTGGTACTCACCACCATGTTCTGCCCACTTCAAAGTCTATTAACTTTACTTCGTGGCCGAAGGTGATGTCGTGCTCATTCACAAGTTATAAGCATTGGTGAGGAGCTTGTAGAATACTTCTTTTGAATCTTTGTCGTTCTCCTCTGAAGAACTTAATGTGGATTTACGCAATTGTTTCGTTAATCTCGTATACCATAAAGAAGTTTATTTGTGGACAAATTATATGAATTGTATAAAAGCAAAGTTAATAGGATGTCGAATATTCGCGCCAGAGGTTCTAGATTGTAACTCTGTGCGCATTAGCTGATCAAAAAAATTATTATAAAGTCGCCAGAGAATCCACAAATGATGAAATGATGCATGTTTATTGCTCAGTTATGAACGGTGAGCTTATCAGTTCAGACTATTCTAGACTAGGTTAGACCCCAAAAAAAATAGTTCATAAGATGACTTATAAGGCCTAATATTTGTTATTCTCTCTTTCAAGTTTGACCAATATACGAAGTGGGTTGGGTTTATTTAATATTTTATTTTCATATGCTTATCTATTAATTATATCACATTCTTGGGTTTCAGAGCTTTTGGTGAAATACGAACTATTCGATTACCTTTGAAAATGACCCCTGGTGAAGAATGCCATCGAGGATTCGGTTTCGTTGATTTCGTCACAAAGAGCGATGCTAACAAAGCTTTTGAGGCCTTAAGTCAAAGTACGCATTTGTACGGTAGGCGATTGGTACTCGAATGGGCGTCAACAACAGATGATAATGTTGGCGAATTAAGAAAAAGAACAGCACAAACCTATCAACGTTCTGATGGTCTAGTCAAAAAGAGTAAAAAGGCAGTATTCGACACTGCTGGTATACCCGAAGAAGACAATGGACAAGAAGACAATTATGAATAGATATCTTTAAATAAGTTGTATGTATAGTAAAATAAAACAAACATTTAAATTTTTAAATATGTTTTTGTTTATTTAAATGTTTTCTCTGGCTTACATTTGTATGTATAATATTGTTATATGGAACACTATGATGCAAAAGTACAAAAAGAAGAAAAAACCTCAAAATCATATGATATCCAGACGCGCATGCAGATAAACAGCCTTGCATTTTCGTTTTCGTTTAAAATCTTACAATCATTAAGATACGTCATACGCACGCTTGCATAGCTTACACAAACAACTTAACATCAGTCCATTTTCGGTTAGGGTTGTATGTGTGTGTGTGTGTGTGTAGTAATAATTGGTTTTACATTTTCTTAAACTGATGGCATTTATATATTTTTTTATTTTATTTTTTCATTATTTAATAAAACATTATTTATGAAAATATGTTTGCATTGATTATAAAGTTTTGTTTTTAATAGTCTACTTCATCTAAAATTTGAATTCAAAAGTTATTATTGAAATGTGTTATTTTTATAGTAATAGGTATAATCTGCTGCTATATTGTTTGTTAAGTTTGTCTTGAATAAGGTTCAATTTTGAAGGCGATACGTTGCAGTATAACACATTATTTTTTTTTTAATTTAATTATTTATTTTTTATTTGGCAAAAGGATGTTTATTTTTAATATATAATAGAATTTGAATAAACTTGTTAGTGTAAAGTAAACTTTGCCATTGAAACATTTTCTAACTTAAATGCAAATACTCATATCAACCGTGCTAAATTAACATTTCTTTTTTATTAAATTAATAGCTTTCTTAAAAGCCATAAAGTTGCAATGATTATGGACAACTGCAACATAAATCACATTGTGGTCAGGACCGCTAGCTACACAGGTTCAGATAGGTTTATTTACTAATTTTCAAAAAAAGGCTTTAAACAGAAAAAAAGAGCTGAAATCACAAACAGTGAAAATAAAAGCCGGTTCAAATGGGAGACGGACAATAATACCGAAATCCAAAAGACCGAAAAACCAAAATACCGAAAACCCAAAAGATCGAAAACCCGAAAGACCGAAAACCCAAAAGACCGAAAGGCCAAATGACCGAAATTAAGATTGATTTTTTTGTTCAAAATTTGAATTTTTTTTAAATAGGTAATTTCATTGAACAAAAAACAAAATTTGCGCAAATTTTTCATTTTAAATAATTTTTTGGGATTTCGGGAAAACTTTTTCGGGCTCTTGCGTTTTCGGTCTTTTGGCTTTTCGGTCTTTTGGATTTCGGGATTTTGATCCCAACCCGGTTCAAATAGTAAGGTATCTACAGATGAGACAATTACGAAATTTTTAGAACGAGCCAAAATTGAATTGACAGTGGTGAAAGATTTATTGGAAATTATATTTTTGAGCTGGATTATTTAAATTTAAAAAATCTACAATGCATACCATATTCAGATCGCTGCACACATGGGTCTGTGCAAACTTGCCATTTCGACACACTGCGCAGACAATCTTCAGAAACATCAGTTTGTATCGTTTTTGTTATTTGGTCGTCGTATACATTGCAAAGCGCATTATTTCTTTTGTTTCTTTATATGTTCATTCAATGTTTTCTAGACTAGACGAATAAATGTTCACCCTGTTCCGATAAAACAAAACATAATTATAAATAAGGCTTTTCCGAAAGCATATTTGCATAGAAGAAGATGTGATTTTCCACAAAAATACAACACCACCTGCTCAACTACAATGGTCATGTTCTTATAACATCATTAAAACGACAATTACAAAATTTAAAAAGAAATTGAAGTTTAAAGATATAAAGTGTGAATTCCAACATGGATTTTACACAAACTGACCAGCACAATAATTATTATAATTAAGGGTCCGTGAATTTGGTTATAATAGTGTTACACGGTATATATAAAATTCAACGGCAAAGTTACTACTTATTATCAATATTGAATGGTCCTCAAATATATATATCTTCTTTAACCTATAAATATAAATTAAAAAGCACAAAATAAATTAAACAAGTCAGATATATAACTATTATATTTTGTTTTTTTTTTCTTTAAAAGCACATAATTATTATATTGTTTGTTATAATCAAAATTAAAAATTAATTATAATTTTGATTTATTTATACAATATATAAAGTATTCTTAATTTTTAAACATTACCATTAATAAATACAAAAAAACAATTCTAATTTCTCATAAGAAAAAAAAAGAATATTTCTAAAGACTAAGAATATACAAGATTTGTATGTCATTTTAGTTCTCTATATTCTCCACAATTAAGTCAGTTTACTAATTTAACAACTCTTTAATGCATTTTTTTTATTATTTAAGTTAAATGTGTTGTTTTAAGTGGAACTCTATGTAAAGTGCTATAGTAGTGAATAATAATATATTTAGTTTACATCTTGGAGAACTTTAGCTAGGAGAGAACAATTATAAAAATAAACATAACGCAAGTGGCAAAAAAAACAATTTAAATAAAACTGTTTTGGTATTTACAATGGAAGAAGACGTGAAGACTTCTTTAAGCTATTCGGCGAGCACAACATCTGATAGGCAAGTGCTCGCTGTATTTGCAAACACTAATCTTTTTTAAGACGCGCTTGCAGGAAGCAATAAAGAATACCAGCTTGGGCCATAACATCGACTGTACTAGAAGCAAGCATGTCCTTTTGTTTGATTTGTGTTTGACCAGGTCGCAGGAGAGTTGGCCCAAATACCATTGCCAAGTTGTGGAGTGACATTTTATTATCGGCTTCTTGTCGATTTACTCTGTAGAAAAGAGAAAATTATTAACATCAAAGATTTATCGATTTCGAAATCTATTTACCTGATTAAATGATCTAGAATATGATTAATGGAAGCTTTGTTGGCTGTTGGAAGTTTTTCAAAGATCGATAAAAGTTCCTTAATGCGGGCTGTTTCGTTGTTGTTGCTAAATTGATTGAATGTCTCGAATAGCTCTGGATATAGCAAATCAGTGAAAAGAGCTTCGGGAAGTTCTCGTAAGTACGATTTGAGAATACCAGTCACCGAATGGATGTCAACGTCTTTTAACATCTGTTCAGCCTCATATGCATCTGTAAAAATATTATAACTTAGAAAAGAACAGCATGTTTCCAAAAATATATGTTTACTTGTCTCAAATGACTTCTTTAGCTTGGCTAGATCTGACGCTGATCCACTGACTCGATAAATGCCTACTTCAGTCATGCCACGTCGTTCCACTTCACGAACACAGGCGCTTATAATGAACGGAATATCACGTTTTTCGCGTCTTAAACAAGAAAACCATTTGAAAAAATATGCAAAAGTCAATAATGGTTCTAAAACTCACTTCAAGATTTGACTCATTTTGGCACCAAACAATGCACCTGGCTTAGATGTTGGTACTCTCCTCAGTGTTACTTCACCAGGGACAAATCGCAGGGAAGTATTCAATGTGATGGTATCACTTAATTTTATCACTTTATTTGTTGGTGCCTCTTGCAACCATGTACGACTCAACTGACAACAAAATTGAATTAATGCTTTTTTAGAAATCAATTTTACTTAGAATTACCTTTAAAATATATTTCGCTCTCAATAGGGGCATGTCACGTGCCTCATAGAGCAAAATCCGCACATTCTGACTACCCTCCAATTCTAAAACAAAACTCTCATTCCACAGTGGACACGTACTCCGGCAGACCATCTTTGTTGTTGCTTTGCGAAAGTAATGACCATACGAATCAACTTCTATGCAGACATACAAATCAGCTGGATGTTCTAAGCCTGTCAGTCCTTGCACAGTCATATGAAGATCGCCAACTAGCAAACTCTCGTCATTGTTGTTTCGCAACAAATATGACCCCATCTCAGCTTTCATGCCCTTTTGCATGGCCAAAATGTATGCATGGACATCTAAAGCGTTGATTGCATTCGCTCCGGGAATGTTACAAAGTTGCTAGAAAAAATAACACAGTTTATAAAATTTTGATTTAGAAACTATCAAAAAATTAATTACATTCTTTAACGATTTGATCGACTCAATCCACTGCGTCCTCTCAAAATCTGAACTCAGGAAGAATGTCATTGTCTTGTTAGTGGCGTTATTGCCTATTCTAAAAGCTAAATTAGGAGAGGCCAGCACTAGCTGGGACTCGAGATCGGCTAGTTTGCGGCGGTACTTATCTCCGGAACGCAAACCATTTGCTCTAGATTTTCTGTCGTCTTTTTCTTCGAGCAGAATTTGATCACGTACCGTACATGCCTGCGTTTTTAACTGCAGAATATTAGCTGGAGAGGATTCTTTAAAATCACTGGAAGCATCTTCAGCATATGTGATGACATCCTTCAGAGGGATGAACCATTTCAGTTCGTATTCAAGACGATCACGACCAGATCCCTTGTGTTTGGCACATGCTATAACATCGTTAAAGAGAAACAGATGTCGCAACTTTCGATGGCCATCGACTAGTTCCACGATAAAGGAGTTCTTGACCATTCTTCTGAGGTTTTTATTTGACTCTGACGGTAATCGTTGATTGACCACATTGAATTGCTTTAAGAAAGCATGTATAGTCTTCTGTGCCTGACGAAGCGCCTGGTGATCAGGATGGTTCGGTGGCGTTTCATTGAGAAGGTCATTGAATACTAATGCATTGATTTGAACTCTAGCCACAGGTTTGTGCAGCAGATCTTCGAGTGTTTGCATTGATGGTGTATTTTGTTCGCTGTAATTCAAGACAATCTTCGAGACAATTATCTTAAATTGTGGATTATTGGCGCTGCATTTTTTGACCGTTTCAATAGCTTGACCATAATTATGAAGGAATGCACTATATAATGTAAACATGTCAGCTAAACGTTTGAAGGCATCTCCCACCAGGACATCGCCACCTTCATTTCTTACAATCGATCGTAGATCATTCAAGAAATCAGTATGCACAGCGTGCAATTCGTCGATCTTAAAAAATATTGTATTCTCTTCATCGATTCGCATCACAGGCTGAGATGTTCCATGTGTTGCATGGAATGCTTTTTTATACTGAAAAGGATACACATTGTTACAAAGTTT
Source organism: Baccha elongata (assembly GCA_951217065.1). Classification (NCBI taxonomy): domain Eukaryota; kingdom Metazoa; phylum Arthropoda; class Insecta; order Diptera; family Syrphidae; genus Baccha; species Baccha elongata. The sequence goes on from OX578272.1 coordinate 6,464,159, forward strand.
CGAGTTTTCATAAGAACTGTTCTTGCCTGGATCATAGTGTTCAAACACTCAACGTAAATCTTCTCGCTTTCAATTATTCCATTAAGAATCGATCGGATTTTATTGCCACGTGCACTGCCGGAAGCCTGAAAGTTATAAATTCAATATTAGTTCATTCTGTACCCTTAAAATCCAAACCTACACCATTCCGAAATCAAAAAAGCGATTTAAACAAGAATTAGATTTTTTTTAAAACTATGATTTTGAATGGCAAAAGAACCATGAAGTTAAAACCAAATATATATGTATGTATAAAAATACGAATAAAATGGGAGTATATTTTTATTGCAAAAATTGCATAAATAGCAGGCGCATTCAAATGAGATAAGGAGCTTATTGAATATAAATATTATATAAGAAAATGTAATTCAATACAACCATTTATATATATGTTGGCAATAATATTATTTTACTTTTTTAATGGAACAAACAAATGCATTCTGTACAAAAAAAACATAATTATAGGACACAGATTTATTTTGTAAAATGCATGAAGATTTTTAATGGTACTCACGAGTATTGCCGAAACTAAACTCTGTACGAAAAATAAGAAATAATAAAACTGAATTATTTATTTTGCAAATGTTTGGCATATGATTTATAAATGAAATTATATATTATTATTTATATAGTCAAATATAGTACTAGTGATGTCGTGTGCCATCTATATACGTATGCTATGTTTTTGGGAAATGATATCAAGAAAACAAGGACTAACAAATTTGCTTTGTATTTAAACTAATTTTAATTAAACCGTAGGTACTTTATGTAAAAAAAACTGGCAGTGTCTTAGGAAACAACAATAAAACAAATATGTAGCTATGCACTCATTTTCTGAAATACAAAACAAATTGGAAATGGAAATTATTTGTGAACAAATGTATGTGTTAAACTACATTGGCATTACTGCATATAACTTTTGTGAAACTTCTTTTAATCTTATAGTCATAATGGGAGTACAAATAAATAAACTGTTTGGCAATACAGTCTCATAACGAATAGTAAGACCTATAGTAACCAATATTCTAGGGGGCATAACATTTTTTGCCGAAACCGGTCGGTTAAGATAATGGAATCTACTTCTTTTCCGACGATGTTATGATCTCGAAAGCGATCGCAACTCTCCCATTTCAACACTTCACTACGCATGTGCTTGTGGGGTGCATAGGGTTGACCTCAGAAAACGTCAGCAAGCCTTCTGGTTATGAATTGTTACATGTCTGAGGTCAACTGAATACTGGTGTATTTGTTTTCCAGCTGTTCTTATGTCTGCCTCTCTTTCGCGTGTGTTTTGAAAAATAAAAAACTATTACATCAACGACGGTACCAAATAATAAGCCGGTGGGACACATTATATGTGTTGGCAAATCTTCTTTTATCTATTGATGCTTTCTTTAAGCTCCATTTGAAAAAAATCTGACAGTATACAAAAAAAAACTTTTTTAAATATTTCAACTACAAATATTGTGAGTTAATGTTTGTGCGAAGGAACACCCCACAATATAAATCCAACGGTGACAATACACATAATCAAAACGTGAAATAACTTGAGGAAATGTTTCTTGCAGGACAGCCAAAACAGGGCGTGTTGTTTAAGATGTGGCACCAAGTTTATTGGAACATTTACTGTGTGTCTCACAATTCTGTAACTGGGCACCAGATATTCATGAATAGGCCTTAAGACATTTGTAACAGACCCAATTTTTAGCAATTTTAAATGATTAACCGTAGCTCTTTCAATGTGCTGTTTTTGTGAAAGAAAAAGATAAACTTAACATAAGCTGCCGATGCGACGGCAGAACAGTAGGACTTTAAATTCAACTTTAACTATATTATGCCAACTATTTGATTACTGTTTCCCTCTTTCCTGTCTTAACATGTTATGAAAATAACCCATTTCTTCTATTAATTCCTATAACACATCCAAAAAGATATTGTTTAGAAAAGAACGAACACAAATTATGGTTTTCCTGAGGTCCTTAAGGTATAATAATATGTTAGGAAATATGAAAACAATAAATCTATAATCTTGAAAACACTGGTAAAATGTTAAAACAAAATGGATTGTTTTGAGCTTTTTAGTATTAAGTTGTGTTAATGTTAACTACAAAGTGCAAACTACGTCAGAATTTCAGTGCGTTTCAACTAAAAATCATTACAGTAAAGGAAATGTGTTAAAAACTTAGTTGATCTACTTCGCAATGTACTTTTTTTATTGATATAATTTTTGTTTTAGTAAACTTATACTCGTTTTGAAAATTTTCTAAAGATCAGCTCACCTTTCTTAAAGCACTTGGAGTCTGTGATGTTTGCTCATCATGCGATATCGTACGCATTAATGGTGGTCCATCACCTTCACCATCGCTGTCCAGTGAACTCGATCGCGTCTCGGTTCTTTGGCTGGTATAGGAGAGAAAAAAAAATAACATAAGATATGTTGATTTAATGTTTGCATGCCAACAAATGTCCATATTAAATGCACTGTGCATTGCATTGCATGTATACACTCACTGCAAGAAGTAGTCAATGTTGACATAGTTTGAGGTACGGCCAGGAGATTCTGGTTCTGCAACACTTGTCTGACTGCTCATATGGCTGCGACTAGACGAGGAATGATGATGGTGCTGTAAATGCTGATTATGGTGGTATTGACCGCCACCAATTGGTAGTGTACTTCCTGCTGTTGATAAATCATCGCGACTTGATGTTGACACAGATCCTCCGGGTACTAAAGAAACATATTCACCATCACCGTTATCCATTGGTACTGTATCGTAGTATGGTTCGTTGTCAAGGTTCTGTGCTTTGGTGCTATCTGAACTGAGAGAAGAGATCGATTCGTAGCTTTTAATCTATAAATTTAAAATAACAAAAATGATTTTTAAATTAATGTGTGATTTAAGAAAAAAACAATTGTTTAATGAATAAAATTAAAAAAATTATTTACAAAGCTATGAAAATAATGAACAGCTGAAATTATTTATGTAACTAAAAAAAAAATGAGGAAACAATGTTTTGATCATCTATTTTCCAGTTCCCTTCAAAACAAAAGTTGATAACCTGGAATATAAGAAGAAGGTGACAAATGGATTGTGCAATCTTTTTAGCAAATGTATTCAAATTTAACTTTGGAATCACTGTGCTGACAACAAAATATTCAAATAAATAAATTATATACTCATTAATTTAAAGAGCTATTCATTTTGCCAAAGGAACATATTATTTAAAATGTCTAATTTCGACTGCAGTATTTGATTGTTTTTATTAAGTATTTTTAGTAATTTGCAGTTGCATTTTGTTTATCTTAAAAAACAAACAGTTAATCATGCTGAATCGTTCCCTCCGAAAGAAAAAAGAAAATAAACATATAAATGCCAAACAATTACTCACAATTTCGGATATATTCCCCTGCGACGCCAGTGATTCCTTAGATCCAACACTATGTAGACTAGTCTCTAGAAAATTTCCACCACTGCCACTTCGTCCATTGCTGCTATCGTTTAGTTTCATCTTCTCTAAGCTTCCCGTATTTGGCGATGCATTATCTCCTGTAGTCGCACCATTTCCATATCTGGCACTGCTAAACTTACTTAAACTTCCAGTGGGTGAAGCCCCCACTCCACCATTTCCACCCGCATTCGTTTTACCCAAACTCCCTGTGGGACTATGATTCAGTTTTGGAATTCCCTCAATATTGCGTTTGGTTTTCTCTAAACTTTCGGTTTTTGCTATCTTTCGCCCAAACTCCTCAACTAAGTCGGTGGCCTTTAAACCAGCGCCCAATCTACCCATTTCAGGGGTTGTCTTTCGATTGCCTGCAAATGATTTGGCCTCCAATGAGTCAGATGACTTTTGTCGTAATATATCTGATGGTTTGATATTACGTTCTAGTGAACTCGAAGGGCTATTATTGTTTGACAAGGAACCACCACTACTCACACCACTGCTGCCCGAAGTCAGACCTATATGACTGTTGTTTCTCTCATAAAGGGCATTACCACCCGTTGCAGACATATCACGTTTTGGTGATGAAGATAGCTGGATATTTCCTCCTGGAACTGTCGGTGGCTCAACACGTCTCATGTACTTTGGCGGTGGTCTGTAAAGAAATAAACAAAACAAAAGATTTAATGTGATATGTTTGGATTTAACAAACAATAAGGTCATGGAGTTTTTAAAGGGTGTTTCAACAAAATTCACATATTATACGTTAGTATATTAAGAAAATTTAATACCTAGTCGGATTTTATGTCGAGATGTGGAAGAAGGAAGTTTGAGTTAAAAAATTTAAAAAAATTCAAATGTTGCCCCTTTAAAATAGGTTATGGAAAAAACTTTATAAAGTGAATAAGTATTCAGACAGGCGGGCTTTTCATTGTTGTAACTTTCGCATCAGATTTGTTTTCATCCAGGGGATGATTTAAGGTGGTTAAAAACCCATCCAACAGTAGAGAATAATAACAAACTTTGGAACACCCATTACATTTCCAGTCAATGAAACTGTTTTAATTAACTTTAAGTTTGATATCTGCAAATATTGAAGGTTCTATACTGGTGATTTGTTCATTTATACATCGGCACCCACTCATTTATATGAACAGTCCAGTCTCGTTTCGTAGCAATTCATTCATCCAATTAGCAAACGCAAGAGAATTTATTGTGTCGGTTTGGATGTTGATGAAAAAAATGATTAGGACGAAGAAAAAGATTGCGCCAGATTGAGATGATGGCAGACCACTGATGAAAAGGTCACAAATGCAATTAACATTTGTTGACATAATTGTGATATGTATAGCAAATTCGAGAAGAATATTATGTACTTGTCACATATAGGCTTTGTACTGGCAATGACTGCGCTCAAATTAATGTGACTCTATTTAAGGCCGTACAGTAATTTTTCCTATTAAGATCATGAAATCAGTTGGTTTTATGTTATTATTGTGAATAATAGTATTCAGCTAGTCTGAAGCATAAAATAAATATAAATGTTTAGTGGATGTGAGTTTTTCCGAAAAATGTTTTTTTTATATGTAATAGTCCTGTTCAGTGAGCTACTCTAACCTACTCCGAGTAGAAAAGAACAGGATTTTACTGTTTAGTGAGACATTTTCTGCTCTAGATGGATCTAGATTTGCTTGATTTGCTGTTCATTCAGCTTTTAAAGAGTAGAGCAGAGTAAGTTAGAGTAGAATTTTCTGCACTTCCTTTTGAGGAAGGCTTGATAATAATACAAGTACACAAATATAATGAAACACAATTATTTATTATTTATGTATTCTAATGAGAGTTTTGAAAATCTTGAAGATGTGATCTAGTTCGAATTCTTGTTTAGATTCAAGGAATCTATTATTATTATTAATCTATAAGCCGCAGCCTTTGTAGCCTCAGATATAGTACCTATTAGGGAACAAAAAATGTTCAGCGATTCTACTCTTAACAGAAGATTTATTTTTTCTGAACTGTTTTCAATTGTTCTGATTTGCTGTTCGTTGCGATTTTTAGTAATGAACAATTTAAAACAGGATTTTCTGAACTTGTGAAGTGGAACAAGTTATAAAACCATATTTTTGTTAAATTTAAAGTCAGTAGATGGCAATTTATCCGATTTATTTCAAAGGGCCTTGGTTCTCTTTATGTATGTACAACATACTATACATATGTAAGAGACCACCAATAGTTTGATATACAGACAGTAAGCATGCTTAACACCAATTTTTGGGTGTGCTACTGTGTCAATAGATTCATATATGAATTATCTAGAGATTTACGGTATACAATAAAATATAATCGATCTTGCAGCTTCACAAATCAGATAATTTACATATGAAAGAATACATTTTATAGTGCATTCAACTCAGAATTAATTATTAATATTCATAAAACTGTTACTATACATTTTTCAACATTCAACAATAGATACCTACATAATATTATCTAAAATTCATTGTACCTGTTAAATATAATCGCTGGATTTTTTGAGTTAAAGAAGAAAACCAGAAAGGCCACCAAAATTTAAATTCGCTCTAAATAGTTATATATACTTAAATCATAAACTATGTTGTATGGCTTTCATTTCTATCTGATGAACTGGTTTCAAGGTCAGCTTAAATTAAATCTCTTGTTCGGTTTAACGAATGACCAATACAGCTAAGCAAAAAAAGTTAATAAAACACATTTTTGTTTGCAAAATTTATCATAATTCCAATTAGCATAAACTTGACCGAGTTTAACAAAATTGGCAATGAAATGCTAAAATGTACGAAATAAGTCATCAAACAGTACAGCCTAGGTTTTTGAAAGCTTAGAAAATCTACAATTTAAATTAATTCGTATACATTGCATACATTACCTACATATTACGAACTTCCGATTGATTTTAATTTAAACACCGAATTTTGTTTCATATCATTCTAGTTGATTCTTATTTGTATAAGGGTACCAAATCAAAATTAAATTCAGTAAAATAACTTTCTTACGTAGTTCAGGGCTATTCAGGTTTTGTCGATTGTTGGCAAAGATGACTGTAAAGACAAAGACATGATCTAAGCGCATCAGCGAAGTTACGAGATAGAAAGAACTGAATAGAAAAGTTAAAATGTCTTGATCTATATATATGAAATATTGGTATACAGGGCTTTTTTGTCTACGTGTCACCTATATGGACCCAAGAACTACTCGAAAAGGATTTAGCTGAATGGTCTGGGTTATGTTTTATGCACAACGGGGAACATTTGGCCAGTGATTTGAGTTTTGGTCATTGTTTAAACTGGATAAATTGAATTTTTCTGCAGACTTCACTAAAAACTATTTAGTGGGAATATTTCTCAACATCGCAGTCGAAGAAGTTGGGAATATTTCTCAACATCGCAGTCGAAGAAGTTAGTGTGGTGGTAGACAAAAAACTATAAAAAAGGGAAAAACGAGTTCTGGAAAATGACGGGATACCTTAAATTTAGATGGTTCATGATTCTCATCTTTAAACTTATCAGTGGAGTACAAATGCATAGTAAGTGGAAGGAAACTAATCATCTCTTAATTTACAAGGGAAAAGTAGAAAAACGAAATTGTTATAGTACCTGATCAATTAAGCTGATTTTATTGAATGGCCATTTACCGAACATGATAAAACACAGCACAGATGTTGTATAGTTCGTTCACTTCGTATTTGCACCATTGTGGGAGAGCTTTTTAAAAAACAGTGACGCCTATCGCGGTTTGCACCGCAAACAACTTAAGAAATTGCCACTGAAAACGAAATCATACGCACAGAATTGCATGTAAATTGTTGTTGTAATCGTTACTGAAGTATAGTGTAAACAGTATGTTAGTTGATTTTGATTTTTTTTTTGATTTTGAGCATTCGATAAACAAACAGTAGATATATGTATGTAGGTGTGGACTAAGGCAGCGAAATGTGGAGTTTTTCATAGATATGTACATCGTACCAGCATTAAACCCGCAGGGGTCTCAGAAGAACTTTCAAACAAAAAAATTGGTGTACACCAAGGAAGCGGTTTGAATCATTTCTTCTTTGATTTGTGGTCGGGTTGACCTGAAGCCAACTGAACATTGTTTTTTTTTTTTTCAGGAATTTAAAGGCTTGCTGGAATTTCATTACTTTTAATTTGAATTCAAAATTGTATCTTGTATTGGCTATGTGCGTAGTGCCATAGTGTTCAACAATAAAATTTATTGTTAACAAACAACAACATCTCCTGTTATTTTTAATGTCCAATTTTATTATTAAAAATCAAATTTCAACGAGAAATAATAAAATTCTCTTTTAAAACATAAATAGTTGCAGCAGAGTTTCCCCCGCATCATCGTCCACTTAACAGCAATCACGAAACTATCAAAACAAAATTTTCGCCTTAATTAAAGTGCTTGCCCTTAATTTGATTCATCTGGATGATTGCTCTTGCATCAGTAAAACAGACCTAGCACTTTCATAGTTACAAGTAAAATAAAAATAAAAATAAGATTCAAGCAAAATACGAGGAAAATATTTTTGCTTATAAAAACATTGTTCTTGTTGCGTCCGGCATCCGCCGTCAGTAATATAGTTTTGCTTGCACCCCAGTTTACTTGCTAATCGGGTTTTATTTTCCAGATGTACTTACTATACATATATTTTTATTAAAATAATGACTAGCATTTTTAGCAACATAGATATATTCATGTAGTTAGGCGAACCTATTTCATATTTAAGTGTCCATTTAAGTGAAATTGGAAACGCTGGGGTTCGGGTTTCATTAATTTTGCTGATTCGTTTGTATCTTTTGTGTGTTTGTATAGAGAAATTTGCAAATGGTGATGTTCGATGTTTGTATACCTTACCTTTACGTGTTGTTTCATCTAAATCAAATGTAATATCTAATTAAGATCATCCAGAAGAGTTTTAATAAAGCATTTGAGAAGTTTGTTTTAAAAATCCATTCATAACAAAGCATTTGTGCCCGCCGTACCACCGAATTCACTTGAAACCATTTTAACTATCGATGTAATAAAATTTATCGGCAAGCATGTTAAATTTATATCCTTTGCATAAACGTCGGACGATGCATTTTAGTCTTTTATTTTGTATTCACCAATGGTAGAAGACCATACCTACGTTTGAGTGTATGAAAGGAGTGTTCTTCAAAATGTTCTTCTATTTTGAAAGAGCTTCTGAAATGTATTTATATCCAAGCTGGACTTTATTTTACTGACCTTTTAAAACAAAAAGTGGATGGCGCAATAAATAAATGTCATTTTAAGATGTTAAATAATAAAATTGATATTTAAAAATGCTTGAAACAACTGGTCATTACAGAGGTTATTTCCTTTACCTTTTATAATAATTGTGTACACAGTCTTAAGAAGCGTCTGTTTTTGTTTGACTTAATTTGTTTTGAAAATAAAAAGTAAACGTTTTGCGGAAAAAACAAAAGAAATATAAAAGAAAATACGGAAAATGCGGCTTCAAACTTCAGTGGAAATTTCTCGTTCTTGCAGCAGCAGATCTTCTATATGTGACCATGTTAATAATCTTGAATGGAACCAACACTTTCCCACTTTCCCAGGTTGAACTCAGAAAACGTCAGCAGGCCTTACGGTTTTACATTGTTTCATGTCTGAGGCCAACTAAACGCTGGCGTCGTTGCGTCTTTCTATTGAACAAGAAAATATCAGCTGAGTTGGTCGTGCTGTATTTTGTTCACCATGGTCTTTCTGACGGATCTTATTCTTACATCAGCCTCACTGAGTTGACTTTGAAGATCTTATGGACCGCAGCATTGTTATATATACGCCCTTCTTGAAGAAACCACCCAAGTGTTTGAATACTATCCTTTATCGATGTTTCCGTTCTGCCCGTAAATGGTACAAATTATCTACACATACTGGACCGAAGTCTACATCTCAGCTACCGTTAAACTTGGGGGCATTTGTTTGTCAAAGAAGATGGCAGAGTTCTCGGGCCATCACAAGATGCTTCGCTATTGGTCATATGATGTACACCAACTTTGATTGGGAATCTTTCGGTGATTCTGATGGATGGGACAATTTACATATATTTTAACTAAGCTCTAAATTTCTTATGAAAGAAAAATACGACCTAAAAAAATAAATGTGAATCAACAGAAGCAAGTTATGGAAAATATTTTCGTTTGGTGATTCATCTGGTTTGTATGTTATCTTAGCACTGAAAAATTATAAATTCAACTCCCTTCAAAATACCGTTATAAAAAATATAAACGTAATACGAACTACCTCTATTTCTCTCTATTCCACTGCTGCCAGTTTGACGAATCATCAACAACCACAACAAAATTATTATAAAAATATATATGCTTGTTTAGATTCAATTAAAATTTAATGAGATTCTCACGACACGAAGACTACGATGACGGTAAACCAATATTGTCACCGTCATCGTCACCTACGCTGAAGTCTAGTACACAAACATTAACATGTAAGTAATTAAAACTTAACAATCTATTGCTGTAACAGCGAACAGCTGTGCACATCATTTTTGTTTCCAGGAAAAATCTCAAAAAAAAACAAACACCAAAAATTAAACTCCATATTTATCGCCAAAAGGTTAGTAGAACAACCATTTCAAATCCAAGTTTTGCCTCACCCTTTCGAGCGAGTTCCTAAAAGTATTTTTTTTAAGCGGAGCGATGACAACTAGCTTCAATGAAGTGGGGGCCAGGGCAACTTTAGGTACATATACATAATTAGACCGGTTCATTTTGTGGAGCACATCGAGACAAAGTAGCACGCTTCCTAAATACAAACATGCCTATAAGCCAAACCACATCGACCGCACAAGCGCTTCGTCGATAAAATTGTAGTTCAGCTACATTTTTGGTTTTTAAAGACTACAAGTACATAATATTAGAAAGGGGTGCGAGTGGAACAAGTCTCCCTATAAAGCTGCGGTGCGTCCATTTCGTATCTTCGTATCTACACCAACAAGCGAGCATGATGCATTGGTTTTATTTGTTTCTAAATATAAACCCATTACGTGTGCTGCTGTGCTGTTGCTTTCTCATATCAACAGCAAATAGCTAAAATGAATATTAGCGAGCTTGCGTTTGTTTTTTTTTTTTTTTTTTTTGGGCGACTTAAGTGCTGGGTGAGTGATTCACTTAAAGTCAAGTATTGCCCCGACTTGAAATTGGAAGACTGAGTGGCTGTGGAAATGGTCCACACAAAGTGTACATATCAACTTTAAAATATATCTGCCGCACACAATAATGCATAACTTGTCTGATAACCGAGCTCACTCTTGCCTCATTCGTTCGATGACTTTTTGTTCCACTTTTGTGAGTTCGTACTTTTCTACATAACTGCAACTGCATGCTGCACCCGACAAACTATTCATTTTCATATATTTTCTTCCGAACAGGCAAATGGTTGCATAAATGAGATACGATGTTGTTTTTTTTTTTTTTTAAATAAAATTTCCGACACCAGACTTATAATGCCGCCGCCTGTGCAATGTGATAATAATCGAATCTAGGTGGAAGAAGGGATGAGCAAAGTTGCTGCACGGCAAATAAAGCGCAGCACGTATTATAAAGTATACCTACATACCTAGTTTCGGAAAAGTTTTGTTAGATGTTTTGGGACAAGTTGAGATAGATAATATTGTATTTTTGCTGCTGGGATGGGACTTCCAAAGTCGTCGTCACCGTCATCGTGGCGGCTAGGGAGTGGAAGTAATGGGAAATTGCAATTCATAGATGCAAATGCAGTACACAAATATAAAATTCATGAAATTTTGTTGTTGTTGTATCTTGCTATTGTCAGATAAATGTCATTCTTAACAAAAAAAAAAGAGAAGGAACAATATTGAAAGTTTGAATGATGCTAGCTAACACAGTTGAAAGTCTGATGTAGGAACGACAACGATGCTCTGGATTTCCACAATAAAAGTCTACGATTCTAAGATTTTTCTTCAAAGAAATAAGTTTAAGAAGTTAGATGGAAAAGTCTGACAGAATTGTGCATATATATCTACTAATTGAATTCTTTTTTTCTTAGAATTGAGAAATGCGAATATAGTTTCGTTTTCAGTCATAGAAAGGAAGGAAATGTTATGGGAGGAACATCTGTTAAGAATTATATCAGTTTCATGATATTTTCTTACATATTATAGTATTTGCCAGTGAAGAATAGTTTTGAGTTTTTCTTAATTTCGACGGTTTTGAAAGTATTGATATGTCAAACTCCCATCAGATACGCATGTTATAAGTTCCCAAAACCAAGATGCAAAATGTTGACAAAGTCGTGAATTTCTAAACGCATCAGGCGAGTTTGTTTTTCTAAGCGCGCAACAAATTTAATCCGTCATCTTAACTGAGCAGGTGTCGAGGCAGGACCGCAGGCGTATAAAATATAAACACAATTCTTCAATATAGTGGCAAAAAATCCCTATACCTTTTCATTTCAATTTAACTTATTGCGACAAAACATACCTGAGCAAGCGAATCCAAACATTTTCAGGCTAATTTTTTTGACAACAAAAGTGAGAAATTTCACTGAGAACTTGTGTTAATATTTCTGAGCATAACGGAAATCTCGGAGATTTTAGAAATCATATTAGCTGGAAAAATGTCACTGATGCGTATAAAATGTCAGCGCGATCCATTTTTTTAGTGAAGCTTTCTGTTGAAATCACAAGTTGAATCAAGAATACTCAACTACTGGACATCCAAACAAATTGTTCGTGTTTAACAAGGCAACTGATTGCGGTTGTTATAAAAAATATTTGTTGCCGTCTTTTAGAAGTCTGTCGAAATCTGCATCAGCTGTTGAGCATTATCTAACATTAATTTACTAAACAAAGTAAAGTACAAAAAATAAAACAAGCGCATTGTTAATAAATACGAATTCAAAATTGATTGTTAAATTGTTTAAACAATGTTTAATTTTTTCTTTAATGGTGATTTGGAACCTTCAATGTAGCTTTCAAAGTAGACAAAAAAAAAAAGGATACCCGGGATCACACCAGTCTGTTGGAACTTTCAACTCAACTCAAATATGTACTGTAGACTCATTAGAATCGATTTTATAATTGCTAAAGAAGAACATTTGACCGTAATAAGCCAACAGAAAAAACGGAAAGGACTATCATATGGTATATAGAAAATGTTTTAAAAAAATGACGCTCGATCTCAATGCTTCACTGCACACCAGGTCGCGAAAGACAACTTAAGTGGTGGATGCAAGAAATTCGACAGCAGGATAACTGCTGGAAAGTAAAACAGTGCGCATTTCTCTATGTAAGCAAAATTTCGTCAGCGTCGAGAGTTCTAATTTCTTGAAACTCGAAATATATATATTTCTAGCTCGTTGAAAAAATGCAAATGGAATTATCTACCAAAAGTGAAACGATGTGAGAAAAATTTTATTAAAAATCTTTCACTCTGTATAACATAGGTATTCATTTAAGTTGCATATGAATTTGCGTGTCCTCTCGTTGATAATTTAGAGGTTTGTATCGATTGCGCACAAAAATTCTAGCCTGTCTTCATATTTTGGAAAAAGTCAAATAAATTATCCATACTGGCTTCTAACAACGACATAACACTAATGTGATAATAAACAAAACATATATTTACTATTTATAAATAAGAAAATGTTAAATGTCAATAAAGTGTGAGAGAACTGATAAAAATGACAACCAATTTTACAAATAAGCTTACGCCCATAACGCCCCATAAAGATTTGCTTTATTTTGTTTCTTATTTTTTTTTATTTGATTACAACGATGTCATCGCTCACATTTAATATGATATGCGTGATGCGTAAGTGTAAGTATGTCTACTAATAAACCCGACCCGTCCCATCATAACCAACCTTGCCTTGAATGTAAACAAATTAAGAAATCAACAACGAGCGAGCAATTCTGAGATTAATGATTCATGGAGGTCAGGCATGGTATCATATCTCTCCTTCTCTCTGATTGTATTTTTCATCAATTTAAATCGTTCTTCTTGGAATTAATGCAAAATATGGTGTCTTCGGTTTTCAATTCAAAGAAATGCACAGACAAAATTATATCTATCGGCAAGCTGTTGAAGTTTCTTCTCAATTTACACTACCAGTTTCTTTGTCGGAACCAGTCTTCTCAAATTTAACATTTTTTGACTGGCATCAGACAAACTCTTTGCTTTTCGAGTAAAATTAGAAGGAAGACAAAAAAATAAAGGCAAACCTTACTAACGTTTTGTCGAATTGCTGTCTATGACTTCAACAAATCTAGTGAAGTCTATATAGTGCTAGTAGAGTGGATAGTGCTGGTTGAACTGATATCTTTGCACACACACAAGAACGCACTTCTTGAATTGAATAAAAGTCTATCCCTTAATTACCCTAATGGTTTATTCACGACAGCATTTTGCTGATAAAAATGACAGAACGACGAAGAAAAAAACAACGTTTGAAACTAATTTTGAACTCTCTCGACGAACACACGCTGAGTCTCGCCGGCCGGCCGGCCGGTCGTTCAAAATAAAAAAAAAAATGGATAGAAGTATAGGTACCACCATGGATACTATCTTTATGTGATGTGATGTTTCTCTTGTCTGTCTTTTTAGAGTGATATTATATACAAAAGAATGTTGATGACACCGACACCGGCTAAAAAGTGGGGTGTGGTGAGCAAGTTAAAATTTTGTTTGTTGTTGAATCGAACGGAATGAGATACTTTTTTGTGTGTTTGATGAACTAAATAATAAACGTATTTATGAAAATGGAACGAATATTTAAATATTTTGTCTTAAAATGTTCACAAATCTTTCTTTGAGACGTGTAAAAATTAGTCCGGCGCATTTATGGGAATTCTATAACTGTACCACCATTTTGATTGAATTGATTCATGAGCGTCCAAACATGCTATAACAATGATAGAGAAGCGTTACAGATAATTCAATTTTTCTTGAAAGAAACACGATAGTTTTGATGTTTTTCGTCTAATTTTTTTTCTCAGAATTAGCTTATTAACGGTATAATATTTCTATATTTTTCGTCCAATTTTTTTCTCAGAATAAGCTTATTAGCGGTATAATATTTCTGGAAAAAAATCAGATCAATTTTGATAAAATTTTGTATGAGTGATTTGGGGGAGACTACGATAACATTGGCGCCGAAAATTGATAACGGACTTTTGTAGAATGGACAAATACAAGCATTTTTTACTATTGGAGGGGGGCAGGAGGAGGGGCAGTTTAATGAAAAGAGTACTAAAAATGGAAAAAAAAATAATTAAAACATATCGGTAATACCTACAATTAAGTATTATATCTTTTTTAAAAGCCAATACTCTGTTTTATTAGCCGCTTTTTTAATCAAGTGAAATCTATCCATAGTTTTTGAAAAAACTACTTTCAAACTCAAAATTTGGGAAAAAAACATAAAAGAAATGTTTAAAGTGTAATTTTTCAAAACATTGAAAAAAAAAATTTTTTGAATCTAAAAAAAACTTTGCATATTACCAAACTCGAACCCACTTTAAATCCTTTTACAGGCTCTGGCAGGAGGGTTGCAGGGGGCAGCATGCCCCCCATACTTCAATGTTGATACGCCGTAAGGCTGGGTGTTGGTAAAGTATGATAATTTAGAGTGAATTTGTGTAAGAATTAATCCATATTCTATTTTTACTATCAAATTAAAACCACGTAAAATACTCAAGCAAAAAAAAAATAATTAAATTAAAATAGAAGTTTTGGTAATTTTTTAATTTTCTCGAAAACTAGAAGACATAAAATCATTTTGTTTTCGGTTTCTGATTTAAAATTAATATGAGCAGGAAAACCACCAAATAAAGCCAATAGTTATCGCCCAATTAGTCTCCTCAGCAACTTAAGTAAAATAATAGAGAAAGTAATACAAATAAAACTGCTAGATTTTCTCGAGTCTTCCAATGTAGTGCCAGACCAACAATTTGGATTCAGAAAGGGTCATAACACTTCTCAACAAGTTTTAAGAATTTGCAAACACATCAAAGATAAAATGAGTGCAAATCAAAATTATAGGAAGTTTTCTCAAAAACAGAAGATTTCAAGTAAATTTGAATAATATACATTCTTCAATAAAAAACATAACGTCAGGTGTCCCCAAGGATCAGTATTGGCCCCATTATTGTATATAACTAACGTTGCTGATTTTCCAGAAATATGGAACTGTGAAGTAGCAATGTTTACGGATGACACTGATATTTATAGCTCAAACAATTTTGGTCATGACATACAAAATGATTTACAACATGCATTAAACAAAATTTACGATTATTTCAAATCATGGAAAGTCAAATTAAATGCTGATAAAACGCAGGCCATCTTTTTCACTAGAAAAAGGAAACCTTGTGCTTTACCACTTGGTCAGCTTCATTTAAACAATTGTGATGTCCCATGGGTTGATTCTGTCAAATATCTAGGTGTATATTTAGACAAGAGATTAACCTTCCGGGACAATATCACAAATACCCTTAGCAAAATAAACATTGCTACCAAAATGCTATACCCCCTTATATGTAGGAAATCACCTCTGAGTCAATCAAATAAGATAAATAATAATTTGTAAGGTAATTTTTCAAGCCATTATCTTGTACGCATGTCCAGTATGGGGAACTTGTGCAAAAACTCATATTAAAAAATTACAAATTTCGCAATACAAAACTTTAAAAATGATGACAAACCTGCCTTGGCTTTTTTCCACTCATCTCTTGCACGAAAAAACCGGTGTACATCAAGTAGCCAGAAAAGTTGAAATTCTCAATGAAAGATTCAATTTAAGATGTAGTGATTCAAAAAATGTATTGATACAAAACTTAGTAAACTAATAAAATATAATTTCGTACTCTTACTATATGTATTATATGTATGTTTTGTACTTATATTATTAATTAATTTTTTTTTTGTATTATCTATTTATTTATTTATTTGTTTATGATTTATCTGTTTATTTGCTGCCTTGTTATTTGTCTATTTATAAATTTGTCTATTTATTTGCCCGTGTATTTGTTGTCTATTTATTTATTTACTTATTGTTAATTTATTTATCTTTTTATTTCCTATTTATTTATTTATTTATTTATTTATTTGATTGTTTATTTATATATATATTTATTTATTCTTTATTGTAAGTTTGTCGACTCATTATTTATTAATGCTTTTAAATTTTGTAATTATTTATTTATTTATGTATAAATGTACCTTTATGTACTCGTACATTTTTTTTTTGTTAAACAGTTTAGTAATTTAATTATTATTTATTTGTATAAATATTATATTCCATAACCTGGCAATTTCCTTAGCTTTTAAGTTTTTTTTTTTCTAGTCACTATTATTAGTTTTTTTTTTTACATAAACAATCCATAAAATATATTAAATGAAGGTTTTAATCATAGTTTTCCTTCGATTGTTATTCTATCAATTCTAAATTATTAAAAAACATTTATAAAATTTTTCAGTTGTAAGATATAGTTTAAATATCAAATCTCTGAGCAAGCTCTACGAAAAAATAAAATATCTATCTATCTATCCATATGAGCAACGATTTCTAAGAAGAAAAAAATATAATATAATATCTCAAAGTTTTGAAAAAATACAATTTAAACATTTTTTTATGTTTTTTTTTTTCAAAAATTTTGAGTTTGAAAGTGTCTTTTCAAAAACTATGGATAGATTTCACTCGATTTAAAATCTGGCTAAAAAACAGAGTATTGGCTTTTAAAAAAGATGTAATACTTAGTTTTAGGTATTACCGTTATTTTTTAATGATTTTTTTCCCTTTTTAGTACTTTTCTCATTAAATTGCCCCTTCCACCTAAACGGGGGAAGATGGACCCCCTCCAATAGTAAGAAATGTTTGTATCAATTGTGGTTTTCAACGAGTGTTTATTAACGGTGTTTGTTTATATCGACTATCTCGATAACGGCAATATTTTTTTATAAAATAATATATTTTTCTTAAAGGTCTGCTAAGGCTGATTAAATACAATCAACTTTGATTAAATTTTATATGAATTATTTGTAAGGTACCGATGTTTTTCATGGGAATTTTTTTCTCATAAAAATATTATTAATTTTTTCAATACCAAATATCTTTTTACGAAACTATATATTTCAAGAGTTCTGCGAAGCCTGATTAAAACTGCAAACAAAAATCTAAAAAAAAGTTATTTTTGAAAAAAAAAATGTTTTGTTTGAAAAACTGAAATACCCAACAAATTCCGGATAAACGATTTGTTGGCAAGTATAACATTGTAAACTTAAATATTTCAAATGTTTCAGCAGTAAGATAGCTTGTTCGTGCGGCCCAGTCGTGCTTTTTTTTTTTGATAAAGTGTGTGGTGTGACAAAACAAGTTCGAAGTCAAATGTTTCCTTGATTGCATTGCTTTTTGTTGTAATTTTTGGTTCTACGGTATCGTTTAGTAGAGATTTTAGTTATGATTATAATTTAACATTTTCAAATAGAAAACTCAATTGCAAGTATGACGTAATTATTAAAGTAGAGAGAAAATATTAAAATCTTCTTTTTTTATTATAGTATTAAAGTTACAAAATATTCTGGCAAATATTGGTATCGTTCATATGTTTTTTTTTTAAAGAGAAAGATTTTTTTTTGTAGTATATCTTGCCATTCTGCATGGGTTATAGGTTTTTAGTTTATTTGGTTATTCATTTAACAAATACAAAAAGAATTAATTTCGAATATTTCCTAATTTAAAAAAAATGTGTGCTAATAAAATTTTCACGTTTACAATAAATAAATAAAAAAAAACACTCATACGCCATACACCTTTTTTAGTTATTATGTGTTATATTTTATTAAAAATGTTTTTGAGTGATTTAGATAGCGGTTAATGTGTTATTGTCTAAATACTCAATAGTTTTAACGGCAATTTTAAAAATTCTCATGGAACCATAAAATACAACAAAAAATAAAGTTTACAACGATTTTTTAAAAAAATAAAAAAAAAAAAAAAACTACCAATACTTGTGGCACTTTGCATGTCGTTAAAGCAAGGTTATCAAGATAACGATACAAAATCATCGAAGTAACAACTGACAATTTTGCGAATACGATTTTTCAACTGCACCTTAACAATAATCTAAAGTGCGCGGCTAGGCTAAGGCTAGCAAACTGAAAATCTAAATGATTGACAGTTGTCTTGGAAATTGCATCTCAAAGAAGTTCTTTGGTTGATATTTAATATTCACGTTGCTATTTTAATATTTTTTGTTTTCCTGTATATTTGTCAAGATTAAAAATAGAAACACGTATTCTTACGCTGGACGAATGCAAAAGGTTCTTTCTCAATAATAAAACGATTATTATTGAAGAATCATTTGAATTATTTATATGCAAATATTTATTATTGGGTATAGTACCTATAACCAACGTAAAAGAACGAACATTAAAATTTATTAACACCTTGCGTTCCATTGCGTTAATTTGCAACAAATGATTTCCTTGACATGGCAGTGGCACCCCTCAGGAAAACTTATACACGCATTCAAGCGCACCTAGCTGAGTTGAGTGCCTGCAGTCACAGCTCAATATGGTGAAAGCTAAACATATACCGTTGCCATTTGAATGCCTAGATTGAATCATAAGCAGTGGCAGTGGCGGAATCTATCAACCAAGCCTCTTAGCTACAACAAACGAATCATTTACAAACAATTAGTTGTTTATTGCTTTTGCGCGCAAGCTACTCAGCTTGTCAGGCAACAAAAGGTAGTCAGAGGCACCATGCTTTCATCGATTTGGATTTGCTTAACTCTTCGAGTACGGTGATGGTTACTGTTCCAATTGACTGAATCAAAGAAAACAAACGAAGATAGTATCTAATGTTGGAGGTTGAAAGCATATAAAGAGCAAGCCATTTTTGTGATCGACACAGGAATGAAAATCGTTATGTAACTGTTATGACTATGATTTTCCTCTATTTTTCTTAAAGTTTAATGCGCTTCACTAAAGTTACTCAATCAACATCACTGACGCGCTGCTGTCATGGTTTAATGCGTTTTCCCGCGCACGGTTACATGATGTTTTTTTTTTTTTTTCATTATTTGCCGCGCAGTGAAAGTAAACTTCGACAGATAACTTTAGCCTAACCATTATCCATCTGGAACAGACGCGCAGGTAAGTAAGTCTCATCAGATATTGCGTCAACATAACTTAACAAAAATTACATGGTAGAGAGCAAATTAAGCATATCTACTTACGAATTTAAGATTAGTGGAAGTATAACAGCCCGAGCCGCACATTATTTTTGTTTTCTTTTTGGTTTAGTTTTAGTCAACAGGGATGATGTAATTAAAATAAAGACTGATGGATGACAGGGGCAAGTTTTACACGCTTCACTGACCGAAAGATGATAAAAATCATTTATATAGCATAAATCATTTAATTTAATTTAATTTAATTCACACCGCTAATCAAAGATTCTTTTATAATTAAAATTTGCAACATATTTCAAATGCCCGATCTCAGAATCTTTTTGTATAACAGAAGTTCTTTCTACGATCATCGAAATTCTCTGCGAGAGCTACTCAAAGTGATTCGCAGTGATTGGATTTGGTATAACAAACCAATAGCAGAACAGTCAAAAGAGAAACCCGCATTTCTTCGTTGTATGATTATGGCTTTTGGACGTCAATATCAGAGTATCTCCTTTTCCACATATGACAGTACCAGCTGAGTTGTTCGCATTGTATTTTAGTCACGATAGTATTTTTGAGGTGAAGGTTTCTTTAAATTTTCTAACTACTTGATAAAGGTTTGTAACTTGTTAATAATGTCCGAAATCAGCATAGAAGTTGATGCGAAAACGGGCGGCATAAATATTCCGTTCTATTTGGACACACGCGGTACTAATTTCTCTCGAAAAAATCTAACCAAATATCAAGTGTTTGTGCAAGTATATGAAGGTCTTATACTATGATGGCTTCATCGCCAACTTTCTCACTACTTTATCTTCAAGAAGAACCACAAGGGTTAAATAGAGTTCTTCTTTAATCACCAGAGTTAAATGGGGTTCTTCTTTTCGTAATATGTATTTCAAGAGTGTTTTGTGTTGTGTTTTTTAACTATTCAAGTGATACTAAATGTAGACCATCCACTTGAGGTGTGAGCGGAGATCTTGACGATTATTTAGGTATTACATAATACTTTCAATAAGTCATTTACTAAATAACATAATTAAGTTAGCAAAAAAGATTAATATTTACATCATTTCATTGATTTTGACCACCCTATGTTAAGTTCTGCTATCGATGCAAATATGAATGAGCACAAAAGAAGTAACAACCTATACCTACCTTACCTACTATAGATAGAGGGGTTTGTCACGAGCCAGTTTAGTGGTTCAATGATTGCAATATTGCAAATGACTGCAGATTATTTCATGTGATTTTCTGATTGAATTTCAAATAAATTTATTAATTTCATATGATTGCAAATTATTTAGAATTATTTTGCAATATTGCAATAATTAATGAAATTCATAAGATATAAAGAAAAATTAATGTATCATGCATTTTTGATGGCAATATTGCAAAAACTTAAAGTTATTTCAAATATTTTTAATGATCGCAAAAAATCGATAAATAAAAAATATTTTTTTTTTTCAAATTATATTTTCACACGATTGCACCAGATTTTAACGTGATTTCAAATGATTGCAAGTAAAAGTAGTCATGTTATTTCATTCGTGAATCGTGACGAATTCCAAGCTATATAGATATATTTTTTTTATAGCTTCCTCCTTCAAGTGTAAAATATATTCATCCAATGAATTGAGAAAAGCTTTCAAAAATAAATCAAAGTGAGTTTCCTTATTTATTCTATTATCATTTCTTCTGAATAGTCTGAATCAATCTTCATTCATTACTGAACTGAAAACGGGATGAAAACGGTATATTATAGAATCCTTTTCCTACCACCTTGTTGAACAAAAAAAAAAAAAAAAAACAAAACCAGTAGGTACTACACGAAGATTCAAAAGCCACAATCTCTATTCTATACTAACCAATCCACCAACCACTTTACACAAAAACCTCCCCCCCACCCACAAATACCTATTACCACCCGAACAAAAGGATAAAAATAAAAAAAATAAGGATTTCATCTCCTCTTGGGGGAGCCGAGAACTTGTTTTCGTGGAATTTGAACAGAAAACATATAGGAAGGCGATTTGCAGAGCTATTCGTCGCGGAGCTAACAACTATTTTTTTTGTATTTCTCATAGCTGAGAGCTAAAATGAAAATGTCTGCATCATGAGCTTATGTTTTCGTTATGATGTCACCAGAGGAATAAAAAAGATGCACTGCAGGCTGACACACCCAGTACAGTAGTGCACCGTGTATAGTCATCACCGCTATATCTTCTTCATTTTTCACTTCATTGCATCCATGCAACTCAGCGTTCAGAACGAGCAAAATAATAAAAAAAAAAAAAAATACATAAATAAATGAAGAAGAAGACAAAAATGATACTATGAGCGAATAAAAGATACAAGCCTTTATACCCCGGTCCCGGCGATTGTATATCACGTTCGCCTCTGCATTGAAATATCCTTCGAGCATCACTCGACCTAGATTCCTGATGACTGCCTTATATGGTGAGGATTTGAATAGGAGAGACTAGTATTTGTGAGCAATTATGTGAATGTGTATTTTATACTTCCATCTTTGGCAAAAGGACTTCCGTTGTAATCAACAATGGAACGTGTGCAAAGCTAAATATAGCAAATAGGTGCAGTTTTTTTTTTTTTTGTATTCATATTTTGAGTTAGCCTATTATTTTAATTGTTAGGGCGCTTACTACAACAAAATCCGTTGCAACCAGCGCATGTCTGTAAGTTTTTAATCGACCCAGAGTCTTTTACGAAGGACATCCGCTATACAAGGTACTTTATGTAAACTCCTTTGTCATTATTTTAGATCAAGAAAGAAAAAAAAAACGTTGTAACATTTGCGTTTGTTGACCTGGAACCTAATCGGATTTAGTATTTTACCCTCTAAATGATTAGTGTGTCCCTAATTTTTATAACAGAAATGAGTCACCCTGGTGACATTTTCTATGTAGAAAAAGATACACCATTAGACGATGATTGCTGACACCTTTGGCCTTGGTTCTATTACGTTTTCATATAGAAATAGAAACTCATCCTGGAAAGTTTGTATATAAGTTTTGTGAATAGCGGTTATAAGGTACGTACTTTCGCAAAATTAGAAAAAAAATTTGGTTAATGAAAAAAATTGAAACAAAATAAAGTTTAGAAAGAGTAATTTCTTGGTGAATGCTAAGCCCAAGAGATTAAATGCACAGTGTGACTGAAAAAACATCAGAGCTCAATGAAAAGGTATAAAGGTTTAACCCGAAATCGCAATTTGTCTGAACTCCGGACAACGTATACCTAAACATTAATGTAGATCTTGAAATTGTTGAAAAAAAACTTGGCTAACGTCAACGAAATGGTGATATGCGTGTCAACCTATACAATGCTTGCGTCCTACTTGGGGAGAGTACGATATTTTTGGCGCCGAAAATTGATAACGGATTTTTGTAGAAGGGACAAATACAAGCATTTTTTACTATGGGAAGGGGGTCTTTCTCCTGCCGTTTGGACTGGAGGGGCAATTTAATGAAAAAAGTACTAAAAATGAAAAAAATAACAGTAATACCTAGAATTAAGTTTTATATCAATATACTGTTTTAGTAGCCAGTTTTAAAATCAAAGGAAACCTATCCATAGTTTTTGAAAAAAACTACTTTCAAACAAAATTGGTGAAAAAAATATAAAAAAAATTTTTAAAGTGTAATTTTCAAAACTTTGAGATTTTATATTATATTTTTTTCTTAGAAATCGTTGCCCATTCTTAATCAGAAACCAAAAACAAAATGATTTTATTTTTTCTAGATTTCGAGAAAATAAAAACTACCAAAACTACTATTTTAATTCAATTAATTTTTTTTTGCTTGAGTATTTTACGTGGTCTTATTTTGATAGTAAAAATAGAAAAGTTAAATACAAGCATTTTTAACTATAGGCAGGGGGTCTTCTTTTTTGACAACTCTCTTTCAATTGTAATTTTTGACATAGTTGTTTGCAATAATGGCCGAACTGTAACTTTTTAGAAAAACTACATTTTTGTTAAATTCGCTACGTAGTTTATGTAGGTAATGTAGTATATGAAACAAATTGTAGCAGACGAAGTTTCAACTGTCAAATTATCTGTCAGCTGTCATTTTAGTGTCACTTTGAAATTTGAATGTTTATTGATTTATTTAAGTATTGTATTTGTGTTTCATAGAAATCAATGTAGTAAGCGTACGTAAAACGACACACGTTTGGTTATATCGATGCAATAAAAATAAATTTGAAATAAACAATAAATATTTTTATGATAGGTAATTATTGTTTTTGTTTTTCTGTATTAACTACATGATTGTTGATAAAAGTATGCATCTATACAATGTGTCACAAGGAATTTCAAATTATATAACAGAAGCAGAAAATTTTAAAATAAAGTCCATTACATATCAACTATACTGTGTCTGGCCTTCATCAATGGTAAAGCTTTTATAAGCAAACAAAAAAAAAAACATATCCAATCATTTTGCTCCTTCTTTATTCAAAAGATGATGAGTTTGCACAGCGGCTTCAAAAGTCTAATGATAAAATACAACAACACTATATGCACCTACTTTATGTCCACACTGAAAGTGATGTTATTCTTTTTTTTTTTTTCTTGATTCCACTCCATCTTTACGATGGCTTCTTCAAATAGAAGGAGTACGTATTGATATTATTATTTCATGAATCCACCTCATCCCATGTTCCACCCCATCATCGTGTCAAGGTGCACAAAAGAGAAATTAAATTAAATTAAAAAAAAAAATCTCCAGTTCACCGACAATTCAGTTTAAAAAAAGAAGAAATATAAAATACTCACGTTATAAAGAAATCTCAGCCCTATGGTGAGACATGGCATTCTGCCATTGCTATTCAATGTAAAGCAGCTGGAAAAATAAAATGCTTACGATGCACAAAGTTAGGCAGGCCTATGGCATGCGGTATAGGGTGACCATATTTTGCAAAGTAAAATTTTTAACACATTTTTGTAATTATTGCTCTTTTTTTTATTTGCTTACGATATTGAGTCAAACCTGCTATACAAAGCATGACACGAAACACGATGGACCACTTCCAACAGTCCATGTGCGACTAAATGAACAATATTAAGATGATGTAATCATCAAAAAATAAAATACACATACCTCTTTTATATAATAAACTAAAAGTTGCGACAACATGTATCATAGTTTTTCTTTTATGTATTCACATTAGAAAAAATAAATTTTTACAGGGCACACTGCATAGAATAAATAGTGAATTTAAATCTTATTTAAGAAATAGTTAGATGTTTTGGTGATTTTATTTAAAAAAAAACATGGTAATCTTTCGAAATTAATTGCATTGTTTATTAATATTGTTGTTTTTGTTTGTTTCACAAACTTCGGTTTAAGAAGGTTTAAATATTTTTAAAATCTATGCTAGGTTCATTTTTAAAATTAATCAAATATTGCAACAGTTTGTTAAAAATTCTAAATTTGACAAATCTTTACTTCAGATGTATCCTTGTGACAGTATTTATGTACTTTTATGTAAAAGAAAAACACTTTTTAGTCAAAGAAAGATACAATTAAATTTCTTTTCTTTAAAGTACATGTCATATGGTCACCGTAGACCTTTCCTGGCCTAAAAATGAATGTTGATGGTGAGGCACTCACTTTCAAGATACCATCACATCATACTTGGTTATTTTAACCAATGGCCCAACTAATCACTCAAGTGAATTCGCCAAAAGCGGATTTTGTATATAACTATGAGAATGCAATTTTTCTTAAGGGGAATTGTTGAAAACTTTAAAGACAGTCAAAGGTTGCAACGCCCTGATAGCACCACTGTCACCACATTTCAGCGGGTCAGGGTGAGGCTTTCGTTGAACACATATTTTTTTTTTTGCTTCGTTGTTATTTTAATATTTTCTTTTGAGCTTACCTCTTCATAATTTTATACGGGGTTCCTATCATCATCATAGCCGCGCAATTCATGTTTGTGCATTTTTTTTTTTGCTTTTTTCAGGGTAAATATTTTCATATAGCTTACGGTAATAAAAAATTCATTTGATGAATGAATCAGACATATAGCTTATATAGCTGATGAAGATTCATGACGTGCCAGTGCCCCATGCAGCACCTTTATTTTATTCTATACAAATCTACATATAGATACAACGTATAAACACCATGTTTCGTTCGTGCAAGACGATTTATTATTCAGAGTAAAGCCTTATTATGCAGGGTGTTATCGATTCAAATGGCTGGACTTGGAGCAATAATTCTTAAACATTTTCTTAGAAAAATGTATAGGATGGTGTTTGTTTTCCGGGCCTAGATAATTTACTGTGCACAATTCACTGATGGGAAAATACACTGTTGAGAGAACTCGCTGTTGGGAAAATTCACTGTGTATAATTTAATGTGGTACACAATTCACTGTACTGCACAATTTACTGCGACAGACAA
Source organism: Baccha elongata (assembly GCA_951217065.1). NCBI lineage: Eukaryota > Metazoa > Arthropoda > Insecta > Diptera > Syrphidae > Baccha > Baccha elongata. Next base: position 6,490,295 of record OX578272.1, read on the forward strand.
ATGCAAGGACAATTAATTTTTTTTACACTATTCACTGTGGCGACAATTCACTGTGTACATTTGACTTTCTCACGTGCGAAACAGTACAAAACCATTTTGATTTTCGTTTGAAATTATATTTTTAGTAATTGAAACAAACAAACAACATATAAGGCCAAGAAATGTTGTGTCAAAAACTAAATGAAGTGTTCATCGCCATAGAAAGTGGAATTTTTTCATTAGCCTTTAATAAACTTTCATCACAGTGAATATTTCAAGCACAGTGAATTGTTTACAACAGTGAAATCGTCCTCCGCGGTGAGTTGTTCGCCACAGTGAAATATGGACCACAGTGAAATATGGACCACAGAGAACTTCCCCACAGTTAAATGACAGTGATTTAGCCGACTTCGCTATTTTCCAACTCTGTGAAGAAAGAGGGAATTTTTTGAATAATTAAACCTTGAAATGTAAAAATAGTTATTAGGTACAAAATGACGGGGATACTTTTTGTTTTACAATTTATAAAGCTAGAAACTTATTCTTTAATTTATTTTTAAGTTGAATATTTTAACTAGATATACCTACAGACTTTGAGACAAAATTGTCAAACTAAAAATTATTTGTATCCCCAAACTGAATGCCTTCATCGATTCTAACGCTATACAACTATGAGCAAATTTGTGCTTTTGTGTTGACATTATTTTTTTACCAAAGTACTTAATTCAGGAACACCCTTTTTACTAATATATTTACTATACTATACAGTGCAAGGTATTTTCATAAACTATCCGCACATGTCAGTAGTACCTACACTACATATAGGACAGTTCACAAGAAATGAAACCAGTATTTAGATTTTTGCAGAAAAAGAAACAACACAAAAAATTAACAACACAACAACAAAAATACATGAAAAAAGTTTGAATCACTGTAGCAACGCATAGTTTACTAGTTTTTCTTTTATTTTTATTTTTTTTTTTTAATGCATGAGTTGCACAAATAATTTTTTTTTTCTTTGGAAATTGTAATTTGAAAATTTTTCGTTCTCGTTGTTGTTTTATTGCATTCGTATGGGCACGGCCTTAACATAAACAATTAATAAGTATGTGAATTCATAGGTATAGGTATAAGGTGTGTATTATGCGAATACAAACCTTCGTCAGTAAGACGACGAATTGACTGTGGTTTGTAATAAAGGTTTGTAAGCAATCAATCGCATATACACTTTGAATGTTTTACAACTTCTAGTCAACTATCAAATTGTACAACAATATTTGCTGTGCACATGATTAAATCTATAATTTCAAAAATTGACCTATTATACTTGATGCGAAAAAGCTAAAGCTTGGCAACGCCTTTTTACTTGCAATGTACATGCAATACATATATATGTACCAGGGGGGGCAACATTTATCACCCTATAAGAAGATGCTATAATTTTTGCAAATGATGTTTGCGAATTCTACTTTGATGACATTTGTGAAGTAAAAATATACAAAATACACGTCAACAAGACATGAATCTTTTTACTCCTAAAGAACTCGGAATAATTGTTTCCGAAAAATTCTTCGGTTGACGCAGCTTGAATTTCAGCGCAGACTTGCAGTCGTTGGACACGAACTTGGCAAATATAAAGACACTTTGGCTCAAGATATTTTAGGGAATCCCGGATTATCGAAAAGACGACGTGCAAAGCAATTGGGCATCAATTGGCGAGCTTAATGCAGAATTTTGGTGAATGACTTAAAAATGTTTCACAGTGAATCAGCTGTTGATCGCCAAGCGGATGTAACCTACGCTCAAGCAATTCTTAATCTCAACGACAAAGGTATAGACAGCTTTGCATCTCTGTGGATAATTATTGTAAATTAAATAAATAAGCAAAATTATTGCTACCGAAAAACCGCGTACCGAAAAACCGCGTATAACCCACGAAGAGCTGTTTACGCTGGCTGAAGGCGTCATCGTGCTTTATTTGTTTGAAACATTCACGCGTCCATGTCAACAAGCATCAAATTCTTGAAGCACCTAAAAAGAACATCTGTGATAAAATTGGCAAGAGTTATGGAAAATGCCATATATCGGTCATAAATGGAAACCAATTCTGGCAGTTTTAACAGTAAAGCTGATTCTCCTCAGCCTGTGCCTGTGGTCTGGAGGATAACCAACAGAGAGATTTGATAGGTCTAAAAATTACTTGCCGTAAAACTTTACCTAATGAAAAAGCTCGCTCAAAATCGGCTTTAACGATATTTATTTAATTTGACATAAGTTATACTGCATTTGGTCTTTCAGATTGTTCAACCTTTTGCAAGTGTTAGAACCAAAATTTTGAAATTACCTTTTCAACCTGCCACAATATGAACCTTTCAAGGAGAATTGTTGTCTCGTCTTGTCTTATTGAAAATTGCAGATTGATAGAGTGGGATGATGTGTTCCGGTACTGCAGTCCATTCCCGAATGCATGTAATTTTAATCCATTAATTCAACATCTCAAACACACCAAACAAAAAACATAACCTTTTCATTAAACGCTTCATTTACAAAACAAATCTGATTTATTCATTGAAACATAAAATTAATTTTATCTCGACAATGTCACGACCCTTTTTTCAATGACTCATTGTTGCTACAAATAAAAAATAAATTATGTTACACCATACAACATACATAGCATCCAACTCTAAACAGCCTACTAATTAATGGAAAATCCTATTGCGATAAATTAGCCGCATATGCAAGACAACAAGAAATATACTGATATGTATGAAATTTTGTTTTCATTTACCCCCAAAGTATTACTTACTATACGTGCGCAGACGCCGCCATCAGTTGGACGGATGGTCGATTCGGCGGCAGCCTGGCCCCTCGGTATATACTTTCTTAATTGACTTAAAGTGAAAATTAACTTTTCCCAATGCAATGACTTTTAATCCGATTACTCGCGGGCAATTGAAATTCACCATAAAATTGCAGGTTGCTATGTTTTCTTTTTTTTCACTCTGCGAAAGCCAACGACGACGACCGACAACGACAATGACGGTGGCGTTGACGATTGGCTCATTTCATGTTATGGCAATGGCATGGAAAAAAGATAAAGAAGTTCAAATTAAGTTAATTGCAAGTGGATCAAGATCATACACAACGAACAGGGAAAATAAGGTGATATGCTTCAGCTAAGTGTACGACAGGTGCCACAAACAATAAACCTTTTGATAAAAATACAAGTCCTTTACCTAATTGCTTCCAACACTTAACATTAAGGCTTAAACCCATTGAATTCGCATGGTATTCGTCGACAAAACGGATGCGTAGACTTTTGTAGGATATGTATAGGGGTGATAATATGAATATGTTCTTTACGCCAAAAATGATACTGTCAAGAAAGTTAACGTCTTTGAAGAGTTTGCAGACCAATGTTTACTGACTTTTGTTCTTCGATATCATATTGAAACACAAATGTATCTTTGTATAATAAAGCCAACAGTACCTATTGTTCCATGTTAAAATTGTAATCAACCCGTTTTATATTTACATATGTATTAAATTTACAAAAAAAAAACAATTTAATTAAAATTAACCATTTTTAAAATGCTAACTTAGTGTGAATGTATAGTATGTTTTTACTACAAAATCAAATGGGTGCGTAGCCATTTTGAATGTCTATCGTTCGCCATTTAGCAGTACAAGTATTGTCAGGGATGTTATACTTATTTATAGGTAAAAATAAATATGTATTTACTTAATTTTTCAAAAGTTTTAAAAATTACTAATTATCATTTGGACCAATATTTCATGTTTTAAAGTCAAAGTCAATTTAAATTATTATTTAACAACTTCATACTGCTCCCTTATTCAAATTTGAATGATGAAGACTTAAACAGGTTCCAAACTGACAAGGTAAATTTAGTTAACAATTTGTGTAGATAACTTGAGATTCTGTATCAAATAAGACTCATTGACGCTGAAAACAAGGTACACATTCAGTGCTGTAAATGAAATGTGATGCATTGGACAGTAAAGCCAGTATTTTTTTTTTTTTTTTTTAAAGAAAAAAAAATCTAATTTGTGTGGTGGCAGTGAAGTATTTTCCTTTCTTTGGTCATATATGTTACATAGACGCTGAAAATAGGTACGAGTTGAGTGTTGTGTATCAAATGTGATACATTTTCAGAATAATTTCCGGACGAATGTCGGTGTCGGGCACATTTGCAATGCTACGATTTTGTTCGTTCGTTTGCAAATGTTAGCGATGTTTGCATAATGCTTTCGAATCGATTTAAATTATTCATATTATAGTATTCACACAATTTGCAAGAAAATCGACAATGACATGAGCTGGGACAATGACATGATTTACAATAAAAACTGCAAATTGTAGTTCGCAACGTTTGTACCATTTAAAAACTACTTCACAATCCATTTACTAAGCAACTTAGTGAGACTTATTATTGCATTCAATTCATAATTACATAATGTAGATGAATACATCTTCCACAATACATACGTATTTACGTATTTTTTATCAGCTTCCTAATCCTATAATCCTAACTTCATATTAGAAATTCTTTCTCAGCATATATGACCGTTCACTGATGTTTATTGTTTGTGCTACAAGATTCTTTTAATTCAATTAGAACAAATGTCTTTGAAACACCTCCATTTATACATTTTATCATTATTGTTTCTTAGTCACGCGACTGCCACAAGCAAAATGAAACAAAAAAATATTTTTTGTCTCTGTGTTGCAAATGTGTTCAGCAATGATGGAGTAAGTTAAATACCAAATCTCCCTCGAGTTTCGCATGAGTCCTGGCCCGACCATTTGTTTTGGGGGAAATAATTCCAATAACAGAGATTTCAAAAGATTCCGCAGCTCAAAATTCACTTTGGGTAATAAAATATCCCCTTTCATCATTTGTGGAGTTTTTATTTTCAGTCTGGACCAATTTCATTACTTTATAGAAACATTTCGATGTTGTCTGCCGGTTTTAAGGAATGAGTCATAATAAGGAATGAGAACAACATAAAAAGAACCGACAATTTGGGAGCCAGAAGTTTTATTCAAAAATAAAATCATTCAAAGGTTTGGTGATCAAAATTCGATTTGAAAAGGTATGTTTTACATTGTAGGATAATATTTTCTTTTGTTTTTAAATCGTATTCATTTTGGAGACAATAAAACTTCTGGCTGACGTTTACTTAACCTTATTGGGGGTTTTCTTTCCTAAGGCTGATGATACAAATTAAGTAAGAAGATCGCAGATAATATTTGTTGTTATTTTGGGATTTAAGATTACTGGTGTAAAAGGCGACATTTTTTTAGGGGTGATGCGTGTGTAAATATTCTGTAATTTGTTATATATTTTTTTATGAGAATTTATATTTTGTATATTTTCCGCCCTTTTTGTACGATCAGGAAATAGGAGCGGGGTCGAAATAAGATAACGATGCAATTTGGTTTGGAATGTTTGAATATCGCATTGGGAGGGCAAAATTAAGCTGGTAAAGCTTAGCATTGGTGTAGTGCAATTAAAGAATCGTTTTTATAATTTACAGTACATCTGAAGCTGGGCTCTAGAATAAATCTATATATAAAAATTACTGTCATTACGAATATTATACGGTTGAATTATTCGAGGTGGAAATGCAACTATAGCATTTCGTTTTAGCACTTCACATAAAAGAATCGACAGAGAAAAGAACGATTACATCGGTGTCCGAGCGACAAAACGTTTCTTTTATCTTTTACTTTCTATCATTTTCAGGGCCCTTTTCTAGATTCCACTTAAGAAACTCAGTTACGTTTTCGAAGCACCTGGATATTCAGGACTTTAACAAATGGACTCCTTATAAATAACAGCCAGATAATAGACGGAAAAAACATTTCTTGCATACAGAAGTTGTCAATTACCCATATACGTGAGTGAATGGGAATGTTATTTAGGGTACCTATGACCCGTTTAGCGATAGAAGACATCATTGAGTTTTCGAGCATTAAATTATTTTATTTACATAATTTCAAGCTATGCTCTAGTCTAAAACAAGTAAATTAAAATTAGGTGTCGAGACTTGGAATAGATATGTTATCCTATTTTATGCTGAAATCAAATTTTAATTATTTATCATGATTTAAAAAAAAAATACAATACAAAATTTGAGCAAAATACAATTTTGACTGTGTTTTTTTTTCAATTTATGTACCTCATAATTCAGTAAAATTACTTTTAAAACTCACAAAAATACTGTAGTAGAGATTATATTTTTGTTTTAAAAAGTACCATTTGAAAGAGTCTAAATCCACAAAGTTCACACAAAAACATGTCTGCTTTGTCCGCCATTTTGAAAAAGTCGTTAATGAGTAGGTACCTAATATTTTCTCTGTTGCTCGTATAGGTAACAATTTTTTTTTTAGTTTCATGAGGAAAAATATTTTCTACAACTTTGTCTCACAAATATTTTTGACAGATCTTTTCCATAAAAAGTTATTGGCAACAAACTGTTAAAATTTTGGAGATGTAAATAATTTTTAACGAATTTTCTCGCATCCTGTTGATCTAATCTAAGCAAACTAAAATTTAACAAATTTTTTATAGAACTTTTAATTTTCGATATGTCTTCAAAGATATATTCAAAGTTTCTATACAACTAAAAATTACAATATATCATGAAAAAGTTCATGTCATACATGACAGTTTTTTGTGTGTTAACTTTTTTTTGTGTGTTAACTTTTGTGTGTTAACTTTAGACTCTCCAAATGGTATTTTTTAAAACAAAAATATAATCTCGACCACAGTAATTTCTGCAGATATTTGTTCATTTTTCTTTATATAATTTTACTAGACTTCGGTTAAAAAAAAAATCCAATTTTTTTAAATCTTTAGTTAAGTTTTCCAAAATTCACAATTCAGCATCACTTCAGCAAATCCATAACAAAATTCACTTTTGTAGACAGTTTTCTTGATTAACGAGTGTGTACAGTCATATCAGAAAGACTTTCTGTCTGTCTTACTTAATTAACTTAAATAAAATAGGACCACAATAGCAGAGTCATGATCGTGATGAACAATTAAAACTTAGGGTTTCCCAGAAGATTTAAATTCAACACTCAAGCACATCAACAAACATCACTGGTAAATAATGGGTGACACACATTAGACTTGTTTTTTTTATATAGAAAACTATTCACGCTGAACATTTCAAGTTTTCGTTTGACATTTCAATCATTTTCTTAAAAGCTGAGAAAATTTGAATAAAAATAAATGTTTATGCTGGAAATGGACAACGTTTTGAAAATAAAATAAATTCGAATTGATTTTTTATAAACCTAACTGAATATACAATTAGTAAACTCAGCTCTTAGTGTTAACAACTTCATCTTAAATCATAAACATTTTATTCAACGAGACAATTTTCAGGACAAAACCCAAACCTTCGACAAAACAACAACAGATTCACAAATCTGCTCTTTAAAAGCAGATCGAAAAGCCTTCTCAAATTAGTTGTAAATTGATCTGGAATTGATTATGAAGCAGCTTATAAAATTATGAAGCAAATTATAAAACTTCTCATTTAACATTTAAAACATGTTCGCTACAATTTGAAGTATATATACTGTACTGTTGGTATATACAACAATTACATAACGTAGTGTCTCTCAGAACACCCTCTAGCTAAATTAAACTTTAATCTTAATTTACAATTTTAAGGTTAATCTATCACACTCAAATTTTGACTTTTTTATATCACGCCACCTTCATGTAATAACCAAGTTTTCCTCCATTTTCATTGAAGATTAGAACTTATTTTATATGGCGCGACCGAACGAGACGTGAGTTTTTCTTTATTTTCGTTAATACTCTGCTCTAAAAATATTTTCATGCACACTTCTATCGAAGCCTAGAGCACCATAACAAAATTATTTTTAATTTGAATTTAAAGTTTCCGGTGACAAAGAAACTTTAAATTATAAACTATCTATCTTTGTATTATTTATAAATCTATCGTCGTTGTCGTGAAGTTTATGTTTTGTATCTATTTTTTTTTTTTTTTTGGGTTGATACTTGTAAATCTAGTTTTTCCTACAGACTGTAGGTGGACCTACAAAGACCGTGTGTGTTTTAATAGTATCTATTATTTGTATTGGTTTTTGTTTTTCTTTAGTTTTCCTGATTTATCCAGAGTGCAAGCAGCAGAAAATGTGAACACGCGCCTTAAAACAACTTTCACATTTTATTTTTCGAGTACCTATATCTATAATATAGACTAAGTGGAAACGGTACATACATAGTTTTCAATATCTATATCTATATTCATAGAAATGCCGACACAGAAATGAAATATATCGGCCGAAATGTCAAATGGAATAAGGATGGAGATGTTTTTTTTTTTTTTTTATTGAAATTAATTTATCATTGAGTTTGAAAGTGTGTAACATTTGCGATCATCTATCAGATGGGGATTTATATTAAAAAAAAATTTTGTTTTCAAATGAGGAATGAGAGAAGTACACCAAGAGATCGTTTTTATTGTTTCCATTTGAAATAAAATGGTGCCCCAAAAAAAAATATGGAATGCTTTATTAGCTCTGGAAATAAGAAGTGTTGATGATGCATTGAGTTTCATTAAATTGAAAAATATTTTAATTATGTATTAGATTATTATGAGACAGTGTTATTTATATACTAAGAATTTTGTATACATGATATGAGAATGATTAGACCATAAATGAATATGTAGGTACTTAATAATAAATATTGATACGACAGATCATGAAGAAAAGAAAACCGAGGCGTTTAGTGACATACAACCACAAACCATCTTCACTTTTTTGACATATGCGCCCATTTAGCGCATTCGAGAAAGTGTTTAATGGAAATGCAATACTTTAGTGTTGTTGTAATTCCAGGTTAAAAAAATTCTGGCAAATCCAAACTCAAGGTATTGAAAAATTTTCTGGGCTATTGAATTTAGTTTGGCTTCATAAAGCATCAGTTTCATTAATTTTTTAACAGTTAAAGTTTCAATTCGCTTTTGCGTTCGGAAATGTTTAGTCCATTACTTTGATATTCAATACCCGAATAACACTTTCTCGATTGCGCCCAATGCTAAAATTTTCTGCCAGTTCAAACATGCTAGAAAAAAAACCTGTAACTGTCATATTCGACGAATAAATTTTTACATAAACAAAAATTACGGCAAAAATATTACAATGTCCTAAAGCCAGTAAAAATGTTTGGTCTTTCGACTTCGGTTCCGATGCTTGTCTTCAATGACACTCCAGTGGTCAGCTCACAAGGAAAAGCTGATTTGTTTGCAAAAAAGTCCGCGTCAAATCGCTTTCTGAAATCGGCCAACTGAACTCTTTCCGAGGGAATGGAATCTCTAAATAAGGTATGGTGTTAAGTTTTAAATCTTTAAAATAAATGCACCTATGTTTCTAGAACCCCATTTCAGACGTACGGTACAGATAATGTTTCTTTAGTCGGACAACACAAATGTGAAATTCTTTATCGAAACTTTTCCCTCTCATTGTGATGCTCACACATTCAAAACGAATGTGCATCGGTATCTCTGATCGGAATAAAAAGAATGGGATCCAGATGACTTCATTGCGGAACTTCAGATTTCGCAATTTTGAAAAGATATTAGACGGCTGAATATACTCGTTTTTTTGAGTAAAAAACCTAGTCGAAAATCTAAAAGCCTTAAATTTGGAAATTATAATGTCGTGGGAGATTTATTCAAAGGTTTAAAAGTCAATATAAATACTGTAGGTATGGTTGCTGTCCGATATTTTATTGTGGAATCTTTCCCTTCCCATTCTATTTTTGGTTTATTTCACTTTAATTTTGGCGAAAGTTTTTAAAAGAGTTAACCAACATAAACGGCTTCACCGCTTAGTGTCGAGGTCTACTTTTCCGGCAATTACCATTGCAAATATTGAACGACAACCAGCCGACAAAATGTTACTTACAAAATCACTATAACAAGAGGAAATCAATCAGAAATTTGTTGTGGAATCATTGATTATGCGATTACTGCACCATCAACACCGCGCGTTAACGTCGCCATCATGCTCATCGTTCAGTCACAAACAACTTTGCTGGATCAAATCCACACAAGAGAATTCTTCCAACCATTTAATCCAAGTGCAGATATCGGAACGTGATACAAATTTGTTATTCGTTGGCAATTAATCATCAAGTCACCATAATGGTTGAAGAGGTTTTATAAAGTTTTTTTTTTTGTTGACTTTGTTTGTGTATCTCCCATATCGGCTTCCAAACCGGTCCAGAGCACACACCAAAATGTTGATGAAGACTCAACTATACAACGTTAACGTATACAATAATCAGAAACTGTAAAAAAATGTGAAGTGAGTGAGAAAGAAAGAGAGAGGAAAGAAAATAGTAGTAAAATAAAACTGTTTTTCATAGGTAACGGCTGCTGTTGCCATAATTTGTGGTATGGTGCCGCTGAAGTAAACTGTGGCATTTTGACTCCAAACTGGTATCCATTTGTACACAAAATGTGGACGACAAAAAAATAACCTAACCGGTAATTAAACAGCATTGCTAGTGGCTTGCACTGCTTGGAGAAAAATCAAGGTAGATTCAATTGGATAGTGGTGGAACTTCTGATAAATTTATATAAAAAGTGTCTGAACCAAATTAAGGTCACAACACTAATTTTTAAACACTTAAGTCAGATGTTTTCGGATATGTATATGTGTATATTATAACTTGAATAGTATCAGTTGATATATAAAAACATCTTTCATTGTTAACCCAGTTTAAACTTGCTTGAACCACTGATTGCACTGATTGTGCATCTTCATGCTCCGTTTAGCGCCCATCACCATATGAACATCAATTAAGTCTTATGAAGAAATGTATGATGTCAATAGAGTGAAATTTTAGTGTTTATATTTCGACATAATAGCAATATAAGAAATGTGGAAGAATTAGAACAGGGTGTTCGAAAATGTATAACCTGTGAAGTAAGCATTTGAAAAATACTCGAAATACTTTTTTGTGACTATTTTACTTTGGGAATAATTCGTCAGTGATTTTTGAACAAAAATATTTTCGACGCAGATTTTCCGGCCGTCCTACTGCAACTGTCAAAAGTTAAGATGCTTATCCAATCGCCTGTAGAAGAGATCTGAACAACACGTTACAAAAGCCGTCAAAATGTCTAGTAGAAATTCGTAGCTGTGGCTAAAAATTTCGCCGACGAACGACGTTGACAAACATAAATCATACGACGTTTTAAGCAATTGACCGAGTCTTTATTAAAGAATTAATAAATTAGGACTGCATGAAATCAGAATTTATCGTGCCGGATATGTATATACTGGCCGGTTTTTTTTTTTTTTTTTTTTTTAGTCACGTGTCTATAAAATCAAGTCACACACTCCGGAAGCTCTTAAAGAGAATATCCGACAAAGGTTCAAAAACTTATAACCCGAAGTTCTCGTCAAAACGATTAAAAGAACTCAAGTAGCCATCAACAATCAACTTCACCGATATCTGCTTCAATAATGGGAACAAACTTACAAGTTCCAAATTAACAAACATATTGTCGAAATTCAACCAACGTGAATTTCGTAGTGTGTTCGAATGTAATTATGGTTAAAATGAGCTGGAAATTCATTAAATCACCATCGTGTAAAAATTTGAGCCCGTGAGTAAACTTTTCTGTACTTTAAACCACTAATCAGACAAAGATTGGTGCGAAATCAAAAAACATAACCGGTCAACACCCAGATCTTGATTTGTCTCAGACCAGCAGAGAATTGGGTGTCGGCTTATTTGCGGTTGGATTTGATTCCACATTCGTATAAAATTCTGCTGCCGTGAATTCGTTAATTGGGAGCTGGAAATGTTAGTCGGAGATCCGGATTTAGGCTAAAGAAAATCATTTTCTCAGGCGTATTTTTGGAGCAGCGGTTATGCAACATCTCACATTTTTGCCCAAGCATCAATGCATCGACAGGGATTGACTGTGGCATAGCGAAGGAACATATTGCACCGAGTCATACAAAATTGGATCGACTGATTGAAGCTTGAAGCAGTACCAGGGAAGTGGAGGCGGTTATTTGACTGATGTGCTATTCTATATGTAATAGGTAAGTAATATGAATGTGGCTTCAAAATGAAGCCAACATCAGTTTTAGATTTCTCAATGTTGTCGTTTTACTCAAATTTCTTTTTCAATTGTCCTTTTTTGGTCACCCTATACAAACCATCTTAAAAGGATTGCTTTTAACAATGAATTCTGAAAATTATTTAAAAATGCAATAAGTTCCTTAAATTTGCTTTAAAAATGAAAACCCTTTCGAGAAACTTTGAAAGAAGATTAAAATTAAATTATTAATGCAACACTTACCTTGGTGGCACCTTCTTCTTGGCATCAATATTTGACATGAACAACGTAGATGAGGATGTCATAAGTGTTGCAGAAGGCGATGTCGATGCTGATGACATTGCCGCAACAGAAGTTGAAGATGTCATAGCGGGTGACATTGGTGGAGCAGATGGTTCAATTTTTGAAGACTTTCGATCAAAGCTACTAAATACCAGCTCATTTTCACTCGCATATCGATCATGATCACTGGCAATAATAGTCTCTGGCATCGCCGATGCACAACTTACTGGAACAACCTCAGCTGCAACAGACTGTGTGGGCTGCTGCTGGTGGTGTTCATTGCCACTACTATTGCTATTTGTGGAGGTGGCATTGGATTGCTCCACGATTATTGTGGGCTCATTAACTTCAATTACTGTTACAAAATGTGATGGTTTGTCTGATGAACGATTGTTGCTTCTATCCAAACTATTACTAGTGCTGCCTGCACTACTACCACCAGTATATTCGATTCCATTCTTTAGGTCTGATTTTCCGCCAACAATCTGTTGTTGCTGTTGCTTCTGAAACTGTTGCTGTTGTTGTTGTTGTTCCGCATTTATCTCGGCTGCCTTGAAACCAGATGCCAGTTCTGTAATGCATTGATTAAGTGCTCCATTCTTTTGTATCTGCATATTCTTTATGTCTTTTTCTGTTCGAGAATCTTTATCATCTGTGATGGCTGAATCTAATTGTTTGCTATTTCTATTGTCCAAAGCGCTAGTGCTACCGTTATTGACGGTTGCTGTTTCTTTATAGCTGGCGCGTTTGTTACTATCGCGACTTGCGGAATTCTTATGACTATCACGGTCTTCCCGGATATTTACGCTCTAAAAGAGAAAAATAATGATATAAAATATTAGTTTGTATATATAACATTGAATTTTTATATATTTTTGCATCATGGTGTATATAAAATGAATTAAAAGTAGGTATAAGTATTTTAAGATGCGCACATTTATTTGAAAGAAAAAAATGTAGATTGGAAGACAAATCGATAGCGGCTATAGGTTGCCAAGTTATATTTTGACTTGTAAACGTTAAAAATTTGTGTCTTATCTTGACTTCCAACTTTGCGAAAAAGTGGGGTTAAGTAGCATTTAAAAAAAAACAGTTTCCCGCAAACGGAGAATGATACAAAGTGAGGAACAGAAAATCGATAATTTCTACGTCAAAACTGGTAAAAAAAAGATTAAAAAATAACACTTTGCAATGAGCCTGGTACTAAACTGGTACTAAATTTGATGGTCGATTTTGAGGAAGAGTTCATATTGGCTCAGAGAATACTCTGGACTTGTTTATTTCGGAAGACACTTGGTTGCTCAGGAATTTCGAGTTAGATTGCAGTTGATACAACCAATGCACATAACTTCACTTTTTCGAAATTCTAGTTCGGCCAACAAGACATAAGGTTAATTTAAAAGTAATAACGTATTATAGTCTTTGTTCTTTTTTGCAGACAAATCCCGCATCATATTCTACAGTGTTGAGCCTTAGTGGATAAGCTGCCAGATGCTAATAGTCATGGAAGACATTGTGTTTGCATTCTAAACGTTTTAGTAAGCAGCACTAGGATAAAATTGATAAACATTCCCATAGTATTTTTGAAGAAATCCTGGAATATCACTATAGATGGAAGAGAGTTGTATTCTCTTCCGAATCTAGACTTGACGTAAATTCGAATCGATGCCTGTGTGTTTGAATTACTACTTTCAAGATATAAATGAACAACTTGACATTCAAGTTAGCACTACCATCCCTGAAAAAGGATTAAATGTTATCGAAAATTTAAAAGGATAACGGAAATAATATAGTGAGCAAGAAACGTACATGTTTAGCAAATTTGATCGATGTACAACATGTTGCAGCACGTATAGTTTTTTTTTTTTTTGGAAAAACAAAAAATGGGAGTTTTGTAATAAGTGAATTTCTTGAATAGATTGGACAGTGGACAAACTTGTGGGTGTTCGTCTGGATAAATTAAATAGAAATACAAGTTGGTTGAGGCACGGGTTTATTACAAACTGTATGCTAAAGAAGAAGATAAAAACCGTTTATTGTTAGGTATTTTGACCAAAAAATAAATAAATTGACATGAATCTTTCAGTGAAACAAGTGAAAATTGAAATAAAACAATTAGAACGATTTGCTTAATTTTTTTGAAATTGCAGTCAGCTGGTACGAAAAATTTACTGATCGCTATTATAACCGACCCCTAGTTCATTGGGCATGAACCAAAAAACAGAGGAATTGGTGTATTTCTCCGCTTTTTTTTTCTAAGATTTTTGAAATTTTTTTGGATGCAATCATTAGGGCCAGTTGTACAATCAAAGCTTAACGTGGTTTAAATTTTAAAACCACTGATTTCCATAGCTTATCTGCCGAAATCGGTGGGTAAAAAATTTTAAACTTGTAAACACTTAGTTTTATTTCTCATTGAACAGCTCGATTTTTAAAATTAATTTATTTGGCGCCGCGAATTGCTCTTTAAATGTACCTAATTATTTTGTATTCATGAATACAAAACAACATTTTGGAAGAAGAAATTTGAATTTTGTTTCGGCAGAAAACAATTACAATGTTGGGATAGGATTAGCTTATGTCCAAACCTTGAGTTTCTACCTTATTTTGAGAATATTATAAGAAAAACAGCAGAATTCCCGAGTATGGTAAATTAATTTTCGTCTTACAAAACAAAGTAAAGTATGGATTTGTACATTTAGCTTCCAATAAAAAGTTGTAAAGATAAAATCGGTATCTGTGCTAAGAGCTATTTTGTATTCATAAAATATCTTACATACTTTGCATTTCAATGTATAGGTACATATACATAAATAAATGTACATATTCTAATCAACATTTTTATTTCCCAAACCACACAACCATTAGTCTACATATTTTAACCCCGAGAAGTAAGTTACAATTTCCTAAATTAAGCATATCAACCGGCAAATGGCATTGATATGGCTACCCTTTAAAGTACCCTTTTGTAACATATTGCTAACATGTGCTATCGTTCCTATTTAACAACAACAAAATACGCCCCCTTTTAAATTGTGTGTTATCGTTTCAGCAAACACGCTTCATTGTTGAAAATGCTCATTAGATTTTTTGTTGTTGTCATCAAAAAAGGGACACACACACGCATACGCACGCCGACAACATTATAATAATCTAAACCTTTGTTAAGTTGTGTGTTATCTGTGCTCCTGCTGATAAGGGTCACGAGTGCAACTCTAATGACTCAAAGTGAGTCGACACTGCAGCTGGAACTCTAAGATACGATATTTCGATATTTCGAAACACGTTTCCCGGTTGATTAGAATTTACTGATAAGTTTTCCCCCGCTAAAACTTTTCGCACTTAATTATAAAATTAAATATAGGTATAGCTATCGGAGAAAGGGTTGCCTTTTTTTCTCATGGTGACTTTACATGCAAATTAACCACAAGAAGATACCCTACCATTCCGCACACCGATAAGAAGATGTCTGATAAGGCATTGTTGTGGCTGCTGCCGTTTACCGGCTTCAGCCGACAACGAAACGAACCGGCAAGGGACTTGTTATAATCCCCGAACTCATAAAAATGAAGTCAAAAATCGATTTAAGTATACTCGAGAAAATGTTATTCTTTGAGCTTTATTGGGGTGGAAAGCTATTTTCAGCTGTCGTCGACCCTCAAGTTTCTTTTTCAGTGGGGGGAAAAAGAAAAGTTCGGCTATTGCACCCTTTAATTTGTAGTGCTGGGCGCACCACCTTTTTTATTGCTTTGAAATTCCTCTTATTGGTGTAGTCAACCTATACCTACCGGCATGGCATACAAATTCACTCGATCGACAATAATTATATCAATGCTGTGTGGCATGGCGCAAATAACTTTCCTCGTTTACCCCCGTTTGTACAGTGTGTCAATGGAGGAGCCTCGTTTTAATAGGCCGCATCAGCTTCAGAAGTGAACGTTTCGTGTAGAAACATTTGCCAAACGTGTCAGACATAATAACACCTGATGTGCATGTGTCTGTGCCTCTTAATGGCGCTGCGCTGACAGAAGGTTTTTTTTCTCTAGCAAACAACAAAAGGTTTTTTTTTTTTTTGACAGATTACTTTGTTTGTGGCTATTTTTGGCATAAAATGTACTCAAAGAATATTTTTTATACCGAACGTGACCGTTGAGTAGTGTAGTGATGCATGAGCAGTTCGCTGAGCAGAGAAAATATCATTTATTAAAAAAAAAAATGCATCACAATATGAAATTTTGATTATATGACCAAACATAATATCGAAGATAGGAGTGATTGCACTTTGTTAAGCTAACATTATTTCAGTAGGTACAAGAAAGTTTTGATTGATATGAGTTCAACAGTAATTCATCCCGCGGTCGGTTAAAGTTACCTTAGCACACAGGTCATCAACTTGTAATCAATCTTCCGTCTCCTCCCGTAGAAAAAAAATTTACACGCGCTTTTCTATACATGAATACGTGTGAATAGCAAAATGCAAAATTGTAAGAATGTATGGTCTATCCAAATTTGACAGTTCCATTTGAAATGCACGGGCACGCGTACAGAGTTAAATCTCTGCAGTTTTGAAAGTTTGTAGGCAAAAGTGGGTAAAGCCTCATGAGTTGATGTTCTATTTATTTATTATTCTATGCCCTAGCACAAAATGCTACAACTTTCGGATTTGGCAAAAACTGTCAGTTTTAATTAGTGACATTAGTGTAGTAAGCAGATGCAGAGCACACGTCAATAAATCAGGGAATGGCGTACTACTAAAGATCACGCGATACTTGGTCTTTTTTGAAATAATCTTTCACTAATTTTGGCAAAAAGTGAATTTAACGCAAGTCTTGAGTGAATAGTAAGAGACTCCAGAGTAAGAGAGTCCAGACTTCTTTCGTTGGGCTTTTTGAATCCATTAGTCTAAGAACATAAGCCGGAGTTCTCAAATAGAATATCCGACAAGGTGCGCGAACTTGACCTTTAAAATTATGTATGGTTTCATTATTACATAGCAAAACAACATCGGATGAGTGCTCTAGCCAACCGTCTTTCAAATGTTCCATGACGTATCTTCACTTTTCTAGGTTTTCCCGAAAAGATATCTCAACTAAAACAAAGCTTAAGATCAACTCAAATAAAGAGAGGTACCTATACATCTTTTGAGGAATTAACAAACCCTCAAAGGGTATCATTTGAAGAAGAAAGGGAAGATTGTATAAAGTCCCACATAATGATTGTGAAAATGTGCTCATAGATTATTTATTGTATTTCACTTCATATATTTCAGTTCGTATATCAATTTTTATTTCAAACCCCATTTTCAATTATAATCGATCTGTTTTCATTTAAGTTTTCATTCATTTAGTTTTCCATCAAAAATATGAGTGAATAGTAAGAGAAAAAAAAACAATACAGAAATCTCCCCTTGTTTAAGATTGCAAGATAAATTTCATCTCAATTTTATTACAACAACCAATCAACAATATCTCTTCTAAAAAGTTTTGTCATTCAATTAAAGTTTTAATCATAAAAATTCCACCGCAATGTATGGTTATGTAGATTGTAGCATCTCATCGAATATTCAAATTAAATAGAACTTTTCTTTATTATTATACGTTTGCTTATTGTTCTATTTTTCTTAAATACTTAAATGTAAATTATACCCAGAATTATACCTATTTTCCAAGTTTGAAACAATTTAACAATTTATTACTAGCTTAAACGCTTTGGGTTCCTCGGGTATACCAGAAATTATTGCGTATTCCGTATAAATGACACGTAAAGAACTCGATGCGATGCGACGAATACAAAATGGTTGTTGACATAGCGTTTCCATCTTTCTCACACTAACTAGAAGCAAAAAATGATTTCATTTCTCAAAAATGAATTTTTTTAGTTAGCTTGTGTGTTGATGAAGAAGATCCCAGTTCGACACCAGTACACTTAGGTTAATGCTGGTAAAGGCTTTTTCGTTTCTCAGGAATCTAATGTGAAAGTCTTTTGTTGTGCTGGTATAGCGAGAACTCAAAGTTCTTCGTGACAGTTTCTCATAAGCTAAGATTGGAAACAGCAGAAATTGTCATTGTAGTTCTCTGGTTGTCAATCAAAATTCTTAAATTGACACGCGGTATTCCCGAGGGTATTCTTATCAGCGAAGCCAGTCTGGTACTGCCAGAACTTCCGCTTGAAAAATGCTGCTTTTGTTTGGTATATTCTTATTAAGCGTTCTAGTTTAAAAACCAAGAAACCATTTCGAGGACATATGGGCCTTTTTGAGTCATCTGTATAAGAATAGATTTGTTTGTACATATATTTCAGAGTCTTATTAATTAGTATCTCATGCAACTCTACTTGTGGAGAAGCATTCAAATTGGTTTTCAGAATAATTTAGGAAGCCCATTATAATTTATTCCTATGTAAGGTAAATATTTAGTATTTTAGAATGTCAGCCCGATCTTGATTTCCAAAATTTCAACTGACTTTTTCTGAAAGCAGTTTTTGCGTTTTTCGACACTTCAAGAAGTGATTACCTAATGCGTTCAAAATGCATGTTTTGATGTTACCTTAATGGAAATTGTGCTTCCAAGAAAATAATTGTACCTGTACAATTATTATACTTTTTTTGTCTCAAAACTTAAGTACCTAGCAATCTACGTAATAAAGGAATTTTTAGAATAGGTAGGTACAGTATTCCTCTAAATACAAACACACAAACAAACATTTTTGTCCATTGTATAATATTAGTAGAGATGAAACAGTAATAAAATAATGAATCACTGTTTTGGATATCGCAATGAATTTGTTTACTTTTAATTAATTTTTTTTGTGAAACAAAATTGTTGGTGGGAATTGGCAATAGGTATATAAAATTTCATAACGAAAATGTACAGCTGAATAAAGTTTTTATTATTCAGCACAAACAAAAAAGTAAATGTAGGGAAATAACAAACGCTCATTTCTTTTTTCATTTGTTTCTTTCTTAACCATTACTTGGTCATTATATTTCCAATTCTGACAACGAAAAAAAAACTACTCGATGTAACAACAAAAACATAATGACACATTCTTTTATTCGAAAGCTCATAAATAAAGATTAGATTTCCGAAAATTCGAACATTAACTTATTCATTATTTTAGGCAAAACTTACCGTTTTGCTTCTTCCCCAAAATTTAAATTTATCCTTAAATGATGACATATTGTTTAAGAAGAAAAACAATAGATATATACGTATGAAGTTAACAAAATATTTCTTTATTAACAAAAAAGAAAAGAAAAGATAAGATCGAAATTCGATATCGAATAAAATTTTCACATATTATTTTGTTTGTCACAAGTTGAATAGATTTCATTCACAATTTTGCAAAGAATTTTATTTTTTTTTTGAAAGAAAACCGACAAAATAAATCAAACCGCACAACGTAACTATATAATCTTATCTGTCCGTTCGCCAGGCGAAAAATTCCAAGATCGATATTTTAGTTCGTTGTTTTTTTACGACCATATTTTAAAGAAGAACAAAATTATATTAAATGAACTTTTTAATTGTAGATTTTGTACGAAGGAAGATAACCATGATAAAAGCTGAAACGATAGAGAATGGAATGCGATAAGATAAATGATAATACAATCCCTTTTTTTACTCAGATAAGGTGAGAACGTTAAGTGGAGAAAAAAATACAATTTATTTCAGTTTTCATTTCAACGTGTTCCGATGTGCTTCATTTTTTCTTCTTCATGCTTCACGACACCTACTTACTCTACAATTGCAATGCCACCTTTATGGAACGAACAATGATTTTAATTGTAATGCGTGAGCAATTTGTTTTATTCACTTTCACTTTTCATTGAAACTATAGAAGAGTCGTCTTTGAGAAGATTAAGGGCAACGTCGGAAATGAGCCATATTGTTTCAGTGAGAGTACTCTTGACTGGATTCGGATGAATTCGCCTGTTGTCTGCTAAAACACTTTGGCTACTCCTTTTTTTTTTGGTAATGGTGAATTCTGTTTATGGTAACGTTAAATCATGAGAAACCATTCCTCGCACGTATAATTTGTTTACATAAATAGAGGGAAGCCAAATTGGTTTAAAAACAACCTACAGCAATTAAAAGACGAAAGTGAAGTGAATTGTTGCATTTTATTTGTTTTTATATGGCTAATTGTAAAAAAATGTATATGGAAAATTCACTTTCCACTACAAGAGCAATTTTCAATAAACAAGTAAGGTGTAGTACACTAAAACTGTTTAAACTTGCTCAGCTATTTTTAGACTCGCACGTACGCAGTTGAGTGTGACTGTATTTAATAAGATGTCATTTTACTTACCTATGGGTTGCAATGGTAAAAAAAACATATTTTATTGTTTAATTGGAAAATGTTAATTTACCAGTTTTGGTTGCACGAGTGTTAACAATTATTTTCTTAATTTTTTTTTTTTTTTGATTTTCTTATGTTTTATTTTGTACCTAATAAACGAAGCGTTAACAAAGATAAAAATACAGGTCTAAGGGCTCGTTTCACAATCTCTGAAAATGCTATAGTTTAGTAACTTAGCAATTAATCTCATTGTTTGTTATTCATTTTGTTGTTTCCAGTCCAATAAAATTGGTTTTGCGTGTGTTGTTTACTACCCTTATTTTAGGGGGCGAAAATTAGCAAAATCATAATTTTTATCTCTGAATTACATACCTACATAAGTTAAGTGCTACCTAATAAAATGTGCAAGAATTGCGTACATTTGTTGCTCTTCTATTTTTCTTAATAGAAAGTTTTATACAAAAAAGTACCTACAGTGGCCGGCGAGGTGATCGGTATAGTTAAAACGGTCAATATTACCTACATATATATAAATATTAACATTTTTAGTGATTCCAGTGTGTTTAACAGTCTTGTTGTCATTTTTTTGGGCCATACACTTAACTCTACTGCCCCTTCATTGTTTTATATTCAACGACAGGTGACAAAGCTTTCAAATAGAATAGCTGACAAGACTTTAAGAACTTATAGCCCACATTTCTCGTCAATACGAAATGGTCATCAATTCATCATTCATCAATAATGGCTAAACGACGTATGAAAACTCCACCGATTCATAGTCAAAAAGCAATAGCAAAAAACTTAAAGAGGAAGACACCATCGGGTGAACGTTTTTAAACAGACCAGTGTGTTATATGCATGCTTATACTTTGTATTAACATTAATATTGCTTGGTACCTTTTCCGTACCTCTTTAAGGTAAATTAAACCTTTACATTACACTTTTATGTATGTACATACCCACACATTCATACATAGGTACATAAAGTGCAATTTCAAGCTAACGTCAACAAATCATGAACTATTATCCTCTTTATATGACCTCTACTGTGGTGCCATCTTAAGAGCACATAATTTTCCACCTGTCCTCTATTTGCAGTACATTGGAGGACAGGTACCTGTGAAATTGGGAACGAGGAAGACGGAACCTGTTGTAAACAGAGGATGTTGTTTTCTTTGTTTATTTTTGTTGCTTGTTTTTTTTTTTCTGTGCATAACACCGCTTTCGTATTTTTTTTTTTTTTTTTTTTTTCAATGCATAAACAACATTTCAATGGGAATTTTCATTCATTGGGAATTACAATAAGAATTCGAATATTCAAATTTAACTGACCATCATGGTAGACTGCTATATTGGTTTCCTTTCATTTCATAATATTGTCCTTGTTTCGCAACTCTCCTGTGGTTAGATATTCATTTGTTGGTTTTGGTTATTTCCTGTTTAGACAGCGGGTTGTAGGTACCTATTTGTTTTGCTTCGAATTTTCCTCTTGATTTGAGGTTTACTGGGAATGGTTTTCTAATAGGATTATGATTTTGTAAGGATGCCATATAAATACTTTAAAAAAAAAAAGGAATTAATTTGTCAACTCACCTGTTGACCAGTGTGAGTGCATCCGGTGAATTTAGCAAGTTGTTGATTTAATATTTAAAAACATTTTTTTAATTATTTTCAGACATTAGAGACCAAGAGGCAATACATCCGCAGAAAGTCAGTATTTTTTGTTGTAAGTAGTAGTGGGTCAAACTGGATGATATCGATGTGAACGAAATGTCGGTCTGTCAGCACGACTCTATTGGGACGTAAAATTACTTAGAACTTTAAACTTAGAAAAATTAAAAGAAATCAAATAGCTCTCACCCAAATTAATAGGTAGTCATGCAAAATGAGTTTAACTTTTAAAGTAAGAAGTTAGAAATTTTAAAATATTAACTATAAGAGCATTTGGAAAATACGCAACGGGAATTATCAAAACCAACAACAAAAACCCCATAAATTTTACAGACCTTTTCTCGTCTTAATAACTTGCTCTTGCACTATCACTCTCTTCAGGGACATAGAATGTCAATTTGTTGCTTTTATTGCTTTTATGGCGTTTATTTATTTATTTATTTATTTCAACTACAGACTATATATCAAGTTGTTTAGAATAATTTACAATATTTACATTTTTTATGTTTCTACAAATAGCATTAAGGTACAACAACATTAATTTTCAGAATAACATATATTCATAGTTAATAGTTAGGTATAATATTTCCTATTTTTGAACAAAATATGTTTCACACTAGATTTAGAATTATTGAAATCAATTACACAATAAAACTTGTTAAAATCTCTACTCATAACATTAGGGGGTTCATTTAAACCATAATTACTTATAGATGAAGATGTGTAGAAAAATTCATGATTTCGAGTAGGTAGGACTTGTATTAATGTTGAGTTGACTTAGAATATAAGTTAAATCAATGGATCGTGATAAGGGCCAGTCTTTTCAGATCTGGTTATTTGTAACCATTGTTTATTTCAGTTGTTAACCATAGATTTTGTATGTGTTTCTATGGTTACCAGCAAATGGTTAAATTTAACCTGAGCTGAAAAGACTGGCCCTAAGAGTTGAAACAAGAATATTACATTATGAACCTCTCTTCTTTTTTCAATCGTTGACATATCAAGAAGATTTAATCGACTTTCATATGATGGTAAATGTTGCGTAGCATTCCAAGGGAGGTGTTGAACAGTATACAACAAGAAACGTTTTTGGACTCTTTTCAGTTTATTAGAGACTAGAATATGCACTCAGGCAAACAGTGGAAATAAATTGACAAGCTAGAACTCGAAGAAATAATTCGATAGAATTGAGAAAAAAACCAACAACAGATAATATGAGTATATGTAGATAAGTGGGAATTTTATTTCAAGCCTCAATAACAGCTGCTCAGAAAGTGTTGGAAATAAACAATAAATACCTACCTAACATAGGTACTTATTTGCATTATTGATTATATAATTTACCCAACGATCCATCATCCCTGTGAAATAAATTAGCCAATGGCATGGGTGACTTTTTATTATATTGATTTGGCGAAACAAAATATTAAATTTAAAATTTGTTTATTTCCAATATTCTCAGTTAGAAATGCCGATTAATGCCTCTGAACAATTCTAATTAGAAATGTAGGTATACCTGATCAATAATCCCCTTTGCGATATGCGAACAAAATTAAATTTCATTTATAGTTAATCGGATGTAGGTACTCCCGAGGTATTAATTTTTTAATTGTTAAACATCACATCTCAAAACAAAAATAAAGTTAGATAGAATTTGCAGCTAGTCCAATTGTTAAATATAACTTATTATGCCTATGTATATTTTATATATTTTATGTATATTTTATATATATTATGTATATTTTATTATTAGTAATTAGTAATTTCTTGTGAATAGCAGGTGCCTATATAAAATGTATCTGAGTGTTTAAAAACACCTATTAAAAAAAACTAACGCTCAGCTTCTTCATTTTTTCAGAGATCAATTCCGAAATTCCAAAAACTTTCATTCAAACGCAAAATTTCAATCTTATCTCATCGACTCATCGGAAGATTCATCGTAATAATGACTAGATACGGCGGTTTTATTTTTTTTAATAGTTAAAATTACCTCGTCAGATGTCATATAGCATGCTGGACGAGCCCACAAGCTGACACCGGGCGAAACGCAATGTTTTCTTGGACTATAGGCCGCTAAACGCTTTAATTTTGAATAATAATTCAGAAAAGTCCACTTAAAATAAACTGATGCTAAGTCTTCTACTTGGTTAAATATTTTTTATACCTACCTACTTTGGTATATAAAAAATAAACTTTTTAAATTAATTTTCATATTAGGTAGTGGCATCTGTTCCCGAAAATCTCCAGTTCTCGAACTCTTTAAGAGAACTCGTTATATTTAGTTGTTTCTTGAGTTATATTTTTTTAATGACTATGTCGGGAAATCCAAGAAACGAGGATCTTAAATAGTTCGAGAACTGGAGATGTTACCCATATAGAATTTGTATCATTATTAATTTTATTTCTTTGTTATAGTTGAGATTACCTACTTGAGAGAATCATTGTATTAGTTCCACTACATTGAGGAAGCAGAAGATTTATAATTTTTTCAATTTTATAGAAGTCACTTTTTACGTGGGAGTTCAATATGTTTAGAAAAATCAGAAAAATGTTTTCAAAAATTTAATTTTTAATAATGTTTAAAACACAAAAAAAGTAGGTATAAAAAAATTTGTGAAAAACAACATTCTTAGTTTTCATTACATAACTTTAGAAATACTTACTTTAGATGGCGGATGGCGATTTAGATACCAGGATGAACTCAGCATCAACCAAAACGTCTCTTTAGCTAGCTCTGTTCCTAGCTTTTGTAACATTATAAATCGGTGGAGTCAAATAAGAACCGAGCAATTAAAGTCCGCGGGTCTTAATTCTGACTTTTAAAGGAAACAACGCCCACAGGCATTACCTACCTAATTTCTTCCTAAAATGGCAATTAAATCCGCGGGTGTTATTTACAACAGTTGAAATTTGTAAGGGGGGTCCATGGGTGTAATTTTCTTTTATAGTGGGAATTAAGACCCACGGGCCTTCTTTTAAATAAATATAACGGACTTTCATTCAAATAATCTAATCTTTTATCACTAGCTAGCCGCCTCCAATTACGCACCGCAAGTTGGCTAAGATCGTTTTCAACTTAAGTGAGCCATCTGTTGGAGATTCTTTCCATGACTGCATAGATGTAGGTAGATGTTCATTGATACTACCAAACAGTTGTAAGTTGATACCTAAGCGCAGCAATGAAGAACCGAAAACACAGAGTTCAAATCTTTTAATCCCACGACCGAAATACTCGATTCTTAAAATCACCTAGACATGAATTTATGTACCTACCTACTAGGTAGGTACCTATTTTTATTTTGATATCTTACCTCTATTTTGTCATAACTATTTTCATAATTAATTAATTGAATAAGTAGGTCCATGTCGATAAATAAAAATTTAGATTACCTATATAATATGTCTAACTTTACACCTATATTTTGTGTCAAATATCCAATACAAGTTGGAAAATTTTCTTAAATCTAATAAGAACAACAGTGCATTTTTACGTCTAGCAAAACTCATTCATAACAATACCTACCTAGGTACATATTATTACATTATTACATAAGTACCTACTGCCTACATATTAACTACATACAGGTAGGCATGTATATTCATAGTCAACAACAATATTTAAGTTTGTTGTGAAATGAGACAATACAAGAAATTCTATCGATTTTCGCACAAAATCGAGAACAACGTGAATAGTTTTTGCACCTCCTCGAGTTGCTCGGATAATGCGACTTCCTAACCGCACCCATTTTTCGGAATTTTCGATGCTCTCGCATTTAAGTTCCAAATTTGTTCAATGTCATCTGAACTGACAACAGATGCTGCTGATGCTGCTGATGCTGCACCTATGTACCAATATGTATCTATCGAAATCGATACTATTTTTAACGTCACTACTGTTACGCGTAATTCGAGATTCGAGACTTATGAAGAAACAGAAGAGCAAGAGGAGACAGACAAAACAGAAAACAACAATATTCACTTCCAATTAAACTCACCTCCTCAACCTGTTTGTTGTCGTCCATGTTGTTGATGTGATGGCTGCTGCTCCCATTAAGGCTATCGCGAAGGCCAACTGTGGTCAGCGGAGCTTCCACTACAACCGCTGACATCGAAGCTGACGATGACGATTCCTCAATGGATGACGACGCAGCTATGGTTGTAGTAGCAGATGATGCTTGCTGCTGCTGCTGTGAACTGGTCGTTGTGGCAGCTTCGAACAGTGTAGTCGGATCCCCACCCGTCTCCTTGTATTTCTCGACGTCGGAAAGCAATCTTTCCAGGTATTCCACATACAATGTTTCCTGTTCAAGCTCCTTGGTGATTTCGAGGATTTTCTGTTTGTGGCGCTCGAGACTGGCACGCACATCCTGCTCCCATGCGTCGGACAGAGAGCTCTGGGGGAAGCGTTGCATCCACAAACGTTGGAAGTCACTAAAAACACTCATTTTCCAACACTATTTTTAGAATTAACTAAAAGAAATACTTTTTTATAAATTTTTTCTTCACAAATGGAAATGAAATTCCTTTTTCTTGAATTCAAGTTGGATTTTGAGATATTAACACTTTTTTTCTACAAATTTGTATTATTTTGATATTGATTTTAATTTTTATTTTATTTTCTTATTTATTTGGGAGGCTGTGTAGGTGCCACAGCCTATTTGCATTTCACATTTCGTTGTGAAGATATTTTATTTTTTAAAAACACATCTTTTTCTTCCCGTGCACTTTTTATTGATTCGAGAATGGAATGGATTTCAGTGAATTTTCTTTTGTGTTTGCACTATTTTTTTACGTAAAGGGGGAAATAGGAAACACGCCCGAAACCGTCTTCGACGTCGCCCGTCGTTTTCTTATTTCTTTTCGATTTTAAAAATACAAACACGACATTCGTTTAGAGAATTTTATTTTCAAATGCAAGCAACCAACAAGCACGGAGAAATCGTATAAACTGAAGTTGGTTGAAATTTGTTTTGAAATTGCAACAAAAATGGAAATCTCTACACTTTAAAATGGCTACTCGTTGGCTAGCAGCTGACAACTGGTGGCTTGAAGCTTTTTTGATTTTTACAGTAGAGCTCAAATAATTGTTATTTTCTATAGGGTTTTTTTAATGAAGAAAGGAACGGGTGTTGTGCACACGTATAGTGTACATGAGTGAGGCACCAAAATGTTTGCACACATTTAAACATCGCATCCTTAATGTCATTTTGTCACGGCGAGAACAGCAGGAGGTGGCGAGTTAGCTCGCACCGCTGCTGTCAAATGCATATAAATAAAACAACTCACACTAAAATAATAGTGCCGCATTCTTTTTGCAGAACGTATCTCTTCCTGTATTCCTTCTTCATTGGGCTTTTTAAAGTAACAACGATATATCTCTTTCTCGTTCGTAGAGCAGTGTCAAGATCAGCAGTATGCGGATGACAGCTGGAAAAAAATTTTATTGTTGAAAAATTTATTGAAAACAAGAGCGGATATATTAATGTTGTGCGCGAAATTTGTGAATAGTGTATTATTAAACTTTTTGGTCACGGAAATCTCAAATTTCACAGGAAAAAACGAGATTACTTACAAAATTATTTTACAAGATTTTGAGTTTGACAGTTTGAAAAAAAAAGCGATACATAATTTCCATCTGTCAACGGCGTAGAGTGTCATTTATTTTTTGACAATATGGTAAAATTCCCTATAGGGCTTTTTAGGTAACAACGATATATCTCTTTCTCGTTCTCACAGAATTGTCAAAAACAGCAGTATGATGAACAGCTGATTTTTTTTTTATCATTGTTGAAAAATTGATTGAAAACAAAAGCGGGAATTTTAAAGATTTGTGCGCGAAAATTGTGAAGTTGGTTTTGCTAATTAAAATAAATTTTTAAGCCACGGAAATCACAAATTTCACACAAAAAAGAATACCGCATTTAAAAATTATTTCCAAATTGTTTTCTTCAAGATCTTGAGTTTGACAGTTTGAAAAAAGCGCGATACATATTTCAATCTGTCTTCATCATAGTGTGAGCTTTGACAAGATGGTAAAACTCCCTATTGGCTATTCGGAATTACTCCTGTTACGGAAGTGATCCCACTATGATAATAATATATATATAATAATACGAAACCACCAAACAACACGAAAATATAGATTTATTTTAATATGAATTAAAAAAAAATTGTTTTAAAGCACATAACATTTTTTGGAAACAAAAACCTCCAGGTTTTTTAACAACACTCTTGGGGCTGTCAAAAAACCTGGGTTTAACACGTTGCTCGGCCAGTGCCAAATTCTAGTGTCGAAATGACAGTGTCGGCAATTTTTTAACAAAACGAAAATCTGTTTAGTGTTATTTTTCATTGTTTCAAAGTATTGTATTTTAATGAGGACTGACTATAAGGTTATCTATCCTAGAAGGCATCATGAATTTTTAGAGGAGCCTGAACTTTTGATCGCTTATTTTGTATTCTCTATTTGTTTAAATTTCATTTTATTGAACTGCGATTAGTTTTTTATATTTTTATTTATTCTAATCTATTATTATTAATCACAATTTTATTTCCTGAGCTAAATACCAAACAAATTTAGGAAATGAGTGCACTGTGTACTCATTTCTACACTTGCTTTTAATCGAGTGTAGCCAAAGCGACACTGAGTGCAACAAATGACACTCAGTGCAGCTACAACTGTCAAATTTGAGCAAAACGAACACTGCGAGTGCTACACTCACACTGAGTACTATACCGCCAAGCCGAGTAAAACAAATCCACCTTAGTGTTGTTTTTCATTTGTTTGAAAGTATTGTATGTTTCCTATACAGCGACCTTTACACGGTCAGTCATTTGACACCAATCTGTAATATAGTGTTTGTAAAAATAAGTCTGTATGCGTGCATTTGTTTGACGAAAAATCAAAACCCTCTTGATTTTGCCTGTTGATGTGTAGATGACTGACGTCTTCTGACTGACCGTGTAAGGGTCGCTTAAAGAACTGACTAGTAGACTTCTTGAATTTTGTAAAGGAAACTACTTTCGATCTTTTATTTTATATCCTTTATTGAGAGAGAAATCAGAATACAAAAATCTCAAAAATTGTGTCGTTACTCGTTGGTAGCGTTGTACCAACAACACAATTTTTGTTTTTGATTTATTTTATTTAAGATTGTGTAAATTATAATAAAATAATCGCTAAATAATAATTGAAAATTCGTCCACATACAAGAAATTACACTCAGCCCTATCTTTTATTTCCTGTGAAACATTTTTCCCTAACTACATCGGTTTTCAATACCGGTTTCTCGGATAGATACAAAATTCCATGTGAAGATTACCGATTACCCAAATAACATAATCACCCCTGTTCTGATCATCGTTCGGAATTGAATTCGTTCGTGAACGAATTAAATATCGTTCGGATTTAAAGTTTATTCGAAATTTCGTACAAATAAAACCAAGTTTTCATGAAGAACCCGAGGGCCTGATTATACCTAGAATACAAAGCGAATTGGTTTTTTTGGGGGAAAATTAAGTTATGTTGTATTTTCTTTTTATTTAACTCTTTCGTTTTGTATTTTCGTGGATACCAGCTGTCAATTTGACTCGAAGTATTCGCTTCGAATTTGATAATTAAAAAAAATT
Source organism: Baccha elongata (assembly GCA_951217065.1). NCBI lineage: Eukaryota > Metazoa > Arthropoda > Insecta > Diptera > Syrphidae > Baccha > Baccha elongata. The sequence continues at coordinate 6,520,310 of OX578272.1, forward strand.
GCCTTGGTGGTCAGAGAAGTGAATTGACCAACAACACGAACCCTTGCCGGTTAAGCTTTTAAAGAATTGAAAAAGCGGAAAACATGATTTGGCTCTTAAATTATACATGAATATTTGTTGTATGAGAAATGCTCCATTTTAATGCAACAGTTTCTTGGTTAGCAAAAGTATTACAGCTTGTATGATTAAAGATAGCGAACCATTTATTGGTACTTCTATTTTCGTCGGAGGTACAATATTTTCCAAAACAATAATAAAAGTAGTCGCAACTCTTTAGTCTTTCGCATTCCACTAATCTGTCAAAAAGCCAATTAAAACTTCTCCAAGCAATAAAAATTTCATTATTTTTGTAGATTTTGTACAAACTAGTTTTATTATATCTCAGGCTTAAAAAAACAAAACTTTTCATTTGTTTATCCTTGCTTTTGTGCTAATTCTCTCGCTTTAGCACGTTCAAGTTTGGCGATACGAGCCAAACTCTTTGAGCCCAAGATACCGCCTCCCCAGTGTTTCCTGATTTCGTCTTGACGGTCATTGTAGTTAGTCTTGACAACTTCCAAGATCTTGCTCAAGTTAGCTTTGTCATTGGCCTCAACACCGGTTAAAGCGAGGGCTGTGCATGTCTTGCGACGCACCAACAGTCCCAAACGGGCTTTTCCCTTAACAATGCAGTATGGGACACCCATTTTGCGGCACAAAGCTGGCAGGAACAAAACCAACTGAAATAATAAAAAAAAAAAAATATTTATATTATTGGGAATATGGATGGAAAGGCAGTTATTAGGTTCTTGTTTCTCAGATTGTCAAGTTACCACAAAGAATAGTTGAAGAATATTTTCCCAACTTCAGTTGAAGAAATTCTTTCATCATTGAAGTTGTGCTCAAAAACAAGATATAATTTAAAACTCACCTCAAGAGGATCGACATCGTGGGCGATGACGACTAATTGAGCCTTCTTCTGTTCAACCAACTTAGTTACAGTGTTGGTACCTGACCGCACGAAAGTGGGCTTCTTCTTTGGTGCCACTTCCTTGTCCTTGGCCTTAGCTTCAGCGAGTTTCTTCAAACGTTGCTTCTTGGCCAAAGATGATTCGGGCCTGTACTTCTCAAGCAACTTGAACATCTTAACAGCGGTTCCTTTATCCAAAGTCTGGGTGAACTGATGGATTGGTGGAGGTACCTTAAGACGCTTCTGTAAGACTGCCTTCTGGCGTTGGACACGAATGTACTTGGGCCATCTGACGAAACGAGACAAATCACGTTTGGGTTGGATGTTTTGTCCTGTAAATAATAATAACAAAATCTGTTACTGGAAATTTTCCACCAGAAATACTATTTGTGTTTCAACTTACCAATTCCAAAGTTCTTTGGCCTCTTCTCGAAAAGCTGGTTGACGGTCTTCTTGACAACAGCTTTCTTGACGGCCAGAGGGGCTGGAGCCACCTTCTTGGTCACTGGCTTCTTCTTCGGTCTTGGCTATTAAATAAATTCAACAAGAACACATTAGACACAAATAAGCTAAACACTTTATAGCGATAAATACATTTTAATAACACGGTGGTAAACAAATGCAAATAATTTATAGATATCACTTGAATTAATCATAAATTCACTTGATATTTTGTTTCAAATAACATTTACCTTCTTAACAACCATGATGGTTTAGTTTTTATTTAAAGATGTTAAGGTAAAAAGCAGATTTTGGGCGGCTCAAAAAAAGAGCTGCTTGTATGTCTGCCTGTCAAATAGGTAAAGGAGTTGAGAAAACGGAAATAGAATTCATCTTGCTTTTTTTACTTGTCAATTTTTTGTTCGTACTGACATCTGGGGGGGAATAGATTAAAATATTAAGGACCATGTTTTCACGTGTAGAATGTATTGTGTTTCCACGTAAGGAACTTACTCTGTATATTTCGCTCTTCTCTTTGTGTTTTTCTTGTTTTTTTATTAGCGGGAAATGAAATATTTGGTGTGTATCTACCAGCGCTACCTAAAAAATGTATGCAAGCTACTTATTTCTCCCTTCCATAATGTGTATTCCACCACTACTTACAAGAAGCGACAATATTTTGGCACGCACACTACAAAAAGAGAGCAACACGAAAGAGAACGTCAAGCGTTCTTCACTTATAAAAAAAAAAAATTGGTTTTCCCTCTGTGAAAAAATTGAAAGTTGTTTGAATGCATTGTAATTTATTATAAACAAAACGATTATACCAGTGACACACTGTTGGTATCGATACCATGGTATACGGGTAAACCACCAGTGTGTCAAGGAATTCCACAGTAATACCACGCGAACAACATGGTATTAGCGTGGTATCGAAACTAGGGTTTTTTCCGTAGTATACACCGTAGTATATGCAACTTTTTTAATGAAGCTCCATTTTTAACCATACTTTTTTCATAAATATGCCTTGAATTAAGTTTTATTGCTGATTAATTAGTTAAAATGGTATATTTTGTTTCAAAATGGAAGTGTCAAAAAATGAAAAAAAATAGGTAGGTACATCAAAAATTATTAAATTGATGTATTTTTAGTGGTTATTATGTGCCAGAATAAAAAGAAAACATTAAAAACTAACATCTTTTCATCAAAATAAAAAAAAAAATAATGACTATTTAGTACCGAGCTGTCAACGCATACTTCAATACCCTCCATGGTATCAATACCGTGGTATCTATACCAGCAGTGTGTCCAAGGTATTTAGGTCTTCTTTAAAAGAATCTTTCACGATAAAATAATAGATTCGTAAAAATGATACTGTGCTCGTAACAATAGAACTGTACCGACCATAATATAGTCCAGTAACGGCCAATTATCCACTTGTTAAATCCAGATATAAATCATGTAAAGGAAGCAGCAATGAGAAAATTTTGATTTTATATGAAAATAAACGAAAACAAAGAAAACATCTGGATTTAAGTTTTAAACGACTGAATAATATGGCCGTAAATCATGAAGCATAAATCCAGACGTAAATCACTGGTTTCCTGTACTTCCATATAAAATCATTTTTCCTTATTGGTTCTTATTTTAAATATGTGTCTTATTTATTTATCATTTCCTGTGAGCGAACAATAGGCGTGTTTTATTGAACAAAATTATTTTACTTTATATAAAGTAGAGTAAAATTTCCATGCATTACCAAAACAACAATTACTTTATAGCGAGTAACTCTTCCCTCTCCTTTTATCCCTAGTAATTTATATTGGGGATAAAATATACACAATAGTTATGAGTTTTATCTGTGAAAGTTGGTACAAGTATAGTGCCAATTTTAAAAACGAAAATCTTATACTGAATCGTTTTATTGAAAATTTCTTACTCTACTTAAATTTGCCTAGTAGGATTGCCTATAAAACAAATCTATTACCATCATATTATTCACTCGTTAAATGCAGATGTAAAATTAAATCCAAAAATTAATTATTCATCTTACTTATTTCTTAGCCAATTTAATATTGTGTGTTCACAGAAAATAATAAATAAAAGAAGCAACAATTAGAAAAAATGGATTTTATAGGGAAATAAACGAAAACAAAGATTAATTTACATCTGGATTTAAGTTTTAAACTACGTTAAACTTGAAAAAAGTGAATTATGAATAATAAATATCTAATTTAATTTTACATCTGGATTAAAGGAGGATTAATCAATAGTTTTTTAGAAAAAAATTTCAAAATCAAAATTTTGGAAAAAAAAATTTTAATTCACTACTTATCTGGATTTGGTAGTTCACAAACACAAAGGATACAATACTACCTCAGATTGCTTAGCTTGATGTGACTCGAAAGCGTTGGTGTGTTGGTTGAAAGTGCTTTCCTGCTTTAATTGTATAGCGCTGTATTCTGCCATTTCGCGCAGCTCAAAGCTCTACATGGGCCTGTGTGACATTTCTTTGCCGGGTCGTGTTGAATTTCTTATAGTCGCTGCTCAACAAACAAAATTATTTGTTAAGTTCATCCGGCCGAAAATGTTTACATTCGAAATAGCTTCAAAAAAATCAAAATACAACATAAAATATGGTTACGCAGATTGTTATTTTGGCAAGTGCTTTGTCGCCTTCTCCAATGATGCCATTTGCCACCTTCATTTCGTCGATAAAGAAAGCAAAACTCATATCCAGGAGTTGATCAAGAGATTCCCAGAAGCACATCTAGAAGAGGACACAACTCAAGAATCCATCGCAGTTGTGGATAATATTTTCATTGATACAAATGGCACAAGGAACTTTCGGTTGATTCTTCAAGGAACCGATTTCCAGGCACAAGTATGGCAACAGTTATGCGACATTCCAAAGGGACAAACTTGGAGCTACGAAGATGTAGCTGTTGCAATGAACAAGCCAAAAGCAATCCGACCTGTAGCTAATGCAATTGCAAGCAATGAGATTGCCTTTCTAATTCCTTGCCATCGGGTTATTGCAAAATCTGGTAAGAGCAAGTATCGTTGGGGTTCGGACAGAAAGATCACCATTTTGGAGAAAGAAGGTGTTCATTTAAATTAAGATATTTGTTTTTTTTTTTTTTATAATAAAATATAATTTAATCCTTCAAGATTTCGTTTTTTTTTGGTAAGGTGATGAGTCCATCTGTCTTGTAAAAGATGCAACTTTATGAAGGGTTGGTACTGCGGAAACGGATCAATTTGTGGATTGTAATTAAAAATTGAATTGGAACGAAACTGCAGTAAAATGTGTATAAATTATTGAACCCAAAGTTTGAACCAAAATTTAGATCAGGCTTTGCGAATATGTCATGCGTTAAACCAAGGTGTATAACTAAATCCAACGTATGAAATATTCAATTTACTAATTTCTTAGCCAAGTTTAATATCTAAGTTTACAGTAAATAATACCAGGCTTATTAATACAATATAAACTGTAATTTTAAGTCTAATTTTCAAGAAAACTAATCCATGTATTACTAATGTTTTGGAACAAACTGGAACAGTAAATAATTGCCTTTACGTTGAGTGTGAAAATTTTTTGATTCATGGATTAGTTAACTCGGAAATAAGACTCAAAATTTAAATTTATTTTTTATTAATAAAGCTGTACATATATAAGAAACAGATATCTGTAGCCGTATTTAATTATCCTCTCTAATCTGATGTGGATTGGATTTGCGTCGTGAAATACACGCAAACAACAACAACACAAGATCCAGCTATGTTTCAAGATCTTGCAAAATTCCAATCCGTTCCGGGTCAGAGGGGAAATACGGCTTATAATATAAAGGAAGAAATAATTAGAAAAATATAATTTATATGGAAATAAACGAAAACAAAGCATAATGTACATCTGGATTGAAGTTTTAAACTACTATGGATATAGATCTTGCAAAGTTCGAATCCATTCCGGATTAGAAGGGATCATTTTATCCATATAATTCTGTTCCAGAACGGATTGGAATTTAGCAAGATCTAGAAACAAAGCTGGACCTTGTGTTGTTGTTGTATGCAATGCAAGTATTTCGTGACGCAAATCCAATCCGGATTAGATAAGAGGGTATAACAAAATGCAACTAATAAAATACGGCAACAACAACGGCTAATACCGTATAAAAAATCTACATGTACAACCTTTTTCTAGTTCACCCATTCGTATAATACGGTTTTCACACCGACCTAAACCCGGTTTTATTGAAGAAAAAACCCAAAACTTATACAAATACACAAGTTTTACCATACATTTTTGCTAAACACAAGTTTTTAAAATTTATTCGGAAAATGAGACAAGTTTCCTAAACATGATTATTATATCAATACATTTATTTATGTATGAAGCCGCCTCGATTTGTTTGGTTCTTTTATTTCTACATCGATTTCTTCTTCTATTCAATTCCAATCTATAACTATTCCTTGTGGATCATAAAACTACTAATATATTTTACTTGACAACACCTTCTTTGCCACCCACCCTCGCCATTTTATATTTTTTTTTTATACTAGGAAATGTCAAAATTGTGGATCTGACGACGATCGTTTTCCAACTATCAGAAACTGGTCATAAGTAGTGATTTGTTTTGCGACCAGTTTTCGATTTAAAAAATTATGAAATAATTGTTAAAATTATTAAAATATTATGTGCTAAATATATTAAAACCGAAGTGCTACAATGAAACGCTTGAAGTCAGTGAAAGAACTTCACAAATCTGTGCTAAATCCACAAGTGTCCAAAAAAATACAAGTTCTCCACCATTTTTGAAGAAGTGTTTTGTTTTTTCTATTTTTATTGCTTTTTGCTTCTCATTTTCATTTTTATTTCTCGATCATTTTTGATTTCGTGTTTCGTTGGTTTGCTTTTAATAAAAATATTTAAAAAAAGAGTTCTTCAGTGATCGTCTGATTGGATTTAATTGATTTAAATTGAGTTTTTTCTTTTTATTATTGAATTGCTGATTCTTATTATTAGTAGTGCGTTTATAGCGAGGGATCGTCCCTCTCACATAGGCGAGGGTGGAGCAATTTCACTACGCCACAACACAAAATTCCCAGGCGTAGGTAAAAATGCAATCAGTAGCAAGCACTAGTGCTGGACATAGTAGCTCTGCTTCAACCCCTAACAACGGCAATCAGAGTCCAGCTTTGGTGAATAACCATGCAGTGGTTGTGTGGGAGTTCGAATCAAGGGGTGGCAAGTGGTTGCCGTACAGTCCCGCTGTGTCGCAACATCTCGAGCGGGCGCATGCGAAGAAACTAACTAGGGTGCTTCTCAGCGATGCCGATCCAGATTTGGATCAGTTTTATGTTAATGTTAGGACAATGGTGCAAAGTTCGGAGGATGTCCAGGTGCCAATGATCAGTGTACGGCGGATGTATTACAAACCCATCTCTCCTGCAGGTAAAGGCACCAAGTGGGAGTGGGTGGGAGCCAGTGGTAACGATTGGCATCCCTACAATATGCATGTTCAATGCATTATCGAAGAATCATGGGCTAAGGTTAGTTGGTCAATGAGATTGAGAACTCGTTCTCATTCGAATGTCTTATCTTTATTTTTTATATTATTCTTGTTTTGTTTATTTTTAGGGTGAACAAACGCTGGACTTGTGCAACACTAATATTGGACTTCCGTATACAATAAACTTTTGTAATTTAACTCAAGTGCGTCAGCCAAGTGGGCCAGTTCGTAGCATAAGGAGAATACAACAAGCGCCATATCCGTTGGTTAAATTAACGCCGCAACAAGCGCAACAATGGAATAGTGAGTATTTTATAAGTTTAGAACATTTTTGCATATTGAATGACGTCATGGTTAATATTTATTCTTTCTTTGATTTTTTTTTAATTGAATATGGTTATCTTTTTTATCTATTTTGAATTAAGAAAAGTAGAACAATCAATATTCATGAATAATCATGGAAAATAAGTTGATTATATCATTTTCGATTGAAAAACCACTTGTCATCAATATCATTTTTATTACTGAAAGAGTATGTTTTACTTATTTATTTATTTTTTCGAAAGCGCTATTTTTTCCCTGAAAAGGTGAGATTTGAAAAAAAAATAAACTATTATAAAACAACAATTTTATTCACAGAAAATTAATGAATGCTTAATCCACCCTATGCCAACGCAATTGTTGATGTCGTCATCACACAAAAATTCATAATTGATCCTAGATATTTAATCTTCTGTTTCAAATAAATCTTCAAAATAGGCCTGAGTGGAACAGTAAATGAGCAGCATAAGTATTCTCTTTTTGCGAAAAATGTTTCCCTCCAAAACGTCCATCAGCATGAAAATCAATTGAGGAATCATGATGTTTTTGTATTCTGATTAGTACTCTCTATGTGTGGTTGATTTACCTGAAACAAACCAGCACTGGTGATCAGATAGCCATATTATTTTTCACAAACTGACTTCTAATGCTCGATCAACGATCTTCATAGTGTATGTCATAAGCTTGATTGATTGAGGGTATCACCCTTGCCTTTCTTCCACTGATTATACATTTTGTCAACTCTGTTGAGTTTGGTGTCGAATCATGAACTTTCGAATGTCCAGAGGCATTGACTTCTTCGACTGTGATGTCGGGTACTTCTTCGTTGTTTCGTGCGACTGTGTAATCTGAAAAACATCATTTAAAAGTCCTTTACAATACTGTCGCCATATGTGAACAATTTTGTCGTATCCGTAAGAAATTTGCCTAAGGCATTGTTTATGAACTTTGGTGGAAAACTGTCAAGAGAATTTCTTCTTCGTTAAGCGGTAATTTCAAAAGCAGTTGTGCCTTTGTTGTTAATGTTGGCATCGCAGTTCCTAAAAAGCCTAGCTCTAATCGTCATCCGGTTCAGATATTTCTTCCAACTCACAATACATGTTGTCAAAACTCTCTGCTTTAAGTTGAGCAAACTTCTTCTTTGCTTCTTTCTTGCAACGTTTATAGATCGTGCTTTTTCAACTATTTCATTAGAGGGACACATTGACCAAGCTTTAAAAGCCGGTTTTATCCTAGCCATCACTGCTTTAAGTTGGTAGTGTTATTTTGCTGTTCCTAGCAATGATTTCTCCTTCTGAAGGGAAGTTTGTTGCCGATAACTCCACATGTTTTGTACATCACACTCTTTGTTTTCAGGTCTGTTGATGGTTTGGCATAGAACATTTTTCATGTCAGTGATAAATGCTTCGCCCTTCAGACTGTATGTTTTTTTTACTACAGGCTTTTGTTTGTTTTTGTTTCCTACTTCGTGTCCATACAAAATTCTGTCACAAAGAGACGGAGTTGCTAGACGCTTAGTCTTCTTCTTCTTCTACGCCTTTTCCGACGAGGTTATGATCTCAAATGGGATCACATATTTCCCACTTCTCCACTTCATCTACTGACTTGCTTCTGAGATTCGTCAGGATGACCTCAGAAAATGAAATAAACTTCCCGGTTATGGATTGTTCCATGGCTGCGGCCAACTGAATGCTGGTGTCGCTGCATTTTTTTTTCCAAGAATTCTTGAGCCTGCATCTCTTCCGCGATTGTACCGGATCTTTCTATGCAAGTTCCTTTTTAGAAGATCGCTCATGTAGTATCCATTTGCAATGCTTAGTTTAAAACAATATCAGACCATATGACCTGCACTTACTAAGAATGTCTTCATCAGGAAACCCCTGATGCCATCTTGCGTCAGACTTCCCGACATCCATTCCAAACCACCCACAATCAAAATTCATTTTTTAGATGTTCATAAGAAGATTGTGGAAATCGAGCTAAAAGGTATCTTTTTCCGCGTTGTCACACTCAATTTGTCGAGCACTGACAATATTACAAAACCTTCCTTGAATGTAATCACGATGTACAATGTTGTTGTAAATGCAATCTAATGAAAATGATTGTAGATATAGTCTGAACAAGTCGATCATAATACTCTTCAACGTGGTTTATATTAATACAAAATAAAACAACGATAATAAAAGCTATTCATCCATCCGACAATATTAAATTATTTAAGGTAACACTGAAAAAATCCACCAACCCCAACCACAACAACCACCGAACTCAACACTTCCGAAAATACCACCGAAGCCTTATCCCAAGCCCAGTCACTTGCAAGCTCCAAGCCTCCAAGGAACACAAACAATTGGTATACCACAAACAAATCAAATCATTACCAATCAAAAACAACAACGCCCAACGAAGCAGCCCAAGCAAAAAAATACAAACGAGGTATCTACGACAAATCTTCGACAGATTCTCAACAATCTTAATATATTCAGCACAAAAAATGCTTCATCATCGAGTGCTTCTTCAAGTTCACAAAACGGTCAGCTATCTACAGGCAACAAACATTTCTCCCATTCGAATAAGCTAACCGCATCAATCCATAGCCATCATAGTCGCAGCTCAGAAGGATCTCATAATTCTCGACTTGGATCACATCGTTCCAGATCAAGAACACGCATCTCCGAAACGGATTCCAGCAGCTTGAAGTCGAATAGACGACCTAGTGTTGATACGGTGTCGACGTATCTCAGCCATGAAAGCAAAGAGAGTCTGCGTAGCCGGAATTTCGCGATTTCCGTCAACGATCTGCTAGATTGTTCAATTGGCAGTGATGAAGTGTTTACTTCTGTGCACGATAGAAACATCCCACCTCCACCGCCTCCACTGCCACAACAACAACACCACCTTCACCATCAGCAGCAGCAATTGCAACATCAACAGCAATTAGCGGGCTCAATAGTTGGCGTTGATCCGGCCAGCGATATGATCAGTCGTTTTGTAAAAGTTGTTGAACCTCCGCAGTGGCCAAATGCTCAACCATGTCCAATGTGTATGGATGAGCTCGTGCACAATTCACAGAACCCAACCATATCGCTCAGTCGTTGTCAGCATCTGATTCACTTGCAGTGCCTCAACGAGATGATCATCGAACAGCAGAAGGATGTTACAAAGGTGGGTGCTTGTAGTAATCTCCCCTTATGGGAACCCAATATGGTTAGCTGTTCCCATTTCCAGAATCTATATATCGAATGTCCAGTATGTGGAATTGTTTATGGCGAAAAAGTTGGAAACCAACCTGCTGGTACGATGTCGTGGAGCATAATTGGCAAGAATCTTCCTGGACACGAGGGTCAAAATACAATACAAATTGTATATGAGTAAGTTTTCTTTTATAAAAGATTAAATATGTTTCGCATCGTTTTCAACTTTATGTTTTTAGCATTGCCTCGGGTATTCAAACAGAAGAACACCCTCATCCAGGAAGGGCATTCTTTGCTGTGGGCTTCCCTCGCATTTGCTTTCTGCCAGATTGTCCATTGGGACGTAAAGTACTAAGATTTCTTAAAATCGCCTTTGATCGGCGCCTGTTGTTTTCCATTGGACGTTCTGTGACAACAGGCCGCGAAGACGTCATTATTTGGAACAGTGTAGATCATAAGACGCAATTTAATATGTTCCCTGATCCGACATACCTGCAGCGGTGTATGCAACAACTGGTGCATTTAGGAGTAACTGACTGATTATAATTTTATTTAATTTGTCGCAGCAAGTTTAAGTTTAAACAAATTCTAGAGAAGAAGGTGTGCAATTTTTGTATTGAATATTCCGGTTTGGGTAAGCTAAACGTTAAAAGAAAATTTTATGCTAAACACATGACACTTTAAATGTGAGGAAGAATATAAAAAGAATCTCTTGCCATGAGCTGTTTAGATATCATTTGATTTTTTTTTTAATTTCTTTAAAGTATATTTACACAAATATTTTCTTTATTTTAACAGAGATATCTTTATGTATTGTATATAAGAAGCTTTAAAAGTGTGTCAGTAAAACTAGGTGTTTCCTAATATGTTCTTCCATTTATATTTTTTTTAGTTTAAGAAGTTTCGTAAGGATTCTAATAAGTAGATTGATTAATGGCACAGAAAGCAGACAAATTACCTGAAAAGATGTTGCAGAGTCCGATTACATTGTCTTAATGTCTTGAGCTCATAAAAATAGCACTAAAAACAGGACCACTTGGCCCGGTAGTTTGTCTTATGTCATACGTCGCGGTTTAAATAAATGCTAATGTCTCTTTAAAAAAAATTAAATAACCCTTCGAGAGTAGAGTTTGTCTTGATAAAATGCACAAGACCTCTCCTGCAAAACTAGCAACGCACACATATGGATTTGTTGAGAGTATAAGTCACTAGGCCTTGACTCAATTAATTTTTTTCCCCATTTAAAGTAATTTTTTTGAATATAGCGACTGGAAAATATAATCAATAGTTTATCGTCATCTTGTTGGTTAATACAAGATTTGTATGTGTGAATTGCAAATAAATATATGTATTAACACTTTTTGGTTAAAAACAAATTGTCTGCTTTCTTCGCCTCCAACGACATAAATAAGTTCTCTTCCATTTTATGTTTGTTATCCATAGGATTCAAACTGCAACTAGATATTATATTAATTAATAATAAGTCTTAATTTCAGAATTTCAATATGATAAACTTTTCAATATTATTTTAAGTTTTATTTATTTTAATATCGAAAATAAATGTGCCAAAATACAATTTGTTTAGTGCACCTAATTAAAGTATGACAATATAACATTCTTCCATTCTAATTTTATACATTATGTATTCCTTAAAAATAGCAATATGAATTATTATTAAATATTAATTATACCTACACTGGCACTTGAATCAAAAGTGCCTTCACCTTGTGATTAGAAAATGAACACAACTAAGAGAAAACTATTTAATTTTTTTCTTTAATTTTGTGTTATAGGTACATAGACAAGTTTCAAACAAAAGTATATATATAAATATATATTACTGAACAAATTAATTAAATAAAACACAAACAAATTTACAAACAGAAAAAGACAAAATAACTAAAGACAAAATATTTTATATAAAGTAAGAGAACTGATTAGTTTATTAAAAAAAAAAAACTCGTAATATTTTAAATTTATGCATTTACTACTTTCTGTTTACTAAATTGATAGTTGAACTATGTTTGCAAGATAATAAAAGTATAATATTTTTCATGTATAAATTGTTTATTAATTAAAAAAAATGAAGAATTCAAAACTATTCCAACATGTACTGCTTTGCAAATTATTACTGATGAATCCCGAAAATAGACAAGACATTAATTTGGCTACAAAATTAGAACAAACTCTTTCTGTCATTGAATAACATTCGCAGTAGCGCTAAAGTCAGAGGGATACGTTTTCAATGGCTCTTATGTTTGAGTCTTGTAGAACGAGTGGAAAACAAGAAGCCCTTCCGATGCAACAGCGATAGTGTCGTGAACAAACCGAAAAATTAGTGTAAGGAAATGGAGGAGGCAAGGCTAAAGACTAAAGAGACATCGTTTGGAAAATCGAGTAAAGGAATCATTTTGGGAAGGAAAAGAAAGGCAAGTACTTACGGCTCAGGTTAAATAGATTTTTCAAATGTCTAAAGATCTATGTAAGTTCTAGTGTAATACGATAACAGGATCAGAGCCCTTAAAAAGGTAGAGTGGAATAAAAAGCGATTCTTTGCAAGGTGAATCTAAACTGGTACACAAATAGTGTTCTTCAACTGCGGACTACGATTCGACGAAGAAACCAAAAAAACGTTAAGGAGTAAATGTTTTTAAAGGACTGATAAAAACGTGTTTGCTAAATAAGTTGGTAAGAATTCAATTTTTGTATACAATAGATTATGACATTTTTATTATAAACACAGGTTATTAGGATTATTTTCTTATAACCATAATGTATTAAGCTTGATTAACTGTCAAATAAAAAAAAGTTGAAAATTGTGAATTACTTACTTGTGTAAGTAATTTGTATGGTTTTTGTCGTTCAATATTCAAATGGAAAATTATTCCATCATACCTATCTATGCACTGGTTAATGAATTCAAATTTAAATCGGGTGATTTTTTTTTAATTACCCCTTCATCTATAAAAACATTAGGCAGGTACTTAGTCTACTTGGACTTTATCTACTTGGGCTCCAGTACTAAACAGCAAAATTATAATATCGAAGAATTAGTTTTTGCAAGCGCTGTGTCTTTGGTCTTTAGAAGGCGTTTAACTTTTAGGCTAACTAAGGAGATATTATACAAGAACTTACTCATTGCGCTTGTACGGGCAATAGCATAGACCTTGTCAAGAATGCTCAATATTCGTTTAAATGCTTTGAGAAAAAGATATTTCGGGTGAATTTTGGTCGAGTGTATCAAAGGATTGTGGAAGAAAAGATTTAACGATGATCTTTACGGACGAGCTAAACACGATGTCGATCAGGTAGTGAAAAAGCCTAAAATAGAGTGGCTGCGACACATGGAACGTAAGAACAGCAACGCACCAGATCGACGAGTCTTCAAATCTACCCTTGATGCCATGGTGTCCATAGCAGTTGGAGAGCCCACCTAAGAACGACCCCAACCAACTTGGTGTGCGTAGCTAGAGGCGGGCAAGCAACCGAGCTCCCTGGAAGGAACTGTTAATTTTGATCGTATTACATTCTGTACTGTGACCACCATGTTATATAAGTAAGTACTTCATTTATTTTCTTTATATTAGAGTATTCCCAAAAGTCTTTAAATCGTTCAAAGTTATGAACCTCAAAAATATTTTAACATTTTTTGATCTTAAGTATACTAGTATGTACATACTACAGAACAGATGAATACAATTTTATCTTCGCATTACTTACATATATGAGTTCATCACTGAAAATACATCACCCTTGCTTCAAAAGTAATTTGTATTTTCCTGGAACTGAGTACATCTCCAAATTGGATGATAAAGTAGTCCAAGGTATTCTAGTGTCCCGTCTCCGAATATTTGATGAACTCACATTGTATGCACCTACTGTCATCAGAATAATTTGTTGGTGTTGGTAACATTAAATGACTTTTTCATCATTTCTCTGTGATCCTCTTACGTTTACTGATTAAAAATTCCGATTGTCTTACTATCTGGCTACTGTCATCGTGGCTGTCATCTATGTATATGGTTTGTCCTTCTTGTTGCTCCCATAATAAATCATATTTAACTTTGCTGACAAAACTACCAATCGCACTTTTAAAGACTTCAAAAGTTTCTTTTTCGCGTTTCATGTCAAATTTATTTTCATTTAATTCGATCGACGACGCACGCATGAATGGAAGTCCGTGGCCTAAGCCAGTAACGCACGTAACATTACCAATTTAGGGAAAACTACATTTAAAGTGCTGCACTGTGAGCCTGAGAGAGGAGATTGTGTTGTATAGATTTTTAATGCTTTGATTTTCTCGTAAATTCATTTAATATCGAAATAAAGTCGAATAAGCAGGCATCGCAGTCATTCAACCAGTTAACAGGCTACAAAACATACATTTGATACAAGGTGAGCAGAGATTTCATTGAAATGGAATATGTTTTTTTTTTTGTTTGATACATTTGGGCATAGCCTGGAACTGGAAATACTTGGAAACAATTATTTAAATGTAGGTACCAACATACTCCTTGCGGATGGTTTTTTTTTTAAATGTTTTGAATGTTGTAAAATAAATCTGACACATGAGATGCAGTTTTTAATATAATTTCCTTTCCGGGAGGGAAAGTATTTAAGCAAGATAAAATTATGTGGGTGTTTTTTTGTAATCATTGGAGGATACATTAAAATCATTGTTCCTTGAAGATACCGTATAAAGGTGTTTAACTTTTTGTACTTAAAATGTAGCAGTGTCCAAGGCTGAGTGGCAGAGTGTTGGGCTCTTACACCAAAAATCTGGTTTCAAGTACAAAGAAGCGTGTCATTTGTCATGATCAAGTAAATCTCATTGGATCGGCTAGACCATTTTCGAGGGGACTTTTACTGCCAGATAGCTAATGTTTTAAGGGAACTAGGGCTATTTTATTTACCATCTAGGTAGTCGCTTTTTTCGAAAACTCTTTTTTATGGAACAGCTGGACCGATTTTGGTTGGAGTTTTTTTTGGCAGATGATTGTTGTTTAAAGAAATAGTATGGGCTATTTTAATTACCCCATAGGTGACGCTGGTTCACTTTTTTGTCGAAAATTATTATTTGAGTTGATCAAAATCACTTTACTTTATAATATTACTTTGTAATAAAAATACATTATTTATATTACACATTATGTAACTTACAGCTAGTTATTTTTTTTTTAAGATTTTTAAGTTTTATTCATTAATAAACTATTGTAGCACTTTTCAGAATTACACGTCCCTTTACATTGGTTACCTTAAAGTATATTGATACAAACAACATTGCTTTAAACTATTTCGTCACATCGGGCCATAAACTTCAAGCTAAGGGAAGATAAACGATTTCGGCACAAAAAACAAAAACTGACAGCAGACCTTGATGTCGCCATCAGCAAATACTGTTCCATTTCCCTCCAAACTTGTTGCCAGATATATCTACGTTTGGATGCATCCCATCGATATTTCATATGCTGCGTGAATAACAATCGAAACTTTATTTATTGCTGCTTTCCATTTCACTGTATGTAGTATTTCGTTGAAACTATAAAAAAAAATACTGATAATAATACGACATCTATAAAAGTGGTTCAGGTGCATCTGATAGTGTGGTGGGGTTGTGATGTAGTTGCACTTGATATTGCAAATGAAACAACAAACAAATTGAATAGGTATATATTTTATTGCAAATAAAGTAGCAATTGTTGCCTATATGGACCCCAAAGCGCCACAGCATCAATCAGTTCCATTTATCTATCTATCGTCGTCGGTTGGTTTTTAATAAATTGATAAAATACTATCGTAAATATACTTACTCAAAAAATATTCTGAGTGTGTTCTAAAGTGTAAATTAAAATAATTTAAAACACATAAAAAAAAAACTAAATATGTATGTACTTTTGAATAAGAAATAAATCCAAAAAGTTTTATCTATGTTGATATACAAATAATTAAAAATAATATTAAAAATACAAATTAACAATTTGTGTGTTAAAAAAAATTCTCAGTTTGGACTGATTAACGGAATACGATATCAAACCGAAAACCACCTAATCAATCATCGGACCCAGGCAACTACAAAAACAAACATAATAAAGGCGGTTTTGACTGCGGTTTGAATAACATTCTAAACTTACATTTTCCAAGTGGGAGACATCATAAGTCGAATTCTAGGTAAGTTCTCATGACTATCGTACGATTTTTAATGCAGAAGCAGATAATGTAATGTTATATCATTATATGCATCATAAAATTATGAAAAAAAACAGTAGCAGATACAAAACATGAAATTTGATAATTTATCAAGTACCAGTAACCCTTAAGAAGAAGGTGAGAATACATTACATATTTACATAGAATGTTTTGTGAACCGTGAAAAGAAGAGCAATACAATAAACTTTACGAGTTCTTGTTTCGATAGTTAATAATAAATATGTATATATGTATTTGGTGCGATTTAAAAGACTGTTACTGCTAAATTCTTGAATCAACTGCACCCGTTTAAGATTAAAAGATATTAAGGAAAAGGAGAATCTCCCAGGAAAGTGTTCTTGATGTGGATTTAGTTTACTCCTTTTTACTTGCAATTATAGGCAAGTTATGCATTCGTGCAAAAAATAATAATTGAGTAACAAACAAACATGACATTACGATGATAGAGAAGACGAACAAAGTGGGTCCGGAAATTCTGTCTGTCTGTCAGTCTGATTGTATAAGTAACTACAGCCTAAGCGAATCAACCGATTAGCTTCAAATTTGGTATGTAGGGTTTGTAAACCATTCGCTAAAAAAATAACGGTACCTGTCGTATAACGTTTTTGAAAAGCTTAATTTTCTCTTTTTTTTTTTTAAATTCGTAAAAAAATTATTTTATGAAAACTATTAAGTAAACATTGATTATTTAAAAACCACTCTAACTATTTTGGAATTATTTTTTGATTTTAATTAAAAAAAAAAATGTAAGTCATTTGGTTTTGTGTATTTGACCAATTATTTTTATAATTTAAAGATGGTGATATTTTGGCTCTTTTGGTCTTTTTGAAGTTTAATGCGAATAAAAAAACTCTATTCCATTATTCTCCCAACGTTTCGTAAGAATTCCTTACTTCTGCAGGGGATATTTATTATTCAATTTATTACTAAATCGTAATATATCTGCTTCTTTACTCCCACTATTGCATCAATCCGATGGCTACGACACAACATTGAAAATAAATTAACATATATTAAACGATTTATGATGACAAAAAGAAAAAGACAATCAAAATAATAAATTAAACAACTAAGTTATCACAGAATCAGGCAGGTACCTGTTATTTTTATTAAATTTAAATTTAATTTAATTTTTTTGTGCGACCCAGTCGTGCACTTAATTGTTCACACTATAGTATTTCGCCTTTGGGTTTCTCGGCGCAGTTTAACTTCTGAAAATGATGTTGTGAATTGTGATGACGGAGGGACATAAGTCCCAAATTTATTTTTATTATTTATTCGATTTCGCGCGAACAGTCAAAGCCCCATAAGCGAACCCCCATTGTTTAAAAATTACATTTTTGTAAAAGGTAAGACAACAATTAAAAAAAACTCCTTTGTTTATGTGTAAAGCTTATCGTATTTTTTCTAAAGTTAATTTTTTTGACGTTTGTTTAGTTTTTTTCAAATATCATAAGCAACATTTTTTGATTTTTTGTAGAAAAATGTAAATGTTGGGACTTATGTCCCATCTTTGAGATAAAAATGTTGGGACTTATGTCCCGACGGGGTGGGACATAAGTCTCAAAAAATAAATTTGGGACTTATGTCCCGAGGACTTATGTCCCTGCGCCAATTCTGATCTTTCCCTATGTACGTCTAATTTATTTTTGAAAATTTTCCTGGGTTTATATTCTAAAATCATACCGTCTTTCTTGCAAACGGCTTCACCGATTTAAACGAAACTTGATATGCATAATAGTCCTGCTATGCTATGCATTATGAATGTTACAAAAATATTTTCCAAAGCAAATTTACATTTAATTTAAAAAAAAAAAACAACATTTTTTAAGAAATCTGTTCAGCCGACTTTTATTAAAAAGAATAGAATTTATTCGTAATGTATGACTGCATTGTTTTTCTTAACAAAACGTTTCAATCATTGATTTTGAAATCTTTAAAAAAAGCATACCTATGTATACATCATTTTAATTCTCTTTGTTTCTTAACATTTAAAAGCTTTCGTAAATTATCTCATTTATTTAAATATATAACATAAAGCACAAAGGTTTTTTGTAACAGATAACAGTTATTTAAGGCCCAGTTTTGTTGAGGTATTATTCCAGGTTTAGATTAACCTCGAGTTAACGCTGATTGAAACACATTTTTCCGAATCAACTCAGAGTGAACTCATCAAATAATCCTTTAAACATTGACTACCATTACCAACACATGTGTTTCCCAATTTCTTTTTCAATAAAGCACTGTCAAGGAAACAAATCTCACATTATTATATGGAAATCAAAACAAAAAATCAAATCAAATAAAAAAAGTATTGCTTCCATTCGTGTCGTGTAGTGATTCGATTTAGATCTAGAATAGTCTTCTTCTTTCAATGAAACTTCAAAAATGCAAAAGAGCTAATCTTCCCATTAGTTAAAATATTTGAACTCATGTCATTAAATTACCTATATTCACTTGATTTTTATCTAAAAATATAACCCAATCGAATTGGTTTCCCACCCACATAATTAAAACGTCTATCCGAATTTGGGCATCTATAGCAGCTTTAAAGTTTAACGGCAAGTGATTGAACTCATCGAAAATGATTTTTATCTGTTTACCACCTTATTGGGGATTTAAGGATTTTCTAATAAATTAATGAGTGTATTATTTTCAGTGTGAGATCAGTGATCAAATGACATGAAAAAGGTGTAAATCTAACATGTTCCTTATACGATTAGAATTAATAATTAGTTTTCTATATGGAAATCGTGACGTGTAAGTTAAGTTAGTAAAAATTAAATAAAAATTGAGGTCAAGATGAAACTATTGAAATATTTCACAGTAAAAAGTCATTTAAGTACGATTTTTTCTTATTTTGCTTAGACCCATCATTTGGTGATACGAAATTTAAATATTAATGTTCAACATAAACGCATATTATATGATACTTTTTCTCTTCAACTGTCACTTAAGAGTTTATATTGTTTGACATAAATATTTAAGTTTGTTTCTGCAAATGAATCTTAAAGAGTTAAATGGTCTGTTTGTGGTTTTACATGCAAGTTCTGTTCAGCATAAGCGAGTCGAACATTCGACTTTTAATAAAATAAATATTTACAGTATTTGTCATTCCCAAACTATTAAAACATACATATGTAGCTAAATACATACATTTTGTATGCTGTAGCACTTTATATTTTTACTAGTTTTTCCTTCTGAAATATTTTAAGCTTCATAAAAATATCAACGTTAATTTATTTCCACAAAAATCAATAATTTTCAAAATCGAAAAACAAAAAATGACATTTTACTATTTTGACGTTCCAACTCAAGTATGCGTGATTTTGATTTTGATTCCTATTTCAAGGCTGGAATGTTAATGAATAAATGAGATAAGTACCTATCATTGAACTGAACTCAAACAAAGATTTCTTGTACACAATCTTAAAAGATGGTACACTATACCTACTGATGGTAATATCAAATTATTCAAATTATACTCTTTCATACATCACACTTAAAACAATGTTTGACAACACTTGTCTTCAATTAAATTATATTAATGAATAATGACCTTGAAAATACCAATAAAAAAAATCTGTCTTGAACTATCCTTGATCTTGCATGGTGCAAAATGACATAAGAAATAACAAAACAAATCATCTCCACTAATTGAATTGAATTGTACAAAAAAAAATCAATTTAAGAACTGAGGGACATTTTTCTATGAAGAAGTCATGATAATTAAACAAATTTGTTTGCCATCGCGTGTCGTCCGCATACAGTACATGCAATGGAACTGCATGGTCATACAGGCCATTTCTGGTCCATCTCCATACAAATAATTATATTTATAACATGTGCTAGTACAAATAATGATTAAATTAATTGTACCATCAAGTGGCTTGAATTAGTTCTATGATAATTGATTGTTTTGCGGAGGCGTTAAGTTAAATTTTCAATATGACAAACTTGAACTCTGTTTCAATTTGTATTTGTTATTTTTCAGACGCGAGAGACGCAAAGGTGTTTTTTTTTTTTTTCTAAATTGCGCCGACTGACGACGACGACGACGACGCCCGTCATGTCATGAATTCATGATGCAATCATAGCTGCCGTCGTATTCTTGATTTATTTAAAATAATAATTTCCTCCCATGGGTTTTTGTCGATTTCGATGAAAGATTAAACGATATGTGAGATAACTTTGCTATTATTAAGTGCTCCAGACCACTAGTGTAGTAATAGCATTAAATTAAAGTTAAAGAAAATGATAGGTAGGTATACGAAAAAAATAATTTTAACAACAAACAAAAGCAAAATGAAGGTCAAACAAATTTTATAATCTTATAATTCTGCCTGTAGTGGTTGACGGTTAGTGTAGCGTTGCGCGGGCGCAGTTTGTGCGATAAAGTACTGCGTGCTTGCTTCGACATAAATAACACTTGTACCTACATGTCAATTGTTTTTTAATTGTTTAAAAGATTTCTTTCATTAAGTTTTAGAACTGTTTTTACATACAAGAGATGAGGATGATTTTATGAAGGAATTTTTTTTAATAGTAGGTAAGTGCGTGCATGATTACTTAACGTTGAACCATTGTATATACATTTCTATAGTATTTTCATGCTGAATAATCACCGCCTGGCCATCTTGAGAAACGTGTTATAAACACATTTTTAGGTTCGTGCATTTAATAGTTGTCTATTTTGTAACCCTGACAACAGTCGTAAACATATATTATTTTTGTTTTGTTTACGACTCTTGTCAAGGAAATATGGATTTTAGAGCCAATAAAATACATCATATATTATTAATTTGTTTCGTAGACGACTATTGTTAGGGTAACAGAATAGACACTTAGTAAATGTAAGAACCTCCAAATGTGAAGTTAACAACTTTGTTTAGATGGCGCTGCTCCATGGTTGTACTATAGAAATTTATATACAATGGTTGAACATTGAAGTTCTCAGTATAGAGTCTGTTTAAATTTCGTCGGATCATTGATTCAGTTATCTTGATAAGTTTTATGAGCTTGGCAGGATTACCCAAAACCAGTCATGGCACGATATAAATTCGATGAATATGTCGCTTTCTCCAAAATCTGGCTTTACTTTACTTTAGGATAAGTTTAAATACATATGTACTGTATACCTATGACCCTCAGCAAAATAAAATTTATCAAGTCAATAAAAAATAACACATCTTAAATAACTAACCGTGATGATACTTGCTATACAAGTCTCAATGCAATCTAATTATAGACACTTGTTCGTTCACTGAAATCTAGTATCGATTTCTACTCACTAAACACGCATCGAACATATTTGGTAACATCCAACATCCAAATGTATCACTTGTATTTCAATTAACTTTTAGCAATTCAAGTGACATTAACAAACCAACAATTCCCATATGAGAGTTTTATATGCCCTCGAGTATACGTTGCACTTTATTGTTCATTTATATGTGCTGTCATATGTCATATGAACTCGTCTGAGCCTTGTTCTATAGGTTATTTCATTCCCGAATATGTCAATTAATTGTTTAAATATAATTGAATTAAAATCCACGAATTCCCAACCCACTCCTTCATATCGTGTTTCTTATAACTTAACTGCTAAATGTTTTACGGAATTAAAACAAAAACATATTGTCATCATCAATAAAGTGGACGTGGGTATATATTAAAATTATGCAGATTCGAACGACAACACAAGATTTGTGAAAAAAAAACATCCTATAATTCAATTAAGAATCATGCAAACGAAAATTCCTTAAATCAATTGGTTCAAATATGGGTCAGTGGGAATGTGGAGACTTTTATTCTTTCAACAAGTCTACAAAAACAAAAAATGTCATGTAACATTTTATGACCACCTGTGCAAACAATCTCCTACCTGCCACACAAAAGCAAAGTGCAACTATTTATGCATTGCGCTGAATATATTGTTTGAGTAAGCCATTAAAAAAAAAAATAAAAAGAAACACCAGTCAGAAAAAACCCATGTGGGTGCAGAATAAAATGGAAAGAAAAAAGTTCTCGCGTCACGCCTCCACTTTTTGGCAAAAGTTAATGATTTTTTGTGTCAACTTAACTCGAGCTTTACTTGTTTGTTGGAAAACAAGGTGGAAATTACCTTATTTGGGACGAGAGACAGAAAAGAAATTTCCAGCTCACAGACCTGCGAAGGTGTTGTCAGAGAAGATTTATTCTAGCCATTTTAACTTATTTGGTAAGCAGCTAACTGACAAATGGTTTTTCTAAACTCTTTAAACTGTCAAATTATTAAGTCTGAGCATTATTTAAATGACACTTAAATAAATCGCCAAATATGTTTAAAGTGTCTGGGGTGCACCTAAATCGAAACAACAACCTAGAAATTATTGTAATACAATAAAATGTTTCAACTGAATGCATCTCTATACTGGTTTTATCAATGGATGTCCATATTAGTCGATTTGCTTTGAGTCTGATTGACAGCTCTGGCAGTGTTATTTCTTTACAACTGGGGTTTATTTGAGATAGACGTTTAAACTGCTTTTTTTATTAAGATTCGGTTTTGTTGCAGCAATATTGTGTGTTTAGTTTCATCTAATGCACTACAATTTGCACTCTGTTTAGTAATATTGCTAATTTCTTGCAAATAAATAAAAATGGCGCGAGACACATCATGGCCTTGTATTTCGTGAAAATGTTGTCATAATTTGCTTAAACATTTAAACACGAATAATCATAAAAATTAAGCTTTTGATTGATCGTTAAAGCTTTTGATGCATATATGTTTACGTTTTTTTAAGTTCTGGGGATTATCTTGATGATGTGTATTCATTTCAACTAATTGCAAGAGCTTATAGTTTTTAATTTTGATGACTCTGTTGCAAAGGCTAAAGTGATGGCAATTTTTTTTTATTGATCAAGTTATAATCAAAGACCAATAAACTATTTAGCGAAGGTAGGTAGGTATATACTCGAGGTCTATTTATCTATTTATTAAACGAGAACCTTCTTTGTTCTCAAGATTATGTTTGTTATCTTAATAGGCGTTTTTCTTTTTTTCGTTCAGAACAGAGTTTTGTGTTTGTAAAAAAAACATTCAAGGTACAACACGTTTATTTTTTGATCGAACAAATTCCAGATGTATTTCTCTTAAAAAAAACTTTAACAATTAAAAAAAGTGACTGTGCCGTATATAACGATATGATTTAAGCGCCCATATCTGTTCATTTATACATACCATACATTTAATCAAAACTGTGAGCTTTTTTTTAAAGAAAACTTGTCTTTCAAAAAATGGAAGATAAACGTCCTTTTTACTTCAGAACAACGTATAATTAATTTTACATATGGCATGCCAATTTATTGCCAAAGACTCTTCGTGTGTATTGAAGGATTTTAACTTTACGAAACGAAATAATAATTATTTTTGAATAAACATTGTATAGTTTTATGTTTTATTCTCTTACCTCTTTACCTCTCTATATAAGCGGCTAATAATAAATCAGTAATGTACTTGGCACTGTTTGTTTTTCCTTCAAAGACAAAAAATACTCAATAAATCAAATTAATCCCCATTAAAATTAATATTTTATCCAACAATGCAAAAAACCAATTCAATTTAATGCCTTTGTACATCCATATGTTGTGACCGAACGGGGAAAAACAACAAACTACACTATCAAAATAAAAGAGCTGAGAGCAAAACTTTCAATACCAATCAATCAAAAAAACCAAATTATCCATATAACTCATATACGTTACAGGCATAAAAACACATTTAAAATGCCAACAAGTAAACACTTATTTACACACAGACCTACATATATATTACTAACCGATATGGTAAAGTTAAAACAAAAAAAAAAAAGATAAAATAAATATTATAAACGAACTACAGTTTTACTGAATATATCCATGTTAGGTAACTCGTTCAATCGGATCATAATATAAATTTATTTTGACAGATTGTCCACTCAACTGGGCATAGGTTTACATTGCGGTTACTTTACTTTGTTACTTACAATAAAAAAAAAAAAAAAAAAAAACAATATTAAATTTTGTATTTTATATTTTTAGGTGTGCACAGCCCTTAGATCTTGCAGGCCGTCAGAATGGAGATTGAATGTGATTTGGCTTCCATACGAGATGAGGATTTGTTGAGAAAAATGGTAAGTTTGTGATAACAAATCAAAAGAAATAATATTTTATGTACTTGTTGTGAGAGAACAATATTCAGAAAAGTCGTCTCATCGTTTTATGGATGACATCATTGCCATAAGATGAAAAAAAAAAAACCATAGAGATCCCCATTTGGGTGTATTAAATAAGAAAATTGAAATTCCAACTTGGACATTCGCATGCATTCGTGTTTTTTTGTTAAAAGATACATTTGTTATCTTGTTGATACCCTAAGTTGTGATCAGAATGTGTGAAAAATATCCATGCATGTCCTAATTGGATTTTGAAAGTGAAAAAAAAAAGACTAAATAATAATTATTAAGCTAATGGAAGTCGACAAAATTTATTGACGCTTTTTGTTTGTCAATATAATTTTTGAACAAAGCATATTCAAAACACTCCCTCTCACATAAATAATTTGTTGGGTTAAAAAAAATACAAATAAGATTTGCAAGATTTTTTTTTACAAAGAGATGATTTGTTTGCAGTTTGAAATATTTGAGGGCATTTGAGAATGAGGATTGAAGTCTTAAATTATCATAAATTCAGCAAAGACAGTTATTTGCATCAGAACTAAACACTTAAGTTCCGTACGTGCAAAACCAAAAGAACCTACTTTTTCTTGCTTACCGGGATCAACCTTCTAGGTTTTTGAATATTAAGTATGTTCTTGGAGTATCCATCCGTAGATAACAGTCACGCAAAATGCACTGGAAATGTTGGAAATGGAACTGGGTCGTCGAACACATCGTGCAAAAATATACAGTCCAATTTCAAGTTTATACACAGCTTGGCTTGCTGTTCCGGTGCGAATTTTAGAAACGACAAGAAACGTAATGCCGTCATGTTGTCACCAAATGTCGTTGGTGTACTTATATAATATTATCCAATTCGGGCCAAAAGAAATTGGTTATCATCGAACAATAATTTTTGACGATTACGTCCCGGTTATTGTCCTCGAATTTATTTCACGGTAACGTTTTGTGAAGTTTCAAACTTTTTCTTTTTTTTTCAAATCTCTTGTTTCTTCATATACAAAAAATCGATTTATGTCTTCAACATGAAAATACATAGGTACACCAAATGTACCCACTAACCTGACATTCCTACACCCACATTGAAAATTTCTTAATACTTGTCTAGACTATTAAAAGTATGTTGTTCCAAATATTTCAAAAATTCAAAGGACTTAACAACTAATCAGACAGCTGCCCCACATTCGGAACTATTTGAATATTCATATCGAATTATGTACGATTTTCTCACATAATTCGCAACGTATAAGTAGGCTGATGTTTGCCCAATCAAGACTAATCATAATGACTTATTGGCTGTCAATAAAGTCCGATTGTAAGCGCCACTGGTTTTTACTTTTTAGACATTAAGTTGATACAATAAATCATGTTCCATGACATCATACCGATCAAAAATGAAAAGGTGTTTCAAACTTAGGCTTATATTCATTCTAATAGAGATGCATTGTAATAGTTTCTTTAATTCCCAATTCATTCTCACAGCATGAAAACATAACCTAACCATTTATATGCGGTCAAAATATAAATAATGGTTTGGTGAACTCTACCTACACGTCTCTTATCGAAAATTGTAATAAATAATAACATAGAATATTATGTGGGTTGTGATGGCGACTTCATGCCTCTCAGTTTCTTCGGACGTCAATTGACAATTTAGATGTCAGATAATTTAATTTATATTTTGTTTTTCTTTTTTTTATCACATACTAACCGTTGACCATGAGCGCACAAATTTATAGATCCAACTGACCAAAATGTCTCTTTCTGCAAGTGCTCCCACGCGCACTTCACGATTGATAGACACTTATAAACCCTCTCCGTAAAAGCAATGTTAGCACGGTTTTAGTCTATTAAAAAAAATATATTAAATTAAAATTTATGAATGATCTTTTTTGGAGTATTTACACGGATTTATTTGAAAGACTTTATGGTTGATGGTTAAAAAAGAAATGCTCGTTAAATTTTATTTCACATGCTGATAGTTTATGAGATTCGTTTTGTTAAAAATAATAAACTTTAAATATAAAGCTTTGTAGGTAATTGGTAAGATATAAAATATTTAAATATAATGTGGGTCTTATGTGGTTTTGATCAATGAACGAAAACAATTATTATTTCCAGTTTATACAATAAACGCCTAATTTACTTTATGGTTGTTTTTTTTATTTAAAAATTCTGAATTAGCAATACGACAATACTTATTTTTATATTTTTGGAAACACGAATTTAATAATTCATTTCACAAGAAAATTTGGCAAGGAAACGATAAAAAACCATTTTGACAACAAGATGTTTTGAGGTCTCCCTTCTTCCGGTTATAGGTAGCATCATTCTCCTGTTTTACAGTTTCATAAAGAACTCTGCTTGTGGTTTTGGCTTTGAACTTTATACTAAGAAACCAAAAAGTGTTAAGGTGATATCAGAAGATGCCATAACTTTTGCAAATGCCGGTAACTGTCATGTCAGTTTTGCTTTGATATTTGTGAAGTAAACAGATGTTTATAACACGGATAATATATCTGTTCCAGAAAAACTTGAACTTAATTGGGGACCTTGGTAAATTTAAAAGATATTGCGGATGAACACTTGAAAATCCCTCAGAAAAAATTGAAACTACGAAAAATTCCAAGAACGTGTTGAAAAATAACGAAGTTGACCACTTTTATAAACGTCAAACACATGTATGTACATATTTGTTTTGTTGCGCGATTAACTTGCATTTATTAATGTAATTCAACTGCAGCTACCTTGCATATGTTTCGATCTTCTAATTTAGCTTTTAGAATATATTTTTGTAACTTCGATGACAAAACAATGTACCACCGTTAAAAACTAATACAAAATTTGATTTGCTTTGTTTTTTTACGTCACTTTTGACAGAAGAGTTCATATTTCTATGACCAAAGAAATATTTTGGATTGTGAATTGTACGAACATTTTTGAAACTTTGAAAACTAAGAGGCCGACCCATTGAGAACTACAATTGTCAATCTGTATATCTGGTGTCCAGAAAAACTAACACTACAAAAACATACCAAAGTGCCAAAAGAATTGGTTGCATGGGTATGTGTTGCGTTAACGAATTCAACTACTGCAAGCATTCGTTAACAAAGAATATGATAATTTCAATAAATACGATTAAAATGTGACTTTGGCAACACTATTTTTCACAAATGTCAGTGATAAACAAATTTGAATTGAGTTGAATTAGCGGATGTGATCACCATTGAAAATTTAATGTGCTCACAAGTGACTATGTATTAAAAATGTGACAGTTAAATTCACCTTATACGCGATTCCACCACTGTATTTTAGTGTCCATACTGTCCACACAAAAACGTCATGTGTTTGTGCTTGCCAAGGAGGATTTTTGTTTAATGGCCTGATGAACAATCATTCTCATTTCCTGACAGTTCTGCAACGATTATTTTTAATTTTAAACAAATTAAAGAAGAAAAATAGTTTTGCGAAATTTTTAATATAAGATCAGGAAGTTTGTAAGACAAATTAAAACATTTTATCTCAAAAAAAGATTTTTTATTTTCTTAAAAAGATCAATGTAATTATCACAAACCTACACAATCTGGAATATCTACTTTTTAATTAAATACACCATGTCACCTTAGACTAGCGATCGGTAAATGCAAGAGTGCTAAGTGTCTAAGCGTTATAGCTTTGACCCATCTATGTATATCTGTACGTACTTTCAGATTATACAAATATTAGAGAAGATCATGGAGGCGATGATGTTTTGACGGAAGTTTATAATTGTTCCATGAACTGATAATTTTGTTTTGTATTAAATAACACGAAACATCAGTGGGAAATGAAATGGAATGCCTTGTTTGGTTGAGGTAAATTATATTTAATTGTATGAATAATCTAATCTAAGTTGCATTATATGCGTGGGGGTTTGATTTACTTAGATGATTAAATATCAAAACCTATAGGAGAGCAACTCTATTACTTACTTTATGCTACTTAATGAGAGCTTGAAATTTAACGAAATATTTATAATGTGTAAGTTAATGATTTATCCCTTTATACAGCTTCTGCTAAAGCTTCCCACAGCTTCAATATAAATTTTCTAAATAGTTATAGTTATATCCACAAAAGAAGGCTGAGAAAGTTTTAATCCTCATCTTACAAACCAAAATTTTGTTTCATATTCTGACAAATTAACAATGGAAAAAGTTTATGTTTTCGGCGTTTTATTGTTAATTCAACTTTTCAGTAAGCTTTGGCGATCATTCATCTTTATTTCTAGTCAGAGGTCAGGAAAAAAATTTGTATCTTTTGAGGACCTAAAAGTCTTTGGGCTTACCTGTCGTAAAATATAAAACTAGACCTCAAGACTGTCATAATACTTTCAGAATTTATGAAAAAAACTTTGTAATTTTCCGTGAAATACCAGCAAATGTCACAAAGAATAAAACCTTGTTTTCCCTCATTAGTTTAGAAAACTTCTGTAAAGGGAGCAAAAGTTATCCGCTGGTTTGGATAACCTGGTTCATCTTAGAAATACTCTGAATTTTGTTGGTTATGAAATCGTTCCATGCCCGAGTTCATTGTTTCATGTTAAAAAAATAGACTATTCGATACAAAACGCAATACTTATAGGATCCTGGAGTCGGCCTGGTTCCTGATCGTATTGTTTTGGGTATATTAGTTCTGAGTGTATATTTCAACATGATGAAATTTCAAAATCTGCTGAAGTCCTTTAATTACTTCAGACTTTGGACGAGAATGTTTCCTCGAATCTTTTCGCTTTTTATTCGATAAGGCTTGGTCAAAAAATAAAAATTTTTATTTTTTGTTTTCTTTTTCTTTAACGATTTAACGGATTTTACCACGAATTTCATACCTAAAACTGGCTTACTAAAAACTTTTTCATAAATTACATAGAGAAGAATCGCTTGAATCAAATTTCAATCTAATTTTAATTTCCTAAATCAAATAATTAAAAAAAATCATACTTAAAATAAATCTCCAAAATTTATTTTTCTAGTTGACAGTTATTGAATCAATAATGAAAATTCAATTGATGGCATCAATTTTCATATTCAATAATATGGTCGGTAATTCTTAATCTAAATTAATTCCACTTTCTTCCATAACTCCCTTGAAACAATTTAAAATCATCAACCATCCTACCCCAACTAAAAAAAAAAAAAAAATACCTATTTCAGACACTTTATTGGTTGGTTATCGATAAATCTTATTCGTCTTCCATATTAAATGCCCCTCTCTAATTTATTCAATTTTCGGAATGAAAAAAAAACAAAAACAAAAATCCACAAAACATTGTCAAACGCAGAAAGAACGCGTCATCACTATGACTCATCCCCCACGTCTGCACGATCTTCTCGAAATCATGTCTTAACAATGAACATTGGATATGTAACACCATCGGACACTTAACAAGTTAAGCTGAGAATTGGTATCCAAAAAAGCCGGTCGGTCTCCTCACGACCACTCGCAATCGTGTGGTGGTCTACCGAGTAAAGCAGAAGACTTTTCTATACTGCGCCCATAATACCTGTTGGATGTACCTATGGTGGTGAACCTACCTTTCCTTAACGAAATGACTAAACTATCCGATATGGACGGATACGTATCGGCCCACTATTATTATTATTTTATTAACTGTTACCTTTCCGATCCCTCTTGGCATACCAATCGTAACTTTAACTACTGATCTTGCTGCCATGCATACGATATAGATGTGAACAGGGCTGTATTTATTAAGACATTTTAGGGCCCTTAAATACAGTTTCATACTTAATTAAATAAAATGCACATTTGAATCGAAAGAACTTCCGTTTTGTTGTAGGAAATAATTAGCCTACTCATCAAATTAAAATTGGTATTGAAATTTGGAAAATATCATATTTCAGCTAAGCTTACTTTTGAGCTAGCTCCTTTTTTGAATTTTGGTCAATGACTCAATTCAATTTATTCCTTAAGAATTTCTTTCACTGGCACAATGCAACTTAAAAAGAAAGTCGCGTCAACGTTGAGTAGGCGGCACTTTACAACTTGTAACTACGAATTTCTCGTTCACCAACGCAACTGAAACGCAACTTTCGGTCGACTTGTTGATGACCAATTAAAAAACGACTGGCTTGTCAGTTTCATGGGGCGATCCTACCCAATTTTTTTTAGTTGCGTTGCATCAGTGGACGAAGATTCTAAACCCATTGTGACTTTTGTAACTGCGAGTTCCTCCTTCTCCAACGCAACTGCAACGCAACTTATGGTCGACTCAAGGACCACCATTTTAAAAAGAACTGGATTATCATGTTCCAAAGGGTGACTCGTCCACATGAGCAACACGACCGCAACTCAGAAGGAAATTCAATATAAAAAAAACACCCAAAACAAGACGTTGTCTTTTTTATATTTTTGAGTTGCGTTGCGTTATTCAAGTGGACGAAGGGCCTTATGCAATTTTGTTTAGTTGCGTTGCATGAGTGGGCGAAGGGCGTAAGTTTTTCAAAGAAAAAAAAAAATTAGCTAAGAAAAAAACTTACACTATACAAAGTACAAAATATTACATAACGAACTATTTAAGTACTCCTTAGATACTGATAAGTTTTAACAAAACTAATAATTTGGTTGCCTTAATATTTGAAAATATAGAAGCACAATAAACCAAAATGTGGTGTTTTCAAAAGTTCAATAGATAAACAACTTGTCGAAGTCAGAGCGCCTATATCTTCTCTCGCCCTCAAATCTAGTCCTGTGCAACCATATTGACGAGAATGACCTAAGAGCTCTGAATTGTTTTTGTTTTTATTGAATAGGTACTTGATTTTGATTTGCTTTGCTCTGTATGGGTATTATGGATCGCGAGTGCTGTGGGGGCTAAACCTGTGAGACTGTGGGAATGTATGGGCCAGCTTATAACCACCTTGCAATATCTAGATATCCCAAAAGACATAACGTACGGATAGAAGGAGGGAATAGCGACGGAATCAGAGTTTTTATTTTGCTGTCGTTTTTGCCGTCATCATTGGTGTCGCTGTGGTCGTTGATCGTTTGTCCGCGCAATGAATCGGAATCCAAGCTGCGTATTGGATTTGCCGGCCGCGAGAATCTTGCACTTAGCTTTCAAGTCAGACATCGGTTTCAGTTTCAGTGAGAATTTGGTGCTCGATCAAGACGTTCGTTGTTATCCATATAATTTTATATAGTGAGTTGAAGAAATTAAAAGTTTTTGTGTTCTTTTTATGTTTCCCAACAATACATCCAAGTGCGTGTTACCTTAGTAGTTATAAGTTGCAATAAATTATATCTGTCCGGTGTATCTTTTATGCTTAGCTTGTAGATTTTTGCAGTTAATTTGTTCTGTTTTTGCAGATGTTCCTTATTTTGTAAATAATTCGTGTCCCTGAATGTTATAATGAAGTCTGAAATTTGAATTTTAACTGAAACTGTGTGTGGTATATGTTTATGCCCAAAAAAAGTGCAAACTTTGTGATTTATCAAAAATTGATAAAAATCAAGTTAACAATTTGAGATCCCTATTTGAACCAGTTAAATACCTAAATTTATTTTAATACATATTTTGAATTTGGGAGTTATTTATAACCTGCATATTGGAAGGAGTTTAAGGAGTTATTGGCGGTAAGTAAGACTCGAACTTTTATATTTTACTGAACAAAAAAAAAAAATAAAGGTACTTAGGCGTTTATGTGTGGAATAAGATAAATATAATTAAGTGTAGGCTTTGACAAACATCCTACACTATAAATTGAAGTGGATAACTTATTTTATATATTTTTTTTCATAATTTCCAGAGGTGGTAGATACATTTTTGTCAGATGCTTTCATCATACCTACACTTTTAATGTATTTTTGTATCTTTTATTTTAATTGCAACGCGCAAACTGGATTTTAAGCTTGTTTTGTTCTTATAACTGATAGTATGGACAGACAAAAATAAATTGAAGAAGATTATTCGCGCATCCCACTGTCTGGGCTATATAAGATGAAACCAGTTTAAATTTTGCTTTAGGTATTTAGGAGAAAAGGATAAGATTCTGGTTATATTTGAGATATACATTTATACATATTTTTTTTTTTTGCAAACATATGGAAAGTTAATTTCAAAGGATTTGCCGCTAATTTATGCAAAAATGTATTTGAATGGAATTAATGCAATTACAATTGCAGGCGTTTTTTATTTCTGAAATGATTGGTAGCATTTTGGTTTATTGTTTTCAAATGAAATATATATAAAGACGACAATGAGTTCAAGAAGTTAAGTTTGAGGTAGTTAAAAAATAGTTTTAAGTTTCCATTACAGCGTTGGATTTTAGTTTTTAAACGTTCATATAAAAAACATGCATTTGCTTACTGTGAAGAAACTTACAAAAATACCAGATGTTAAAAAAACACTAACTTTCGATAATAAATTTCTAAAATTCATAATCAAGTTTCTGGGCTGCATTGTTTCAAAGTTCAATCTGAGAACCTGTTCCGTCTCTGATAATGATATTTGATAATAGAGATCGATTTTATCGAATAGTCGATTTCAATTAAAAAAAAAAAAAACTGCTATTGAAATTCAACCCAGACGCTTACTCTTGGCAAGGGGTTATATAAGAACAGCCCATTCTTTTTATTTCATCATATATGGAAAGAACATCCGCCACTTTTCATAGAAATTTGGCCTAATCTTATTTGAGCCGGCCACCAAAAAAAAAATTTTAAATTATGATAGACCGTATCAAAAAGAACATTTGTACTACTACACAAAAGTTCTTAGTCTGAGGAGATATTCACCCATAGTATCTCACAAATCCACTTATCCATCACTTTTACAAGGTTATTCACATAAAATGCAAACAAACAGATACAGCGATTAGGTTGGGTCAAGACAAGAAACAAATTGCAGACGACCCCTACCGTTTAGCAGGAAGGGGTAATTTTCTAAAAATTAAGTTAAAAAAGAAAAGAAAATAATAAAAAATAACGAAAATACCTACCTGCAGTGCTTTGCTATACATTTTTGAAAAGCCAGAAATCAAATCTTTTATTTAATTTCTAAATAAAGTTATTTTAGGCCCAGTTTTTCAGTGCGAGATCATCCCAGGGTTAGAGTTAACCTCAACTTAACTCTGAAAATACGTTTTCCGCTTCGTTTGACTGCCCGAACTAACTCATAGTTAACTCACAAAATTGTCTGAACTAAAATTGGATTAAATAATTTTTAAGTTTTTGACATTATGCTGAAATAACTCCCGCAAAATATAATTTGTACTTGTAACCATTGGTTACATTTTTGTTTTTATTATAATGTATAGCAATTTTCTTCATAGTGTTTGTTGTTTGTTTTATTTTTTCATTAAAATGACATGTTTCGATAAATATTTCAGCATTAATATGCCATTTCCAATCAGAGTTTGTCCTGTACTGAAAAACTGCTTCGTGAGTTAACTCGAGATTAATTTATTCTCGGGATTAACTATCTCTGAGGTTAAGTCAGGGTTAACCCCATACTGAAAAACTGGGATTTTTTTTTTAAATTAATTTTTAAACTCAAAATTTTGGAAAAAATATTTTTACTAATTTTTTTTTCAAAATTTTACGTAATTAAATACTATTTTTGTCTTGTAGATATACTTTTTGATAAAGTTAAAAATATCTGCAAATAAAAAACAAATTCAAAACTGCAGTTTCTCCAGCTGAGTTTTTGGATGAAATAATAAGTCTGTTTCTTGTTCTTCTTTTCCAATTATGTTTTCTCGAATAAGACCACAACTCTTCTTCTTCATCGAATCGAATCACTTGTCGGGTCTGCCGCGGTAATCTGGTAAGCCTGACTGATTTTGATTATTCCATGTCTGAGACAAACTGAATTCTGATATCGTTGCATAAAGTTGTTCGATGAGCTTTAGGCATTTCTCTACTTTTTAACAACTATTGTACACGATGTGGTTTTGTTAATATTAAGTTTTCCCCATTATATTTCGAAAACAATATTAATTTGATCGGAAAATTTGGGAAAATATTTATAAAAATTCCCTGTGAGAACTTCCAGAGCCTGCAAAAATTCCAAAGAAACAAGTCTGAAGCGGTCGTTTCGCGCAAAGTTGCCGAATATCCACTAGTCCATGTTCAAGTTCATCATGATTCGTGGGGCAATACAAATTCGTTGGTGGTTGATGTTATCCACAAGTTCAGTTACTAAAGTTTAGACCAATATTCACAGCAAACTCGATCACGAATTATTCTGTAAAGATACGGTCAATAGTATTAAAGCAGAGTATACCTTTCTATGGCAATTAACTTGTATCAAATACCAAAATAAAACTAACATTTACCACCATTTGAAAAAAATCTAACGTCTTCTGATACGTTTTTAGCCATCTTGTATTTTTATAAGATAAATATTTTTTCACATTTACATAAACGTAAAACGTACCCGGTATTATCAATTATTTTCTATGCTCTATTTTATAACCACCGGATATGTTGTCATAAACATGAACTGAAGAGTCAGGTAAATGACTCATGGCATTCCTTAAAACAGCTGCGATTTATCAATTCTCTTGATGATGACTCAGGCACATCCAACCTTACTGGATTTCCAGAAGAAAATGCGGCCACAGATAAGACGTACGGGTATTTATAATTCTTCAAACTTCTTTATGAGAAACATTCATCCAGACCTTGATAAATTTAAAGAAGTCAACATGAGTTATTTTATTCTCCACTGATAAACAAACAAAATTAAAAAAATAAATCGCAGATAAAGTTCGCTCTCAACTTGAATATCTTTATTTTCTCAAATTAAATAAATCAAAAAAAAAAAAAAAAAATGTAATCGAAAATTTGTAAATAAGATAAGGGGTTTGTGTGTATACAAACTGTTCTCATTATTCATTCAATGTACTCTTCCCACACAATAATTTAAGATAAGTATATTTCAAACCCATGATCAGTAGTAAAACCATTAAATATCATTACTAGCTTTACCAACCGAAACGCAATAAATCCTCACGGTGACCTATATTCAATCAATTTCCGATCACGATAGTCGCACTTAAAACTATTATTATAAGCCGGTCAATCCAGCTGACTGAAAATTCTACAAAAAATAATAATAAAAAAAGAAGTATGTATGTTAATTTATTGTTATTGTTTTGTTGGTATAATATATGGGTGCTACAAAGTCCACCTCTCTCCCGAACTGTAGGTGTTAGATACTTGTTATAGGTAATTATACTCCTATTCAACAGAATAGGTACATAAAACTTTATAAATCTATAGTTATTTTTCTGACGATATATGTTTAACTTTGATACATAAATTTAGTCAACATTTAGGAATAGATAATTAATTAATTGTCTTTACTTATCAATTTGAAGTTATTAAATATTTGTGTGATTAATTTTAAAAATATAAAGTTAAAGTAAATAAAATATAAGAATAGGAATATTGAACACACATGATGAAAGCAGTCTCAAAATTAAAAAAAAAAATGTGCGTACAGAAAAAGCTATAAACAAATAAAATGCACGAATGGGTTGCACAGATTAGCTCCAAAGCAAGTTACCAAAGAGCTAAATGCAAGAAAACGTACCGTTCATCGTCCCCTTCAAACCGAAAAAATGCATTGTTGTCGTACAAATTAAGGATTTAGAAAAAGTTTTCCAGTCTTACAAGCATGTTAAGGGAATTAAATCCACAAATTAAACGAAAGCGATCGGTTTTGAGAAACGATTACCACATATTTCCAAATTGCCCAATTATGCTCTTTTAATTTTTATAAAGTTTTATTTTATTTATTCTCAACATTAAGGTTCCACCAAGAGCCATCCAAAGAAGAATTAAAATCAAATTAACATAAGTATTTAAACATAAATAAATAAAAGGCGCGAAAGCGTCACACAAACTTGCTATTGTAGCAAGTAATTTAAGTATATATTTATACAAAATTGACTGGCTCACGTGAACTTGTTTTTAACAATATAATATATACAATACAAGCGAGACATGGGAAAGAAACATAAGTATGTATATGAACTTAACTTAAAGTGCTAAGTCTACATTTTATAAAGATTCAAGACAAAATCAAAGTAAGCTGATTTTTTTCTAATAAATATAAAGTTTTTTTTTCAAAATATTTATATCGGTTTTTAAATAAATCTATTTTTTGGTAAAAATTAAGTTTTGGTAATTTGCATACAAATATAAATATAATCAATATCATTTTCCAAATATTAAATTTAAAAAAAAAAAAAAAATATTAAAAAAACAATTTAAAATTAATACTAAGTATTTTTTCAAAATATTGGTATTTGTATTTGATCAATTTATCTACATACAGGTATTATCTCAAAAATGGTTTAAAGCAGTTACAAAGAAAATACGGCTCTTCGGAGAAATAATATGGATTGAAAATCACTGAAAAATAAGCTATTTTATAAGGTTAATATGACAGGTAGATACTGTTTTGAAATTCCGATTTCTCCTATAAGAAATGGTATATTATATACCTACATAGTAATACTTATTTTTAATAAAAAATAACTGGATTCTAATAAAAATTTAATATCAAAAACAGATTTTTTCTTTTACACTTTTCAATTGAGTAAAAAAAATGTGTAGGTATTGAATAAATGGGATCACAAAACATTTTAAATTTTTCTCAATAGATTTTTAAAATTGAGTACCTATTCAATTGAGTAAATGTGTAACAACACCTACACTGCAACGGCAATTGTTATTACATGTAATCAATTTCGTCTCACTCTCATTTCACGATCTATGTATTTGAAATTCAATGCAAAAATTAATGAATTTATTTGGATTGATTGTATTTTGTTGATATATCGATAAACTGCTATATGACCTTCAAAAAATGCTTAAGATCTTATCAACATGACGTCATTGATTTAAAACTTAATTTCGTATATTTGTCACGTTAAACTGCCGGCTTTTGAAAAGGTGTGATTGTGTAGTATCTTTGGATTGAACAAAAAATAAATTCGTCTCGTCTCTTCGTTAGCTTGGCTCTAACAAAACATGATTTAGTTTTGTTTTGAAGTTCAAGCTGTAGATATAGAAAAATATTAACATAAGAAGATACATTTATTATTGTGAGTTAAGGTATTTTTGGGTGGTGATTTCATGGCAAATTATTTACAAAAAAAAAATAAATTGTTAGTGTTTTGAAAAAAATTAAATAATGATTTGATGGGTTGATAATAATTAAGCATTCATAAATGTATTTCCTTGTTTTTTTTTTATTTGAGTAAATAAATATGCATGAATTTAATGTTAGGTATGTTGCGACTTGCGAGCGGAAATAAAATTAGATTTAACAGTTTTTTTTTTGTTCGAAGTGTGATGCAATTTGTTGGGAATTTTATTTGCAGAAGGTTTAATGCAAACATGACGTGATGTCTTCTTTGTTATTAAGTAAACAAGTTTGAAAAATGTAGATCGTTTTGCAGTTGTTAAATTGAAAAAAAAATTAATAAATAAACAATTTATTGGCAGGGGTGGTTTATCTGGTTATATGACTATATGAGTTGCATAATTAATTTATTATTAAATTTTTTACTTGCGATTATAAATTCGTACAAAAAAAAGTGTTGAGATAACAATCAAACATGACATTACGATGTCCAAAAAAAGTGGGTCTGAAAATTCTGTCAGTGTGTCTGTCTGTCAGTCTGTCAGTCTGTCATTAGCACCTGCAGCCTAAACGAATGGGCCGATATCCTTTAAACTTGGTATCTAGGGTATTTAGGATAACCGTCAGATGGATTTTTGAAATTTTTGTTCTAGGCTCAAAACTGACGGTATAGCGGTTATGAATAAGCTTGTTTTTCTCGAAAACTGCTCTAACGATTCAAATTAAACATCAGTGGTACAGCCTCAAACGCCTTTAAGATAATTCAACCCATTATTCTTAGCAAACAGTTTTAACGGCAGCTGCCATAAAACGTTTTTTTTCTAATTTTGACTTTCTCGGTAACCACGCTGGCATACTTAATTTTTCAATAACGACCCACGAAAAAAACCGCCAAGTACTATCAAAAAAGTTCATTGTTGTAAACACACATTTTTTTAAGAAGTAAACACGTTTTTCTCGCAATTGACTATGATGATAGTACGTTGAAAAGTATTTAGATCTTTTTTGAGAAAATTGTATAATCTACAATTAGTTTCTAGAATTATTTTTAAAAAGTATTTAAGAAATTATAAAAATTAAAAAAAAAAAAAAAAAACACCAATACAAAATTTAACCGGTTTAAACTTTGCAAAAAGATTTGCTGAAAACATCTAAATAAAGGACTCCGCCAAAATCCAGCTTTGAAATTATTTTTTTTAGTAGTAAAAATATAATTTTACTGGGCTTTTTCGCTAAGTTTTAAATAACTTGATAAAAAAAATGTTTATAATAATAATACAATATACCTGTTGATTCCTATGAAATTTAGTTTCAACGTTCAAATATACCTGTTGATTTCTATGAAATTTAGTTTCAACGTTCAGCAAAAAAATTTTAAAATCTCAGATTTTTTTCACTAAAAGAATATTTTTTGAATACTTTGATTTCGGTTTTAACCTTTGCAGAATATGGATTTAGCTCTTTTTTATTATTAATTATTTAGCAGATTTATAATAAACTATATAGCTGCTCATATCCTGATGTTGCTCAACCATATCCTGCATGTTTCCGTTTGCTAACGAACAGAAACAGGAATCCCCTCTGAAGGTTTTATCAAAATCGGTTCAGCTGTCTTGGAGGCCATTTTTATACATGGTGATCGGTATAAGGTGCACCAAGAAGCTAGAGCGAGTATACATTGAGAAGTGGGTGAATTAGACAACAACAACCAGTGGACACCAACACTATTTTTGGCAGGAGTTATAGCTATTACATGGCCGCCAACGCCAATCATCCTTTTTTTTATTTAGTGTCGCTCGTCTATTTACAAGTAGGTTAGGTTAGGACAAGTAAAATTCGTATGTAGGTGGTGGGGTCTATTTCACCCTGTTTAGGCGGAAGGGCCAATTTTCTAAAAAAATTGACTGGAAACAAAAAAAAAATATGAAAAAATAGCGGTAACACTTACAATAACATTACATATTTTTGAAAGGCCAGAAACGTCTTCTATTAATTCCTCCTTAAATAAAGTTGTTTTAGTGAATAGTTTTTGAAAAAAATAATTTTCAAACTCAAAATTTTCAAAATAAAAAATGTAAAATTTTTTTTTTTTTTTTAATTTTATGTAAATTTGTTTTCGAAATTCGATGCTCTTGTTAGTATTTAGTCAAAAACTGAAAACTGGATGTTTAAATGTCTTGTTCTTTTTAAAAAAATTCAAAATTAGAAAAATCCATTTTTTAGTTCTTACGTTGGACTCTTATATAATTTAATGAATATTAAAAAAATTAACTTCCTTTTATTGTTTTTAAAATATTCAGAATATTATAAATATAATAAAATAAAGCGAAAAAGTACTGGATACATCCTATTTTACACGTCTTTTTCACTGAAACCACCTGAAAATCGACCTGACAATTTTGTTTATTATGGATCCTATCGTCATAAATTTTACACCACACTAGACATAGTTAGATCCTTATCTCATACTCTAGACTCTAGCACAGGTCATTATCGTTGTGTATCCATCTTAACGATTCAATTAAAATCCACCCACTATTGGCACTTTTTCCATATAAATATAGTTAGCCATTATGTAGATATCTAGAGGGGAAACAAAAAACTATTTATCATCTATTTGACATGACGTAATCTTACGGTTTGAAAGAGACTCAAAATAGACCTCTAATACGGTTTTAATAGTTGCAACCTGTGTTTTGATTTATTGTCATGCATTTTGTTGGCAACAATTTAAAGTTAGGTATTAGGTAATAAAAAAATGAATGTCATTACAAGCAAACAGCCGTCCTCATTGAATGAAATGTATATATGTACATCAGGTAGACTTGAACTGCGAGGTGCTCTCGAGCACACTATGTGAATTGCGAAATAATCTTTAATTTCAAACCGATGACGCAGTCCTGACTAAGTCTCGGTGATTGAGTTTGTTTTTGTTCTGCGAATTAAGACGACCAGAAAAGGTAAACACCAGCTTTCGTGGTTGCGCGTGGGTCGTCACACTCACACCAGACTAAGCTGACTAAGTCTTATGTTGTATCGGTGTCACCCCCGATTTGAAATTAAATTCTATTTAGCCTATGTATCCGACAGATATTTGAGCTTTAGTCTAACAACGAACATCGATCGAACGACAACATATCATTTTTAACACTCTGTAAAATTCATTAAACAAAACTTGTTTATCTCATTTTAGTGGCAACAATCTGAAGATTTTGGTAGAAAAAAAGAAATACGTTCACACTTGTATAAATTACGTGAATCCAGACTAAGAGATTTCTATTCTTTGGGCGGTCCAGGAGGCGATATTATGAATCCAGCCACAGATTTGCATTATGGCAAGACCCCACTGACACCAAGTCATGGGGATTCGCTAGTCGATCAGAGCTTCCAGAGCTTAAAATCAAAGGAGATTCGTGACTCATTGAGTCCAACACATGAAATTAAATTTCGCAATAGCGGAGGTGTAGCTGGTGGAGTACTGGTACCTGACACTACTGGTTGGAATGTGCAAACTTCGTCGGAAGTTAGTCCAGATGGGAGGGCATTCCGTACTGAAACATTAGCTAAAACAGATGGTAAGTTTTATTTTTCATTCAAACTAAGAGACATTTCACTCATTTAAGATTATTAGGTGTTGAAAAAATACCTGGAGGTCATTCAGAATTTGCGGGACGAAATGAACAGAGATCAAGTGCTTCCCATCAGGGTGATGATAAGAACTATGTCAAAAAAGCTGCTGAAAGTTCAAAGACACATTTACAGGAAAAAGTCGTTATTGGAGATGAAAACAATGGTCGCACGGAGATGAAGAGTAGCTCAGTGACCTCATCGTCAAAAGTTATTTCTTCATCATCTCAACAGGTGATTTCGAGTGATGATCCAGGATTTGATATGGAACCAAGGCGTTTGACAGAGGGTCAGAAATATAAGAATGTGCTTCAAGCAGAGAACAACAGTACTTCGCACAGTGAGCGTCAACAGTTTTCACGGAATGAACGTAATGAAATTAACGAGACATCTAGTAATATACGTGAAGAGAGTAAGAAATACGTTGACATGGATAAAGCATCTCCGGAATATCAACAACATGTCCAATATCTTATGTCTCAGCCGGGTGCCATAGTCTCCAACACAGTCGAATATCCTAAACCAGGAGTTAAGATGATCACTACTGTTAAGAAATTACCTGATGGTACTACAGTGAAAACCAAGCGTTATGAGACAGAAGCTGGTGCTGAGTCAACAGGCATTTCCCAGACGATGAAGCAACAACAACAGCAGAAGGTGTCCTCGACCA
This sequence comes from Baccha elongata, assembly GCA_951217065.1. NCBI lineage: Eukaryota > Metazoa > Arthropoda > Insecta > Diptera > Syrphidae > Baccha > Baccha elongata. Next base: position 6,562,586 of record OX578272.1, read on the forward strand.
CAACTACACAGAAGACATCCGAGAAAAGAGTTCAAGATAAGGAAGATGTATTTGCACGCCTGGCTAGAACTCGAGACTCAAATATTCCAGCTAGTCCCAGGAATGCTCCTGAAAATCCATCCACTGATGACGTTTACTCACGTTTGCAACAGTCACGTGGAGTAAATGAACAAATTTTTTCTGATTCTATTGATCAGCGGTCAACGCAGATTCTTCGAGACTCTAACCAGCACCCAGGTTCTCGCAATGCACCTATTCGTCGTCCCAGTGAAAATGTTGAAGTGATCTCCTCCACTAATACGACAGTCAAAAAAGATCTCAATCAGAGCGTTCGTAGTGAGAATATCACTAGCTCTGACTTCATACAAAATGAGCGTGATCGTTATGTCCTTGATCAGAACAGTCCAAACCGTCGTGGGCCAGATGGTTATCCTGAAGCTATTTCTTCAATTACACCCAGTCGTCATGGACGTCCACAACCAGGTAATACATCCAATGGATATCCTTCGTCTGAGATTATCAAACAGTCTTCCACATCGAAAACTTCAGCAAAATTTTCGGAAAGCCGTCGCTATTCCACTGAGACAGTTGAGAGTTATCAACATTCTGAAAACGAAAACCAAGACTATTCGACAAGAGGACATCCAACAAACCGTAGACCAATTGAAGAACCCAAAGGTAGATCTCCATCCAGTGGACGTCCAGGTCAGGATTTTTCAACGCATGGTTTCCCATCGGTAGGGTCAGATAAGCCCACTCAGCGATATTCATCAGATAGACCAAGTACTCAAAATGAATATAATACTACAGAGAGAGTCCATACTATCCATACTGATCAGCCAAGACCTGGGGACGCAAACCATCCCGATTCTACTACTACCACTAGGTCCAATTACTCCACAAATGAAACACGTCGTCATGTTACTTCTACCAAGGAAGACTTTAGCACTCATGGATTCCCCTCGGTTAGAGCAGGAACTCCCACAGGAGACTCACCAAGACGCCCATTGGGTTCTGATCCAGCTCCCGGTGAATCACCAAGGCGTCCATCAGGTCAAGAGCCACCAGTACATCAAGCTCGAAAGCCTCCATCTGATGGTTTTTCGACTCATGGATTTCCATCGGTGAAAAGTGGAAGTCCGACTGATGACTCACCAAGACGACCATCGGGTCCTGAGCCAACTAATCAAGGTCGAAGGCCAACAAAAGAGGACTTCTCTACTCACGGATTTCCTTCAGTAAAGGCAAATCGTAGTACTCCAACGCAGTCAGCCCCACAATATGAAAGCTCCACTCATATTGACCGAGATGACACAGTATCTGTCACCTCAGATCGCAGTAACAGCATAACCTATGAGAAGAGGATTGACGCTGCTCATCAAGCTTTCGCACGCTCTCTTCGCTGTGCGTCTCCAGTGGAGTCTGTTCGACGTGACAGCACATCTGATCGTCACACACCCAGATCAAGCGTGGGTTCAATTCGAAACTCTTATTCTCCATCCAAACGGGATGGCCGAAGTCCATCACATGACAGCATCACTAATTCTGAATCAAGTCGCATCAGCTCCGGAACTGTAACGAAGTCACATAGACCAACCGAGGTAAGACGTGTTTCTGGCCCAAAGAGTCCAATTGGCAAGTCATCACCTAGCCATGTACCCAATGAGACCATTGATCTAAGTTTGACCAGGAAAATTACAGCCAAGCCCTCACCAGACAAGACAACAGGGAGACCAACAACAGGTAAGTCAGTAAAATCCCACTTCCCCAATCCCAACGAACAACCAATGCTTCCCTTATGTGCTTCCCTCAGTTAAAGAGGAGCCTGCCACTTCGGCTGAGCCTATTCTGCGCAAGAAAATTTTTGGTGCAACCGAAAATTTTCTTGCAAGCGAAGGTGTTGTTGAGAAACCGATCCTTAAAAAGGAACAATACTATCAGCTTGGTGTATCAGATGCAACACTTCCGTCTAGCCGTTCAAAGGCAAGGCATCAGCTTGGTAAGATAATCCCATAGCATGTGCTTATAGGTGTGCTTATTGTAAAATTGTTTGGGTCATGAATATCATTATTGGCTTGCGGTTTTTTTGTTCTCAATGCATTTTGTTTTGCGTAGCTATGTCGCCTAGGTTAAGCTAAAACGAACAAAACCTTTTACAGGTACCACTCCCAATACTTCTCGTAGGCCCCATAACACCGAAGAAGAAGTAAACACACTCCTTGATTCAGCCACGAAACACATCACAACACATCCATCATCAGTAACACCAACGCAAAGACCTGCGAAGAATCAAGACACAAAACTAATAAAGCCGGAGACCCTTTACAGTAAGAAGCCAATAACCAAACCCGAGGGAAACATCACCCTTAGCCAGGCCGACGAAATCACAGAGAAACATAATCAGACGACAAACAAACACGTATCCTATCCCCATTACATTCCTAGTGCTCCAAAAGGTAGAGTTAGGTTTTGTTTACTTCCCAAGTAGTGTTTACCTATTAGTACTTTACATATTACATTATGTTCACTCGATCACTTTGTGTTTTCACTAACAAATCTTCCATTCTCGATCGCATATTTTTTTCAGCCGACTTATCACCATCAGACAGACCAACAACGAACAAAATATCATCACCAGCACCAACTAGCACCACCCCTCACAATGCACCTAAAACCACGAAAGACAAAGTTAAACCATCCACCACTAGTCCAACCACGAAGTCATTATCTTCCCCATCTAAAGTCGATAACAGCACATCTAGATTTACTAAAACCGTTAAAGTTGAAAACGCCATAAACCGTGACACAACAACTAAGACAAGACGACAGCCCAAGCATGAATCAGAGTCAGAGCCCCTGCCGGAACCCGAAGATCTCGACGAGGGTTATGTACCTGATAGAAAAGGAAAAAGGAAACCGAACTTGAACCGTCCAACATCAGATGATGAAGGCTTCGAGCCAGATTCTCCAAGAGCTGGTTCACCAACCAGTGATTTTGAGTACCGTAGACCGGAGCAAGTAAGAAATTACGACGAGGAAGATTCGTATCCTGAAAATAAAAAGCCTGGGAATTTCAATAAACCAGATGATCATCCATCTAATCTCGTCGATGAATCCAAGAAGCAGAGAAACCGTGATGTCAGAAAACCAGAAGTGCCAAGGGACAGTCAACCCAAACGTCCTGAGCGAAATGATCGAAAGCCATCTTACTCCTTAGAAAAGCCAACCGGGTTACAAGATGGAGATCATCCCGTAGAACAAGAGCCAACACGACCTTTAAGACGTCCTAAAGAATTTGATGAGACAAAACAGCCATCGGGTTCAAACGTTTTTCCAGAAGAGCGAAAACCCAAGACATTACCGTTGGCGGAAAGGCCTATTGAAGTAACAAGTCCAAAAGAAGACCAACGTAGACATTCTCATCCAAAAGAACCAACCATTGTTGATGATAAACCAACAAAGGCGAATACTACCTCTCCAAGACCGAAAGGAACTAAACCACCTTTGGAACGAAGTGAGACTTTTGAAGAACGTTGTCGTCAAATATTAGGAATGGAAACTGATACAGTTATTGATCGAACAAAGAAGACTCAGGAGTTCATTGAAACAGAACGGACGGCTATTGATTCAAGGCGCAAACCTTCAGGAAGTTCACCAATTCAAGACAAAAAAGAACCAAGTGACAATGTTAGTATTGAAGATTGTGATGATGATGATCTAGGTGCTCCTCGTAAATATTCAACTGGAAAAACTACAACTTCTACAACAGTTCAATCGACTCGTGATCTTCCACGAGATAAGTCTCCAAGTAAGAAAGGACCAGATTCTCGACCAAGAGATGAAAACACAGGCGATTATCCACATGATCGATCTCCGGTGGGAAAGGTTCCTCCTAGGGCAACTAGACCTAATGAAGTGGAAGAAACAACTACAATAGTGACTTCCAGAAAGATCACGGATGAACGTTCCCCATCACCCAGCCGCAAAACCCCCAAAGAAAAAATTCCAAGTGAAGTTGGTCTTCCAAAGAGTCATTCTCCATCAGAAAAACCAGGGAAGGTCAATGAAACAATTACTGTCAGAAAAACAACTGAAGTTGTGGATATTAGTGACGACAAGTCCACTCGCCATAAAACTAGCTTCCATCCAAGAGATCGATCTCCTCAAGGAACAAAACCAAGAAAATCGTCTTCTGAAGATGACTCAGATACTGATCAATTATCATCGATTGTTTCGAAAAGTAGATCTCCATCTGAAAAGAAAACTTTTATCTCAACAAGAGAAACAACCTTCGATGCCGACTATCCCATTGATAAATCTCCATATAAAAAGCCAGTTCGTGAAAATACTCCAACTGATGAATCTCCTCGATTTCAATCTGCTATAAAACAGCCAGTTCGTGGCACAAGCCCAACCGATGCTCGTGATAAATCTCCATCTAAAGAGCCGGTTGATGGAACAAGCCCAAACGATCAGTCTCCTCGCCATAAATCTCCATTCAAAAAGACAGTTCGGGAAACAAGTCCGTCCGATGACTTTCCTTATAATAATTCTCCGTCCAAAAAACCAGTTCACGACATTAGTTTAACTGGTAAGTCACCTCGAGGAAGGTCTCCTAATAAAAAGCCAGTTCGTGAATTAAGTCCAACCAATGAGTCTCCACATAATGCATCTCCATCCGAAAAACCAGTTCGTGGACCGAATCCAACTGACAAAACAGTCATATCTTCCACAACGACAACTCATTCCACATTCACAGATGGAGTTATTGACGATCGTTATCCTTCTTACACTCCAAAAGGCTTTCCAAGTGATCGTACCTCTTCTGACAAGCAAAAACCTAGTTCCCGGTTAACCGATGAAGAAGAGGTTGTAATAAAAACTTCTAGGACGACAAAAAAAACATCTGAAGAAGAAAATCTTGACGATGTTTTTGAGAAAACGCATCCTCGATTCAAATCTTCTGAAAATAAGCCATTCGGATCTCGTCCAGATACAAGTGACGGTGCATTTTTATCTCATCCAGGTTATCAAATTTCTTCTGAAACACCCAATAGCCCAAGGACAACAGAAAAACCACAAGACACTTCAAACACTGGTCGTTATTATCCTCGTGAAGAATCTCCTGAAAAACCATTCAATGAAACTGAAGAATCAATCACAAAAAAAACTACACAAACAATACAAGATAACTCAGTTGAAAGAGTTATTACTGGTAGATCTTCTCCTTCAGGACCAAAAAAGTATCCCCGTGATCGATCTCCAAATGAGAAATACACACGACCAGTTACAGAAGAAACTGAAGAATCTACGACAAACACTATAACAGGTCGAACTACTAAGATTGACAAAGAAATTACTGATCGCACACATTTTCCACATCCGAAGGACTACCCACGTGACCGATCACCAATTGATGATCTTACCCGTCCAACAACAAAGGAAATCAATAAGGCTCACAGAACGGACAAGAAAACAGTCATTAATGAATTTTTGGATACTGAAAAAGGAGTTGATAAACATCAGCGCCCCAATGATGACAGACCATTTGATAGTCAAACACCCGAGCGTTCACCATCTTCTCGTCCAAGAGATTATCCCAACAATGAATCACCGATTCAGAAGCCTACACATCCAATGAGAGAAGAGCATATAACCACTGGATCTACGAAAACGATTAGAGATTCCACAACCGTGAACAAAACTAGTGAAATATTGCCATCAACTCGTTCTCGTGATCAATCTCCAAACGAAAAACCAATAAGAAGTCCAAGAATCGTTACAACTGAGACGACAACAGAATACGGCATAAGAGAGCGCCCACGTAGCCAGTCGCCCTCGGAGAAGCCAAAAAAGCCATATGATTCTGAAGAAATCGATGAAACATATGTTCAGAAAACTACCAAGATCACCGAAAAAACTACAAGTGATATGGATGTCAATTATGAAAAGCCAAGTCGTAGACTGAGGCCAACAGGGACTGAAGATCAGCCTAGATCGAAATCTCCAGAGAAACCGAAAGGAAGCAAACCATCTCAGGCAACTGAAGAAACTCTAAGAAATCGATCACCTTCGGGAAAATCAGGGCAGCCTTCTAAACCAAGTGACCGTTCTCCATCTCCCCGGTCAAAATATCCGATAGAACAGCGACCAACTCGTGAAAGCACCAGTCCTAGACAACGATCACCTGTTGAAAAACAAAGGAAACCAACTGACAGTCCTCGTCAGAAATCTCCTTCAGAGAAACCTCGAACACATCAATTCATTGATGAGGAAACTAGGATTGCTAAAAGAGAAAAGACAACAAAGGTTACAAAAACCTCAAATGTTGTAGAGGGTATAAATATTGAAGACCGTCCTCGTAATAGATCACCCTCTGATGATGAAGAAACAGTTGTTAAAGTTACCCATAAGTCAACACGAGAGCAAAATACTTTAAACGAGAAAAGGGATCGTTCACCAAGAAAAACGTCTCCATCCTCGAAGCCCAAAGAGGCAAAGCCAACAGAAGTGAGTGTTATTGAAAGTACAATTGATAAAATAACAACAATTGGACATCGTGGGCCAAAAAGTCCGCAAGGAACTTCTCCTTCAGAAAAGTCAAGAAGCCCAAAGGACTATCCTGGTGAGAAGTCACCAACTGATAAACCTAGGAAGCCAAGGGAGGACGACGAAATTGATGAAGAGCTTTCTTCATCTAAGCAGCCAGGCTCAAGAGTCTATCCAAGGGATAGTTCACCAACTGATAAACCTATGAAGCCTAGGTTATCTGAAGAAATTGTTGTCGAAAAAACTTCAACAAAGACCACAAAAGATGATAGTAGTTTCAAAGGTTCTAGAGGAATTTCCCCATCAGATAAACCAAGCCCAAGAAATTATCCTCGTGACAGTTCTCCAGCTGATATAGATAGAGAACCGAGGTTAGAGGATGAGATTGTTGTTCTTAAAACTAGGGAGACGATAGTTGTTGAAGATCGTTCGCCAAAAAGCCCACGAGAAACTTCCCCATCAGGGAAACCAAGAAAACAACCTCGTAGTAGGTCTCCAACTGATAAGTCTAGGAGGCCAGTTGAAGATCGTTCACAAACAGGTCCTCGAAAAACTTCTTCCTCTGAAAAACCAAGCACAAGGAATAGCCCACGTGAAAAATCTCCAACTGATGTGCCTACTAGGAAGTTAAGGCAAACTGACGAACCAATTAGAAAACCAAGAAGGCCTCAGTCACCTAATGAAAAAACTGATATTTTTGTTCGAAAGACATCAAAAAACAGAACAACTGTGGAGGAAACTACTGATCAATGTGAAGAAGACTGTTGTCAAGATTATCACCCTCGCGAAAAGTCACCATCAAAAGCGAAATCATCGAGACCATCTACGGAGACTGTCGTGCAAAGAACCATCAAGTCAACAACTGTAGATGATCGCTTATCGAAAACTCCTCGTAGAAATTCACCAACAAAATTATCTCCTCGAGAAAGATCGCCAACTCAGAAGCCCACAACCGTTTATGATCGTTCACCTAAAGATAGTCCTCGCAATACATCTCCATCAGAGAAACCAAAAAGACATCAACCGATTGTAAAGGAGATTGAAAAAACTGTTGTAAAGAGTTCTTCTAAGTTAAGCAAAGATAGAACAACATCGGAAAAGGTTATAATTCAAGATCGTTCACCAAGAAAATCTCCATCAGAAAAACCAAAACAACGCCCGTCAAGAGACGAAAACACAGACGATGAAACTTCAGAGACCATAATCGCTGTGTACACTATTGATGGTGAAACAGTAAAAAGCCAACCTCGTGTTCTTTCTCCATCAGGAAAGCCTAAAAGTTACATAAAGCAGCCAAGAGAAGATTCTCCCAGGAGACCCCATTTGAATGGCCCTGATCAACCTCGTAGAACATCTCCATCAGAGAAACTAAAGAGACCCGAACCAACTAACGAAGAGATTGAGGAAACCTTTATCCAAAAAACTTCAAGGATAACCAGGGAAAGAAAAACCTTTGAAGAGGAAGTTCTCAAGAAACGTATCCCTAGTGATAGATACCCAGAACAAATGCCAAAAACTACACGTGATCAACCTCGTGAAGCTTCTCCAACAGAAAAACCTCGAAGACGTCAACGAACTGATGAGAGTATACTTGTAACTAAAGGCCAAAAAAACGGACATATTCCTCGTGACATTTCCCCTTCAGAAAAACCGCCATCAAGATATTATCCTCGTGATACATCACCACCAATGCATACCGAGGAAGATACTGATGAAATTATTGTTATAAAAACAAATAGGAAGACACCGTTTGATGATCAATATCCTGATGGTTTGACAGATTATCCAACAGACAAGTTTCCTTCGGGAAAACCACGCGGACCGCAAACAACTGGGGATACAATTGTTTTCACATCTACGATGACAACGAAAATTGAAGATCATCCTCGTAATATATGTCCAACTGAGAAACCTGGTGCAAAGTCCTACCCTCGTGACAGGTCTCCGTCAGATAAACAAAATCGACCAAGACCTACCAAACTCGAAGAAACAACAAATCGAACCGTAACAACTAGAAAAACTGTTCAAGAAACTGATTTCGAAAAACGTTATCCTAAAAGCCGTCCAGGGGATCAGTCTCCAAGTGAGAAACCTTCAACTTTTCGACGTCCAAGTAAAGTTTCTACCACTACAACCACTCGAAATCAATCAAATCTTGATGAACAAGACATGAATAGAACACAACGTTACAAAACTCAACCATCTCCGCGTGAAAAGATTCCTACCAAGACTCCAGTATTGTCTTCTCCGAAGAGTCAGCCAACAACAGAAAGGCGTGTTTCGACTGATTTACCCTCACCGGGAAGAAAACCTAAATCAACATTCGGAGTGACGACTAAAACTACAACTGTTACAAAAGTGCAAGCTAAACCAACCGTGCAGGCACAAAAGAAACCATCGAAACTTCCTGTTGAATCTAGACCCGGTGCAAGAAAAACTGAAAGGAAACTTTCACCAAGCATCTCACCAGACTCTAGTCCATCACGTCCAGCAAGTGAAGTTGAAATAGATTCCCCATACCGTTCTCCAAACATGAGTCCATCGCGAGAATCACCGAGTCCAACTAGATCTGTGAAACTTGAAGACATCACGAGTACATTTAGTTCCACAGAGAAGACCACTGTTTCCGTTGACAATTCCACGCCACAGGTGACCCACGTTACCACGGCTAAGTTTCAAGTTACTCCACCAGCATCACCAACAAAGGTTATCAGTTCACCAGAGATGAAATTCTCGCCAACGTCGAAGAAGCCTTCACTAAAGGCACCGATGTCTAAACCGATTGAAAACAGCTTCACGACCACTACAAAAAAAGTTACCAACATTTATAAGGATGCACCTACGGACTCTGAAAGAGACTCTGAAATCCAAACAGATGCCGAAGAAGTTGATACTCCTTTACAACAGAAGCCTTTTACCAGAAAGTTTCCCGTGACTGAGAGGAAAGAATCTGCCCCAGTTCATCGTGTGACCAAGATTAACAAGGATATCCAAATGTCACGGTCTACGAGTGAGAATATTATTAAGACGCCAGTTACCAAACGTCCCGCCAAACATGAATCTCTTGAGCCGATCACACAACGTGAACCAACCAGCCCTACAGGAGATCGTTCATCCACAAAAACTGAACGACGGCCTAGCAAGCACTTAAGCACTAAAACTATCAATTTAACTACATTTGACAAAGTAATTAACAGCCAGGACATGGAGAATGTAGTCATCGACATTCAGCATGCGAAGAGCTCCAGGGAACAATCACCGAACAAGATCGTTCCAACTCCAGTTTCTATCGATGTTTATACAGGAAAACCACGATATCCTGACGTTGTCCAAGAACCTGAGGATGAACCAAAGAAGAAACCAAATGTCAAGAATATTCCGATATTTGAAGAGGAAACAAATGATTTTGTTGGATGTCAAATCACTGAAATCAATGAGGATTCTTATGACAATACGATTAAAACTCGAACAACAAAGTTCATCGAAAGAGAAGCAAGTCCTAGACGACAAGCTCCTAGAATTATTACAGGCGATAATGTTGATAATGAGTGCCTCTTGAGTGTTCACGACAAGGTATCGAAATTCATTAGTACGGCTGAAGAAGTCAGCAAACCGAAGACATCTGCCCCCTTCCGTAGGGATGTCCCCGAAGATGAAATGCCTGAAGGCGACGAGTGTCTTCTGACAGTCGATGAGAAGGTCAGTAAGTTTTTGAAAACTGCCGATAGTGTTACAAAAGAAATTATAACTTCAAAGCCACGACGGGTAGAGCGCCCAAGTATTGAAGACATAGATGAAGATCTCAGAACCGATGAGTGTGTGTTGAGTGTTTCGGAAAAAGTCAATAAGTTCACAACAAAAGCTGACAAATTGGCTCCATCAGCTCCACAAAGATCACCCGAGCTCGTAGCACGTATTGAAAGACAAATTTCCAGGCAAAGTGATGTAGAATCGGAAGGTCCTGAATCCGAAGACAGTCCAGCTTCGGCGAGAAAGTTTAAGCCAACGTCGCCGTTAGCCGAGAGGACTGAGAAGAAATATACCGAACGACAGATTGATATTCTCTCAAGACCTTCAGTTTGGGATAAGAAGCCAAAACCAGATGTGAAGCTTGATGATATTTTTGGTTATAAACCTGAGGAAGAGTCAGAGTTACCAAATGGTGTTCCTAAGAAAGTGGCTCCGAGTAAACCTCATCCCGATAGTGTTCAGTCAAAACCAGTCAAGTCCACAGATTCCGTGTCAAAGAGAAAAGAATTATTTGAAAATAAAATGTCTACCAACAAGACTACAGTAACCAAAAAGCAGAATATTTCTGAAAAGATTCCTACTGGGCGTACTAAGTCTTCTTCTCAAGGACCATCTGATGAATCGGACTCTAGGTACCCTAACGAGTTCACACCTCAATACGACGGTGCCTATTCACAACCAGATGATGATGTTCATGAAGATGTTTATGGATCTTTAAAGACTAGACGCCTACATGAAACTTCAAGTCGAGAAACAACAACTATTCATCGTTCACCGGAACGTTCTCCTACTCGTAAATCTAGCCACCCTGATATTGAACCACTTGCACAGACTCCGACTAAATCTTCAAGACGACCTGAAGACAGTACACCATCACGTAGATATTCCGATGATCACTCACTCAGGTATCCAAATAGAGATCAACCACAAAGTGATCGCTACATGGATACTCGAGAAACATCAGAGCACACAACTCGTAGAAGATCATCCACACAAGAATACCCAGAACGTAAGAGTCCTTACAATGGTTCACCTTCCCCACTTAAAAAGCAACCTGTTGACGAGCCTGAAGATTATACCTTCAGCTCGAGGCGGGATGAAACAAACAGACACCATATAACACGTACTGCCCCACGCAGTCCAAAAGACGGTCCCTTAAAACAAAACTCTTTTCCAGCTGAAGAAGATCTGGATCACTCTCCAACACGTTCAATAAGCTCAGTCTCATCACATAGACAAACAACCACTCATCAACGGACTACGTCAAATAGACTTACTGAAGATATTACTTCTAGACGCCCGCGACGCCCTTCAGGTAATGAACCATCTACCCCCATATCAGGTGGAAGAACACCCAGAAGTAAAGCAGTTCCCGAAACTGTTGCCGCACGTCGTAATATTTTTGAGAAATCTCCCGGAGAAATCTCACCAATGCCAAGCAACAGAAGACCATCTTACATGGAACCAACTAAGAGCTCCCTTGAACATCGAAAAGATTCTCTCGAAATAACAAAGACCAATTTTTCACGGAAGTCCTCCATGGAAGAAGAGCCATACGAGCCATCTCCAAGAACATCTGTAAAATTCGGCATTGGATTAAAACACAAAGAAGAGCTAAAGCCGAAGAGAAAGTTGAGTTCTTCAGATATTCCAAATATTGAAGATGTCTATGAATTAGATCTGCTAGAAGAGATGTTGAATATTGTCACTTTGTATGAACAAAGAAGGCGTATTCGCGCTCAGATACGTGTGGTGAAGAAGCTTCTCGAAACCAAGACCAAAGAAGAAGTTTCAAGAATGACAAAAATCAGCACGATCAGAAAGACTTCATCATCAGTAAGGGCAAGTCCAACTCCAAGAAGAAAAACACCTATGCGACCGGAGGAATACCAAACATCAGATGATATTGACTCTGAATCAATTATTGAGTCCCGTCACGTTGAAGAACACGAGGAAATTATCAGAAAGCGAAGCATCAGCCCCAAAACCAAGACCAATAGGGTTGTGACGAAGGTAACTGAAGTTCGAAAAATTGGAGAACCTACAACACCAAAACCAACTCCCCAAAAGAAAGATGAATCGAAAGATTCCAAACCGATTTGGGCTACAAAGAACATTCTTAAGAAACCATCTGAAAATGAAAAAGTAACTAAAGCGTTATCGGGTAAGAAAACCACATCAACGTCATCATCGTCTTCTATGTCAAGAACTCAACAGACTCATCGTCAGAGAGTAACTACGGATGACGATTGTGTAACATCGAGCTACGGCATCGGTCCAACTGACGAAGACGGAAGACCATTGTTTGGCATTCGGGCTCTCAAGAAGAAAGCAGCCACGAATAACGCTGCTCAACCCAGTGAAACCACAAAAGGTATGTAACATTTTTTATTATATCGTTTTGATACTTATAAATAAAGTCTTTTTCAGTCACCGGAACAGTTATAACTGAGAAATATTATTCAGAAAATGGAGCCGAACCGGTTGGTGAGCGAAAAGTTACCGTATACTCAACAAACCCAGAAGATTTGGTAGACATGGAAACACAACACGATCGTCGTGATAGTGAAACTGTCAAGCGGGAAAAAGTGTCCAAGGATGGAGTTACGACAGTAACCAAGGTTCAGAAAATTGGAAAATACAAGGTGAGTTAACGTTCCCATTCTGTCAAAGTGACATTATCTAACTCCGATCGCCATTAAATAGGTCATAAAAATCCTTAATCCAACTCGTTGGTTGATGCTTCTTAATTTTTGCATTTTTCTTTCTAGCCTGGTGAAATCCCATCCATCACAGATGACGCCGAATTTACAAAAGCAACCTCAAAAATGGTTCGCCGTGGATCGGTCAAGGAAATGAGTGAAAAGTTTATCCGTAAGGAGTCATCATCATCTGTAACAGAAAAATCAAGTGGATACCCAAAAGCGGGACTTATCTTGCGTACACGAACAAATTCTGGAGCAACTGCTGATGCAGCCGATCAGTATGAAGTTCGAGCAAAATCAACTGAACACGATTATGATTCAGAAGAAGATGTTGAAATTCGTACGTCAAGAAAACACTCCAAAGTGGTGACAGAGAGTGAAGATGAAACAGAAATTCGTCGGAAGCTCAACACGAGATCATTTCTTAATAGTGGTGGTTCAAAAGTAACTGGAGTCGATGATGTGCTGAATAGAATGAGAAATGCTGATAACGGTAATTACTAATTAGTTAAGTTTATGTTCGAAACATAATTATAACTGATTTTTCGAATTTGTATATTATGTAGTGGCTGTTGATGGTGATACATTAGAAGATCGAGAAGCAAGATCCTTACTTAATAAATTCTTAGGGGCCAGTGTACTAATGACAGGAATGGAATCTATGATTCCACAAAAGGAACTAAGGAAAGCGACTACAGGAGCTGATAATAAACAAGAGGTAAGTAGTGACTATTTATAAATAAAAAGTAAAGCTGTGCGTCGCCGTGTCGGTCGGCGGAGGAAAGTAGATTGTTACTAGGTGACACCGTTTTCAACGATACTCATGCGTCACGTTGCTTTAAAAACGACTATACAAATGTCCAAAAGATCTTGTTTTGACTATTGAAAGTTTGCTTCGCGTAAAGGCTCAACCATATAAAGACAGGGTGCTACAAACTTAATCAGATACAAGCAAATTATATAGCGCGCCAATAATGGCGGAATGCTTAAATTCGTTCAGTTTTCGATCCATTCTTACGAATCTTTCAAACTAAGCTAATTTGTATCGATCAACTCCCAAAATCCACATAAAAAAATTATTTACCCCTATGAAGGTTTCTACTCAGAATCAACACCCTACAAAACTGCATTCAAACTTGACCCATTCAAAACTTTTATCGAGTGATTCCTTATTTTGACTACTAAAAACATAACTCTCTGTTAATCATTTTATTCAAAATTAAATAACTTCGGCCACACAGCGAATAGGCATTAATACGGTTTTTTTATAATGAATTTTTATTGCTGAAAACGATAATAATTATCAGTGAATAGTTGAATAGAATTATTGTTTAAACCATTGAGATTCAAAATACCAAATTTCAATTTTTGTCATCAAATTTTAATAACTAATACTCAACAATCATAATAAGGGTTTGATAAATAATTTTATCTTGAAAAAGGTTTATCGGAAATTGTCGGTCAATTCCTTATCTTTACCTGTTTTCAAAAAAAACAGAATAGAACCTTCTTACATATATAGAATGCGTTTTAAACGTTTACATTTAATTGTTTGTCCATTTTGTTCATCATCATGAATATCATGAATTCAACACATAAAGCAACACGTAAAGTTTTCGTTCTTCTTCTAAAAGGGTCACTGTCCTATTAAAATAAACATCAACCTCCTCAAAATATCACCATGCTATTTTCTTTGATCGTCTTATATATAAAACAAAAAAAGTTCTTTTAAGTATCCAAAATAAACACAATGCCATACTGACCTCTAAAAATATCCACACCATGTCTGCATTGGATTTTTGTTGTCTCCAGATTCACACAAATCAGAGAGTATTTCCAAAAATAGTTTTCCATCACACTTATACAGTTCGACGATCTCCCAAAAAAGGAAAACTTTGAAAAAGTATTTTCAACTACAAATCCTAATTCTCTAAATTTGCGGTCCACCCTTGACCATAATGTGCATTCAAATCTTCAATGCACGCGCAACCGACTTAAGAGAAATAATTTTTTTTTTTTGTAAATCATCAACGGAAAAAATTAAAAGAGAACCAATTATCAGGTGTATAGATCCATGCGCTTGCGCATTCGACTTCGACCAAACCACATTGTGGGCATAATTAAAAAACAATCCAACAGATACGAATGAGCTTCTATTTAATCTATCGTGTATCTAGTAGATCGGAACGGTGGTGCTCCCTTAAGTGGAAAATCCGTTTTGAATTTTCAGTACAGCATAGACAACGGCCACATTAACATCATTAAGATAATTTTTTTGATACAACGGGAAAATAAGTTTATATATATCTATATATATTTTTAATTTATGTACATATTTGTATACATCTATCTATATATGTATAGTGAATAGTGTGTTTGAAAAAAAGAAGTTTAATTGCCTTAATTAATAAATATAACGAAAAGTTTAAATATCCTTTCTAAATTAAACTCATATTTTGAGTTTTTTCCTCTCAAACTTGTGTTCCGTGTGCATAAGTGTTACGAAATAGAATTTTCAAATATTTATACATTTTGAAAAAAAAAAAACAAAATCTTATTTATACAGTTTTTGTTAAGTAAATAAAAACGATTATAATTAACCGCTTGCCGCATCCCGTCGATAGTAAAAAAATCTATCTATTGCTGTACTCATCCATCTAAACCACGGAGTGTAATTAATTAAAAAAATCGGATTTCTTTTTCGAATTTTAAAAAGTTCACCGAATGTGCAAGCATACATGCATAAATATAAAATACACCTGAACTTTAATGGAACACACAACAAAAAAAAAATAAATAAACCAAATTAACGAACAAGACAAGAGTAACGAAGGAGGATTGAAAATACATCACATTTTGAAAAGATCTAAAAGAAAACTCTCTACATTCGAAAATAGATTCGTAGTCATACTATTTTTACGAAAACGAATTTTCTATCAGTTCAGAGATTTTTCAAAAGTTGCAAGTTTTTGTCTATTTTTTTTTTTTTGCACAGAAAGTGTTCAGTGTATAATCCCATCAGCCAATAAAGAAGGATTTTTTTTGGATAATCACATCACAAGAAAACACACCATTGCGTGTTGAAAATTGTCCACAACTGAGGTGAGTTTCCAAAATTAATTTAAAAAAAAGAAGAGAAACAACGCAATTTTCTTGTGACAAAAATGCAAAATGCCGTGCATTTGAGCCCCTCTGGTTTTCTCCTCCTTCCTCTTTACTTTGAATAAAAAAGTAATTTTAGAAAATTGTTTAAATTTGAAATATTTTCCATTCTAATTATGCGTATTCAGTTTAATTTTAAGGCGTTTCAAGTGCGGATAGTTTAAGTGGAGTTTTTAATAGTTTTAATATTTTTTTTTTATATATGTGTGTTTTTTTGTTTAGACAAAAGTATAAAAAGAATTACGTAAATTATGAATGTTTTTGAAGTTTTTGCATTCTTTTTCGTCCTAGGAACTTATGTAGTGAGTTTGATAATTTGTATATTTATTTTTAAAATAAATTCACCGCAAATGTAGATCATTTTAAGCATAAATTAATTGAGGAATTTGCGTAGGCTTAATTTGTGCTTCTTGAATGTAATATATAAAAACAGCTGGTGTTTTTATTTCTGTTTGAGAAAGTGGTAAATTTGGTATTGAATTTAGAAATATGTGTTATAAAAAACCATGTTGTTGAATATCTATAGCCGCAATTTCCATCACAAAAATTTGTCATTAAATCAATAATCAGCAGCTGGTTTTGTGCAAAATATCTTAATTATACTAACAAATATGAGTTTTCCAAATAAAGCTTATACATATACATATTATGTTCATTAAGAATATTAAAAGTAAAACTCAATATTGAAGCTCTTTTATGGTCCAATATTCATATACTTCTGGGTTATTAAGGCAGATGCATTATTGTGTTGTTAATGTGCATAAACTTAATTCATCTACTTAAACCAGACTAAAATCGCGTAAAACAAAATTTCGATTTTTTTTTCAAAAAATCTATAAATCTAACAACCTCTCGCACAAACATCTCACTAGTCTTTAAAAACACGTAAGATCCATATCGAAAATTAAAAATTAAAGGTTTTGGAATGGCGAAATTTCGAATAACAAGTTTTTTAAATGGGAAATTTTAAAATGCGAGATTTCAAGAACGAAATTTTGTTCTGCGGTCAATTTTATATGTATATGTGCACCAATAATATTTGGCAAGAATTATAGATATATCATGGCCGCCAAGCCAAGCATCATATTCCTTAGTGAGGCTCGTCTATTTATAATCTCATTATGTTTATTCCAAAAACACGTTATTTAAATTGACAAGGTTTTGCTCCACATGCGGTTAATCACTCTATGGAAATCTACCTTTGAGGCAATGTGTTAAGTTTATTTGTAGTATCAAACAAAAAACCACGCTAAATTAACTAATCGATCAAAAATAAATGGACACATGTGTTATGAAAATTTCGAAATTTGTTGAAAGAAAGTAAATTAATTAGATTTTAAAAAAGGCTCACCAGATAATACAGAGATTTTTGCTGAAAATATTTGTCGAAGTGTGCCCATAGTATTCTGCTTATGACACAGTATGAAAAAAATTTATCTCTTCTTGGTTGTTGCAAGCACTTTTTTTTCAATTGCTTGTCTAATATAATAGGGTAGATCCTTCACCGTTGAATCTGCCAGGCTAAGATCATGGGATGATCTGTATACTTCCTAGCTTGTGAGGAACATAATTTTCAGGCACGCCATCAATAAAAATAAGTAAATAGAAAAATTCTACAATATAATATCTATAAACCATCTCTGTTGTCACATTTCCACAGCGATTATTCAGAAGAATTCAAGCATAGGAACACATAAATTTTGTCTACCGCTGGCGCTGTAGACAGGTATTTAACGAGTTTATACAATAGGCTTTCCACTTAAAATTAAAATCTAGATAACGAGCAAAAAGGTATCGAAATCTGGTTGAAGCTTTTAGATTTCGTTTGACTTTTCAGTAACTCGATAGAAATCATTAGCAAACTAAATCTTTATTTCTTTCCCTTACTTTACTGTTATAGGTAAAAGAACAAATAATATTTTTGTTTTATAATATTGTTCAACAACCGACAACCGAGATTAAAAAAAGCGTTGTTGATTTGTATTGTATTGACAACCATATTGTAAACAATTTTCCCGACACGTCATGCTGAGTTTTCAAAAGGTGTGTCTGTTTAAACCTATTTCTTTTGCAATTATTTCGAGTATAGACTTTGTTATTATTAAAATAAATTGATTGTCGACATCCGAAAATGCATAAACAATCTACCTGATTTTGGTTAGATTTTAGATAAGCTCCAAATCTAGATTATAATTCTGTGTGATCAGTGATCGTTTCTGATATATTGGTCATCATCCGAGCTTAACCTGGATATGGTCAGTTCTAATTTTGTGAAAAAGTGAATCAAATAAATTTTACACAACTTGTGTAAATTCCCTCAATAATTTCTGTATTATAAAGATCAGTGCTGCTATTTTATTCATATTAACATTTTTGACGTTTGGTTTCACCTCTTTGTAGAATGAAAATCGAAATAACGGTGAAAGGGTGAAAATATTTTCAATTCATTTTTCACAGAAGAGAATTCCACCTGATATGTATCTAGTTCATCAAATTATACAATGTACGAAAAAGAATAAACAAATAAATTTAAAATTCAATAAATTACCGATTTTGTGTCCCGAAAGCAACTTCTATAACGAGAGTATATGTCAAATCAATTCGACAAGGTTAATAAAATGTCATTGCTCCCATCACCCAAAATCAATTCCCTACAAAAAGAAATGTGTCCAATTTAAATTGCATTTAAAATAGCAATAAAGCAATTTGTTCAAAGAGAAGCGCATACATTAATCTTATTTGATCTGGCAAGGAAGACATATAGGCCACCACCACACGTTCAGCATCGTTCACTCAAAATCTTCCGCATTTGAACCAAAATTAAAAAAAAACAAAACATCACCTTCTGCTGCCATAAAATACCAGTATTTACGTGCATAGGTATAACGTTAATATTTTGCGCGACACAAAAATATAAATAGCTATTATTATATTAAACGTAAAACAAGCACACTTGTCCGACGTCCGTCCATGTCCGGCCTACATCTTTAATTTGAATTTTCTCTGGGAAAACAAAAAATAAACATTTAAATTGACGTATGAATGTGTATTTTCATACAATTTTCTTTGAGTTTTTCAATAAAATTTTGACAAAGCCCAAACATATGGCTTGAGAAATGAGAGGCACAATTCCGGGGGATTGAAGACAGCAAGACGTAAATGAACGATCGATCGTGTCGATCGTTACCAAAATAGGTCTGGTGTTAAACCGTTGAAACTCACGCACGCCAGCCACATATCGCCATATTCATTGTGATGTAGTGGTTTGCGCTATTTCTTGTAAAATTTTAAAATTTCGAAATATAATTTTAGTTGTGTGAGTGTTTTTTTTTGTATTAGAATGGATTTTCCAAACGAAATAAAATAAAATTTATTTTGTTTATTTGATTTTATGGATGGAAGAGGGTTCCGATAAGTTTTGGCACGCGGACAGATTGGAAATATACTATATTTCAAGTGTTATTAAAAAAAAAACGATGTCATGGGAATACAAAATTATACATAAAAGATTAATTTGGATTTGTATAATAATATAAATTTCTAAAATGTGTTGCGTTCAAAATGATCTGAATGGTGACATCTTTGGTGACATTGAACTTTTATTATTTGACAGCTTATTTATGACTGAAAAGGGAAAGCCCTTTTTCAAAAATTAAAATGTAAAGAACATCCAACATATTATACGTCAAATATTTGGAAAACAAATCTACATATTTATTTTAAATATACATATTTCCGTGAATTGAAAATCCTCTTATGTTTGTTGGCAGACGAACTTTTAAAATAGGCGATTTGCCAAATTGACTTGCTAGACGCACAATGAGTATGAGAAGGAAGAGTTGAACATATCAATATTCAAATAGATAAAGTTAATTTTAATATTAGGTATTGGAATGTGGTGTTAAGGTTTTTTTTTTCATTTGATAATTTGCATACAAGATCGAAATGAAACAGACATATAATAACAGCAGTTTTCAAGGATTTTTTATCGTTTCGCGAGGTGAATGTTTTGACGTACTTATTTTTCCTATTTAAAATAATTTTATTTTTAATGCGAAAAAAGCAATAGCTCAGAAAAATTGAAGCATCATTAGCTAGCTGTTAAACAAACCTAGTTACTATTTAAACTAATAATAATAATAATAGGTCCGTAACTGAGCGAGAACAAGAAATTTGTATCTTGTGCCTAAAATACCGCAGGATTGCTTTATTTCGTCAAGTTTATATAAGTTTTGTTTACGGTCGTAGAATGCACTTCAACCCTAATATTACTTTAGAGTACATATACAATGGTTTTCATTTGACAAATCGGAAGTGAAAGCTTCATTCATTCTTGACATTAGCTTCACGTTAAGCGTGTAACCAGTTCGAATTCTACGAGGATGTACATAAACAATAAACCTCATCCCATAAAATGGTGAACTATTGGTTCATTGAATCTCATTGTGGTATGTAGTACGAACACAAAAGAATGTGAACGCCATTCAAAACTAGGAAAATATAATTAGACCTCATTCTCCATTTTATTGTTTTGTTTTCAATATTTTTTTCATATTTTGCTTTCTTTGTACCTTCTGCCAATAGCACTTCAATTGTGTTCAGTTGTTTGAGGGCGAACTTTCTTAAGTGCCGTCAATTTCTTGAATCGCCCATAATGATCGGATGGGAACGCAAGAAAATTTCACATGTATTTTGTCAAATTTACTTAATTAAACTGTCCTCTAGAGCGTTCTTTACGTTCGTATAAGCAAAAGTGAACGAAAACTTGCCGAGACTGAGCAATCCAACATTATGTGCCCACTATAATATACAAATGCCTTATTTTCGATAATATCTCCTATTATGGTTCTGACTTTACTCAATGTTTTGAGCTGAAAAAAAGAAACACCAGTTCTGGGCTCATACTCTGAAGTAAAAAAAAGAAACACTTTATTGTTGGGTCTTAAAATCTAGAATCTGTTCTGAACTAAGAGAGAAAAACTTCAATAACAACAGTGTTTTTTTTTAATTATACGTACATTACAAAAACGAAAACAAAATTTACTTATTTTAGGATAATTCAAATGCGTAGCAAATCGCCTTCCTTTTATTTATAGTAGGTTGTGCCGTATGCACATTGTTCGGTACTCAATAAACAGTTTCAATTATATTTTTCCTTATTTATCATTTTATGAGAACGCACTAAGCGTCCGCCATCTACACGTGAAGCAAATTTCAATGAAAAAATTTGTTTAAAAAGCTCTATTTTCAATATACCGGCATTAACATCAAACAGAATTTTTATGATCAAAATTAAAATTTTGCCTATAAAAATTGCATTTTGAAACATTCAATTAATTCTATTAATCTTAAATGGCGATCAGCGATCATCCACTTTTAATTGAACTGACTTCGTCTTTCATTGTAAGACTCAGTCAAAACACAACGCAAAACATTTTCAAAATAATACAATTTACTCATCAATAGCCATTTTTGGTAGTCCGCCTATTTTTTTATTACTTTTAGTCATAAGTCTAAAAGTAGAACGTCGTCGCGTCGATCGTTCGCCGCCCCAAAACAAAGCAACAGAAGCCATTTTATTTTATAGCCGTATACCTATTTGTTTTGTGTATGTTAACTTCATTTGTTGGTTAATACCATTAAAATGTAAATATACGAATAATAAACACACATTCAAATACAAAATCATTGCGATGAGCGTTTAAGAACATATTAGCGCGTAAGGTCCTTGGCTTCAAAAAATACGGAAATCGTTGCGCTGCCATTTTATAATTAAAACTCACTCGAAATACAATTACAGGTAAAACGATAAAATAAATATTATGATACATTTCTTGTTTTGGTCATGTTAAACGTTAAAAAGGCGGGTCAAACATCAGCATTAACAGACGCGAGACAAGATCGTTTTTGTTGGCAGCAAAGAAATTTGGCACTCGTAGCATTAATCGTCACCACACAAAGCAGCTACGCCAAAGATTCACAGATTCACAATAATGATAGGAAATAACACCGAAATATATAGAGTGTATTGGCGTATCCTTGAAATTTTACCATGGACTTGCACTTGCACTTGTAATTTGTTAGATGCTGGCTAAACAAATTGTTAATCATCGCCCAAGACTTTTTAGTTTGTCATGTGAAAAGACACAAAATTGTGCAGCAGCCGACATTAAGGCGGGTTTTACATGCATGTATGCGGTATGCAATTGAGGAAATGCCATCAATGAATTTAGACATGCGTTTTTTGCTTCTTATACTTATTTAATGGATTGATGTTTAAAACACATCTAACTGAAATAACATGAAATGTAAAATAAGATGTTTATTAATATATCTTTTGTTTTTATTTATTACTTTTTATTTATTAATTTACACATTTTTAACTTCTATTTATAAAAAAACAATTAAAATAATCAAAATAATTTCGCTCAAAGTTTATAAAATGCACCTCCGCCGTGGTGCCAAAATGCTAGATAAGTGTTTGGCAGCAGTAATTTTAAAGGTGTCATTGAAATACAAATTATTGTTTCAACGACAATATAAAATAGAACATACGGATAAGCAAAATAAGTCAAAAACGAATAGCAAATGTTTCGATTGGTCAGTTTTATGCATTTAGAAAACAAATTAAAATAACGACAACAACTATTGCTAGTTGTTAGTTTTTATTTTGTTTTTAGTAGAGCATCAAATGAATGAAATTCATAAAAGAAGGTTTAGTAGCCTATACTTAATAGTTATTTTTTTTATGGTTTTCACCCAAAATTTTAGGAAAATATGAATATCGCTCAATTATAATAATAGAGGGAATGGTGCGTACGTCACCTTACGAAACCAGACAAACACTATAGGAGTTCATATATAGATATAGCACATTCATCACGACGACGGACGCGACGACGGTGTGCTCAGTTTCGTCAAGTTCTTGTCCAATTTTGTATCTTATGCAAAGAACGTACATTAACTATGGACAATCGGAAAACATTTAAGTACTTAAGGAAACTTATCGTAGAGCTATGAAATTATCTTCCATTTGCTTAAAAATTATTTTGGTTGGTATCCAGTCTGTAAGATATGAATATTTTATTTAGATAAAAACAAAAATTTGGGGGATGAAATGTTCGTTTATATACTTTTTGGTCTCAAAATTTGCGTACCAATATTTTGCAAGAAAAAAAGTTCACTCTTTCGTAAACCCGTACGATACTTCTACACAAGAATTACAAACAATGCGAAAATGTAAAAAAAAATACATTAAAAATGTTCTTGTGTTTACATTTTTCAGCCGCTGGTGGCTTTTTTTTTACAGTTTCGCATTTTTTTGACATTGTAAATAAAATTATTGTGAAAAGTAAAAAATGGACTGTTTAGTTTTGGTTGCTTTAAGTCCAAATTTGGCAAAAACACAGTCTGGAAGTCTTACAATTAAAAATCAAGAAAATGAAGAAAGGAAAAAATAAATGTTCTTTTGATTTGTTTCTTTTTTTTTTTTCTTTTAATTTGGTTTGCTTAGTTCTAACACATTTTCTCTTTCTTAAAAAAACATGCTGTCTAATTTACGTAAGACTGAAAGTTTAGTACTATTTAATGCATTAAAAATGAATAAAAAAAAAGAAGTATCATACGGTCTTAAGTGAGCGCAAGTGACAGTGAACTTAAAAAAACTCTCATTATGGCCGACGAATACAACTTGCTTGCATTCGGTCACTTTCGGACGCATTCGTACGGGGCAGTTTGTCTATTAATAGCATTTAACCTTGAGTATTGTTCGAACAATATGACCAAATTGGACCAAAATCACTTCACCCAATATGGTTTTTTTGGGAGACGCTTATAATACCGAAATCCAAAAGACCGAAGACCCAAAATACCGAAAACCCAAAGTTAGGTGCTGTTAAAGTTAGTAAAATACCCTCAAAAGGTACTTATATACGAGTATATGAAAAAGAAATTAAAGAAAACACAAAAGCCCGAAATTTGCGCAAATTTTTCATTTTAAATAATTTTTTGGGAGGTCGGGAAAACTTTTTCGGGCTTTTGGGTTTTCGGTCTTTTGGCTTTTCGGTCTTTTGGATTTTCGGTATTTTGACCCCAACCCTGTTTTTCTACATCTTTAAAATTAAACGATATAATTTTATAATTTATATTTTAAGTGTGTATTTTGACCTGTAAGCATTTTAAATTCTTTTCGAAGATGATAGGTATCAATTAAATGCTCGCCGCCGCCGCCATATTGTTCAAGACAGGGTCGATGTTGACAGTCTTGGGCAGATATGTTGTTTTGACAGCGTCTGTCTGTTGTTTATTATTCAGCTACACACGCCACTGATCAGTAATCACTGATAAAATCAATTCACTACTATTGGAGTAACCAGTATTATTTTAATAAGGCAACATTTGTTACTGAAGCTTATAAGTGTAACCGTTAATCTGATTTAGAATTATGATTGTTTTAGAAAGCTAGGAGAAAAAAGTCGGTATTTATTTAAAAATTGAATGTGTCTAAACAGAGAATTTATTTGTCGGGCATGTACATATATCCATATAACTTTCCAGATAAGAAAACTCTAGGGAAATGAGCTCAAGATATAGATATTTTTATTATTTTCACAATATTCTAAATTAAATCCTATAATTTCAGGTTAAAACAACTCGTGTAACGAAAACGATAAAAACCGGAACCACCGGTGGAAGCTCTTCATCACCAGTTGCCAGAGAAACTTGTGATTTTGAGGAGATTTGGGACGAAGAATATTTAAAACAATTGGTAAGATTATCAAAAACTAGCTCCATTTTTTGTTTAAAACAGAATTGAATACTTATACTGTTTTCGACAGCTTGAAAAATCAACAAGCTACGAGGAACGTCGATCAATACGTGCACGTCTAAGACAACTAATGGCTGAACGTGAAGGTAAACCACATTTAACTAACCCTTTAATATGATATTCACAATATTTTCTTCTACTATAAACAATTTGAATTTACACATACATACATAATTAATAAAAAATATAAAATAAACTTTATTAAGGACAAAAGTGACCCCCCTTAAGCACAAAATAATAATTTTAAATCTCAATTATAATGGTGAAACTGATTAAATCATTTATGATCAAAGCTTATCGATGCATTAACATTAATAAAAAAAATATTTTTTTCTTTTATTTTATTGCATTTCTAGATCGAAATATTGTTTAGGTTCGGCCAAATTCAAAATGTATGCACACGAGTTTCTTGCTTAGGTATATAAACAATTTTCACTGTGGTTGTTGTCAAATGTTTTATTCTCAGTTCATTACATAATTATTATTCTTTTTGTTTTTACAAATACCAATTATTCGTTTTTCTATGTTTAAGATTCGTTTCGTTCAGTTTCGTTAAATTTTCGAAATCCGATGTTGATTGATGTCACATAGTAATTATATAATTAAAATACAAATTGGATATACGAGATAAAAATGGCGTGGCAATGTATGGAAAATAATCGAAAGCTAAATTCATAGTTCTTCGTCAAGTTTTTTTTAAGTCGTATGACATTGGCTATAATGCGATCTGATGCTAGTTTCGTTTAGTTTCGTTAAGCATGAAATATGCATGAGGTTTGCTATCTAAATCGCTTTTATTTATACAAATTTCGAATTTCTTGTTCTCGCTTAGTAACGTATGGCGGCGCCCGTAACGTTCCTTATAGTACTGCCTTTAAGTGTCTTATACAATTCGAAATCGAATTCGAAAGTCGTTTGTCCTGCTGCCCAATTTACAAGGTTAAACTCCATTAAAAACCGCTTTTATAAAAACGAAAATTAACAAAAACTTGTTAAACAGAGGAACAAACGGTTATACACAACTTTCCTTTTATCATATACTTGATCTTTTGATTCTTATATTCGTACAGTTGATATAAGAAAAACTTAATTCTGCGACGGGAAAATTGTCTTGTCTATCAAGTTACTATATTGATTCATATATTCGTACAGTTGATATAAGAAAAACTTAATTCTGCGACGGGAAAATTGTCTTGTCTATCAAGTTAATTATGATAAACTATGTGCCATTGCAATCAATTCAAAAAATTGTAATAGTCTTTCTTCTAATGTTCTACCAAAGTCTTTCCAAATTAAACCCATTTTATTTTATTTTTTTAAATATTGATACTTAAACGCTTACCTATGATATTAGCATGTGCTGAATTAAAAGCTGGCTCTAAAGCTGAGCTTCACGAATCGAAAGTAATCCAAGCTGCTGACGATGAAAGTAGCGGTAGTGAATATGAGGAGATAATCGAAGAATATACTGCATCAGAAGACGAAGAGGAAGACGATGAAACCACAACAAAAACAATCGTTGCTGAAAAGAAAAAAGATGATAAAAGTACCAAAGAAATAACAGAAGAAATAAAAAAGACCACAATAACCAAAAAAGAAGAACCAAAATCAGTTGAGTCAAAAAAAACTATAGTAGTTGAAACGACTACTGTCATTGAAGAAGATGCAACTCCATCTAGTGTTGAAGAAAAGAAACTTGATGCAAACGACGATGGTGACAGTGATTCTGTATCCGATAGCAAGGGTGAGTCGTTGCTGATACCATTGCTGCAAGGTTTATTGCATAAAAACATGCCGCAAGCACGTTCATCTTCTGGTCCTTCTTCGAAAATTACAACAACAAATTCAGCAACAGCATCCAATCAGAACAGCAACAATCTGAAAAGTAGCCTTAAAACAAATAATACACATTTTAGTAGCACTAGTAATAGTAACAATAAGAATTCATTGGGTGATAGTGGTTTAAGTAGTGAAGTAAGTAAAAATAGTTCTTTAGGTCAAAAACAAAGCAGTTCGACTCTAAGAGTGACAGCCCCTCAACAGATTGAAGACTCTGGTACAGAAAGTGGGGAAGATTTGCGCTTAATTGCGGCTGGGATAAGAGATTCTATGCAAATCGAGGGATTTGAAAATCATAGTGATATGAGTTTAATTAAGGAGGTAACAAATGCCCTGAATAAGCTCGAGAGCTCGTTGAAAGAGGGCAGGGATTTAGCTTTAGATAATAATAAAAAGAGTGCCCTACTAGCTCTGGTTGAGAGACTGCAAACGGGTCTGACAGCTCCTGACAAATTATCATCAGCAGTTGGAGAGCAAGACTTTCCCGATGAAACTTCCTCGCCAGAAGCGGATAATCATCGGTCCAATCGACAGAGATTTGCTAAACGAAAAAATCGCAACAACAGACACACAGTAGGCGTCAGCAAAGAAGAGTTAGCTGATGCCAGGCGGTACATGGAAGAAATGGTTATGATTGAGAATCTTTCAAACTGCACTACTCCTGAATGCAACGCAGTCACAACCCCCCCAGAGCTTTTCGCCATTCAGAAACAACACTCCACGGGGGCCATTCTCAGCAGCCATGCGCCGCAAGAAGCTTCTTCTTCAGGCCTATTTCGTCCGAATCAGTTTGTTCCAAATAATCTTAAACACTCAACGGAGGCGGGGTCCGCTCATCCTGATGTTCAGCTGCGTCAAAAGAAAGGAACTCCAGGGCCTGGACAGAGACAGAGTACCGGTGACATGGATAGTATGAAAGTACCGAATTCTGATTCTAATAATGGCAAACGACCTTTGTCTGATTCATTTGACTCTTATTCAGCGCAAAGCAATAGAGTAACATTTAGTGATCCTACATCGCAAAATGGTAATTCTGTTCATGAGAAAAACGAATATAATCGATCTCATCATTCAGATGATAAGCCAAGTACTATTGGTCGCTTGTCGCCAGAGTCAACTCGTTTGAACCGATTTAATAACAAAAAACAATTAATGAAGCGGGCAAACACAATTGACATCCCTAAGACCCACCGTTACAATCCCGAGTTCGAAACAGATTCTGATTTCGAAGATAGAAACGCTCTGAATGCAAAAGGTTTACGTGGAACCGTTCAAGTTACTGTAAAACGTAAGCCACGTCAAGTGGTACCGAACTTCGAACCAAAAACCGAAAACGATCACAAATTTTTGGCGTTTATCCAAAAACAAAGTACAACTTCTGGCCTAGGCTGGAATAGCTCCAAGTCTGTCTCGAATTGGACAAATAAATTTGGAAATATCAAAAATGTATTCGAATCTGGGGCTAATGTTTCAAATTCGAATCCAGCAAGAACTTCAGGACAACCTGCTTCATCAGCAAAGAAATTTTGGAAAACTTCCGAGGAGCTGAATCCTCCAAAAATAAGCACAAGTGTTTTGTCTTCTGCTTTAAAAGCAAAAGAACGAAATGAAAAAAGAAGTGAGGTTATAGTGCCAAAGCCAATCCACATGAACAAATTCAGTCATAACCCACAAAGTGCCTTCCGGCCAGTTGACATTTCTCCAGAAACAATTCAAATGCAATTTAAGCCCATACCTATGGAAAGGCCAGTAAATGTCGTTAACAGTCTTTCTCCAACTAAAGCATATAATCCAGTTAGAAGTCAAGCTTTGGAGTCTCCACACTATTCTCAGTCTTCTCCAACTAAATCGTGGATTAAAAAGAATACAGCAACTAATTCTCCGATAACTCTGCCTTGGACAGTCAAACCTCCCGAGAACAATAACCTTAAAGTTGCTGCAACAAAGTTTGAATCCATCTCACCAGTTCAAAGACATCATTCATTTAAACAACAAGAAAAGAGACCTTCCTTACCGAATACTGCGTATCCGTATCAACACCAATACGATGATTATTCTCAACACAGCTATATGGCCAATAGTCAGCCAACTTCATATGCCGAATACCAACCACACCCCCGAATTTTCCGAGAAAGCTCTTTAACTAATCCACAAGCTGAACCTCTGGTCCTCACCCCCAACAAACCAGCTTACAGTCCTCATAGCCTGCAACCTTTTGAATATTATACTGAAGACTTATACCAACATTTTCCTCAGACTGACATGACAGATGATGACATAGATGACATGGAGAGCATGACTGAGTACCGCGTCGAGGCGAAAGTCATGGGTAAGCCAATGAGCCAGCAAGCTGTGACTGTAGGAAAGAGAACCTCTCATATGAGTGATGATGAAGTTTTTGGAAAAAACTCCAGAGCTGCGAAAAGTCTTCTGTCAGTTATGAAAAATATTGGAAATGGATCCGATAAAACCTTCAAGAAAGTTGAAAGAAAAGAATTACCCTTAACTTGTGTATCACCAAACGGGAGTGCTTATCAAGCACCTATTGTCGAACCACTATTTCCAGAAGTGACTAAATTCGAAGCAAACCGCGATCCAGAATATATTGGTCAAAAGTCTAAACAGTCCCAACAATCGGTTGGTTATCAGCAGAATCCAGTATATGTTCCTCCGGAACATTATCAGCACAAGCAACCACCAGTTGCACCACCTCGGGGTCGCAAGGTATCACAAGAACACAAGAAACATATGCCGAAAGACCGGGCAAATGTTAACCAACCCCCAAGACGTGACACCCCAAGTTCACTACCAGTTCAAGCGGGTCCAACCAGTCCGCCCAATTATTTGTACAGCTCTCCAAGTAAAACTCCCGAGTCAAACTCCTCAACAGCGCAGGTTTTAAATGATGGAATGTTTATGCAAAATGTGCCAGCATTTAGAAAACCATTCTCAGAACCAAATACTCCAAGTGATTATTCAGCTTCAAACGAAGCTTATTTCGACCAGTATGGCCAATTGCAAAAGATTTACCCGGGACCACAACCACCTGTTAATTTGCCACAAATTCCTCTTGAGACTAGTTACACTAAAGTGTATGACCAACCAAGAGATACAGCTACCATTTATCAGCCTCCTATCAAACATCAAAGTTCAGTTGGTTATAACAATGTTCCTCAGACTCATATTCAAAGTCCTCCGAAAGTTCAACATAGTACTATACCAAGCGAGTACCAACAGAAGCCTGAGATCTATCAGCAATACCATCAAACTCCGATAGTCCAGCAAAGTCCATTACCTCAAGGACTTCCTCCACAACAAGTTTACCAGACGAGGTCTGAGATTCCCACAGAATATTACCAGTCTCCTAAAGTTCAGCAAAGTCCACAACCGCTGGCATTTACACCACAGCCAGCTTACCAACCGAGAGCTGAGGTACCTCCAGAATATTATCCATCTACAAAAGTTCAGCAAACAGGACAACCACAAGGCATAAGTAAAGACATTATCAATTTGCATAATGCCCCAGTTACTTACTACGAATCTCCGCAAATTCAGCGAAGTCCACAACCAAAATATACTGATATTCCAGTTCAGTATAATCAGTCCTCAAAAGCTCCGCAAAGCCAACGATCGGATTTTACTGAATCATACAATCGGTCACCAAAGGTACAGCAGAGCCCACATCAGCCCACTTTTATGCCGCATTCTGAGATTCCTATGCAACATCAGCAGCAGTCCCCGAAAATACCCCAAATGCAGCCTTTGGCACCCAAACAAGTTTATAAATCTGCAGTTACTCAACAGAGTCCACAACCACTAGTTACTTCAACCCAACAATATCAATGCCAACAATCATCCATGACTCAAAACTACCAATCACCTAAAACTCAACAAAGTCCACAACCAATGTCACCACCCTATCAATCAAAAGCGCCATTATATCAATCTAAGCCTGAAGTTCCTCCAAAGAATGCATCTGTCATTCGGTCTTCTAAGTCTCAGCACTCAAAATCCAACTATCGGGAGCAACAAACACAAAAGATCGTAACTCCTACAAGAAACGTAGAACAACAGGTTCCAAATGCTGCCATGTTGTGCAAGCAAGCTTCCATCGAGGGTAGGAAACGAGTTCAATCACAGTCTCAGAAGTACGAACAAGTCGAAGAAATTCGTCGAAAGAGTCTTGGAAATGTCTTGGAAGTCACACGAGTCGAACAGGAGTCCCGAGAGCAGAAAGCGGCTGCCATTAAACAAGATATGTACTCCGTGCAACAAGATATCTACTCTCAGCAAAAATCTATCCAAAAGACCGAAATGCATCAACAAGAGTCCAAAGTTATCTACAAGTCATCGGCCCCAGATGATACCCCAGATATTGTCAAATCTTCTCTCAAGAAAGACGATATTCCTATTTTGAAAAAATTCGGTCCACCACAACGTCATTGCTACATACCAAATGCATACCAAAACCCTTTGATGAAAAGCGAAACAACAATAATGAGTCCCAAATCCGTTTCCCGTAAGTTTTCGGATCCAGCAGTGACTCGGGGTCCAATGATCGTTGAAACTCCATCAACACCACAGCCAGACAGCCAAGATGAAATACCTCGGAACATAGTTTTTAATAATATCAGTGCTTTTACGAGTATGTCCTGTAGAAAGGGTGATACTTCCATGGAGTACACCAGTCACCAAAGCCGACCAAACAAGCTGAGTAAATGTGACTCTTGGCATCAGATTTGTCAATTACAAAATATGCCGAAACCTCCATCCCCTAAGTTTAACACCAGTTCCAGTGCTTTACGGCGTTCCAAATCCGGTCATGCTTTAGCCCTCCCCAAGCTTTACGAAGCAAGCTACGATAGAGCTCAAATTTCTGAAAAACAAAGGGCTGTTGCAGCTTACTTTACCGGACAAAAATCACCCAATAGCCTGTCGAGAAACTCATCTCAGGCTAATCTAGTAGAGGAAAGCAACTACGTTTCTGTCAAAAAATCTTCGATAAACCGCATCAAAACCAGCGAGAAAGCCTCAATCAGTCGACAAGATCCAAGCTCGGGATTATCGAGAAGTCACACGATGCCGCAAATAGCTAATGTCAACTTGCTCGATGAAAGCAATGTTGAAGATGCATTCGAACAATTGATGAATGGTTCATAAATATGATAATTTAAATACAAATGGCGCTCGTTTTGTTGTAAGAGTCAATAAAAAAATACGTCCATTCCAACGAATTACTTTTCTTGCTATTGTTTGATTTTAAAACAAATCTTTATCCACTATTGCCCTAGAATTTTTATTTATGTTATAATATGATGCATTATAATTGCCTGTGCTTTACGGTGATTAATTGAATGACAGTTGACAGTTACAAAAAAAAAAAAATCACTTTAAATAGTTATAATATGTAGCACTGCATTTTGTATGCCAAAGAGGGATTCAATATGGTTTATGTTTATACTTTTGCTTGGTTGTGTGGTAACAAAATGAAATAAATAATCGATGATCAAAAAGAGCTAGAGAGGACGAATGAGAACTCTTTCTCACACTGCATCCTCTATTCAACTGTCAAATTAATTAAAACAAAAAGTTCAAAATCTCCTTGCAAAGCCGGACTATTCAGCAAAATCTAATTAAATTATTTACATGCCTTCTCTTTGTGAGTTGAAAACAGAAAACTAGTAGTTTTTGTGTTGTTTTGTGTTTTCAAAAAATAAAATGTTTGTTTTTGCTTTGTTTTTTTATATTTTAAAAATTGCGCTGTCATTATTTGTTTATGTGTTTTTACTGTCACCCGCTCATTCACCCAAAAAATAAGGCTTAGTATATAAATTTTTGGCACACACATAGCATCAATCTGAATGTAAACCATGTTATCCCACTTAATTTTTTTTTAAATTGCCAACGCTCACTTTTTTGACAGTTTGATAGTTTTACCTGCATGTTCAGAATCTGAGACAATTTTTGTTCATACAATTTTACCTGCAAACATTAAAAAAAAAAACTGACTGTTTTTGAAGGTTGTTTTGTTTGTGTTTTTGAAACATCATCTCCTTTATTAAGTGCGTTTTGAGATAAAATTTTATGCTTAGAGAATGTTTTGAAATTGAAACTAACCGTTAACATTAACTAACCGTTGACATTTCTGACATATTTGTTTGTCTTCAATATCTTCTTTAGGACTATCCACAACAACAACTGAAAAAACCGAAACCAAGAAAGAAGATGGCGGAGTTGTTACAACAACTACAAAAGGTTTGTAACTATTAGAATTGATTTTCACAGAGTATTTTTTTAATTTAAAACTGATTTTCAGTTACAACAAGGACAATAACTGGAGCACCAAAACCAGTCTCACCATTTGCCAAGTTCCAACAACTTGACAAACAAAGTTCCCTGCAATCTCCAAAGTAAGTTCATATTATTATTTTACAATTTATGAAAATTAGAAAATTACCTAAAACAAATACATTTCACTACACATGCCTTCTATGTTCATTAGAAATAAACTATATATAAACTTACTACAATGTTAACATTTTCATAAAAAAATTAAGATAACATTTTGGGGGAGGAGGTGGCAAGGAAAAAAAAACATCAAAATCATATTTTATGTTTAGAATGTAGTGATCCCTTTCTTAAAATATGTTTTTTTTAAGGAAGAAAGCGTGTGTCCCTCGTAGGCTTTTGAACACGATTTTGTATGCTCCTGGATATTTTAGGGTCAGCTAGCATGAAAGTTCACCAGTGAGAACACAAATCTGTAGAAAGTTGCAATTTTGTTTGCATGGAAACTGGTGTATTTTAAAGGTAGATTTGAATATTTGGATAGGAATCATAGACTTTTTTACTTGCTCTATAGGTATCAAGTCTTGGATTCGTGCAAAAAAAAAAGTTTGGAGATAATAAACAAAAATGACATTACGATGATAGAGAAGACGAAAAAAGTGGGTCCGGCAGTTCTTTTTGTCGGTCTGTCTGTCTGTCTGTCTCAACACCTACAGCCTAAACGGGTAGGCCGATTTACTTAAAATTTGGTAGGTATGATTTTTATTTTATAGACCTTCTACACTTTATTACCCTTGCGAAATTTGTTTGAAATCTTTTGAGCCGTTTAAAAAAAATACAATTTTCGATAAGCGTTATATGGCAGGTACCGTTATTTTTAGCCCTACAGTAAGTGACCTACAAAAAAGCCCTGGGCATATTAAAAACCGAACTTTTAAGAAAATTCGTTTAACGGTACCTGCCATATAACGGTATTTTTAAATTTCGGTTGTCTCGATAAGGGCTGAAGCGATTTGAACGAAATTCAATACTGAAATGTTTCTAACTATAATAAATAACATGGCATAAAACAAAATTTCAAAAATGTTTTTGTTAAGTTTTAAATAATTTTTGAAAAACTGTTTTTGTGAGTTCAATATTTCATGAACCAGTTGACGGATTTTTATGAAATTAATTTAAATTTAAACTAAATTTTCAATGTAAAAATATTTTGAAAAAATCGAAATCGAAAACAGGTCCAACGATTTAAAAAAAAAAATATCTCAAGCTCAAATTTATAGTAAAGATAATTTTTTGCACACTTTGATTTTGGTTTAAATCTTTTCAATATATGGCTTTCAAACTTTAAAAAAAATTTCATACGATTTTTTCGCAGTTTACATTTGTACTTTAAACCCTCAAGTAACTTGCAACAAGAGCAAGTTTATGCGACCCAGGTTTACTCAGGATTTCTTTAATATTTTCTATTCTGATATTTATGAAAAGCAAGAAAAGGCAAATTAATTTGTATCCTTGTAGATTGCCATCTGCCTTAAAACAATCAAAAATCAACCAACAAATTACATTGATCAAAATTCCTTAAAACATGTTTCTTAAAACTTTAATCCAAAAATACATTTTGGATATATCCATTTCAACTGATAAAATAGCAAGTATTTGCCGCAGTATCCGTTTTTCATTGAACTTACATTATACCAACACCAAAGTTTTTTCAGGGGCACTGTCTCTTGCGAGGAAGTGACAAATCCTCCAAGAGTATTATTGTCATGAAAAGGGACTGAAAAAAATGATTTTGACAGATAGCCATGTTCCTTAGAGTTATTCTCATGTTTGTATAAACATTACCGAAACAGTTCGTTAAATTTCGGCATTAGCTTATGCTTAAGGCAGAACCATAATAGAAGAATTAGTACGTACGGTGCCGTACGAAATTAGCGAGAACAAGGAATTCGTATAGTGCGCACATAATGTCGGATTGCTCAGTTTCGGCAAGTTTTCGTTCACTTTTGCCTCCGTACGTAAAGAGCGCTCCAGAGCGCAGTTTACGTACGTAAATCTGACAGCCAGCCAAATACATGTGAAATTGGCTTGCGTGTGCGTTCGACCATTATGGTCGACTGAAGGTAATGGCGGCACTTAAGGAAACTTGACGTAGAACTATGACATTAGCTTTCGTTTGCTTACGACTATTATGGTTGGCCCTTTACTCGAGTGCATTATACATAGTTCAGGCTTAAAAATGACATTTTGAATGAGTGCGTTCACACAACTGAGTGATAGATTTGTAAGAATACAGTTGGCAAAGAATTGATGCTACATTTCCACCAACATGAAATCCATTTTTGAAAAGATTAAGTTTGAGTATAGTGTTTTCACCAATGTAATTGTGTATTACAAAAGTGTTACGTAAAATTCTATATACAAATTGCACACATTTATTTTTTCACACAACTATGCCCGGCATATGAATCACCTACAAAATTTTGACATTTCAAAATTATTGGTATTGTTTTTTGACAGGATTCCTTCAACCAATCAACACATTTGTTAAATTTGATTACCTTTATTTTATTTAACTTTAATATAAAACACTATATAGGCAGAAAATATGTGACCATTCCAATAAATCTTCGAATTTCTATTTTTCCAATTGTTCTCTTAAAACTTTTCCGGTATTATAACTGGTTCTAATTAATAATATGCAATTCAAAATGACACTCATTACAAATACAACAGCTTGTTCGCAAATACGGAAAACCAAAAAATCACAGCAAAACTAGCAAACAAATATTGTTTAAACTTTTTTTTCTTAATTGTTTAATTTCTTATAAATTTACTAAACGTATGTAGTTGACCTTTAAATAATTTTTTTCTTGTTCTTCAAAATAAAACCAAATATTTATATCGAAATTTGTTCAGATCTCCGCTTACACCAACAACCCCAGGCGGTTCTAGTTCCACGCCAATATTCAGATTTACTGATCCGGCATTAAATGCACGTGCCGCCACTTTTAAGGAGCAACTTTTACAGTGGTGCCAAAGTAAAACGCAGGAATATGAGGTACCAAGGCAAAGCTTTTGACTGCAGCTAATAGTTTTCTTTGTTTTTTTTTATAACTTTTATTTTGGATTTTTTTTTAATTTTTAGCATTCTGTTTTTTTTTTTTAATCTTTATTTCTCTTTTTTCGCTGTTAAAACATTAATTTTTATTTTTGGTTAATAGCAATAAAAATATCTATTAGGACAGCGCTGTTAAATATGGTTTATCATTGCCAGAGAAAAAAATATTATATTATATTATTGTATACATTTTTAGTTTACGCTTTGAATAATAAAACTGCTTACGATAAACTGTTCTCTTTGCTTTCTCTTAACAACATCACGCCTTTTTTTTTCTTTGGGTGGCTTTTAGATAATAGTTTTATTGATTAAGAAATCAAAAAGCAAAAAGAAGGATTGACATTTTTAATTTGAAGTCTCTGAAATTAAAATCAGATATTAAATACATATGCATCATTTAATTTAAATTATACATATACATAACACGTTTACATGAATGAATTGAATCCGAATTTTGATTTCGATTCTGGTTGTATAATACACCGGATCGAAAGATTGAATTCATAATATATAGTTTAATAATCTGGTTCGATTGAGCTCGTAACATTGAACCAACATCGAGAAATTTCGTTGGAATCCGGTTTTCAGGGTCAATTCTGAAATTAAAATATTTTCGCCTTTTTACCACAAATTCGATTCTCTTTTGCGGAAAGGTGAAACCATTATGTCAAAAATCAAAAACTATTTTATATACTATATTTTTCATCCTTATTATTTGGAATATGAATCACGTTTAAGAAGAGAATGAAACGAAAAAATGAAAGTGAAGTGTAAAAGTGAATATGAAAAGGATTTATTCGATTTACTAGTCTGCAAGGAAACCAATTCGGATTCATTTTTACATGGTGAATTATGTTAGCGGGAAACAGGAACTCTGATGTTTAAGATGCAAATTCAACTAAACTTTAAACTGTCCGCATATAATCCATCAACTAAAAGTTAGTCAGATGTTAGTTTGTCAGATTACACATTTGTCAAAAGTTATTTGACTTACTGACATACATACTTAATTGTTTCTAACATCTGAAAAAAATGTCAATTCTAAAGCTTCTTTTGATTTCTTGTTGTTTTCATTAATCTTCATTTCTTTTTAGGTGCCTTTTATTTCTTACGAAATATTTCTTTCGAAATATTATTTTTTAATAATTTGAATCATTATTTTTGTCTAGAACGTTCAAATAACAAACTTTAGTGCGAGTTGGACGGATGGCTTAGCATTTTGCGCCCTGATACATCATTTCTTACCAGATGCCTTCGATTATTCTAAATTAAATCCAAAACAGCGAAGATACAATTTTGAACTCGCTTTCCGAGTGGCTGAGTAAGTTTTTTTTTATATTTAGAATCTTAAAAATATTTAATATTAATAAACTATTTATTCTTTCAGTGAAAAAGCCGGGATTGCGCCGCTACTCGATGTCGAAGATATGGTAGTGATGAAAAGACCCGACTGGAAGTGCGTTTTTACTTACGTTCAAAGTATCTACCGTCGGTTCCGCAATTGTCAATAACTTTTTTTTCAAATACTTTTTCGTTTAAAATTATTTATTAAAAAAAATATTTTTTCTGATAAAACAGCAGCCAAAATATATAAAGAACCAAAAACTTCAGGGTTGTTAAAATGCATTTTCTAAAATTACACTATTATATTTTGTTTTTTAAATAATTATAGCATATACAAAGAAATATGCTTTTAGGTTGTTAAAATGTAATTTAAGGTGCTCACCGTTAAATCGAATATTTATTTTATTATAAGGTTTACATACATAATATGTTTTGTATTCATTGTGTCCTGTCTGGCTTTGATGCTCGTAACTATATTTGAACTCATTCTTTATAATTTTTGTGTCTTACCATTAAACAAAAATGAAAATCAATTTTTTACATTTTTAAAATATAAGTCTTGTTTTTATCTGATACTCGCGCAAAAAAAAAAAATATTATCGTTTGTTTTCATTTTTTTTATAAAAAAAAAAAAGTTATTAATCTCTCATTTTTTTTTTAAATAATATTAATAATTAAAATTAATTAAATCAAAATGATCTTGTTATTTTCGCAGATTTTGTTAAATAAAAAAAAATCGCAATCATACTTTATATTATACGATTCTATAAAAGAAAAGAAAAATAAATAAAACAATTATTTGTTTACTAATTTTGCAGTAAATTGCAAATTTATATTATTATATAAAATATTATAATCACTTTACTAAACCTTAACTACTAATAACGTAGATACAGTCAAATGTAATAATTATTTGTATTACAAATTATTATATTCAATTTTTGTTGTTGCTAAACACAAGAAATAATAATATTATTATTGTATTTTCGCCAATTTCATTTAACAATAAAATGTGTATTCACTTTGTTATAAAAAATTATATATTGGGAATGTTTTTTTTTTGTGATGAGACTTTGGTATATTTTTGAATGCAGTTCAGAAATCCGGATCTTGATTTTTTAATCAATATATCCATTGTTGTTTTGATTCGGAAACCCATACGTTGCCATCAATGCCTTGAGAACTCAAGTTGGAAAATTTGTTGACACAGCAACTGTGTTTTTACATTGTTTTTTGAGTTGCTGTAGCAACCTTTTTTTGGCTTGATAAGGTTATGGCAGTTGTAAATTATTATTTTAAACATTTCACTCTGCACTTTAGAGACATTTTTTTATTATTTTGTAAGGCTGTGGGCGTTTTCATATTTGTATACAAAAATCGTGCAGACCGACTGTAGTTTTATATTTATGAAAACGCCCTGCGCCTGCATCATTGTTTTCCGACCATTTCGGTAGTCATAATTTTAATTCATTAATGACATAAATTTTTGACATACCGAAAAAAATTTAGATGTCCGAAAATCGGTCGCTAGCTCTCCTACTGTATAAAACGGTGTTACCGTTATAGAAACACATTTCTGACTATGATAGTTAAAATATAACGCATACGCCCCAGTGGCTGGATAAACAAATTTTATTTTGCATTTTTTTTTAAGAAAGTTCGAAAAAATCACTTGGGACATCCATATCCAAACCAGGATCAGATTCTTGACCGCCAAATGTCCACCAATGCCTGAGTATGCTTTTTATCCTCAAACCCCTGGTAAGTCCAAACTCAAGTATGTGGAAAAAAACAACACCTATAAATTAAAAAAGAATTAATTTTTTTGAGTTTGTGTTAAGTGATGTACCACAGAGACTTGAAGTTAGCAACAAAGCCGGTGCTAAAAACACAATTTGGAAAGTGTTATGCTCTTCAAACTGCAAATTATCCATTATGAGTAAAACCTTAAAGAAACAATTTTTTTTATAACGAAGATATAAGAAAATAAATATTTGTACCTGATACAGAATAATATATGATATCGGTGCTAAGGTGACTAAGTGAACACAATTTTTTAGAATAGCCCCAAAATATTTTAATTGAAAGAATGTCCGGAACATTATTTTGTAGTTTCTGTTTTCAGGATTTAAATTAAACCTTGTACCACAAATTTCGCAATGGTTATCACCCCTATGAAGAATCCATCGTCTAAGGCATTTGATATGAACATATCCCTAGAAATCCAATGTCAGTGTAACATTATCATAAATTAGACATTTTTTTACTTACTACACTACCCTTGCACTGACATGGACATTTCTGAATTTGTAATTCTGCCTGGTTCCAACGACATATTCTGCAAGAATTGCCCAGTTCGTTTGCCGAGCAGACACTCATAAGTGATTCGGTTGATTCAATTGGTGCAGTATTTGTGTTGACACTATTAAACAAGCGAATAGCTACATTTTCATTGATTAGCATTCTTCTTGAAATTTGTCGCACCAGATCCATTTTTTGTGTTTTTTGTTTTGATTGAAGACTGTTAAATTTTGTTCATTT
Source organism: Baccha elongata (assembly GCA_951217065.1). NCBI lineage: Eukaryota > Metazoa > Arthropoda > Insecta > Diptera > Syrphidae > Baccha > Baccha elongata. The sequence continues at coordinate 6,602,712 of OX578272.1, forward strand.
TATTTTAAAACAGTTGTGTAAGATAATTTTGAGAATGTGAGAAATTAATATTTGAAAACTTTTGAAATTATTTTCTATTTGATTTTAAATTATAATTTTTGTTCGAGTAGGTGATTTAACTGTATGATTCAAAGTTATAGTCAATATTGGTTATAGAATTCTTTCAAAATCTGTATAATATCCAAACATGATCTAACCGCAAATATAGCTCCAATAAATAATCACGCTTAATTAATGTGGTAACAAGATCACTGACATTTACAATTTGACATATCATAAGAATTATTAACCAGAACTGCATTTTCTATTCCTGATTAAGGGAATATGCTTTTTGACCCACCTAGAGTTGTTTAATTATTTAATTCGAAGCGAAGCGCTTTAATCCTTTAAATTAACGGGTGACTTCCATGAAAATACAAAACGAAACAGATAAAATCAAAAAACAGTTTGTCATACAAAACTTCGTTTTCACCTCTAAAAACGACTCGCTTCGTATTCCCTAATCGAAGGCCAGATATTACCATCGAAAATTGGTATTTATTCAGAAACGTTTCGAAACAATTAAATTTTTAACTTATTAACATTTTGTCTTATTAACTTTTTAAGACCTGGTTCAAAAGTTCAAAATCTTGAAAAATTTTGGAAAATATAGCCATAGTTTCCTTAACCACGCTACAAGTTTCATGTTCCATACTTTTTTAACACCAACAAAGAGAACTTTTTAAATAGAAAACTAGTGCAAAGGTTAAAGGAGCGAGACATTTCTTCTGGAACCGAAACAGAATTGTTTGTTTAAAAACCATGGTACAAAGAAGTGTGTTTTATATTCAGAATATTACTAGAAAAATTGAAGTAGAATAACGAATGCATTTGTATCTTCCCTCTACCTAACAAGTATGAATCTTACGGCCATATTATTCAGTAGTTTAAAACTTGAATCCATATTTAAATAATTCTTTGTTTTCATTTATTTATATATAAAATCCATCTTTTCTAAATGTTGATGCTTACTTAAGATATATTTTTTCCATACATATGTTTTATTTTGTGTAAACAAACAATATTAAACTTGACTGAGAAATGAGTAAAGTGAACAATTAATGTTTTGGTTTAATTTTACAACTGGATTTAACGAGTGAATAATATGGCCGTTAAGCTGGCCATACAAGATGAAGCCATGGAGCCAACATAGCTCCACATCAAACCAAAATCCATCATATTGTGTTAACGTCTTCAAGTGGCTCAGCAGGGTCGTTTGGACAAGCCCGAAATTCATCAAAACCGAACCAAAAATGACAGTTAAATAAAGAAAAAATCGAAAGTGGCAAAACATCGAATTTGCAACTTCTATGTAGTTAATGTCTGGATCGTATGTGGCCACTCTTTGGACCGAGTCCAAATGTTTTTTTATGCAATTGTTGTTGTTCAACTACATTGGCTCGACAAAAATTAGGGTCAGTCGGTCGTTTATGTCCACTTATTTTGGACTGGTGAATTAAATGGCTCCATCGTGATGGCCAGTTTTAGGATATGTGTCAATAGCGTTTAAGAAGGAACTTATATTTTTAGTGGCTAAATTATGACACCAGTGTACTGAACATAAACTTTAAAAATTTAGTCTGTACCGATTCATTGTATATATATTTAAATAGTAAAGTTATAACTAAATTTCCCTGTCGCCCATCTAGTGTCGACATTAGTGAACTGGCTTGGGACTTTTTCAGACTTGAGAATGTGAAAACAATTAATATTTGATATTTTTCCGTAGAAGTAAAAAGAAGGGGAAGTTTTCAATTCTTGTGAGGAAAATAAAAAAAATATTTGTTTAAAAATACCATTCCATTTTATACAGTGAAAAGCTAAAAATGTAATCACTTTCACTCAATGTCAAAAACTATCCATAGTTCAAATTTTTAACGCCATTGTCACGCGGCCTTAATTTCATTTATTAATATTTCTCTGATGCCAATAAGCTTTGTGCAATACTTCTTCAATGAAATTCATAAACAAATGACGTCACATATCCCCATTCCCCACAGTTTATTCTAACGGATTCACGAACATTTCAAGCGTGTCGCGTCGCGTCAAATGGGTTCTAGTTCACTATGTGTCTTCACCATAATACTCACCATGGCTGTGATGAAACAATTCAACCATCATCAACGAACACACCCCTTAAAACGGAATAAAAAAACTGAAAGTGCGTGCAAGAGTGAGACAACACCAAACAACATCAGACGACGAAGGCGACAATTAAAAGAAAACGAAACGCCAAAAAAAGTAGACACGAAAAATCCCTACAGAAGTCAGAAACAGAACAGTTAAAACAGTAGACTAGAGATAAATGATCGGGTACGACAGGACAGGAAAAATTATAATATAAATAAAATAAATGCATACATATAGATATTTAAAATAAAATATATCAATAGCACAAAGCTTGAGCAGAAAAAACAATTTAAGATTCCATTTAACATAAAAATTTAACAAACTCGTTGGAAAATAAGTGGGAATAAACAACAAATATGGCGGAGGAAGTGCTTTTGCAAAATAATCCATTGTCCCTTTATAAAAAGTGTATGAACTGTTATGTGTCGAATCTCAATTACAATGTGGCCACAATGGATCGTGTCCAACAGCTTCGGTTTTTGCCTCCCGTTGTTCTTACAGATATTTATGAAAAGGTAAGTAATTTTGATAAAAATCAATTTACATACATGTTTAGGTGAGAAAATAAATTTTATATAAGTTTCCTTTTCTCTATTTTTGGGGCAGGAAAAGAACAAGTCTGTCGCCCCCACACCCATATGACCATGAAAAATGCTTCCTTTGCCCTTTTCGTTTGCTCCCCATCTCCATGATACCATATCTGTTCTTGTCTCTCAAATCTCTCGGTATTTGGTGCAGCCTGCGACATAAAAGTGAATGCAAAGGCTAAAATAACCATTTTATGAAATATGTACATCGGTGGTTGACTTCGCGAACCAAGCAAGAATCAGCTGCTCTGTTTGTTTGTTGGGTTGCGCAGCGCAGTGTGAATTTTTTTTAAAAGTTTCACTTTTACTTGCCCGTTATTGTTTTTGTTTGTCTATTTGTTTATTACATTAATTTCTTTACAACTAAGATGGTCAGGGGAGAGCTTGTTAAAGATTTATTTCTGGCACTGTTCCAAGAATGAACAAAAAAAATTAAGGAAACCAATGAAAGACTGCAAAGTTAATTGCCTTTCTAAACACCACATACATTTTGCTCGCTCCATCGTGTATCGTATGAAGACCTTCAAGCAGTTTTGTTGAACGACGAACAAATGCTATGAAACTCGTGCTCATTTTTGGTGGTGATATACTGCTTCTTGAGTGTCTCGGCTGGTTGGGGGTTTTCGCATTTCTATGCGTATTTTTAAACTTGCCTTTTGTATTCCCATCAAAACTTTGTGAATGGGTCAATTAAAGTCGGTTGATTGGCCTCGTAGACGATTTCGTCGTTGTTGACGACAATCTTACTAATTGTGCACTGAGTCTAGAAATTTAAAGAATACCTACTAAATTATCCATTATCTTACATTCACGTTTTCCTATTCATTGATCAAATAGTTGGTTTGTTTACATTTTCCTTCTGTTTTCACTCAGTTTGTAGTGATTAAAGTTGAATTAAGATTAAGGTTACTGTTTAGAACAACAACAATTTGTGGGAACTTGTATTCTATTTCTACATTCACTTTAAAATCGTATATCTTTGGACCTATCATAATTTTTTGTTTATTTATTTATTTAATTGAATTTGTACTAATCTCATTGCAATAAACTCATACAATGGCCATGACGAACATCGAAGTTGTGATTATTAGTTTATTACATATTTTGTTTTCATTTTTGTAATAACTATTGTGAAGAAAGACTAACTTATGACTTCAAATCGAAGTACATTTAGAACCAATATTCATACCAATTGATTGTTGTAGAATTTATGGCATAGGGAAACTCTAAAGTCAAAGATCATCAATGTTTTTTGACTGCTGAGTTTATAAGATTATACATCCAATCAATTTTGATTGGTTGTGTGGTATCGTTTTTTATTTTTATTTATGTTAATTTTATGAGTTGATTACAGAAATATTTGAGAATTTTTTTAATTGCAAAAACAAATGCCAGTTATTTTGACACAAAGTGAAACTCAAAGAATTTTGTTTACTATTCTAAAGAATATAAAAAATATTTTTGGTATGTGTAGCTATTTACAATTTCTTCGCTTTTTTGTTTCACAGAATTTCCGTAAGACTGACAACCGAAATAAGTCTTATATTGTGCTGAAAAGCAAGCACATTCAGGTCTCGTGAAAACTATGCACTTTATTTGAATTGAACTGCATTAACTGTTTTTATTGCTGCCTGGCTGTCAATAACAATTGTAATACCGTCCTGTGGTTTAGCCATCATCGAAGCTATACTTGATTTTTCTTTACTGAACAACATTTACCTGAAATACAATGCTGTTATCGGGTATTTTGTTTAAGCATTCTATTTTGTAGATCCTTTGAAAAGAACCCAGCTCTGGTACCGATATCCATTTGTGCGTCATTTGATGCGTAATGATGGATTTGGTTGTAGGTTCCAGAACATTATTCTTATCTTATTTATCTCTACTTAGAAATAAGAAGGTATAAGGAATAATGTAGTTAGACTGTTCATATTCAAAATAACCAGTCAAGCTGGATTTCAATTTGGCTTTTTCTTAGTTTTTTTTTTTTTCAAATGCTTGCATATGGAAGTAAAGAGGAGTTGAGTATAGTTTCTTAAAACTGACGTCGATGCAAAAAACAGATTTTTTCACTCCATGCCAGTCTCTGCATTCGTGTCAACGCTTTAAGGCTTTTAGCTTCAAGTGAACAATTAATTTGAAATTGAATTGATAGTAAATTGAATTCTTGTATGGTTCTTTGTAAAGAGAACTAGTGACTTCTGTGCCACAACAATTGTGGGCTTTTGAATTTCGGGATACAGTCTAACACCCCGTTTTCTATAATGTTGCATCACAAAATCAGCGGCATCTACAAAACCACCTTCTATCGAACTAAAAACATTTATCTTTCCCATTTATTGTGTTGTGAACTCCATTTCAAGTGTTGATAATGATTTCGAAAAATCGATAGAAACGCACACTCTTAGATTGATAATATAACATACGACAAGGTCACAAGGAACTGCTGCATAAGATTAATAACCTCTAAGCTATGTAGTTTTTTTTAAGTGTTATCCGGTATAAAAGGCTGTATGCACTTTGTGAGGCATGTCTTTCTAACAAAAATTAAGTCAATTTCTACTTATTCTATGATAAGTTCCTGACCATAATAAAACTACATTTCATAAAGCTCTTTAAATCTTTTAAAGTTATCTCACTAAAAAATTTGTTCCAATATGAAAAATGACCTATACAACGCAGCCGATAATTTACAACAATTTCATAACTGTTTATTTAAGATTGACCTTTATCATAATCTTATGACGGGAACTTAAATTTCACGTATGTTGTCTTAGCCTTGCTAAAAAAAATTAAGTGGTATGTGTGAATACTAGAAAAACACCTTAAAAATATTTTAGATTACATTGAGCTGTCATAACCAAGGTTTTTTTTCACCGAAAACTACCTACCTTTTGATTAAAAAATGACAAATCAATAAACCTAAATGTTTGATTTGAAGGGCTAATATTTTTTGTCCACAGAGTACAAAAAGGTTTCATTATTTCGGAAACCAAGTTTACTTGCAAATAAAATAGATGCTATCCAGCAAAAGCTTGGTCATATCCATTACACAAAATAAAATTCTGATTAATAAATACAAAAAAAGATACAATTCAACAATAATACAACAGATGAAATGATACCTACACACATAAAAGAAGACGATTTCCTACTTTGACAAGATCAATTGACAAATATTGCGTCTACAACAGATAGTTAAGTTAAAAATGAAATTCGTAATTCGATAAATAAATAAACATGATATGAGTAGATGTCTTATTTTATTTATGAGAGCGAACGAATAAGACTGTGTTTGTAGATAAAACAATTTTTTAACCTACGTGTAGATTCTCTCTGTATTTTTCTTTATAAATTATTTTTATTTAAAAAAAATAAAACAATTTTTTAACCTACGTGTAGATTCTCTCTGTATTTTTCTTTATAAATTATTTTTATTTAAAAAAAAACAAAAAAAAACAACAACGGACATATGTTTTCCAAGTTGAATGAACTGTTTACAGACACTCTAGATATGATAATTTAAATTTGACTGTTAATTTAATTTAAATTTGACTCTTATCCCATATCTCAGAAGGAAGGACCAATATGACAAATGTAAGAGATTAATTATAACTTAATCTCCTACTTTGCAATCATATTAACTTCAAAAATATCATTTAGTGAACATTCTGTACAAGTACTAAAAAGAACCAAAATAATGTAGGTATATAATGTAAATAATGTAAACTTTTGATTACAGTAAACCATCATCGGATGATTATTCACCGTTCTATTTTATTATGTATCTGTGAACTATGTACTATGTATTAACATAATATTTAATAAAAGCAATCGTTGAACCAGCTTGTCTTTCTTTTAATCGGTTTCTGGGTTTTAAAGTTCTGAAGATATATTACACAAATAAAACCAGGACTTATTTATTTACCCTATTATAAATTATGATTATGATATTCACCTTTTGAGTGAATATTTCAGAGAGCTGAATATTTTATTTGTTATCATGTTAAGCGTTGAAAATGCATTCAGGTGTAACCGTTAGTCACCATAACTAAATTTCATGATAACAATTGCATGTTATTTCCGAAGGTGAGAAAGACACAGTTCACAATATCGCACCACTTAATTGCTATGATGTAATAATATCGTTTTTATTTACATTGAAATGTTTGCAAAGTGCTTTCCATAAGAATTTTAAGTTGTGTCAATGCCGAATATCGAGAAATAACACTAATAAGGAAGTATTTTGGAATGAATCTTGTTTTATTAAATGTTTAATTAGGGCATCATGTATCAAAAAACAATGATTGAAAATTTTGTGTTCTTTCGAAAACCAAAAGCATTAACAATTTTATTTTCTATTTTCCTTAAGCTAAACTTGTTGATACGTTAAGTAGTCAAATAGGACTATTGCCAACCTGCTGATAAACGTTTAACCTCGGACTCCTAATTGCAAATTTAACACAATTTTTAATGTCTTTATTTTTTAAATTTTGTAGAAGTCGTAAATATTATGGAATATACTTGACCTGTTTGCGTTTTTGTGGGTTACGATTTATGAACACATTTTGCTTTTAATTGCAGAACCCACTGCACCATCTGCTTTCCGCTTGGTAATGCAACAAAATCAAACCACTTTGATTTTATAACCAACTGCGCAGAACATAACGGAATGTTAAAATTGATTTGTGTTAATTTTGGACATCTATATGAATATAGAGGGCTTACAGGTGAACCGAAACAAGTCACATGAAGTGAATTCCGAGATATTAACAATTTAAGTAAATGAACTCCCTTAATTTACACAGGCACTGTTCTTTTACCGTGAACTTATGAACTACGCACTTTCTGTCTTATTTCATTAAAGATATAAATAGAACTTAACTTTTCTTATTTGTTTCTGTACAGCTGTGAACCATCCATAGTATAAATAAAATCAGTTCGATTTTATTTATACTATCGCACGATCCGCGTCTACGCTAGATATACCTAGCTTGGTTTCTAATTTTTCCAAAAATTTATTTACAAACGTCATGATTTGTGTGAAGGTCTTTAATTATAGCCTACTAAATAAAATCTTCCAGAATCTTTATATTCTTTAATAATGTTCTGGTACCACCAATTTTATGTTATTTTTTTCGCAATTTTTATGAAACCATACAACAGCGCATCAGTATAATTATTATTGAATCATCGCATAGAACTTTTTCAATTTCCAATTGAATTCGGTTGTGTTTTGTTTATATTTGTTCGTACAGTATTTACAATATTCTTATCATCCATACTCGTGTTTGTTTTAAATGAAATCAATTCGTTTTTTTCTATTAAACTAAACAAAAAATATAAATTATCTTTTACTGTAAACAATTTATAACTATGGGAAATGTTCACACCTAAACAGTAGCAACATTTAATTAAGATGCCAACTAGCAACTTGATGAACATATTATGTCACAGCACCCCTAATAACAAAACGCTCAAAAATTATTTCTCCCAATTGCCTTGCAATAGTAATAGCCACCACTTGCTCTTTGGATGTGCCATTTTTATACCTTATTGCATGTATTGTGGATTGTTTAAGAATTTCAAATCAAATTTTCGACAGCTAAACGGAGTCTTAATTCATTTTATTTAAATATAATAAAAGCGGCGGTTAAGCTGGTTCTCACAACATCTTGCTAATTGTTTTTAAATGAAGTTTTGCCATCCAGATAATGTGCTATAGCGTTTGTTTGTTTAAATTTACAAAAACAATATTGTATCTAACCAAATATTTCATGATGATATAAACGAATAAAAGGTATATTTGAACACATCCTGACGTCATTTGTTAGTTAAATGATTTAATATGTATTCAGATAAATTTGATACAAATTATTTCGAATAGAAAAAATTAAATGAACGAAATGTTAATTTTATACTTTTTGAAGTTACTGTCTCGTCAATGTCGATCGAAAGGATAAAGAAATACATAAAAAACACTGTTGCTCAAAAATTTATTTTCAGATGTTTATAGAATACAATATACATGCGATCAATTTATCATTTGTAATCTAAGTTACAAGACGAAATCGAAAAATAATTTGGAGGAAACAAACCCGACCTACTTTCTTTCATACCATTTAATTTAATTTTTTGCAATGAAAAAATATAAACAGCAAAAATGAGTCAGACAAATAATAAATAAAACTTAATTGTTTGATGACGATAAATGTTGCTTACTTGTCAATTAGCATCGTTTCATTTTTAACAATGCTAAAATTATCTATAGCTATAATATCTTTGAGCAAAGATATTATTTAAAGCTCAGTTAATTCAGACACATACGTATATAAAATCGCCAATCCCACCGGAATGTGAATACTTTTTAAATTAAATAAACAAACTTTTAAGTACGAACGAAATTTGTTATTTGTTTTGCGTTTAATGTTGTTGCTTATATATATATATATATATATATATTATTAAATATTTACATACATACTCCAATTGGCTAAAAAAATAGATGAACTGCACGATTCAAATTCACGATTGCAAATCTTTAACTACTTAGTGATACTTTCTTAGCAGTCGATACAAAAATAAATAGAAAACTTTAGATCGTTCAATTGTGCTACCATACGTCCATACCACATAACACATAATACATAATATGTGGATTGTAACAATTTGATGTTAAGTTTCTTCCTCATGATCATGACGTTAATATCTTTTATACCTGGGACTTTTGTATGGACATGATATCTCTAATAATTCAAATGAACAGCATTTGTGGGAACACTGTAGGTATGCCTAAGTTAATCAGCTTTATTTAGATTTTGAAGATGAATTTCTTGACCATTCCGATTCTTACAGGACAGCATTGGTTTTTTGAAAGTTTGTTGTTAAGTACGTTGACTTAAGAATGCCGTGCATCAAGGTCACCAGAGCGCTTAATATGAGTTGTTCATAGCTGAAGCCTTTTATTACATTATCCCATATATTTTTCTTTTTTTCTGATCTAAAGAAACCAAGGAAACAAATCCCGGTCCTGCTGAATGGTGTAGAAGCATGCACTATTTCTAAATTCGATGACTGCTCCCTTGATGTATTCGAGTGGAATACATCAAGTATTCCACTCCCTTGATGTATTCGAGTGGAATACATCAAGTCTATACACAGACGTATGTCTGTGTATAGACTAAATAAAATTTGTTTGTAGTTCGGTTGTCATAAGTGCCGAACTCAGACAACTAGATTTAAGAAATTATGAAGAAAACTTTGGGCAAAACTAAACTCATTTTAAAAACAAAATGATGGGTTTAAAAATTAAAAAAACCTGCACAATTCGAAAGACTAGTTGCTTAACTCCACGAGCAGTCTGACCTAGAGGTAAGAGACAATTTGGTTACTCGAAAAAGCAACAGTGTCGGATAAAAAAACGCTGGAACTTAATAGTCTTCATTGTCAGTCATCATTTCATTCAATTCTTCTTAATTATTTTTCTTTCATAAAAATAAGTAATGAATTCATGTTTGAAACTCTACAGTTGATGCTGATTTCGATAAAATCGACTCCTAAAAGACCGAAATATTTTTCAACACTAAAATAAGTTGTTGAACCATTTGTTTGATTTTTCTTAATGACAAATTAACTAAGTTAAGTTTATTCAATAGAATGGGCTGTAGGCATTCAGCCGGCTGGAGAAGCATATTACGTAAGGCTCTGGAGCACTCACCTCCTCGTGCCGCCAACTATGGAAAAACGGAAGGATTGATTTCTTACATCTATTTGTATTTTTATTCGACCCTAAGTGATTTTCGACAAGGCTTGTTAGAAAATAGTTGATCCGTGATTCTGACTGACATGAAATGATATTGTGATATTAGAATGTAAGGTAACATTTTAAAATATTTTTTAATGGAAAGACAGGGAACAGGAAAATAATCAATAATTTGTATCATCAATCAAATATCCTCACTCAACAATGATTCGATTGACAATATCGCTTTATTCATTAATTGATAAAATTAATTTGTTCGTTAATTCAAGTATCTTTTAAAGCAGTTTGAGATAGAAAACTAACGCACATAGCTATTTTTGGAAATAAAAAAAATTGTGTTTCTCTGTCAACAATTTAAATAATGTTATTGGAATTCAAAGATATGATAAAGTTCACAAAAATAATTAAAGTGTTTTATGCTAATAATTATTGTTTGTCCTTTGTTTTGATAAATTAATTATTTATATATGACTAAAGTTCATGATGGGGTTGGACTAGGTAATATAATTTTTGATTCACTAAGCCCTAAAAATACTTTATTTAAAATTGAGTGATTCACCATCATTATTCAGTTATTTTAATAACTTAATGTTTATACTGACTATGGTAGTTAGGTAGATATTAGGTACATTGTACAGCCTGGCCAAAATAATAACAACTCTTCTTTTAGTAAATCAATATTGTTCATGTCAAAAAAATACAGGGAACGTTTACTTTGAAACAAACAGCAAAAAACGTGCCGCCATCAAACCTTAAACTTGATTTTAGAAACATAGCATATTCATAGTTGTTTTTAAACTACAGTTTTGCTTAACATGGGTTAAAGCAATGTAATTTAAATAGGATAAACTCGAGTTTTTTGAAAAACTGCCCATAGTCTCTTGGTAACGTAGTAGTTCATTTTTAAAAGCTTCCTCCGTTTGTAGTATAGGTCGGGTACTTTTGAGACCGTAAGATATAACATTATGTTTACAATATTATTAGACACATCATACGGTCAATCTCAATACCCACTCTTTTTACTAGGTATTATAAGGCAAGCTTTGTATTCGTTAAAAATAAAAAAGTTTTGAGATAACAATCAAACAAACGATGATAGAGAACACGAAAAAAATAGGTACGATAATTCTGTCTGTCTGTCTGTCCGTCTGTCAGTCTGGATGTATCGACACCTACAGCCTAAACGGTTGGGCCGATTTTCTTCAAACGCCCAGGCGTATTTTTGATTTTTATCTGAAAAATACGGTACCTGCCATATAAACGTAACAGATAATTCAATTTTTCTCGATAAAAATACGATGGATTTTTATAAAATTTAACATGAATGATTTTTTAAAAACGGTGATGTTTTTTGACAAAAAAAATTTTTAAACTTAGATTTTTAACGGTACCTGCCAAACAAGCGTTTTAGACAATTCCATTTTTCTCGTAAAAAATATGATCGATTTTTATAAAATTTCGTACAATGGATTTGTAGCAACTAGACAACTAGACTTTTAACGGTACCTGTCAAACAAGCATTTTAAGTTTACATATTAACGGTACCTCGCAAATAAGCCTTAAAGACAATCCAATTTCTCTCGTAAAATATACGATCGATTTTTATAAAATTTAGTGTGACTGATTTTTTTCCAATAATGAAGTTTTTCGTTGGAAAATTTATTTTCAAAATCACCTTATTAACCTGCCATAAAAACGCTATAGAAACTATTTTTACTTTCGATTATTTATTATAGTTTCTTGCTTAGTATCCTAAACCAAAGGTTAGTAATCTTACACAAGAGCAAGTTTGTCTGACCCAGTCGTGCCTTTTATTTTTTACTTGGCTTGTAAACTTGCCGTACAAATTTTAAGTGTATAAATATTTTATATGTACACAATGAACATTCGTAAATGTATACAAAAAGTATATTCTGGTGATTGACTCTGAAACTCAATGATGTGACGCATCTTTTAATTACTTTTGATTAGGAGTGCTAATGCCGACAAAAATAATAAATGGGTGATTCTCTACTAAAAGCTCCTTTTCGTGTTCCCAGCCGAAAACGTTTAAAATATTAAAATAATTAGAAATATTTTGGAATCTTTAAGAGCTTTACCAGCCGCCACGTTACATCCAAGTTAAATTTTAAATATTTTCAAACATTTTGGCATAAAAATAAAGCATTTAACTCCTAAATATCATTTCCGTAACGTGTCCCCACCTCGTTTCAAAACAGAAAAGGTGCTTTTGTTGTTCTTAAATTTAAAAAAATCATAAGATGGTAAGGTTCCACTTTCAAGTTATTGATCATAGATCTAAGTTATTTAAACTTTTCGCACTTGGGAAGCTCTGTTCTGTTCAAATAAATAGGCCTAAGCTGATTAATAAATGGGCTCCATCGTCAGCAAAGAGTTATTCTTCACTTATCTTCAAGTACACAATCAAGAACGGTAATAAAGAGGAAAGGAATCAACACGCCTTTCTTGGTGTACAACAACTTCGATTGGGACTCCTGCAGTGCATCTAACTTTTATGTTAACCTATTCTTACAAATGTGAGACTATCCCCACTTAGAGATGTACGGAATTCCTCGTTGTCTTAGGACAACTCGTATCAGATTTCGTAGTTGTCGATGAAATGCCTTTCTAAAATCTACAAACAGCAACACGATGTTTTTCAATCGTGTTCCTGCATCTGTAGCCGTATTTTTTCGTAAACGGACATCCAATACCTGCTCAACGATCTTCATGGTGTGTGATATTAGCTTGATTGAACGGTAACTGTCGCATTGCTTCTTAAACTAAATCGTTCTTACAGCAGTTATTTCTTTCGTTTTTGAGTTTTTCTGTACTGCTTTCTTAAGATTTTTTCATTTATAAATTAATTATTGTTTTTTTTTTTTCAATTAGATGTCACGAGTAGAAATGCTGAAAAGTATGCTGTTCGAACAGCTATCTGATCTAGAAATCTTTTCGCGGCTTCTACATTTTGATCCTTCACGGCAGAAACTCTTCAAATGTCTGACATCTTTAATGAATAGTAACAAACCACTCGCTACTCATTTACAAAACAAATACATCATGAAATATCGAGTGGCACCTAAAATAGTTGAGAAGACAACATCGTTTGAAATGATTTCAAATAATTCGAATCAAATATTCTCTGAAGACTTTGACATGGATGCGATAGGTTTTGGAATGAGACTAGGATCGTTCTTTTCCGAAGCGGGTCTATTATCAGAAAGTATTAACGTTCTATCCTGCGTTGCCAGTAGGTTAGATCAAATGTCACAAGATGATGCAACAGTTCTTGTTCGATTGGACTGCTTACAAAGGTATGAATTTATACACAAACGACAAATCATGTTTTTTTAATAATACACTTTTTCCTCCAGACTATTGCACTCGGAAGCGGCCTTATGTAGTTTTAAATCAGCTATACAAACATTCATTCAACTTGTGAGTATTCTAAGAAAGGTACCAGCAGAAAACATACCCAAAGCACTTTTGGCCAATGTTTACATACAATTGTCATGTTTCCACTTTGCTCGAAGTGAATTCGACAACAGCCGCAAGTGGAGTATCGTTGCTATGCGAACTATTACTAATTCCACTCCCGACAAGTAACTCATTTAATAATAAAATTATATAATTATAATTCAACATTATTTTGATCTTCTTTTGTTAAATAGAATTGCAATTGATGCGTTGCGGCAGGCTGCGAAATCGTGTGTGGTCAAGCGTGACTTTCATCGGGCGAACATGTTGATATGCCAAGCTACTCGCCATGCAAGGTATGTTTGTATTAAATATTTGAATTTGAATGAATAAATTGTAACTTAATTAAAGCCGCTTTGTCATCTTCATCATTTTCAGTATTTATACAAGGCAAGGGAATCTTTATAGGTTTTTTTATGTGGTGTTTAAATAGAGTATTTACGCGGTTTATGAGGTAATTTAAAAGAGGCGTGTTCTCCACTGTCTGTTGAGATGATAATGTACATTGGCGTCCGAGGTTGGAGATAATTTGCATTGCAAATGTTGTGTACTAACTGATTAATTTGCGGGGTGTTTGTAGAACTGGGATATCTTGCAAGAATTTTAACAAATGACAACACCTAAAATTCATAAGGGTGCCTACTTGATGTCAATGTATATCGAAAATCGATGATTTGAGAAGGTTGAAAGCGATAGATTTAAAGCATGTTGCGGATTATTTTATTAAAGAACAGTTTGTGAAAACTTAATGCAATATGAATACGAAATTATCAAGGACAACTCGGAGAACCTATTTAGATTAAAAAAAACAATACACAAAACAAATAAAATACATATTATGACAAGTAAAAGATAAATAAATAAATAATAATTAAAATAGATTACTGCTGTAAAATGGATCTCTCCTTTTGCTTTCAAGCTGAAAATCTGTTGTTTTACATTCGACTTTTACATACACTGCATGCTCAAAAGTTAAGTAGCACAGTATTATTTATATAATAGCATATTTTGTCAGTGTTGCGTCGTTTCTAAACTGTCCGTTTCTTGTTAATTATTCGATACAGCGCTCGATAAATCTGTGTTGAAATTTGTTCCGTCCAGTTTTAATGCTTTTTGGCGTAATATAAACTTAACTACTTTGTGGTTTTAGTAGTAGAATTGCCTTGTACAAAGAACCCTTTTAAAGTCAGATTTCTGTACCTTGAGTACAAGTGGGTGAATACCAACTTAAACAACATTTTTTTACGCATAGATCTAATTTCACAACTGATAATACACAATAGGTGATACAAAAAAAAAAAAAAAGAATTAAACAAACTAATTATTCGAATTTCCGGTGAAATATGGGAACATAAACCCAAAACTTTTATTGGATGTAAACAGCCATAATTAGACATTATTCTGGTGGCCTTCCTTAGACAAAGTAACCAAAGTAAAAACCTTCAATAAAAATTGTCCATTGCCATTGAATAAAAATTGAATAAACAAGAAGAGACATCTGGGAGATAAAATGGGGTCATAAATAATTTTTCAGTCTATAAGGACGGTTATAAGGAGAAAGAAGGGTTAGGGTTCGATGTCTTGTCAGATATTCTGGATTAAATAAATCGATTGACATCAGCTGTCTGTATTGGCTCCAAGCCTTGCTTACAGTATGTGAGGTCGCAAAAGATATCGTCACACCTGATTTGGTTCAAAAATAAAATGTTGACAGCCAGGTGGCAATCGAAGGCATTTCATTAATTGCCACAAAGTCGACACTATTGCAAAGAACTACAACTTCAGTTTCCTTTCTGCGAAAGGTCTCTGCACAATGTGATGGACAAAAAACGGGTCATAATTGGACCGTATCCAAAAACTCTTACTCGTAATATCAATATCACTGGAGCAGACAAAGAGTATAATAAGCCTTTCTTGATATTAAAACACTTGAGACTTGCCGGTCAACGTAACTATGCCCAGATATTACAAAGAAAAAAAAGAAAATTGGGATCTACTTGTCACAAGTCATAGGGTAATTTTTCGATAACATTGATGATTTCTCTAGAAAGCTACTTAAACCAATCCTTAAGTTCACTCAGAACTCATTACATAAACCCCCTAACCCATAATTAATATTTACCTCAAATAAATATTCTTTTCTCTTTTAATCTTTTTTTTTTATCCAACTCGGTAGCGCAAAAATCCACGTGAGAAATTATGCGAACTTTATAAATCTAGGGACAAGACAAATTTTATTTAAATATTCTGTTTTCTTTTACAGATTTTGAAAAGATAAAGAGTGATAATATTGATAACATTAATTGCGTTTAGTACAACCATATTTATTTTCTAAAATAAGTTTAGCATAGAACATAATAATACAAAATAAGTTTAGTTCATAGTCATAACAGAGTATAATAATCTATTTTTGTTTCATTAAATAATAAACTAGTTATACCTGATGTTCTGAATTTTCATATTAATTTTTAGAACTGTTTTCGGGAAAAATCACCAAAAATATGCGGATACCCTGTTAGACTATGGATTTTTCCTGTTAAATGTTGACTCTATTACCCAGAGTGTTAACGTATACAAAGAAGCACTTGAAATCAAGTGTCAAATATTCGGAAACCGAAACTATCATGTAGGTCTTGCGCACGAGGATCTTTCCTATGCTTATTACGTGCACGAATATAGCACCGGGAATTTCCAATGCGCCCGAGAACATGTGGAAAAAGCTGTTGATATAATGAAAGATCTTGTGCCTAATGATCACCTGGTGCTGGCATCAGCGAAACGTGTCAAGGCGCTACTTCTCGAAGAGATAGCGCTCGATAAAATGGCAGTAAATGGGGTGGACGAGGATGGGTTACTAAAACAATCAGAAGAACTGCACAAATGTGCACTGCAGCTTTCGCTGGATGTGTTTGGCGAGATGAACGTTCAAACTGCAAAACATTATGGCAACCTAGGGAGGTTGTACCAGACAATGAGTAGATTTGAGGTAATTTGTTTACTTTCAGCTTTAGATTTACAATTGTCCAGGGGAAACTAAACAAAAATCAAATGTCTTCCCTCCCATATTCAGGAGGCAGAACAAATGCACCAAAAGGCAATTAAAATTAAAACCAAATTGTTGGGACCCTATGACAATGAGGTTGGTTTATCAATGGGTCACTTGGCTTCCTTATATAGCTATCAAATGAAAAAATACCGTGAAGCTGAAGAGCTGTATTTGCGTAGCATTGACATAAGCCAACGATTATTTGGCAAATCGTATTCCGGTCTTGAATATGATTATCTAGGTTTGTGCCATGTATATGATACATTGCGGGAATTTGAAAAATATTTGAAATATGCCTCGATATTGGAAAGTTGGCAACAGTTGCGTGGCGAAAATATTATGACATACGTAAGTTTACTAACTTAAATAGATAGTCCAATTAAGTTTGGACTTCTGACTAAATATATTTACATGCGTTTTAATGTTTAATTAGTTTTGGTGTTGGTTTTAATTTTAATCTATATAAAATAATATTGACGACTTGGACTCTTATTGACGTACCCGCTTATGACAAAGACTAGTTTTAATTTAAAATTTTATTTTAGCAGAGAACTAAACATTTTTTCAAGCTGCGAGACAGAGTTACTTAACTAAATTTGTTTTAAACGATATAAATAAGTAATTTCTCAGGTTCTGCTGCAAATTGTGAGACTAAGATCAAATTTATATTAAATATATTATTTGGATCTTGCCTTAATTACAGAGTATAACATGATCAAATGATGATCGGAGTTTTTGCAACCCTCGATTCTCACGATGTTACTTTCGTTGTCTGGTAATAATTCGGTTTTAACATGATAAATATTTGTTTTCGATTTAAGAGTTTTCGCATTGTATACATAAACACGATATTTTGCAAGGATTTTTTTTTTGTTAAGCCAAAACGGGTCGTACTGTGTGAAATGTGGCACCGTCTTCGATTCGATTGATTAAATAAAAGTAACTGTTAAAACTTACACATTTTCGAAGAAGTATGAACCAATGAAGCACCAGACCGTACAGTGGCTTTTTGTGGACTTCTTTACTTCTTTAGGAAGAATTAGCACTGAAAATGTTTTTTATGTTCTATCCGTTTCGTGATCAATGGCTTCAAATTCTTGATCGAGTTTAATTTTAAGTTGCAATTATTATTATGCGAATTATTTTACAATTCGATTATCGATTATCTGCCTGTAATGAGGGAGTCGTTTAATGATATAGAATAGTAATGTTTAACAATTTGAACACATTTTTTGATAAACGATCCATATTGTGAAATGGCAAATCTTAAACTTAACACAAATAGTCTTGAATGGTAATTCGTTTTAACGAATTGAAACGGGAATTTTTTATTTACAGTAGTCAACATAGAGAGGGGCTGCTGAAAAGCGAGAAACTGTTTTTAAAACTAAGTGCAGACATTTTCATAACGCTTTTTCGTGCTTTTCCAATTTTTAACAAATATAATCTACTACTACACCATGATGACTGACATTTATTAAGATACGCGAGCTCACCTATATGACAACAAAGTTTCTTGTATACACGACGTTTGTTTGCATTTGAAATTGTATTTTTTATATCTTTGTTTTTTCTACTTCAAACAATAATTTAAAATATTCACCTTATTTGTTCTGTTCAGTAAAATATATAACTTAATAAAAAACCGTAATAACTAATTTCTAAGAATACATTTGCGGAATTGGCGCTCAGCATTCCGAAGTTATTAGACTGACTTTCTTTTCGCTATTGCATCAAAACATATTATGTTATTGCATTTTGGATGCATTTATCAGGGTCATTCCTCTGATAAATTGATAAAATTGAAATGTACCTATGACAATGTGAAACCTGTGATCAGAACAGACCAACCATACCATTGACTTATAAGTAAGTAATTACCACCTTTTTGTTAAACTATTAACTCCTGTGTGCTGTTAAATTATTTTGTGTTTTATTTTAACTCACTTTGATTTTTTAAGTAGCTGTATGAATAACGGTTGATTATAAATCATTTTAAAAACAACAATTCCTCAATAACCTCTCTTGATGGTACTGATTTCTGTAGATCTTAAACGAGCAATTGACCAATTGAATTAAAAATTGGTCACGTCATAAAATAGAAGAAGAGAAAACATATTTTGAGTTCAAATCCATTTGAAGCTAGTTGAAATATCCAATTCTTACATTTGTCGTAAAACAGTAAATTTTCAAGTTTTCGAAACATTTTATATTATGCCGTGAATGGATGGGTAAAGCCATTCTGTTTTGTTAAACGTTGTTTAAAGCATTTGGCAATTTTTTTGTGCGTTTAGATTTGTATGTATCGTCGGAATGTATTTTGTTCAAATTCGTAGCTCCTGTTTAAAATTAAAAAAAAAAAAACAATTACCTAAATGAAAAAATTATTATTGAGGATTTTTAAATTTAGCAGTAATTTGTATCATTAACATCAATAATCAGCTATTTTATCATAAGTTTCTTTGATGAGTTTATCGGTGTTATAGCTGATTGCGAATTGAATTATCGGCCTTATATTTTTCCCGGCTCCCAAATCTAACTGGAGGTAAATTTTGCTGACGTAGTCCGCCGAGTTTGTTTTTTCGCTGCTGACCCTTGTCAGCAGCTATTGTTTTACTTAAATGATTATCCGGTAAAAGGACTAAAATAATTTGAAAAAATGTTTTTGCTTTTGGTTTCTTAAATAAAAAGAATTTTTATATAAACTATTTTCATTAAAAACCTCTCATAAGAATTCAGGTGTTTTTTAGACATCCTCAACAATTGTTTCCAAAGGCACGGCTATCTCAAAGTAAGTCGAGAACCGTAATTCTTATTTCGGTCGAGATTCTAAGAAAGATGTTTATGAATGTGTCGATATTTTGTTTTTGGAGGAAACCAGAGAGCAGTAAACGGATGAAATGTTATGCGCGTCTTATTTCCTGTTCATCTTATTTTTCGTGCAGATGTTTATATTTTTCCATCTAGATAAGAAAGCATATTTTAGGTATAATAATGATCTATTGTTGCAATTATTTGTTGTTATTGACAAATGGTGAGACCTTAAACGTCAGAAATTTCCACTTTCCAAACTTGTTCGCATCGAAAAGTTTTCCACTTGTTGTAACTCATATTCCGAAGATTGTTTTAATTTATTACGACAAAACTGTTAAAACAACAACTTGTGTTTTTAAAATCTGACGTCGACCTGATTCTTCGAATTTTCTTTTCCTAGTTTCTGAGATGTTATTTAGCCTTCACAGGTTGTGCATCCGATACATCCAAAAAGCTTATTATTGTTTACCTTATTACATTTAAATCACTTAAAACGTGACTATTCAACTACTCATTTAAAATTATTATTATAAATTGGAACACGAGCAGAACAATCAAGATGAATATTTTTTTTTTTTTTTTTTGTTATTAGGGTATTTTTGTATATTATAAAAAAATGTGTATTATATTATTTCCTATTTAAATAGAAACACTCATATCCTGACTTAAGCGAAGACATGCCACTGGAGGAAGTAAAGTTTCAATTCTTTGAAATGTGAAAATATCCAAAGCCCTGATATTCAATGTAATATATTCGAAACAGATAAATTACATCCTTATTGATTGTTTTCCTCGTGAGATAACAAAACATTTTAGTTTTATTATTATAATGTTGTAAAATATAGTTAGATATATAAAAGCGAATATAATAAATACAAATTATTGTGTAAAAAAATAAACATTATACAAATGAACAAATGTATACCTTTTGTTTGAGTTCTGCTTTTAAACATATTATTATAACGTCCTTTTATTTAAATTTAATTAAATTCATAAATAAAAAAAAACAAAATACAATTGTGGCAGATTTATTTGAATATCAGATAAAATTCTAATTTAATTTCCAAATTTAAACTTTAAAACAACAACAAATACTGCCAGGAATAACAATATAAAAAAAACTATTGTTGGTACCAACAAGAATATTTTATAATATAATTTTGGAATATTTTTTTAATATAATTATTTATCTGCTCATATAATTATGTTTAAACTTGATTAAGTAGATATATAGTTTTCCTTTTTTCATTTTTATTAATTTTAAGCATAACTAAAACAATTTGCGCACATTTTTTTTTGTAAATATTAAAACTAAACAAATAGGTACGTATAAGAAAAATAAAACGAAAGAAAAAAACATATTATGATTAAAGAAACAGGAAAAAAACAGATTATTATTGAAGAACAATGATATACAATTTAACATACGTATACAAGAATAATTACAAAATTTTGTCAAGAGAAATATCTACTTCTCAAGTCCCACACCTCAATTCAGTTGGAATTGTTATTATATAAACAGCTTTTTATTTTATTTTTTTAAGAACTGTGTCCATATGTTAAGTCATAAAAGGACACTTAAATTTTTTTAAATTTTTAAGTTCTTTTATATTTTAAATTCAATTTATTTTTGATTTATTTAATTTCAATTTGCAAAGAGAGTTTAAATACAAAATTTTGTTTTAATTTTTTTTTAGTTTTAAGTTTAAATTTTTGTTTTAGTATGGTAATTAAATTCTTAAAAATTTCTTTTTTTATCAATTACGTATCAAATGATTGTTTTTCTCCTTTTATGACTACACATTTTTTTTAAATGTCCCCCGTCTATTTAAAAAAAAAAACACTACTTACTTTGTTCACTCAAAATATATTATTTATATTTTTTTTACAGAGTACGCTTTTATTTGCAGGTTATTTTAAAATTTCTACTATGAATTCAAGCAGAAGTAATATACGTTCGTTTTAAAATATACTGCACTGATTCCAAAGAAATCATGATAGAAATGTTAAAATAACTAAATTTATTCCGTCACATAAGTAATTGTTTATTTTAAAATACAATGTTAGATTGTGAGGTTTAAAAAGTAATTTGAGACATGAAACAAAAATGCTAAGCACCCCGTTGCAGGTTTTGTTCAACCTATAATTTTTTTTGATCACAAATAAACGCCTTTTTAAAAAATAATATAACGATTTTTATTTGAAAGAAAACAAATTTTACCAAATTTTAGGTCGGAACTAGGTTAGAATATGGGGTTAATTTTCTTGGATTTAATTGAATCTTTAGAGTGAAGAAATTGAATCTTTAGAGTGAAACGCTTTGCCAAAGAGATATGGAAGTTACACTGGGAAGCTAAAACTCATTATTGGGACATGTGAAGGGTACAACTCTATCAATTCTGTAAATATTTTCTGGACTTGTTAAAAAACTTTTGAAATTCCCAAAATTTATTTATTCATTGTGGTGGTGGTTTTACATGCGCCACATGCTACTTCCGGTATTAAATGACTTACGAATTTTAGCCAAACTCGCGCGTGCCGGTGGTTTCAATTCACACAAGAAAAATAAATGTTGGGTGCATTCCAAGTTTACTGTCGAGTTAAGTGCTGTAAAAATAATATGAACAGTTTTCAATGTTAAAAGCAATGTTTTAAACGAGATAAAATACATGGCACGATTGGGTAGCACAAACTTGCTCATATAGTAAGTAAACTAGGGCTTAACAGCATACAAAATCACAACTGCGTCGAGCGTTCTTCTGTTGTAGTCTTTCAATTTGTTTTATATGAAATAATTTTTTAATTTTATTCAATAAATTAAAAATGCAATAATTTAAAACATTAATAAATCAAAAGAAATAACTTTGAAAGTTAATTTTTAACAAACCAGATTATTTCGAGAATATCGGTCCAACCGTTTAGGCTGCAGGTGCGAAAGAGAGTCAGACAGACACACAGACAGAATTTCCAGACCCACTTTTTTCGACTTCGCTATCATCGTAATGTTATGCTTCATTATTATCTCAATTTTTTTTTATTTTTTTTTTCCAAAATTAACTTATAAAAAAAACACCTAAAAATGGTTAAACCGCAGTGTCGTATTTTCAGATTAATGTTTTTTATAAAACTGCGAAAAACACTTAACTTCGTGACCTTACTGACTGCCAACAATTTATTTTAGAGAAGAAACCTTACTGCCACTTTATTGTCCTATTAAAGATAATTATTGCATTAAAAAAAATAATTAATAATAATGAAATTTTGACTTGGCCTATGGGAGAAACCACTGTGGGACTTAGTAAGAATTGAATGTGGATTTACATCAGTAATGTCGGTAATACGGTGAATAGTGTTTTTTATTCACCCCCATTTTAAAGCGGATAGGATTTTTAGGACATTATTCGGACATGTAAAGGGCACAACTCTATCAATTCTGTAGATATTTTCTGGAAGTACGTTAACAAACTTTTGAAATTTTCAATATTTGTTCATTTATTGTGGCTACTTTCAATACTAAATGACTTGCGAATTTTAACCAAACTCGCGCGTGCCTTCGAAAATAAATGTTGGGTGCATTCTAAGTTTAATGTCGAGTTTTTTTTTTGGGATTTATAAGATATGTAAATATTTACTTGCACGATTGTTTGCAAATGTAATTCCACCAAAAGTCTGATAAACATTCTTTTGTGAGTTATGGCAAGGGTTCTTAGTAGTTTAAAAATGATCATAATATGAACTCTTGTCAATGTTAAAAAGAATCTTTCAAACGTTTTAAACGAGATAAAACAAATTTTTTTTACGAAAGAAGCTATCTCTGTGGTCTATATAAAAATACAGTTGAATGAAATGAAAATAACTGGAGTTCATTTTTTTTAATAAGTCAAGTTTAGATAGAGTCCAAAGTGAATAATGACAAGTGTATATTTATCAATTTCGTGCTATGAAAAGTAATTTGGAAATAAATAAACTGCACGACTGGATTGCAAGTAGGTATACTTCCTCTTGAATCGTGGTATATACATAATTGTTTTATTTTTATTCGCGATTTAAGAACTAACCCAGTAATGGATTTGTGCATAAAAGTCAAGGTTACAGTCAATAGAGAAGACGAAAATGTCGGTCCTGTATAATCACTAAAAACGGGCGATGTGTCTTGTAAGTATTGTTTGAAGGGTGATATAGGTATCTGAACTTGTTTTAAATTAACTTTCTTAGCCTTAAAAAATAACCGTACATGTAATATTAATGTTATAGAAAAGTTGTTCATATTTCTCGAAAACGACACTAACGATTTCAGCTAAGATTCACGTGTCTAACCATACCATCAACAGTCTTTCAGACAACCGATGCACTAAAACAAAGTTTGAAGAAAAATCCGTGCAACGATTTTTTTTTGTCAGATTAAAGTGAATGGTTTTCCAGTCGATCACAAATTTAGAAATATACGCAAAAAACGAAAAATTGAGACATTTGACCTCGGATAAAAAACAACGCAAAAGCTGATGGGGGCTTTTGACAATTTCCACGATCACTTGTAATGAAATACATACTTTAGACCTGGATGCACCCAAGACACGTAACCTGCAACAATCGAATTAA
Organism: Baccha elongata; assembly: GCA_951217065.1. Taxonomy (NCBI): domain Eukaryota; kingdom Metazoa; phylum Arthropoda; class Insecta; order Diptera; family Syrphidae; genus Baccha; species Baccha elongata. The sequence continues at coordinate 6,627,169 of OX578272.1, forward strand.
TTTGATACAATTGAGCATGTGCTGTTTTTTGTTTCAATTGAATCAAAAACAATTGGCTACGGAAAATAACGGACTGGCTATATCCGATTGTGTCGACTGAACTCGATGGTACCAAGTTACATATACTAACCCCACAAAAATTCTTTTTGGACATTTTATGCAGTCCCAGCCCTTTTTTTTATTTTGTCTGGATTATAACCAAAATCTGCTAAATAACGTTTGTGAATGGTGCAAAGCAACCTGTATGGATCTAAGAATCATGTAAAGTGATAATCTGATGAGCTACTCTAAAAGATGACCTTTTTTTTTACTTGGTTGATGAGGATTTTTTTAGAAAAGTGTAACTAAGCAACAAGTATTGATTTTCGATAACAAATTACGAATTTAACATGACATTCATTACAAAAACACTGTAGTGTGATGGCATACTGCATTTGTGTATGGTAATTGGTAACCAAATTATGCTGCAGCGATAAACAAAATTGAAAGTATGCAAAGACTTTTTTTATCGGTTTAATTGGCGACGGAATCGATTCTAAACATTTAATAAACCATATGTAACAACAGTGAAATTACGACTAAGTTCATATTTGTCAATGTTAACAATTTCAAAAAATTCTACAATGCAACAAGCTAAATATTTACTGTAAATCAAATAAGATTTGTCATGTCTCTTGCAATAGACTTTCTAAATAACTTTTTATAAACCATGCAAGCAGTGAGGAGTGCAGCCGCATGCTTGAGTCTGATGATGGAGAGAAATTAAATAGAAGTGTAACTCTAGACAAAGTCCAAATAAGCTCATCGTGGCTGATTCACATGAAAGTGTCCAATGGACTTTGTCGCGTGATCTTCACCTACATTATTATTATGTTCTTTGATTTTTTTTGCGTTTTTCTGTAATTTGATGTTGTGTTTATTAACATTGTACAACTCAGCATGCATGCACATCACATGTAAGTAAAAAAAAACAATGGTTATTATTTTTTACTTAAAAATATAAACATTGATTACTTCGAGTCACTTTAGCTATTTATGTGAACCTGACCTTAGTTAATTCAACATGACCCAACTCAAGATTCAAGAGTGCTTTATATCAATTTGTATATAGACAAGACACTTCAAAGAGCGTTAGCATTCATGCTGCTCCATAAAAAATATACACTTCTAAAAAAAATTAAAAAAAAAAACTTAAAAACGTTAACTTTTTTGGCAGAACTAACAGTTAAACAATGCTTATATTAGTTAGATAACTTACAACTGCCCATTGAATAAGCTGCAGGCAACAAGAAACTGAGGTCTTGTTTATACCGGTTTTTCGTTCCCAGTGTACTTTGTGTTGTAAGGCCAGGGCTACATTTTGTAAGTTTTACTTATAGCTTACTCAAGTCTTACAAACGTCACTTTTAATACTTTTGCTGTTATCACAACAAAATATTTATGTGATGCTTTTGTCATTTGTTTTGCTATTAATCTTTCACATGATTCTGAGCTCAAGCCTTTCTTTAACATTAAGTGCAATTTTTTACCGAGTGTCGCTTTTTATTATACAAGACCCTATATATGTTTTGAACAGTGTAAATTTTAAATTGATTTCTACGTACAGCTGACGATCTTGGCAATGTCTACGATTAATGACGATGTCTTGCCCGACTAAGTGTGAGGGCGCTTCGTCTTTCTATTAGCACGATAATACTTTCTACTTTTCAATTTCCACGAACACGTACAATGTACAGTACACGCGATGTAAAAGAGTTGGACGATTAATGGAGTAAATTTATTGTAAATTGTCTTCATTGATAAAACAACATCATGAGTAGAGTGAGGCACCTTAAAAGTCACAAAAAGCCAATGAAGAAGACGCGGATTGTGTGTGCAGAGAAATTGCTTCATTTGGGTGTAGCCTGGCATGAGTAATAATAATCTATGCCGGTAGACACAAGAAATCGAATTAATTAAATCAATTTTGCTTTGCGTTGATGTCTGAAATGTTTCCCTTTTTGTTAAGCTGACAGTGATTCAGTATGGGATAAATCAATAGAAACGAAATCGAAAGCTTTTGTAGAAATTCAGTAGTTTGTTGTTATTTGTGTTGTCTTTGTTTAATGGTTTGTAAAGATGTTAATCAATTTTTGAATAAGAAAATATCCGAGAGAAGATGTTACACAGTTAGATGATTGATGTCAAAATTTATCATTATAACAATGTATAGTTTTATTTTTTTTTTTATTTATGATCGAAATGATGATCGTCATATATAATTAATAAAAAGTTCAATACGTCTCAAATCAATACGACGTCGATCCCGTAAAAGAAAATTTGAATCGAAAATCGGAATCCCAAACGAGATGAACATCTTTATACTTTAACATAAGCATTCTAGGATGAAGTGAAAAATTCCATGAAGAGATAAATGATGGATTTTTTATTTAAAGCCAATTTTTGATTGCAAAATCAATTTCGTGATTGAACTAAAACTGACTCGGAAACATGCGTTTCCATCAGTCAATTTTATTTTTGGGTTTATTTTGATTAAATTCAAAAAAATTCTTTAAGCACAAACGATTAATTTGACAGATATCTTTGACATTAATCCCTTTTTAGTAAATCTGACACAGAGAATTGGCAGCAGTGATACCAAATTTAATCATGTTGTAAAAGGTCACTGGGACGTATGTGTAATATATTTTTTTTTAAATATTGAATTGCAATTTTATTTTTGTATTAAAGCAAACCCAACTAGCATTTGATCATATTTTACTGTGCTCAATGTTTTTTTTTTATCATGACTTAATTGCCATGCCAGTTTAAAACAAAGAGGCAATAAATCTATACGTTTTTTTTTACCGCATTTCTAACAGAAAAAAAAAATAATCTCAAGACAATCATAATACCCTTTCCGTTAAATCCTATACTGCATAAAGTTATTTCTTTACTTGCAATCCGGAAAACATAAATAAAAGACAGTTAAAGATAACAAATCTTAAAGAACATGAAACCTACTCCATGACTTAGATATATGTACATAACTACACAACAAGTCCCACAGCAGAATAAAATCATAGCAAAAAAAAAAAAATAATAAGAATCTGTATAGAAACATTGCGACTTTACCTTTATCGAACTTTCTTTGTTTGAAATGGGCCGACATAAATAAGTGCATCATTATCACACATACCTCTAAAATCTGTTGTAAATACAATATTAAATTGCATCTCAAATCTGTTAAATTGCAACTTCATGAGTACATGTAAGAATTTCTTACCTTCAAACCAATTCGTTTGTAATATCAAACCTTCACGACCGTCATACCTATACAGTACACACTAATTTTTGTTTAACAGTATGTGCTTAAAACTGAGCACTGGTTTTGCGTGTAAAGTAACTTGTCCATTTAAGAGTACTTTCGCTAGTTTACTCTCGTTCTACTCATCCGTTTTCGAACTATACTGTCCTTTGAATATGTGCTAAAAGAAAATCCGGAGAAACCTTCACGTGAAAATTCTCTCGTAAATAATTTGTTAATAATATTAATATGTTAATAATATTAATATGTTGATAATATTATCTCAGTTGAAATAGTTGTATCCCATTCGAAAGAAATACAGAAGTATAGATACACTCTGAAAATAGTTACAACACAAGTGTGTTGTTAATGATTTACATTGTTGTTAACAACTGACGGATATAAAAAAAAATTCTTCCTCTAATAAAATTTAATGCGAAAGCTTTTATATCGCAAGTTAACGAAACTTGATATATGTAGCAAATTTCCCGTTGTTGACATAATTTTATTTTATTTTATTATTAGATATTAGTGTCAATATTATCCTATCTACTGATAAAGGTGTATTAAGTATGATCTTCAGTATGTACACCATCTCGGAAAATACTTCAATTTTTGCAAATGACAGCAACTTTTATATGTACCACCATCTCGGAAAATACTTCAATTTTTGCAAATGACGGCAATTTTTATAAAAAAAAATGGTACGATAATTTTTGACGCAGGTAATAAATTAACGTTAATTTCGGCGTAGGTTTCTCAGCAGGCATATGAACTAGTCCAATTCTAAAGTGCTTAATCACTCGCTTCGAAGAGACTGGAACAACACGTGAGGAAGAATAAGCCGTCAATTAAACCTGGTGATGTACGGTACAATTGGTAGAGTTGTTACTGCCCTAAACTGATCACAGCTGGAGGAACGGTTCAATCGGACAAACAGTTAGCGCAACAATAGACATTTTGAAGAATGCGTTTCCGGGTCCACTAATGCCTCGTTTGGACAATTTACATGGGCCGACAATATTGCCCAATTCCTTCAATTAAACCTGGTGATGTACGATACAATTGGTAGAGTTGTTACTGCCCTAAACTGATCACAGCTGGAGAAACGGTTCAATCGCACAAACAGTTAGCGCAACAATATTGAAGGGTGCGTTTCCGAGTCCCCTAATGCCTCGTTTGGACAATTTAAATGGGCCGACAATATTGCCCAATTCGACCACTGAAAACTTGGGTTGTTGCGGTTTTTCAAAGTGACGGGACGGGCCCATGAAAACAAGTAACATTTCTGTAAGCTCTCAAAGAGAATATCCGACAACTGGTGTAAAGAACTTTTTTCCCGAAGTTTTCACCAAAACGATTTAAAACGCAGTAAAATTTTAATTAAAAGTCGGAATAAGTTGTTAATACCAACGTGATATATTGATTCCCCAACGACACCAATCATTTTATTTATGCGGTTATTCGATTTCCACCTATACTGTAAACATAAACACGATCTACCATCAATCATCATACTTCGTTGTGACTCAAACATGTTGCCTGAACTACCATCAACAAAATATTAGATACAACAGGTATGTATTTACAAAGTGCAAACCTTCAAGCCTATACTTTGCTGTTCCATCTCCATCATCATCGTAATGGAACTTCGCTGTCTGTTTTTGCTTACTTCGACTATGCAGTCGAATTTAGTAGTCGCCGGCGAACCGTCTCATTTGGATCGAAGTCAGACTCACACTTAGTTTCACAGTGCGATTGTATCGAATCAAGGTAGTAAACCGCGTATCTTTTAAGCGCGTTTTAGCTTTCTATTGTTAATCCAAGACTAGTTTTCGTCTGTGCTTATGGTTAGGGCAGTTTTTGTACAATAATTCGCAAATCAATAAATGATATCTCGTGAATTCAAGGTGCTTTGTTTTGATTGTATGTGTGTTGATGATAAAGTTTGACCGATTTTCACGGTAAAGAAATACAAAAGAAAACAAAGAAACAAGAAAGTGATCTTAAATGCAATTTTTGTGGTAAATAATTTGTTCAAAATCTTTTTTTTTATTACGTGCAACATTCAATGTTTAGATACATTTGATTTTTTTAAAGTGAAAAATTTTTATAGTTAAATAATAATATTCGGGCTACTGTTTATTATTGCAAAATTATTCACTATGAAACTAATGGATATATAGCGGTTTATTTACAAAAAACAGACGACTTTGTTATTAAAGTGTTGCAATCAGATCTTCAGTTGAGTTTTTAAAACTTGTTTAACTTGTCAACAGCTCCATCATTTGGGTTATCACGCTATACATTGTTCCTAAGCAGCTTATTGGATCCTATTTGGTCACCTGTTAAAAGCTTAACACTATTTTGAGAAATTTATTTTATAACTACATATGTATAATTTTTTTTTCTTGCATCAAATTCGGTATTTTAAAATTTAAATAATTTGTGTAAAATGTAACAAAATCGCATATTTAAAAACTTTAACTTTCATTCAACTGAATTTCTTTTTTTTTTCAGCAAAACAATAATAAAGTTCATAGTTTGTTACCTTGAAGTAAATAAAAATAAATAAAAATAAAAACGCTAATTAGACATCCAAAAATTAATTTCAACAGTTTTCCATTTTTAAAGAATTCAGAAGGTCATCATTGATTGTTAAAAGCATGTTAAGCTTCACTTAAATGCATTTAAAGCATGTTTACACTTCCGTATGAACGAAATTTGAATCTTACTTTTAAATGTATTTTTATCAAATAGTATTTCATTAAACTTAGAACAAGTTAATGCATGAGTCTTAAGCTTACTAAAAATGTATTTCTGGTGTTTTGAATTGAAGGTCTGATTATAAAGATATTTTTTAAGCTTAGCTTACTAAGTTTTCATTGCGTTTCTGATAATTATCTTCCACTATTTGTACAAGTTGTTATATGCGTGCTATGATTAGTAGGCTTTGAAAGTTAATTATATTCTAACTTTATAAAATAGAACCTTGCATTGTTTTAATAAGGGCAGTGCAGTTGTGATCAATTATTATTATTGTCAATAATTAATATAAAATGCGGGTACTTTTTCATAACTTATCTTCAATAATTATTAATTTTTTTATTTTTTTATTTAGCAAAAAAACATAGTCGGTGATAGGACAGCCTCCCGTCTCCAGAAGTTTGTTTAACTTTATAAGCTTAAAACAAGCGACAACTTTGAAACGAATTAACATTATAAGCATATGTACATACCTATAAATCTAATATAATTCTTAAGTCTAAAAACGTATAGTTAGGGTAGAGGGAAGTTTGCTTGCTATCTCAGCTGAGGTAAAAGTCGAACAAGTTTTGGATGCAGTTTGTTAATCATAACATACGTGGCATGCTGTCCTTGATTTCATAGGTAGCGCGATGATAGTTAATTTTGAATAGTGGTGTATTTGATATTTACTACCTATGCAGGGTGTCCCGAAACTCATCGTTAAGCGGGGACCGAATTTCCAGCATTCGTGATTTTTTAACTTTGCATTAAAGATTTTGATATTTGGGATGCTCATCATTCATCATCTCCATGAAAACGAAATTTTAATATTTATGGTTGCGATGTTTGAGTGGCGTAATGGTTAAAGACCGCTTCACTTATTATTTATACGGGCGCATCGGAATGCTCGAGGAATTAGCGCAGGTTTCTAGAGTAGCACAATTTTTAAGTCCGCTCAAGCAGAAAAAGGTCCCTTTTATTTCTTAAACTTAGTTAGCTCATACAAAATTATTATTAAAATAAAAATATTTTTTTTTAAAAAAGAAATTGATTTTTGATTTTTATTTTAATTTTTAAACAAAAAAAATTATTTTTATTTTAATAATTATTTTTTTCTTTTCTGAACTTCTTCTTATCGTTATGTTAGTGTCTTCGGTAAGGCTATTCGTAAATAGGTATCCCTTTTATAGCTTTCTATGTATTGTCAATTTATAATATATTTGATTGAATGTCAATGATTAGAATGTATTCTTTAATTATATGCAACTATGGAAGCTTCAAATGCCTATCTAGTGTCTAATAAATGAATAATGGATATCGCACAAATAACATTATCTCCGCTAAACACTCCTTGTTCGCATTTGATTGACTGTCATCTCCATTCAGAGATTTGTTTAAAATTACATAATCAAATGGCACGTGAGAGATCCGTATATGGTTCTGTGAACAACTTGCACAATTCTTCGGTTAATTTTTTTTTAAAGTCAAAACATTTAAAAGTATAGGCTATACATACTTTCACTTCATGACGTAATGTGAGTTGAGCTTACCAATCTATAATAATTGTTGTTAATCGTATAACACACATTACATTTCAAAGCAAGAGTGTCAACAAAGATATCTTCATTCCACGAAAGCAATAACGCAGGAGTGTGAAATTCATGAAGCATTTTGTTTGCAAATTTGCAAATTGGATGATAATGTCTTGTTTTGGTTGATGAATGTAACTAAAAAATATGTAGGTAGGTATGTTTCGGTAAAAACAAGCTTTTCTTAAAACATACCGAATGCGAAAATCATACGTTTGTTTACTAGGGCAGTCGGCAGAAACTTTTTTCTTGCAACAGAATACCGATCCAATTTTATAATTGGATATGGTTTGCTAGTCTTTCATCAGGAGTATCCGATAAATGGTGAGATGATTGGGAGACTGGTTCGCTTTAGATGTCATTTTGAAAAACTAAAGAATGGCTTTTTATTTGTATCCTTTTGAACCAATTGCAATTACAACATTATTAGAACAAAGCTCAGCGCAGCATATGTAATCTTAAAAAAAGACAAACAAACTTATTACAATATGTGTCCATTTTAAATTTAGTATACTGACAAAAACTTTCAATGAATTAATTTAAATAAAACCAAACCATTGGGTCTGCCAAGGATTATTGAACAACCAATAACAATTTATCAAAATGGAGGTGCTATGTTTAAGGAGACGGGCTCAACTTTTAATTCTTCTTCTAAGTGCAATTTTGGGATTTCTAACAACAACTGTTGCCAAACCGTTAAGTTTTAATCTGCCAAGTTTCCCATCTTTTACCTCGATAACACAACAAATCATTGAGAAAAGAAGTCTGAAACAAATGAAAACCTACAGGTGAGTTTTAACTGGAGTCAAATCTTAGATATAATGATTAAAATTTATTTATTTGACAACAATAGTGGGAACCGAGTAAGCAATGATTCACTGATTATGGTCTATTATTATGATTCAACAATTGCAGTTGTTGAATTGGGACCACAAAAACTCTTACTTAATTGTGAACTTATCGAAATATAGTAAGTATATGGTATGTTTTCTATTTTAAAAAAATATTTACTCAAAACAACTTTATTATCTTGATTTGTACATTACCAATGTTTTCTTTAAAAAGATATCTGACTGCACAATGCAGCTTAAGAAACACCACACTTAACTGTTGACTGAAGTTGGATAAAATTCTGTCGTATTAAGTATTTCCGGCATTGATTAACTATAGAAACATTAGAAAACTTTGCTTTTTATCATATCCGTTTGAAATTAGTCAACAAAATATTCAATTAAATTCATTCACTCCTCTATTTATTGATTAATTTGTTTATTGTCATCAGCATTCTCAGTCTATTTTATCTTTAATAAAACAAAACAACAAAATTTAATCTTAAACAGGTGTGCTTTATTTTATTGGTCATTCATAAATTCAATTTAGCGGAAATGATTAAATAAAGTTCACCAATGTTAACCTTAATATCAGAGCCGGACTAATAGACCAGAAGGGCCCTTAGCGTATTCCAATCTTTTGGGGCTTTCCACTAACTTACATTTCAGTTCCGTGTTCTGAAGGCTTTGTCAATTTGTTAAATTGACTTAATATCCGTAGAACAAAAATGCGAATAAAACTATATTCCTTGGGTTTTAATCTAATCAAATAATGGTATCAAACTGTTTTTTTAGCTATGTAGCATATTAAGCACTTGGCCAGTTGAAACAAAATGTTAAAAACCTGTAACAAACGATCTGACAGCTCATATCACATAATTTGATAGGTTCCTAGATTTAAAAAAAATTAAAACTGATTGTAAAACCATCAGATGATCCATCCAATTATGATTTTTGTCGAATTCCTTTTGCCAAAAAAATTGATTTTTTTCTCAGCAAATAATTGTTCTCGACAGTAAATGGATAGTGTTGAAATAAATAGTTTTTTTTTTTTTGTAATTGTGTGCTTGGTGTTTGACAGCCAGAATAACAAAAACTCAACTGACATACCGAAATTTAGGTATGCGTGCAAATAAATCTTGCTTCCAAATCGAGATTTAAGCAAAATCTTTTTAAGATCAAAAAATTTCATTTCCCCTCAAAAAATATGACGTTTGACATACTTTTTTCTGAACAAAATCATTTATTTTTTAAACCAGATCAATTTTTTGGTAAAAGGAATTCGACATTTGATTAAGGTTATGTTGTGTTTATAGATGCGGTTATGAATGTTTCACAAATCTGACGCTGATGTGGAAGAAGGATGGAAAATTTAATTTTGGAGAGTATAATTTGACAGTTGAAAATGATTTTATCAGGTTTTAGCTTTGTTCGATGTTGACAACCCCAGAACGCACGTCAAAGGACTGGGGTCAAACTATCGCATACTAACGTAATTCTTAACTTTTAAATTATATAACTGTTTAAATTTTTAACGCTTGTACGTTTTCGAATGATGACTATTTTTCAACTTTTCAACTGCCACAAATTCAAATTTTAACTCCACTGAATTCACTTCTGGAAAATACGAATACCAACAAACGTCGAACACACCCCAACAGATCTGGGGTTGAAGAAGTTCGATATATGTATGTACTGTTTAGTGCGTGTTTGGAGCAATCAATTTTTCCAATAAAAACAAAACAGGACTGCACAAAGCAGAACTGATGTATCATAAATGTCAAAACAAGTTAGAATAACAAATACAAGTAAAATGTCAGAAAAAACATTTATTCTAGCATTTGGGAAAATTTTCCTTACAGCTGAATTAACCCGATCAGATATAAGACTCTTTTCAGCTATGGCTAAATTTATCCAACTGTTACTTTAGCTGGTTACACACACACAAATCTATTGTTAACAACTAAAATAACCATATCTGAAAGGAATGGCCCTAACTCCAGGTAATAGTTATATATATTTATATATTTAAATAAACTCTGTTCCAAATGTACCCAAAACTTCACATTTCTGGACGACTCAATGTCAATTTAACGTTTATTGCACTAAAATGTTATTTGGTTTGTGCAGAATTGTAAACAAAAATAGGACAGTACCTGGAACTGAAACAGAGCTATAAATTATATTATATATTAAAAACAATAGGGCATATTCATAAATACTGTTTAAGCTGATTTTAGAAAAACTCGAGTTTATCCTATACAAATTACATTGCTTAAACTTAGGCTTAGCAAAACTATAGTTTAAAAACAACTATATGAATATTCCCCAATAAATGATTTTGACACCTACGATGAACCTGTTTTAACTTGTTCTCAAAAGCATTTGGGAAATTGTAGAAAATCATGTTCTATATTTCAGTCATAATTCAATTCAAAAAAGGTTCATCGAATTGGAAAGCAGTTCAAAACATTAAATATAAAACACTACTCTGTTCAGCACTTATAAAATAGCCCTATTGAAAACAACTATTATATTTGATATTTTCCAAAATAAAATAAAAAAGACTTCCTGGTTTTTCATAATAGCCAACAGTTCTCGTTATGAAATTGTCAAATTTCATAACTTTAAAACCTTGAAATTATTTACAATTATTCTGCAGCCTTTTTGCGCCTTTATGTTGTTGCTTATTTTGACATTAAAATTATCCGGCCTTGTCCGATTTTTTGTAATCATATGCGTTATTCTTGCAGCACGTTATAGCTCACCAACTGTCAAACATCTCTTGATATCTTGTTAACAATTTGTGTCAGTTAAATCAATCGAATCTAAACAGGTAGACTTCTGTTGATTGAAGCAATTACCTATGTATTAATATTTCGTTTTTACACTTTTGTCATACATACAATATTTTAGTCACCTTTGCTTTAAAACAGATCCGTACGCAATTTCTCCCGGGATAGTGTCAAATGTCATTGTGTATCGGGGAAAACAGTAACAAGTTTTTTCTGTAACATTCTCCGTGCATTCAAGTCTGCTCTTGCTTTCAACTGCGTCTTGATTCTTGAATGATATCCCAATTAAAAGCTAACTAGTCCAACGAGTGCCTCTGTTTCAGGTTTGAATATTTTTTGTTTTGTTCAAATCTCAAACCAGTTGGGTATAGATTCACTATCGTTAACCTAGTCGGTGGTGGCTGGCGCACGGCTTGTGGCAAGACGAACAGTGTAGACTTGGTTTGGCGCACTGAGGTGCAAACTCCCATCCATCTCGTGCTCTAGTTTCTGCAGTATCATGGTTTCTTGACAATAATTTAAGATCGTTTAGTTAGATGGTCTGAGATATGATTTTATCATTAAAAATTACAAGAATGTGTTTTTAATTTCCTTTCTAAACGTTGGTCATGCTTGAACCCATTCAACTCCTCTTTCTCTTTTTGTTATAAGATTTCAGATCACGATTCACTGATTTGTGATTAATATGGAGAGCGTTGATTGTAGCATATGATATGGTGGAAATTTATTCGCATTGCAAAACAAAATGTTTGTGTTTTATTTTAATGTGGAGAATGTGTATATAATTTTAATTTTTACAAAACAAAAGTTTTTAAGAGATTTTTTGTCAGTTTCAAGAGGTAAATTGGAAAAAAAATATCTGACTTCGGTTTTGACACACCACAACTTGTTTAATGATTGCAAATCCGAATTAATATGCAAATTGGTTGTTGCATGTTACATGCTGGCTAATAAAAGTGATCGTCGCAGATGATTGGATCGACGGCCTTCGGGATTCGAATTGTTGTGGTGTGGTCATTGACTGTGGCTACTTAATTAGAGAACAAGTCTGTTTGTCTATATTCTATTTTCTTCAGAAATCAACATGTTTTAGTTTCTTTAATTGTTGCAAGCCGAGCTTATTATCTATGGCCAACAGACCATACTTCCTGGGTTGGATATTCTTTTCATTATATTTTTCAGTTTGATTTTGTTTTGTTATTTGTATTGTTTATTTTTTGGTTGTAAACAAATTGTTTAAGTTGATTTTCACATATTCGGAATATTCTGTGAAATCGAATAGGAAAAACTAACATAATACAATCATCCAACAAGGTGTTGAAAATTGTTCGTTATTTAAATGCTTTTTAATTGTTCAATTGCTTTGCAAATTCGGTTAGCAGCCACTATTGTATTATTTACTACTGCAGTTATGAGTATGATGCACCTGTAAACTCTTAAAGCTGGCAAAATTTTTAGTCAGTGTATTTGATAGCAAAAACTACTGATGAGAATTTTTTGCTGATGAATCTGTCATTCTGAAACACCCGTTAAGGCAGAAGGTAAGTAGGTGTTGCCAGACTATCATAACTTAAAGCTAGAAGTTTTTCAGTTTAAATATTCGGTTTCAGTTTGGCAATGCTCTTCTTAAAATTCTGGCAGTCTCGTGATTTCAAACCTTTTCGCCCATAGAAACGTTCGCAAACATGCAAGATACGGGTCGCATATTTAGTTGATCATGAAACACCATTCCGATGGTATGGAAATCGGATACATCCTAAGTTCATAATTTTTTTGTGCAGCTAATACCTACACAGTTGATCCAAGCGTTTTTTTGAATATTTTTTGTGTTGTTGTTCTCCTTTTTCGCAGTGTCGAAAAAACGACATTGGGGATTAGCCCACACCATTACCGAAAACTTAGCTTAGCCGACAGTTTACACTCGAGTTGAAATTCAACTATAAGTATATTTACTTTTAAGATTAGTAAGGACCTGCAGGTATCTACTATTAAGAGTCATTTAGTCGAATGAAGGAATTTATTAGTAAAAGATTATTTTTCCAAATCTAATATAAACTTTCGCGACCTTGACATATAAAATATTGTCACGAACTTCAGGTTTAATTAGTATTAATTTGAACGAGAACATATGTGCATTTAATTAGTGTGTAAACACCAACAATTACTCTTGAAGAAACTCTTAACCAACCGTCAATAAGTTTAGCAATAAGCTAAAAGATTTAACTTTCTTAATGACGATCAATCAGGCTTACTTGTTGGGTTTAATATCGTTGTAGAGGGCTAACACCAATGTGCCTTCCAAAGTCGAACGCAGATGACATCAATGTCATAACTTGTCATGTCATAGATGCAATCAACTTGTTTACTTTTACAATAGTAAAATAAAGATTGATACAGAATTTCAAATAAAGTACTTAAGTGGTTTTGGTTCGCAAAACAAGGTATGCGCAAAATTATGGGATTTTCGTTATCCGGTTTTAACATACGAAAACGTGAATGAGATCGATTGTGTGAGTCACAACTTACATGCAGTTTTATTAATAGCACAGTTTTGAAAATACATTTTTAAACTTTTGAGTGACTACTTTGAATATAAAAACTTGAACCTAGTTGTCTATAAAGATTCTTTATCTGAAGGACAATCAAATAGCAATAGCAAGCAAGACAAAACAATAGGAGAATCTTAACCCAATAAAGTGAATGTAATCTATTCTAAATTTGTAATTTATTTTAAAGTATCTTGAAAAGTCTTATACATACTTATGTATCTACTTATCTCAATTGTTTTTCTATTTATCAATTTCAGTAGCGACAACGAAGGAAAAATTCTCCTCGATAACTTGTCTCAGCTTAACCGACCGTTAGAGATCAATTTCAAAGAAATGCTTAAATTGATGAGGCAATGTGAGCAAGTTGATAAGCTTCTCTCCATGAATAGAAAAGGAAAAACCGAAGTAGTTGTCACAACACCACAACCAAATTTATTACAGAAAAATCCTCTGTCAATATTTAGTGGAATTATACCAGGTAAAAATAATAATTGTTAACACTTATGCTCCAATATGTTTTAATTTTTCTCAATCTAATTGAATAAAGGAACGAAATGGTGCGGTACTGGTGACATAGCAGAGACATACAGTGATCTTGGGACAGAATCTACAATGGATCGTTGTTGTAGAACACATGATTTATGCCCAGTAAAAATTAGAGCCTATCAAATGAGATATGACTTAACAAATGATTCCTTATACACCAAGTAATATAAAAATGATTATAATGGTATTAGACAAAAATTCTAAATAAATTTATTGACTTTTAGATCCCACTGCATCTGTGATGATATGCTTTTTTCGTGTCTTAAAAAGACTAATACTTCCGCGTCACAATTGATGGGATCAATATATTTTAACTTAGTTCAAGTAAGTTTATAAAACATAGATGCAATTGCAAAATAACTCTGATTTGTATATTATTTTTATTAAGGTCCCTTGTGTTACTGGTGGACCTGGAAGTTATAAATATCGTCCGGCCAAGGAGGGATTCTAAGCAAAGCTATGAAACTCTTTAGCAAAAAGTGATTTTTTTATGATTTTTTTTTTAAATCAAATTGTACATTTTTTTATAAACTAACAAAAATCTAACTTAAGGTTGTGTATTTGTTTAGGAAAAGTTTTTTACTTATTTAGGTATGTAGTTTTTTAATGTCTCGGAATAATAATAAGATTAGTTTTAAATCAAATGTTTCGAACGAATAAACTTAACACAAATGTCTAATATTAAATATATAATTGTATGTTTTAGCATCATTATGGAATTATTTTTTAGCGACTTGGATATAAATGTATTTTAACTATCATTTTCACTCATAAATTCTATAGTGAGTGATCTCCTGATCTCAAACGAAATGCATATACAATTTCAGAAACTAAAAAATGGTTCACATACGCCATAGTGAGCAAACTGTACTATTTTTGTTTGCGATTAAAGGTGGTTACTATGTATAATTGCATAAGGCAAGCATTCCTAAAGAAAAAGCTTTGAGATAACAATAAATCATGATCATGAATCAATCACAGTGGGTCCGGTAATTTTTTCTTTCTAACTGTCATTCTGTATCATTCGACACCTACAGTCTAAACTAAACGTTTGGACCAATTTTCTTCAAAATTGGTACTTTTTTGTTACAAATATTTCTTTAACACTTGCACTGATTTTGACGAAACTTAATATTCTAAAAGTTGATAAATTCTCATAAAGACTCAAATTTTATTTGAATTTTTTTTTGTCATTGACGATATTTTTCATCGGAAAAATATTTCGACAAACGATACTTAATGTATTTTTTTATACCAACTTTCTTGTACAAATTACTCACCGATTTTGACGAAATTTGATATTCAGGTATAGGACTACCCTATGCACAAGCATTTCATATACCTTTTGATTTATATCAACGCTCAATATCATTGATAATCGTAATAGGGTTTTAAGACTGTAAGGTCTAAGCCATCGATATGAAAGATTTGGATCTGTGCAAAAAAAAATTCGAGATAACAATCAAACATTTCAATACGATGAAAGAGAAGAAGAAAATTAGGTCTGGAAATTCTGTCTGTCTGTATGTATATATGTATAGTCACTTTTGCACCCTAAACTGTTCGGCCAGTTTTTTTCAAATTCGGCAGATAAGGTAGTTTTTAGGATAATATGCAAGGACTTATTTTCGTATGTCACTGTAGGTCTAAAAATTACGGTACCTACCATATAACTTAAATGTCAAGGAAAAGCTTATTTTTCTCCAAATACCAAATTTATGTGTAATGATATTTTTCCTGTCACAACGGTTTTTTCAAATTTCGACTTTCTCGATTAAGCGATTTGAAAAAATAAATTATATTGATATTGAACTTGTTATTATTATTATTTACTATCCAATGTATCATTTTTGATACAAAATAATTTTTCGTCGAATCCGAACGTCTAAGGTGAGATGCAATTTTTATGACAATTATACTCTTGGGGGATTTGTCACTTCCTTGCAAGAGGCAGTGCTCCTGAACGAGCCGAATTATTAAATTTAAATTATATTCCACATCGACTCTACCAGCCGATCCTATGTGACCTTTGCAACCTCAAAGAGAGAGATGTATGCATAGCGCTTTCTTTCCATGTTTTCTATATTTTTTAAGAAGTTTCGTGTTTTAGAAGTTACTTGGATTTGATGAAACAACATCTTGGATATTTTATAAACGACAACCGCAGTTTACTATAATAGAGAATGTATCCTCTAAGGAGTCTTTTAAATAAACTAATAAGTTCATTATACAACAAATTGTCAAGCTGGTAGACGGCCATTTGCCAAACCATATTAAACTCAAAATTATCAAATATTAAAATTATAACTCTTAGGTCCCGTTTTTCAGTGCGAGATTATTGATTGATTGATTGACATCAAGTTAACGCTGATAGAAACACGTTTGTCAGTCAGTTTGAAATCTCGAGTTAACTTAGAATCAACTCAGCTAAATTGGTGAGTTAACTCAGAGTTAATTTTGGATCTCCAACTGTCTGAAAACCGTGTTTCCATCAGCGTTAACTCGAGGTTCATAAACGTCAAAAATCTGCGTAAGAACGACCGCATTTCTTTTCTAATGCGTTTTTGAACGCACTCACAATGCAGAATATTTGCGGTCGACATAGAGGACAGACCTAGTACAATCTCCATTTAGGAGTCGTTTATAAACATCAACAAGAATTTAAATTGACTGTTCTTCCGAACATTTCCAGTCGTATTCCCTTAAACAACACCAAATAACATTATTTTGTGTACAAACATTAATACAATTCGTGCAATATATACATTTTTCACAAAAAAAACTTTTTGTGGCATGCGCAATCTTTTGCAGCCAAACAATTGTGGCTGTGCAATCTGCCCGATGCTGATGGTATGATGATGTTTATGAATGCAAGATACTGCTGTTCGACTAGGTAAGCTCGTTCGAAGATCTGACTTAATGAAAGTGGATTTTTCAGTTCCAAGTTAGTTAGTTATCACCCTTAATCCTGGAATAATCTCGCTCTGAAAAACTGAGCCTTTTTAAATAAATTTTCTCCAAACTTAAACTAACTATTCCGAAATAATAATGTAAAATTCAAATACCGGTTGTTTGTATCTTTTTTTTTTAATATAACTCAAAACTTTATTAGTCTGATTCTTTACAGTTAAAAAGTAGTTCAAAACTGTTACGCTTACAATACCTAATTAGTATCGATAATATATTATTTTCGAGATTTTTATCTAACAGCATAAATATTTGGCTACCCATCCCAATGAAAATTTGAAATATTAATAAATAATAAAAAAAAAACAATTGTTATATTAACTTACAAAAAATCATGCGTTGACTATAAAAGTAGTTTTTCAAGTTAATATTTAAACAAATAAATTTATGCATGTAGAAACAAACAAAAAGATTAAGTAACGACTAGTTAAAAGAAAATTGGTAATCCTTAAAAAATAACTGCAACATTTTGTGCTGGTTGTGCAGTATTCGATGGGACTGGTTGAGGGGGCCGATCAATATCTTGGTAGCTCCTCTGCTGGCTTGTGGGAAAAACCGAACCTGTTGGAATGACAGCACCGCCACGATGTAAATGTTCTCTATACAAAAGGATCACACTCAATGGTCGAATAATCATATTGATTATGGTAAAAACGACTGCCCAGCCATCTGGAAAGGAATACGCAAATCAAATAAGTAAATTTGGAGGCGAAGAATTGGTTAATATAAAAAAATATTATTATTTTTTATTCAAACTCACTCATATAATGGAAAAACACAGTGATGTTTATTAAATCAAAGATAAGACTACAAGCATCTATCACGAGAGCCTAGAAAAAGAAAACAAAAAGAAAAATACGTACGCATTGATGAGATGACGAGGGAATGATTTTTTAGGGAATATAAATAATTTTGTATCGTATGCTAAGGTTGGTGATTCAATTTATTCGTTCTTTTAAGGGATAATATTCAACTTTTGTGTAGTAAGCAAACTAATTCAGAAAATTAAGCTGAGGAGTGATAGGTTTATTGTGATTGAAAAAAGCTGTCTACAAATCATTTCAAAACTCTTTATTTTTTGTACAAATAGACAAAGTTCAAATAGGTACGAACAAAGAAAACCATACTCTTTATATTTCTTTCAGCAACCAATGACCTATATAATAATACAGAACAGTCGTAAATAAAGGTTTTATCCAGCTTAATGACTTAATGAAAGATTGTATATAGAACATACTGAAATTCTTCAAGTTTTTTTATGAAATGAAATAGCGTGCTATAAAAGAAATGCGGGCATATCGGACGGCGAGACTTCTTGCAGGTGATTTCATTGCGTGTCAACTTTAAATAGAGTGTATAAAATCGTACATATATTACCTAAGCAATTTAAAACTCAAACTTTATTTGTAAATATTTATCATACTTGTATGTGTGTATGTGTATCCCGAGAAAGACCGATCGATATCTGATTTTCGGTTCAAGTGAGAATTACAAAAATAAGTTTTAAACAAAGTTAAATAAAAATAATCCTTAAATCTATGTAGTTTTTTGAAGTTGTTATTTCTTAACAGCACCTTAGGTTAAAATGAATATGGGACACTAAAAATAGGTTAAAATGAATATGGGACACTAAAAATAAAAAAGGCTACTGCATTAAAATATGTAATTGTTGAAGATACTATGAATATCACGTCGAGAAGACGTGTTGATATAGTTCTTGAAATCAAATACACAATAAGATATATTTATATATATAGTCATAATACAATTTGCTTCGTTTTCAAATCAGAGTTTTTCTCGATGACGGTAATAAACTTAATTTTCGCTATGTTGAAAGTTGTTGACGGCGTGTTCCAAGTCACATCTTCAAAACACACAGAAGAATAACAATTTTTTAAATTACTTGACGAATACGTTTATTTATTCATCCTTTTGCCTACCTACCAGCAAAAAAATCAAGATTTTGCTGCCCGAGTGTGTTTGAAATAACCGTATCGATGAATTTAGCGACTTAATTGGTTTCAATTCGTGAATAATTGATTTACCTAACCATTTTAGTTTCATCATATTCTTTCTTAAGTTCTATTGAATGCGAAGAATAAAACTTATTTTATATGAATTCAGGAAATTTAGTTCTTTTCAAAAATGAAGCATATATATAAATATACGTTTAACACTTTTTTTTATTAAAAAAAAATATTTACCAGTTTTCCGATTATAAATTCATCATTCGATTATAAACTCACTTATTTTTCTTTTCACTTGTCATCACTTTTCGGAAAAAAAATTATTTAAATGTCAGTTTTTTTCAAATTTAAATTTGAAAAGGGAAAAATGTATCCAGTTACTGGGAGACATAAGCGGTATATCTGTATACTGATCTGTTTCCGTCTCAAATGCTAATTGCTACCACACATCGCTGACACTTTTTCACTATGAAATTTGGTTTGCACTGAACTAACGCAAACAAAAAATATGAAAAAGAAATGTGAACTGCAAAGGATTTCCTAAACTTAGACAAGCACCTTATTATTCTTGGCTAAGAGTCCACTATTCAGCTTCTTCAATGAACTTGAGGAAACTCGGCACTATTAATGAAACGACACACATCTTGCACTGGATAAAATAAAGCGAGCTACCATCTATGAGACTACTCCAGTCCACTATCATCTTATATCTACTTTCACTTAATAGATACACAAAGTGGAAGACAACTCGATAACAGAACATTTAGTCTGGTCATATAAACAGAACAAACACATTTGCTTACCTATCTAAGGGTTGAAATTAATTCAAACATAAAATTTATTGAGAATAAGCTTAAAAAAACATCAAAATAAAATTATTTCGAAAATAGTAATAAAATATTTGTACAATCAAACATCACATTCATAAATTCACGATCACTAAATATTTTTTTGATAAGAACTTGCGTAATGATAACGACTACTTCTACTTCTAAAGATGACTCATATTATTTGATATTATTGACAACGCACAGTGGGACAGTTACTTTGGTTTAAATGTAAAAAATTAATAAAATTAACATATTAACATAAAACCCGCATTCTACTATCTATGTCAAATAATTATTTTCATTTTTGTAATCAAGGATGTTCAAGATATTCGAGTAAAATTTGAACCTCATTTAACAAATTCATGTGACAAAAAATTAATAATAATTAATATTTATATCAATTGTATGACAAATGTTGGTTAAGGACAGACGACTATTTGCTTGTGTGCTTTGAGAGGAAGATTCTTTGACTGATTTTTAATCCAGTGTGTATCGAAGGCATGTGGAGCAGAAGATTCAATGAAGAGCTTTTACACTGACGTTGACCTGGTCAAGAAGAAAACATCACCTTTAGTGTCGCGCAATAATAATAAACTACTCCAGCTAACATGGGCGTGTGTAACTAAAGGTATCTAGCTAGGGACCGAGCTGCCTGGAATGGCTTATTGAATTTGTTTATTCCGCATGTTGCTTTTGACGTAAGACATTCACAAACATACAACTTCATCCAACCCTGTCGTCTTATCTACTACGTATTTTCCAGAAATCCCAAATCTTGAAGAATTCGGTACAGCTTTATTTAATATCGGTGCAATTAACGTTAAATTGTCTGATTTTCGTTTAGAGTTTAGCAAACTAAGAAATATTTCATACGTGCTTGGTTCAATGTGAACCACTAATCTTTGTTTTGTCATGCGAAAAACAATTTATTATTACTTATTAATAATATTAAACAACATGAATAGACATCCCAATGTGTTGGTTTAAATATGTTTTAAAAAAGCTAGAACATTTAACTTAATTCTTAAATAAAGGTATACTGTCCCACTGTTCACCGAAAATCAAATTTTTCGCTGTTGACATCTATTATCAAGACTTTTTATATTTTAATTTTTTTTTGTTCTTATCGGTCGTTTGAAATATGAAAAATACTTTGCAGACCTTTAACTTATCTATTATGTTGACATTTATGGAAATACTTGACATTAGCATTATACTGTTTCAGGGTTTTCTAATATTTTTCTTTTTTAAATAATATAAATACAAATTGAGCATATTTTCTAATTTCATTTTCATTTTCATTTCATTTCATTTTATTTATTTACAAAAGCCTTGAGATCAGATCTCATTTTTGGCTTAAAAATATATATATGTATGTACATTTTCGAATTAAAAAGTGAAGGATACATATTTATATATGTATGTATAAAAAAATTCATATACATTTATATAAAAAAAAAATTATTAATACAAAATTAAACATTTTATAACAAGTTTTGATTTTAAATTATTACTTGTAGGCATATTTAAAAAAGAGAAAAAAAATTACATAGAAAAAATAAAAATAAATGTAATTATTGAACAAATAAGGAGTGAAAATGCAACGCTTCGTCTGGGTTCTGAAGATGATTACTCAAGGAGCAGATAAAATTGTTTAAATTTATAATTGTTTTATATGGAGCAGGTAAATTGTTCCAAATTCTGGCACCAATTACGAAGAAAGATCTGCGTGTCTGCAATGTTGAACTTCTTGGTATATTTATATTGTTTGTACGCAAAGAAGTTGAAAATTCAAGTTTCTCGTATAAATAGGTGGGTGTTCGAGATCGTATTAATTTAAAGATAAATTTACAAGTTTCAATAGTGAAATGTGACATTAATGAAACACCGAAAACACAGTGGGATAAATGTGATATATGATCAAACCTTCTCAATGAATAAATGAAATGAACGCATGAGTTAAAAGCTACATTTAATTTTTGTTTGCTTATTGAATCCATCCCACCATAAATAGGAGAACCATAGGTTATAATTGGAGCTAGCAATGTTTTGACCAGTACCAATCTTGTAGCTTGCGGAATGTAGAACGAAACTCTCCACAGCCGTCTAAGTCCACCATAAAAGCTTCTTATTACATTTTTTACATGATCATTCCACGTGAGAGTTTTGTTAAACATGAAACCTAAGTTTTTTTACGGTAGAGCTGTAGGGAATGATATGACCGTTTAAAATTAAATTGGGAAAATAAGAATCATCCAAACATGTCTGGTAAATTATTATGCTTTGCGATTTTGCTGGGTTTAAAACTAAATAATTTCTAACTGCCCAATCATGTATGCTTTTTAAATCATCATTAATATTGCTGATTGCGTCTTCCAAGAGGCCGAGAGAAAAAGAAAAATATATCTGCAAATCGTCGGCATAAAGGTGGTACCCACAATATTTAATTACATCAACAACATCATTAATAAACATACTAAAAAGTAGGGGTCCCAACAATGACCCTTGTGGGACACCTACTTTTAGATCCACAAAGTCGGAAACTAAGGCTCCAGTGCAAACAGCTTGTTTACGGGTTGTTAGATAAAAATCTTGCAATTATCAGAGTTCTTTGACCTTTTGTTATATTGTATATTTATTACCACATCCACACAACTTCATTACTAAAGCTCACTAAACAAACCACCCTTGAGTTGATGGATTATTTTTATATTTATGCTTTCATGCAGTAACTATAGGCTAATATATCTAGTTTCCAAAGTTTCATGTGTACCTACATTTATTTGAATATTTGTGTGAACAAGCAATAAAAAAGCAAATAACAAGAAAAATAAAAAACGAACAAATCAAAGTGTGGTAAGTATTTTTCTTGATGAATTGTGGCATCCGGAGTGCGATAGTTTGGTTTTTCTTTGTTTTTTTACTCACGCAGGGTCTATAATTACATTCATACAGTCAGAGCGCGGTTGAAATTAAATCATGTTAAGCCTCTTAAAGAAACCCTTCAAAAGGTGCATAGGTAACAGTTACACAAACTAGAATAATCTTCTGATTGTGGTTAACTTTTAATGCTTTACTTTTTTTATTAATATTAATGGACCTTTTGATTTTGACTTTTATTTTCTATGAAAATTATTGTTTAAAAAAATATATTATGTAAATTTAATATTCAAACAAACCAAAACAATTTGCCGCACGTTTATGAAAACACCCGTACTCTAGATTTGGACAAATTTGTACAAATGAACAACCATCAGATTATAGGGGAATAAAATGTCTTCCAAATGTCTTCAATGGAGGAAAGCCAATAATTTTGTACGGCTTTTTTATTACATCAAATATGTGGTCCAGAAGGTATTCAGTGACGTACATACTTAAAATAAAAGCTTTGGCATGGAGTGTGGCATTTTGGTAATATTCCGCTTCAGTGACAGAAAACAGCATTGAATTATCGAAACATTAAAATAAACTCTGCTCTATTTCTACGTCTAAATATTGGGCTTGAGAATTTTAAAACAAATATTTATGAAAATAGAGATGTGGTCAGTGAAACCATGTAGTGGATAAGAAGTTTCATACAAAATTTCGTTAGCAAACGGATCCCTTTGAAACACCAATCAATCATGCATACATTTTCAATAAAAGAGCTTGATGTCACACATAATTCTGATATCCAGTAGCTAAAAGGATGTAAATATAGGTTCCAATTTTGGTGAGATAAGCCATCAAATCACTACATTAAAAAACTTTTTGTTTATGATATTCCTAGGGTTGATAGTTTATCATCGTTTAAATGACCTTGGAAAAAAATGGCGATCAATGTTGAGTCAGTAAAGTATGTGGTATTCACGAAATAAACGACTAATTTTTCACATAACATCTGTTTTAGACTATAACTGTACAATCCGACAAACAGCTCAGGTCATTATCTACTAAACTACGAAGTTGTAATAAGACCAACAACCTAACACAGTTCTACTTTAATAGAAGATATGATGTGCGAATTGCTTGAATCTTTAGCTAAGAATTGAAGATTATACTACTAAATACTACAACACAGAAATTTTTAAAAATTTGAAGAAATAACGCACTGTGCTTTTTTTAAATGAAATTTACTTGGTTTTTTGTCTTGGAATGAAATATCCTTTCATTTTATTGTATTGTATGTGCTTAAAGAACGAA
This sequence comes from Baccha elongata, assembly GCA_951217065.1. Classification (NCBI taxonomy): domain Eukaryota; kingdom Metazoa; phylum Arthropoda; class Insecta; order Diptera; family Syrphidae; genus Baccha; species Baccha elongata. The sequence goes on from OX578272.1 coordinate 6,651,458, forward strand.
AGTCTGCAAAGAATGTTTATTCGATATCTTTTATCATAATTGCTATGAAAGAAAAAGCTTCAATGTGTCACACGCATACCATATTTCGATATTCCAATCAAATACCTACAAAATAATTTGATTGTTTAACCTAATACCAAATGTTTGATTCGGTTGAATCGGCTGTATAGAAAACTGCACCCTACCACCTTATTATGATAAAACAACACATTTATTATTTACCACTCTCTTTTATATTTTCTATGACTCGACATTTAAACTCAGAATTCTAAAGAAAATGACCAACCGACTTCATTAATAATGAAATTATATCGTCCACCTTATTGGGCCTTGGCAAGAGAAAAAAATACATTAACTAGTAAAAAACACGCAAGATAGGCAGTAGAGTAGGTATACTTTTTCCAACTCAAACCACTACCACACACCGACCTCGATTTACCAAGCATTAATGTCTACATGAAACTTTTATTTCAAATCCAAATCCTATATATTTTAAATTGAAATTATTTATAGTGCATTTGTCAAATATAAAACAAATAAAACTAATTCAAACGCGTTACAAGTTTCTACTAACTGCCTGAACCCGAGTCGGATTTGAAATTTGATTCCAAAAGTTCTGTGTGCATAGTGAAACTATCCCCTTTTAGGGTTTCACGTCATTGTGCATGCGACGAGCATACACGACAATTCGAGAATATGTATTAAGATAAGTCAGCACACTGATAACAGATATAATGACAATAAGATTCACCGATAGGAATCTTATTAGTAAAAGCTGACTAATTTAACGCCCATTTGTTTTTTTGTGATGGTACAAAATATGTTGTGGGTGTGAACCATATAGATAACTCACCGTTTGAATGGCCTCTATTGATTCCTTACTGTGTAAAGTCCAAAACAATGATACCATAAAGAGCAAGTTGTAGAACAGGAAGGAACCATGACCCCAAGTTCCGAGCATAGAATTTGATATGAATATGAAATGCACGAGAGCTACCAGCTGCAATTTAAAAGAAACATACGGTTGAATCATTAATTGTCGTTGAATGAAACAATTTATTTTTTTATTATTACGAACCTTTACTCGTTCGAATGGCGAGGACATGGCTTCATTGAGGTCTGGCATTCTATATTGGAATTGAAAATTATGTTGATTTATCTACACTTTTTAGATTGCACTTTATTATTGGTTTTGATTGTACACAAAACAAATTTGTATTGCCCTTGAGAATTTAAGTTTTTTTTCGCACTTGTTTTTGGGACTCCAGTAAGTTCCGTTGGAGCACTTGTTGGTCTTCCTGCCTGATGAATGATGATATTTTTTCTGTGCTGTGCTGAACTGTATTTTTTCTTCGCTGTGAAATGGCGTAATCGGACAAAATAAATAGTACCCGATGAAAAGAGAAAGAAAATCAAATGTTTTTTTGACATTTGTTTTAATGACGTTTATAATGGTGAGTATATAAGGCAGATATGCTATTGAGGAAAGATGTTGAATTGAAAGGTCTGCAGTTACAACATATTTTTTTGTCCGATATTAGCCGTATTTTTTTGCAAGTTTATAAAAAACACGGCTATTATGCGTCATTTGAATAGGGTTTTCCATTTCGAAATGTTTGCCTTTTTTTTATTGAATTGATCACTTTTTTAACGCGCAGTTGGGCAAGTGTTATTCGGGTATTGAATACCGAAGTATTATACTAGCCACGTTTTTTGCAAGTCCATATAGACTTGTGAGAAAAAACGACATTGGGAATTAGCACGCCATTACTGACGAAACTTGACGTTTCCATATAACACATGCATGTAGTTATGTCGGTAATGCAGTAAGTCTATATGGGCCTAGCAGTCCCGATAATTATCGTGCGTTAGCTAAGTCCATATCAGAGAATAATAAATAACTAAAACATCAACTCAGGGGGCTCCACTCACTTTTGTATGTATGTATGCGTGCCCGTGCATTTCAAATCAGACTGTCAAATTTGGCTAGACCATACAATCTTACAATTTTGCATTTTGCTGTTCACATGTATTCATGTATAGAAAAGCGTGTGTAAGAATTTTTTTTCTACGGGAGGAGACGGAGGATTACAAGTTGATGACCTGTGATATGGACTTGCATAAAAACACGGCTACTATACTCTTCCAAATGCCTAGCATATTGAATTTAAAAAAAATAATGAAACTGATTATTTTTTAAGTCATACCTGAAATCAATAGCTGAGTATTGCAAAATTTTTCAAAACCATGTTTTTGGATTTTGACAAATGATGTTTGGCTTTCCAGAATTTTTTTGAAATTTTAATTTAATTTTTAAATATGTATATGCATAGTAATGAAACTTATTTTAAATCAAATATTTTGTCCTATAAGAAGTGAGGATATGAATATTCTTGATATTCTTTGTTTGATATGGCGTGTTTGGTATTCGAAGCTATATTCGAAGATTCTCTTCTCGCTGAATCGCTTTTGGCAATGAAGTAAGATGAGAAAGTGAGTGAGGCAAGCTATCTCGCCTCACTCGCTGAAATAACTAAATCTCGGCACTGTGCCGAGATTCAACTAATTCAAACTTCCAGCGAGTGAGTGAGATGATTCGCATTTCATTGAAAAGCGATTCAGCTAACAGGTGCGAGTGTTTACTTCAGATTACTCGCTTACCATTTCGGCCGTGAGTTGGTGTACATGAAGGTAAATTTATCAGTTTGGATAAGTATGTGTAATTTTATCTACAAATAGTTTCACATATATTCATGTATTAGGAATGAAAATACAAAAACAAGAATTGACTCTCTCAATTGATACTTAAAGGAAAAGTACCGTCCCGCAAAATGATAGAAAATTGCTGTAAAATTTGTATTTTTTTATTAAATTTTAAGTAGTGCATAATAATATACGTAATTTATTTTAAATCAAATATTTTGTCATATAAAAAGTTAGGTTATGAATATTCTTGATATTCTTTGTTTGATGGCGTGTTTGGTATTGGAAGCTGTATTCGAAGTTTCTCATCTCGCCATAAAAGATGAATCTCTTTTGGCAATGAATTGAGATGAGAAAAGAGAAAGTGAGTGAGGCGAGTTATCTCGGCACTGGTCTGGTTAATTCGAAAAATCACAGGCTCACCCTGTTGTTCGAAGTTCGAAGCACATACAACATAAAGTAAACTTGACGTTACGTTACTTTAATTAAACGTATCGTAATCGTAAGAAATTACAAAATAGTTGTTGTGTTCTCGACGTTTTGTATCATCCTCGTCCGATTTTAATTTGATGATAAAAAAAAATCTACCGACCTGTTGATTGTGAACCAAAAAATCGTCTTCAATCAATACATTTTACCATGACAAATATCTTACCAATTCAAACGAACAAAGTACTCATTACTCAGTCAATGTTAGACAATCTAGAATACGATAAAGTTATTGAAAAAATCGGCACGGTAAGTACAAAACACATTCTAACCAAATTATTATCTTGAAATAATTTTTCATTGATAATAGATGACCCCCAAGCAAAGCAATGAAACTAAATCCATAGCAATGATTATCTTCCACCAGTCTGACATTGATGCAGCAACTTATCACCTTGCAAAGTCTTTAGAGGACCCAATAAATACATGCGGCATAAAAAGTGTATTTGTCCAGGAATCATGTGTGGAAAAATTCACTGAAAAATTAAAGTACAAACTTAAATCATACACCAAAGAACAACTTGAGAAACTAAATTTAAAGGAAGCTATTGACAAATCCGAAGAAATCGTAACTAGATTGAATGCGAAAACTCTTCGCCCAGAAAATTCCTTATCATACTGTTTCACTATGGTTTTGGACTTTCCACTCGAACATTTTGTAGCTAAAGGTGAACCTTTGCCTGTTGTAAATTTAATTACTTTTCGAACGGTAAAGGAAGCAATAGCTCTGCTGAGTAAGGAGTCTATTTACAAAAGTGCATCGATTTGGTGTGAGAATCAAGCTGTGGCTTATGAAGTTATTGCCGAATCTCCACTCCACGATTATTATCTAAATTGTTGCAATATCGCTTGGGCTCCTATACAACAATACATTACCAAAGGACAACCCTTTGCGCTAATTGAGAACTCTTATCATTATGAGACTTTGGGCGTGTCTGGCAATCAGAAAAATATAGTTTTTCCTTTCGGGACTAGTTTTGCTAACTAATGCCAATTTATTGACCTTACCGCTCCAAATAAAAATTTGCATTTAAAGAAATAAAGTTATCAAATAATTGTTTATTAAATTCTATCTTTTATAAAAAAGGAGCGTGAAATATTATAATTAAAAGTAAATCATGATTATTCCGGGTTCCAACCCGGAAATAGGAACTCTCCCTCTACAGTGATTAATTGAAAACTTTTTGTGAAAACTATATGATGTAAAGCTAAATCTGCTTTGCTTTGCTGTAATAAACAGATAAAAATAAGAACTTCGCGGAATTCAAGACAACAAAATAATCAATTAAAAATGTTGCATGGACCGATATTGATTGTTGATTACTAACACAAATGAAGCTAAATCTTAAAATGTATGGTAAGCTCAGAAAAATTTTATTTAATTTATAATATAATTAAATTATACATATGTAAAATATGTAGGTATGTAGATATATACTTTTTTATTGAATACATATAAATTTATATTGTTGAATTAGAAATTTTACAGAAAATGTAGATTTAATTCGAAGTCATTAATTTCTAAACTTCTCCGGCAAAAACAGGAAGGGCTATTATTGATGTCTTTAAAAATAATGAAAAATAGTTTAATCTTTAAAATAAATAAAAAAAAATATTTATACCTACAGTTTTGCTAATTCGAAAACTCGTTATGTCAGACACTAGTAAAACAGACAGTTTTAAAAAATCAACGATTGTGACGAAAAAATATAAACTTATTTATTTCCGACGACTGATGTAGTAGCCCAGTTGATTTATACAATGAAGGTCGCAAAAACTAAAGCATTAAGTTTGACTTTGCAATATTGTTTGGCGTGGCAGTTTCTAACGACCGCCGCTAACTAAATGAGGTGGGAAAATGCAAGATTTTCGTACTTTTCGCCTTATTTGCATCCTAGCAAACTATGCATCCTAGTAGCATGGTCCCTTTATCCTTCTTTAACTACATTAAATGCTAAACAAATTTTTGAGTCGTAATTGAATTCTCTAAGTATAACAGGTACCGATTTTGCGATGTGCATCCTCTTGGTTTCTGATAAACTGTACCTCTTCAGAACACCACAACATTGGTTGCACTACGTCGTCAACACCTGTCTATCTATCAGTCTGGTTGTATCAACATACTTACAGCCTGAACAGACTTGAGCATTCATTGGAGAAGAAATTGAAATTTGTGTTCTAGATTAAAAAAAAAGATACCTCCCATATTATAGCGTTTTCATTTGGTAGTTCAGAGTAGTTCGGAACTACTCCGTACGATTCTTTTTACGTTCATTTGGCACTAAATGACAGTTCGAGTTCTGAAAAAAGGAGAAACTCGATTCCGGACTTGATTCAGAATCAAAAACAGAATCACGCATTCTTGCACAGATTTAAATATTCAAATCGTGAAATGTCGGTATTTTGTTATTTATTTAAGAAGAGTGATAGAAAAATATTTTGCTTCTTGAAATACATAAATTATAAAACCAATATAGAATATCAATGGTTAATTCGCATATTTTAAGTTGCATAAATAACAGAAATTAGCTCACACTGTGTGCTAGGTGGTTCCATTTGGACTGAGAACCTGCCAAATCACTTTACACTAGATGTATATGAGGCTAGGCCCGTTCAAAGGCAATTTATACCTATCAGGTATAAATCAGTGCTCTGATGCTATCGCCAAAAATAGAGTAAGTGCTAGTCCGTATAGCCAGTCCTAAAGGGAAGTTCCAAAAACTTGAAAAGTGAAAGTTGAAATAGATATATTACTTGGTTTGTTAGAACCAACTGGTGCTGTTGAGAAAAGCGGTAAAATCATTTATCCTTTTGTTCGACAGCACATTTAGGTTGTCGAGAAATAGGCTACCGAATGCCTGGAGGCGTGACCTACCCAGGGCGGGTAGCAGTAGCAGAGGAAATGCCCAATAGTTTCCTTCTCTAGCGGATTTCTACAACGTAGCTGTTGAAAGGTATGCGCACTTTAGCTGCATGTTCGCCTATTGGCCAATGGCCAGTGACGATTGCAACGATCCCGGTCTATTCTGTTTCGTTTTATTAAATCATTCGATCTGTTTTTGTCATAGGTTGGCTATATTTTTCTAGTTATTTTACAGGTTGCCAAACTTTGCCACCTCTTTGTTGATTCTGAAAAGAAATGGTCATATTTTCTGCCCTTCACGAAGCCCAGTGGAAGATCTACTGATTCCGCCTGAGAGACGAGAAAGGCTGATCCTTGTCTAGCAAGATCATCTGCTCGCTCGTTGCCTTTATTGTCGCTATGGCCTGGGACCCATACGAGAGAAATTTGTATACTATCACTGAAACCTGAGAGCTCTGCTCTGCATTGATCTTTGAGAAGACACCAGGCAGCTGTTAATTGCTTTAATTGTACCTTGGCTATCTATACCTTATCATACTCTGTTATTGTTTTTGCTTGTGCATCTCGTCAAATGCAGAACCGAAAAGATACAGAGAAAATACGAAGGGCGACAGACAAATGTCGTTACATTTTTTTATTTTCTAACCCCGCTAATGAAGTTTCATTTAAAAAAAAACGATATCTGCCATTTAACAGTTTACGAAAATCTTGTCTTTAAAAATCATTGACTAAACTAAATTGTCCGAAAAATGTCACTCTCCGTATTTATCAAACATACCTATATAACTTTTTTTTTGTATTTTGTCTTTTTTGGATAAGACGAACTGCAGAAATAAATAACGTATTTCGGTTTTAGCTGTTGAAAATCAATTTTTTTAAATGTACCTAACCCCTAATTTACTTTACGTTCTAAGTTGGATAAAACGTATCGTAAACACCTTAACAGCCACCCACACAAAAATAGAAAGCTGGCTACGATTTCGAAAACCCCACGACCGTGACCGAATGCCAGCAGCTGTTTTTGACATTTCTTTGTTTGTATCTTATTTCAGACGTCTAAAACAAAGTTGGTTTTTTTTTATTTAGTAGCTATACTACCTGCTTGTGCATTAACATTAGAAACTAGAAAGTTATTCAACTCATTATTCAACTATCAACACTACAAAGTAATAATTGTTTTAAATAATTTTCTCCGATTAACATATAACTGTTAATTTAGATAATTTTCCTTGAGACAAATCCTTAAAAAACTTCATAGTAGGTACCTATCTTATACCTCAAGGTACCAGTTATGAAGTAAATAAAAGTAGACTACGTGTCTTGATAGTAGATACAATTATTTGCTGTTTACTTATAAAGAAACACGGTAAAACGGAAGTACATACATTTTTATAAGGCTGACTCAATTAATGATTTTGGCATTTAAAAAACAAGGTGCATTTTAGAACAGAATATTTTCTCCAGCTATGACCCATAACAGCGATAGTGAGATGGATATTCATGATCCAGGCCAACCAGGTGGTAGAGTCAATAAACGAAACGATTTGGATGAAAATGACTCGTGTGAGGGAACACTGACTGATGATAGTTTCGATGATACTCCTCTTATAATTCACGGAAATGTTGGTAAGCTAAAACATATGTTAGTTTAAATTATAGGTTTTTTTTATCATGAGTGATATAAGTAAGTACGTAGTTTATTTTAGGTGGGTGGAATAATTAAGGAATTATTTTTTTATCTTTTTTGATAGAAGATAACGGATAATGGTGATGAGAGGTTTCAGGTTCAATGAATCACGTGTTATTAAGTTCGGTCGATTGTATTCTAGAATATTGTTGTTTCCCAAATTGACCTTTGATAATCTGGGAAATGTTGTTATATTGTTTTTCAATGTGTTGGAATCTTGGAAAAAACAATTTCTTCTTGAATCCTTTGAATATGAAACTTACTTGAAGAAAACAATAACAATTTACCCCTATGGTTTTATTTATTATATGGATACATACGCACTAGACATTTAATTAGTTAAGGAAGTCTTTGAATGAAACAACAACAATCTTTGCATACATTTAAAGTCTTAGCCGGAAAATATAACTATTTCCAGGGGACTAAAAAGATCGTCAGACTCATATTAATGAAACTTATTTGATTTGTCTTATACAGAGATCGAACTCGCCGTCTGTTGTATTTTCTTTAGGGTATTTTCTACTACGAAGTTCCACGATTGAAGCCACAAGCTAATTTCAATTTAATAGAAATAGCAGAAGAATTTGATAGTCACCTTTTATGGGAGTCGGGATTCAGACATTCCAGGAAACTGCTAAGCTGATTAACTTTGCCAGAAATGTAAACCTAAAATTTAACCTGACATGGTGAATATTGACATAACTATAATTGCAATGTGTCACTTATCTGCACATAAGATGGATAAACATCAATATTTGCCTAGCGTTGAAACAAATCTAGCCAAAAGTTTCTGAAACGAACCAAATGTCTGTTGTATCTGAGCAAATTACATCTTTGCAGCGTAATTGATGCCATAACTGAAGACTGCAAAAGTTTCATGGACAAGGGAGGAGGAGAACATATCGAACCTCTCCTTTTCATTCCCTGCTTTTTCACAAAGTCGTAAATTACACATAGAAGATTTTTTTCTTCGCACACCCCAGTGATCTGAAGAAAATAGAATCTCACTGTCTGTGTCGCTTTATTAAAAGCTCTACTCCTTACTAAAAGGTACTTTTTTATGAGGTATCGGAATGCACTTATTATTTGTCTAAATGGGCCGTTTTCTTGACAGCCACCTAAACCTAACCTAAACTAACTTAGAATCTATATTTGATTTAACCGATGGCCTTGCTCAAAAAATGTAAAATAATAAAAGTTTATATTTAGTTTTCATAGTTAATTTATTTTTTTAACAGAAGATGGAGATTTTCCAAAGGCACGTCACATCTTTGGCTTCATGGGTTTCCTTGGATTTGCAGTTGTATATGCAATGCGTGTAAATCTATCCGTTGCTATTGTTGCAATGGTCAATCAAACAGCAATTCCTCATACAAACAAAACTAATAACGACGCAACATGTCCAAAACATTCGTGGAGAAATAACACCGAACCTGATACAGAGGGTGAATTTGAATGGGACGAAGCAACACAGGGAATTGTACTTGGTTCCTTCTTCTACGGATACATTTTGACACAAGTTCCTGGTGGTCGAATGGCCGAAATTGTTGGAGGAAAGATTATTTATGGTGTTGGAGTCTTAATTACAGCGATATTCACTTTGTTGACACCGTTTGCTGCACGTTGGAATCTACCAGCTTTGGTTTTAGTAAGAATTCTCGAAGGAATGGGCGAAGGTGTGACGTATCCAGCGATGCATGCTATGCTGGCACATTGGATTCCGCCAAATGAACGAAACAAATTTGCTGCTATTGTATATGCTGGTTCGAATATTGGTACGGTTATATCGCTTCCACTGGCTGGTTGGTTATGTTCTTTAGAGTTCCTTGGCGGATGGCCACTTGCTTTCTATATATTCGGTGTAATTGGTATGATATGGTTTTGCTTTTGGATGTGGCTCGTCTACGATCGGCCCAGTACGCATCCAAGAATCTCTCATAAAGAGCGCAACTATATTGAACGTGCTGTGAAACCAAGAAGAAATGGAGACAATCTTGGTGACGAATCTCATGATCCTGAAGATATTCCTTGGATGTCAATTCTGACTTCGATTCCATTGTGGGCCATTTTGATTACACAATGCGGACAAGGTTGGGCTTTTTACACCCAACTTACTGAGCTTCCAACTTACATGGACCAAATTCTTCATTTTGACATAGAATCTAACGCAACATTGAATGCTATTCCGTATCTGACAGCGTGGATTGTGGGCATTTTTTGCTCGATTTTGGCCGATTGGATGCTAGAGAAGAAATACATCACTTTATTGAATTCTTATAGATTGTGGAACTCCGTGGCATCTATCATTCCATCGCTTGGCCTGATTGGAGTTGCCTATGTTGGCTGCAATTGGGTTTGGGTGATGTTCATGCTGGCTATTGTTGGTGCATTCCAAGGAGCAGTTTATGCGGGGAATCAATTGAATCACATTGCTTTGAGTCCAAAGTATGCTGGAACAATGTATGGAATAACGAATTCTACAGCAAATATCTGTGGATTCTTAGCACCTTATGTAATCGGATTGATTATTAATGGAAACGAAACATTGGCGCAATGGAGAATTGTTTTTTATATGGCAGCAGCATTTAATATAGGTGGGAATTTCTTTTATTTGTTATTTGCCAGCACTGATGAACAAAGCTGGTCCCTCAATCGAAGAAGAAGAATTCGGAGTGACTGAGAATTAGAGTTGTCTTCCATTTTATTGTAAGTAGGAAGTAAGATAATTTTTTGTTTGTCGGCTTTGTTTTGTTTAGTTTTTTTTTTTTTTATTTTTGTTTGTTCTTGTTTTCTAGAATTAAGTATTGCAATTGAATATGTGATAACTAAAACCATTCCAGCAAGGTCAATTGTTTGAATGGGTTGTTAATGATGAAAAAAATATGTAAACTCGTAAATAATTTTGAATAGTGTTCGTTAGTGGTAATTTTACAGATTGAGATGTGCACGGGGTTGTTTTCGATCGCGTTCTGACGCGAAATGTAGTTCTAAAACTTAAATAAGGTTTATTCTGTTGGGTATTCTTTAGAAAGGACACTTCAAAGGTTTTAAGTATAGTTTTATTTTAGTCTTAAGGTAAAAAATCTTCTCTTGCTTGTGAATTGGTTAGCATTTATTTTTAATCACTTATTTAACATTATATTAGATATAAATACTTGTTTTTTAGAACAAGAATAAGCCACTCTCTAAAAGCACAGTTACTTACTTATATGTCAATCTACAACACATAATAGTATATAATACATAAATTACTTTAACTGCATCATCTCAAAGTAAAATTACTGTTATTTATGAAAATTATTCAAAACGACGTTTCTATATGTATATATATGTATTTCCTTAATCAACAGTAAGTATTAATTAAATAAAAAAAAAGTAACTATTAACTTATAGCTATACATCACGGCGTGTACTAAAGAAACTATTTATCCTTAAAAATAAAAAAAGAAAAAAATATATTTTACACAAAGAATTTAAATGTTTTTTATTCTTTTTTGAAATGATTTTATTTGAAAGTTAATCCATTTGAAGTACATGTGGACATTATGTTATCAACAAATCACTTTTAAAGTTCTTATTCGCGATCCGTTCTATTTTGTGTTAAAGGTGATATAGTCAGATACATATGTAAATGGAAATATAACTTTTAAGAAGCCCTATTGGGATGCTCAATGCTCATACAAATTTGTTTTCGCGATCCTATAATTTGTCAAAATTGCGAAAAAAATAGTTGGTGTACGAAATTGACTTTCCCACATCATTGTCTTGAATTCAATAATGAATTACGTTATATAAAAACTTAACGTGCTAATAGTTCGGTCATTAATTAAAATTGCAGTCTCGTGTCCATATAGATATTTATCACGGTGAAAGTTAAGGAAACAATGCAAAAATTCATGCGCAAGAAAATCCACATTCCACACTAAATAATATTAGCATGCTATAAATATACTGAGCTAAATATTGTTAACAATTTTTCATGAATTTTTTTTTTTTTTTCATTCTATTAATTTTTTCTCGTGGAGACATCTAAGGATATTAAATATATAATGTTGATTCACAATATGGTATCTCTGTGTCTTCGACAACAAATGAAAATTTACCTACTTTGCCTGATAGTGCAAAAAAATAAAAATTGTTTCAAACAAATTCGAAGTGCAGAGTAGACTTTGGTAAAGAACATAGTGTGGGGAAGTAGATCTAGGTATTTTGCTGGTGCGAGTTGAGGTAAACAAATTGACATGTGTGTTGTCAAACATATGTATGTTTACAATTGAATATTTTATTTTGCTTTTGCAATGCAAAGAAAAGAAATTATGTGTTTATTTTAATGAAAATAAATAGAAAACATACAAATAAATCAAAATGTAATTATTTTATGTTTTGGAATGTACCAAAAGCAACAAATTTCAAGTTTTAAATTCAGAAACAAATATTTTTTGTTTCTTTCTTTTTGTTAACAACACAAAACCTATCCTTGTGCGTTTTTTGAGAACCAAAAAACAGCTCTTGGGGCTGTCAAGAAAACCTGGCTCGACCATGGGTAAAATTCAACGAACAAAACTATTATGCACGACAGCAATTCCACCAATCGTTGTCACAAAATGATTTTGTGAATCTGCAGTCCTAATATCAACCCGATTAAGAACTTTTAGAATGATATAAATAGCAAGCCAAAAAAAAAGAAATCAGCAAACCTCACAAAGAAAATGAGCTACGGGGCCCGACAAGTTTCCAGATGCTTAAAATCGTAGCTGGTCAATTGAGAGTAACGTTTAAAATTTCGTGTAGAATATTTTTCATACTCCTACAGTTAAAAGTTTATGTTCCTGTATTTTTATCATGATCAGAAATTAATTAGTTGGAACATCAAGCATTTGCTGGATAGAGTAAAACATCGTGATACAAATAGTATATTTTTTTATAAGTTATGCAAATTGTTAATTGATTACTTTTGTCGATTAAAAAATTACATTTTATATCTTGATAAAAAAGTTGAATTTACATATTTACATACCTACCTACAAATTCGAACAATTACACTGGAGAAGCTTATTTAGAAGAACCGGTTTTCTTTAATAGCTTCCCTTTGAATTGATGTTCTTAGCTTTGTGACCACTTGTTAGTTATATCATTGTATATAGTATTTAGTATTTTCATGCTGAATAATCACCGCTTGGCCATCTTAAGAAACTTGTGAATAACACATTTTTAGGTTCGTGCATTTTTACTAGTTGTCTATTCTGTTACCCTGATAACAGTCGTAAAAATATATGATTTTTGTTTTGTTTGCGACTATTGTCAAGGAAATATGGATTTTAGAGCCAATTTTATTGGCTAAATATTGTTAATTTGTTTTGTTGACGACTATTGTTAGGGTCACAGAATAAGAATTTAGTAAATGTAAGAATCTCCAAATGTGCCGTTCACAAGTTTCTTTAGATGGCGCTGCTCCATGATTCTACTATAGAAATTTATATACAATGGTTATATCCCCGAGGAAATATCGTAAAATTGGTCGCTGCTTTAAGTTGTATCGTAATTTTATATTTCTCTGGTAAATTTAGAGCAAAATCCGTTAAAAAAAAACAGTATTTTATATTTGAAAAGTTAAAATTACAGTACTTTTCATTTAAATAACCAAATACGAAACAGCATTTTATCAAGCGATGTGTACATATATACATCATTGCATCCTCCTAATCTTGTTCATCTCCAGCAGTTAGACATGAACGATCGACGCCCTTAAAAGTTCTGGTCATAACAAGTTTGTAAAAGTTACCACTATTTTTCATAAGTTAGGAATGTTTTGCTTCATTAAGTCGATACTATGACACACTGGCTGATACATGACGTTTTTGTTTTTTTATCTTAAACAAAGTTCTAACACGTTCTCAACATTTTTTTGTATTATTAACTTGTAAGCTATAATTCGTACCTTTATCCGAGATGGATAAATATACATGCTTACTGTTTACACTTAAAACTATTTGTATCATACCCTATTTCGAAAAAAAAATTGCATAGTTCAACGACGACTTTAATTTACAAAATCATAAATAATTATTTTATATAAAATTTAGAAAGGTCACTAACGACTTTATAAGTACATAACATATGTAATGGGGAAGTTATTGTGTTTTAAGCAATTAAAAATAGTAGTATAGTAAAAATAAATGAATATTAAGAAAAAAACTATGAAACGGAAAAAATTTCTATTCCTGAGCAAACAACCCACACGAGCATTTATCTCCCGCAAACTTGTTTCATTCTAACCCACACAATCAGATATCTGGTAGGCATATACTAGCTATACATATATTTTTGTAATGGTATAATTTATGACCCCCTTGGCACTATACAAACTACAATGTGAACCCCAAGCGTTTCACATAATAAAATAATGTTCAGCTGGACACGAAATTTCCAAAAACTATAAATTTCTCTGTGTTAAGAATTGTTTAACAAACCAAACATACCCTCTGGAATTTTCTTTATAAATATAAACCGGTTTCATTTCCTATTGAACCACACCGCCTTTACCTCTTAGCTCATCAGTGTTGTTGAGAATCTCGAGAAACTATTTTGTGTTCGCTCCCGGTGTGTTTTGTGTACCTACAACCTACATTGTGCGAAGTGGTGAAATAAAAGAATCGAATGCCGTAAATAGCTATCAATAGAATAAACGGTTTATTTTGTCATTTGACCAAATGGCAGCTAATAGCAGAGTGCTGGATAATCATAATAAAACCGAAGAAGGTGTTAGGTAAATTTAAAATAAAATAATTTACTAACTATGGTTTATTTTTTGCAACAGAAGATGGAAAATTTCCAAAAGCACGTCACATATTCGGTTTTATGGGATTCCTTGGATTTGCTGTTGTGTATTCTATGCGAGTGAATTTATCCGTAGCTATCGTTACGATGGTCAATCAAACGGCTATTCCTCACATCAATTTGACAGAGAACGACCAATCGTGTCCGATAAGTTTATCGTCAAACGAAACAACAAAACCTCGTCAGTTACAAGGTGAATTCGAATGGGATGAAGCAACGCAAGGACTTGTTTTGGGGTCGTTTTATTATGGATACATGTTGACACAAATTCCCGGAGGCCGTTTAGCTGAGGTTTATGGAGGAAAATTAGTTTATGGAATTGGAGTATTTGTTACTGCAATTTTAACTTTATTGACACCCTTTGCTGCACGTTGGAATCTTCCAGCTCTGGTTGCATTACGAGCTATTGAGGGACTTGCTGAAGGGGTAACATACCCAGCTATACACGTGATGGTGGCTAATTGGGTTCCCCCACTCGAAAGAAGCACCTTTTCTGCAGTGGTATATTGTGGATGTAATATAGGAACAGTCATTTCACTGCCACTGGCTGGTTGGTTGTGCTCCTTGGAGTTTCAAGGAGGTTGGCCGTTAGCTTTTTACATATTCGGAATACTGGGTATGATTTGGTTTGGTTTTTGGATGTGGCTGGTAGCAGACCGTCCCAGTACGAGTAAGAGAATTTCCGATGAGGAGCGTAACTATATTGAACGAACTTTAAACACTGCGGTAAATGTCGACGATAATTCGGATGCCAGGAACATACCTTGGTTGTCGATATTGACTTCAACTTCCGTTTGGGCAATTATGTTAACCCAATTTGGATGGATGTGGACATTTTTAACACTCATCACTGAACTGCCAACATATATGGATCAAATTCTTCATTTCGACATTCAATCCAATTCAGCATTGAGTGCTCTTCCATACTTCACTGCCTGGATAATGGGAATTCTTTGTTGTAGTTTTGCAGACTGGTTGTTAAAAAATAATTACATAAGCTTATTGAATTCATATAGACTGTGGAATTCTGTTGGATCTATAGTCCCATCAATTGGTTTAATTGGCGTTGCCTATGTTGGTTGCAGTGGGACATGGGTGATGTTTATGCTTGCTGTTTTGGGAGCGTTCAATGGAGCTACTTATGCTGGTTTTCAAATGAATCATATAGCTTTAAGTCGAAAGTATGCCGGAACAGTGTATGGGATAACAAATACAGCTGGAAGCATGTCTGGCTTCTTGGGACCCTATATCACGGGTCTGGTTATTAATGGAAACAATACCCTTGCACAGTGGAGATATGTGTTCTATTTAGCAGCTGTCGTCAGCTTCGTTGGAAATGCTTTCTACTTGGTTTTTGCCAGCACTGAGGAGCAAAGTTGGTCAATCAGTCCCAAAAAAGATGACCAGAAAGCAGAAAATGAGAAATTTTTAGCAATGTCATAAGACGCCGCTATCAAAGTTGTCTTTGCATAAAAGGTTGTGATTATTTTTTGACCGTTGAAATATTATATTTTTTTTAAAATATCGTTTAAAAAACACTGTTGGTTTTCTGGTTTGGTAATCTAATGTTGAGGCGAATTACTTTAGTGACACATTTACCTGTATAACGTACAAATCAATTATTATTTTTATTGTGAATGGGATAATTTAGGTAAATAAAAAAAAATTATACAAAATGCCTTTTTTTTATTCTTATTTCTAAAAACATTCAGCTCTATTTTGTTAAAAATTTATTCGAATACGTCATAGAATCATTTTCTCCGACGTGTAACAGAATATGGCTGAGTTGTTTGAAGAAATAACAGTAGTTGTCTAGTTGACTGCCTGGAAAATTAAACATTATTTTGATAAGTCGTTAAATAAAAACTAACAGCTATGGTTCTGATAGCAAATATTGTATTCGAAGACGTTTTTCTGTTGGTTTTCTGCCTGCAAGACGCATTCAAAAAAACAAAATCACACATTTGCTCTTGTGGCAAGTTACCTAAGAGCTTATAAGAACGAAATGATTTCTTAATTTTTTTTAATTAATTAAATAAGAAATAATTAAATGAAAATAAAAAAAATAAATAACATTGAAAATCAACTTGTAACAAACTAGAGTTTTTCAAGAAAATTGCGATATACCAGTAAATTAAATATTACAATATATTTTGACATACGATTTTAAGAAGTCGATTTTTCGAACAACTTTTTTAAAATATTTTCAAGAAAAATTTTGAGTACCTATGCCAATTTTAGGAAATTAATTATATTCATGAAAAACTAAATTAAAAAAAAAACATCAATTGGTTTTCAAAATATTGAATTAAAAAAAAAATAATTAGTTAGGATAGCGGTTCAATATGTCACACCTTGCCACCGGAAAACGTGCTTCTATAGTTCTGATAGGGTTCCGACTTGCAGTAAAATGAGACACAAAAATATATATTAATTTTTAAACTTAAATAATTTCTAAAAACATTGGACTTTGTTTTTGTAGACGCTTTAAGTGTCTGCAATTCAATCTATTATATAATATTTCAACTAAAATAAATGTAAACTTTTTAAGGGGCGATTTATTATTTTTTGAATTTTCTGATGGCACAATTCTAAATAGTGTCACAGTTTTATCTATTGAACTTTTGAACAATATACACATTTTGAATAATAAATGTCATATGAAATTAATAGAATTATCCTAAGAACTTTGTCAAAAAGACAATAGAAATTTTAAATCAGATAAAATCGTTAAGAAGAAAAGGGAAGATGCAATCCTTAAAATATAGGAACTCTAACAAATGCTTGTCTTATATTTTTCTAGAGTATTAAACTTAAATAAAGCTGGTGACCGGTCTATAATAAGATATAAGATGCCCATTAACCTTAGGTTATAATTAGACGTTATATAATGTAGATATTGGTTGCAAGAACTTAAATTCTTAGCATGAACGAGGTAGTATCGTTTTATGATTCCATTTTAGTACTGGAATTTGTGCTTAGGAAGCTATAGTGTGTAAATTTTTGGTCAAAAGTACAAATCTATTTCACATACGAGTATCTTAAGAAGCCAAGGAGAAATAGAACACACGTTTTCAAAATTTTGTTTTCTCACCTAAAGAAAATGGACTTTGTTATTATTTTTCGACTTGAATTATAATTATTCTAAATTTTAAAATTAAGCTATTTAAATAAAATTAAATGATCAACTTCATTCTATTCCACATTGGTGACACATTTTGATATAGCGATATATTAAACCTGAGTGAAGCAGTAAATAGTTGATCATATTTGCGCTTTGATTTGTAAGGTTAAAATAACAACATATTTAAAAAATATCTTTTAGATAAAAATAATACTTAAATTATATCGCTTTGTGAATTTGGTAAGCATTTTCTGGTTATTTTGTAACGATTTTCTCGAGTTCAAAATGTGCTATTGTCTTTTTGTCAGAGTTCTCAGGATTCCTATTAACGTGACAAAACTAAATAACCAAGCCATTATTTACCTTATTAAAATATTATATAAAATATTCATTCTGACACATTGGCACTATTACCCCTTACTCATGAAACTCAATTCAAAAAAATAATCGCCACTTGAAAGGTTAAAATGTATTTAAGTTTATTCTGTACTCGACCGAATGGCAGATACTACCAGCGAATCTGAAAATAAAGACCAAGGTTTATACAAAATTATTGCAATTTAAAAAATAACATTTTACATACCTTAATTTTGTTTTCCTTTTGAACAGATGGTAGCTTTCCGAAAACTCGTCATGTATTCGGTCTTATGGGATTCCTTGGATTCGCTATTGTATACTCAATGCGAGTAAACTTATCTGTAGCAATTGTGACAATGGTTAATCAATCGGCGATTCCCCATATCAGCTCGAATGATCAAGATTGTCCAAAAACTTATTCGTCAAATACATCGAACCCAAATCAGTTGGAAGGTGAATTCGTGTGGGACGAAAAAACGCAAGGAATTGTTCTTGGTGCATTTTTCTATGGATATATTTTGACTCAGATACCTGGTGGTCGGATGGCTGAAGTGTATGGAGGAAAACTGATCTTCGGATGTGGAGTTTTTTTCTGTGCTGTTTTTACTCTACTTACACCTTTTGCTGCACGCTGGAACCTTACAGGAATGATAGCAGCACGTTTTGCTGCGGGATTATCTGAAGGTGTGACATATCCATCGATGTACGTAATGCTGCCGAAATGGTTTCCCCCATGGCAGAGGAGTACATTCTTTGCTGTGGTATGTTGTGGTTCCGAAATAGGAACGGTCATCTCACTTTTACTGGCTGGTTGGTTGTGTTCCTTGGATTTCTTAGGCGGATGGCCACTCGCTTTTTTTGTGTTTGGAATAATTGCTTTGGTGTGGTGTTGTTTTTGGATGTGGCTTGTTTATGAATCACCAAGCGTTCATCCTAGGATTTCATACCAGGAACTGAGTTACATAGAACGGTCAGTAAATTCAGTGCAAAGTGAAGACGATATTTTCGAATCAGAGAGCACTCCTTGGTTATCAATTTTAACTTGCCTTCCGTTATGGGCCATTGTGATCACCGAATTTGGAAGGGTGTGGACACTAATAACCCTATCGTCAGAACTGCCCACTTATATGAATCATATTCTACACTTCGATATTAAATCGGATTCAGCTTTGAGTGCTCTTCCATCTCTTACAACTTGGATTGTGGGGATTCTATGCTGTAGAATGGCAGCATGGATTCTTAGAAAAAAGTATATAACGGCGGTCAATTCTTACAGATTGTGGAATTCTATTGCAAGTATTATTCCTTCACTTGGTTTGATTGGAGTGGCGTTTGTCGGTTGCAGTGGTGAGTGGGTTATGGTTATGCTGGCTGGTTTGGGAGCATTCGGTGGTGCCGTTAGTGCCAGTTTTCTAGTGAATCATTATGATTTAAGTTCAAAATACGTTGGAACTTTGTTTGGCATTGCAAACTCCATTGCATATATTTCAGGATTTTTGAATCCTTATGTTACAGGGGTAATTATAAATGGAAATAATACTATCACACAGTGGAGATATGTCTTTTATTTAGCAGCTGCTATTAGTTTGTTAGGTAACTTGTTTTATTTAGTTTTTGTAAGCAATGAAGATCAAAACTTGTCAAAGTATCAAAAAAGGAAATATTAAAAAAAAAAATGTGAATAAAAAATTATATTGCATAGAGAATTTTAGTGCCAAGAATATATTTTTTAATTTTTAAAGTTCTCTCGTATGAAACCACAACTTTCCTAATTCACTGTTTCGTCTCAAAATCTGCTTATAGAGCTCGGTGGGTTGACATCAGAAAACATGGGCAAACTTCTGCGGCCAGCTGAATGATGGTGTTGTTGCTTTTGTTATTTCTGAGTCTTTAGGCCTGGCTTTACTACTTCGCGATGGTAACGCAACGGCTTTATCGTGCTTCAGTTTGTTCACGATGATATTTTTAACGAGAAGGCTTTTTCGGATATTTTTACTTCTTCTTGTAAGAGAGTCAGTTCTAAGAACACATAAAAAAAACAAATGCAACGCATTCAATATCTAATTGTGTATAATTTAATTATCATCGAAAAGTGTTTAAATGAACCAACATGTATCCACAAACACTACATTTTTTTAATTATACAGGCAGGCATAACAGCTTTTTTTTATCATGGGCAAGCCGATCATTTAACTCCTTTAGTGGTGTTGGTCTATTTATAATTTCATGTTTATTCAAAAAAATTTGATTTGGCTTTAGATAGAATCGAACCAAGCCGTTGGTCATCGCCAGAGCTGCTGGCACTACTTTGTACACTACTAAAGCCCTAAGCTAAGCACTCAATTCAATTGGGCGTATCAATTCACTGAAAAGATAATTACAATATTAATTTTATCGTGACTTCGATTTTAATTTAATAATGTCATCTTTTTGTGCATTTTTAAGTAAAAATATTTTATGGTTTATATTTTGTTTCCCAGGATTGTATCGGATATAAGCTTTTGTGTTTTTGACATACCTACATTCTCATGATTAACTTTATCGTATTAAAGTCATTATTCTTATAAGTTAAAAATTATTTTATAGTTCAATACTGACAAAATGACACTATTAATGACATGATCCATTAAAAAATAAAAAAAATGTTAATCGCAACTTGTAAGGAATATAGTTATTTTAGCTTATGTATTCTTTATTCGACCGAATGGCAGATACTACCACCGACTCCGAGTTTAAAATCCAAGGTTCTAAAAAAATGTTTTAATATAAAAATAAGTGGTTTACTTACTTACATTTTTGTTGTCTTGTAACAGATGGTGGGTTTCCTAAAGCTCGTCACATTTTCGGTCTAATGGGGTTCCTTGGATTTGCTGTGGTATACTCAATGCAAATGAACTTATCCGTTGCAATTGTGAAAATGGTAAACCAATCGGCAATTTCGCATTTTATTTCGTCAGATGATCAAACTTGTCCAAAGAGTTATTTGTCAAATACATCAAACAAAAATCAGTTCGACGGAGAATTCGATTGGGACGAAAAAACGCAAGGAATTGTTCTTGGTTCTTTTTATTATGGAAACGTGTTGACACAGATTCTTGGTGGTCGGATGGCCGAAGTATATGAAGGAAAACTGTTCTTCGGAAGTGGAGTTTTATTGTCTGCTGTTATTACTTTATTAACACCATTTGCTGCGCGTTGGAATCTTATAGGTATGATAGCTGCACGTTTTGCGTTTGGATTGTCCGAAGGGGTAGCATATCCATCGATGTTCGTAATGATACCGAAATGGATTCCTCCATTGGAAAGGAGTAAATTCTTTGCTGTGGTATATTGTGGTTCACAAATAGGAATTTTCACCTCAATGCCAATTGCTGGTTGGTTATGTTCTTTCGAAATTTTAGATGGTTGGCCACTACCTTTTTTCGCATTTGGTATAATCGCCTTGGTATGGTGGTGTTTTTGGATGTGGCTTGTTTATGAATCACCAAAAATTCATCCGCGGATTTCAGATGAGGAGCTGAATAAAAATCTTACGAGCTGGTAAACCAAAACAAATTGAAGCAGATATTTCCGATTCTGAGAGCACACCTTGGTTATCAATTCTAACTTGCCTTCCATTTTGGGCCATTGTGATTACTCAGTTTGGATGGGAGTGGGTAGTACAAACCATTTCGTCAGACCTGCCGATTTACATGGGTCAAATTATCCATTTGGACATTCAATCAAATTCAGCACTGAGTGGTCTTCCATCACTGACCTCATGGATTATAGGGATACTATGTTCTATAATGGCAGAATGGATTCTCAGTAAAAATTACATAACGTTGTTGAATTCTTATAGATTGTGGAACTCAATTGGAACCATTATTCCTTCAATTGGTCTAATTGGAGCTGCTTATGTCGGTTGTAGTGGTGAATTAATTATGGTTATGCTGGCTGGTTTGGGATCGTTTACTGGAGCAGTAAATGCCAGTTTTCATGTGAATTATATTGATCTCAGTTCAAAATATGTTGGAACTATGCTTGGCATTTCTAACACTATCGGAAGTATGGTAGGATTTTTGGATCCCTATATTAGAGGGTTGATTATAAATGAAAATAATACCCTCGCACAGTGGAGATATGTCTTTTATTTGGGAGCTGTTATTTGTTTAGTAGGTAATTTTTTTTTTTGATTTTTGTAAGTACGGAAAAACAAAGCTGGTCAAAATATCAAAAAAAGAAATGAATAAAACATATTTATTTTGCGTTAATACAAAATGAGATTTCCTCAAATAAACAAAATTAATGATCGTTTTATTTCATTCATTTTTATTACAATATTTTTTTTAACTGAAACAGCTAACCTTTTTAAGGTTTAAGGGCGCTGATAAATAATAAATAAAATAATTTTAACTCAATTTTATTTAATGTAGTTCTATAAGCTGTCCCATATCTGCACTTAACAGTACGTCCGCAGTTTGGGTGCGTTCCTTGTTAAGCTAATATTATGGAAAAATTGTTTAAGAGAAAGAACACGACGGACATGAAATGAAAGTTTTAGTTATGGAACAGTTTCCTATAAGTTCGCCATCTTTTGAATCCTCACTGATGTCCAAAACATCAACAAATGCATCATAAGAAAATGATGCAATACATCATTTGTTGCATCAGACCTGTTTGCGATGCAAACGCTTGCTTTTATTTTTGCACAACATGCAGTACGACTGCGTTAAGTTTCTTTATACACATCACAACATTATGTTGCGTTTTGGAATTCAGCCTCTGTCTAGTACCTGTAGATACGTGATTAGAGCTGCAAATATAAATTAAGGGGTTTCGTTTTCTTACTGCTTAAAATAAGCAAAGCAAAATAACAGCCTTTGTTTTCCGGTCTGTTTATAGAAATGGCTGATCCGTCCAGATTGGATGTATTTCCATCCATCTTTAAACATTAAATTCCATTTCCAACATACGATCATTGAGTCGATATTGAAATCATATTACAAATAAGCAACTCGATTATAACTTTCATTATATCTACATATGTATAATAGAGAGATAAATGAAAGTATTTAAGCAATTTATAAAATTATTATTAAGCAACTTAACGTAAGCGCACAAAAAATAACACAATAATTATGACCTTAAATAATCCATTAGGAAGGGCTTATCATCAGGACCGTATTTAGTTAGTGGAACATCATATGGCATGGGAAATGGTGGTATTCCACTTCTGCTTGTATTCATTGGGAATGTATCGGCTTCAATCTAAAAATAAATAATTAGTTTTCTGTGCTCAAAAAATATTGTTCTATACTCTTACCATAATCTTTGGTAAAAATAAAACTCCTGCCTCAAAGTTAGCTATCCGAAGGCATTGCCCCATATTAGTATTCTTATTAAAAGCTCCCCATGCTGCTTTTGATAAATTAGCTGACGTTAAAACAAACCAGTAAACACCCTCATCCGACCAGCGGGTGTATGACTTAATGTGTGGCATTGCTTGAGACCTGTGACGTGCTTTGGATTTCCATTGATGCAAATGCTCCCGGAGCCAAGGTTGTTTGTCATCAACATTTTTGCCATAGGGTAAGCATCCACCACCCAGCAAGTCATCGTGACTATTTTTGACATTTCCATAGCTGGGATAAATCATTTTGAACTGTGGTATTCTTCGCAGTCCGAGAGGTTTAGAATCTTTACGAAGACTGTTAAGGAAATCATTTTGTATCCATGCTTGTACATTTGCTCCAAGACTGCCAATGGAAGAGCTTTGACAAACTACTGGACAATTTTCATCTATCGGAGCAGAATGCTGAGCTAGCAACTGACCTAAGCGTGCATGACCCCACGGATGGCCACGGTTGCCTTCTCGGTGCCCCCCAGGTACAGATGCAATCAAGTAGACACTACAAAGCGCAATATATTTATACTTACTCAATCAGAAATAAAAAAAACTATTTGATTTAAAACAAACTTACTTTATCTCACTAAAATCAGTTTTTCTGATCCTCGCCATCCAGGGCTGCAACTTTGGCAATTTATATTCAACAAGATAAAACATCAAGTCAGAACGAAATCCTGTCTTACTTTCTCCAACTGATGTATCACAACCTTCTGGGAGTGGAGGCAGTTTGGGACTCATCCACAGACCTTGTGTCCGATTATGCCAATCGTCTTCGTACAAATTTGCTGTCGATATAACGACGCGCATAGAACCATCGTTGTATCCCAACAACATCATCTTAGTGTGTGAAGTAGCGAATGGTGTTGGCATGTTTACTTTAATGGCTGTCACTTGAGGTTTGTGTTGTGAAATGGTTTTAAGTTCAGGCGTTTCATCTCCGTAAAGAACAATTAATGGTTTTTCTCTAAAAAGTAGCCTATTAGGATATCGTGTTTAAATGTTAGGTAAGTGCATATAAACTTACAGAATCCCAGCAAAAAAGTAGTGACCCAGAAGCCATCCAATGTCAACCATAAAATTAATTTGGAGGGACATTTCTATTTCTCCAAGACTTTCATCAAGGATTTCTAAAAGTTAAATAAAAAATTAGGTACATAAAACCATTAAAATTTTTGACAAATTACCTTGAAGAGTAATTGTTAAGGGTTCATTATGAGTAGGCTTCGAATTCGTGATAGCTGTGAGGAACATATTGTACGGTGCAGATTTCTTTAGCTTTGCAGCAGTCTGACCTTTGGGCAAGACCACAGGAATGTAGTCCTTAATATTTCTGTTTATTTTTGGTTTTTTTGAGAGATTTGATCCATCAGTAACGGATAGAGCTGCTTTTGATGTATTAGCAACAGGTTGTGGACTGCGATTTCGTGAAAACTTGCCGTCGTCAGCTTTCTGAATACATAAATGTTTGTCACAAGAAACTAACAGAAAGTCCTAAAAAACTCACCATTTGGGAAGGTTCGGTTTTGGAAGATCCCAAAACATATCCTCCTCCTTCAACAACTCTTGCGTTGGTTGATGTCGTCGATGTTTTGCTTGTTGAAGCAGTTTTGTTAGCTGATGTCGTTACAGAAATTGCTTTGGGAAACAGTTTCTCCAACAATTTTAATTGTAGTAAAATAACATCTTTAGACAGGAGCAATTCATCTGGGATTGTATATTCTTTTGTAGAACTGTTAATTCCTTCTTCGTAAATGCTATCGACTAGATAAAAACAATATTAAGTTAAAATACATACGTTTAAATAAAATTTCAATTTTATGCTCACGATGTGGGTGTAAAAATTCCCCAAAGTGAATGGGATTCTTTCGATAACAATTTTCACCATATTGACAAACTTTAGAAGGCCCTAGAAGGATAAAATTTGTGAGAACATATTTCTTGTTTCTAATTTATAAATACTTTTTGCAGCCATTAGAAATAAACTGTTCAAATTTTATACAAAAAAATTAGCGAATAAAATTAAATGCCTTTTTGCCTTTGTTTTGCCTGGTTTTTTGCAAGCTAGTAAAATTTTATTTTGAATTTTGACATTTCTACGTTCCACTCATTGGATTGTGTTCAAAGTTTTGTACTTTGGAGTAAAGAGTGCGTTCAAGGAAATATTTAAAAAACACTGGCGATAAAAACATTTTAAAATCGATCCATTTGAATGATCAAACACAGCCGAGCCATAAGCTGTGTTTTTTTGCAAGTCTATATAGACTTGTGTGAAAAAACGACTTTGGGAATCAGTCCACAAAACATTACTCACGTTCCCATATACAACCTGTAATTGTGTCGGTAACGCAGTAAGTCTATAGCAGCCTATTTTTGCAAGTCCATATAGAGCCAAGTCCCGATAATTAGCGCGAGTTAGCTTACGTCGAATTCCTTTTACCAAAAAATTGATCTGGTTTGAAAAAAAAATTGATTTTGTTTAGAAAAAAATCTGTCAAACGTCATATTCTTCGAGGGGAAATGAAATTTTTTGATCTGAAAAAGATTTTACTGGAATCTTAATTTGGAAGCAAGATTTAGGGCCAGTCTTTTCAGCTCTGGTTATTTTTAACCATTGGTTATTGCAGTGTTTAACCATAGATTTTGTATGTGTTGTATGTGTGTATGGTTAAATTCAACCAACGCTGAAAAGACTGGGCCTTACACGTATTTGCACGCATACTTAAATGATTTTATATTTTCGGTACGTCAGTTGAGTTTTTATAATCCCGGCTGAATTTACTTTTAAAGATATTTTCAAAATAGTTATTTAAAAATTACTAGTCTTTTAATTTGATATAGTTCGTGTTTTTTGTTTTAAATTATTGTGATTTTATGATGTTTGGTAATCGTTTCCAACAAGAATATGTGAAAAATTCAGTTCAAGCTTACAGGTTTAAGAACATTTAGCATAAAATTAATTTTATTGAATGCAAATATCCATTGTTTGTGAACTAATAGAAAAACCTCGTTTTTATCGTTATTTAATGAAAGAATTTTTATTTTTTTTTGTTGGTTCGGTAAACGATTAAAATTACTTTTAAAGAGCAAAAGGCATTCCGGGACCAAATTTGTTGAAAATGCTTTCTACGTTCGTGTCAAACAGCAAGCACACAATCTCAAAAACAGATCAATTTATTTTAACACTATCCATTTACTGTCGAGAAAAAATTATTTGTTGAGAAACAAAGCAATTTTTTAAGATCAATTTTCTTGGTAAAAAATGATCTGGTTTAGAAAAAAAATTAATTTTGTTTAGAAAAAAATCTGTCAAAAATCATATTTTTTGAGGAGAAATTAAATTTGGAAGCAAGATTTACACGTATTGCAGGCATATTTAAAAGATTTGATATTTTCGGTACGTCAAACAACAAGCACACAATCACAATCAAAAAGATCAATTTATTTCAACACGTGTTTTAAATTACAACTTTCATAACATTAAAAGAGCACAGACACGAGGTACCCCGAGCGATTTCGTCTTCCCCGGCCACCACATATGTTTCTCTCCTACAAGCTCAAATGAACGAGTGAAATACAATCAAGTTATATAGAACATCGAATTATTTCTACTTTAGAACTGTTATTTTCTGCTCAGACTTTTTTGATTTTAAACTTTACGAAAATCCGACCGAGCCTTTATAAACACAATGGTAAATTTTGCTCAGCTCCGTACCATTTCAGATCGATGGCTTCAGTAACTTCGTAAGAGGAAATTATACAAAAATCGTATAAAGATTTCAATGAAGATGATCTTAAAATTAGTTTGTTCTAAAGTTAGAACCTAAGTAGGTATATGAAATCTTTTATGCGTTTCAAAATTGAGAATATGGTCTATTCTTCTGTGGATTATTTTTTTTGTGTTCTCAAAAATTTGTTTTATTATCTAATCAAACAAATAGTAAAATAGATAGTCGATAGCAGCCGACAAAGTTTAATTATAGTGGTCATGTGCAATCAAGTTCAAGAATTTCGAAAAACCAAATAGCTTACCCATATCAATTATATTTTTTCATACATATATTTGAAATAAGTTGACAACAAAAAATCAGTTCGTATCAATATTTTTAATTAAATTATACAGCATTTAAAATTCATTTATTTATGTACAATGTATGTAGGTATGTATGTATGTAATAATGATTTTATTTTTGTAAAGTAAATATTGTTTTTGATGTTAAGCTATAATATTTGATTAATAATTTGTACATTTTATGATTATGAAGTAATAATAATTATAATAATATGAAATATGCAATTAGAAATATATTTTATCTATTTTGAATAAATTTTTGTTAAAATATTAAACACATTTTTTTAATTTTTATTCAATGAATAAACATTTTATGAAAATTGTTATTTTAAAAGTAATTTTATTCTAGATTAACAAACCATCTATATTTAATTTCTTTTATTCAAGTACTAAGTTCTTTTATGAATGAAATGAGATAAATAAAAAAAAAGAAATAAAAAATACATTTATACAAAACAATAATAAACTAACCTAAATATAAACCGCATTGCCATTTTAAGACCATGAAAAAATGTGATAAAAATTCTTACAACTCTACCATACACTACACTTTTCAATTGGATTCATGGGTGATCCAAGGGGACAACTGTACGCACTAGCAAAGTCTACTGAATTCGAGAGCGGTCCCAGGACTCTAATGAAACCAGGTGAATGAACCGATGAACGAATCTTCGTTAGAGCGTCTTCTGGACGCATAGAACCGCACCAAATTTGTGCGTAGTTCAGGAAAAATAGTTGATCGTGACTTAAGTTGAGACCAGGAAGTTCAGTTTCCGGGCCAAAGCGCTCAACCCACTTCCGATATGCCTAGGAAATTAAAAGCCACAACAATTAATAATCAATCACTTAGACGTAAGCAACAATCAAAGTTTAGAGTTGGTTTACCCTAAATGCCTGCTTGAGTCCACCATTGTCTGCAATGTTCTCGCCTTGTGTCATCCGTCCATTCATGTACATGCCAACTTCATCGATTTTATACTTGGAATATTGGTCAATGATGCATTGTGCTCGTTCACGGAATGCTTCGATTGTGGCATTATTCCACCACTGCATCATGTTGCCATCTTTATCAAACTGCCGACCTACAGACGAAGAGACATGAATAATCTTCGGTTAAAGGAAATTAGAACAACGGTCTCCTTACCTTTGTCATCGAATCCATGAGTAATTTCATGACCGATGACTACTCCAATGCCGCCATAGTTTAAAGATTTTGGAAAATTCTGACTGTAGAAAAGTGGTTGGAGAATTCCAGCTGGGAAAACTATATTTGAAAAAGAGAAAATAAACTATGTTTACATACAGATTTTTTTTAGTTAAACTTAATCGCACTTACCGATGTCATTTTTATTTGGATTGTAGAAAGCATTGACCACTGCAGGTTCAGTTGCCCACTTGTCTTTATCAACGGGCTTGCGTAGAAGTTGTAAATTTCTATCTGAATCCCATTTGAGAATAAATAAAACATTGTCCATAAAATTGTCTGGAATTATTGTTAGCTGTAATTAAATTATAAAATTTTAATTGTACGAGATCTAACTGCCAGATTTAAAACTTTGTGTTATATTTATATATTGGGTATTATCATTGAGTTTATACACATAGAGAAATCATGTGTAAGTTTCAAATACTGCTCGTAGGTTGTCGTTACTACCTACTTGTTTTTTTTTTTACTCTTTTAGCAATTATTCTTAAGTTAAAAGCAAGGGGAATAAAGAAAACCCAATACAAATGAATGCAGAAGAATTTTATTCTGTTCGGTTCTAGTGATTTTCGTTACACTGAATTAGGGCAATAATAATAACTCGATATGCTCATTTAGCGACATCTACTTCGGTGAGTTTACTCTATGTGTAAAAACTCAATGGTATTATGGACTTAGCTAACTGCAGATAATTATCAGGACTTAGCTTTTAAGACCAAAAAAACTGTATTACCGACACAACTACCTGTGCATGTTATATGGAAACGTCAAATCGTTTTCTTTTTGTTTTTAACGCTTTCACGCTTAAACCAGTAAACCGATTTAAAAAATTCTTTCACCAATAGAAAGCTATATTATCAGTTAGTAACATAGACTATTTTTTTGTTTAGCTTTGACAGTTATTTTAAGACGTCAATGCGAGCAAAGCCGCTGATAAAAGCTAAAATAAAAAAGGGTTGGCTTATTTCTAACAAAGTTTTTAACAAAAATTGTGAAGAGTTTGCGGCTTTGTATGTGTACAATTGAAATTCATATGAAGAGTCCAATTATTAACGACTAGAGTTGTTTTGAATTTATCCGCGTTTAATGAAATCTAACAGGGTGTTATAATTTGAATGTTATTAACCCTGAGTAAAAGAAGATTGAAATCGAAAAAGTGTTTCGGGTTATACAAAGTGGTATTACAAATGTGAAATATATGTAGGTACTGTATATATGTATATATAGAGGAAACATGAAAAATTGTGTTTGTATGTACATATAATAGAAAGAACAGTAAATCCAAAACACCACTCACATTTTCATATTCCTTTTCTAATTCAGTTCCATCGGTCAAAATCTCAGGATATCCTATTCGTTCATTCATCGTGTCAGCTTTCTCTTTTGCTACTGCTCTTGTTTCATCATCCATCCAGTAGTTCTCTGCTAATAGTTCATTAAAAGCCTCACGAATTGTTCGAATCATTTCCAAAGCAGTCTCTTTGCTGTCTTGATTAAAATTATCCCTTATAAACAGAGCCCCAACAGCCATACCCATCTTTTTGTTAGTCCACTCAACACACTGTGACCATCGAACTCTTTCCGACTGAATCCCTAATAAGATCTTACGAAATTCCACTCGCTCTCGTTGATACTCATCAATCATGTGTGTCATTATTGACATGACCAATCGCCAAATAACATAATTATGCACCACCCTCCTATCAGCGCCAGCAAGTATCCGACCCATATCAACTAAATACGGCATTGCATAGCTCACTATCTCTTCGTTTTTTTGGAGTTTGATATCCTTGCCAACTACAGTTTGTAAATAATCTGTCCAATTCAGTTGTGGAATCTGCTTCTGTAGTTCATTTAATGTGATCTTCTTATAGATGGCACTCGTATCATGCCTATCCGCTTCAGGCAAAGTTGCATTAGCCAAAAGAACCTCGAACTGTAAAACTTCTTCAAGTTCTCTGCCTGCCGTTTCTGGATTTGCTCCAAGCAGTATTGCCGTTTTGGTCATGTATTTGTGGTAGGCTCTCAAATCGTGTTCACTACTTGATTTTAGATAATAATCTCGTGAAGGAAGAGCTAGTGTTAGTTGATCAATTTGAAGGATATGTACTGAAGAGTTTTTGTCGTCAGCACCAACATAAAGCTCTATGAGAACTGGCTCATTGTATTCACCTCTTAGCGTTCCAATTAGATATTCTATTGTAATGTTTGGTGGTATCCAGTTTTTTTCTATTACTGGCCAGCCTCCAAGTGATTTGAGGACTTCTTTTAGTCTTCCCTCACCAACTCTTCGTATTTGTGCTAAAATGTTAAAAAAAAAAAATAGTACAAATTAATGCTTGCCGTCTGCATACAATTTTCTCCAACAAAACTGTTCAGTCGAGTTGAAATCTCTCAAAAAGGGTGCGAATATATTCAACTAAATTGTTAACGTTTTTAATAAGTTTTCTTAGTCCTTGTTGTGTTGTTGCTAGAAATTCAAAACGTCGAGTACGAAATGAAATTGCACACAAATACATCAGCTAACATACATAACGACTGTGAAGTTCAATGAAAAGTCGGCTATTTAATTGCGACATCATACTGTTGCGTATATTAGGCGTGCTTTTTGATGAAACCTTTTTGTACCTTATATCCCTTGATGTTATGTTTAATTATATGGGCTGCAGCATCGCCATTTAACTTCCAAATAAGTGTCGGCATTGCAGTCCATATAAAAATTTAATTTACTGGATACCAAGTAGACATAGTAAAGTTACAATAATTATATTTTTTGTGGCAAAATTAATTCTCTAACTTAATAATTAATTTTGTTCACCAAACATTTAAACCTTTTTATTCATTCTTATTCACACTCACGTATATCCATGCAGGTTTTGTAAAACATTTTTGCCTTCATTGTTGCGTTATTATCTTGGTCATCTATCGCCTCTTCAAGGACACCCTTCAATATAACCTGTTGCTGATCTGCTAATACCTGTAAGGAAAATCAATTAAATTACAACAACAAAAGAAAATAAATTGAATGTAGAAATCGACTCACTCTCCCTCGATTCTAACAGTTAAATCGTTTAAAAACTTCTTTTACACAAAAAAAAAAATCATACCTCAAAAGTGCTTATAGAACTTCGGTCTTCTGGTATCACATGCTTTTTATTCCATGTCCCGCAGGCATATTGAAAGAAATTTTCACATGGATCTGCTGTCCGGTCCATGGCATTTAGTAGCGAGGACGCTGCAAGGGATAACAGAGAAGAGAAGAAAAATTTAAATAAATCCCATTACTGACAATTGAACAAAGGGAAGTTGATTTATTTCCGATAACACAGATTACAGGAAGCCAAAGTCAGCTATAGTCACCTTCAGACTTATCATCCTTGCTGCACATTGCAGTTTTATTCACATTCACCCTTTAGATAACCAAGAAAGAAAAAAAAAGTGGGAAATGGGAACTCTTCTTCACTATACCTATGTATAAAGAACACTATATCTTTTGAAAAGGAAATAAATGTCTTTCAACTTTGGTCCTATACTCCTCCCAAGTAGTATTCGCCTGTTCTCCAAGTCGCCTTGAGCCAATTGACTGATATAATAGATTGTGGTAGTATAAATTGGACATATATATCTTTTTCTTTGGTTCTTCGAAAGTCTCACTTCGTGTTCATGTTTAAAATCTCGGCAAGGGCAAAAGCAGAATTGAATTCAGTAAAAGTGAGAAAGTTTTCCCATGCACTTAGTGAATCCATTCATTTTGCTGATAGATATTAACTTTTCAATTTTCCCTCACACACATATTGTGGGGGGAAGTTTGTCGGTTCCTTTTTTTTGATTATGAGGAAATGATTTAAACTTCACCACAGCAAGCATACTGGGTGACCCTTCTTTGCTCACTATCATTTTATCCTTTGTTTGTCCATTAGAGGAAGTTATTTTCCTTTCACATACTTGAGTGAGTTAATATCTTTATTCATAGTTTGTTTCACTTAAACTAATATGGCTGCTACAAGCAGGACATTATTTTGGGCTTTGGTAGAAAAACAAATAGTGATTTTATTGGTTTAATAAAAAAAACACGATTTAAAACTTTAATGTTATGTTGTGATTAAAGTTTTTGTAAGTTTGTGGTATGCAAACTGAGCAAGTCAAATATGTTCCCCAATGTTTAATGCAAGTTTTAAATTAGTTTGGGGTCAGTACATTATTTCTAATGTAAGTATATACCATTAGAAGGGAAAACATTTGGCATGTTCATAAGAGTAAATTAATGGCAGCCCTGTAATCAAGCGGTGCTTTAGATGATAGCTAAAATTAAAAAACTTGGTCAAATTATATCTAAATAAGAATTTCCGAATAAGTCTTGATCAAATACAATATAATACAAATCACAAAGTGTTGAAAATTTGAACAATTATGTATGTGACCACACACTTTATTTGGATCAAACCCAAATCACTCGGACTACAAGTGGGGTGAGTTGACAGCGGAGACTCAGACAGAGATTAAATCTTAGTCTCTCATTCTTGCGGGCACTAACCCCTTAACTGACCGCAGCTGTCGATCATCGCGACCTTGAGCAAAGAGTTATTCCAGAAACCCGGTCATCTGACGAACATATATGTATAGACACATAGAACGTTGTTTTTTAAGAAAAATGTGTTTTAATAAAATTTGGTTGCCTTTAAAAATTCAGTACAAAATGCTTTTAACAATTAAAATCCGTCCGCTGGGTACGAAAATATCTTCAACTAAAAATTGATCCATTTGGTGGCCATTTTTCAAAAATGCCTTCCAGGCTAAATAACATCCTTAGCATATATCGAAAACCAATTTCAATTACAAAAAAAAGTTACCAAAAAAAAAAAACGCACGTGTTTCGGTTAATAAAGAATTAATGTTTGCATCGCTTCATCAGAAGCTCCTGACAGCCATACCTTATGACCTATCCTAATTTAACCCATCCGGCCACACAGAATATAAATTTACATTCTATATTTTAAGGAAGTAATTCAGCTCGCAATGTTGAACCAAATCCAAAAAATCCCACATGGAAACTCCAAAGTTTAATGGGATCCAGTTTCACAAATGGATTAAGAAAGATACAATTCCGTAAAGTTTTTCTTTGTAATATTTTGACTTTTACATTTATTCTGACATTAAAAGGGTTAATGGAAGCCATCTTTTTGAAGCTTTTTTTTTGAAACACTGTGTTTTCCAACCAATTAAACCTAGTATTTATTGTAGTTTATTGTACTAATCGTACTAGAATGTTAGTTTTGTTACTTGACCATTCTTTATTCCGTCAATTTTTCATTGAATGTTTTGAACAACAACAACAACTTAAAGAAGCTACTACCAATTTTTAAACGAATTTTATTTACTCGTTTTTACGAATTTTTTTTATTATTCGTTTTTCCATTTTTAGCTGGAGATATAGCTATTTCAAGGAGTTCCAAATCCTATCATCTGTCTCCTTATAAGTGGTGCCGAGCTTTAATCCAATTTTATTATGAAAAACTTTTTTCACATGCACATCATGAGATTCGAACCCACGCATTATCAGATTTGCTCAGTCTTCGAAGCCGTATGCACAACGCATTCCACCGCTAATGACCACTGACGACACAGGTCGAGATGTTATGTTTGTTTGTTTTTCAAACGCATTTGGAGCTTCAATCTTTTTCTAATCACCTTTTAAACCTACTTTTATTAAATTTGTACACAAAATAATATTACGTAGATACTATATATACCCCTATCGTTAATTTCAATATTTGATGAAAGCCTTAACTATGTTTTAACAGAATTATACTAAACTAAATGCTTACAGATTCAAATCCATCTTGCATTTTAACCAAAGTGTATAAATTCACATAAGCATAGCTAGTAATTGCACATTTAGGTGATAACTTGCTATACATATGTATCTCTGACGATGGACATCATCCATGGTAAAGATAGATGTACTGTACAACAGAATTCAATTTCAACGTCTGACATTGACTGCAGGGTCTTCGATGGACCATACCATGATAATGGGTTTTCACTTTCATGAAGGCCATCTAAAAACAATGAAATAGAAACGACAATCTTGGAAGCGAAGTGGTTATGGTTTTTACAGTTTTATTTTTGTGAAGTTACTAAAAAAAAATTGCTTGATTTGCCAAAGGCGTTTAATCTTGATTATCAAAATCCTCATTTCTGGTCAGGGATAAGGACAGTAGTTTATCATTTCCAGGACATTATATATATATTTTTCTCTCGTTCATTTTCATTATATAAACATTATAAAATGTTATGTCATGAGACATTAGGTAAAACACTCCGGATGTGATGCGGCCGATCAGGAATGAAGAATGTGAAAAGGCAGAAAATCCTGGGACACTACTTATTGTTTTGAAATGTATAGTAAATGAAAGTTTGCCGGCATTTGACAACCATTGTTGCCACTGCACTTAGCATTTCATTATAGAATGACAGAGCAAAATGCAAGCAACTGTTATGGAGATAGAATACAAGCAGATTTAATTTCGAAAGATGTCAGTGTGATAAGTAACGAGTTATATATGAAGGGGAATGTTCAAATTGAAAATGTAAACCTATCTGTAAATGGATGGACATGTTGGACATTTATATTGTTATAACATTGTTGGCCAGCCAAAAGAAAATTACAATGGTGCTATTTTTATATTTTTTTTTATCAATTTTCTAAATAGAAGGAAAGTTATTTATTATTGTCAGTGGTAATACAAATGAAAATATTCTGCCCTTGAGGTTATTCGCCTCTGATAGAAAATAATATTTTTACTTTTAAATTTAAACTGCGGCGCAAAATGCTAGTGTGCGTTTCATAAAAATTTGCTTTCGGAAATATATTTCGATGCTTAAATATTCGATGCCAAATTCGTGTAAAATCAAACAAGGTTACTATCCGGTGGATACCTCACCTTGAAATTTGCAGAACGCTCATCCGTTACTAGACTGTATGGGGCGTATTCATAGCTGTTTGTAAACTCGGTTTTTTTTAGACTGTAATTTAAATATGATAAACTCGAGTTTTTCTAAAAAATGCTTATGTATGTATGTTTTAGTTTCAAGCTATCTCTCGTAAGTATATTAAGATGAGTTCTGTCCACGAACAGTTTTGTTGGGTTGTTCATATTAATTGTCAAACAGCTTAATAGATTCAGGTTATATATGTATTCGATTTTATATTTTTATTATGCGTTTTAAAGATGAGATGTTTTTCTGCAGCTTTTATTTCTATTACCGTTTGTGTAGTGAACCGCAAAACATAAATTTAAAAAAAAAATATTTCTTCGCTTAAATAGCCTTGTACATCGCTTTAATACTCGGTTTTACGAAAACCTCGAAATACGCTTCATAAACAGATTTCCCATACAATTTTCAGGTTTTCGTAAACTAACAGTTTTTTGCAAAAATCAGATAGATTAGATTATTAAAAAAAAAATAAAATGCACGACTGGGTCGCACGAACTTGCTCTTGTAGCAAACTATGGGACAACAAAAATTTTAATTTATTAAATTCTGAAGAAAGTTGTATGACAGCTATCATTAAACGGTTCTTAATCAAAAAACTGTAAATGCCATCTTGTGTTAAACGTTAAGTTCAAAATCTATACTGAATTTAAAAAGAATCGACTCAGCCGTTACAAAGTTATGGTTAAATTTGTAAAATCAGTTAACACCTAATCTCCGCTATGTGCATTTTTAACCAATAACCTGAAATGCAGTTATATTAAGACTACTGCAAGTATAATTTACAATAAGTTTCATCAAAATCGTTAGAGCCGTTTTTGAGAAAATTTGGAAAAACTAAAACCGTTATATGGCAGGTACCCGTTATAGCCGGGCTAATACAAAAATTCGAAATTCTAATCTAGTGAACCACCAAAAAGTGATATATTCGAATTTTGAACTAAATCGGTCAAACGAAACCTACTTTTTTAGTAATGTCAGGTTTGAATAAAATCTCGAAACTTTTTTTTTACACAAAACCAATACTTGCCCTATTGAGCAAGTAAAAAACTAGTAAAACATTCAACGCCTAATCAACTGTCTGTCAAGAATGACAAATGATCGAGTGGGCCTTTTCATGGTAGCTTCCCATTTTTTTTTGTTCTTAAAATATGTGGTATTATCTCCGAATTATAATGATTTGTTTTTCTACATCAACATGATATAAGAATTCTATTTCAATCAATTGTATTACATCTCAAATATAAATAATAATAAAAAGAATCGATCAACGGGTAACACCAAGAAATATACATAATACTAAATTGAAATTCAATTTAAAATCAAAGTAAAGTCTTTCTATATAAAAATAACAAAAAATTACAACATCCATTCAGCTATTCATAATGAAAATTAAGTTTATGCCTTCTACCGGATGGATCCCGGAAATCACTCATCCTTACCTGTTCGAACGCACTCCGCTGTCAAGCAAACCACATTCCGTTGGGCTATCGAAGCGTCTGAAACGAAAGAAGAGAAAAAGAATATTAAACCTTTTAGAACAAAGGAGACTAGAGCAATGAAATAGAGAGAATTTTAAAATATAACATTCGCTTTAATAGGTCTTTGAGGCCAAAGCACTTTCAATGGAGTAGCTCTATGGTTTTATCATCTTGCCTGCTTAACTATCCAACCATGCTTTGCAGCAACAGGTTGAACTTGGTTGGTTGGTTTGGTTCGTGTGTCTTCAGTGATTTTTAGAGGAATAAATTCCATTTATACATATAAGGTTACCAACTGAAATTATTAAAATTATAAAAATAGTTTGAAAAAATTACTATAATAAGATTTCAATTTTGTTCTAACTCATCCGCGTTTATAAGGTTTGAATCTAGGTTCAAATTCGCTTTAACCACGGGTATATAAACTAGGTATACATACATAAGTGGATTGAAAAATCGAATCGAATTCAGATTGAAATTTCGATTTATGTATATGACAGCAAATGACCGTGTTCAGACTGGGAAATTTGAGTCTGGCGTGGTGAGTACTCTCGTGATTACACATTACGGATATGACAGCAACTGACCGTGTTTAGACTGTTAAATTTGAGTCTGGCGTGGTGAGTACTCTCGTGATTACACAGGTCCTCAACTGAGGTGCAGACGCCTCACTTAAAGCGGGTGGAATTATTGTAAAGTGAGACAGTTGTACGACGCGAATTTTTTGCATTTTATAAAAGAAGATAACATTCATAAATTATTTTTAATGCTTCTGTTTGTTTCCTTTTCCAAGAATTCATTTTTTATCACTCTTCGTTTGGCTTAATTATGAAAATACTGCGATGTCAACACATCGGCAGTCAAGTAGATAATAATCAAAATATGAAAAAACTTGAATTTAAAATTGGAACAGTACTCACGCTTCCGATGTTTATAATTTGAAGTAACCTCACGAGAGTACTCACCCCTCATCCCCCTCGCCAACGAACAGTCGTGAGTCCGGTCTCAAATTTCCCAATCAAACACTGTCAATGATATTAAAATTGAATTCATAACGAACATGAAATAATGTAATCAGCTAAAGTTAAATCAGGATTCAATTTCCGAAGTTAAAGAGGTAATAGTTTGTTTTTCTAATAGCCTTTTTTTTTTGCAGGTCCAGGTACACTTGTGTCAAAAAACGACTTCATGTTTACACGTTAGACAGCTAAGTCTAGATTAAAACTGTATTACCGGGACATTTATATGTACGTTACATGGGAATATCAAATTTCGTCGGTAATGATGTGGACTTACCAATGTCATTTTTTGACACAACTCTACTAACTTGCAAAAAAACGCGGCTAATAAACACTCAAAGAAAAGTACATAATATTTAAATAAATTTTAAGAAAATAATTTATTTAAATTTAAAAAAAAAACAAAGTTTTTAAATATAAAATATAAAAAAATATTTACTTGTCTTAGGGCTTGTTTCACAGTCTCTGAGTAAGTTTCGAGTAAGATACTCAGCAATTAAATTCGTTGTTTGCTGTGTATTGTTTTGTTGTTTCCTGACAAAAAAAGTTCTGAATTGCTTAATTGATATTTCGAAACAAGCCCTTAATGATCAACTAAAATTATTACAAACAAATTAAATTTTAAAAATTAATAAAAAACATAGCATGTATTTTTATCCCAGATGGCAACAATAAATAGTCATCTTTTACAAACCCAGAACCCAGCCAAAAACACTTTTTTCTAACTTGGTCTATTTACCTTTCCCTAAAGGGTTTTTCTTAAAAAATCAAATGTTTACTTTTTGCCTATTAGCTGTAACTGTAGTAGATCCTATTCCTTCTGCTAGTAGTCCATAGTAGTCACTCGAAAGGACTCGTCAACAGGATAGATGGACTTCTGAATCATTGATGAGACACAGAAATATGAATAGATATATACGTTTGTCAATAAACGGTGCCACTTTGGTTGTAACCTAACAACTTGTGGGATAAGTTATAAAGTCAAAGGTTTTACACTCTCATTCATTCAGCTGAAATAAGTTTCCTTTCCACAACGGGGACAGTATTATATCAACGAGACGTGGACGCGCTGAAGTGGTACACCCTCCTCGGGGATCTCAGTGTCGTATTACTTATTTATAGGGTGCCCCCCAGAGATGGAAAGAGTCAAGTCAAGTTGAGTAGAGGCAACAGGAACATCCACCAGCACCAGCAGTAGCACCAGGAACGCTATCAATTTATATACATCTATGCTTGCAAAAATGTTACATTAAGTTATAAATATCTGAAAACCATCAACCAACGGTCGGTGGCTGTCGTTAGCGGCAAGAACTTAATATCATGTTGCTATCTATTTTTGAATTTATCAATGAAATTTTAAGTATCTAATAAAAAATATACCCATACATGAATATATGTAGAATGCGATAATATTTAGAATATTGGCTTTATTTTAAAAGGACGTTGTTTTTATTTCATCAGCGGGATATCAACTATTTAAGTGGTGAGTCCCCTTGTTGAAGCTACTTTAATCGGTCATACAGAAAATCAATAATTTCGTTTATGGGATGAGTTCGCTGTATTCTTTAGTAGATTAAGCTTTAAGCATGTTGCGTGGTTGAAATAAAGGATATTAAGGGTACATTTAGGAAAATATTCATTGCTACGAATAAAGTGCTGTAGACTCTTGGGCTCCTTTAATATTTTTTGAATAAAATTTTAGATTAAAATAATGTGGGGAGAACTCGATTTCACATTTCTATAAAAAGGGTTAGTATATATATTGTTCGGATCCATATGGCTATTTCTTTTTTAAAGAAATAGATAGCTATATTTTAATTATTGGAAACATTGTGTTGATGTTAATTTTGCTGCTTCTTCTAAGTGCACGGTGATGTTTTATAATATTCAGCCCTATCGTTGTATCCGTTCGGAATGGAACATTTTTTTTGCAGGATATATTTTTCCAAGCGCACATCTTTCTGGAACGTACTATAGCATTTTGGGTGAAACAGGTATCAAGTGGTTTTTTAGCGCCATTTTTTGAATATTTCATAAATTTTTTTTTATGAAATAGGGCTGATTATCTTTCAAGTAGATTTCCAATATATTTTCACAATAAAAAAAAACTATGAAATTTAAGACCCTGACGAGAGTTCGTAGGTAAGAGGGATGAAGGGTGAATTCTCTCGTGAGGCAGCTTCAAATTATAAAAATCGGAAGCGTGAGTACTGTTCCAATTCCAAATTCAAGTTTTTTCCCATTTTGTTCATTATCTACTTGACTGCCGATGTGTTAACATCGCAGTATTTTCATAATTAAGCTAA
The DNA here is from genome assembly GCA_951217065.1 of Baccha elongata. Taxonomy (NCBI): domain Eukaryota; kingdom Metazoa; phylum Arthropoda; class Insecta; order Diptera; family Syrphidae; genus Baccha; species Baccha elongata. The sequence continues at coordinate 6,691,982 of OX578272.1, forward strand.
ATGCAGAGTGATAGAAACTAAATTCTTAGAAAAGGAAACAAAAAGAAGCATTAATAATAATTTATGGATGTTATCTTCTTTTATAAAAAGCAAAAAAATTGCGTCGTACAACTGTCTCACTTCACAAATATTCCACCCGCTTGAAGAGAGGCGTCCTCAATTGAGGACCTGTGTAATCACGAGAGTACTCACCACGCCAGACTCAAATTTCCCAGTCTAATGGTATATGGCCATCTAATAAAATTTTTAAATAACACATTTGGAGGTTCTTGCATTTACTAGTTGTCTATTCTGTTACCCTGAAAAGAATCCATCTCCTTTAATTTAACATAATGTTTTGGAAAATTCAAACTGTTGTAAGTAATTTTACGATTATTACTTATGTATCACTTTACTTCTTTGCTCTTTAATTGATTTCAAAATTTGCTAACAGTTGTGAAATTTATATTTTAAATAATGTAGCCAATTTAAATGTGAATTAATAATTTAAAAAGGGATTAAGGTATTTTTTCTTCGATTCGAAAACGTGAAAAAGACGAAAAAAAGCAACTAATAATCTTTTCTTTATTGTGCTAATGCAAGCCACAATTTAAATGTACATTTTGTTTCATCTCATTAAGAAAGATTAAAGGTTGTGTATTAACAATAATTATAAATTAATATTTATTTTTAATTGTTATAATGACTCATGAGTAATTAAATAAATTGTCAAGTTTTCACTTGTCATTTTTTTAAATTCAAATTGACATATCCGTAATAATAATAAGCACAATAATAATTGAAATTGTTTTCCAATAAACCGAACAAAACATCGAATCGAGTTTATTTTCAAATTAGCCTGTCAATGCGTATATGTGTGGTGCTGGGATCACCATTTTTGGTCGTCACCCCTTGCTGCGTGTTAACCGCAAATTATTTCAGGTGATTTAGATTTTGTGATTCAACACACACCAACTTCGAAACGTATTCCCCTTGTTTGTTTATTGAATTTAATTGCCAATTTGAATGTTGGCTTAGCAAATTGTTCCAAATATCATGTACCTACATTTTGAGTAAGTAGGTGATTTAATGGCTCGTGCTTCCCAGACGATGAGCTTCCTACATCAAAAACTAATCGGAAAAGCCCACCGAATAATTTAATATAGGGGTGTTCGTTAAAAAACAAACATCGCTGTTTGAGTTTGTTTTTCATCCAGTTATAGTTATAACTACCTTTCAGTCAGTATATTTAACATGATTTATGTTTGCACTTGTCACATGCAAATAATATTCAAAAACGCCTACATGTGGGTTCTTTCTGAACCACTTTCCGACCTACAAATCCTCCCATTCACATTGAGGTGCGCTTTTCACGTGTTTTTTTGTTTGTTTTTGTTTTTAAATGTACATATCTTACTCGTGCATGTATCTTAATTTGCATGTCATGTACTCTGGTACTCGTGCTCTTTTCTCAGAAACAACCATAAATTGATTATATTGACAGATCGCAACACATGTCATTCTTCACTAGTGGCGGTGTATAACGTAATTATTTCATATCTTTCGCTCTACAAGCCATAGTATAGTGGCGTGTAAGTAATTTTGCAATTGCCATATTTGAAGAACAAGTAGTGACTTCCTTGATGTATGAGTACCTTACTCTTGGGCATGCAGAGTATAAGAGTTTCATGGAATATTCAAAGCTATATGGAGTATCTGACAAATGAAATTTCCGATATGTAAATTTATTTTTACTGCTATTGAATATAACTTAAGGCCATATCGAGTGGCAGGAATAGATAGTATCATTTCCATATTTGCTTAAATATTCTGGATGCGTTCAATATTCAGCCAGCAAGTAAATAGTGCTCAAGGCATTTTAAAAAAAACTGTTCATACTGGTTTGATCATAGATATTTAAAGTGTCATCTTATCTTAAAATATTTAAATTGTTTAAACTCAGAGTATTAATTTTTACTTGTCATTATAAATTTATATTATACATAAGCAATCAGGAAAAAATAATTAATTATATAAAATAAGCAACAACCCCATTAAAAACGCTTTAGTTTTATTTTCAAAATGAACATAAACATGAAAGTTTATCCATTTTCAACATGAATGAGTTCCCTATTTAAAGATGGTTCTGTGATGAAAGAAACTAATTTTACCATGAAAATAGGAATTTAAAAATAATAAAGGAACAATAACGAATTTCAGAAATTGCCTTAGTTTTTATAATATGCGAGAGCATAATATTGTCGTTAATATCTAATGGATATAATGAGTACTTAAAGACGTTAGTTTTTAAGTGATATTTAACACATATAACGTCACTGCAGCAGTTAAATTTTAGTTTTAAAAGACAAACTTTTTGATACATTTCCCGTCCTATATGCGTGGATAATCTGTGACGAGGAATATACAACAACAAGCTTTTTGGGTTGCACGTCGGTGACATGGATCTGACCAGAAACTTGAGAAACAAACTGCTCGGATCGTTAAGTTATGATGTAAAGAAGTGTACCCAGAAAAACACAAACACTAACGATTTGATAAGCTGAAGATTGTTGGACGCAACAACAAATCTAAGCTTCTACAATATTAACTATCACTGCCTAACGTGTAATTTAGAAACTAAATTGTGTACACTACGGCGTATACGGACTTTTTTTGAGTTTAATATCTTCCACTTACCAAGGAATAATTTTCATCTAGATCTTTCTTTTTATGTATTTATTAGGCAACTTCAGGAATCACTACAATCTCTTCCAGTGGTCTAAGTTAAAGATCCGTTTTCTTGAATCACAATCTTTATTTTCTATTTGCCAGAGAAGCTTTTGATTATACATAGTCGGTCGTTTGAACATGTAAGATTCTCTTTAACGCAACAAAATGTTCTAAAAATCTACATACATACGTACAAGTGATCATGGATATGTACAAGAAAGTCGGAGTTACAGAAGAATTCTTATTTGTAGTGTACACAAAGGAAGAGTCATGCATGGGTATTATTATCTTCATTATAGTTAGGAAACTCAATTATGCTGCTCATACGATCCACACAACATATTTTGGCAAAAGTCATCCTCATCACCCTAGAGAAGATGCAAGTATATAGAAACGAAAAAGGAATGCAGTAACAAAAGCACGTATGAAAATTTTTTTTATTATGGTTGAGCTTTAACGTTTCTTGTTTGACGCCGGAAATCAAAATTGAATTATTTAGAATATTAAATGTTGCAACTGTTTCATTATAATTTAGTTGAAAATGGGAAAAAGAAACTATTAACAATTATATTTTTTTTTGCAACAAAAAATCTACCACAAACTTTCACAATTTCGCTTCCCGGCATCAAAATGACGAATGGAAACTGGCAAATAACAACGAACCGTCTATAATCACCATAGTACGTACCTGACAGAGAGACGAAACACGTCACGTACGAAAAATAGGACTGGTGTAATCAGGGTCTATCAGAAGATCCTAACATTTTTGAAAATGGCGGCAAGTGTCGGCTTTACTTTGACATTTGCAAAAATTACTCCATTCTCCGATAGGTGAATGAGATGATGATGAAGTATATATTGAAATACCAATCCGAACCGGCCAACCCCACAGACGGATCCTCAAGCTGAAGTTAAAACATGGGAGGAGGTGTTATTCCATTCGAAATATTTAATAGGGTCGTTGTCTTCTTTTAGGACGATTTAAATTTAATTGGATGATAAAAAAAACTCCCAGTCATTACCATGCAGGTAATGATGGCTTTCAGAATTTTAAATTTTGTGAAATGAAGTACAGTACCCTTATTGTGATATGTAAATTACTGGCAGCTATCATTAAATTGCCTCTCCGATCAATTTTTCTGTTCGCAGTCAAAAACAAAAAAGCATTCTTAAAGTTTTTTAATCTAACAATATGTTAATCAATATAGGCAAACAAATGCTTGGCACTTTCAGTTTACACGTATTTATTCAACCAAGAAAATTGTGTATTTTTTTACCTGTCCCCAAACATGGCCAATTTAATTAAAACTTATCAGGATCATAAACATATTTAAGTACTTCCATGTGCTATATAGTCTGAACTCTTCGACACATGTTTATTTATTGAATATCTGTTTAATAACAACAACATACCCAAAGATTACAAAAAGAGGTATCTAGTCTTCTGCGTTAACTTTTAATCTATGTTTACCAGCAAAATTGATAAACAAACTCTAATCTGAAATTCAAATGCGTTGCAAAAAAAAAATATACCCGCGATAGCCAAATAGATAGGATGACGCGCATACACTCAAAATATATAGTAAAATAGATCCAAAGAGATAACTATAACGTAATAAAAGATAGGCAATATGGTTTTATACACTATACGTCACAATATTTTTCAATATTAAATACTCACCATTTTGAGCATTAATAATGCTGTTTCTATTACTGCTACTGTGGCTGGTACTTGTACATCGATAGCTTCCGGCAAAGTAGATTGCTAATGCTCCAATCGCTGCCCCGAAGACCATAAACGAAACAGCCAACACCAATAGCCTACGTCGCAGAGTGGACTCCTTGAAAAAACAATCGCTTGTATTGGCCGGTTGAGTTAACCCCGATGCGTTGTGAAGTGATGTCCTTGGGACATTTGACCCAGCTCCGAAGTGAACAATTGTCGGCGCTTTATTATTCAATGGTCCATTATTCACAACCGCGTTACCAAGGTTAATTGTCTGCGTTGGACCGGTTGTGGTGCTCCCTCCACCCAAAAGTGGTGATGTCGTTGTGCCATCGTGAGACGCATCTTCTTCCAAGCCACATCCACCACCGCCACCATTGCTGCCATTTTCATTAGAGTGTGGCGCCCTAAGATAGCCGTTATTTAGTGTTTTTTCCGGCATTTTTATTTTATCTGATTTGTCTTTATTAGCTTGAAGTTAGTTGTGTTTTTCTTTGCTTAGCTGTCAGGTTTTAGTTCTTCATTTTTTTGTTCTTATTTAATATCACACAATGGACTTGTCTATACATACATACGCATTTTATATAAATTTTAATGAAATGTATAGTGGTTGTTGTCTATATAATGATAGCTGGAAAAAAATTAATGCACTTTGAAACACTAATGGAAACACTACACTGCAGCAATGTTAATTAAGTGTGTCCACTTTAATGAGTAGCAACGTGATTCCTTTGCTCAAAGAATAATAATTACATTCTTCTTTTCTAGCAGGAAAAGGAACCAGTGACATGTTTATAGCAAAAAGGATATGAAGACAAAGTAAAACAAAACAAATTGCACTGCACAGTATACACTGTTTGATCCTTTTACGTGAGTCGTTGGAATTTATAAATCCCGGCGTTTTTTTGTTTGTTTGCAGAGTCAATAAAGCTGGCAAGACAGAATTGCTTTTCACATCCTCATCGATATTTTGTGGTGTTAATGACATGAATGGCTGATCGGCATGGGCAAACTGTCCTTTAGACTAGATGGCGGATATAGCCTGGAATAATAAAAATTAAAAACAGTTTGAAGAAAAATTCATTATCAGAGTGAAATAGGTATACGTAAAACTATACAGATGTTTGATTTATAGTTTTTTATAAGTTTTAATTTTTGAGTGCTTAACAAATTGCGACAAACATATAAACCTGATTCGTTAATTCTCCATTCCTATTTAGGTAATTTATTATAATCTAATTTCTCAAAGGAATATAATTGTGTTTGGAGTATTTTCAGAGAGGGTAGTTCGCCTTCTTATATCTGGAAAAGTGGTAACCTTTCCCATATGTTTTTGTCTTTTGTGCACGTAAATGATCGGGCGAAAGAGCGCTTCCTCCTGGTAAAGGTCAGTGTTAAATGTTTGTATAATTAGCCGCGTTTTTTTGCAAGTCTTTATAGAATTGACGTAAAATACGACATTGCTAGCTCACACCAATACCGACAAAATTTACGTTTTTAAATAACATACAGGTAGTTGTGCCGGTAATACAGTTTTTGTTATGACTTATCAAATAAGTTCCGATAATTATCTGGAGATAGCTAAGTCCACATGGATTTACGTTGTTTTTTTTTGTCACGTGCGTGTAAAATGTAAATAAAAAAAGATTATCGTCTTAGAAGAATCCTACATTGGCAAAAAAGAAACTGCCTTCCCATTACATAAGTATAAGCGCCACATTTCGATGCGCTGTGACAATATCTTTAGATTAGTGAAGTACGTAGCATCTCTTTTTGGTTTTGATAGGGGGCCGGTGATATTGTCGTTTCGACGCTTTCAACCAATTCATAATAATTAAAATTTCTTTAGTTTAGTCAAGTGGTTTGTACAAGACAGCTGATTACCCAATGAACTTTCTGGACAAGGTAAGATGGTTCCTACGTCTGGAAGAGGTGACATCAACAGACAATTGGTATCGTTTAATTCAACCCATTTATTTAAACAATTGAGTAAAGTTTGATCTGTCACTGAAAATCACTTGAATCAGCTCCAGTGAGAGAACAACTCAACAAATTTAAAGATTCCTTAAATTTTTGATCAACTCATCCTTAAAATAATTTTGACACTTTGTGGCTTCACAGAAATTATATACACTATTTTCATTTCGTCCATAAATTGTTTACTTAGACCTGTCACTAGAAAGCACTTAAATTGGAAATCTTTTGAGTAATAGAGTTCCATTCAAATGTCTTAACTCTCTTAAAATATATAAAAAAAACGCGAAACAAATTGAAGCACTTTGAATTTTAATTAAACATTCCAAATTGTTTTGTGCCAAAAGAAAATGAACATTCCTTCTTCAGACTTCAAATCACTCATTGTCAAAAATTATCATTGCTATTCCGTCACAGTTCGACGTCGCCGCCGTGCCGGTTATACATTGTGAACGCCCCTCAAATAAAGTAATTCTATTTTGATTGTGATGTTAACAAAAGATGACAGACACGCAATAATTTGTTACAAAACTTGCGTGCTACCTCACGCTTTTTCGGTTGTAAACAGACATTCATGAACCGTTAGAAAAAATCAAACATCAAACGGACACGGAAAGAAATTTTAAACACGACGGAAATACATACAACCAACTGGGGTGACCGGCGAAACCAAACCTTGATCGTGGGTAAAATAATTGTATATGACCTTGAAAAATGTCGTCGTCAATTACTTACTTACGACAAAAGATAAAATTGGCTAAGATGTCATTCGTTGCCATTTTGTGATGTTTCAAATGTACCGTCAAACGCGAAAAGGTAAATTATACTGACTGTGTGACGATGACGACAAGAATTTATCATCTTGGTTTGGTAATTTGGCTAACATCCATTTAGTGGTTGGCGCGCGTGATGCAGACGCTAAATTTGTGTTTGCTGTTAGTATTTATATTTTTGTAAGAGGTTGTCACTGTAAACAGAAAGTACCTATACCTACTTAATTTGAAAAAGCTTTCGTGAGTTAAGGGATTATTAGTTGTAACAAATAATTTGGGGGTGTTTTTCATACCTGCTTATTATCTTTACTAATTGAATGTTTCTCTTTTGTATTCTGACAACAGTTGTAACAAAATAATATATGCTTATACAAATTGAAAAAGTTCAACGTATTATTATTGATAACTGGATCTAGATCTTATTAATAATCTCTAGAATATGTCAGGAAAAACAGGGGTATTTTTTACGATTACGAATAGGTATAATTGTGGTTAAATATTATTGACAAAAATGTAAAAGACCAAAAGTGATACATGCGTTGGCAAACGGAAAGATCTGGAATAAATAATATAATGGCCTCCACAAGAAATACGGATATTTGTTTCCGTGCAGTTAAAATAAGTTGTTTATTTTTTTTTACAATAAACAGGAAAAAAAACCTTTTTTCTGCGTAAGGGTTATAATTTTTATTGTACATATTTAAATTAAATTAGATCAACACAAATAATATCAAATAGAATTATGGAATCTGCTGAAAGATAATAGAGAGACAAATTTAAACAACGAAAATGAGTATATTTGTACTAAAAAAAACCAAAGCAGTGGATTTAGACACAAAATCTTACATGTTTTTTTACGACACCAGCATTCAGCTGACATCATATATAGAATTATTCAAAACTGGGAAGGCTTTTCTAGTTGATGAAAATAGATTCTTAACACGGGAAAGTTGTGGTTTTATTCAAGGTCATTAACATGAAGAATAAGAACAAATAACAACAATGAACGGCATTATGTCAAATGCACTAAAGAACGATCGAATTTATAGTCCAAGCTTAAAACCTGTAGATAAATATGTTCAAGTGCAACAACAAAAATGGAAGACCCTTTCATGAATCATTAATTCGAAGTTCATGCGAATGTAATGCCCGATCGGAAAACATCTAAGAAGTTTTGATGCGCTCATAATATAGATAAAGTGACAATATCATTAATTGTGTATGATAAAGTTTTTTTGTTTTGTTTTAACTTTTTAGTAAATTAAGAAAAACCTTGTGATTTCTATTACATAAAAACACTTTTTATAAAAAAAATATAAAAAAGCCTTTGGAGGAGATGTGTTGTTTCTCAACATGAATGTTTCCTGGGTTAGCTTTTACTTTTGCGCACAAAACAATCTTACAGTCGGAAATGAAAAAATAAATGTATTATTTTTGTATGTAAGATTCTGAAAATGTATCACCTACGTCTTGTTAGTTTTACAAAAACTGAGGTTCTTGCAATTGAAGAGTCCAGAGGTAAAAACGGCACAAGTCCACTTTTTTTTTTAAATCTAGACAAATAATGACATCTTGTAGTATACTATATGATGTACTATTAACTTTTTGAAAAAAGTATATGATTCAAGCAAAAAATAAAATTAAAACATACCATTTATTGAAAAATTCAACGTTCACCGATAATTCCGAAAAAAAGAGACGATGAATTTCCACTGATAAACACTTTATTACGATGGAAAAATGACACAAGTCAGGTAATTTTTATTCACTAAAAAAATTAATTTATGTGTTTTGGGTCTTAGAACATCATGTGCAATAAAACTGTTTCTTTCAATTTTATATTTTCCATTAAATATAACCGGAATTATGTAAATTAACTTCTAAATTCATTTTTCTCGAATCATTTTGAATGGACTTGTGCCGTTTTTCTCCTGGTCCCTTCAATTGTTATGCTGAATTCAAATGACTTATATAAAATTAACTTAATCATGATGAATATGATACCATTGGAAAATATTTCACCTAACTTAGACGGACCATCAACCACAAACCACGGGTCACTTTTACTTTTATTTCATGTTATTTTGAGAGACATATAAATTGGTGAAGAGAGTTAATATAATTGAATTCTATTAACTTAAAACAAGCATCATCTTCATTATGAATAAAGCGTGAGTTCCAGAACGAAATAAATGCATTCAACGTGTGAGAGATTGTTTCAACGCTAGCTTACGCAAAATCTATTCAATTAAGCAAACAATGAACTATATATTTCATAATTTTGTAATACAACAACTGTAACCTTTGCAAGAATTGTAATTTACGCATCAAGTTTTTCTTAAACTATTTATCAAATTTCTCAACATTCACTGATAAATGAACACTCAAGAATTGAAGAAACGAATATTAATAGAAAAAAAATATGGGTTTTCAACATTTTAAAAGCAACAGCTCAAAAGATTTGACACACAAAGTTTATTTTTGCATCTTCACAACTGCGTTACATTCAAAGATATATTTTCATGTGATATTATAAAAAATATATCTTAAAATTAGCCACGCAAATTGAATTTTACATACAAATGTTTAAAATTAAAATCTTTATAAAATTATTCTTACTTTGGAAAGCTATTTTTGGATACATTGGAAATCAAGCTAATCTTTAGCCTAACATTACCTTTTTACAGTCCGTTAATAACTTTCATCGTTGCTGTTATTTTTCACACTTATAATATTTTTGAGAATTACAAATGCAACGTGAAGAATAGCATTAATTTACATTTATACTCTTATTGTTTTATGCACAGTACACTATGGCGTATGTGTAATTTTTTTCTGAGTATTTTTAAATGGCTCACATATGTAAATATTCAAATTATCATAGATTTTTAAACACCAACGAAACAGCATAACAACGCGCGTTAACTAAGTAAATACTATCAATTAAAAATCAAAAACAAAATTATTTTGGCATGTCAAATGGTGATTCTAACTCATCTTAAAATGATAAGTTACTATATCTCATACCAATTCATTTAACTTGCATTATACAATACAAAAAAAATCAAAAATCATAAAATAATATCAGTTTTACGTAATTACCTTTATTTAGCCGTAAAATCTTGGGAAGAAGAAAGTTATTTGTCACAAAAAAAAAAGAAAAATGTTCCTATACAAAAAATATTAAATTACGATCATGGTCAACATGTTAAGTATTTCGATACTATCTCTTTGCACAGTTCACTTCATTTCAGAATTCACTTCAATTTGAATTAATTTAAAAAAATGCAAAAAATACAAAAACAAAAAATGCCCAAAAACTTGTTTTATTTTTTAAATTCCAAGCATACTTCAACACACATATGTATATTATTATGGTAATAAAACGAAACACAACACACTGTTTAACTCGTTTCGCGGTTATTTATCTATTTTCGTTTTTTTGTTACACAAGTAAAAATAAAATTTGCAAAAAAAAAGAACACCTTAAATCGTTTTCCAATATCTCAGTTTATTTGCATAAGATGCACATAAACTCTGAACCACGTTCTTTAACTCACTATGTAGAAGTCCAAATTAACACACAAAATTGACTGTGCACGACTTTAAAGGGTGCTAATCGTTAACAAGTTATTTGTTTGTTTCGGAATATATTGTTATTTTTGCCTCCTCCAGAGTGCAATGATACTGCATCAAGAAAAAAAAAATAAATAAAGGTGTTTAAATGGCTTTCAAAAAAAAGTCCTAAACGAGCATCAAACCACTCTTCATGAGTATATTGTCAACTGACATAAAAAAATATGTTGTATCAGAATCTTGAATGCAAACTACCTTAAGCAACGATAAAATATTCATAAAATTATCGAAATAATATTCGGCACACGGTGCGAACTGCGAACCGGCTCTGGTAGGTAATCGCCGCCAGGAGATTTATTCAAAACCACGTTAAAGGTAAGCATTCACCATAAGATGTGCGATTTAAAAGATTCACCAAAAAAAGAAAAAAAAATTGAAATGCGGTTAAAACTGCTTAACCCGAACACACCAAAGACACAAATGAGACTGCTCCGGATTTTGGGTTGCGATTGACTTTAACAACGAAATTCACATGCGAAACAATCCGAAGAATAAAGTTGATGAGAAGTTAACCAACTTCTGGAGCACACTGACCAAGTTAACTATGTGTCCTTAGCTTTTAAACTGATATCGTCTGAGCTTTGACTGTTGGTTTGCTGTCGGTATGGTAGTTGCGCATGTTCCTACAACAAGTTTAGAAAGTGACATAATTTAGAACGAGCAAACGGCAACATAAGAACGTTGTGGCTTCTACCAGATAAAACCGACGACTTTAAATGTATAATGTCGCCGCCACTGCCACGCAAGCCGGTTAACTGGGTTCTATCTATCAATGAAATATATTATTTTAATCTGAAAACTATCTATTCTATAGCTACAACGATAGGAACTATATATGTACATGCATATATCAGCTTTGTGTGATATTAGATTTCATTAAAAAAATAATATTGGTTTGTCAGTCAAAAACTCAAGTTGCTGGACATGGTGGGAACGCCGTAAGGGTATGTATGTTGGGGAGCTTATTTTTTGGCGCAAATTGTATTGAATTGACTTTTGTTTAAAGTGCGTCCTTTGGGCGACATTTTGAGCCTATGGATATATTATAATGTTGTCTATGTGATTGGATATTTTACTTCAGCAGGCGAGTTTTAAATTAATATGTACAAAGTATTTAAAGACTATCAAGGGGAACGTAAAAAAGGGGTTACTTGACCAGGATTAACAAGCTCGATTTACTTAGTCTAGCATATTTTTTGAGGTTTCTCACTTGCAGTGAAATATCCTTAATCCACTTACAGTATTGAAAAATAAATCTAATGAAGTATATTTTTTTAACTTTAAAAACCTTAAAAAATGTCAAAGTTTTAATTCAAAGTTGCTTTTCCAAATAAACTTTATCTAACTTTTCATTTTGTATCCTACGACCGACCAACCGACGATGTTCGTTAGCTGACTCGTAACAAAACTATCTGTTTGCATTGAAGAATAAAAGAGGAAGGGGAAGAAATACTTAACGTTTGGTAAGGATATATTTTGGAATAGAGAGATTCATTATGGGTCCTCGGTTTTCTTGTAAGATAGTAAGCATTTGTTTTTTTTTTCTTTTTCTTTGAAAATGCAGGTATGTACATATTTGTTTTAGTATTGTATCTGGGGTTTCTTTGAGCAGTCATTAATCAACGGAAGCAATTCAAATGGAACAATTAAAGCTGATTAGTTCGTGAAATAAGTTTGTATGAGATGTCCTTGATATGGTATTTGTATTGTATTTTTTTTTTACTTTTTGCGAAGTAAAGTTTATTTGATTTGGTTTTTAGTTCGGTATTGCTTCTAAGAGTAAATATGTAAGTATTTTTGATTAAAATTATATTCTATCTTTTCCCATAACAAAACTAGACAAATCATTATTATAAGGTCTTCTTATTTGTTTGTTTTATGTTAATAAGAAGTGGAATGTTTATATCAAAATGTGGGACTTCGAGATCTATCTTTATCTTGCAAGAAATAAAATTCTAATTTGGACAGGGTAAACAAAGAAATTGGTTTAAAATAGTAACTTTAATTTTTTTTTAACATACGTATAGATAATTATGTCATTTTTAGAGATCAATTAATCATCAAGAACTACTCATGGAATACTATGAAAACTACATTTTAATAAATCTAAACTTTTAATTTGTACAAAATTAGAGAGAATGAAAATGGCCAAAGTGGGCTCCTTAAAATAAAATTGTACTGTCAAAGTTGCTGTATTGGAGTGCCTCTTCGAACAAGATTTCAGCATTGCTAGTCGAGACCTGTCAAATGCTAATATAGAATTTATGGTGTACTATCTTATTATTCAATAGAAAGTCACAGATGGTAAACGCCAGTACCTATACTGGTTAAATTCATAAAACACATACTTAAGCTAATTGTTACAAAAATTCTTCTGAAGGATTTAGATTTTCTAAGCAAGGGATACCCACAGCTGTAGGTTGTTAAAATGTACAAAGCGGCAAGTGGAATATTCAAAAATTGTAAATCCAAATCCTTCTGCATAAATCGTGCCAAATAAATTGAAAATGAGACTCTCTCAAATTACATTTTGAGACTACGAAAGAACGATTTTCACTTCCTCCTAAAATATATTTATGGCACGAGTACGATAACTTTGGCGCCAAGAATTGATATCTGTTTTTTGTAGAACAGATCAATACAAGCATTTTTTACTATGGGTGGGGGTCTATCTTCCTCCGTTTCAGCAGGAGAGCTTCTATAACTTATTTGAATCTCCTAGATAGAATTCAGAAAAGAGATTTAAAAATGATAGGGGACACGAAAATAACGAAAACATTTGTGTCACTTGAACACTGCCGAAATGTTTCTTGCCTCTTTTTATTTTATCGCTTTTTTTATAAAAAGTGCTCCGCCGAAATAGCCAGTTGCGTTCCTCCCCCGAAACAATTCAACCGCAATACTCGTACTGCAAGGAATGCCCACCAGTTCACCCTTGAGCCCAACTTCGGACGAACAGTTAAGTACAGAGATTCTTTTTTTAGCCGCACTACACGAATGTGGAATGCTTTACCCGACTCTGTTTTTCCCCTCCATTTTAATCTTCAAACATTCAAAACCAATTTGCATCGGTATCTCCTTTCAACCCCTATCCAAATTTCCTAAACGGTCATACTGTGTTAATCATATAAAGGGTAGTTGCCATAAAAGTTTAACAGAATTAGGGCCTACTTATATATTTAATGGGTTCCGTGAAGCTTTATAAGTTATAAACTACATATCATTTCAAGTAATGAAGGTGTTTAATTTAGAATTTTCTATTGAAATTGTTGTTTAAATATTTTGAAGAGTATACCAAACACTCATATTGTGAAGATAGGCATAGGCATACATATACATATGTAAATATATTCAAATGCGAAATTTTATTATAAAGTTTTTGATAAAAAAACGTTATTTATTCTATGAATAATAAAAAATTATAGATAAAGATACTTTTTTTATATTGATAAGTAAAGAATTCAAGTACAGATTATCATTCAATCTGGCAATAATCTTAAATATTGTAATTTATCAAAAAATTAACAGAGATATTGAAAAGTTTTCTCTTCGAAAGAAAACGGATGCGTATAGCAATATAATGGTTGAACAACATAACACAATTAATTTCAATCATTTTCTTAATACAAAAACCGCCATAGATATAGCACTTTCTTTCTTCCTCACCTCTATTTTCGAATGTTTTATTCAATGTGTCCCTTACGCAGTTCAAAAAAGTTGTGTGTCATCTCCTCCCTGGTACACTAAAGAGTTGCGTGTTCTTCGCAATTTGAGGAACAAGTTGTGGAAAACTTACATACGATTTCCAACCCCCTTCAACTATGTGTATTACCAAGAAGCTTCGGCCAATTTTTCCACCCTTTGCGAATCTCTTTACCTCGAATATCTAGACAAAATGCAAGCCTGTCTCATCTCCCAACCGAAGCGGTTCTACCAATTCATCAATGTTAAGCGGAAATCCGACGGTCTTCCTTCTTTTTTCAATTTCCACGGAACATCGTCCTCTGACCCTCAAGTGATAGCCAACCTCTTTGCTACTTTCTTCAGTCAATCGTACAGTGATACCTTAAATGAACCCGACCTTGATTATCACAAGTTCCTGTTGTATAGTTCACACACGTCTTTTGTCTCTCTCGAAATTAGTTCTCAAATGGTCGTTGACAAAATCAATTCACTCAATGACTTTTCCCCTGGCCCTGATGGCATCCCAGCTATTTTTCTTAAAAGATGTGTTAACGTTCTCTGCGAACCCCTCACCAATCTCTTCCGACTGTCGCTTTCACAAGTAGTCTTCCCGTCTTTATGGAAAAGCTCTTTCATATTTCCAATTCATAAAAAAGGTAACAAAAACGATATTTCAAACTATCGTCCGATTGCCAAACTCTCATCCAACCCCAAGCTCTTTGAAAGTTTAGTTTATGATTCTCTGTACATTCATTGTAAATCGATTGTTTCCCCTTTCCAGCACGGATTCTTAAAAGGTAGGTCCACAACCACTAATCTTACCCAATTTGTTACTATGACACTCTGTGCTTTGGAAAAAGGATTCGAGGTCGATGTCATAACCACTGACTACAGCAAAGCATAAAAAAATCTGTCATAAAATCATATATGTAAAGCTAGAAGCATATGGTTTTCCACCATCGTTTATTCATTGGGTCAAATCCTATTTAGAGAATCGTACATATAGAGTTGTTTTTAGGTGTGCGGTCTGCAATCCTATCTTTGCCACATCAGGTGTTCCTCAAGGCAGCCATCTTGGGCCACTCTTGTTTGTTTTGGCCATTAATGATGTTAGCAGTATAATCAACTACTCAAAACTGTTTATTTACGCAGACGACATCAAAATAACGAAAGTAATTTCTACTTCTTCTGATTCTTCACTGCTTCAACAAGACCTTGACTCATTCCTCACTTGGTGCAACAAAAATTTCTTAGACCTAAATATTAGTAAATGTCAATCAATGACTTTCTCCCGCAAACGCCTACCCTCACTCCCAAGAATTTACCACTTTTGCAATTTACCAATACCCCTTGTTTCTTCTATACGCGATCTCGGTATTATATGTGATAAAGAGCTCAATTTTCGCACTCATATCGATTCAATTATCGCAAAATCAAATTCCTCCCTCGGGTTTATCAAGCGCTGGTCTAAAGAATTTTCGAATCCCTACGTAACCAAATCACTCTACACCACCTATGTCAGACCTATTTTTCTTGAGTATGCCTGTCAGGTTTGGTCTCCCTATCAAATTTCCCACTCACATAGAATTGAAGCCGTACAGCGAAGGTTTCTACGCTTTGCACTGCGCAGTTTCCCTTGATCAGATCCCTTAATCTTGCCCCCCTACGAAGATCGCTTACAATTAATAAACCTAAACTCCCTTGCCAAGCGCCGCAAAGTAGCTGACATACTTTTTATACATCAAATCATCACTGGCGCTATAGATTCTTCTATGCTCCTCGAATTGATCCACATCAATACTAATCCATACCACCTAAGATCAGTTCCTTTCTTCCACCTCACTACTCATCGTACCAATTATGGCCATTTCAACCCGATCACCAGAATGCTACGCCTAGCCAACAGTGCACATGCACTTAATATCCTAGATTTTTCCCACAGCTTATCCTCCCTCAGAAGAGACCTATACGCTAAACTCCCATAAACATTCCATTGTTTTTGAGTTAGAAAAAAAAAATGTAAATATCTTCAATTATTATTTTATTTTTATTATCATTATTGTAAATATTGTTATTTTATCTGCTTGAATTAAGCCAAATAAATAAATAAACAATGAACAAAAAAAACCTTTAGATCATATTAATTAATCTAAACCATTCATCAATCACCAAACCCTGTCCAATTTAGATATTGATGGATATGAAGTATATTATGGCTTTTTTTTATTTAAAGCACTTCAAAAGTAAGTGATCGCAAATCATCGTTTTTATCTGTATTCATATGTTAGAGTTTTTATAAGCATAAGTGTATAATGTATATACTTAAAATTAATTGTTGTATGACAATTAAAAGACATATGAAATGTTATGATTTATTATGCCATAAAACAATTTTTATCATTCATTGTCACTAAATAAGTTGTATTATTTTCAAATTTCAAAATTTGCTAACCATAAAATAATTTGTAGTAATTGCTTAACACAGAGCCATGAATAGTCAATAACCAAAAACAACAATCAGCAAAGCCACAGTCAATTTCCTTAACCGATTCCGACCCAGATAAACACACTGCGGAGACAAAACTAAATATTTGGAAAATCATAAAACGGAACGAAATTCACCGGGTTAGCTATTTGTGTACCTATATCTAAGTTATTTGCGAAATACTTTTGAAACCAATAATTACCATTTAAAAAAATTGTTTCTTGTAGTGCTGAGTTAAATTTTATCTGGTATTTATCTTCGGTCTTGTGTATTTTATTTAAAAAAATCTTTCTCAAAATGTAGATTTTTAGCAGTACCTATATAGGTACTGCTGATGGAGCTGGTTGGAGAGACATGATGGTTGAGGCCGTAGTCCATCCTGGACTGTAAGCGCCATCTTAAGTAAGTAAGTAGGTACCCAAAATAGATGGTTGATATTTAAAAGTATTTCTATAGACAACCATTAATATCTGATAAGGTTCGACCGAAGACTACAGAAAATCGGAAATCACATGTAGTTGAAATCATGTCAGTAGTCCTTACATTTTTTTAAATACTTTTTCTACGTAATTTAAGTTAGGATGATTATAATTTACATGAATTATTAAATAAAAATATAAATAAATATTCAATAAATTACTAAAAAAGGTGTGAACAAAAAGTAGAAAGGTTTAATTAATACAATTAGTGCAAGTTGATTGGGGTGTTTTTTGACAGATTAATTTCTTCTTCACATTTTTTTCTTAAAAAAAATATAAAGCAAAACTTTATACTAGCGTAGGAAACCTTCCTCTTCCTTTGATGACTGGTAAAATGCATATACACATAAACTTCACACAACAGAAATTACAGAAAATGTATACTCGTTAAAATATCTTTTTTATGCCATGTCTTAACATTTCGACAATATTATGAAAGTCTCACATTCTCTTATTTTCAATCAGAAATCAATAAAGTTATCATAATTTGTTTATATTCAAAATAAACTGACCATATTGTCGACTTCCGGTCTTCCGGTGGAGCAATATATACATTCAGTTTTGAAAGCACTGTTGTAACCGCTCTACTATACCGACAAATAAACCATCTGATTTCTCTACATTTTTTTCACCGTCATTTTGACAGCTCATAAAAATTCTATTTCGTGAATATTTGTTTATTTTGTGTTCGTTGTTCTTGCTCATTTCATATCTAAAATTTTCTCTTGTTTTATAATTAAATTCACAAATTTCCGTACTTTTTTGATTTGAAAAATTAGAAAATGCTTTTCAAAATCTCTCTTATAACTGCCTTCTTCTATATTTCTATTATATTGGCCGAAGTCGAACACAAATGTTCGGATTTGAAGCGCCATGAAATCGAACACCATCTGTCCACGAAGACTCCCTACCGTGTAGTGGCGAATAGAGATGAAACAAAATTTGAATACCCAGGTAAAAAAACTTTTGTTTATTTCATTAGAAAATTAATTTTTAAATAAACAAAATAAACTATCATCATTTAAGAATGCAAAGCAACGAGAATTTGGTCAGTTATTCGTCATGGGGCACGCAATCCAAGCACAATAATCATTCGCAAGGCCAAAGAAAATCTTACACGAATAAAACAAAGAATTCTCAACAATGCTCACACTCGCTTTTGTCCGCACGAAATAGCGATGTTTAAATTTTGGTACTTCAATGTCAGTGCTGAGGAAGAAAAGTATTTAGTTGCGGAGGGCGAGGACGAATTGATTGAGCTTGCCGAACGAATGCAGAAGCGTTTCCCTCATATTTTAAAAGATACTTATGATCCAGATATGTACTTATTTAAATATACTGCCACGCAAAGAACCCTTAAAAGTGCGGAAAGTTTTGCAACTGGCCTATTCGGTAGACATCGAATCAGCGACATAGAATATCCAGAAGCCCTTCACAAGGATCCAATATTACGGGTGAGTTAACGATATTATATAAATATGTACCTACATAATTTTAAATACGAATCAACTCCAAAAATATTCGAAATTAGTGTTAAATATGAAATAAAAACCGATGTAATAAAAATAAAAGTACCTATCTGTATGTCTATATACAAATGCATACTTGTTAGTGCGAACGAATACTACCATTTAAACAATTTAAAATTGCATTTGTAACTGAAAAGAATTATTAATTTACACATTTCTAAAGACTTCAAAAGTGATTTCAATAATTTAAGCTTTAAAGTTGCAATTTAATTATTTCTTCTTCGCCATTTCCGACGATGAACTTTAATGTTTTCGTTTACTCAGCAGTTAGGTACCTATTATTTGTGTTCAAAAGATTCAACACTCGTCCTACGGATGGAGATTAAAAAAAACATTAAAATGTCGTAATAAAATTAAAAAAGTAATTTGACGTTGTTGAACATAAAATTTTATTTTAAATTCGTAGTCAAAAATAAAACCACACTTATTATTAGTTAGAGGCCTTAAATTTACCACTGAACCGTTTTCATCAAGACATTTGATACTCTTGAAGAATTTGTCATTTCCTCACAAGGTGTTAAGGTGAAATTGAACCGAGACCTCTTACGGGAGAGTAACAACTACCACGGTTGTGGTAGTTTGTTCCTCTTTTCGACAATATGAAATATTTTTTTTTTTTATCGAATATAGAAAATTAAATGTCCACCAACTTAATACTTCGCTTACGCGATGGTTGAAGCCATCATCATAGGTTTCTATTAATCATCGATATTTGACGATTTTGCTCTTAGGAAACACTTCTTCTTTTTCCGATGATGTTGATGATTTCAACAAGAGCCAAAACATTCCTACTTCACCTAACGATCTGCTTGTGGGGTTCGAAGTTTTGACCTTAGAAAACTTCTACAAACGTCCTGGTTTTGGATTTTTCCATTTCTGATGCAAAATGAATGCTGGTGTCCAATCCATATTATGTTTGTTCAAGGAATTTTTGGGTCTGCCTTTCCTTAAGAGGTCGTTTTACTTTCTTTTAAATATCGGTATTATATGCAAGTATTTAGGATCATTACTTATTTTATCTCCTACATCAGCAAAAAATAAATTATTCGATTTTGGGTCCGTCACGTTACCATTTTTGTCAATTTATTTCCTTTTTTCGGCGTTATTCTCGATCTCTTTTCTTACAAATAAATTATTCATAAAAATTATCTAAAGATTCAACCGTGTCATGTCTTCAAAAGATATGCATAGATTTGTAAGATCTTGAAAATTTATTTTTCTACAAATCTTTTAGAAAAAAATAATGCACCAATTTTTCTCTTTGTACTCAATATACACTTTAAATTAGTTTTATACATCTGTATATGGATTGGAGTACCCTTCTATCAAAGAATAAAAGAGTTTCGCTCTTTCAATTTCTTAATTTTTTTTACGGATTTTGTTGGCAAGAATTGTTCCGGCCCTATAGGTCTTTTTCTTGTCTATGACTAATAATAATGAGTTTTTTTATTTGCTTATAGGCTTTATAGGAGAGGACATATCTACCAACTTTTATTAAATTTTGAAGGCACTTCAAAAATTTTGATAAATATTGAAATTTAGTACTTTAAAACTCAATAGTTTTTTAAACTGTTCAACTTTTAACTGATAAGTTTTAAGTTTCTTTCATAGATTTATACAACATCAAATTTCATTGTTTTAAATTAAAAGTTTTTATTGGACCCCGAGATGATATTTCCTTTAGAGCAAAGTTTGTGTAGAAAATTGTTGGAAATACTGGAGTTTAGCCTATATAATTTTCTTTGCTAAAAACCATGGCTAAGCAAAACTATATACCCATCAATTTAATATTTTATTTCCATAAAATGTGCGACTTTCATTGAAAAACTTTAACCTGATAAATTTCTCGCATGACATCAGAGAACTTATGTTATTCGCTTCGATACTTAAAACAAACTTACCCAACGAAGCAGGCTGTCAAGTCAACCAAATAGAAAAGAGGAGTTAACCCGAAGCCCAAACTATCCATCTCCTTTACTCTCACCAACACATCAAAACAAACAAACCCATTTTCTTGACATCTCGTGTCAAAAAGTGAAAACTCGTTGAAAAAATGCTGCGTATTTTTCGTCAAACGTGATTTCCCAAATTTTATAAAATAAAGTGAAAAGAATTTTTATTCAATTTCAATATTAAAGTGAAATAATCAAAACTATAAAAAAAAACACAACCGTATGGTTCCAAGTTTAAAGTTGAAATAATTTCACTAAATAGAAATTTGATTTCCTTTTTGCGACTGAAAAAAAGTGTGAAAAAACTGCGTGTAGAAAAGTCCTGAATTTTTCCAACTCTTGAAAAAGAAAAGTTAAATTCTTGATTAAATAATTAAAATAATCCAACGACCAAGGATAGGAGTATACAAACACGCGATTTTAATACAAAATAAAAGTTTTTAAGGATTTGCAAGTAGAAAAAACAAAGTTTGTATTTTCGGCGATTAATCCTCATATTATATTTTTCCGCATTTGTTTTAAGGACCTGTGTATGCTAAATTAATTTCATTGTTTCCGTAATGCTTGGTGCTAATTTATCAAAAAAAAAAAAAAAAAAACGTGGTTGGAATTGTGATTTCTTAAAGAAGTCCTCAAAAACTGATTCTTTTCGTTCTACCTACATCACCAATGAGTCAGATTCTCAATAATTGATCTGTGGGGGTTTCACTGCTCTAGATTAATGAATGGAATGCCATTTCAACGCATTTGTATTTCCTACCATTTTTTTTCTTTTGACAAAATAGCAGTATATATAAATTTTGTGTTTATTATGCAATGAGAAGTTGCTAATCTATCGTTACATTTCGCACATGAACCCTTGATTCTTGAAAAGACAACAAATATTAATTTTTTTTGCTTCCCCATGTTTTATTTTGTATGCGCATTTTTCGTCTGGCAATGGTTGTAAGGTATGTAGGTAAATAATATCCATTAGAACACATGTTTGGCATAGCTTATAGGTTCGTTCTTTTAAATGATAATCAATGCATTATGGGTCATAGTTATGCATGCCGTTGCGAATTACTCATAATGTAGTTACATAGGTAGTTAGATAGGTATTTATTTGTTTGATAAAAACGAACAACTGCGGAGAATTCCAGGATAAATTAAATAGCGTCGTAGGAATAATGTCGATGCGATTCATTCATTACACGTTTAAATAACACGACAATGACTTCTTAGCTATTATTACGCTTTAATAATTCTTTTTTAAAGGCATTGCATAAAATAGGTGTGCCACGATTTATTTATATGCAAAATTTTTAGAAGACTTTTTTATTATAATAAATAACTATTAATAAGTACCAACCTATTATATTTAAAAATGTTATGATGCTCTATAACAAGTTAATCAATTAAAATTCCGATTCGTGTATACATACATATTATGTACGTAGGTAACGTAGTAACCTAGTTATTAAAACCTTATTTTCAGAATCGACAGGTACCTACTTTAATCATCATGATCATTAACCCCGTTTGAGTAATTGGCGCCAACCTCTATTGGCTTAGCTAGATACCTTTACTCATTACTCAGGACAGCAATTAAAATTATTATTTAAAAGATGAACGAGGTTTAAGTCTCGTCTTGGGATGGAAGAATTATTATTTATACAGAACATAATGAAACTATTTTGTTTTTGTTTAGTCTTCGGGAGAGTCCTTCATGATGATGTACCGTTTATTTGGTTCACTGACCAATTGGTATTTTTTTCGTGACGTTAACTGAGATGGATTCAACTTCAATTCAAAGAGTCTACACTTGCGTAGATTAAATTTGCGACACATAATAGGTACTTTTACCGAAGTCTGCAAAACATCTCCTACCTCAATACCCACTATTTCAATTATACCTACGATTTCTTTTAAAAATAGGTATTAAGAAAAAGTTTGTTTGTTTAATCCTAACAAGGTTTCTAAATTTGAATTTATATTTATATTTTCTGTGAAAATACTCTCACGCAATAGGTCTGGGTTCAAACCCAAATTAACACATACTTTTTTTTTTTTTTTTTGATTTTTACAAATACTTCAAGTATATGAACTTTCTTGCTAAAGTGCAATTAAAATTATCCATTCAACTTTCAATGTAACCCTTTATCTTGTTTAAAACACCATAGAAAAAATATATAAAAACGGGATCAAAAATCAATAAAATTATGTACTGCTTCTTCTTCTTTTCCCAGACTGTTATGATCTGAAATAGGATCATAGCTTTCCCACTTTGCATCTTTATCTTCTTGTGGGGTTCATTATGCTGACCACAGAAAATGTCTTCAAGCTTCTCGGTTATGGATTGTACCATGGGTCAGGCCAAAACTCACTCCTGCTGTCATGAGAAGCATCTTCATCTCAGTTGCCGTCATTTGAATCTCATATTTCTTGTACATTGTCCAACATTGTGATCCGTATGAAAGCGTTGGACGAACCATTGTACTGTAGAGCTTTACTTTCAGCATAAGGTGCATTTTCGGACATAAAAAATGTCATATCTAACGTCACTTAATTCACCCTACGCTTACGCGATGGTTGATGACTAATGTCATCAAAAGATGTTTCGATATTGATCGAAGATATTAAACTGCATAAGTACTGTCTTTTTGACCCCTGTGCGATACGCATTTCTCTTCAAAACCTCCATCCACACATCAAGTGCTCGTTGCAAGGATGAAGAATTTTAACTTATGATTGCTCCACCGTCAGAAAAGAATAATTTACTCACTTTCGAGTTCCTCACCTTACTACAAGTACCTATATAATCAAGAAGTGTAATAAAGAGCAAACTTCGAATTTTCGGTGATTCCTGCAGCGCATCTAACCTTTATTTTGACTTGCTCGTACATATTCGTTATCATTTGCTCGTAGACTCTTCGTTGCCTGAAGGCAGATCTCGTATTTTTCGATTGAACCCCCTTCGAAATCAACAAACACAATACCAATACGTTGAGGAATCACAGGGTGTTTTTTCATTCTGACATGTAAAGAATTTTGTCGTCATCCATAAGAAGTTGCCTTGAGCATTGTTTATGAACTTTGGCGAACTTCCCAAGCACTTCTTTGTGCTTCTTTGTCCCACAATTTTACAGATGCATTTACCTTAGTTAATATTGGCATGTCGCAGTTCCTGGAAAGTCGTGGTTTGCATCTGCAGCCGGTGCAGATTATTCATCAATCTCATGATACATACGTGTCTGAGATAAGTTGGACACTTTTCTTTTTGTCCTCTACCTATTGTCTGTTAAGATCTTTCTTAAATTGCTGTTCTTCTTAATTGCATTATGGTCTAAACAAAATGTTAAACCAAAAAATTCTATAGCTTAGAAATTTGTTGTGTTTAGTCTTTACGTTTTTCATTTCACCGAGGGGTCTATATCACCTTTTTTTTGAACTTTACATTTTACATATTTGATTTCCATCACTGTGATAGATCACCATCTTTATCTAGCCTCCTTATCCTTAGAACAAATGCGATAATTATTAAAAGGTATCCTAAACTTCTTGGTCGTTCGATAAACACAACTTTACTTTTCCATAGATAAAAACAGTGATAAACAATATTATAAAACATCCAAGTAAAATATGGATGTAAAATAAGTTTAAAAATTTCTGAGTGTTCAATAAAGCCGACAAAATAAAAAAAAAACAAGTGAACAATGCTTGATCAAAGCCGCTGTTCGGTCGGTAGCCGCAAGACATCAATGTCCGACAGTCTTAATGCATCGCTCACTCTAGCGAATGGTTATTGCGGAATCTCTGTTCCCGATTGTCAGTGTCCCATATGTTTCCAATCGAAGCGCCATCAAGAAAATATCGATGGAATAACATTTGAGAAGCAACAATGGCGCATCCGTGAGCGAATGAAAACTGCCAGTGTTGCATTGGTTCTCTGCCTGAACATTGGTGTCGACCCTCCAGATGTTGTCAAAATTCAACCCTGCTCACGTCTCGAATGTTGGATAGACCCTTCCTCTGTGTCGGCGCCAAAAGCCATGGAATTGATAGGGGCGAATTTGCAGAAGCAGTACGAACGTTGGCAACCCAGAGCACGTTACAAAAAATGTCACGACCCCACTGTGGAAGATGTAAAGAAACTCTGTACCAGCTTGAGACGCAACGCCAAAGAAGAGCGTGTTCTTTTCCACTATAATGGTCATGGTGTTCCCAAGCCCACAGCTAATGGCGAAATATGGGTGTTCAATAAAACTTTTACGCAATACATCCCGCTGTCGATTTTTGATTTGCAAGCTTGGATGGGAGCACCATCGATTTACGTCTATGACTGTTCCAATGCAGGCATTATCATTAACTCGTTTAATCAGTTTGCTGAACAACACGAAAAGGAAATGGAAAAGGTAATGCAGACAATCGGACCAAGTGCATTGCCGATGGTCACTTATAAAAAGTGCATTCACTTAGCAGCATGCTCGGCGAATCAAATTCTGCCTATGAATTCGCAACTACCGGCTGATTTATTCACATCCTGCCTGACGACGCCAATTAAAATTGCCCTAAAATGGTATTCGATGCAAGGAAAGTTCGATCTTGTGCCAAAGATGCACAGTGATCTGATTGATAAGATCCCAGGGCAAGTTAACGATCGGCGGACCATGCTGGGCGAATTGAATTGGATCTTCACTGCGATCACCGACACGATCGCTTGGAACACACTACCCAGAGATCTATTTCAGAGGCTTTTCCGACAGGATTTGCTCGTAGCAAGCTTATTTAGAAATTTCCTGCTTGCTGAAAGGATTCTGCGATCACATGACTGTACGCCCGTATCTAGCCCCGCTCTGCCACCATGTTTTAGACATCCTATGTGGGATGCATGGGACCTAGTTGTGGATCTTGCGCTTCAACAACTGCCCGACATTTTGGAGAAGGGTGCTCCATATAAGCAGCTTCCATTCTTCGAGGAACAACTAACTGCATTTCAGGTCTGGCTAGACCGAGAGTCCGAGTCGAGGGTGCCGCCAGAGCAATTGCCAATCGTCTTGCAAGTCCTTCTATCACAGGTTCATCGTTTGAGAGCTTTGGATCTTTTGGCCCGATTTCTCGACCTTGGTCCTTGGGCTGTAAATCTTGCTCTTGGTGTGGGGATATTCCCATACGTACTTAAACTACTGCAAAGCTCTGCGAAGGAGTTGCGACCAGTGTTGGTGTTCATATGGACAAAGATTCTAGCCGTTGATTCGTCTTGTCAAGTTGATCTGGTCAAGGATCATAAATACTTCCTTTCGGTCCTCCAAGATAACAGCGTCACAAAGGAGATTCGAACTCTAGCTGCATTTGTACTATCTAGCATTGTGAAGAACTTCCTGCTCGGCCAAACGGGAGCACTACAAGGCTCCTTAGTTTCTATCTGCTTGGTTCAGCTCAACGATGATGACTGGCTGCTAAGGCAATGGCTAGCGATATGCTTGGGACAACTATGGCAAAACTTTGACAAAGCGCGGTGGTCTGGAGTAAGAGACTTAGCCCATGAGAAGCTGTACCATCTGTTGCAGGACCCCGTACCAGAGGTACGTGCAGCAGCAGTATTTGCACTCGGCACATTCATAAGCTCAGTGACTGATCGTTCGGAAGAACACGCAAACAACATAGATCGGATCATTGCGATTACCTTACTGGATAAAGTGGCAGATGATATGTCGCCTCTAGTACGCCTAGAACTTGTTGCCGCTCTCCAGTGGATGGTGATTCTATTCGAATCGCAATTTGTCACGGTATATCTACAAGAGTTCCTTCCTAACGCAGTTGCGCCAGCCATAATTTCTCACAGCCCGACAGCACACCCACACCACCACACCACTCACAGCTTGGAACGGAATATCAACATGAAACGCGGGTACAGCTCGAGTTGTATATCGAATATGGCTTGTGCTCCGTCGAGCATTCCCTTCCATGCAATATTTCTCAAGCTCTGGCAGGGAATCCATAATCTTAGTCAGGATCCCTTCCCCAAGGTCGCCGATGCTGCCCAAAAGATAATAAATTTTGTCAGAGATTCAGCCCTCATTCTGATCACGGCGAAGGAGGCGACCACAGAGAAATGTATCAGCCTAAGTGTCAGTCTGCCGCCAAGTCCAAACACGAGAACGAATTATTTAGCAGATTCACCTCCCGTTGGTATGAATCACACGGAAGCAAAATCCAGTGCGGTAGGAAATAAGCTAAGTGCATTGGCAACTGGGGTGACTTCGAAGTTCCGTGGTTCCATGTTCTCTGATCTAGACTATGTAGACAGAAAAACCCGCACGAATTCGATGAACGATGAAGTGGACAGCGGATCAGGACCGTCGACTGTACCCGTCACTGAGAATCATTTGCCTGTAGCCCTACGAACTCTGAAGCCTATCGTAACTACTGCCTTCCTTCCATGGTCTGTGAGTTACTTTACACGTCCCGGAAAGAATCGTTTAACAAATCCTGTCAGTGAAGAGCAATTAACCATGCCCGCGGACAAAAACTCGCCTGAATACCGTGGCCGCGAGTGGCGGTTCAAGAGAAACTCGAGCGTGAGACAGATAGCTCTTGATCAGGAGGGATTCGCCGTATCCCACAAGATCGACATTCAAAACTGGATGGGAAAGACACAGTTTACACCTTCGATCGTGAAGCTTTTGCCATATGAGCCACAAATAGCAGTGGCATACAAAGAGAAGGTGTCTGTTTACGACTGGAGTCGCAACTCGGTATGTTCCTACACACCAGTCAACTCAATCCCAAGTCAGAACAGTAAAAAGGGCAGCAGTGGAAACGGGTCTCAAACTCCATCAGCAGCTCAGGTTGCGGCTTCCGCCTCGGCTCGCGCCGGAGCCATTGAATTTGTGAACGCCCACGATGTAGCGATGATGCTTGTAGGCCACGATGACGGCATAGTAAGAGTGTGGCAGGAACCATCATTTGAGTCAAGTCGCGAATCTAGTCGTTTAGTAACAGCTTGGGAAGCTTTGCCTTTGCGTGCTGCAAAGAAAACAACGTCCGGAATCGTGATTTCATGGCAGCAGGTCTCTCAACATTTAGTGGTGGGCGGGTCAACCCGATACCTTCGCATTTGGGATGCCGAAAAAGAGCTTAAAGTATGTGATATACCCGTCGGCGCTGACACGATTGTAAAAGCGCTTTCAGCAGCACCTCCTGATCCGACACGGATGGATTTACTGGCTGCTGGCTGCAGTGACGGGAGTGTGCGGATCTTTGACCGCCGTTGTGCGCCCAATGATGCCAGGGTGAGAGTCTATCGGGAACATTCCGGCGCCATACTGACTACCTATTTAAGGGACGATCAGACCACACTTATTTCTGGTTGTTCACAAGGGCGAGTGAATGTTTTTGACATGCGAGGAAGAACAACACTTCATCAATGGGAGGTTGGGTGTGATGTTCTGGCAATCGCGGTACATCCTGGTCTGGATCTCGTTGCCTGCGGAAGTAGCCAAAAAATAGCAATCTATAGGCAGTGTGGTCGAACGCAGACGGTGCTGCGAAGCCATGAGAGTGGCTTCATGGGACCTCTGGGACCTCGAGTTGGACTGCCATCGTGTTTGTCTTTCCACTCGCATAAAGTTAACTTGGCCGTTGGATTCACAGATAACACGGTGGCGGTTTATGGATCACCGGGTCTTCCAGGTAGCTTTCAAAAATTACATGATATATATTTTTAATCGTTTTTTAGAATTAAAAACCTTAATTAATGGTACTAAGTGATGTAATTTGTTTCTATTTTTAGTTTTATAAACTCTGCAAACGCTGGAAATCCGATGTCGACAAAAATCCCGATGCATTGGATTATGTTAGAAAATTTGTTAGTGGACCTGAAATGCAAGATGTCGTTCGTCATATTAAACATCGAACCCAGCTTAATGATATCACACCGCAAGACGCCCATATAATGTACACAATTTGTGCCTTTGAGACAGCATGGAACAAACACAAGAAAGTTTCACCCTGGTGCTCGGTTTTCAATAGGAAAACAATTCAATTTATGGAATTCGCTGAAGATCTTGAATATTATTGGATTGATGGTTATGGCTATGATATTACTCACAAACAGGCTTGTCCCGCTATAATTGATATGTTTGATCATATTGAGTGAGTTTTGATATATTTTTTTAAAGTAAATGTATGTAAATTGTATTTTTATTTTTAGTCCTCATTCAGTGCACAGTAATGCAACATTTTATTTTACCCATTCCGGTACGATGCTGAAGCTTTTGGCTCATCTTGGATTGTACAAAGATGAGTATCATTTAACTCATTTGGATGCATCGAAGCACAGACATTGGAGAACAAGTGCCATTGATGCGTTTGCCAGCAATTTGGCTTTCATTTTATACCAGTAAGTTTATTGATTGTTATAAAATTAAATTATTTATTTAGATCCCACGTTAAAATCTTGATATGTTTATTCTCGGTACCTACTTATAGAGTTTTGTTTTTGGAACTGCTTTTCAAAGCAATTTACAGCTGTGTTCACCGAAGAAATAGTCAGATCAGGTCAGTTGCACTTCCTCAAAAGGAAGTGTAAAAAATCCTATTCTAAACTCATCTGATCTGATCCAGAAGAGCTTAATGAAGCTTATCAGGAAAATCGAGATCTAGTTCAGAGCATAAAATGTCACACTGAACAGTTGTTTGCTCTTTTCTTCACAGATTTAAGAACATCTAGCTGGTAATGTCTATACATATGGTCACCGTTCTCTTATATCCTTTGAGCAATAAGCCATATTTCCCTGCTTGCGGTATTCATTTATCCATGAAAATCACTTGACTAGTTTTTTTTGTTTACATAATTTAGCCAACATATCTACTTCCAATAATATGTCGAGCGAATCAGAAGATGTTACATAAACTTGTTCTTGTCACTATAGACTGTATTGTCCATTTGCTACTTTATTAATTATAAGAGAATTCGAACCGCTTTTTTTACTATATTGTTACATCCCGTGTTGGGTAAACAAAATTCAAAACTCAATCGTTTGTCCAAATAATTAAGCCTACAGTTTTGAGTTCGTAATGTTGATCTTTTTAGTTTTTTAGTGTAATGAGCGGAATCCATAATCGTCAATCAAGTCAAAATGTTTCTCAAGTTTCTCTCGCTTTCTCTCAAGTAAAATTTAAATTCAAGTATAGCCGGGAGCTCACTTAAGCATTTTTTCGACTTGAGTTATGACTATGAGTTCCACCCTAATTTGATTTAATTTTTAGTTTCAAGACTCAACATTTAGTGTTGTCAATTATAATGGGCATTATCCATTATGATGTTTTAAACGCATCTGTCGACTTACCTCGACTCGTTGGATATGATTTGTGACCAACGAATCTTAAGGATGCACCACTGACAACTATTAACAATTGTACTATCGTTAAGAAAGTAAATAAATGAAACATTATAAAACAAACCCTCGAAGGTGATTGCCGAGGCTTTTCAGGTTTCGCATGCATACTATAAAACGGTTTTAATGAACTTAGTGCTTAAGGAGATTTTACTACACTTCCCGACTGGGGGTAGGGTAGGTACCGAAGGCAATCCGAGCTTTATTCCGAGATAGTTAAACTGTCCGACTTCTTGGACCGGTCCCTGTTGCACAATTATAGTAGTGCTTCAAACCATATCCAATTCTCCAAACTATCGGGATATCCGGATATTCAGTAATGAGACATCTGAGATCCGAGTGGATCCGGATAGTGTCGGATATCCGGTTAGTGTCGGATATCCAGATAGTTTCAAATATCCGGATTCCCGGATATCTTTGTATTTAAATTCGGATTAATAACGCTAAAATTCAAATGGGAATAATAAGAATTTAGCTGGGAAGAATATACAGTTAACGAATTGAATAAAGAATTAAATAAAGGCTCAGTTTTTTAGCTCACAAACAATTATGGAATTTAAAAATAAAATTCAAATACAACCACTATCTCACGAAAAGAAATTGAAATTTCTGAAATCCTGTTTTATGCTAGTGTGTTGACAGGGTGCAATTTGTTACAAAAAAAATATTTTTTGTCGAAATGGAGAAGTGTGCAATTGAAAAAAAAAAAATTTTTAAGCGCAGTCTATTAACAATTATTCATACTATAGAGGTGGTCGTTTGGGAGAAAATTTTATCCGGTTGAACGAAATCCCAGAAATTTTAATCGAGCTATTCGTTCCGATGAAGAAATCGGAGAAGCTTGCGACTGAGCTAGACGAATAATATTGAAGCGCGTTGCAACTCGTTGAGCAATACATTTTTGAGAGCTACTGCTACCCGGCAAATACCTTCCGGGAATATAGAACAAAACGTAATTAAAAGTTCTAAATCCATGTCTTGCAAAGATACAAACCAAGAACCAAAGTATGCAAACATTTTTTTTTATTAAATATGAGTTAACGAAAAAAAAATTACAAAATTGTTAAAGCGGTTTTCGAACAAAAATTTTTTTTCAAACAATTTTATCGAAAATGTTTTTTTGTGAGTATGTAAACGTATTTTCTCGAAACTTTGGTTTTCACTAGCCAAGATGAGGACTACTCTGTTTTTTTTTTGGAATTGGTAGGTTACCTCTCTTTTTCTTTTGTCGAAGTTCAACAAAACTAGGAATTGTTCAGGTTGGAAAATTGAACTCATTTTCCATCTCTACTAAAACCAATACAAAATCAAACATCTAGTAAAATTTCTTGTTTTCTTTTTTGTAACTTTGTTGAATGTAATTTTCCGTTTTTTAACAACACTAGCAACAAATTATTTTATTGTTTCTTTCTTTACATCAGATGCAAGGATGAGCCAATGGTATTGACTCTGCACCAGGAACGCGTTGTCCGTATTCCTGGTTGTCCACAAGATCAGGATCTTTGCAGTCTTAAGGAAATGAGACGAATTTTCAAGAGCAGTATTGAACGTTGTGATTTCAATGAAATGTGTGACATCGCAACATAGATCGACGCACAGAGCAAACACCAATAAAGGAAGATCCTTTCAGCAGTCATTACACAGTAGGTTAGTCTAGCGTCAAGTGTGGCCTTCAAGCTTCAAAAAAAAATGCTTAAAATAAAATTTAAAAAAATATTTAACATTTTTCCATATTAAGCTTTGCCTAAAAAAAGAAAATAATAAATTATAGCAAAAGAGAAAAAAGAGGACCGAATTAATTTTTGGTTTGTTCTGACCAGTCATAACAGCGTCACCCGTTTGTCGATAAGAGAATCTCTTTAAAGATTCAACAAATTGTTGTATATCGAATGACAAAAGTGTCTTGAATGTGATACATATTAAGTTTTTTTTTATTTTTTATGGGAACGAACAAAAAGAAGCAACAGCAGCTACAAATTCACGCAAAATCCAATGTATTTCTTGTTATTTTATATACACATATTATATATTATATAATACGCATATACAATTTAAAAAAAAAATGAATAATTCGTAAATTTTCTATGTAGATAGTTATATAACAAATTAAAATAACATAATATGTATTAATAATTAAATAATAATATTAATGACAATTTGCGTCGATTTGATGGCCGGCAATAAACAAGCATTATACATTAAATTATAAATTTATATATAATTATACATAATAACATATTATATTATATACACATGAAATATATTTTTTTATTGAAACATTTATATAAGTCAAGTCACATTTAAATGATGAAAAAAATAAATAAAATTAAAAAAAATGGCAGCGTACCGGGGAAATTTTATTATTAATACACGAAACTCTATATAAGTTAAACATCAAAATATAAAATAAAAATACAACAAGAAAAACCCGTTAAGCATGAATCACGTATTCAATTCCAATGTAATTTAAATAATAATAATGCAAAGATAACTTTCCTTATAAAACAACACACAAACACCCAATATTTATACACAAATACGAACTAAAACAATTGAGATACATAAATTAAATGAAATATTCATGGATAAGAATTTTAATTATAATTATGACTTATTAATAACAATTCTATTGTATAACGTTTCTATTGCAAATTTTTTTTGTTTGTTTTCTTTTTTATTATTAATATTTACCTACTGTTCTTTTCCATGTGAATTATTTCCATCTATGCTATAGTTTTCCTATTGTGCGGGAAAACAGGATGGGGAACACTGAAAAGAACAAAATATCCTATTAAATAAAGTAACTAGTGTAATTTGTTAAATTAAAGTGTGTTTTTATTTATTCAAATATTCTTTGTAATGAGTACGCAACTTCTGTAACACTTCTCTTAACAACACTTCTCGACTAACAAGAAGATGACAATCCAATTTTGTGGCTCCAGGCAAATCTAAAGATTTTGGAAGGGCATGCAGTTAAAAGAAAAAAGTTGTACGAGTATCATTACAATTTTAAAGAATTATTAGACATTTTTGAAAACGGTTTAAAACGTTGAAACGGATACTATTGTAGCATTTTTCAAACTATTAGTGATATATCTTGTGTTTAGGTATATAGAAATGCTGATGTGTAAAGTAGGGATGGCGGTTATTTGTAAAAACACCGGTTATCGGTTTCTCCGTTTTTTTTTTCTTTCGGTTTAACCGGACGAAAAAACCGGTTTTTAAAATAACCGGTTTTCGGTTAGTCTAGATTTGATCGCTTGAAAAAATAATAAAAATAAAAACTACAAGCTGTTTTTTAGTAAAGCTACGTTCATAAAATCAATACGGTACTAATGTAATACATATGTATATATCTTAAATTATTTAAAAAATCGATTTATAAGAAGAACGAAAAGCTTCAAAGAATGAAGCGCATTTACTTCCGAAGACTAACAAAAGTTAAACACATTTACATATGTTTTTCATATATTTTTTTTAAACTTGAAATCGCAGCGAATACAACACAATGTTGAAATACACTTTCATCTTTACTAACTTTTTGTTTTGACAAACAGAAATGTTGGTCGTGGTAAAATAGACAATAGTTTTTGTGGTGAGTTCAGAATGAAATGAAGTAAAGGGTCATATTCTGTCACCTAATTTTATGAAGATTCGGCAGGTATAATTGAGTCAATAAAAAAGCTGACTCCGGTTATCCGGTTTTTACGAAAAAAACGGTTTATCTAAAAGCAAATCGGAACAGATACTTCGAATGGTAATACTCATTTAGGGGAGAAGTTTTTAACTGATATAATATGAATCAAGTAATTGTCCCTAATTGTACTTTAAACTTATCTGTAGGTGTTTATATCTATCTTGTTTATAAAAAATATGTAGTTGTATATGTAATGAAAACATAAGAGAAGATATATATGTAACTCGAAGAAAACTCCTACGATGCATTGCTGCAAGCATTTACGTTCGTGTTTACATTTGTTTCAATCGACAAGAAGGGCGTATGTCAAATGCATCGTTTAACAATAAATTTTTTCTGATGATAATTACATCAATATGATCATTCTAAGGTAATTCATTACATATATTGTGGATTTCAAGTTGTTGTAGAAGGATTAAGAAATAAAGGGCACGAAAATGTAAAAGACATCACCGTCGACAAAGAATTCAATTGCATGAAATTTTATAAATATATAGGTATCGTATTTTTTCGAGAAAAATAGAATAATTAATATTTTTTCGAAAAAAAGCTTTTTTCAAAAGAAACTTTTTTAAATTATTTTTTGAAATATTAATCCATTTTAATAGTGCTTTTGGAATATTAAATTTTCTCAAATTCGGTGAAACCGTTTAAAAGATAGTCCGTTAAAAAAAAAACTTGTCTGAAATTGGCATTTGGCAACCACAAAAACATAAAAAACCGAATCTTATCTTAATGAGATATGATTTTTGCATTAGTTTAAGATAACAAATAAACAATCGCCCTTATACCATTATAGTCGTCTAACTAAAGTTCATATTTCGATAAGAATAACAAAATACTTCTTCTAATTTAGGTAAACATTTCAACCATGAATACATTTTATTATTATTTGTCAAATTTATTTTATTTCTTTAAAAGTGGATATATAATTGTGAATGTGTTGTTAATTGTGTTTAAAGTTGTAAGAAAAGAATGCCATAAATACACTTCTGGTAAAAGCTATTTTTGATAACCACTAATGACTTTGCACGACTGCCTTCTTGGATTTCTTCGCTTTTACTATCGGTTGATTTTTTTTATAAAATATTTTGTATGGATATCATTATATCAGCTATGTTTTGTAGGTAGGTAGAGTTACATGCGTATGTTTTAAGTTCTACCGTTGTATATACATTTTTGTATAGTTGTATAGTATTTTCATGCTGAATACATTGTATATAAATTTCTATAGTACAACCATGGAGCAGCGCCATC
Source organism: Baccha elongata (assembly GCA_951217065.1). Classification (NCBI taxonomy): domain Eukaryota; kingdom Metazoa; phylum Arthropoda; class Insecta; order Diptera; family Syrphidae; genus Baccha; species Baccha elongata. The sequence goes on from OX578272.1 coordinate 6,727,263, forward strand.
TAAAGAAACTTATGAATCGCACATTTAGAGGTTCTTACATTTACTAAGTGTCTATTCTGTTACCCTAACAAGAGTCGTCAACAAAACAAATTATCAATGTTTAATGTATTTTATTGGCTCTAAAATCTATATTTCCTTGACAAGAGTCGTAAACAAAACAAAAATCATGTATGTTTACGACTGTTGTTAGGGTAACAGAACAGACACCTAGTTAATACACGAAACTAAAAATGTGTTACTCACAAGTTTCTTAAGATGGCCAGGCGGTGATTATTCAGCATGAAAATACTATAGAAATTTATATACAATGCTTAAACTTATAAGATTTTTTTTTGTTTACGACTTTTGTCAAAAAACACGGATTTGGTAACCAATAAAATACTTTGAATTTTGTTAATTTGTTTTGTTGTTAGTGAATGTAAGAACCTCCAATTGTGTTATTCACAAGTTTCGTATAGATGGCGCTGCTCCATGATTGTACTACAGACATTTATATACAATAGTTTTCCCATAAATGCCTGGGATATGCAGAAAAACCTTTTAAAATATAAAATCTAACGTCTTTCTTTTGATCTTATAGACGACTAAGCTAGTTCAATTTACATATAGGTCGTACAAACATACAGGTACCTACTCTTGAAAGTTTTGATTTTTGAATTCAATGTCTTCAAATTGTAAGAAATCAAAAAGTAGGTACAAATGGCTTTACTTTGAATTTGAAGACCTATTATCTGAATGTCTTTGGAATAAGTTATAATCTAATCAAAGGTATGAGCATTATTTAGAAGATGATTAAATCTAAATCGGGTGTTTTGTAGAAACTACTACCGTCTTCTACTTATATTAAAAAAAAGAAAACAAATATTATAAAATGTATAAAGACAAATTTGTTATAATTAAAAAAAAAAAAAAAATTAAATATGTTACAATATTTTGCATAGTTTGCATGTGTTTCAACTGCCCTCATTGACTGTTTCATCCATCCCTGTGTATGGGGACGGTTGAAATAAATTAGTTTTTTTGTTTGTATCTGATAAACCTACTACTAAAATTAATGCACCGTGAACTAAATTGACACTACATATTTATCGATGAAAACTCATCACGCTTATAAACTTCTTCATCGATCGGATTATAAAAAGCAATCGCGTGGACGAGGTAAGCGAAATTATTTCAATCGTACGCAGACTCTCCTACCTATCTCCTTGATATGCATTAAGCCTTAACGGCTTGGTTGGTTCTCTTCAAACTACGACACGAAATCAGAATGGTGCTCCTTGAATTAAGACTTGGGAAAATATGTATGTATCTATGTACTTGCTAACAAAAAGCTGTTTTTTAACGACTAATGATTTCACTTTCGCTTTCTAGTCATCTCTATCGTTTTCGATGCCTATACTTCTTTGGTGTACTTGCCACCTGTCACGGTAAATCATCCTATAATTATGAGGATATTGACCTCAAAAGCATCATCAACCACACAGCTTTTTATTTCAAAACCATCACCACTATAAAGAAGCTAAATCTTTAAAAATCTTGGTAGGTAGGTATAGGTACTTTTATAAAAAAAAAAAAAAACATCAATCATTCAAAATCTCATCTTTTCGTTCGAAAAGAAAATCTGATTCAATTAAATTTATGTATAAATTATAATTTTTTAATTTTTTATTGTCCTTTCCTTACACATCGCCAGCTTCATATATCCACTTGTTTTATATCTTTTCTCTTTTTCCATCCATAAACCAGCTTTCATCATCACAACAAAGATAAACTCGTATGTAAACAAACAAACCATTATTCTACTTTCATTATAGGTTTCTACACCCCTAATATGCGCATGACTGGGGGTCAACCCACCCCTAAAAACCATATTTCTATTCTACTCTATATTACACATTACGTACACATGTATGTAGGTACATCAACTTGGTTCTTGGTATCGACAAAAATCCAGGCAATGTCCGTTTAAATTTTCCCAGTAAAAATTTAGTAACCAGCGAAAAGTCTGCAAAGAAGGACCTTTCCGAAATCCATCTCATAGCATCCTAGCATTAGGGATATACCCACCTTTCTTCCATCAAAATCCTTAACCTGAAAAAAGTTTTCTTATTGTTTGTGCTGTTGCTGCTATCAAATTTATTGGTCAATTTTGTATGGTTATAGCTAGTTTTGTCTGACCCAAAGTTTCAAAAGATTTTTGACTTTCGTTAATATGGCTCCACACGGAGGATGCCTTAAAAATCAAGGATCCTCGTCATCATACTAAGGCGTGTCCCTATAACTATTGTTTTGCAATTTTTCATTCTCATTAGTGCCTATTTGCATTTAATTGAACACATAATTGGAACGACAAAAAGGAAAATTAATATAGGTACCTATACCTACTAAAAAAAAAAAAAAAAACAACCCCCTGTGTAAAGTGCATTTTTTTTATATTAAAATCAATTTTATGTGTGAACAAATTTGTGAAAAGAATATCTTGAAAGAAGCATTTATAGTTAAATTTTAAAAGCTAAAAAGAAAAGACAAAAGAGGTCCCAAATCTGTAGCCAGCATGGGTCAATGGTGCTATGTGATAGCTTGTTCATTGGGGATTGTGGTACTATTGTATGCACTCCTAGAGCTGCACTACTTCCTACGAATGTGCCTTTGTGTGATACTTGCACGATTCGTCAAGAAGAAGACTCACATTTTGGATACAACAACAGTTTCAGGTAAGTTTTTTTTTTCCTTTTTTTTCAATTCACACTAAACCTAAATCATGTCCTGAAAGAAACTGAAAGGCTATGAATATACAATTTCAATTTTCAGCTGTTTGCTTTGAATACCTAAAAAGTTCGTGTTATTCAGTTCATGTTGAACTTTCAAGTTCATTTCTTATCTCTCCATCGGGAAACCCTTAACTTGATTTTCCACTCGACCTGTGGTGCGGTGTGTATAAATAGGCAATTTTCAGCGGGAAATATTATTCTTACTACAAAAGGTCAAGGCTGCTTTTGAAATTATTGGGGGTGGACGTCGCAGAATCAGTGTTGCCATATAAAGTGCAAATATTTCTAATATTAAAATATAAATGATAATAAACGGGTTTTCAATAGGTACGGATCGATGTTGACAGTCTCAGACGAACTGTTTGGTAGTGTCTGTAAAGTTGTGTTTACACGTCTTCAGTGTAGTCTACACCGAAGATACATTTCAAGAAACATTTATGAAATATATCGAAAATAAGAAATGGTAATAGTTTCTATAAAAAACATTTTTGGAAACATTTCAAGTTAATTTGGCGGTATCTCCATAGGTGTGTCCAGACCGAAGAAACATTATTCAAAAAACGTTTCTGAAATGTTCGAAAATGTTTGCAAGGGATTTTTGTTGTTCTTTAAAAAAAATTCAGAAATCTTTCAGAAATGCTTCTATGGTGTAGTTAACGCTTGAAGAAGAATTTTTGAAACGTTTCTGAAATGTTCGAAAATGTTTGCAAGGGATTTTTGTTGTTCTTTAAAAAAAATTCAGAAATCTTTCAGAAATGCTTCTATGGTGTAGTTAACGCTTGAAGAAGAATTTTTGAAATGTTTCTGAAATTGTTTGTTTCCTATTTTGTCATTCACGTGTAATTTTAAAATTTTCACAGTAATAAATAAGCACTTAACTTATTTTTTGTGCCATTTACGAAACATTAGAAGTTTTACGATGGTATTTGGAAGCAGTGAAATGTTTCAGAAATATTTATGAAGCGCCCAGACAAAGAAGCATTCTAAAAACATTTAGGAAACATTTAAAGGCATGTCCTGCAACCCAAAGAAACAAAAAAAAAAAAAAAACATTTCAGAAACATTCATTAAAATAAGAAAACACTTAGGAATGCTTTTTTGGTCTGGACGCTTGATAAACATTTCTGAAAAGTTTCTGAAATGTTTCTCTGTTTTACAATCCCGATTGGAAATTTTCAATGTTCGAAAATGACACATTGAGAAAGTTTAAGTTTATTTATTGTTGCGAAAATCTGGGTCTTATCACGTAAAACAAAAACTATAATCGTTTTACACATGCTGTTTCTACCATGACGTATTTATAAAAATATAAAGAGAGCAACGGTAAAACGAACATCCGTTCAATAGTTTTAATTTCCATTTCTGAATATTTCTGAAATATTTGCGAAATGTTTTTTTAAAGAAATGGAAAACATTTTCAAAACATTTAGGAAACGTTTTTTTAAATAATGTTTCTTCAAATTATTCTATGTTCTGGACACAACTTTTAATTTTTATTAAAAAGTCACTGCCAAATCGCCATTGGGGATTGGTAAAGTTGAAATTCGCGACGGGTAATAAAAATTGATACTTATTGGAAAGACAAAAAACGAGACTATAGCTGCTTCTCATCGTGTTCAGCAATTTCAATGCGAACGACAGGTACGCAGCATCGGCCAATGGTTGGAGATAAGATAAATAAAGTCGAATTATAACAATATTTCAATACTATGCGGAGCTCTCATCGCCTGTCAAAAAACAATAAAGTGAAAATGTGAAAGCGTCGTTAACTTCTATTCTTTCATTCATAAACAATGAGAATTAATTTGTTGCAAGTCAGTTGAAAAATGGTGGATTTGAAATGAGTTTGAGATATGCATTTCAGAATTGTAGAACGTAGGCGTGTTTTGTTGAGTGTTTTATTTATTATTCTATGACCTACGAGTTTTCTAATTGAATGATAAGCTCTATTATGAACGTCTATTTCTGAATTCGACGATAATACGACTTAGATTCAGACCCGACGAAATTTTGTTTATGGGGGCCGAGTCATATTTTACTGTTAAATCGTTTTAATTTTTTACAAATATAGTCTTGGAAAAATTCTATGGCAACACTGCGCATAATGTCAATATTGGCATTTGCTTTCACTTGGTTTGTTTTTTTTTACATTTCTCTTTCAATTCCGGTCTGGTATTTATATGGGGAGATAATCTAGGGAATGCGGCCGAAGCAATTTCACCGACACAAGCGACATTTTCTTGCCCACATTCTAGGGCTTCTTTGCGGCGGATGGAATGGCTTTTTAATTAGTTCCTCGTTTGATAAGAATCTTGTCTCGATGTGAATCAGAGAAAGGGAAAAAGTTTTAATTAATTAAAGTGATGGAAGCCTTAGATCGATGGTACCGCAAAGAAGCATTCTAATTGAATTTGCTATTTTGTATTTCAATTTAAACAGATATACTGACACAATTGATTGGTTTTTAATTAATTTATGTGTGAAAAGGGTGGATTTGTCTTTCTTTCTTCGCATTTCTCTTTGGGGGTAAATGTACCCTGAAATTATTGATTTCTCTTCCAGTGCATGAAGATAATAATTTAATGTATCTGTGTCGGATATGTGCAAGGATACTAGTTGAATGTTAAATAAATAGCTAGAGACAACTACACCTACATACAAACAAACAATGAATATGATGCTGTGTACGCAGATGCAGGATATCCGGTTTAGGTTAGGGTACCTAGAATATAAAAGTAGCTTCTCAGTAGGCGGAAACGGTAAATGAATTAGATGAAAGGAAAATTATGAAATCATTTTTTATTTTTGGTTTCGCATTCGTGGTTACTTTTATTGATTTAGAATACATATACTTACTGATATTCTGCTCTCCATAGGGAGTTTTTTGTTTTCATTAGAATATTCTGAGCTTAATTTATTATAGCCACACCTAAAAAAGCATTACCTTACCCACGAATGCAAAATATTAATTCACACAGTTATACCTTTGGATTTAAATATTCTAATAGTTTTTTGGTGACCACAGCTTGTTTAAAGTGCAAGGTCAAATAAACATGAAATAAGTTTAAAATGATTGGGGAAAAATGTAAATTTATTGACACTGCAAACGACAACGTTTCTTTGACATAGGCAGAGAATGTCGATGAAGAAAAATGATTCATAAATGGGACCTTCTCAAAAAACACCATTTGCTCGTAATTGAAACTTTTAGATTTATTTATTAAAGACGAATTAGAAAAGAAATAGAAAAATATGACTTTTGTAATTGAATTATGGTACCTATACCTTCACTTCGTATTGAATGATCGTTTTTTGAATTGTTAACTATACTTTTGAATTTATTCATTTTCTTCGTAAAGAATCACCGATTCTATCTACTATCTTCTTTTCCGATGATTTGATCTTATATCCTTGAACGGAACAAAAGTTAGTGTGTCCAATGTCCATCCAGCCAGATCAAAGAAACCTTTCAAAAACATTTAAGAAACTTTTACGAAACAAGAAAACATTTCTGCGATGTTTCTTTGTGTTAAAACAAAGAAACATTTCAAGAAACATTATTTCAAAAGCATTTTTTTAAATGTTTAACACTTGTTTAAAAAAACATTTCAGAAAAATTTCAGAAATGTTTCATTTGGTGTGGAGGCTTAAAGAATATCGTCCTTTTGCTTTGTTGGAGTACGACACTTGGCACAAATTTAGATCTGATGCGGATTGTCAGGAGGCGTTCGCTTACCTGATCGTAGCTTCGCTTCCCGTAGTTTTGTTCCGAGTTTCTCAGTTTTTAACTGCCCGTTCCATCGCATTGCACTTCTTGAATGAACGCATGTCGGCTCTAAAGCAGTCCAGGGCCTCTTCTAATGCTCGGCAGTACGTGTTCTATTAAGAGATCTAAAATTCCACGTAGATTCGAAGCTATAGTTGTCCAGCCATTAATCGTAAGCCAGGACCGTCAACATTAAATAAATTTTTTGACTTAATGTAGAATTGCATGTACTTGACATTTTAATAAAAATGCAAAAATCAACATCACCAATATCTTAAAAATGTGTACAATATCTTAATTTTTATATTTAACCCAATTCTGTTTTTTTTGTTTCCCAGGAATTTGTTTAACAACAGATATCGATACGTTGCTCTACCACATGAATAATGCCAGATACTTGCGTGAATTGGACTTTGCTCGTGTTGATTTTTACGAGCGAACACAACTTTATCGAACAATAGTTCTTAAAGGGGGGGCTGTCGTCCAAGGTGCTGCAACAATCCGTTATCGTCGATTTATACGTCCTTTTGCGAGATTTACAATTACATCTAGAGTAAGTCATAAAATAATACAATAAAATATTAGATAAATACATAAACTTTTCTTTTTTTAGATAATCTATTGGGATGACACATCTGTATTCATGGAACATAGATTCCTAACACCTTCCGATAATTTTATAAATGCGATAGCAATCTGTCGTCAGCGAATTCTTGATTGTTCCGCTGAAGATGTAATGCGAACGTTGCTAACGCCAAAAACCACTCAACTCCAAACCACTAACTCTGGAAATACAGTCAGTCCGACTATCAGTATACAGAATGCCACAATGGAGAGCATGGAAAATGGTCATATTAATGTTAAGCTAAAGCCGGAGATGCCACTTGAGATCTCGAAATGGATTGAATACAATGAGATGTCAAGCAAAAATCTACGAAGAGGCTGCTGACCAAAATTGTTCTAAAGTGGGTAAGAATTAATTTGGGTTGTACTGTACCTCTTGGTGCAATATATACTCAGCTAAATAAGTGCCCACTTTACAGCAATCTTTAACTGTCTATTATGCCTTAAATATAACGTAAACCTAAATATATATATTAAAAAGTTTATGTGATAAGATATACGCATATGATTCTACAAAATACTAAATACAATTATTGTAAAAAAAAACTAAGATAAATGTTTATTTTATAAGATTTTCTTTAATTTTTATAACGATCAATGTCTTCGATCTCTAATCTATCGATCAATGTCGAATCCTTAATTAAAATTGCAAATGCTATAGAAATACTGTGTTGCGTGTACACGAGAGTCATTATCATTATAAAGGTGTTTCCAATTAGAAGCAAGGTTGAAATAGAAAAAAAACTAACTGTGTGTTATTAACATAGATCCTGTTGTCTTTACTGCCAAAACAACATGGCCGCCTTTAATTGTAATTACTCCCTAGGTGGCGCTTTTTTGAAAATTCTCATTTACAGACGACGCGACGACAGTAAACGAATGCGGACCGATTTTGGCAGAACTTTCACTGGTGGATAGCTAATGTTTTAAGGAATAACTAAGGCTATTTCAACCACCCAATCAATATATAATGCCAAGCTGTGGTCGCTTTCTTGAAAACACTTATATATGAGTCTGATGACTTTGACTCAAAATCACACCTAAATATTTAAATACTTAATTATTAATCAATGTTTCCTTTTTTTATGCGGCAGCAACGCGCCGGGTAACAGCTAGTTAAAAATAAATTAAAACCATTAATTTCAAGTACTTTTTCTAGTTTATTTTTTGCAACATTTATATTAGGCGTAGTTACAGTATAGGACTGTCTGAATATCAAATTTCGTTAAAAGCAGTGAATGATATTACCAAAGTATAAAAAAACGGTTATGGGAACAACCGTTTACAAATCAGCCATATAAAATGTTATGAAAATTTTAATGTATTTTTTCGAGGAAAATGGAATTGAAAAAATAAAATCTTTTTTGAGGGTAAGTTTTTTAGCCGTTTTTTTTTTCATTTCGCCAAGATCAATTTGACAATTTTTTATTTTGCCCAAAATCGTTTGGCAAGTTTTTGTTTGGCCAGTTTTTATTTTATGAATATATGTATAACTTCGAGAAAACATTATTTCGCTTTTCTTGTATCGTTAAATGATTTTGCGAGATAATGTAATGGCGAAAGTTAAACAATGCTAAATAACGGTCTGCGAAATGAAAATAAGCTAAACAACAAATTTATGGTAAAAAATAAGCGAAATAAAAATGCTCAGAAATAGTTTGTCGAAGAGATAATTTTGCGAGTTAAATAAAAAGCCAAATAAAAATTTGTGAAATAAAAATGGCGAGATGAACAAAGTTTATTGCGAACATGGCGAAGAAAGGATTTTTCCAAATGTAGCACCTCTTTTCAGAAAAAAATAACAATTTTTTAACTATTTGTTTGCAATATTATAGCTTAACAAAACATTTACTGCTTTATTAATAAAAAATAAACTGTAAAAAACTTAATCCATGGATTAAGAATTTTTCACACTCAATGTAAAGTCAATTATTTACTGTTCTAGTTGGTTGAAGAACAGTTGTAATCCATGGATTATTTTTTTCTAAAACCAAACTTAAAATGACAATTTATTTTTTTATTAATAATAATAAGGCAACCGTTTAAAAAGCAGTCGGTAGAAAATTAAGGTTCTATGACATATACGGTTAATCAATCAATACAAAAATCCGTTGAAAAACATCATCATTGGCAACAAGTCATTTAAATAAAATTAAATTAAAATTGATCGTATTTTTTTTTCTAAAACAATAGAATTATCGGTTACGCTTATGTGGTAGAAACCGTTAATTTCAGACATAGGATAAAAAATAATAAAAAAAAACCTTCGGGACAGGTTTCTAAAAATAAATGAAATAAAATTTATATGATATTTAAAACTAAAAACAAGTTTGTTTGTTACGCTTAAATGCCTAAACTACAAAACCGATCTTAAAAACTCTTCCAACAATAGAAAGCTACATTATCAGCGAGTAACATAGGCAGTTTGAAGTCATCAACGCGAGCGAAGCCCACAGCTTCGCTAGTTAAAACATAAAAAAAAATACAATTTCAACTCAAAAAGATTTTTTTTTTCGAACCAACACTTCCTGTTTTAGATTATAATAGATTTAGTACCTAGGTACTTGCTTTATCATAGGTCTGTCAAAAATGGTGACGTGTGAAATTGTGCCAAACGAAATAACGTCAAATTGGTCTTATTGCGTTTTCAAAACCGAAATAAGATCAAATTGATAGTTTGGCTTAATTTCAATTTATAAATCAGAATAAATCCAATTTGGCGTTCTTTCGTTTACAATCAACAAGAACAAAAGGTATTAAAAGCTTACAGCGTATAAGCAGTGAGACCCTTTCATACATATGTAACTTTACTTTACTTTATTTTAAAAATTGAACAGAAAATTTTTGGAATAATTGCGTTTACCACAACGAAATAAAGCCAAATTGCCGTCATTTCGTTTTTGGCGTTATTTCACTTCACCATCAAAAACAGATATAGCTCAGATTAAAAGGGGTCACGCTCAACTTATGTTTCCTTTTTCGATCAGAGCTTATTCGGAGCGTATGTAGGTCGTAGGACATAATAAAATGATGAAGGCTCAGCCCATGCAACCCAAAACTGACGACTACTGCCATTTTGCAAAAATTATATCATTTTTCGATAACATGATACATTTTGTTTCACCATATAGTTATAACTACTAGAATTGAGAAGTGTATGTCATATTTATTGCTCAATGGTCAATCATATCGATTTTACTCAAAAGCTTTCCCAGCTTCTCACCTCACCGTCACCTGTTGCCTGTTGTTTACCTGCTTTCCATTGCTATTGCCTTGCCATTTAGAAAGTTATTCGAGCTTTTCATTTCACTGACGCAAACTAAAATTTGTTGTCATTAAATTAGTTTCTGCTTGCAGCTTAAGTGTGGCGGTGCACGGTGTTAAAAATAAACGTTGTTCAAGTCTTTCATAGGTATCCAAACTTTAATAAGTTATAACTTATTTTAAATAAGTATGATTAAGCGCCATTCGAAGATTGTTCTTGTTCAATGAGTTCCTATTACAAGTGTTTTTTGTAACCGATAACAATGTAGAAAGTAATTTTATATTTCAAAGTATCTAATTTATTATTTTGTTTATTTTAATTTAAACTTTCTTGTTCGTTCGCTGAAACGATGAATATTGTATTTCTTTTATTGTAAAGGTCATTCACAACGTGAAGACCCTAAGTTGACTTGAATAATAATTTGACTTCATTTGTGGCTTTTGGTGTTGGACTTTCGTTTTTTTATACAAAAAAAAAATGCATTATAAACAAAAAGTTTTAATTTGTTTTTTAGATTCCATCGAAATGTCTTTAATTGTATTTCTATTAATACTTTACATAATTTGGGATGTAAATTATTTTATTAGGGTGGTCTTCACAGTTGTTGCTGGACGTTTATTCCAAAAGAAACGAAAAATCACAGAAAAGACAACAATATATGGTAATATTATATTTATACAATAGGTATATTTCCATGAATTACATAATAATTTATATCTTTTTTTGGATAGGTATTTGTACATCTCAAGATGTGGACATTTTTATTCGTCACATGAATAATGCCAGATATCTGCGTGAACTGGACTTTGCACGTTTCCATTATTATGGTCTTACCGGATTGTATGAAGAAGTTAAGAAACTCGGTGGTGGAGCAGTCCAAGGGGCATCAAGTGTACGTTACAGACGAACGATTCCCATCTTCCATCCATACAAAATTGATACGAAACTCATTTGGTGGGATGACAAGGCCATCTATTTGGAACAACAATTTATCACTGTTGCCGATGGCTTTGTAAGAGCTGTGGCACTATCGAAGCAGAGCATTACAAATTGCAATGTCATTGATGTAATGAAGAAGTTCCCAGAGGGTAAGACTGCACCACCAATGCCAGAGGAACTAAAGTTATGGATGCAGGCAATCGAGCTGTCAAGTCAGAAACTAAGAAAAGATAAATAAGTGATTTTATATTGTAAAAATATAGAGAGTGAAATTGGGTGCTGTTTTTGTTATAATAAGAATTTAAGATGAGATATTTTTACAACATAATGTAGTTATTGTTAATAAATGTTTTTTTTTACGAACATTTTCGTTTTACTTAGAATTTTGTGAAAAAGCAAAGCAAAGCAAAGGCAAGGAGTTATTTTTTTCCAAAAAATAGTTGCTAGTTAACCCAGAGGGTGTCGGTTCAATCTTCACTCGGGTACAAAGCATTTTTTTTCTTTTCAGCATATGTACCTCCCAGCTTATGCTGGACGTCGCTCATAAGGTTATGCAATGAAAAATAAAAACCAACTAGCCATTGTACCAAAACAATTGTTTCCTATCTTTCTATTCTTTCTAACTATAGTGTCGTGCAACACCTGTTGCATTTAAAAGGCAATGTGCCTTACAGACACATAGTTAAAATATTATTATTATTACTATTATTAACGATAGTAATATATACAAAAGACTAACAAAGTGTGTCCGAAAATATTCTGCTGGTTTTATCCAAAGTCTTAAAACAAATGGCACCCCATAACATATGAGCGTTACCGATAATTTCATTTTCTTCGAAAACAATACGATCGATTTTGATAAAATTTTATATGAGTGATTTGTTGCCAAGGGTGATGTTTTTCATTAGAAATTTTTTTTTCTGGAAAAGCTTGCTAACGGTATACCTGCTATAGAACCATATTTTTGTTGATACTGATAACTTTAAAACGGCTGCACCGATTTTAACGAAATTTAATTTTCTAAAAGATTTGTTGTTTTTCTTATAAATTCTAAAGAAATTTTTAACAAGGGGTATAGGTGGTATAGACGGTAAACAAAGAATGGCATAAATGTGTCTCATGGCAAATCAAAAACCTGATAACAGTAATTCAAATAAGCATGATGTCAAATAGTTTATTAACCTGTAACCTTACCAATTTTAAATAAACTTCATATATCAGTAGATAAGTATAGATACTTCTTAGTTTTCTACTGTATACAAAAAAACTAAAATTATATAATAAATTGATTGTTAATCGAGCAAATACATTCAGCAAAAGACCGAAACATTTTGTGCCGTGCGTGACCATTATTATTTGTTAGAAATATTTAATCCATATGGGATTATGGTGCAAAATACACATTGGGTCGGGTCGAGAGGCATAAAATAACATTCACAAAGGTTGTAGAGAATGAGATGGGGGTTCAATGTGACTTAAATAAAGGGCACGACCGGGTCGTAACTTGCGCTGGGGGCAAGTTACTTTCGTGTTTGCGACTGAAAAATTCATTTGACCGGACCTATGGAATAAAAAAAAATTTATATGAAAGATATAGTTTTCGGTAAAAAAATATAATTAGCTACTTGAAATTTTATCAAAGTTTATAGTATTTTTTTTCGAGAAAATTAGATTTATCGGTTTTGGGAAAAAAAATGTTTCAAAAATTACTTTTTTTCTATTTTTTTTTTCAATTTTAATTCAATAGTTTTTGAAAATTGGAATTATCGATTTTGACTAAAAAGAACTTTTTCTTCAAAAATGACTTTTTTTTCAATTTTTTTGCAGTTTCATTTCAGTTTAGCAAAAGTTTTCGAATATTAAATTTCGTTAAAATCGGTGAAGCCGTTCAAAAGATAGTCTGAGTAATAATAAACGGTTCTATGGCAGGTACCGTTATTAAGCTGATTCTGAAAAAAAAACATTGATGATAGACATCACCATTGGCAAAAAACCACTCATATAAAATTTTATCAAAATTGATCGTTTTTTTTCGAGAAAATTAGAATTATCGGTTTTGAAATTTTTTTTTTCAAAAACTACTTTTTTTCAAATTTTTTTTTTTAGTTTCATTTTAGTTTAGCAAAATTTTTTGAATATTAAATGTTGTTAAAATCGGTGAAGCCGTTCTAAAGATAATCCGAGTAATAAAAAACGGTTCTATGGCGTTAATAAGCAGATTCTGAAAAAAAATGTTAGATGTTGGACATCACCATTAGCAACAAATCACTCATATAGAATTTTAACAACATTGATCGTACCTATTTTTTTCGAGAAAAATAGAATGATCGGTAAAAATAGAATGATATGGTAAATACCGTTATTTTTATACCTAGGTCAAAATTAAAAAAAACTTCCGGGGATATTTCACTAATAATAGTTTATGATAAGTTTGAAGAAAATCGGCCCAAAGCTTTTAGGCTGCAGGTGTCGATACATCCACACAGACAGATAGACAGAAAGACAGACAGACAGAATTGCCGGACCTACTTTTTTCGTCTTCTTTATCATCGTAATGTCATGTTTGATTGTTATTTCGAAACTTTTATTTTACGAATGCATAACTTGCCTTATAGTACCTAATATAATCGCAAGTAAAAATTCAATGATTAACAATATGGACCATAGTGTACAATAATTTTCCCAATAATACCTCAATGGGGATGTGCAATCATGTACATGTACGATGTTCATACACACATATTGTACCAGAGTACACACTACACGCTGCCGCCACCGGCCGGTAAAAGGGTCAAAGCAAAAATTGTAATCAATTGGAGTAATTTTCATTGATTGATAGCCCCAAGCGATGTCCTCAATATAAAAAGCATGGCAGCTGGCTATAGTGGATGGTCCTCGGCCCTCGAGGACGCCCACTCCATAACTTCACTTAGGTATGCATACACAAATGTATAAAATAATAACCATCCTTTTTTATTTCTGGGGGGAACATTTTGGAACCTCAGAGCTATAATATAGTATGTATACCTACATAATGTAAATCAATTACATATAAATACCTATACTCTTTGTACATACGGGATTTGCAAACTACCAATTATGTTTAATGACCACATTGTTCTACAACTATTGACTTTTTTATTGTGTGATTTATTTCGTTTAACAGCACGCGTAATAGGTAGGGGTTTATTGGACTGCAGTAGGTTTTGCGACCAGGAATTTTTTTTGGATTCTGTAACACGTTAGCGTTACAATTAGTTAAAACACATTTGTTTCAATTATATATGTATATTCACTGTATATATTTTATTTAAATTGTCAATGGTTTGTCGTACTTTGCCAATCTATTCCCAGTTTTTTTTCTTCTAATGGGAATATTTTAGTCTTTTAAATTCCATTTGTACTTTTGATGGCAAACACCGATGTCCCGTCTGGTATTGTTGATATGATGAGAAAAATGTTAAAACATATTTCGCATACCGTAATACATACCTATTCGAAACATTTAATTGACACATAGGTGTACTTTACAGAGCGTTTACATTTCCGGATACATCTACTAATATCTGAGCCAGTATATAGTGTTAGAACCATCCCTATACGAATAAAAATTTATCCAATTTGAGATCCAATTTTCGAACCAACATTTGAAGAGCGCCCTCTATCTCGAATATTAAATTTTTTTTATAATATTTTCCATTTCTCATTTGTAAGCCTCGATACAAAGAAAAGTTTATGTATTGGGAAAATCCCTAAAAATTCTGGTGTAATTTCCGGGAGCCGAGTCGGTCGGTACTTATCAACTTATCTCCTCAAGGGAATCATCAAAAAGTAAGATTTGCGTTTTTTTTTGTTTTGGTAATTTTAAATAAAATGAGTATGAATATAGATAGATAACTATATAATGGAAATTTTGTATTATTTTGTATCAAGGGAATCCAAATATTTCAGGCTTAGTTTTTTGACAGCAATAACAGTGAAAAATTAAACTGAGAAATAATTGTGTTTATATTTCTGAGCGTATTACGGAGATCTCGTAGATCTTAAAAATATAAACTGGGCTATTGCTTGAAAGAAAGACATTTTTAGCATTTACCTAACCCACCAAATTATCTTCCAAATTTTTGCTTAGGTTTTTTTTACAATTTGACTTACCTTTATGAGAGTATAGGGTCCGGTGACCATAACAACAACGAAGAATAAATAAAAATAAAATGGATGCGCAATGCTTATATTTGCTATCATATTTTAATAAAATAATCTTCTTTACCTATACATATAATTTTACATGCCTTCTGTTTTTGCTGTTTTTTTGATACAATGTGTTTTTTTAAATTCTTTTTTTTTAATATTCAAACATTTCATAGTCCTTTTCCTGTCACTCAATTATTCCCACCTTCGCCCAACTATCCTAAAAAACAACACACAAATGGGAAAAGTACAAATAGGTACATACCGAAAACCTTTGTATTCAGTTTGGGTTTCATTAGCATGTTATGAGTAAAAAAGCATTCATTCGATTTTGTTGATACAGATACAGGTATTTTTTCGTATAGGTACGTTTCATACTTACTCCGTATGTGACTTATGAGCTCCTGTTCATGTGATGTGGTAAGATGAATCATCAAAAGATGAGAAAGTCGACATTGTATGATAAACAAAGATATAAATAAAGGATACGACTGGGTTGCACATTAAATATGAAATTTTATTAAAAGTTTTAAATCCATGTTTTACAAAGATTCAAACCAAAATCAAAGTATGCAAAAAATTTTCTTTATTAAATATGAGTTTAAGAAACAGAAATGTTCAAAATCGTTGGAGCCGTTTTTGAAAAATTCGATTTTAAATAATTTTTTGAAAATATTTTTCTTAAAAAAAGTGAGTATGCAACTTTTTTGAACTTATTCCTTAAAGCGAAAAACAAAACAATTTTTTTAAAATTATATAAAACTTTACAAAAACATTTATGAAAAAAATTTGTATGCCATGTTATTTAAAATAGCTAGAAAAATTTCAGTGTTGAATTTCGTTAAAATCTCTTCAGCCGTTATTAAGAAATTTAAAAATACCGTTATATGGCAGGTACCGTTAAACGAATTTTCTTGAAGGTTTAATTTTAACTATTTGATAGACCTTTCTACACCTTATTACACATGTAAAATTTGGTTGAAATTGTTAGAGACGCTTTCGAAAAAAAGGAGGTTCCTTTATTTTTAGACTTACAGTGAATTGCAAAAAAAAAACTCTGGGCGTATTACCCCAAAAAGCATACCTACCAAATTTGAGGTAAATCGGCTCTCCCGTTTGGGCTGTAGGTGCCGAGACAGACAGACTGAATTGCCGGACCCACTTTTTTCGTCTTCCCTATCATCGTAATGTCATGTTTGATTGTTATCTCAAAATTATTTTTTGCACGATTCCAAGACTTGCCTTATAGTAAGTATGTACCTACATATATAGAGCAAGTAAAAATGTTGACTAACTAGGACTTTTATCATTGTCTTTTCCTTAAAAAAGTTAATTACAATTTATTCTTCTTTTGGAACATGAAATAAGTACCTATTGATTTTTGAGCTGATGTTATTGTAAATGTTTGCAATTGCAACCAAACTTTAGATATTCCTTTAACTTTACTAGTAATTTTCCAATAACTTTGTCTGCTATTTTTGTATATGTCTGCTGGTGGTGCCTGCATGCGGATCTATATGTACTGTACACCCAGGGAAAGTAATTCTTTTCCTTTGGCTTTGGTATATTTATTCTCTTTTGTCCAAACCAAAACTCAAGTTGAATTGAATAACTTTTAAATAAAAACATTGAATATTGTTTCCCATTTACTTGGCACCAACTTTTTATAAGTATAATCTACCTTAAATTTTCCCATTTCCCAGCTTCGGTGATAAATCAATTTGAATTCCCATAACTTTAAAAACTTTATTTTCTCTAATAAAATTTCAAGAATGTGTAAATGTTTTTAAAGTGTGGCATTTAAATTGAGTGCTGCATCAGCACGCATGCTGTTGCATAACAAAAAACGACAGAGCTTCTGCACTTTATCATCTTCACTATCTTTTTTTCTTGTTTAAAACCTTATATAGAGACTAAAGACGCATAAGATTTTTTTCTGCATACCTTTAATAGATGGAAGTACCAACAAAACTTTTTTATGGAAAAGTAATCGATGTCACCACTTACATAACTTTCTGACATGTTTTATTATACCATTGGTGTTAAATGTGCTTGAATACTTGAATAAAACTCGCTGTAGAGAAAATTTAGAGTATACCTATACTTGATACTATTGTATCAAGTTGCTTGTTTTATTAAAAAAAAAAAACAATGAAAAGTTTCTCTTTCTTCAAATTTTAAATCGACTAAAATCCTTTATTGTTTCAAAACAAAATTAATCAAGTAACTAGAATGCTTTACCCCCTGGAAATTTTGAACATCGACAGACTTTTATATAAGTTTTGGCGTTCAATGGTTTCCGTTTTACAAGCGGTGCTCGTTTTCATTCAAGAGCTGTCGAGTTCGGTCGAATTATATACAAACTTATGTCAATTTGACGTTAGTTGCACTGAAATGATGTGAACAATTCGCCAAAACTAGTCAACTTTGATAAATAAACGAACACAAATACCTTGAGTTTGCGTTTAAGTATGTTTAAACGCACCTATTCTGTAGCAATTTTTTTTTAAATAATTAACAGACATTAAATGTTAAAAATGTTATTGTTCTTTAAAAATAGACACAAATTACAAATTATGTTACAAGTAAACATATTTTTTTTATTTATTTTTAATGGCCGTACTAAGTTTAACAATATCCTTTCTTTATCCATGCGAACTTTAGTCGAAATTAGCTATTCACACTTTATTCATACCTAATAATATGCTGTGCCGTGTGCTGTAATACACAGTTTTTTTTTTCTGTGTCATTCACACTTTTATTCACAGAGAAATAAAAGTCTAGAGCTCTTGCATGTCAGCCTGACATAATTTAACTGGAAAACGGTTTTTATTCAACGGTTAAACTGTTTAGTTGTGAGAAGTAGTCAATCGATGGTTTAATACTCGCACTTTCATCCAACGTGTCTGCCATTTATTTGCGAGTGCGGCATTTCTAAACTCACCTATACTTAACATAATAAGCAGAAAAGAACAATATAGATACAAATAAGAACATGTTGGAGTCAAACGGATACAGGACATGGGCAGATGGCATTATTTATTTTTCAAATGCATACACGATGATTTTTACTTGCGATTATAGGTACTACATATAAGGCAAGTTAGGAATTCGTGAAAAAAAAGTTTTGAGATAACAACCGAACATATGGCATTACAACGATAGCAAAGTCGAAAAAAGTGGGTCTGAAAATTTTGTCTGTCAGTCTGGCATTGCAGCTGCAGCCTAAACGGATGGGCCGATATCGTTTAAACTTGGTATGTAGGGTATTTAGAATGACCGTCAGATTTGTTTTTGAAATAGTTGTTCTAGGCCTTAAACCAAAAGTACCTGCCATATAACTGTTATAAAAAAGCTTGTTTTTCTCCAAAACGGCTCTAACGATTTTAATTAAACTTGACATGAGTGATACGTTCTCAAAAGCATATTAGATAGTTTAAACCATTATTCTTATAAGAAAACAGTTTTAACGGTACCTGCCTTATAACGGTTTTTTAAACTTTGACTTTCTCGGTAACCACGCTGGGGATCTTTATTTAATTTTAACTTTTATAAAAAAATTAAATATTTTAAAAACCAATTGATATATTTTTTAAAATTTTGTTTTCGCATGACATATTTTAGAAAAGTTATTTGAAAAAAATCGTTTTTTTCAAAAACTGGTCGTACGATTTTGGTAAAAAAAAAACTTTAAAGGCTCGGTCAAACAGAACGCGGTTCGGCGTTCTTTGTAATAAATTACAAACGAGATCTGACCGTTGCGTTCTTATTTTCCCAGTATTTGTAATTGTATTGAACAGGCCATGTGGCGTCGACGAGCCGCGCTCTGTGTAACCACTGTGACAGAGCCTTAAAATATATTGTAATATTTAATAATTACTCTGGCAAACCAAGATTTTTTCGGAAAACTCTGGTTAATTTTAAATTGATTTTCAAAGTTATTTGTTTTCATTATTTGTATTTTTTTTATAATTATTTCTTATTCAATTAAAAAAAAAAAGTTATATAAAATAATTTTGTGGAAGGTTCTTTTAAGCTCTTGTTAACTTGCCATCACAAGAGCAAGTTTTTGCGACCCAGTTGTGCCTTTTATTTTTATTAAAAATCACTTGTGTATGTGGGACAAGTTGACAATTTATCAAGAGTATCTTAAGGCCATTGTCTGCATTTTTCTTGTGTGCATAGTTTATTAGCCTTATTATAAATCACTTCCTTTTATGCTTTTTAGAGTGGGACATCAGAGTCGAAACATATACGCACATCCATTATTTATTATGACATGAGGCCAAAGTCTGACAAATGAACTCAAAGCTTTTGTTCCGCAGCAAGGACTTATAAAACTCTTTTTTCCTTTATCATTTTGATTTTTATAAGAAAAAAAAAGATACATATTTTTATTTCCTCTGCTTTTTAATTTCTGTGGACGAAAAAATTCTGAAAAAGACTCTAGGAACGAAACTCCTTATAATTTGAAGCATAGCTATATGGCGGACAATTTATTGAAAAAATCATTAGTTTGTGTGCGTTACGTTAGCTATACTACCACTTAACCTAAAATTTTCTCCAGCCGAATTGAACCAAATTTCTTTAGGCAATAGGCCATTGATACAATGGCGATAATGTATAAGAAAAGGTAACAACTGCATGAAGTGGGTCTATGAATCTTTATAGTGAAGCAAAGCTGCCAAAACCTTTGATTTTGTTTATAATGTTAAAACGTTCTCAGACCTAGTTTAGAAAAAAAAAACGTTCCAGATACTTTTAATTCAACATATTGTCTGTATTGTTAGGTTTTAGCTAGGTTCGTTTTATTAAATTAAACGTATTTCCGTTTTAATACAATTCACTTTACGTCTTTCACTTTTAATTCCACTTAATATTTCAAAACACTATTTATTTCCTTTTTCTTTCTTTATTTTAAATTCAAATTTTATCACTTTCAAATTACCGACTTGTACACTACTGATTTCAAAATTAAACTTACTTCTTGCCGCATAGTAGCTGCACCATTCAGCACTCCGCTTTAGAATCTTCTAGTACAGTGCCAGTCAGAGCCTTCTGGAGCTTTCTAGTCTATGGTCTTTCTTTAAAAAAATGGGGTTTCGTTAACTTCGTTGTGGCTGTCAGTTTAAGTTGGAATCACAATGGTGAGTTTACGCATCGTAAAACAAAAAAATAGAACGGAGAACATCTTATAGAACACGTTGCAGTATAATAAATGCAGTTTTTGACACTTTGACATTTTGAAACGTTTTGACATTTTGACACTGTTTTTTCTCTGTGCACTAAAAACTCTAAAAAGGCTCGACATTTATTGAAATTGGTACTCATTTCTTGTATTTCTCAAACCCTCCTGTTTTCCTCATGTCTTAAAATTTATGTAGGTTTTTTTTAATATGCACAAGTTGGCAACATTGATGATATATGTATCTACTCGCGCCAGTTTGTGAAAGGGATCGCGTACCATTTATATTTCATATGGAAGGATGTTTCAATTTTTCAGGATACAAAGGTGTTTTTTTTTTTACTTATATTTGTGCAAATTGTAACAGAAAATAAAAAACATGTTCTGAGAAAAAAGACAGGGAAAATCGACAAAAAATTAGGATATTTGCAAATACGACAATACGTGAACAAAATCGAAAAAGGAAAACTGTATCTTCGGAAACTAAAATGTCTGACGTCGTTAAATAGGTTTGGATTTGTCGTCCTTGGCAACGTGTGTTAGATATTTCTTTAAAGACTCAGTCATATCATCTTTCGTGCTTGATATTCCCTATAATTATATACGTTAAGTGCTAGAGCAAGATCTACTCTTTCAAAATTGACATAGCTTTATAAAAAAAAAAGGATTAAAAGTTTCCCAGGAATGCATTTCGGAGACACCACATCACGACAGTTCTTTTTATTTTATTTCATTTAATTACTTTTAAGACAGCAGTTAGGTACATATAATGAACCATGAAATTACTTCTTCATGTGCGGATAATGAGAGATTATTTTCTACGTGAGTGAATTATTATTTTAATATCATTAGTAATAGTCATTTAATATAGCTGAGTTCGAAATTATGAGAATTATATATAATTTTGTTATATAGGTACGAGATACCTAATACAAAAACTTTTATCTATGAGAAGAAGTTTCCTGTTAATATTTTAAGCTGGAAACTTATACTGCCCTAGGGAGTTTCAAATATTTTAAGTTTTGGGTTATTACACCTAATTTTTTAAAAGTTAAAATAACATACTGCAAATGAATTTCAAACATTGAATCTTTGTATATAGTTATTTCTTCAATGTCACTCATCAATGACTGACAATTATAGCAACCGGAAATGGCCGAAAAACAAAGATACATCCTTCCAAAGTTCAGAAAAAAATTAACTAATTTTGCTACGCTATTTTGGCAAGAAATTTTTTTTTTCACTAATATGTGGTTTTGAAATGTTTAAAATAATAATATATAAGGTAAACTGCCATAATATTGTCAAACCCCACATTTTCTTTTCTTTTGAGAGATATTTTCTGATTCTTAGTCAGAGAGTGATTCCTTTTCAGATTTATGGCGAATCAAAACAAAAAAAAAAAAAAAAAAAAATACATTATGTAAATTTCAAATCTGCTTTAACCTAATAAATATTAAAGTTAATAATATTTGAACATATTTGTAATACTAAAATCACCCTCATATCCCACGTTAAATCCCGCTTAATGTCCCTTTTGAAATTGTGACCGTCTTTAATTACTTGCGGATGAATTAAAACCGCATTGCATGATTATATCTCTATACTCACTTTAGCTTTTGGTAAATTAAACATTCTAAATGAGCCACCATACATAAGGGACTTAAACAATTTCAAATACCTTTCCACGGTTAATTGCTTGAATATAAGACTACGATATTATTACGAGATTTCTACCCTTGGATTAGTTCCATCTCCATTTACGCAGTCGTTTGTCTCCAACAGAATATTATGAGATACCAAAGAACTTAACGACTTCCGTTACAAAATGAAACAACCTTGTATAATAATATGCTATAAGGTTCCTATATAAAATCATAAGAAGGAAATAAAGGTACTTATGGTACATTATATTAAGATCTTGAAAGCTGGTATCTATACTGCTTTATATATTTTTAAAATTCTTTCAAAGCTAATAGTAATGATTTAACTTTTAAATTAAATGGCAACACAAAAATTAAAGTCGATGTAAGCTACTTGTCAAAGGAAATAATTCGTTAAGAAGATTAGAAGGAAACAAAAACTAAATTTAACCCGCAAAAGTTAACAATGAACACTTTTATAAAGAGACATAACTAGGATGAAATATATTTTACTCTTAATACATGAAATTATTTTAATCATTTTGGTGAAGTTTGTCTTTTTCAATGAAGAAATACGATTTCATATTTTTTTCTTTTAACAATTTTATTTAAATGAGCTATGAATTTTTAAATACCAACAATTTATTCATCTTCAGTAATAAAAAATCTCAAGTTTTTAGGTATATGAAATACGTAACTTTTAATTTGTTATTTTTTTATAATAACGATATAAAATTTAATAAGGTAATAAGTGGGGTTTGCATTTTGTTTCTATATAGGTTTTACTTTTAACTATGTTTTTTTTTGATAATGATAATATACAAATTGTCAAATCGATCCATCATCAAATTTTTATTTTTATTCATATTTCATTATGAAATTCATATATTAATTTAATCTCTTTAAAAGGAATTTAGTTTGTTACATTGCTATTTAAATTAATTTAATATAATTGCTCATTAAGAATAATTTGATAATTATAAATTGGTTATTGTTTTTAATTGTGGAAAAAATAATTCGGTTTACCAATAAAATTATATCGAAAAATAAACATTTATCTACATAAAAAGAATTAAATACTGAATTACCATATTAAAGGAAATACGCTAATTACCCAAACGTAATTTAATTGGGTCAAAATGAAAACCAATAAGTTCTGTTGTCAAGTATATGGTTGAATTGTTTTGATAAAAAATTATTTACACCGGAGATACTATATTCAAGGGAGTCGGCCTTGTCCCTATGATGAGGACATTTTAAAGGACTTGAAGCAGTATAAATTTATAAAAAAGTGTTGGACAACAATACGATATTTGATATTTTACTTTTTAATGGGAAAGTATATACATAACATAATTCTCTACAGCAACATCGGGTGTTCGGATAAAAGTTAATTAACGATGTTTTTATTGTCTTAATTTTAGGGCTTAGTTTAAATCATAAAAAATCAAGTTAGCAAATAATAATAATAAAAAAAAAAAACAAATCAACTATTCAAGTATTCTTAGAGAATTCTGCAGGAATTTAATTTTATTATTTTAATTGGCAACATTTTTGTATATTGTACCTATGTGTATCTGAAAGATTTGTTGGAAACAAATGCAAAGCGGTGGTTTGCTATAATGGTATGGTATGGTATCGAATGGTATTATGTGGCATCTGGTTCTGGTTGGATTAAATATCAGTCAGTATGTTTCGAACTTCGAACAAGAAAGGTAGGTTTTATTTTTAGGCACGTTGGCAGGCAAATTAACCATCAGTCATGTTTTTATGTCAATTTGTTATCGAGATATGGCGTTTAGAAAAAAGGTAATTTTTCAATTATTTTAGTAATATTTTAAAATTACCTTTTTTTCGAAATACCAAATATCGATAACGAATTGTAAAAAAAATTTTGAAATGTCCAAATCGTGGGAAATTAAACGCATTAAATGGATGAAGGTGGGAAATAACAAAGGTGTTCGACATATTTATCCCCGGTTTTTATTTAGTATCTAACTTCTTTTTCTTGCATTCTACAGTTAAATCATATTCTACCTCGGTAACGAATTGACATAAAAACATGCTGGTGTAATAAAAGTAGCTAGTTAAATTTAACTCTCTCCAGAAATATACCTTAAAGTTATCGCCGTAGGCCGTGAAAAAATTAAGCGCGAAAAGCAAAACAGATTAAACCAAGAAACAGCACCAACACCATTACATTAAACCAATGTAGGTATTTCAATAGCTTAACATAGATTAGAACAGCACCAGCAACGCCAATAGCGTCGTTAGACCAAAGTCCTAAATTTGACACCTTTCCCACTATATGATATTCAGTGGCACCAAACAGCAAAAGAGAACATTTTACATAGAATCAAGTATGAAATGTCAAATTTGCAGTACCTACCTACTAAAAAGAACATGATGCAGTTACAAAATATAGGTCGACCATAACATTTAAGCTGCAGATTTTGTAAAAGTTCTTTTTTTATTCCGTTGTCAAAATATATATACCAACATACCTAACCAATCTTTCCTAAAATTTTTCAATTTGAATATTTATTTACAATAATTTATCTGTATGGTACAAAGATAAGCCTTTCCATACAAAAACATACGGGCACTCCAACTGTACTCTTTATTTCAATTGAATGTATATTCACAACACCTCCTACACTAATCCTTATTAAGTCACCTTTATTCATTTAGTGGTTCCCCAAAAGGCAAAAGAACCTTACATTCATATTCAGATAATCCTTTCATCCATCGCATCTGTGCGAACATGGAGAATCCATCACATCACATTCCGTCCATCCGTCGCCATCGATAAAACGGAATAATAATTTTTTCCTGAAGGTGTTCTGAGCAGAGGTAACATTGGCATTTTAATTTAACATCATCCATCCGTTTGTCGTCGTGTCGTCACCTTTGCAACACAACACCGCGAGTAAAAAACCGTGTTCCATTTTTTATTCATACATGCACAGATTGGAACAAACTTACAAAAAAATATCTTTTATCCAGAAAAGGTTTTTCCTTTTTTTTTTTCATTTTTCCTTGCATTCAGGCTTTGGCAGAGTTGAAATTCTTTTGAGGAAGGTAGAAGGTGTCATTTATGAATGGGGATAAAAATATTACCTATACCCATAGCATTGTCAATAAAAGATATTATGATGCTACGTACGAGTATGTAGCTTTACCTTGCACCGATTTCAAAAGAATAATTCTTGAATGGTTTTTGAATGTAAAATTGAACAGAAAAAAAGGTGTTTGGTGAAGTATAATTTGAAACTCGCTCCTTGTCGCTTTTCGATGGTATATTATTTGTATAAATGTTAAAAGGTAATATTTTCATATGACAACTTCTGAATATTTTACAAAAAAAATGAGACGTTTTGAATGTGATAAAAATTGTCAATTCCACCGAAAATGAGTATCAAATTTACGATTTCCAAAAAGGAAATTTATATTTTCGGATACACATATAGGTAATGATATATATATTCTGACATGGGCTAGCTATGACTGTGATGATATCAAATTTTTTTTTCAAGATTTTGCTGACAATGAGCTCAAATGGTTCGAGGAGAAGATAAACATGATATGTGAATCAATACAATTGAAAATAATATTTTTGTTGTGTTTGTTTAAAATGATAAAAATATTATAACGCAGCACCAATTTGGGTATAAAAATTAAAAAAAAATTGTTTCAGAAATAAATTTCAAATAAATGTATCTACTGAAAGCTTTCTGTCTGGTGGATAACTAATAAGCCACGGTAAAAGTCCACGGTATTATTTAAAATGCTCCCACAAAAGGGAACTGAAAAAGGACTCATATAGAGTTGCAACGAATAGTGAATTTGGTCGGATACCGGATACCGAATTATCGGCCTGCAGCTAGGCCGGACAGCCGAATATCTGCCCAAATCAAAAGTGATACTCAAACCAGAATGGTAAAACCAAGTGGTTCCTTCTCCTCTACTAGACAGCTATTCCTTTTTTTTTCACCAGAAAATATAAGGCGCATTTGTTTTCTTCCTCGCAAACATCAAAATAAAATATTTTTTCAGTTTATTTTATCATGTTTTTTTTTTCGCTGACATAATGTTTCATAAAAAATTGTCATTTAGAGAAATGATATGAGATTTTATGAACTATAAAACTGTTTTCAGCCGATGAAATTAAAATGTGTGTATGGGTGTGCTTATTCCACTCTGGTTCTGCGGTTCTCTGAATTCTTTAAATGAAATCTAATGTACCACCGCGACCGCAAGGATAGAAAGAGGAAAAATTTAAGTTTTCTGGTAGAATGTTAAGTTAAAGTTCTTCCGCTCTCTAATGGTGGTTCATTTATTAAAGTAGAGAGAATGATATTATCTTCACAAGCGTTTTTATTGGCATGTTCGTAACATTTGTACTCTCTGTTGAACACCCAATTAATAATTTTATCTGTTTTTTCCGATCTCCACTATTTTGCCCATTTCTGATAGCGGTATTCCATCTATACCTACCTACTGGAATTTTCCAAACATTTTCAAAAACTTAGAATTTTACGACCAAATAGTCTACTTTAAGAAAGCTGATATAAAGGCTGGTGTCAACTTGCGATTGTGCTTCTGAAAGCTGCTTTTTAGTTGCCAGAACATATGATTCAGTATGGCTGTCCATTAGCCTACTTTCATATTGAATGTTCTGCAATTAAAACGGTCATTGAAGAAAAAACTACTTTTGGAAACCGTTTTCCGCGTCAAAAATGTTTTTATATTTTTGTTTAGGTATAAATTGATAATAATTGATTCGCATTGCATTTTCAAGACGAAAACCATCAAACTCCTACATATATTGATTTGCAATCTCAACAAATCCAGGATTAAAAGCTAATCAAAGTTTAATGCCGAATCCTAACTTGAAGACTTTTTAGATGCAAATTTGAACCCATAATCTCTGAACTAAAAGTCCGATACCTATATGCTCACTATACACTTAAATTTTTCGTTTACACTTCTTTTTTAAAAGTAAGCATTCAATATCTTGAGAGCTAGATCATGAATATTAATTACGGTTTTTTTCTTAAACTACAAATTGATTCAATTTATCCTTCACACATTCTAGGTGGCGGCGGCATCAATGAAATAGAGTTAACATCAGGAAAGCATCTAGCAATTTACCATCAGACGTACGAACAGAGTTTAAATGCTGGATTCCCGTGCTATAATAGTTACATAACTCAAATACGAGGTGAATGATTTGGCAAAAAGAAAGCAAGGAATTTTTTTCCAATTAGCGAGAAAAAATATATATACAGATTCTTCAGAACATGACTGACGACTGTGTGATGGTAAAAAGCGCAAACTTCGGTATTTCAGCCTAATTGGGAATGCAGAACCATTAACACAGGCGAACAGGAATTTATACTAATGTCGGCCTGGACCAATTGGTGTGATGATATTTTAGAAATTGTGCTGAAATGAATAAAAAAATCGAACAAACGATATAAAATAATAAACTTCACTAAATATACTATGATGGAGTAGGAGTTCCATCTCACTGGAGGGTATACCATAAAGACTCGAAATTGATTTACCATCTTTTACTTTTCCCTAAAAGTTTGGCATATTTTGAATTGTGTGAATATTATATTTATTTCTGGAGTTTTTTTTTTTAATTTTCAAAGTACATAACCCGAAGCATCACCCTTTTCACACTTTATGAAAGAAAAAATCGATTAAGTGCAATCAATCAAATGAAAATTTCTTCTAACATTTTTTAAAAAGTTTTTCCTTCGACTATGAACTGAAGTTTTTGCTTAAAGTTTGTCTGTCTAATTGAGGATATCATGTCGGGTTTGGTGGTGGTGATGGTTATTATTTTTTTTTTTTCGGAAAATTAACATACACAACGGTCAGTTCTCATCCTTCAACAAAGAATCTTAAACCTGGAGTAAATGCTATTTCATGTTTTCCAATCCACAAGAGAACCATAATCGTATAAATAAAATGATTCAAATAAAAGGGACACTGATTTGTCGGTCTGATGGTCGGTCGATTATTTAATTTGTAATTAATTAACATACGAATAGTTTCAGGCAGTTGGTGTTTCGTTGACAAACTATTTTGACGGCGGGAAAATGACTTGTTGTTGTGTTATACAGTTTAAGGAAATTGGAATTATATAGGGTGATGTGAAGCCTTTTTTGGTTTTGTTTTTAGGAGAATGAATTGATAATTGATAGAAAAAATTAAGCATTAGCTTATACTGGTATGATAATTACTTCTAGGGTCTATTAGGCTAATTAATTAGTGGACAATTCAATTCACTGCAGTGAACATTTCACTGTAATCAGTTTACAATTCTTATTGGATACATATACTGGGGCACATTTAACCGCAGTGAATTGTGATTCTACACCGCACTGAATTGTGTGGCTACAACTATTGATTGTCTTCCAAGTAAATTGTATAATTGAATTGGAGTATTTGGCCTAATTATGGGGAGAGGGTCGAAATTCTGCTTTTCGAAATTCAGCTTTAAAGAAAAAATCTGCTTTGCAAAATTCTGCTTATAAAACCAATTTGAAAAGAAGGAATTTTGAAAGCAGAATTTTGACAGAAGAATTTTGACCCAGACAAAATTTCGACCCCAACCCAAGGTTATGTATGAGACTTACCTTAATTATTTAAATTTTACTGCGGCAAAGTGAAGAGATGAAATTCGACGTTAGCAAGTGACCACAAAACTTCTTAAAGTGCTGCCTGATGTAAACTGTTTTATTTTAATATTTGGAGTAAAAAAAATTACATTTATTTTATGCGAAATGCGAAAGAAAAGAAAAGCCAAATTTGAAAGAAAATCCAATATTACCGTGTTGTTGTCAGTAGGCTGTTATGAAATAAGAATAGTGTATAAGATGTCAGTGTTTTTCTCAATCATTTCCGACAAACATTATAGATATGCTTACTTTACTCTACGTTTAAGAAAAGTAAACCTTATAGCAGGCCTTAAGATTTAAGCTTAGTTTTAGATCAATATCGCCAGAAAATATGACGATAAACGTTTGCTTATTCAGAGATCGAAAGAACAAGATTATATACATTGATGAGATTCATCATAGATCTTGGTGAAGGAACAAAAAGACGTAGGTACTCTAAATCAAATTAAAATCTACTATGACTGACTTAGGTTGGAGTAAAACCGCATAAAACAAAACTGATAGAAACCAAATTAGGCGAATAAATCATTTCACACAATAGATGATAGATCATACCATTGAGTTATACACATAGAGAAATCATGTGTAAGTTTCAAACTTTGCTCGTGGGATGTCGTTACTATCGACTTGTTTTTTGTTTACTCTTGTAGTTGTAGCAATTATTCTTGAATTAAAAGGCAAAAAAATAAAGAAAAACTAATACAAATGTATGCAGAAGAATTTATTTCGGTTCGGTTTAAGTGTTTATTTAGTATGTTCATTTAGCGACATCTACTTTGGTGAGTTTGAAACCATCTTGATTCCTCTATGTGTTTAAACTCAATGATCAGATCATAATAAGCGCAAACGAACATGTTTGTGTAAAGCATATTGTTAGGCGCAAAATACATGCAGTTAAATGAGAACAGTCACACCACACTTGTCAAACAGGAGAAACAAAAATATTGTTTGGAACATGTGAGCGATGCCTTTTGGCATTTGTTGTTCCATTTAAACATTTTTTGTGAATGGGAGTGGGAACTTAAACAGCATTTTATCATGCATGTGATTTAAAACGTTGAAAAATTATTATTTTTGATTGAAAATTATTCAATATATTGATTTAAACGATGGTTTTTTGTATTGGGGTGATAATTTTTCTTAAAGCTATCTGGAATTCTTTTCTGTCTAATTTAGTGTGACTATACAGTCTTAAATCTTCTAAACGGTGCTATTTAGTTTGTGATGCCAAATATACACATCCGTTGACAATGACAAATGTCAAATGACTATATAACTACTCATAAGATAACAAGGACAAGGATAACATGACTACCTTGAGGCACTCCAGACTTTTATATCAATGTATATTAATTCAACTTGAATTTATAATGGTGCTCCAATATTATTATTTTTATTATTAGCCATTACTCTTAGTCATGGCAGAAAGAACTCCTTACTGCTAATTTACAAACAATTATTTCACAAAACTTAATATTGGAACATATTTTGCTTTCTTTTTAAATACACTTACTATTTTCTCATTATTTTTTCAATATTGCTTCAATTAAATTTCGCTATTGTTAAAACATTTTTTCATCCGAATCGACAAAGAATCGTTTCCCCGTTAAAAGAGGTGACGCTTGAGTTTTATATTACAAATTCATTGAAAGAACGAAATCCTTCAACAAAAGCAGGAAGTTTTTTTTTTTAAGAAAAGGGAAACCAGATACCAGAATCCATTTCATCTTTCACAAGAAAATAAAAACAAAGTTTGAATATTTGTAGTGCTCTTATATTGAAGTCATTCACAGTTTATTGCCATTTCGTAGAATCCTGCATTTTTGATTTTTTTCTTTTTCTTTTCCCGAACAACCAAAAGTATACAATCAATGAATGGTGGGCGAATAAACCCTTGTTAGTTACCTCACAGTTCTTTAGGAAAAAAAAGTATACTTAGGTATGTATTTTGTTCCTTGGCAGATCTTTGTTCACATCATGAAAGAAAGACGACTTCGACGCGATGGTGACGCTACGGATTGTACGTGAGGTTATTGTTCCTAAGTCAATGATTGTTTCACTTTTTTATAGTTGGTATTTTTCATCCAAAAGTGTTTTAGTTTAACTTTCTGTTTTAACAGTATCGATTCATATTAAATAGCAGACTTTAAACTTTTTATGGCAATGAACTATTGCAAAAAAATGTAAGTCCAAAACGTTGGAAAATTGTGTGCTACTTGTTTCTTATATAAAACAAATCATTGATGTTCTTAACAGAGTCTTACTTTTTAAATAATAAGGAAAACCATATCCAAGCTCTGCATCTTCTTTAATTTTGTTCTTCAACCGAACATCAAAAACTTTAAACTAAGAGCGACCTTATACACCAAATAATTTAAATTCAATTGATATTATAATGTAAGAGCAAAGTGAATGGAAGATAGAAACAATAAAGCAAGGAGAAGCTGCATACTTAGAAATCTGCCACTCTTGTGTTTCTGTACATTTCAGCTATAAGGAAGTTGAATGATTGGATATAGTAACATCAAAGTCGACATTAACATTACCCATCTGTAGAGTAGTCTAGTCAGTCAAAAGCAGCACCCGACGAGCAGCATACAAACAATGTGCATTTTATATAATTCTATCTCTCCATTTGATGTGTGGGTATTGAGTATATTTTGTAGAATATGAATAAATTCTTCTTCTATCATTTAAAGGACGTCAGCCAAGCCAGTACAACTTTGCATACAGAGTCTCTTACAATTGGAAGCATAATTCTACGTTTACATATATCCTTGTTTTATTTTAAGGCTGTATGTTCAATGTTCATCTAACTGTAGAAGTGTTTAAATGTTTCCGAGAAAATATTAATTAAAAGTTTGCACGAAGTTTGACTTGAGCTTAGGAGCACATCATTGTTAGGAAAGTTACTCTACTTTTGAAATCACATAAAGTTATACCTATCTACACATAGTTGAGTTAAGGAAACTGGGGACGATGTGTTTTGTATGGCATTTTAATGAACATGTTGAGGAATAATAGAGGAAGTATGATGAATGAACGAATTGAAATCTGCGACGAACTTTATGAAAACAATTATTTTCGGATGGTGTGTTTATATAACTTTCAAATCACACCTACCTATTAAAAGAGAAGTTATATAGAAGTGTAAATTTCAATTGTTTTGAGATTCATAAATACACTTATATTCGTACATATACGGATGTGTAAATGCAATAATACTTGAGCTGGCAATAACAATTAACGTTAATGAACTTAACATCAGCGTTTCGTTTTAGAAAACTTGTTTGTTAAGATGTTAAGGCAGAGGATTGTATTTAAAATTAAAGCAGAAGTTTTTAGTTTCAAGATAAAGAGTTTAAGACAACCAGGGTAATACAGATATTTCTTGGTCCAAATTGGTCTCTAAGTTGAAATAAAATCAATGAAATATGAAAAATTATGCTGATGTTTCTTAAACAACTTTGAAAAGAAAGTGTAAGCGCTTTCAAAACGGATCACAAAGTCTGACAATGAAACAAAAAGTATGAGAGTATGGACATATAGACTGAGACAAAAATGCTTTGCAGGACACCAAAATTGAAGCGTGCAAGCGTCTAAAAGTAGGAAACTCATAAATTATAATATTCAAGCCAAACTAAAAAATTATTTTTTTTTATATAATGTTATTTATGCATTTGGATATTAAAGGTATCATTATTATTCAAATAAAATCCTATTAAAAAAAAATTATATCTTGGGTTTATTTAACCTTAATCATTTAATTTTTTAGTTTGACTCTACTAATATGAGCCCCACTGTAAGTGTTGAAGTACACTTTGCGGCGCTCGTAGGAAAAAACTAATAAGAATACATAAAACTTGAAAAGTTTATTATTTTCAAAATGGCGGCTCTAGTGGCATCTTTAACATTATGAGTTTTTTTTTTTCATTATTTTGCATTAAAAAATTATGCGTTCCTTCAATCGTTTAAAAATAAAAACTTAACCAAAAAATCATAAAATCCTTTACAATCCATTCACGAGTCACGACACACGTTTGAAACATTCATTTGATAACTAACAAAAGTTGACATATCCATTAATTTTCAATTTTATCTAAACGGTTTATCCTTTATAAATTCCACCACGTATCGTTCGTTCAACAATTCTTTGAACTCTGCACATAAATACCTACATCAACTTTAGACACCATACAGCAAATAACATACCTATACATAATTTGCTTTAAATACCATAATAGGTTCTATTTTACCAGCGGGATACTGAAAGGTATCATTATCATTAAACTCGTATGAGTATCCGTAAATACAACATTTTACCTACACGTGTATGATACATAGATCATGAAGTTGTGTATCTCAAACTTCGTGCTTAGAATTCTGTTAAGTTGTGCCTGGCTTATATATTCTTCATATCATAAGTTATTCGGAATGGAAAAAGATTGCGATTGTTATCATGGAGTATTATGGATAAAGTTTTACTTTTAATAGAAAATTCACCAAATACCTTTTGAACAATATTGTCGTTTGCTACTAAAGAGAATAAAATTTCACCTTCACGTTTAGTTGTAAACTATCATTATAATTGTTTCAATAAAAGTTTTGGGAAAACTTTTCCCGCAACAAGATAGAATATGTTAATATGCACAAAATATATGTAATTTACATTATTTAAGAAGGAGATGGGTGAGAGTAATTCTTTTGTAATTGTTTTTCACAAGAATTTTTGAAAATGTAGTTCTATGATGATTTAAAATTATTTCTTATTTTGTAATGTTTTTTGATTAGATCCAAAGTTAATGCTTGAACCCTATTATAGACCTTGTCCAATGTCCATGATATATTTTTAATCGTTGATTCTTTTGGAATTATCCACTTTTTCGGCTAACACTCGAACAAAATCGAAGTCGAAAACAAAGTTAATAGAAAAACCATCGAACGATCAAACTAAATATATCCCACCAAAGTTCAAACCCCACTTGACAGATGTATTTCTATATGTTAGAAAGACTGTGATACTACTTTTGAATGGACAAGGGACTAAATTCTTATTAAGTGTCACCTGATTATACTTGCCTTCTCTGTTGCCCAACCTAAAAGTTCTTGTTTACAAAATCATTCAGAAAATTCCATTGTTTGACTGTTTTTGTTCGGATTTCAATCATCATCGTCCTTTGACAGAGTGCATCATTCAAAAGTGTTCACCAAATCCCATCAATAATGATTTGGTTAGTATAACGAATAGCGGACTTAAAAAATAACCATCCTATCGTTTGAGGCTCAATTTCATGTATCATATACTCTAAATAGAATGTTCGCTGTCCGCAGTATGACAGTAAAATCGTCCTTCACAGTACGCGCATCGATATAATTTTTGTTTGTAGTTTCTCAACGATTGGTACTATAACACTAAGAGATTTGATTAAATTAACTTTTGGCAGCATCAATTTTGGGGAATGGCATTTCGTACTTTCAGTATAAACCATATCTCTTCAATTTGATTACTTCAATAAAAACCGGATGAACCCGTATTGATGCATTCATGATGTTCAATGGAACTGTTTATAGCTTCTATTTCAGATACTTCCACATAATTTTGATCAAAAGGGAACAGGGAAGAATTTGTAAAAAAGAAAACATTCACAATTTGTGAGTTAAATATAGAAGAACCAAAATTTAAAGCATTTTTTTATTCTTATGTCACTTATCAAGTTTCTCTTCCTAATTAAAATATTGCAATGAATTCTCAAAAGTAAATTAAAACATTGCATATATCTCAAAATATTCATTATCAGATCGATTCCGACAACACATAAAAGGACCATTTGCTATTCACCCGAACATGTTTAGCATAACCATTTTTAATGAATAAAGTTATGCATCGGGGAATTGAAATGAAAATATAGTTCATATAAAGACTTTTACTTCTACCTCTTTATTCTCAATCATGAGAATAAGGAGGTAGAAAATACCTCCTCCCTATTCTCATCATAGAGTGCGAAGGTTCCTCCAGAGAGTGTCTTGTGATCTTAATGATGTCTTACTTATATACTCGTATAGAAATTAATTTATAAAAATTACTTTATCGCTGGTATATCTGTCTCAATGAGCGTAAAATATCTCCTGGATTAAAAATCGATTACTGAACGTTAATTGAAATTAATTTGATGTTTTTGATAAAATAAGGTGTATAAGTAAAAGTGGGTCAGGCTGATATGAAATAAGGCAGGTAAATTCTTAAATTTCGAATGTTTTGTATTGATGTATAGATGTAGATAAGTTATAGGTACCTCCACTAAATAAACCCATCATACTGAGAACTAAATCTGGAATCAATTCCGTGTAGGCCTCTGCATTAGTAGATTGAAATTAAACTGCTAAATTCTATTCAATTCTGCTTTTATTATGAATCTCATGCTTCGATCTTGGATTAAAATATAAAATCAGATTCGATTCGATCCTATATAATCCACTCATGTGAGCGTTGTAGATAAAAGGTGATGGAATATCATAAAGTTGCCTCATCACTGACAGAGAATTCTTAAAACATTTAATAGAATATAATCAATTCACAGACTCGAAAGATAAATTCGAGTCTCTGATGCTCAAGGTGCGTCAAGATCGAACAACTTTTAAAACAATTATTTGGAGTTTTGAATTATATATTAACACGCAAATTAATTTTTTATTGATCTTCTTTAAATGTGCTTTAACTCACACGCCAATACTTTGTCTTTCCGAATGTGGTACGAAGTATGCAAGTATGTATCAAGATTTCAATAGATGGAAACATTTTTTCAAAAACTTGGATATAGGCACCTACACCATTGCTTTCAGTTTCATGAAAGCTTCTCTCGTTTTTTTACGTTTCCAGTATGTTTGACACTTGCCATTCTTTTTGCATCTAACAGAAACGATTAATTAATGTTTAATGTTTTAAATTAAAAATAATTATTATTTTTAATTTAAAACAACATTATCACAAAACTGGTTATTATCAATACCTCATACGTCACATCAATAGACTGTGTTTAGACTGGGAAATTTGAGACCGGACTCACAAGAGTTGGTAGGCGAGAGGGATGAGGGGTGAATATTCTCGTGAGGCAGCTTTAAATTATAAACATCGGAAGCGTAAGTACTGTTCCAATTCCAAAATCACGTTTTTTCCTGCTTGACTGCCGATGTGTTAATATCGCAGTTTTTTCATAATCAAGCTGGATGCAGAGTGATAGAAAATGAATTCTTGGAAAAGGAATCAAACAGAAGCATTAATAATAATTTATGGATGTTATCTTTTTTATAAAAGCAAAAAATTCGCGTCGTACAACTGTCTCACTTCACAAAAATTCCATCCGCTTGAAGTGAGGATCTGTGTAATCACGAGAGTACTCACCACGCCAGACTTAAATTTCCCAGTCTAAACACGGTCATACGATGTGTCAGTCAGGATATCAATACAAATTTCCATAATCATTCCCTATTTTATTTTTATTTCTACAATAAAAATTTCAGGAGTTATTTGATGTTTATATGTATTTATTTGAAAAAGGGCATTACATTTGAGTCTTGAGTGCACCTGCTTCTGAATAACGATAACATAGAAGAAAATAACTTCTGTACTTCATTATCGTCATTCGTTGCCTTTTTCAGTATACCTATATAAAGGTATACAGGGACATCTTTATGAAAAAGTAATCCCCTTTTTTTGCCACCCAGAACTTGGTGACATACTTTGCAGTATCAGGCAGCAACATGGCAGTGTTTAATATGTATAAATATAACATATTCTTAAGCTCTCTGAAGTCTGAAGTCGTCAACTCTAAGTGCATACATTAAAAACTCAGAAACGAAACATAAACAAGTTCAAACATTGGCAGCAGGCTTTCAATGTTCCTTTCACTCATGGTTCATTATAACTTATTTGTTTGCTTTTCATAATAGCTTTATGAAATTTCTAGGTAAATAAAACGGTGGCGTCTACCTCGGCAGATTAGCATTTCATTTGTCACCTCTGCATTATCCGATAAAAGTGATACAAAAATCGATAAAGTGCTATTGCCGCACCGTTTTGATCACAGCATATTGGTTTTTATGATTAGATTCGCTCTCAAAAGACCAATCTCAATCGATTGGATATCCAAATCCATTGATAGCCATTTATAGCAGATATACCATCATGCTGTGATGCGGGTAATCTGTAGAACGACTTTCGATATCTTTTTCTAATACCTTTAACACGCCTGTAGCTTGTAGCATGTTCTCATATAATCCCTTTGCTTCGATATCATCATGGTAGGTACAGACATTATGAATCGTTTTTATGATGATTGTGAATATAACAAATGTTTCACTGCTATAGTAAAATGCAAAGAGTGATGATTTTATTTCACATATATTCAAATTTATTGATGAGGAGGTTATAATATATTCTAATTTTTTTTTAAATACATATGTATGGATTGACTAGACTTTGGCTATATGCTCATTTTAAATTTAAAAAACCGTATACATATACCTTGCTATAAAAGCTTTATATAGCAAAAATGACACGAACTGGTAAAACGGCGAGTACGTGGTTCGATTCCCGTAATAAGGTAAATTAAAATACTTTTTTTTTTCTAAATAAACATGAGAATTTAACTTACCAGCATCATTAGAGTCTGATGATCGGCCTAGGTGCCCGTGAATAGCTATAATTCTTGCCTATAGATAAAAAGTGTTCGATATTATAAGAGTTGGTGTTATTGCTTCGTTAAAACATATACAAATGTACAAATTGTTAGATAAGATTTAGATTGTTGAATCAAATGATAACATAATCTTATGAATGCATGGCCTTAGCCGTCACCTTAGATACGAATTGTTTGAATCATAGAACATAATATAGGTTTACCAATAATTCTATAAGTACAAAGTTTCTCGCTTGTATTTTATTCATAAGATTCTTTCATAATTCTTGATTCGTCAGAAGATGCAGGTCCAAGAACAAGCTTGTGCGACCTAGTATTGCTATTTTTAACAGACTTAACTTCCCTACAAAATCCAAAAAAAAAAAACACATCTAACCAATCCCTTTTTGAACAAACAAAAGGAATTCTTGGTCCAATACCTTGCCTTCATATGAAATTCGAAACATCCTAAAAGACATTAAACGAATTGTTCATCATATAAATATTTAAAGTGTGAATAGATGAAATGGCTGCAGCATAAGAGTGTAATAGATTTCATTGTTGTCCCCCGCTGGCCTAAATGGCGAAGATTAACAATAAGTATTCTCCATCCGCACACTGACCTAACTGTTCAACTTTTGTTTCAAAGTAAATGATACTCTAGAGAAAATTGGAGAAACAAATGAACGGACGGTACCACGAAACCCATTTATGGCTACGGATGAGCAAATATGTTTTCCCAAAATGCACCCGACAGACCTAACCTTTATAGAACTGTTAAGTCCGGTCCTAATTGCTGCACATGCCACACAAATGTAATAGAGAAACATTCATTTAGATTAATGGATTGTGTTTGTTTGAATTAAGTCCCTAATCATTTTTTTTGCTTCATATTGTGTGGTAAATTGTTTTGCGTATCAGCAATATAGAAAACATTCATTAATACACCAGAAACAGGATACCATCTGGAACAGGATCTATGATAAGCCTTCATATTTTATTCCAAATTCATATGACGACCCTGTCACCATTGCCATACTATACATGGATACAGTAAATGTAATTTATGGGGTGAGTGACACTGACAGTTGATAATTGAAAAGTGATTAACGTTAAATTATAAAATATAAATAAAGTAAAAGGAAATAAAAGTGTTTTGATTTATTCAAAGAAATTAGTTAAATTAAAAAAGAAAATATAAAAAGTGAATTTGAAATCAGAGAAATAATTATTATTATAATAAACTCAGAGCGAAATATGTAGGTTAAAAGTGGGAGACTTGAACATATGGGAGACTTGCACCACTTGCAATATTTCCTTCAAATTCAACTGGAATTCTGCATGCATTAATGCATACGATGAAGACTGTTGCAATCTACCTGCCAACAAAAATAATTGTTGCAAAGAACAAGGTGATTTTGAAGCTTATAATTGAAAAAAATAATACGTCTGTAATTTGTTTAATAATATGTATAAAATGTTTTGTTTTATTTTATTATATTGGTGTTTACTTCGAATAATATAAGTAAA
Source organism: Baccha elongata (assembly GCA_951217065.1). Taxonomy (NCBI): domain Eukaryota; kingdom Metazoa; phylum Arthropoda; class Insecta; order Diptera; family Syrphidae; genus Baccha; species Baccha elongata. The sequence goes on from OX578272.1 coordinate 6,766,547, forward strand.
AACATAACAGTATCACTTAAAAAGTTTTTAATCAAATTGTGTTAAAAAAAACGAATGGGAGACTTGAACCACTTTCTGAAGGGAGACTTAAACAATGGTTTTTTATATGGGAAACTATATCATTTATATTTTTATATGTTAATTTTACATTATATTTTACATTTTATATTATATTTATCATTATGTATTATATTTTGTATTATATAGTTAATATAATACATATTTTATATTAACAAAACAAAATATTATATGTTTTATTCTTTTGTTAAGTTTATGAAGATTATTGTTCTTAGTTTTTTTTTTGTAATACACAAAAACATTAAATCAATGAAAATTAAAACTTAGTTTTACTTTTTAACATATTAAATTCGGTCATATTCACGACTCCTCAATGGGATGTTCTGTTCCCACCCCAACGGGAGACTTGAACTGAAAATCTTTGTTCAGACTTTTCGCTCTAAGTAACGTTTGCATAATCCTTAAAGAAATAAGTTTATTTTTTAAAAAGATAAATGTAGCTTTCAAAATATCTTACTTTCATTTTGTTGAGATTAACAGAAAAGTTTTTATTCACGATTTTATTAAAAGTGGTTCAAGTCTCCCGCTTTCTTCCTTTGTATAATAATATACACAAAACAAAAACTAAACGGAGCATTACAACCCAGTCTACCACTATGTTTGTTTCAATTTTTAATTTCGCTCAACTAAAATTTTCGAATTCTTAATTTCATTTTAGTCTCTCCATACCATATTCATTTAAATTTCATCTTTTTCTGAAAACCATGGAGAAAACTGACATGTATATGATGTGAGCCGAAAATTCCATTCTTTTTCTAATTTTAATTGAGAAAATCTTTATGGTCATCTACGACAGACAATTTAATCCAATATTTGATTTGACAGTCTTGTCAAACAGAGAAACTCACAAAGTCAGAGATATGTAGACATGTGTTTCATTTAAATATTAAACTTTTTCAAAGAATGTTTTTTTTTGTTTTTTTTCTTAATTAATCCTATATTCTTTAGGAAAACCAAAGGATGTCATACGAGTGGATCTAAAAACAAAGATTAAGTTTTTCTTTCTAACAAATAGTTGAACTTCTTTTTTTATTTGTTTGAACTTTATCCATTGCTTTTTAACAATTTTCCATCACATTAAACACTGAATTTTCCTTGACTTTTTAAGTTAAACAGTTAGGAACTTGAAAACGGAATAGCTAATAGGTATCTATTAACATAACGAAATTAAACTTAAAAGTTTTCAGTTAAAATGTGCAGTAAAATTACGTTTAATATCTGTCCTGGAGTTCTTTTACATTCTTTTTAAATGTAAGTTAAAGTAAGATACATATGCACAAGTTATCAAGCGTTGTATTCTAGGAAATACATGTAAAATTCAATTATTTCCTTAGTTATATTTTTTTTAAATTGGAAATGTTTAAGTGTCTTAGTGGTTTTCATTAGGCACATGACATACAAAAATTGTATTTAAATAAAAACTCACTCTTTTATTTTTATTAAAGGTAGGTAAGACTCAACAAAAAAAATAGTGACCCTTATAAAAAGGTGAGTTATGAAACGGAATAAAACTTTTCCCCCTACCTGTCGAAGTGAAACATCGAAGATGAAAAATAACACATAAACAACTTTTTAAATTTGATCTTTGAAGTCTGAAAAATATGAAAAAAGTACTCAGGCTTGTTCAAGAATTGAAATCTTTTGGAATGCAATCTTTAAAAATCATTCATTGGATTCAATTAAAATATTTCATTCGCTGACTTCATTTGAGACTTCAACTTGAAAATTCAAAATCACCATACATTTGAAATCAAAAAAAAAAAAAAAAAATTATGGTGATTGCTTATTTCAAGGTTGATCATATAAGAGGCAAGGGCATGCCATATAAGGTGACAACATTTTTCATCTCATTTTATTGTATTTTATACTTCACAGTGACTTATTGCTTCTTTTATAATTACTATCGAGAGAATTTTGTGGTATAATAGGAGTGCTTGGCTTACTATTCATTTCGATTTCGAATTTCGAAACTTTTATATAATTCCTGATCTTAGAGTTAACATACTAAGTTGCTATCGCTATCAGTAGGGGCAAGAAACTCCACAAATAAACACCCAAGCTTTCAGGCTAAAAACTCCGTACTTAGTTACTCTAAAAAAAAACAGTAAATCTTACTGTTTCAGGATTTCTTCAATGAAGTTTCCTGTCTGAGAATTTCTCAAGTGAAGCTTGATGTCTCAGGAATCAGAATTGTTACGTTGAAACCTTCAGTTTCCATAACATCAAATAAACTGAAGTAAGAGTTACTTTTGTTTTACCCCAATAGACACGACAAACAGATTAGAATTTTACAAGATTTAAAAAAAAAGCTGGATCTTGTGTTGTTGTTGTATACATGTATTTCGCGATGCAATTCTAATCCGGGTCAGATCAGATAGACAAAAAAATCCATCAGCTATAGTTAATTCAGATTTGTAGTGAAGGGGTAAACGGGTAAGTTTGTGATCCCATCGAGGCCTTGGCATCGTCAGAATAGAAGAAGAAGAACATTGTTAATTCATTGCAGACATCTTCAATTTCTGTACATATATGTAATATAAAGTTCAAAAACATTATAACAAAATTTCGTTGCACTATACAGAAAATGAATAAATTTGCAAGGCAAATTATTACACCCAAACCTGCAAAACATATATCCCACTATCGTTAAAGTATATCGTAAATTTCAATGTAAAGGTAAGGGCTAAATGTTTATTTCACCCTCTTTCTTATACTTCTTTCTGCTTACCAAAAAAGATCCTGCGATGATTTTTAACTGTCTGAATAATAAAACTGTGCGGTGCACGTTTTAAGCTTTTATATAGCTTCAGCCAATATGGAATATAAGCAAAGCACTCGTACTAGCTCCCAAACACCACAAAGTTGCAATTTGCAACTTTCTTCCCGCATTTAATGAACCAGCAACAGTGAAAAATGCAATGCAAAATCAGAACATTCTGTTTTTTATTCGTTTATGTAGATAACGATTTTATAGGTTGAAAACTGCTTGGTAATTTGTCAAGTATCTAATGGTCCTTGGGGGTTTTTTTTTTTTTTTTTGTTAACATCGTGTCTACCAGTATTTTCATTGCCTTCTTCCAATCAGATACGACATAGGATTTCTTATAGGTACTTGCAACCTGGTAGTTGAATTTTTATTGACATTCCACACGAGCTCAACTTAGCAACTAAATCCACTTGCCGTTTCCGAACACAGTGCCACAGAATTTTATTTTATTTTTATTTCACCCTAAATACCAGATTCCTTCTTTTCTTTGTTGCAAAATAAAGGAAAACTGGAATAAAAATTGGAAAGTATGTACGGATAAAGTAATTGCATATACATAGGTACCTATACGATATGGGTATTCTTTTTGGATGAACATTTATGTAGGTGAGTATCTTCTTTTATCAACATCTAACCTATACAAAAATAAAACATCCTTATATAGATGAAAATCTTTTTAAGGAAGTCACAACATGCGTGACAAAGTATAGGTTTTAGGAGTACCTAATATGAGAAATGAATTATGAATAGGACTAAATATCGGAGTGTATGTAATCTTCTTCTTCTTCTTCTTTTTTCTTTTAGGACGATATGGTAGTTTATGTTGACAGACCCCAATTTTCTTGAGGATTATAGAATGTCATGCATCATGAAAATCTATTTCTATACATATATTCCGTGATGCCTTCCATCAAATCAAGAGGTCTATTTTACCAATACTCAGAAGAATAAGAAACTAATGCAGGTCACAGTATCTGGCAGGTAAACATTTATAGTATAATACAGTTTATTAAGGAAATAAATTGCGGAAGAAAGGAAGGCGCATTGCATTTTATCCTTTGACAGCTCTCGACAGACAACAACTTCCACAAAAGTTAAATATGATCTTCAATGCTGGATGCTTTTTATGTATTTTTGTATGCCAGAATTTTATAAGACATCAAACTAAAAAATCCTTGTCTACAGGTCATAAAGGAGTTCATGGTACTCCTTAGAATGTTCGTCTATCTAACTTGGTCTGGCAGTCAGTTCAGTTCTATATAATATTTCTCCATAATGTAAGAAGATTTAATATTTTTGTATAGGGAGTGTTGGTACGATTTTAAATGTGTATGCAAATCGGCTAGAGAAACCTTTTATCGTTCCTCTCACATCAGTGTTTGTCCAATTTAACAGCCAGTTTTGAACTGTTGCTACTGGCAATATCGTGTTTCTTGTGGTAAAATTGCATAAGCATTCTAAATGAAAAAAGAAGAACTACAGATACGGAAAAATAAACTTCAGTATGTATTGATTTTCTGATTTAAAGTCATGTAATTTAATACGCTTTACACATTCATTCAGTTGCAGCAATGCATCTATATATAACATTGTCATCCGTTTGGCGGTGCAATGGCCGTGCTTGAGTGGAACAATTTTATTTGATGAGCTTGCACCGAGCTTATTTATAGTATAGTCACAGCTTAAGATAAAGATTAACCATTTGAATCTCTATCCTCTATTTGTATACAGGATTTGGCGATTCTGGAGACGGTACAATCATGAATTGTACGCAATCTACCTTGAAGCAGATATCGTGACAAAAATTAGGCTCGGTAGACTCCGGTGGGCAGGGCACCTAGCTCGCATGAGCGAAGAGGAACCAGCTCGGAAAGTTCTTTGTGGAACATTCTATGGCAGACGACAGCGTGGTAGACCATATGCTTGCGCTGGAGAGATTGTGTAGACCAAGGCCCGGAGTCTTGGGGTGCGCAACTGGATGGCGTCGACTCGAGACCGGGATAGGTGGAGAGACTTGTTGAAGGAGGCCAGGACCGGACCCCGGTTGTCGAGCCGATGATGATGATGATTTGTTCTTCCTTCCCTGTACATAAATATATGCGATCATGATATTACGAAGTACGAACATACATAACTGTATCTTTAGGCGTTTTTTATCTCGTTATTAATAATTCCCGTATGGGGCAGATAACAATCTAATGATAAAAATCTTACTCCGAAAACTATGCTTTATTTTAAAATCTTCAAAAGACACTTGATAATATTCTGTACCAATAGTAGTTTGGGACTTTTACCGCATTTAAACCACTTGAAATTAGGACCTAATGCTTTCATGCTTTCCACAAATCATTTTTCTTTTTTATGTCGTGTGCCAATAGCGTTAAAATTGTATCCTTTGGCTAATTTTTGATAGTTGAGTCGAGTTGAATAAATATTTAGCTTTTCACTGGATCAAATGGGATTTTTTGACACATGCTTGTTCTTTGAATTTCCCCACTAAGATTGAAAAATGTCCCTTTTCTTTTTACTATACGCAACGGGAAATATATCAAATTGTTTTACAATCAATTTTTAAAAAGTGTCTGCAACTCAAATGATTAGTATTTAAAGTTTTTACTTTCTCGTTTAATTGTTAAAACTATAGCTAAACTTCTTTTCAAATCCAACTTTTAAAAAAATTAGCATCAAATTTCTATGAAAAAAACCAACCAACAATTCATAAACTAAAAGAACTGATTTGGCATCCTTTTTGCAAGTTCTCATAATATTATATTTTTATTATACACATATCCAACATATAAAGCAACTTTATTTTGCCTTAATAGCAAATTGGATGTACTTGAGCTTTGAAAAATATTCCCGAAGAATGAAATAAATCAAAGATAGAATACTTCCTGTTCCTATATGTACACATTGTATACAGGTATATATGGAACAGGCATATCTAATCTGACACATAAAATACAGCGTGGTTATATAAGTATATCTAATGGAATCGAGTGCCGGAATCGCTATTGGCCTTATCAAAAAATGACATATATTATGGATTTATTTGAGGTAATTCGTTCCGTAAATTTCAACCAGTTGCTAAATAATAACATGGTTGTAGAAATTCCGATTAAAGGTTTTGTTGCTTCTGTCGGAATGGCATTGTATAGATATAAGAGTCGTAAGTGGGTGACCTGATTCCTACGGATTTCAATCTTTGTCGATGTTTATATTTAAAGCGATTTTAACGACCAGTTTTACGATACACGGATTTTGGTGCTGATTAACTATACACAAGTGAACCTTGTCTCTCATATCCTTTATCTATAAGAATTCCTGTCAATAAATTTCACAAAGTATTTGCATGGCCTTAGGGTTATCCATAATAGCCGTATATAATAAGAAAACAAAATAATACATTTTTTGGCACTTCTTGATTCTGATATATGGTATTGCGATAGCCTTATAAGGATTTGTGCGCACAAAATGTTGGATAATAAAACAAGAACGAAATGCAGAAGAACAACAAGCTTGCGATCATTTAGTTGCTCATTGCGGTTTTGAGTCGAAGGCACTAAAATTAGTTGAGAGAGATTAAGATGGCTAAACGCTTCAAGGACCGAAACCAATGTCAATTTATTTTAAGGCGTAAGATGCGGCACGGAAGTAATACAGTCATGGGCAAAATTATTTGCACAACTTATTTTTTACATTACATCTCTTGAATGAAACGGTAAAGCTTATAAACAATGTAATATTTCACATGTTTGTTTATTGATTATTAAATTTTAACATTTACATCAAAAAAATTATCGAATTCCATATATAACTGTTCAATCCATACAAAGAAAAAGGGCAAAAGTATTTGCACATCGAAAATAAAGGGCATAATTATTTGCATAAATGCAATTATACAGGAAAACGGAAAAATAACGGTGATGATTTATAAATCTTGTAGACGTAAAAAATACGTTATATCGTAAATTTCAGTGTAAGGGTAAGGGCTAAATGTTTATTTCACCCTCTTTCTTATACTTCTTTCTGCTTACCAAAAAAGATCCTGCGATGATTTTTAACTGCCTGAATAATAAAACTGTGCGGTGCACGTTTTAAGCTTTTATATAGCTTCAGCCAATATGGAATATAAGCAAAGCACTCGTACTAGCTCCCAAACACCACAAAGTTGCAATTTGCAACTTTCTTCCCGCATTTAATGAACCAGCAACAGTGAAAAATGCAATGCAAAATCAGAACATTCTGTTTTTTATTCGTTTATGTAGATAACGATTTTATAGGTTGAAAACTGCTTGGTAATTTGTCAAGTATCTAATGGTCCTTGGGGGTTTTTTTTTTTTTTTTGTTAACATCGTGTCTACCAGTATTTTCATTGCCTTCTTCCAATCAGATGCGACATAGGATTTCTTATAGGTACTTGAAACCTGGTAGTTGAATTTTTATTGACATTCCACACGAGCTCAACTCAGCAACTAAATCCACTTGCCGTTTCCGAACACAGTGCCACAGAATTTTATTTTATTTTTATTTCACCCTAAATACCAGACTCCTTCTTTTCTTTGTTGCAAAATAAAGGAAAACTGGAATAAAAATTGGAAAGTATGTACGGATAAAGTAATTGCATATACATAGGTACCTATACGATATGGGTATTCTTTTTGGATGAACATTTATGTAGGTGAGTATCTTCTTTTATCAACATCTAACCTATACAAAAATAAAACATCCTTATATAGATGAAAATCTTTTTAAGGAAGTCACAACATGCGTGACAAAGTATAGGTTTTAGGAGTACCTAATATGAGAAATGAATTATGAATAGGACTAAATATCGGAGTGTATGTAATCTTCTTCTTCTTCTTCTTTTTTCTTTTAGGACGATATGGTAGTTTATGTTGACAGACCCCAATTTTCTTGAGGATTATAGAATGTCATGCATCATGAAAATCTATTTCTATACATATATTCCGTGATGCCTTCCATCAAATCAAGAGGTCTATTTTACCAATACTCAGAAGAATAAGAAACTAATGCAGGTCACAGTATCTGGCAGGTAAACATTTATAATATAATACAGTTTATTAAGGAAATAAATTGCGGAAGAAAGGAAGGCGCATTGCATTTTATCCTTTGACAGCTCTCGACAGACAACAACTTCCACAAAAGTTAAATATGATCTTCAATGCTGGATGCTTTTTATGTATTTTTGTATGCCAGAATTTTATAAGACATCAAACTAAAAAATCCTTGTCTACAGGTCATGAAGGAGTTAATGGTACTCCTTAGAATGTTCGTATTGCGATAGCCTTATAAGGATTTGTGCGCACAAAATGTTGGATAATAAAACAAGAACGAAATGCAGAAGAACAACAAGCTTGCGATCATTTAGTTGCTCATTGCGGTTTTGAGTCGAAGGCACTAAAATTAGTTGAGAGAGATTAAGATGGCTAAACGCTTCAAGGACCGAAACCAATGTCAATTTATTTTAAGGCGTAAGATGCGGCACGGTAGTAATACAGTCATGGGCAAAATTATTTGCACAACTTATTTTTTACATTACATCTCTTGAATGAAACGGTAAAGCTTATAAACAATGTAATATTTCACATGTTTGTTTATTGATTATTAAATTTTAACATTTACATCAAAAAAATTATCGAATTCCATATATAACTGTTCAATCCATACAAAGAAAAAGGGCAAAAGTATTTGCACATCGAAAATAAAGGGCATAATTATTTGCATAAATGCAATTATACAGGAAAACGGGAAAATAACGGTGAATTGTATGCTCTTTGTTGATTTTTTTATAAATCTTGTAGACGTAAAAAATACGTTGTGCAAATAATTTTGCTCATGACTGTATGTGCAGTTTTTAGTGCATGAAGAGAAGACACTATCATACCGTTATGTTTTGTTGTTTCTTTTTGTATTTTATTTTTGCATTAATACATGTTTTTATATGAATCGATTAAAAAAGTTAATTAGATTTACGTGTTATGAAGATACAAAACATATTCCATGTACAAAAAAAGACAACATATTTTTTGTTTTATGCGTAGAAATAAAGCCGTGATGTTTGTTGTATAATAAAGGCAAAATTTTTTGTGAAATATATTAAATGTTGAAAGATTCAAAAATGAAGTGAATTTCTAAATAAATAAAGGATGATAGATGGATATATTCACTGAAATAAATTTGTAGAGCAGTATTTCTGCATACCAATACTTTTTGGTCTCAATATAATCTTATTACTCATACTACCAAGCATTCTTTCATGTTTTTCATAGATATAGACAACTTGAACTTGACCACTTACATTTTCAAAAAAAAAAAAAGTTTCACAAACTCTCCATTAATACAAAAGTGCTCTGGCTCTTTTGCATTAATGGAGAGTTTGTGAATCATTTGACATTGGTGCAAAGATTCTTCTTTGATATTCAATATTTTCCCTTGTTGATTCTCATATTTTTAAGTGACATTTTTAATGTCAATTTGTATATTATTACATAAGATCATAAGAATTGTGGGATGTTAATATGGATAATGCTACTTCACCACCAATGAGTTTTCCAAAAAAAAAATCGGGTAGTATTTTTGATTTAGGTTGCCCATATTTGTTTTTCTCTGAGTGTAGATTCTTAATATTTACTTATTTCTTTGAGTTTATGTTTTATAGTTGTTAGCAATAAAATCCTTAAAACACCCTTTTTCCATATTTTCATCAATTATTGTTAAAAAAACCATTTAAACAAATTTTATTTTAATTCACCTACAAATTTCCGTTTCATATTACTATTTTTTGTGTTCTTAATAATAACTTGCGCCCTTGTGCTTGTGAGTAAGCTAAAGATTACATTTAGGTAATTTCCACCCACAACATTTGGAAAATTAAGCACCCCAAATAAGGGACCGCACATTCCCATTGATTCAAAAGCCTAGCATACCACGGTTAATTGTAAGTATCACCGCAAGGTTGTTATTTTCGGATAAGAACCATCTCCATGTAAACCATTTTTAATAAATTTATAAGAAACAAAAGAATGTAATAACTTCCGGTAAAATATTAACGATAGGAATGTAAGGATATATAGAACCACAAGACGTATCTACCCGAACCTCTTCTGTAACACATCTTTTACCCTTATTATCAAATGTAAATTAAAAAAAAAAAATAAAATAATAACGTATAATTCAGTTGACACAATCTCTTTGTGAAGACAAAATATAATGATTTCTTATAGAAAATTAACAGGAAACAAAAGAAAAATTTAATCCGGAAGAGTTTTGCAATGAGAATTTCTACAAAGAAAATGGGTTATAATATATTTTTCTCACTCCACAAAGCACAAATCTTTGTATCTTCTTTCTTCTTCTTGATGAGGAGTTCGTTCCACCCAATACCGATAAAGGGATTTCCATTACAATAACCAAATTATAATTTTATTCAATTCCATTCAAGCGAGTTATTATTTTTCTCACACCACCAATCCATCTTCAATAAGTCTATAATATTCAATTGAAAAGTTTAGTGCAAACAAAAAAATAAACATTAAAATTGTGCATTCGAGGAAATCCAATATCAATTGCCGTATTTTTTTTACTTCTTTGTAGCTGTTACAACCAGATGTGAAGATGGCTAACTTCCTCTTTATAGAGTTTTGTCACTTTACCCAGTTATGATTATAAAAAAACCGTAAACTAGCACTTGCCACTATATTTTATTTCACATAATAGAAACTTTTTTTTAAATTTTAAAGATTTTTTTTTTCATTTGACCAACCTACATTTGGAATTTGGAATCTTTGTTTTCTTATTTATTTTCAATGATAAATTTGGGTTGCATTTATCAGGAAGGAGTACATATTTATTTAGATTAATATCTTTCTCTGATGTGGGTTTGGGTTTATTTTATTTACTTAAACATAATGGGTTCAGCAGGTAGCTGCCCAAAATTGATAAAATAAAATAAAAACCACAGAACACGAACTCTATTCAATTCCGTTTATATTGATGTAAAGGTATACTGTTAAGCAATATTTATAACAGTTTCTAGAATTTAGTTCTTAGCAACTTGCTTAGATACATAATCTGTTTGAAAGAGGAAGGTTAAACGTTAAAGTTAGATGTTTCAAGATGTTTGGTTGGAGTTGGTTTGGTTTTTGTTATTGTCTCATTTCTGACTTTTTGTGATTGAGGTGTTTGAACTCGATTTTTTTTTTTTTGAAAATGTTTGACTGATAAGATTTTGATAAAAAACCTTCTTAGAAGAAAAAGACATTCGGTCGAAGGGGATATGTCACGTCCAATAAATATGACATGAGGCTATGTTTGGTTATTGATCTTAATAAAGATATAAAAATGCCACAAGAATGTTTTAAGAGTTTTTTTTTCAAGAATTTCATCAAAGCAGGGTGTACTTTGATCTTAGGTAAATTTGTGGATCCTAGGTAAATTTGAGTAGAGGTACCTAAACATTTTAAAATAAAATATGTAAAATATCAGACTTTATAGACTTTGTCGTAGCTAAAGGTGTATTAAACGATATCATACACTGCCGCTCATTTGAATAGCCTCCTTTAAAAAACTTAAATTTCAGTATTTAGCTAAGTTTATAGGTATTTAGGTACTTTATCAAGAAAGAATAATTATTAAATTGGGAGATGCAGGTAGCAAAAATAAACCCATAACAATACTTAAAATTAAAGTAATTTATTGATTTTAATTCGATTTTCTTAAAATTTTCTGAGCAATACTAGTTGCCTTTGTGGCAAGTTGACTGTGGACTTAATAAAAACAAAACAAAAAATAATTCAATTAAAGATTTAGTTATAATATAAATGAGAAATAAAAAAATATGAATTTTAACTAAAAATGCGAAAAATGTTTTTTATATAGATTCAAGCCAAAAACAAAGTATAAATCAAATTTTGTCAGAAAAATATTTTCAAAATCGTTAAATCGATTTTTATTTTATAATTCAAAAAAATAAGCGTTTTATACATTATAATATGCCAATTTTAAGAACTTAACACTTCGCATATAATTTACCTATAAAAAATTAAAAAAAAATTTAAAACATTGAATTTACAAAAGCATAAATTAAAAAAACATTACTAAAAATTAAAACTAGGCATTTCTTAGAATTTTCAAAATTTAATTTGAACAAAACTAAGTCATTCAGTTCTTAGTAGAATTTTGGTCTGTGTTAAAATCCTTAAAACGTTCACGAGAAAGCTCAAGAAAAAAATAACGGTTCTATGAAAGGTACCGGTTATAGGTAGGACAACAAATTAGGAATAAATTTTTTTCCAGAAAATCGTTGCAGCCGTTTTCGAGAAAAATAAGCTTTTCTTTTTCCGTTATATGGCAGATATCGTTATTTTTTGAGCCAAACAAAAAATTACACACACGGACCGACAATATAGACAGACATACAGACAGAATTGCCCGACCCACTTTTGTCTATACTATATGCATCTCAAAGTGATGGGAAAGTTTTAAAACTTTAACTTCCAACAATGCGATGTTGAATAAACAGTTTTATTTTGATTAGTGGTGTTCTGTGGAAATAATTATTAACAAGCTTTTGAAGATTTCCACCTTTAGAGAAAAATAGCTCTACTTCAACAGAAAATGTTATAGGTAACTAATCTCAGCAAAAAAAAAAAAAAAAAATCTGCCATCAAACAGTAATTATTTTTTTAAAGTGTTAAATAGACACTTGATTATGATATACACACAGTTTTTTTTTTTATAGAATAACGTGGTCATGAATACAATTTTTGTTTAAATTACATTAATTTTTTTTTTAAAGTGGTGTGCTTTAAATATAACCGTACAAATACAAATGTTGATATGGTCTGTGGTGCATGAAGCATGATTTACCATTGATTGGTAAAATTATGACCATGTCAATCCTATTCACATTAGAATTCTTAATTACACTGCCTTGATGCTAACATCATCAAAAATTTTGCTACATGGAATTTGTTTTGGGAATAGGAGCTATTTAATTTTTAAGTGTCATTAATTAGATTTAAATTAACGTTTAAATCATTCGGGATATTCAAAGTACATAATTTATGTGCTTTGTTGAACATGATTGCGTATTTCTAAAACGTATGAATATTTTTAATTCTAATGGGCTGCTGCTTCGTTAGCGATGTATACGTTTCTAGGCTCCATATGTGATATTGCCGGTATGTATGATTGTGGGCCCATCATATTATAGGCCAATGCCATATAATTTTATTTCAGTTTTATAACACATTTATTTTCTTTTTATCGATTATTTCCGACTTATAGAAGGCTGTTATTGAACTTTTAGGTTATGTGTACTTTGATGTCTTAACAATTGAATTTAGATCTGTGCGGAAGAAGTTCGAAGTTTGCATATAATTCCTTGTAAAAGTCTGTCAAAAAATAGTTGAAGAGCTTTCGAATTATTGGAGAAAAATTGTCACCGATTTTGTATCATAAAAACTGTTCCGAGATATTACTTCGGTTTAATAATAGTATTTCTTTTATTTGGTGATGTCGTCAAAAGATGCTAAAATTAAAGTTCTTGTTTGTAAAAACCTTGATGTCACTTTGATATCAGAATTCTATTCCGGATTAAGGTGCAATGCTGATGATTATACATTTTGTACACTTTAACAATTCGACCATCAGTATTGCCCACCACCATCAATGAACTAGGAACTTCCAATGCTGACAGTTATCGATCAGCCAGGTTTTGCTATCTTAAAAACCTTATCAACTCTGAAGGTAGCCTCTTCTAATCATGGATCCCGACTGCTCTCCGCCTGCGCCAATTATAGCGACCAGTAAAAATCATCACCAAATGTTGGAACAAATAAAAACAGGATTTTTGTTCCTGATGAGTGAGCAGCAGTGTTTCAAATTAGATAAAATCATCACCATAACTGGTATTTCAGATCTCATAACTCAACGTGCTCCGAAAAGCAAGATTTTCAATATATCCAAAGTTTGCATTTGCAGCCTTAGAATCCTTAAAGTTTTTTTTTGAAGATGAAAAAAAAAGCAAACACACATGAATATATATGAATATTATAATTATGAAGTCCTTTAAATCACCATCAGACAGCAGGAGATTTAGACACAATGCAGTCTTAATTACAATATTCTAGAGTCAAAACTGCCATTAATATTTGAGAAAGTTTCCCATGTAACCAAAAGAGCCGCAAATTTATGCACATATCTTTTAATTCAAACTCATCACCTAATTAATATAATGATAGGGTAGAAACGGAAAGAGTTAAAAGATGCTCATCGATTGGCAGTCTTCGTGTTTCCAGACACTTAAGTCAACATCTTTGGTCCTTCTTTCTTCATCTTCATACATTGAATGAAAAATTTTATTGATTTATTGTCAATCAAAACCGAAGTGACTTTGAAAGATGACAAACCTAAACCATTGAGACAGTAAATATAGACACTGTAAAGAGCAAGAGTACATCTTATGATTCTTGGAACTGATGCATGCGTTGTAAGAAAACTCTTTTATGATGAAGAACTATAAACTGGTTTAATGGCACACGTGCAGTTGCAGAGTTGGAGGTCTTTGTGTTTCTTGAGGATCACCATTAATGCCATGACGAAGTTTACAGCAGCAGACCGCCAGCAACACGACAGAATATATTTATGTATATAATAAAAAAATATGAACGATGATTCTATATTCGCACGATGACAAGATACACATCTGGCGCCCTCCTTTTAATAATTAACTTTTTCTTGACAGCGGTGTTTAAAAAAAAGAAGATCGTATTTTATCCTCATCAGTTAAGTGCATGTTCTTGGAATTTTGCTGATCCGCGACGTTTATTAAGTTTTTATTTTTTTTATGAAATTGATCCCGGTTCGGTATGTGTGTGTATGTTTTTTTTTTCAATTTATGTCCTGGAACTAAAAAGATATGCGTTATGGTTGGACTTTTTGTTAAATGCTAATTAGGATGGTTATAAATCTCTTCTTTAAAAAGAAATAGGTTACGTTTCTTTTTTTCAAAGGTCTGGTGGTTTGAATATTAAAGTGATGGAAGGAGGGTTCGAATTCCGTGGCCTTAAATGTGTTGAATCGAGATGTTATTTGGTGTTTTTGCATCAAAAACACACAATCATTAAAATTCTTTCTATTTCCTTAAGTGATCAACTTAACTCTCAGATGTATTCATTGATGAAAAAGTTAATCCGTTTGCTTTTTTAACAAACCTGATTTTGCTAATAAAGCCCGGGATGTTTTGTCCCTAATGGAAAACTCTACTTAAGCCAAAGCCTTTCCGCCTAATGGAACTTGAAATTTGAGTTGAAATATCAGTTGATGTTTGTAGTGTCCCGTTGTGTAGTGGTTAGTGTGTCGGACTATCACGCCCTGGGTTCAAACCCTAAATACTCGGCCAAACAGATCGTGGTCCGACGTTCTTTGTAAAAATTTATAACAAAACTTGACCGCCGCGTTCTTATTTTCCCAACACTTGTATCGACCGGACCGTGTGGCGTCGTCGGTCGGCCCACGCTCTGTTTGACCGAGCCTTAATCTTAAGTATACCTAATGTTTTTTCAGGGTCACTGCCTACAAGAATATCATTGTCATGAAATGTGCATCTCACCTTAGTCATTCGGATTCGACGAAATTGTAGGTCCCCTTAAATCCGGTAGAACTAACAAGGCACATAAAAAGATTAGTTGAGAGTATAAGTATAAATTGATGTTCAATTTCCAAACAAATGCTCGCATACAGCTTTTTTTTTACAAACACTATATTATAGATTGATGTCAAATGACTGAACGCATAAGGTTCGCTTAAGGACACGCATCGATTCAACATTTAATGAAATGACTTTTTTTTTTGATAAATAACAATATGGCCTCGCATTAAGAACGGTTAAATAGTTCGCAAACGATAACTTCCGTTTAATGAAAAGATACTTTTGGAATGTCCATTTTATGAAATGTATGCTTCTTCTCAGTTATATGGGGTCAGCTAAAAGGGCATTCAATCGAACTCATTATGACGGACAACGTTTTGTTGCGGATATAAAAACAAAAAAAACAAACAAAAAAAAAATACGTGAAATTCAATACACGTGAACGCGATACATCTCTATATGCTCTCATAGGGGGATTCAGGGACACAAAATATTTTCATCGTGGGAAAATGTTATTAAGAGGTAATCGTTCATGAAAACCTCTATCGATTTCACTTGAAATGATAACTGCATGTGGGACAAACAACTAATCGAATTTAAGTTTGTTTTTTTCAACTTATTTATTATAAGAAAGATCACGTCTCAATTGGTTAGAGTTCTAAAGCAATGGGATATTATTTATGGTGGTAGTTTAGGGGCTCTTGAAATTAAGTCCCAATAGTTTGACATTAGTCTGCTAATACAATTTGTTGTTTTTTTTTACTTATTTATTTTTTACGGGCCAGTATTGTAAGTTAGAGGATGAAATAAAAAACTAAAATTGTCAACGAGGCACCCTTTTTTCAAAATATGTTTCACGCTGTTTCTTTTTCTTCTTCTTTATGAGTAAAAACTTACTAATTTTTACTTAAAAAATAAAAAAATATTATTAAAAAAAATGGCTTGAAATGATAGATTAAGGATTTTTCGTTCAAAACATTAACGCATGATAAATTATCTAAATAATTGCCCACGATTGTTGCTATACAAAAAGCACGTATCATTCATTATCTATGTTAAGTTCAAAAACTAGAGTCACATGCAACGAGCCAAAAGTACGGGAATAAAAAAAAATGGCTTTTGGTTAAGAAAAGTTCTTCATCGCTGCCATACCTTGATATTAATTATTGCAATATTATTGGCACGTGTCCAAAAAACTCTGTTCGATCTGTCAATTAAAACCATGGCAATGACAGTAGTGAGTAGATTGCCAAGAGACAATAATGCGAAACAACAGGAGCTGCTTTTGCCCATCGAATGCAAGGTAGTTAGGTACTTTTGATGAGCCATTATACCCTTCTTATTGTATATCGTTGAATTATGTATGGATGGAGTGGAGGTAGGTATAAAGAAACCATGATGAAGATGCGTCAGGAATTAATTTATTGCATTTCGCATTTGCGATCTATAGCTATTAGTTACATGAAAGAAATCGCTGTGTATGTATTCAACAAATGAACACCTGCATTCTAAAAATAAATGAGAAATTCATAATCCAGTTTCCTTTAGACGATCAGATTTAATTGCACATATTTAAAATTACTTTTAATTTGCGAAACTTAATAAAATTATTTGAAATTTTTCGAAAACATCAGTTTGTGTTTCTATACTCTTCTGCTTTCCACTTAACATTTTTCGAATACCTAATTTTTTAACCATGTAATTGTTTGTGTAAGCAATCGCGAATATTTCTGATATGTTGTAAATTATATAACTTTACCATGAAGATACACTTCGATTCAGTTGAACATTTAACAAAATCTAAGCACACCTCAACTAATAATTTGAATATATATAGGTTGTTACAGCGATGTCATCTTAATTTTTCAATATAACAAACAAACACTTTGAAATAATTAATTCACACCTCTATTTGGACAAAATTACTAACTTTATTTTCTTTTAAATATGTATATGTAGGTACTTAATTTCTATAATCATATGAAGTGTTATTATTTAAATGCTGTTTAGTAATAAATCACAGATTTTTTTAATTTTAAGATATTTTAATGGGGCGCCACTTCAAAAGGACTTAAGTGTACATCACACACATATTATCGGCTTGAATTTAATTATGGTAGGTATAGGTAGGTATAAAATGGTAAACAAATTTCTCCTAAAACAAATTTACCTAATAAAATGAAAATTTCAAATTAGTTAATAGATGTAATTTTTCTATTTCTTGCTATTTTTCACAGAAATACACATTTTAATTACATTTTTTAAACCTCAGATAATCTTCTGAAAAATAACCAAGATTTTAAATGATAGATAATATTTATGTCTTTTGACTGGCGTTAAAAAAATCAGTGAATAAAAATAATGAGCCTAATAAATCTAGATGCATACAAAATTCTAAAAATCTTTTAGGGGAATGGTTTACAGTTTTATCTTTCAATCTTATGTAGTTACCTACAACATGACCCAAATTT
The DNA here is from genome assembly GCA_951217065.1 of Baccha elongata. Lineage (NCBI taxonomy): Eukaryota > Metazoa > Arthropoda > Insecta > Diptera > Syrphidae > Baccha > Baccha elongata. The sequence goes on from OX578272.1 coordinate 6,784,539, forward strand.
GTATGACGTTGTCCTAATGAAACACCTACGTCCTACCTACACATAAATTGTTTGAAAACAATTTTGTTTGTGTCATACATATACATACAATACCAAAAAAATATTCTGCGGTACAAAAATATGAAAGCAATTTACTTGTTTACACCTCATCATCATCACTTAGCCACTTGTCAGTATTTTCAATCTCAGCACAAAATAAACTTAAACATTTTAATAAAATGTTTCTATACAAAAACACGGAAGACAGAGTAAATAAACAGCGACACTGTTCCATTTCCATCATTTTCCATTAACTTAACGACCTTCATTTAACAGTACGATTCTTGAATGTTGCTAGCAACATGTGAAGAGAATCTGTGTTGCTTGCATCTTGTTGAGAACCAACACGAACAAATCAATGGCTTTTCATTTTAATTTTACAATTTTTCAATTAGGAAACTAGGTTGAGTTGCAATGTTGCATTCAAATTCAGTGTGTTTCGAACCTCGAACTAGAAAAAGTGGTTTGTTAATTTGTTTTTATTTTACCGGTGTCTCAATTTCTCCAACTCCAATTGTGCGTCATGTCGCGAAATTATAAGAAATTTCTAACTGCACCGAATTAAATATTAAATAAATAAAATTCGTAGATACTTTTCGCTGATAAAGGAATAAAATGTACAACACTCCCAACCCCCAATCACCATCTTAAACAATTTTGTCGGGTGGACTGAAATTATCTCGAAACAGAAACGTTTCAAATATTAAGTAAGTAGCAATAGATACAGTGCAATTTTGCATCTTATTTACGTACCTACCTAGCTACCTTACCTATCTATCTTTAACAAAATAACAAATAAATGCAATATTAAGATTCTTAAAAAAGAACGTGTCCAGTAAATAAAATAATTTGCAACATAAAAATATTGTTTATGAGGATCTAACTATAATATTGTGTATGTGTTTTACGGTGCACTAATGTTGAATTTGCATGTCTGTGGAATAAGTTTATTGCAATTAAATTGAATAGTTCTTATGGCATATTTAAAGAGCATCGATTATAATTCCAAATCCAAGCAAAGCGGGAAATTTAAATGTTGTAAGTCATTATTCATAACTTTACAACAAGCTGGATTTAAAATAAAATAAACCTCATCAACCAACCACTATGATTGGAACCTTATTAAAATCGTTTATACCTACCAATAATTTTTTTTGTTGTAGGTTGATTTCTTTAGATATCCTTGTTTTTTTTTGTTATCTCCGATGACCTTGAAGATTTAATAAAGTCTATAGCATATCTTGGTTGCGTAGTTAGAGATGTATCTGCAGGATTTTGTTGAATGCTTTTTGTTCTTTTGCATCTACAATCTTCTCTACGCACTACCTTCCCAGAAACTGACCTACTTTTGGACCAATGTTTACGTATAGCAGCATAGAAGTGAATTATATCCCAGTTTGTGACAAAATTTGCATAATAAAGAACCAGAATATGAGTGTATCTGTGTATCTACTTGTGTTTGAGTTGTTTATAAAAGTATCTGGTTCATGTTTTATTGATGTTTTCTTAGAATATTTTTTTTATTGTAACTTCGACAAGTTTTTCAACGTAAATAATACATATATACAATAAAAAAAATCAATTAAATAAACGTATACGTGTAAATAACAGTCGGTAAAGATGAAGTTACTTCTGATGGATGAATATTCTGAAATAGGTACATTAGTTTAAAAGTGACATATGCGTGTGACATTATATGCGGGTTTTATTATCATTTGAATCGTTGTTTTATGGTCATTAACATTTTATTGGGTTTTACAAAAAAATTTACCGAACTATAAGTAATTAGTTATAGATTTTTAGGAGAAATCGTAGCAAATAGATTTATTAAAGGCCTGACACTCTTTCGCGATTGTTACGAAATATTGTATGATATATTGCCGTCATGCATCTCTCTTTCGTGAGGGGTTTGTCACGAGTGAAATCACCTGACCACTTATACTTGCAATCATTTGAAATCACGTTGAAATCAGATGCAATCACTATTTCAAGTGATGAATTTAAAAAAAAACAATGTTGATTATCGATTTCAAATGATTTTTTGCAATCATTAAAAATTTGAAATCACTTTAAGTTTTTTTGCAATCATAAAATCAAACATGCCATCATAAAACCACGAATTGAAATCAATTGAATTAAATTTATTCGAAAATTAAAAATTTGAGATCGATGTAATCACAAAATTTTTAAATCAATTTAAAGACTTCTTGAAATCACCTGAAATCATATGGAGTCATTTGAAATATTTCAATCATTAAACCACTGATGTGGCTAGTGACAAACCCCTCGCTTTTTCGTTCAAAACACTTACAGTACCATCTAAGTTTGTCGTGCTGTATATTATTCACGATGGTATTTTTGACGTGAAGGCTTCTACGGATCCTCTTACTTCTAATACGACCAAGCTAGGGTAATTTCTGCTGTCTTGCGAAGCATCTTCATCAATAAGAATGTGAATTCTTATATTAGTTTCTATGTCTGATGTTTTTCTTTGACGTTGTTCGATGGAATTAACAATGACTTTTTTTTAATCATTTTCCAATAGCTCTCCTCTCACCATGAAAATACCAATCACCTTACCATGTTCTATGATTTCTTTGACGGCAAACATTCGTTATTTGTAAAACAAATTTGTTCCATCGACAATAAAGAATATAGAACTGCTTTCCGAAAACCCAAAATCTCAAAATGCCAAAATCTCGAAACAAAGATTTTGTCATTCTTTTTTTTAAATAATTTTATTGAACAAAACCAAAATATTGTACTTATTGGTGCTGAAAAATAACTTCACTATGGGAAATAACTTCACATGAGATGTACCTTTATACCGGTGCAGTGCATTAACGCCCATGGAATTAACGCCCGCGGGTGTTAATTCCAAAAACAAATGGAATTAACCCCCGCGGGTGTCAATTCCTTTTTGATTTGGAAATAAGACCCACCATTAAAAAGAACTAACGCCCGTGGGTGTTAATGCATTTTGGATTTGGCACTAACACCCGCGATTGTTATTTTCTTTTGGAGTGAGTACAAACAAATAGAACATCACAAACGAAATTTCGCGTGAATTTGTAAAATTTTACATTTCTTACTTTGTACTGTTATACTCTTGGTCATTGAAGATTTATTCGGTTTGTGAATTTTAAAAAATTCGCGCGAATTTTTTAAAATTCACAAACCGAATAAATCTTCAATGACCAAGAGTATAACAGTACAAAGTAAGAAATGTAAAATTTTACAAATTCATGCGAAATTTCGTTTGTGTAAAATTTTAAATTTCTTACTTTGTACTGTAGGTACCTACTCTTGGTCATTGAAGATTTATTCGGTCCATGTAACCATTTCAAATTTTGTGGATCATGTTTTGCAATACATAGCGATCGCTGCAAAAATGATGGTAATTCTAAGATATTGTGTCCATATTGCAGACAAATTGTGAAAAAAATCAATCATAGTATATGCCTAATTTATAATTTTCAAAATTTACTTTATATCACAACGAAAAATGCTCTGGAAATGTTTGTTTTGTTATTTTTGATCTTCAAGAATTCTATATTTTTTTTGAACACAATTTTGTAAATATAAATAAAAATATTCAACATAAAAGTACTGTGTTTGTCAATTTGCTGATGAATGGGTTATATTTCCATTTGAAATTGGAATTAAAGCCCATCAGAAAAAGGAATTAACGCCCGCGGGTGTTAATTCCAAATCAAAAAAGGAATTAACACCCGCGGGGGTAAATTCCTTTTGTTTTGGAATTAACACCCGCGGGCGTTAATTCCATGGGCGTTAATGCACTGCACCCTTTATACCACTAGTGGGAAATAAAAATAGGTACCTAACTTAACTTTTTGAATCAAGACATGAATCAAGAAAAATGCGATACAAAATAACAAGTTAGGTTAAAATCGAAAAAGGAAACATGTATTTCCTAATCGATTTTGTTCAAATTTTTCATTTTAGTTTTCGGTCTTTTGGGTTTTCGAGATTTCGGTTTTCGGGATTTTGACGCCAACCCAACTTAAAACAGTTTTAAATCTTCTGACTAAATTTAAAATATTATATTAGTATTCTAACCACATAGGTATTTAGCACACTTAACCAAATGAGCAACATATCCATGTACAACATAAGTCATAGGTATTCTTAACTACCTACAAATCATATAAATGTAAGTACCTATACAAAATTGTATTAATTTCTTTTCTAGACGTGTTTTCTTCGTTTAAAATCTAAAACATGATTTTTAACAAATAAGTAATTGTTTACTCAGATACATTTTAAAATCTTATTAACTCAATCTTCTAATTAGCATCAAACTGGAAAAAGACTGTTGAGAATACAAAAATGCCATTTATTTACAAAATTTAATTTCCTCTAATTCTTTGTCTTCCAAGATGTATAAAAATTAATCTTTTATTTGTCCAAACATTAAAGCTCTTTATCATACTTCAATGTAAACGTACACACAATCACTTGTCAGCCACCATCGAAAAATATCAACATATTTATGCATAAAACTTGATGAATTCAATAAAAAATTAATTAAAAATATGAGATTCACAAGATACACTACATCCTAATGACAATGTTTACTTTCCCAAGACAGAAAAAGAAAAAAAGATTTAATTGGTTTTGGAAGTCTACACAAAAGATAAACAAAAATTTTTACCGACGGATTAATCTCTTGAGATATCGTTTTAATATTCATTCGAAATTCGACCATGAAATTGTGGTTGAAGCGGTTAACATCAATGATTTTTCCAATAAGATACTTTATTTCTTTTCGTTTTTTAGTACGCAAGAAATAACTTTATAATGCGTCCCTCCAAAAATAGTCCAGATGTTTTGAGTTTTGAATACATGTGTGCTTTAGACATTTTTTTAATATCATTTTATTGGTATTTCCAATTCGTTTCGACGGTTTTTCAATTCAATAAATTCACCAGAGTTTTTTTGTTGGTAATAAATAAGTTTATAACAGAAATTTCACAAGTTGTTTGTTGTAAACAATTTGGCTATAACCGAATGATCAATTGAAGCGGTAAGGTAGAAATGCTGTGGCTGATCTTTTTTTTTTTTTTGTTTGGTTTTTAAAAAATGAATTATTCAAAAGTGAAGACTGATAAATGATTCAGATGGTTTTGACAGCATAGATTAATTATCGCACTATAGAATAGAAGCAAATACCCATCAAAAGGAAATCCGGAATGGTATTTGAACAAAAGTATCTATATATACCTACCTACATAGATACAATATTGAGTCAGAATGCAAATTAGACCAAAAAGGAAATCTATGCCAATCGATGTTCAATATTGTTTTTAGTTGATTTGAAAAATGTGTTTTTGTGGCTATTCCGGTGATGGGGGTGAAATTTTTATTGCATTACGTTAAGTTATTCAAATGAATATTGCTTTTAGTGAGATGGGTGGCCTAAAATGTATCACCCTAAAGGAGAATTTTTTTGCAAATGCCGGAATTTGTTAATTTTGTTTTGATAGTAGTAAATTAATATATGTATATGGAATAGACTGTGATTTTTGAATTCAAAATGCGAATCAGTTGTTTCTTGTGAAAATTTTGTTTCTATTTTATTTTTTTATAATGAGCGCGCACTCAAAAGAGTATGAATACATTAAAAACTTATCGAAATCGAAGAGAAGACGCAGGAGATACCGACTCATTGGTTTTAAATGTTTGAGCATCACAATGGGAGGGACCAATTAAGCCGGGTAAAGCATTTCACATTCGAGTAGTGCGGCTAAAGAAAGAATCTCTATACTTTCCTGTACGTCGGAAATCGGGCTTAAGAGTGACTGAACTGATGGGCATTCCTTGCAGTGTTAGTATACATATTACGGTTGAATTGTTTCAAGAGAGAAATGGACTGGCTATTTCTTCAGAATCGGGTTTGTAGAAATGCTTTGGAAAACTCGTTGAATATAAAAAATCGCTGATGTGAAACTGCAACTGAATTTTAGTTTGAAATTTCCTTGAGTATAAACGTTATAAATTTCATGTTCTAATACATATATTATTCCATATATTCCACAATTACGGTAATTTTAAGATAATTGGCAAAAGTAATTCTTTATTCTTAATTGTAAGATATTGTTTAATAAATTTTAACAATGAAAAGAATAACACAAAGCATTACAATAGGTATCTTTTTACCTTTTTAAAATTTGCAACAAAATTTAATACCACGCCTTTGAATGTGACAATTCTTAAACCAAAAAACGAAACAAAACTTGAGAAACAATGAACATTTATGAGAGTGTAAGATATTTTTGAGTTCAAAGATGTTTTGTATAGTTTTGTTTCCTTATTAATTTTTTTGAAAGATTCTTCTGAGGATAGGATTGGTTCCATAAAAGATTTCCGGTTAAGAAGAACTATAGCATTTCATTTTCAAAATACGTTTCTCCGACATAGATCTAACTTAAAAGCACTGATGAAAAATTGTTTTCCACATTAATCGTTTAACATATCTCTAAAGGTATTTGTTCTTAATGTTTTTTCTTAAAAACAAGAAATTAGGAATATACATATACTTAAGTACTGCTTAAAAAGAATTAATTATTTCATAAAAACAATGAAGCAATTTGCTACAGATAAACTCATAAGTCATAACTCATAAGGATTTATATAGAAATGGGACATCTGTTTCAAAATCCCATTTCCATTCAATCAATTATATAAGCAATGATGATTTACTGAGGTATGTTATTTATTTTGTTTTAGGATTAAAGTATTTATCTGTATACAATTTGTAAAAGGTAAAATAATTAATTTGAAACATTCTTAACTAAGCACATTAGTAGTCGTAAGAAGGATAAATCCCTTAACCACTTTACTAACTTGAATGTTTGTATAACAATAACGAAATAAACCATTCCACTGCCACCACAACTTACAAAACATTCCATTAAGTTCATTCTACAGAAGTGAATGTGGTATTTTAAGTTTGTAATGTTATATCTTCTCTGCAAATATCTTTTTCAAAATACCTTCTTATATGATATTTGCTGTACTAACTGCAATTTTAGATTTCTACCTCTAAAATTCTCTTTGAGTATAGTTATGCGCTTTATAGTTTTAAGGGCATTTATTGCATTCAAACAAAAATTGTTTATTAGAAACATTCAAATTAAAAGAATTTCGGATTGAAGGTAAATGTTCGTCAGTATTTATAGTTCCTGAGCAGTTATAGTAGATATTTAGAAAAAATATAAAGCACAAGTACATAGAATTTATAGAACACAAAATAAGATGCAAAAGCATATAGAATATGAAAAAATGAATATACATATTAATATAGTCTGCCATCAATTTAGTTAACCTAAACCCTTACAAATTGAAAAGCTTTCACGATGATTTGTAACCTTATTATATTAGTTACAAATGAGTTTTCATCAGAATTTGATTTCATTAAAATTTTTTGATATTTTGACAAATAATGTCAATTTTTTCGAACCTAAATATTATTGAATAAAATTTGTTTCAATAACTTATTTCAATGAAAATATACTCACAAAAATATCTTCTCCTTCAATCATCCTTTCAACACTCAGCAGATCCTCTTTTTAGATGTGTGTGTGTATTCAAATTAAACCCTTTTATCCTTTCGCTCGAAAATGGATACGTTTTGAATTTGTCCTTCTGTCGTTTTCAGTAACATAAAATGTGGTTAATTTTCTACTGCTACTTTTGCTGGGACAAACATTGGTATTCCATTTTCATTCCTTCCCAATATAATACTTAATACTTGAATCGGGATTGAAAACCCGTGTTCTTTTTTTTTCGCATTCATTTGTTATTCACGCGGGTATTGAAAAAAAAACGTTAAGAAATATTTTCTTTTTTCTGAAAAGGGTTAATAAAGTACAAGGCTACAACTCAGTCGTGTCATATACATTTCTGGAATTGTGAAATGGAAACAAATATTGCTCTTGAATTGTCAATATAAGAAATGTGGGTGAATTAATAATGAAGGATATGATATATATACTATGTAAACATAGAATACATGTTGCATTATTTTCAGAGAATAACTCTTTAATACGGTGAATGAAGAATTCTTCTGCTAATTTATACAAAAAGAGTTTCATTCTTTTCAACTAAGAGGTTAAGTAAAATACAAAAATTTGGTACTAAGATGCAAATTAACTTTATGATTAAATTAATCAGGCCTATAGAGTTATCCGTTCGGAACTTAAAATTTTCAAATTTTATACGAATTGCAGGATTTTTTCATGAAATACATTTACATGCACATTTTTATGTAACGCACAATAGCATTTTGGGTGGCACTAGAATCAATTTGGTTTTTAGTGATGTTTTTGAAAATTTCATAAAAGGATTTGTATGAAATCGAATACGGGTAAATATCTGTTCTTTCTGTTCAATGTTATTAGGTGTATTCATTTCTGTAGCATTCTATTATGTTCTATTCTGTTTTGTTGCGGAAAATTATTTGCCACTTTTTGACTATGCATGCTATTAAATATAATATACTTTTAACTACTTCAGAAATATAAAAACTAGAAACATGTATGGAAGTAGTTGGAACACATACATTTTCATACATCGCAATTTTGTATCAATTCTCCATAATGTCCTCTAAAACATTATCTCTATACTATTCTTTCTCAACAAAAAGAAGCATTAAAAAACATCAATTTCTTGACACTTATTTCGCCTAATCATTTGATGCCCAAAATATCCATAATCATACAATTCAAATTATTCAATACATTAATGAGAAATGTTCCAATCATAAAATCTATAATTTGTTGCAAGTACAATTTTGGAAATTCCATTTAATAATATTTCCATTATAATGCTCTCCCATCAGTTATCTATTAAACCATAATTGAATTGTCTCTCCATAAATTCCATTTCTATTCTAATCACATGCATTTTCCTATTGAGAATTCATGACCGTACTCATATTACAATTCAAAATAATTTATACAATCTTCTCTCCATATCACTTGAATTCACTTGAGATTTCAACATGCAGCCGGAGGGATGCCGACGACGACGACGACGACACAACGGACAAACGCCTAGCATCAATTAATTCATTCAAATATGCTTTGCGATGAAACACATCACACACAAATTATTCTCCTCCACCCAATCTTAGTAATTGTCACATGCATAGTTTAGTTCTACTTCTGGTGAGTGGTGATGACGAAATAAAGCACTCAATCTTATTATCTTGAGAAGACAGACGTCGTATTCGTAGACTTAGATATCTTTCGTCGTCGTCGTCTGTGTTCACATGGAATGAGTTACTGAGATACGTAGCTAATAATAATTGTATAATTATTTTGAACTTTGTGCTGTGATTGGACTTGAAGGCTACTGGTAAATAATCCTGCTTATACCGAGTCATGATGACCGCCAACTAGTACTGCATAAACATTGGTATCTTATCTGATAAAAGGATTATTTCAAGCTTAGATAAAGTGTCCACATAAGAGGACATCCATCAGTGATTAAGGAAGTGACCCATTTCATTTTCAATTACCACAAAAGTAAAACTAATTATTCAGATACTAAGAAATCATTTGATAAAGCGGATACTGGGGGAAGAAGGGTTAAACTAGTGTATATTTTTCCTTGTGAATTTATTATTTTACAAAGGTTTCCCGCAGTACAAGTTTTAAAAGTGATCAAGTTTTAAAAGTGATTAAGTTTTAAAAGTGAGTTTTCTTAATGAAGTGACAGTAGGTTTTTTTTTAAAGAAGACATCGACATGATATTGTTAAAAGTGTCAAATGAAAATGTATTCTCTGTATTTTAAATTTGGGCTTTTTGATCCTAGGTTTTTAAAGCAATTAAAAGACTAATTCATTAATTTTCCCGACGTTTCGTTTGGTTTTTTGCCAACATCTTCAGGGGTGTTTAATTTATTAAGACCTTTAATACAAATTACATTTTTAGAAACATTGTTTTTTGGGCTATGGATTTGAATATTTACTCACTTTTGTCGTCAAGTTACATTTTATAAATTGTTTTGAATTATAATAATAATTTTAAATAATTTAACATTTATATTGCACTTAGTAAACGGAAACTAATAAATATAATAAATTATTTGAAACATAGACAAAACAGAAATTAAAAACTAACTATCACAGACTATATTTAATTTATCACAGTATTGTAGATCGAGCTGATGTTGTCCTTGTCTTCTTTAAAATTCATGACTTTTCTTATATTTTGCTGAATTCTCAGATTTTCCAGAGTGTATCGTTTGTTGGTGTGTTTTTCTTTGTCTAGTATTTTGATATTGTCAAAATCAGCTGTTTGTCCATTTTCTGTCATGTGTTGTGAGAGCCCAGTCGATGATCTTTTTTTCTTTACGTCTACTTTGTGTTCGGCTATTCTTACTGCTAGTTTTCTCTTTGTTGTTCCTATGTATATGAGTCTGCAATTTTCATTTTCCTTCCCATTGCATTTTATTTCATATACTACGTCATTTTGTTGTTCTTTTGGTAGAGGTGGTTTTGTTTTTGTAAAAATTTTGTTAAGAGTAGAGTTCGATTTATGTGCAAATGCTGTTTTTTCTTTGTTTATTTTTATTGCTTCATTTAAATTCCGATTGTCAGTTAGATTCTCTTTCCACTTACCCTCTCATGAAATCCTACGAGTTGTGAATAAAAATCCTCATAAAATTCAGGGCTGGTATATAATGTTTAAAGCTCTAAAACATTATTTTAATTTAAAATTCATTACTCCCATTACTAAAATATTTGTTTTACACCCATGTATAGATAATTTGTTTACATAATAAACTTTCACCTCAAATTGCAACTGGAGTCACTTAAATATCTCTAGTATACCACTTTTTACCATTCACATAAATGTTACCACCAAAAAGGAACTAGATATATGTACAACAACAAATGGATTAAACCCTTTATGTGCATGTCTGCAAATGAACATGCAAATGGACTTTGAATGTACAATTCGCTACCGCTAATTACACAAATTTTCCAGTTGGGGACAAATGCGGATTGACAAAATGTTAGCAAGCCATTTCTAATTTAAAATCAAAAAAAAAAAACACACATATCTACGACTGTCTGAATGTTGTAGAAGTGCATAAATACAAATCCTCATGTTTCGTTCTAATTGGAAATTGTATATCATTAACAACACACGCTAACGTGCCTCGGGATGCATATCAATGTCCTGGTCTATCCGCAAAACATTGTGTTAAAAAATCTCTGCTGCGTAAGTGCACAATTCGGGATAAAAAATACGACATTCAGTGGAAAAAGATACAAATTAATGAACTTTACTAACCATTGACATTAATTAGCTAAAAGTGACTAACCCTGTAGGCAGACAAAAGGCACAAAATTTTCGATCGATAAGAGTTCACTTTCCATTCTACAAACCTTATTTTGCATTCTGTGTAGTTACAAAATGTGTAGTTTTTGAATGTGCGTAACTTTTCCGGGAATGATTTCCATCGCACCTTATAGCAATATCACATATTATCATGTTGCCATCACAATAAAAAAAACTTTTAGTATGGTTGATACAAATTTAAGTTCCCTCTCCTTTTGGCATTATGGATGCAAGAAACTTTAATTTAATTAAAAAAATAATTGATGGAATGTAATGATTATTACAGTAGAATCTCGAAAAGATTAACAGATATAAAACAGGCCCTGTTCATTTTCATTTATTCATTTATTTAATTCGTTAAATATTAACGTGACAATACTTACTACATTTTTATGAATTATTCATCAATCCGAGGATCGAACATTAGTAAAAAAAACAATTAATTTTATATTTAAACCCACATAAAAAAAATAAAAAAATTCTTCATAAGAGTTAATAAAAGAGTTTTATTTATAAATTCATCTTAAAAAACTGCTCCATAATGTAACCGCTAAAAAAAGAACAACAATAAAAAGAAAACGAAAAAAAAATTAACTTAATGAACAGCTATCGGCCACCGGGCGATCAATATAGAGTAAGTTAGTCTTAAGTATGACGCGAGTAAGAACGGACGGACGTGTTAAAAATCGAGAGAAAATAAATATACATAGGTATATATTACTAAAAAGAATGTGTTTTACTTTATTTGTGATTTTGTTTAAATAATGCCCCCTGTTTGTTTAAATAGTACCCTTCTGCCCGGGAAAAAAAAACGAAAAAATCGTTCATCTTACCGAAAAGTTCATGTTATAGAACCGTTCATGTTTTCGAGATTCTACTGCATTTTGTTTTTAATATTTCTCGATATTTGATAATGGTAAAGATTGTTAAAATTAATCACATGCCACAATCACTGAGTTTTAGGCCTAGAGAATCATAAGGTTTTTATCGGACCGAAAAAATCATATAAATATTTTAAAGTTCTGAAAACGGCAACAGTGCAACTCTTCTTCACAAAATTTCAATAGAATATTTTAAGTTAAGAATTCAAACAACATCAAAAAGATTTTATTTTTTCTCAGCGGGAAACTAAATCCTTTAAATCTATCAATGCCATGTGTCGGTTAAATAAGTCACGCGCCGGCACCGACCACCCATCAGTTTTTTTTTTTGGTAAAGTTATTGTGCGCACAATGGTTAATGAATGCGCGACATTTTAAGCCACCAGATTTTTATTCTATAACAAGAAACACACAACAAAATTTCATGTTTCCCGATTCGTGGATTCGTATAAAATGTTTCCAACAAAAGGGTTCTTTCGTTGATTTATTTAATGGGTAATTAATTAAAACGAGTAGTGGTAGTGTGATTTATAATGACAATGAAGTTGATAAATGCATTTTATTTGCATTGTTCGTTGACAAACTATATGTGACTGCCTATAGGTATAAGAATAGTTTTTTTGAACAATGAAAATACGTTTCCATATATTCAATGTTTTTTTTCTATTTCTCAGTTTCAAGCCCATTTTGAGACTCAATAAGGCGAATATCTAAGTAGGTGTAAGTTAGAAACATATTTTTCATTTTTGCCCTTTAACAATAGTTTTCTAATATTGATTGAGCTACGTTCAAAACTCATTGTAAAGAACACTCATCGAACTTTATTTGCTTAAATATACAACTGAGAGTTCTATGTTCTAAAAATTCTTCCCTAAAATGAAATCTTTAAGGTAACTCTTCAAAGTTTTTTTAGTCTCCAGCATGAGTCACTTTACAAAGAGGAAAACAAGTACTTTTATTGTTTTTACTGAAATACAAAAAGTTTGAATGTTTGTATTTCTCTTATTAAAAATCCATTCAATGGTTATTGCCAGATCTTAGAATCATCTTCTGGCAATTTCATTTTTTTTTATTTTTGCAATAAATGTAGGCAGGTAGGTTGGGAACTCTCATTGTAAATGGTGTTTCAGACGTTGAGAATGAACCCCACTTTCTGACTTCCTTCTTCAATATAGTATAGGTACAATTTTACAACTTTCTAAGGCTTTGTTCACAGCACGTGACGTTGATATTGTTTCCATTCTTATTCTTCTTTCTACTGGGTTTCCATTTAATTTTCTGTTTGAAAAGTCGATATCTAAACTATCTAGATATAGATTGCAGGCTTCTGTAATGTTGCGACAATAAACTAACGTAAATTGTAATCTTCGACCAAAAGTCCTAGGCTGGGTTGGGCTTCTTGTCGCAGTTTTGCTAATCTGTGAATCATTTAAAATGTTAGCCGTTTAATGACAACTCGGTCGCGTTTGCTATCATCGTCCTTGACGTGAAGTCTTGAGAAAAGCAACTCTAATGAGATATCTTCCATCAAATTTGACAAATGATGTAAGAAAATGTGTTTTCACCAGCAATCAACAAACCGTTTTCGCGGCATGGTTGATGTGAAAAACAATTACCATTTTCTTTATCTCTCATAAATACGGGTTGGGGTACATTTTTATTGTTTGGCGCACCTCATTTGCATTCGTTTCAAGTTTTGCCATGTCCGTTGCGGTTGAATTTGCATTTGACGTCAATCATTCTAAAGCAATTTCTTTCTTCAATTTTATTTCCCATTGCTGTTGTCGTTTTTTTTTTCAGTACCAGTTGCTGGTGGTCTTAATGCCATACATAAATTCATTCCTTATTTGTTTTTAATATCGGAGCTTGAACCTCCTGTCACCCTTTTTTCTTCCATCTCGATTAAATTTCCAATCAAATGACAAACAAAATGTGCCAAAACACACACAAGATTGAATTGAATTTGTTTCTGGGATTTCATTGACATGATGATGAACAGGAGCATTGTATTAGGAATTCTCATTTTCATTTTGGATTAGAACTAGAACTGGAGGAGTAGGTACTAGTACTAGGTATATCTGAGTTGCTGTCATCACTCTTCAAATCTTAAGGATGTTTACTGTTTAGTGATAGTAACATCAAACATCGACCGGCATAAAAGCAGACAGAGAATGAAGCCGAGACGGCTGTACCTACGAACAACAATGTGTATTGTATGCATTTTGTATCTTTGTAGGTATCTGTAATGGAATGGATATGTGAGGCACCTTATGAAAAAGTGCAAAAAATAATCCTGAAAATATGAAATATTTTGTTCCTCTTCAATTATTCGTAGAACGTCAGTCAGTCGTATGACGTTTGATGTTATAGCTACAACAAAAATTAGAATATTCTGTCATATAAATTTTTCATTTTGGCAGGTACATGAACCTGTAAAGCTAAATGATGGAAAATGTGTGCGGGGAAATTTAAGTCAAAAGTTTTTCCGAAACTTGAAGTTTAGCGTTGCCGATCTGTTATTTTTTTGCAGCAGCAAACAGGTACTGCATGAATAAATCGTGATACCCTTTTCTCATATTATTTTGACAAAATTTGAACTTAATTACGTTATCATTAGTAGAAGTTATTATTTTCGTTTAAATACAAGAAAACGAACTACATGTTGTTACTTTTTTTTATTCCCCTTATTGCGATAGTCGTTTTACTAAAACGCCACTAAAACGACACGGCTAATAAGAGTACTGCTGAGGTTTTTGTAAAATTTAAACGTCAGGATTATCTTCGTTGGTCACTGTTCTTACCATTATTTCCATTTATCTTTAAAAAAAACAACAGAGTTCCGTTCTAGAGCCGTGCCGTTTTACAGGCGTTTGAGTAAAACGACTATCGCAATAAGGGTGATTATGTTGCCACCTACCTATTGTTTAATTTTTTGTAATGGAGTTTTTTGTCCTCTTTTTGTTCTTTGTTATGTGTATGTTAATTTTAAGGCAATTAAATAAGTGCTATTTTAGCCATTTTTATGTCAAAATAAAAATGAACGGAGGTGTCTTTGCAAACCCAGCATAATATATTTCAGAGTGACAACGCTTAAGCTTAGGTATCGTCATCATCATTTCTAAGAAAGTTCCTATCTTTCCTCTTAGAATAAAAAAATACAAATTATGTCCAAAAAATGTATAAGTTTGAAAACCTAGATTCATGCACATGAAACAGAATGAGTTTTGTGGTGAAAATGAAAATTTTGGAAAATAACAGTGAAGGATGAATGAATTGGTGATAAATAACAAATTGTTTTCTGTGGCATTATTGTCACATCTATAGTTATTGTTTCAAAATTCATGAAAATGACATACTTATGCAATATTGTGTATATATAATATACATGTAATCATAATAGCGATATGAGGATACATATGTTTACAAACAAATATATTATGATAATGAGTTTGGTTAAGTTTGAAAGGAAAAACTTTTGGAAAGGATATAAAGAGGACAATTCTGCTTTAAAATAATTTATATAATTAAGATTGAAAGAGAAAAGTGGATCGATAGGGAAAGATATTTTTCAGAAATAAATAACAAGCTTATAAATAGTATAAATAGAAAATGTGATATGTATACAATATACATATATATAATACAAACAACACATTGTTTCTCGCAACCCTTCTTCATATTTCTCACCGTATTATAACGTAGGTACATTATGCATATAAGAATACATCTACCTAATAATGAAAATGTTTGTTCTAGTTGATTCTATTTAAAGTGATATTTTTTGTTTATTGAGTTCTATATCAGGAGTGGGGCATCAATTAATTGTTCCAAATCGGAACTCATTTCCTTCAGAAAACCAGTCAGCAGAAGACGAGGCACATATATGTATATGGAAAATGCAGAAGCCCATATAGTCTTAAGACTTGCAAATGAAGTCTTGAAAAACGGGAGTGAACAACCCGAGTCAAACCGACTTTTCAATAATTTTTTCACAATTTGTAATATTTATATAAAAACAAATCAATGTATATACCGTTAGATTTTATATTTATCATGTAATTTAGTTCTTTTTAAGAAGTATATTATATAATCTTAAGTCAATTGTAAATAATTATAATGACCAATAAAAACAAACTTGAAATAAAACTAACTTCAAAGTGATAACAAATTTTGCTTTATCTGATGCACTTCATATAGCATATGGAGAATTATAGCCTCTTGGAGTACCTCCTCATATTAATTCCTTAAAAAATGCCAGTACCAACCCCTAAAAACACTTTTACGTGTACAGATGTGAAATTCAATCACACCTTGATTACCTAAGTATATTAGTTTGACTTTTTCCAATTGATAATAGAGTGTTAACAAGGAACTGCAATTAAACTTGCCAACTCAACTTTCATATTATAATTAAAATTAAGGAATTAGTTAGGCACTTCATTCTCATTGTTAACTTTTTCTCAACTTTAATTGTAACTTTACTACATTCAGACTAAGCTATTATACTTGTGTAAAGACCTATCAACAAATATGTTTAACTGTGTATATGTTAGTATAGTTTTAGCTCACATGATTATGCTTGCTAGAAAATTAACGTCTCCATTAATTTGTAATTTTATCTAAACGTTTTATCCTCAAGGAATTCCATAACGTGTCATGTTAGAATTCTTTGAGCCCTTGATATTGTATCTGTTTCCATATACCGTCAGCTAGAACCACATTCAGCAACAATAAATTTGCTTTTAACAGCATAATAGGTTCTATTTTGCCTGGCAAGGTGTATTATTATCATTCATTACAGAGGTAACTTCTGTATTCGTAGATACAAATATATTTATCTCTACACGTAGATTAAGAAGTTTGTTGAATCAAATATCGTGGCTTTGAATTATCAAAACATTATGTAAGTTTAACATTAAGGGATATACCTACCCAACTCCCGAAACACATTGTAAGTTGTGGATTAAAATAGAATTTCTTAGAAAGAAGTAGCTAATGGGTTGATATAAATTTTTATAGAAATATCAAAACAAGAATAAATAAAGGGATACGATTTTGAGACACGCGTAAGTTCCCTAACATTTTCCATGAGTGCAACTTAGTTTATGATTGCAGTCAATACAAACAAAAAAAGAATATAGAAACTATATAGATGGGTTTAACTTATATTTTTTACTTCTATTTTTTTGAATTTTTAACTGAATCTTTGGGGGAAATCCCGAGAACATAATTATTCTGCAGATAAACGATCGCACAGGCTGATGATATTGTAGCTTTCACTATCCATGTTTGATTTAAATATCAAAAATAATTTTTGCAACCAATTCTTTTTGTTAAAATTATATACTTTTTATCTTAATCACAAATAAAAACACTGGTATTTGTTTTTAAGTGCCATGAAATGAATTTAAACATTAAATTAAGTAATCATAAACCTTATTAATTATAAGTGTATAACCCCATAAAATTTAAGTAAAATCATCCGTTCATCCGCATTTCATTACAACAATAAACAAGAACGAAAAACATTTTTGATGAATTATATGACTAAATTGGTGATAGCTTTGTCCGGTTGTCACCGTTAGATATATTCATGTTTTGTCAGAGGGATGCTCAAAATGGGGAGCACATAACACAAACCTGGCACTATAACATTGAAGATTTATCACGTCACTAGTGTTTCAATGGCACTGGGAACATTAAGTAGACAAATAAAATCCAAGTGTTATATGAAGTGGAGCATGATTTTGTTGTTCTTGTTTATCTGGCCCGATGGTGTAGCTCTGCGTGCTATTGTGTCAAAATGCGGACATTCTAATATAGGGTTACACGAAAGCGCGCACCAAGGGAGGGCTATTTTAAGGCCATGTTGTCCTCCCTATAGAACCTCATCAGACATCATATTCATCGTTGATTTGGTGAACATTTTCGGATGATGTTCTCCCGTGACAGGGAACGATGATGATGGAAACCCTTACAAATGTCATAGCATGGCATTTTTGAATGGCAATGTAAACAGGTGGACGGTTGGAGCATTGGAGTGCTAGGGTTTTCAGAAGAGAAATAGACAGTAGAAGGAATGTAGGTTAGGTTGGTTTGGTGGCAAAATGAAAAATGTTATATCACGGTTTATTAACAATTATTTTGTGCGACATTTTTGCTTCATTCAACTTCAACCTCTTATTGATTTAGAGGGCTGGAGTTCAGCTGGGAAAGAATATCGAATAAATAAATGTCATTTGGGGTCTTTAGTTGGGATGGTTTTTCTGGGAGTTTGACATGGGCTGCCCTTCGCCATCATATAAGAATTACAGGACGATTTTTGTTGAGGAAGAACAAATATATACTTATAGTTGAAAAAAAGTCAGGTTGTTGAGTCTTAAATATTTCAGTATAAAAAAAAATTAAGCTGCACTTAAGAAAATGAAATGCAGTTTTTGCTTTTACAAAATGCTAAGGTTTATACATTTGCTAGTCAGTCCTTTTGTACCTATTTATTTTATATGAAGGGTATTTTTTGAGATATATATCAACAATTTATATTAGAGTGGTGATACATTAATTTAATTACTTAATGATTTAAAAACTATTTTCCGTTCGTTTATAATTGTCAATATAGTAAAGAGCTACATCAGAAGTCTTCTTGAAAAGACATCATTATGATAGGATTTTATCTCTTCCTAAAGAAATTTAAAAATAGAAGAAAAATATAAAAATAAAAAATATTTTCGCAAATAAAATAAAATTGGTTGACAATATCAGAAAAAGGATAGTCAGTAATTTATATACTTTTTGTTTTTTCTACCATTTAAATTCTCTTTATTTAAACTTCCACAAATGTTGAATAGTTATGTATGCAAATTCCCTAAAAGTTTTGTGTTGGTATAAGATAAATGATAATCTTTTTCATTCCAAAAGTATCGACTGAAGGATTTACCATCAAAGCTGTTGACATAAAAGTTTGTGTGTGATATTTTTTTATTTGATAACTTAAAGCACCGGAGATTTAAATGGAAATAGATTTCCAGGAGTTATATTTTTCCCATCAAATCATAAAGTAGAATAATATATAAGACGGGAATGAATATATTGTATTGATTTATAGAATAAGCGTCACGGTCCCATATAAACTTTCGCATTTGTGACGTTTGAGTGAATTCGTTTCAATATATTTGAAAATGATTCATTTATATTTTATGACTTAAACCATAATTTATTTTTTATAAGAAGTAATATGAATAAAAACTTCTTTGAATTACTTGAATGATTTTGAATAATATTCCAATAACAGAGGATGCGAAAACCCAAAATTGGGTATCTGTTATTCATTCAGTTGTCGGTATCTGCAGGACTGCAGTGATGTGGTTAGGTAAATCAATTTTAAAAGAAAACTTTAACTCGGAACTTTTAATAACTAAATAACGATTCAACCCAATTAAACTAAAGTAAAACATAAATAGAAACAGTTAAGTAAAATGGAAAATATTAGAGGAATCCAGTGTAAGAATTCACGTATATGGAAAATGATAGTGCTAACATTTATACCAACCTCTTTAAAAAGAAAATATAAGTTAAATTAAATATCATTCAACTTCTTCAAATATACCATTCTAATATAAATTTAATACAAATATTTCAAAAATGTTCAAAAATATTTTGTCGATTTGTATTTCTATTTATTCGAAATTCTTTTAAATTTTAAACTACTCGTTTTCAAAATTCTGAATCTAATAATAAAAGTGTTAAATATATTTTAAAATATATTGTTACACAGTTTCTTTTTAAAGTCATTAATGTTTTTTAGAATATGAATAAATACAATTAAAGGATAATACAAAAACAGAATGCCCAGGGTATGAGCTTCAGCATGTAATCCTATCAAATGCTTAACATCCCGTTAACATATTTGGTGTCTGTCATCTTCTTGTCTACCGTATTTTGTTTACCATTATTATTTAAATACCCGCAGAATTGATCTTTTATCCTAACTTAATAATTTAACATATCCTCACTTAATATTTGTTATAAGAAACGGGCTTCAGGTCAGATGAAACAAAATATTTTAATGTCACGACGTTTCGTTCATGTCTATGAACATCATCAGGTGGTGGCAAATCTTTATTGAATATTAATAAATTGGTTACAAATTTTGTTCTAACATACATCAAATACAATATTAAACTTACACTTATTACATTTATATTGCACTTTAAGTAAAAACAAAATCACAAGAAATAACTGCAAGTAATAATTGACAAGTAACATTATATATTTATTTTAAGAACTATAAGCTTTTTGTTCCCTTTCCCTCTAATAAATGTTTGTATTGGAGGCTGACATCTTCCATATCAGTTCGTCGGTTCATGGTATTATCAGCGTTGATGATATGGAGAGTTTCTTTTATCATTCTTTTGTTTTGATGCTCTTCTCGTTGCAGTACTTTGACACTTTCAAAGTTGGGAAAGTGGTTTAGTTGTGTGCAATGCGATGCCAGTGCTGTCTTCTGTGGTGCATTGCTTTTAATATCAGGATTTATGTCCTGCCAGTCTATTTTTTTAATTTTTGTTTTGTTGTGCCAATATAAACTTAATATATATTCCCACCTAACATAATATAAGTCATTGTTTTTAATATGCATTTAATTCAAATTGCTAAAGTATTGTATAAGTTTTTAAAATACGCTAACGATCTATTTTCAAAAAAAAGTTTATGGAATTCTACTTAAAATAATGCTATTTAAATTCAACGGTTATATTCCTGTCAGTTTGCTCTTATACCCGTTATACATAGATTACCTGTTATAGTCAGTTCTATAATAGTATCTTGATATAAAGGATATAAAATTTGATTAAAATTGTCTAATAAGAAGGGGGAATTATATTTAATGCACCTGTACTTTATACATGATGCATTAACCATATGCAAATAATAGAAATAATCTGAAAACCTGGAAAAAAGTAAACAACCGATAATCCTATGCTATTGTTTACAATTAAATCAATTTATAGTAATATTATATTATATTTACATTCGAATTATGAAGGTATACATACCCATATATTATATATAAAACAACCACATCCATTAAAAATTATAATTACTATTCACCCGCATCTGGGTTGTGATTAAAAATAAAACAATCAAGATAAAGCTTTTATAATGATAGCCTGCTATTAACATAATCATAAAATGTTTATATAAAAAATTACAGATTGGGTTAATAATATGTTTTAAATGAATTAAATAAAATGGTTAAATTAAATAATATTTCTCTTGAATTCTGGGTGCAGTTAATTCGGTCCGTCGAATAGATTTAATACAAATGAACATTTTACATTTCAAAATAACGGTCGTCGATGTCTTTTAAAGTATCTTATTAAAATTCATAGATTTAAAGGAAATTGTCTTAAATGTCTGTATCGTGGGTCGATATCGATGTCAAAGCCTAATGAATATATTAGAACGAAGTGATATACTTGATGAAGATATTGAAAGTTGTCGCCATTCAACAAATTATACGGATCGCAACACGTGCCTGGCTGCTAAGTGTAATGGAATTGGATTATAACTTTCTGTATATCCAATTGATTGTTTTGATATTTTCTTAATAGTAATCTTTTCATATAAACTGATAGGTGATCAGATTGAAGTGGTTGTCTTTGTTGATAAAGAAAACTACAACACCTTATTGTATCACCTTTTCCGGATAACATCATAGGTGATATTCAAATGAGGAGGTGACAAATCAATTGCTAATGCAGACGCTTGGTCTTGTATTGTTCCTTTAGTGTCATATATACTGATATTTTGAAAAACTTCTTACTTATGTAAATAAAAACTTGTTATGTTTCTTAAGGCATGAAGGTGATTTAATGTGAGGTCTCTTGATGTATAGTGAACATTAAGAGTAAACGACTTCAACTTCAGTGAGTTTACATTTACAATGCTACTGTTTCTTTTGAGTAAAAAATGTTTATAGAAAACAGAAATTCAAAGTTGTTTCCAGTAGGTATATCTAGAAACTTAAAAGGTAGCTGACAATACTGACAGTCATTTTAAGGTTAATCACACTACACATCACACAAGATATTCCAAAAGTTTTATTAGAGAAATAAAAGTGTGAAGGCTTTTATAGGAACTTTCACTGCACTACTGCAGCCACTTCGCATGAGAATTAAAAAACATTTAAATCTGGTCTTTTACAGTTATTTATACATGCAAGAATCTTTATTTTTATTGCTTGGGTTTCCCACAATAACAATTACAAAAATGCAAATGAACATGGCGCCTGTTCCTTTCCAATTATCATAAGCACGTTTCAACGATAAAGTTGTTTAAAAAGTATATTATTTTGACATAAAACCCTTTTTGAATGAAGTTTTGTACTTATAGAGATTAGTTAACGTATTTAATAAACAACCAATTTTAAGCTTTATAATGTTTTCTAATAGTTTGTTGATTTAATGTGTGAATACCACCGTCAGTCAGGGAGGATAACTATCAAGTATTATTTAGATGTTGAATATGTATTAGGAAGGTACCTATAGGTAGAGTTTGGTTTAATTTGAAGAAAGTTTTAACTGGAAAAGTTGTGAGACAAAAGGAATTTCGAATTATGTAAGTTTGGTTTAAATAAAACGAAAACATAATGTAGTTAACATTTACCTAAGGGAAAAAATAAAAAGAATCTATAACAAACCTTTATCCGAGATAATAGCAAAAGTTAAATGAGGAATTCTCATCATTGCAGGAAGACTAATACTTATAAATATATATGTTTTCTTGAATTTTTAATTAAACCGCTGCATTTATTTTACATTACTTTAGAAACAAAATCGTCAGTATATACATACATATTATTATAATAATATTGTTTTAATGACAGGAATTTAATTAAATCAAAAAAAAATAATCATTTCCGATTGACATAAGAAAACACTCGAATCAAATCACTTCACTACATAATTATTTTCAATTATTCCATCATTAGATAGATATAATTATTTTATTGCCCGAAAAATCTCTTCACATAATTTTTATTTTCTTAATTTTTCTTCATCCCACATTCTGCATAGAAATAAATAAAGAAAACAACAAACAAAAATAACGTGGGGAACTATCACTTCATTAAAATTGGATACAAGGTCATAAAAAAAAATTTAAAAAAAACATGCCTCCCAACCATACATACATATATGTACCAATTTAATTCGAACGAAAGTCTCGTGTTGTTGCAGGCAGTATTGTTATTTTTACTGTTCGAAATCTCAAATTAAATAACCCAAATTGCCCAACACACCACACCAATTCACTCACTAAATCTGAAAAGCCCAATTCACTTTTAAAATCAAGAGGGAACCAAGTGCGATCTCTGTCTCAACCAACCCCCTGATGTCCCATAGAATTCCCAAACACAACATAATGATGATCAAGAAAGATTAAAAAAACAACAACAAAATGTTTTAAAGTAAATTGTTTATCATCTGAATATTCAAATTGCACCTAGAGCACTAATAATTCGAGGCAAAGGCGTAGGTATATTGTTAGGCGAAAAGTAAATAGAGAACACAGAGCACAACATCCCATCTACCTAATAGTTACACCGAATGAACTATTTCATTTTCATTTCCGTGTCAATGATACTCTTGGGAGAGAACTCTGAACCAGCGAATCGGACCACTAAATCCATTTACGGCTACGCGCTACGTACGAATACATTTCCCAAATGCTCCCGAAACACCAAACCTATATATTTTCCGGCTTATGGTAGATGCTCCTAATTATTGCACATATGCCACAACAACAATAGAACAAAACAAGGAAAACTTTCATTGAAATTAATGGATTGTGTTTAAATAACTGACACGTAAGTGCGAAATTATTAATTTTTGTTTCTTCTCTTGTTGTTGTTGGCCTATGCAGGGTGATCGGTATAAGGTGCACCAAAGAGCGAATATAGGTTATAGAACGAATATAGGTTAGGTTAAGACAAGCAAAAATTGTATGAGAAGAGGGGCAATTTCCCCCTGGCAATTTTCTAAAAAATTGACTTAAATAAAAAAAAAATATTTAAAAACTACGGTAATACTTACAAAAATAACTTTTTTATTTTATTTTTAAATAATTTATTTTTATTAAATAGTTTTTGAAAAAATAATTTTCAAAATAAAAATTTTGAAAAAAATTTTAAACAAAATTTTTAAAAATAATGTTGTAGGGGAGAGGTCGAAACAGCAGACACTTTTTTTTTTAAGCAGTGATATCTCCGAACTCCTTTGATCTTTCCAAATGATTTTTTCGTTGTTTAGTAAGACACTTTTCTCCTGCATTCGCCATTAAAAGAGTACTGCATAAATATTTAAAAAAAAACAACTTATGAGTTAAATTGTTGCAGAAGGTCAAAAAATCTCGAATGGCAAACATCTTAAAAAGTACAAAATGAAAATTTCGAATTTCAGAACTTTTTAAAAAGTACTGAAATTTGAAATTTTCATTTTGTACTTCGTACTGAAAAGTATTTAAAGTATTAATTAATACTTTAAATACTTTTCAGTACCATTGGACGGGGAATTTGTCCGAAAAATTTATTTTGTTCGTTCTAGTTGATTTTCATCTTTTAAAGGGATATAACTTAATGAATGTTTGTGATTGGTTGAAAAAAATAACTTGATGTTTGTGATTGGTTGATTTTATTTTTTCGAGATTGCATACTAGATTTTGTACCCAATTCGATTTGAATCTATAAAAGAAACTTTGCATATACCCAAACTCGCACCCACCCCAAATCCTATCACAGGCCAAAGCAGGGGGGTTGCAGGGGGGCAGCATGCCCCTCATACATACCTCACTGTTTATACGCTTTAATCTGAAACTACTTTTTATATAGTACAATAGTAGTTTTGAGTTAGTAGATTTAAATTCGAAATTTTGTCATTCGAGATTTCCTCATTCGAGGTTTTGTCATTCGAGATTTTCTAATTCGAGATTTTGTCATTCGAGATTTTGCCATTCGAGATTTTGTCATTCAAGATTTTGAATTCGAGATTTTGTTATTCGAGATTTTCGCATTCCAGATTTTGTCACTCGAGATTTCGTACCCAAAGTTGATTGATCTCCGACACTGATGAAAATCTGACTTTTATATTGCTAAATAATTTATTTAAATTACACTTGGTTATGCCAACACTTTTTTAATTATAAGTTTTAACTTGAATTCCATGTTCGTTCCTAGGTCCGAACCCGAACTTTTTTCGCAGCAAACGTTTCCCTGTCAAATTTCGAAGAGTGGGGATGATTTTCCTCTATGAGATGCTTCGGTAATTTCCAACAAAATTTCTTATTTGTTTGTTTTTGCATTTTTCAATTCTTAGTTACATAAGTTGATTTTTGTTGCCTTCAAATTATTTTTCTTTATGCAATAAATTATTATTTAAAAATTCAAGTTCGCACAGTGATAATCTAATTACCTACATTAATAAAAATTAAAAAATCCACAGTATATGACTATTCTAGAACTAGATTAAGGACGAAGATTAATATAATTTATGCAAACTTTTTAATGATGATTAACTGTTAATTTGGTTGAAGTGACAATTCATATCATTTACCTAGTTCTTCGGTAAGTATAGGAATACGAACAAAGAGATCCAGTCTGGCAAAGCATATTCCGCCACATGCCGCCACAAACGATTCTTTTGAACTTCTACAGCATGGTTGAGTTTATAATGCAATTCCTTCTTACTCCTCCCTCCTCTTTGGGTGGTACAAAAGCTCTGTAGTAAGTGTAGTTTAAAATTAGCTATTCACACTTTCCGCATAATAATACTGCGCCCTGCAATGCAAAGTATTTTTATCCTGCGTCCTGCCTCATTCCTCACAGAGGAAAAAAAACACTCCAGTTCCTCGTCGCCGCCCCATCTAGTGATTCTACCATTACTCAACTGGGAAATGGTAGATATTCATACCACGTTTTTAAGGGTATCCTTAAAAATGGTAGGTATTCATACCAAGTTTTTAAAGGTATCTAGCTGCTGTTTGCTGCAGTAAATGCTGTTAAGTTAAAGCCAATAAAGGATACAGACTCGTTTTCATACACAACATATATGTTTAATAGCCATATATTTATGAGTGGCATTTTTAATATCTCCTTCCACATAGCAGAAGCAACAACAAGACACGATACACAAATCAGGACAAGGTCAGGACATTATTTTATATTCTTACATATGCACACAATGATTTTTGATTGAAAAGCACTCGAATGTGTGACAAGTCTTTAATGGCCCTTGCCTACCTTTTTCTTGTAAACATAGTTTATTACCCCTATCATCAGTCTTTCCGCCTGTTGGAATGGGACATGGTTGGAAGTCGGTATACAAGAGCCACTAGCTATACGACGAATTCTCCACTTTAACTATTTTATCACAACAGCGGAGATTTCTAACTTATTTTATCACTTTTTATTTAAAAACATATTTTTATTTCCTCTAATTTTTTTTGCAGAAGCAACTCATTCTGGAATAGAATATGGGGAACTCCGGAATCACACACATACGACAGACATTCTGTTGGATGAACATCCTACTGTGGGTGAGTACCTCTATACAATTCCAACTAACCTAAAATCTCCTTTGGCTGCAGCTGAAGTGAGCCGAATTCCTTAAGGGGGGTCACACACCTCACACAATGGTGACAAAGTATGCAGTGGGCAAAATTAGAAATGCACGAGTCTATGATAAAACAATGTTGCCAACTACGGTTGTGTACAATGTAGTACAATTATGATTGGTTTTTAGAGTTTAATGTAGATCGTTGAAGTAAACAAGGGTCAGGCAGGAAAATACAGTGTTTCAAACAACACTGCCCTGTCTTACCCATAACAAAATTGCAATTTTTTGATTACCCCTTTCGTTGAATGACCTATAACCGAACCCCTTAAAAAAAACAATATCACAAAGCTTTTCCCTATGCTAGACTTATAATGACAGGAATACTGAAAAAAGAACCGACAGCAACATTAATTTTAAACACATTTAAAACGAACTCCACTGTTTCGGGGCTTCTCTCTAACCTCTGTTTCCAGGAAGAAAAATATTAAATGTTGGCGTTCTTGCTTCCCATAAAAGGTAATCTAATCTGTCCCCTAATCTGGAAGACTCATGTATAAAAAGGAGAACCAAAAAAGCGGTTGTTGCAAGAAAAGGGGTACAAGTCGATTTTTAATGTTTTTGTTAAATGCAAAAATGGCTGCTGGACGTATAAACGCATGTTCGAATTTGATGCATTCGGCTTGAAATCGTGCCGGATAAAGAGGCTCATTTTGTAACCGACTAAGGACACCTGTGGAACCAGCTTAATAACAGTAAAATAATGTATCCAAATTCAAATAAATGGAATAAAACAAAAATACAAGTTGAGTCTTGTTTTAAATCATTCTGTTTCGGATTCCTTTCAATAAGTTTAAGTGTGAAGTCTATAAATAGGTTAAAACTCATAAACTTTTTTGATAGCACTATTAAGTCGAAACTGTGGTCCTTTTTTTTCAAATTATAAAATTTGTTTTCCCTTAAAAAAAAAGCGAGTGTATTCTTGTTCCATTTATACTTTGTTTTTTCTCCCACTTGGCAATTTGTATGCTTTAGATACTCTTGCCAGTATGTGAGATCGTTTACTAATACTCCTGCCGTCCTGCGTTCCTCTGTGGAGCGGGAAGAAATTTAAAAATCCAGTTCACCAGTTATTAAAAACGTTTTAAAATATATTTCCTTAGAGGAATGGAAATAGAGGCGTTTTGTAGGTACATATGTATTCACAAAGGCTCTGCAAATGAGCAAAAAAAATAAAATTAGGATAATGACCGCACTATAACTTTTGTGCCGTTTTCGTGATGCCTTGACAATGATTGGCTTTTCTATAAGACCAGGTCATGGGCATCTAATAAATACGCTTGCTATACCTTCAATTCTACAGCTATAGTTACATTGCAAGGCAAAAGATTGACATACTTTCACATTTTCTAAAAAAAAGTGAAAAGATTTCTTTCCTTAGGAATGCATTTAAAGAAAAAGATTTGCTCATTTGGAGGCCAAAAAAAACCTTGTTTATTTTTATTTAGGTTTACGTTTATACGACCGCAGAAAATGAAGCATGAAACTGGTTTCATGGGCGGACAATGAGAGGTTGTTTTATCGCTCCAATCATTGTTCTGCCAGCTGAGGCTTAAGATTGTATATACCCATAGTAAGTTGAGTACAATTGACGACAACAACTGATACCTAAAACTCATAGATACTTTAAGTATCTATACATGATGATTTATCTTCTTCTTGGTCAGAAATTAATCACACCAAATTGTGTGCCATATACAAAGAAGGAGATTTTATTGTCATCCGTGTCGGTCATCTGGATGTCTCTCGATTCGGTTTTGGATGCTGAAATGACAGATGAATGAGAAAGGGTATATATGCAAGTACTAATTAGAGATGTAGATGTAGGTTTGGGTTATGGACAGCTTGGCAGTTTGGACAGAATTTCATGGATACATAGGGGTGTTTAAGTGGGGATTACGAGCTTGTTATCAAGCTTTATTATATGGTTTAATAAAATTTTTGTTGTTTTTTTCTTTCGAAAGTGAATTTCCCAAAGTGAGTTTCCCATTTGAAATGGAAAGTTATTCACATTTTAGTTTTTTTTTTTTTGTATTCGTATCTTTATATTTATGCTGCCATAAAAACAAGATTTAGAATAACCTCTTCCATGAGGTGCTTCTAGGGTATCCCGATTGAGTAGGTACCTAAGTATGTTTTTTTTTTTTAACATAAACTGGTTTTCGTTTACAGGCAGTTTGATATAAACAAGGATTGATGTAATAAAAATTAAAATACAAAGATTATTTCAACAGTCGGGGTTTACCTAAATATTTATTTTCCAATTCTTTCTTAGCCTTTTCGGCGGTTTTCTTCAGATCCTGGGTTTGTTAATAATTGATCTTATTGGAGTCAAGTTAATAAACCTAATCAATTTTATAGGAAACAGTTTATTTTATATTGTATCTTATCAAACCTGATTTTAATTTTCATAAAGGTAAATAAGACATTTGCCCATTTGTCATTTCATTGAAGGAGCACCTCACCTGGGTGTGTTGGATCAACTGAGAGAAGTCCTTTGATCTTTAACGACCAATTAATTTAATTTGGAAATCGATTCACGGTTCTTAGATTTATGTTGAAATATATAAATGTATATATGTATATATGTTTAAAGTATCCTGCAACACTTGAATCTGTTTTGTTGCGACGATGAACCATTTCAACTCAGTCTAACAGAAAGAAATGCAATTGATGGGTCTCTAATGGAATAGAACACAGTTTGGGAGGTCTGAAAATGTGTCCATATGTCACATCTGATATTTTTGACAAATAGAAAAAAACACATAAATCATTTCTTCAGATCATCATGAAGTGTCATTATTTTTTTCAATATATTATGGGCCTTACCAATAATCAAATTTAGACGTGACTAAAATATTTAAGAGGACTGTAAATAATTACGCATACCAATAATCAATTTAGTAGCCAGCTTAACGCTTTCGTCGCCTTAAATTTTATAGTTGAGAAACTCACGTTTAACTTCACGGTTAAGTATATCCCCGTGTTTGTAATGTCAACTCTGTGACAACTCAAAGCAAAACAGAGAAAAAAAAACTATTATCGTTTTCAGTCTGTGTGTTGATGAAGTTTATAATTTTGTCGTGCAATTGAAATAAGTGGATGGATACAAACTAATCATAATCAAGTTCTGGGGGTGGTTTTACTTTTATTGTAGGAAGTATACAATACAGCAGCTGTCGCAACAGCAGCAGCAGGAGTTTCAAGTGCAATAAAGAGCATTACAATGTCCTTGCTTTTCAGAAAGATTTGTTTTTTTCTACACAATTGGAATAGTAAAGCGAAACATAATTATTACATCAAGTTATTATTTTGAATAAAAATATAAAATTAAAGTAAATTAATTTATTTGTATTTGATTTCATGGCCTTTTTTACAAATCTGTCAAAACAAACAAATCGGTATTGAAGGCTCCTATTAATATTGAGGTGTGAAAGAGCCGACTATACGAAATTATGAGAATATAGCCACCTACATATTTCGACAGCGATTGTAATAGATTTAGTAATAGAGCCGCGGTTAGTAAAAGACTTGTTCAACTTGGTTATTGGTAAGCAAACAATTTAACTCGTCTTTAAAATTTAAACCGCGTGTTTATATAAACGCGTGGTTAGCGATTGGTTATTGGTAAGGCCTTATATGTATAGCTGGAAACAATATTTACAACAATTTAGAAGGATTTTTCTGCATGAAAGGAAAATTGTCATTGAATACATCGATGAATGACAGTCACTTAATATATTTTACTCGTTAGCTTTTTTACTTAAAATAATACCCTCTTAAAGTAAAGAAAACAGAAAAGTATGCATTATTATGACCCAAATTATTGGGAGTGATTGTGTGAAGATGATTAGTCTGCTCAAAACATCTTCCCACGAATACCCTAATGATCAGCTTCTTTTTTTCTTTCATATTCATTTGAATAATGATCTTAATGGTCCTTTAACCAATGATATAACAATAGAGGGTCATTTCTCATTCTCTTAATTATAAAATTTAACAAGACTTCCCCTGTCTTATAATTTATATCTTTCGTGGTTTATCCCAACTCTTTCTATAAGTATTTAAATGTAAAATACTATATCAAGAAACAAGGTGTAGTTTTGGCGCCAGACAATTGTACAGAAGCAACCAGAATGTTTTGTCAAAGATTCTATTCTTAATCTTTGGTTTTGTTTAAAATAGTGTTTTGGTATTTATTTTACCTGTGTTTAGATTGAGATAGTTTTGTATATTATTTTCGAAACCCTTGTTTTTAATTTAATAAATCATGTCAGTTACTCATAGTACAAGATAAGACACCTCCTGATACAACTTGTTGACATAGTTTAATCAGTATTTACTTTTCCCTATCAAACTGACAGTTGATTCCCCAGTGGCATAATAAACAGAAGCACTTTTACGAGGGTATATTTGTCTTTTCTTTACATGGTTATTCATCATCATCATCAGTTCATCACCCTTCTCATATTAAACAACGTGCGCAATCAACTGGAATCAACAATGTGTGACCAATATTGTCGGTGTTATAACAAAGTGCAGTAACATCCTCCTCTCAAATCATTCATAATGTTTATAAGATGTCCCCGCTGACTATTACTCTGAATTTTAGGAAAAACACTACTACCTACATGTAATTTGTAATTTTTATACTCTTTGAGTACCTTAGTAGTCTAGTGAAAAAGCATTGAATTCGATTGTCAATGCCTGCACACACTTACAAATCTATAGATACGCAGTGTCACAATTGGATTAGAGAAGTATCCGAATACGTCAGAGTCAAATATCGAATCAAGAAAAAAATTGACAGCTAAATCCTTTGATGGAAAACATTTTGTACTGGCGGAAATCGAATTATTATTTAAAACACTTAGAAACTATTTGTTAATTGTTTAGTAGCAAAAAATAATAAGAAATTCTAGTCCAAGATAATTTTTCTTTATATTTTGTGGAAAACCGATCTCTTTTCCTTGCAAAAATCACAACATTTACTTTGTTTTCCAACAAAGGATTTTCTTAAGAACTCTATTCAAAATTATTTATTTATTTGTTAACCACTGACACTTGAGAGTGTTGATGTGGAATAACGATCAATGCCCTTGTCAATTTATTCCAAGAGGGTATACACTCAAGTAGGTAGGTATCCTGTATTTTGTTTGTCGATTTGCAATCTGCCTGACAAACTGTTGATTTCATTTCGCATTCTATGCGAATTTAAAAACACAAGTCTGAAAACCACAAACAGTGGCGGATTACTCTGGAATCAAAAATAGGCTTTTTATATAGGGCCCATCTTTTAAATACTTATTTTTGGTTCATGAAATAATAAAGCGACCAGAAAAAACCTCTGATTTCTTATAAGAAATCTTAACTCTTTTTTTTATTTGAATTATTCGGATATCTATCGGCTTGTTTCTAATTCTTACAACACCTGATTTTCATTAACCGATTTTCTGAGTTAACACATTGCATTGGTTTATTCAGAACTAATAAAACATAACTAAATATTTTGAGAATATCATTCTGAACACACCCAAGAGCGTATTAAAAGAATCTCATAGTGCGTTAATTGGCTTAGTCTTGTGGGCTTGTCAGATGACGTTCATAAGCAAAAAGAACCTTGTCATTACGCAGATTTTAAGGTTTTTCTAGCTCAGCTCTTACATAACTTTTTTGGCAAAAATTCAGGATCAGTATCATTAACGAGTTTCTTTATTTGAAAAGACTGTTTTTTATGACAAAAGGCGCAATATTTGCAAAACAAAGTAGAATAAAATAAAAAATTGATGTTGGTTTAATTTTGCTTTTTTGGTCTTTTTGATTTCTAAATGCAAATAAAACAAATTATTTTATTTTTATCCCGACACGTTTCGTTAATTTTCCTAATTTCTTCTGAGGGATTTTATTGAAAACTGTCACCAATTAAACAAAAAATATAATTTACTGTTTTTTTTTTAAATATAAAATATAAAATAATTTAAATTAACTTTTTCTTACTTAAAAATTGTCAGAAAAAAATAGAAACCCAAAATAAACAATTAATTACGATTTCATGAGATAAATTCCGGATAACATCCGTAAGTTGTTTGAAGGCCCTGCGCCTAATAGTGCGGCCCTGGTCACATCTGCCATGCCACATTGCCACTTCACAATAACAGGCGTCAAAAATTCGAAACTTTATTTGAAGTAGGATATCAAACTTGTAATTCACAAACTTCACAAAATATTCTCAATGCAGTAATGTCGAAAAAACCTTAAAATTAAATCGTGATAAAAATGCCGCAAACATGCTTTAAAATTGAAATACCCATTCACGCGAGCTGTCAGTTCTTCAGAGGTATCGTCATCGAGAAGAATGGTGTTGTGACAAGAAAAACAAAAACAAAACTCGGTCGGGCATTGTGATGCGCGTCACGTTGAACGCTTCATTTTTGTTTTGTAACAGACAATCGACAAGACAACTTATCCCGGAATAATATGCATGATTTTCTTGTTTCATTGTCTTTGGGGATCCAATTGAACTTACTAACGGAGCTCCCATTTCATGTCCCATGTCATTTACGCAACAAGATCGTTCCGCAGAGCGTAATAAAACTCAAACAACAACAAACAAGAGCAGCAGCGCAATGTTTGCTGGGGCTGCTTCATTCACGCTTTGATCGCACGTCCGTCCTGCGTGTCGTTATTGTTCTTGCGACATGCGAAGCGAACGTACCGTGAAGAGCGTGTACGGAGACAAACGTGACAGCGCCCTTGACACTGTTTTAATTAAATATTTGTTTTGTGTGCCCTGGTAATGGTGACATGGTGAAATGCAGCAAAACAAGTGGAGGCAGAGAAGCATGAAATGCGGCGTGACCGTAAATTGAATGGCATCCTAAAAAAAAAAAAACAAGAAGATCGTACCCTAAAAAATAATAAAGGAAAAAGTCTGTTCAATAGGAATTAAGAATTGAGAATGTCATTCCCCTTTTCATTCTTGGTCTTAAATGGGCATCATCATTCTGAGGATATCGTCGTCACTCTAGCGCATTAATTTTTCAATTTAGACAAAGATTTTCTTTGATGATGAATATTTATTCGAATTTTATTGCGGGTTAGGGGATGCTGAGAAGCGAGGTCACCATCTCACAAATTATGATCACGGATGCTTTTTATTTTAACGCCGATGTGTGATTGGATTTTTAAACGAGGGCGAGCAGTGTGTGGTGGCAGATTGGATGTATAGAAATGGTTTAGCTGGTTGTTTTTATTTTCCAAAGAACAATTGGATATTCTGACAATGCAAATTTTTAAAACATATGACTATGATTTGAATATACAGGTAGGTATATACCTAGTTAATTCAAGTTAAATGGGAATAGTTCTTCTAGTTTTCTTAACACCTTCCATTGTACAGAAATGTAATTCAATTCGGTAGTACCTATAGTATTGAGTTTCATAAATTTATTTTAGAAATCAGGGGAATGAAATCTTTTGTTTGAATTTTCAATCAATTGGACCAATTTAATTATTTTTATTAGCTTTCAATAGAATTCATATCATGCCGGTTAAGTAAAACGTTAACTGGGATCTGAATACCTACCTACATACATTAAAATTATTTTCGTATGTTTGGAAGTTATATCTAGCACTTTTGAAAAGGTATTTTCAATTTTCAACATATACATTACGTACTTTGATGTTCGAGTTCTATACCCAGTTCGACATTTCAATTTCTGTAAAAATCTCTCCTATTATAGTTTTCAGAATTGAAAAAAATATTTTTGTTCATGTCACGTCACGATCGTATCCATATTAAGTATAGTCATCGATTATAACTTAAGATCCTTGGTAATCTTCCGTGAAGCGTAGATGATGTATGTATGTACCTATATGTTAGGTTTATAAGCAATACACATCATGAGAAATATATTTTCCAACAACTAGCATTCCACTTTAAATATCTACGTATTATATCTACATATAATCAGGTCTAGGAAAATACAATGGACAAGAAAAGATACTTTAATAAGAAATCAATTTGAAAGACGGGAAGGCGCATCGCATTTCATCTTGACAACTCAAGACAGACAACTCGTATGATGATGCTGGGAGCTGGATGCTCTTTGTGATTATTTATCTCCCATTTGTATACCAGCATTGGGAAAAGGACTGACTGAAAGGCCTTGTCTTCCCCAAGCAATTCATGGTGCAGTTCATGGTAGTTATCTATAATTCTTGGAATGTTCGTATGCACATTTTCAAGTGCTTTGGTCTAAACTGGCGTTCATCCTCCATGGCTCCGCATGATGTAAAAAAAAATTTACTATTTTTGTATCGTAAAAATGTGCATGAAAATACCTAGAGAAACCTTTTATCTTTCCTCACTTCAGAGTTTGGCCAATTCAACAGCCAGTAGCTAGAACTATAATAAATTCTAACTGCTGCCATTGCTGGGTATATCGTATTTCACGTGGCTGTGATTAAATTGCAACAACAACGTTATCAAGAACAAAAAGAACAACTAAACATGCAAAAACGGAAAATAAACGCCAACTGTAGTGTTTATTTCCTCATTCAAAGTCATATCTACTTTATTCTCCCCTTGGCGATGCAACGAACGACACTCATGAGTGCATCAATCTGATTCAAAATGGTACAAAGCTTAAGGTAGGTAGGTAGGTAGTCAAAGTAAAGGCGATTGCCAAGCAATTAAAACGATTTTCCGTTCTTCCTTTTCGCACATACGAAGCCGCAAAAAAATTTATTGAATTGTATATGTGAATGAAAGTGTGTGTCTATACTGTACTCTGTATTTACCTACACGAGGTTCAGATAAAAGAGTCGTATTCCAACTGGATATAAATCAATCAAGTGCAAGTCACTCTGACAATTGTTTCTCCACATCTCCACGCATAATCATAATGTAGAGAACAGTGCATTAATTAGTTCAGTCTTCTGTGTTCAATCATACTTAAAGTAAAGTACAGTAGAATGGTATGCATTATTATTGGGACAAAATTAAATAACCACAGCGCAAAATTTTAAATCGATTTATGATATAAAAGCATTTATAAAAATTTAATTTGATAACAAAAATTAGTACACATTTAAATTTACAGTAGCCTAATACCTACGCATAGCCAAAAAAACGATGTTCTCAAAGAGTAAGTTTGTATTAAATGTCTTATAATTAATTAAACACAGAAGATGGGAAAAAACAAAACGAAACTTCGTCGGGAAAATAATGATTCATGCCCAGTTGCACCAAAATACACTTAAAAGCGTTTTAGTTAACGGAGTAATAAAATTTATTGGCATTTTAACTTAAAATCGGTTGCACGAATATTGTGAAATGAATTTTTAAAAATGAGGAATCTTGATGCCATTGACAACCCCGGATTTTTATTCACCAGACATGTATCTCTTTCATTAGAGCAAGTGAGAGGCGAGCATACATCAATCGGAAAAGGACCATGGGCGTTTTGGGCTCATTTTCAAGATTGCTCAACAGTAATTAAAAAAAAAATATATATATATATTTATTTTTTGCATTTTATACACTTTTTTTTATAAAATGCACCAAAACAGCACTTTTGCACTCGATTTCAATTTAGCTGCCATATTATGAAATACAGTGCTCTCTATACGCTTTCATATGACATGAGTTTCATAACTGTTGAGCAATGTTGAAAATGGGCCCAAAATGCCCTTGGTCCTTTGCATTAATACTTACATAACTGGTTCATACAACGTATACTAAACTAAATAATCGCAATGCTCTTATGCTACACCAAACATTGCGACTATAATGTCGATTGAACTATATTTAGCAATATTGAAAATGGGCCCAAACTCCATACAAAATTGCCCATGGTCCTTTCGATATTCTCTTTGTCTTGCATTTTTAAGACGCCTTTAATATTTATTAGGAACAAAATCTGACTTTAGTTTATTGGCTCTTTTAAAACTAAAAGTGGTTGGTGAAATTGAAAAATCTCATTTTAACAGTTAACAACCTAATAAATACTTAATGTTAAAAATCAAAGGTTTAAAAGCCCAAATTTAAAATATATACGCATAGTTTATCTTTTTAATCTGAAGGATAAATTTCTATCTAATGTTTTGCTCTAAAAATGTTGAAATGTTTACTATTTTTTCATTTTGTTAAAACTATTGTTTCTTGAATGCCATAATCTCATAAGCACTTGAAATTTAGCAAAAACCAAAACAAAACAAAAATGTGATTTTACTTAATATTGTACCACTGTATCAATATCTAAATCAATATATATAAACTGCGAGTGCACTGATCGCATTTAATACAAAGACTTTCTGTGTGGTATAACATTTCTAAGTCCAGTTTTTCTGCAACAAACAGAGCACGCCGGGTAAATAAAGAGGCCACCAGAATTAAGGCCACGTACACACCACCTTCCAACGTAACTACACTACGAAGAGGTAAGAA
Source organism: Baccha elongata (assembly GCA_951217065.1). Taxonomy (NCBI): domain Eukaryota; kingdom Metazoa; phylum Arthropoda; class Insecta; order Diptera; family Syrphidae; genus Baccha; species Baccha elongata. The sequence continues at coordinate 6,821,951 of OX578272.1, forward strand.
AATTCCGCCCTCTGTTTTGTTACAAAAAAAGGGCCAAAGTGGAACAGCGAAAGCATTTAAAATGACAAAAACGAAGCACTTAGAAAAAGTACTTCACGTCGAGTATCTCGTCGACGACGACTTTTTAGGTACACATGTAATTTGCATACATTTTGCATATGAAAACACAAATCACTGTTTGACAGCAATTCGCGTTTAATATTGAATACAACAACACCAGGATATGGAACCCAACAAAATATAATAAAATAGGTATAAAACAAGAAGTAGGCAGATATGTATGTATTGATTTGGCATAGGGTAAAGTCGGGTGATATGGCACCCGGGGTGATATGGCACCCTTTCAATATCTCCCACTCAATGACTTCTATCCAAAACAAAGAGAACAAAATATCATTCAGTATTACGCAAGCTCTTGAAGTATCCAGTTCGAATCGCAGCAGCCTGTAAGTTACTACCATATACAGCCGGAGAAAAAAAAAGTGAGTGTGGATTGAGCAAAAAGTTTTTTTGTGTATCAGTGAAGTTCGTGGTAATACGAGAGTATTTGACGCCAGGTGTTCATTTAAAAAGAAAACAAAAGAAATAATCGTGTTTGTTCTTGTTTGCTTACTGCTATAACTTTGCGTGCTTGATTGTTCATGTTATTTGGTATAGCAGAAGCAAGGTCAAAAAGGTGATATGGCACCTCAGAAGTTCGGGTGATATGGCCCCGGTGCCATTTCCCCCGCTCTAACTTTATTATACTTTATTTGCATTTTTAACTAGGCATTCACTTAAATTTCAGAAATCCTTTTACTATTATTTCGTTGGTTTGACAAATTTCTTTCAGAAATGCCGAGAGTTTATAAATTTTACTAATTGAAATTTATGTATTTTACCTTCGTTAACTTTTCTAATTTAACTTTTTAACAGCAAGATGTTCCGGAAACTCCTAGGGCTGATGCAAGTGAAATAACTCCAGGGAAAATGCTAAGCTTAATTTCTCCAATACCTTCCAACTCAAAAAGTATTAAAGCAATTCCAAGGTCTCAAAAATCTCGAGTATTAACATCATTGGAAAACGTGGCAGCACAAAAAATAAAATCCTTAAAGAGATCGAAGGGAAAAGTGTTGATTAAAAAGCCAAAAAATATTAAAAAGATTATCAACGCTGACGACAGTACATCAGAGGACGAACAAATGTCGTTGCACGATGACTCAGATGGACCCGAAGATTTCGGGGAAAATATTTGTGTAGGATGTGGTGAGGATTATGCTCTCACAACGAAACCGGACGAGTGGCTTGAGTGCATAATATGTCACTTTTGGTCACATGAATCATGCACATCCTATAACAATACATGCAACAAATGTGGAAAAAAAAACAACAAGAAAATGTGAAGTACCATATCACCCGCAAGCAGGTGCCATATCACCCTCCATTTTTTAAGTCGTCTTTTTTTTAAGGTTTTTTATTTTTGCAAAAAAAAACATTTTATTAACTGTGAATTTCAAATATGTTCCTATTTTTTGTTTACAAACTAGTTTTATAATAAAGATATTTTGGTTTGAAATAAAAATCTGTTTTAATTTGGAAGTTATAAGGGAAAAGAAAAATGGGTGCCATATCCCCCGGCTTTACCCTACTTTTAGCCTTTTTGTTTGCTTTTGTATTTGCCTATCCAATAAGCTGAACTGAGTTTTGCCGAAATCGCAGATTTATTTAATGTGATGGCGCCTGGAAAATATATATCAGATGAAAGAGAAAAGTCAGCGATAAGCATCTAAGTTGGAATATGCGTAAATTTTATCTGACAGATATATGTATATGTATCCATATGCACGTGTGTGGAAACGAGTATGGGAAAACTTTTGGTATTTCCTTTAGTGATTTCATTATACCTACCTAGGGGGAATTTTCATCTTAAATTCCATCGATTGTAACTGGTCTGGTCTCATAGTCTTAAAATACCTTTTATGTAAACGCAGGTAACAGACGTCAAAGTTTAGATTGAAGGTCTTCTTCCTAAAATGTGTCTCAATTGAATGTAGGTAATCGGAAATACGTGACCCGATTTCAACCCACCTCAATAGTTGTGGTTGTGCTCCGAGTTTCACTCTAAAACAATTTGAACGACTGATTTTATGGGATTACGGATCTTGATGATGATAAACTACACCCGGCATTCCTTTGCCTTCCTTTTTGTAAGAAAATAAAAATGCTGTCAACAATGCTTATAAGGTATTTCGATGGCCAAAGGATGTAATGATCATAAAGTGAAGCTAAAAGAAAAGCAAAAAATAGATCTTTCATTTGGCAATTAGTTGCATAAAATTTTTGGTAAAATGAACTGAGATTACTTCGTAGAGATTATAAGATTATAAAACGCGTAATGGCCAAATCCAATGTTAATTAAAGGTACAATTACGAGGTTCAATGTAGTGTAGCAGTGGTGGGTTAGTTGGACACTAGGAACAAAAACGTAGGTGTAAAGACTGAAGATAATATTCTTTTTAATCGAAATTCTATTCTGCAGGCATCAATGTCTCTTTACCTGGAATACTAAATTGATTCTTTTTTTTTTTATCAAATATACAAAATCTAATCCAATTTTCCATTATTACGTAACTAGTGCAACATATTTGATTAAAATGAGGTTAGTTTCAAAGTTAATAAAAACTTTAATTTTTTGCTAAAAATATGTTCCTTTTTGTCATTTTTCCAATAAGATTATAAAAATAATTACTACCTAAATATAGTATTTAGGAAAACAACCCTCTGCTAACTTAGGTACTCTTTTATTCGTGACATTTTATCAACTAATAGCTTTTTCATTTGGTAGCCCAGAATCGTTCGGAACTACTCCGGACGATTCTGTTTATGTTTATTTGGCACTAAATGACAATTCGATCCCGGACTTGAAGTTCAGCAGAATCAAAAACAATATCACGCATTGCCCACATTTGAAAATTCAAAATCGTGAAAATTCTATATTTTGTTATTAGTTTTGGAAAAGTGATTAAAAAAATAATGTGCTCCGTGAAATTAATAAATTATTTAAAATAAAGCCAAAAGGTATAGAAGATCAATTTCAAGTTGCATAAATATCTATCACCCTTCTCATCACCGACATCTTGATCAAATGAAAATAAATGAGTTTGAAATTTTACACATACAATGATATGCAAATTGCAGAATTACAAAAGTATCTTTGCGCGGTCCTTTGGTGTCGGACAGTTCTGCTTATCGATTCCGGACTACCAAATAAAAACGCTATGTAGATGTTGAATACCATCGTTTGATATCTCAAATGTCTTTGCATTCGCTTGCACCCAGTGCCTTTTTCTTCTTCTGAATTAAATTGCTTTAAAGATTGAATGGAATTCAGCAAATGTATATAGGGTGACACGGATAGTTTTTTTCTTTAGTTTTTTCATGTTAAATGCTTTTCTTTGACCCTTAAATACTATTTTATTGAAAAATATCGTTCTTGTTTATTTTCTCATGTTTTTAAATCAGAATATTTTGACATTTTCAATTTTACAATTAATATACATTCGATATTAAAATAACTTAATCCTGATATAAATATAAGTATATAAAGTTAAATCTCTTTTAATTTTATGATTTCCAGATAAGCAACTGTTTGGTGCCGGGTTATGACTGAGACCTATTACATATCAGGTATTCTAACATTGTAGTAACATCATGACTCCCTAACGAAGGGCGAACTCATCCTCTAACAACATACAAAATTAAAAATAGATTCATTTTATGGAATGATCAAGGGCATCTATTTCGAACAACAATCATTATTTGCCTACCATTGTTATCGATATGGTGTGTGAAAGCTGTATTATACTATTGAAGCAGAGAGTTATTACCTGTCATTGATGTAATTGAAGAATAAGATATTCTTACACGCTACGATTATTGCGTTGATATATAAAATTTGAAGATATTTAGTTTGCTTTTTTCTTTATTAATGACAGATTTACGTATACGGTATATTCAACTCACAATGGCAATGATATTTCAAAACTTAGGTAAGTTCCGAAGGATTGGAAACCTAGAAGAGAAAAACATCATATAGGATAAAGTTAAGATATTTTAAAATATTCTAAATCTTATAATTTTTAACCCAAATCACCTCATTTTTCATTTCAAAGTCACATCTGCTGCTGACTCAAAAGTTCATTATTCTAAATTGTTTAAGTACTTCTTTCTTGAAAATAATGAAATTTGAAATTCTCATATGTTATCGTTAGACGTGAAGCCAAAGTTTTAAATACCTACAGGAACCACGAACAATAATTACTGAAGTAGGTACTTTTGACGAGATCATATATATATTTTTATTCACCCACCCAGCAATATACATAGGTACATATATATTTCTCAGGAACGTTCACATAACACGCACCAACCATGCCGCAACTTCAATTTCCTGTTTTTTGTTTGATTTCAAAAGAGAGAAGTGTCAAGTGTAGCTTCCGAGATAATGAAATTGATGTTCCGTCCCAACTATAGCTTCCCTTAAACTTTTAATTAAAATTTTCCCACGAAGTCCTTACGACCAAATATACCTATACATGAAGAGTGTGTTTTTTTGAGTGTAGAGGAATCTAACTAAGTTATGTGTAGCCTTGCTATACGTGAATTTATAGTTTTGAATCTGATTGCTGACATATCTTAGCAATGTTGTAAAAAGGAAAAAAGATGTTTTGTAAAATATTTGCTTTTCTTCGACATATTTAAAATTAATCAAAATTTGAAGCATGATAATTATATGAGATACCTGTGTACCTTACAGTAGAGGGAAATTAGATATTTTATTAATGAATTCATAGATAATGGTAAAAATATAAACACCTTTTAATTTTAAGTTGAATTCTCATTACAGATACAAAGAAGTATTTAATAAGTTCCTATCTAGTTATGTACATTACCGGGGGTAGTGGGGGGGGGGAGGTTGTATCACTGCTCCCACGGATTTGATTTCCAGGATTTCCAGGATCGGCAAAGTTAAACCTGCGCTATTACCAACACGGTAAAATATTTTATCAAAATAATCCTTGAATAAAAATAATTTACAATTTAAACTTTGAGCATTGACAAGATTTTAATAAGAAAACTTGCATTAAAATCCGAATGTAACATTAAAGGAGAACCAATTTGGAAAGTGTAAACTTAATTATACTTATGTTGAACCGATTGCAAATCCAACTGGTATTAAGAGGATAAACAAATTGGCCGCGACCGAAGACGGTAGAGCGGCGATGTTGATCCGCGAACTGTCGATTCTTAATCCAGTTTTCGGGGGTTTTTATGCATCAGTGCATTAATATTCTGGACTTCAGATTTTGCAATGCAACAATAGTTATGTACCTGATGGATGATAAGGGGATACAACGTATAGGGTTGCATTGTTGACGTGACCCCCCAACTAACAATTTTACTTGTGTAAGGTCCAATTTCAAAAAATTAGTAAGTTATTATGTCTTTAGTGTTTTCATAAGGCTTATTTATAGATGTTAACTGTTTTTTATTGAATATTTTAAATAATAGCTTCCTTAAAGCATTTGGCAGAAAATACTCGCAAGCCATACGGAGGAGAGACGATAAAATCGCTTTTCAAAAGGTCGCTGTAAGGCTTGCCAAAGTTAGTCAGACAAAATCTAAATGTAAAGGCTTGTGTAAAGCTTTATACTCGAAATCAATGAAAAGGCTTGTTAACCGAAACAATTCAAACAGTCAAAATAATTTCTTGCAAATTAAAAGCGTGTGATTCAGAATTCTATTTATTCAAGTCCATCACTATTTTATGAAATGTAACTATTAATTGAATTTTTTCTATTTTGGTGAGATTTCTGTAATGACTTCTGTAAATCCTTAACGAAACACTTAAAAAGAAACGATTGCCTTCTTAAGAAAGTCTTGTGAAAACTATTTAGCGAAACAAAAAGGTTTTTTGTAGCAAAGTATTGTTTCCATTGCAAAGCCTTCACAAGGCCTTATCCAAACTGTTTATGAAGAGTTATAACTTCGCTTATGTGCGCCAAATAGGTTTTTATAAGATCGATTTCAGTTGTTATAGAAATAAGAAAATAGCTTCTATTGGCCTTTATGAAAATTAAATTGTTAATTGGGCCCTATCACCGAATATCTCTAGTTCTCGTATATCGTATGACGGAATAGTTTTTTTTAGCTGGAACCTCGAGAACAAACGAACATATAACGATTTTTCTTAAAGAGTTCGAGAACTGGAGATGTTTGGGAATAGGTACTGTCATAATATGAGTGCTTCATCATTTTTGCAAATTTTTAGCGTCAAATTTCATTAACATTACATATATGTTGTAGACAAATATTTATACTAAACACGTTGAATTATATTTACTGCTTATTCGACTATAACTATTAATTACTAAATCTTAAAATATTTTAAGTGATTTAACACTGATTTCGAAAAGTTTCAAGTCTGCAGTGAAAAATTATGAAATTTCAAAGCTGGAAATTCACTCAAAAGAAACTTTGCTATATTGAAAAGCAATCTCAATCATTTATATTTGAACTTTCCACATTTAGAAACTTCTTCCTTTTGCAGAAACAGCTAATACCTATACTGTGAAACACTTTAAAAAGTTTATAAATTATCCTCGTTGACCGTATGCTTTTTGATTGCTGTGTTTTGCTGGATTTCAAAGCAAATGAAAATGTACACTTCTAGATTCTATCTCTATAGGTGTAGCTCCGCATAGGGCTACCAAACGTCAGGATTTGACCTGACGTGTCAGGCTTTTTACTACTTTGTCAGGCTCAGGCCAGGCTTCGTGTTTTGTCAGTTTTTTTCCCCTCCTAGGTACGTTTTTAGGTAATCAATCAAATCCATGAAATAAAAATTGAATTGACACAAACATGACAAAAATTTAAAGTTGGTATCGCACAATCTAGGTCACTAGCCAGTTTAGTGGTTCAATGATGTCAATATTTTAAATGACTTCATATGATTTCAGGTGATTTCAAGCAGTATTTAAATTGATTTAAAAATATTGTGATTGCATTGATTTCAAATAAATTTACTGATTTTAAATGATTGCAAATTAATTAAAGTGATTTCATTATGATTTCAATTCGTGATTTCATTATGGCATTTTTGATTTCATGATTGCAAAAAAACTTAAAGTGATTTCAAATATTTTTAATGATTGCAAGAAATCATTTGAAATTGATAACCGACATTTTTTTTTTAATTTTATCACTTAAAATAGTGATTGCACCTGATTTCAATGTGATTTCAAATGATTGCAAGTATAAGCGGTCAGGTGATTTCATTCGTGACAAACCCCTCGCGGTTGACAAGTCCTAAATATTTCGGATCTCTATATATTTTTTTTGTTCCAAAAAATTCTCCAACAATTCGGTGGGATTGTAAACATTGTATAAAAGTATTACAGTTTCGGACACTTTTTTTGAAAATTAGTTATATAGATCACGAGATTACTTCAGATTCTTTTCCCAATTTCTCAAAAGAATTTTTTAAGGTATCTAGGTATGTATGTACAATGTACATACATACCTCTTTTCATATTTGACGCTTTTAAAGTTTTTGAGAATTTGAGAATATTCTGCCCGATCCGCAATATCTCTGGTAACGTTGCCGGCATTTTACTAGCGGCGAACGATACACGAGATTATGGTAGTCGGCCTATCGTTACACGCGCAAACGTTTAACGGGAAACCGCACGCGGGAAAACGAAGCCAACCCAGATTACAGCTTCTAATTTCATTTTATTTGTTGTAATCAATGAACAAAAACCTTTTTGCTTACATAATTAACCGTTATTTAAAAATATTTTTTGTCAGGTTTTTTTTCTCAAAAATCAGGCTTTTTAGTCTTGAATGTCAGGCTTTTTAATTTTTGTCGAAGGTAACCCTAGCTCTGCACAAATTGAAAACAATGTTATTGTTAAAGTCTGTGCTGCATAGTACATTTCTATTCATTTATCCCAACATGTTCATTAAAATCCACAAAACACATCTTATACATGAAGCTGAATCCATTTATTCTGAAATATAAAATAACACGTTTTCAAAACTTTAGTTGGTACCTACAACTACATCTATACAACTCTCTTCTGATTCTGTTGTTCAATTCTCTGAAAACTTTTAATTTCTATTTTATATCGCAAAAACTTCGCCATACGAATGTGCGGGCGTCATTAATAGACTTTATTCCTTCTTGTGTTTTCCTTCTTACTGAACATAGTTCCGCTTTCATATTTTGATACCTTTTTTGACAAAAACTGTAAATAGAAATTCATTGCAAATTCAGGATTCATCAATTCGAAGTTTTTAATCAATTAATTATCAATTATTCATATCATTCAATTCAATGAAAATATCTTTACAACGATGTCGACGCTTTAATCGTCCACGAAAAAAAATTCAAAACGCTTGAAATTGCTCCCGCGGGATATTTGTAATTTTAGTGCCTATCTGTCTATTTGGTATAAGACTATATTGTTAGGTATACGTATATGTATAACTAACCTATATTGCCACTTGCCAGAAGTTTTCGGAGAAAATATCAATGCTTTTTTGAATGATAACGAAACTTTTCTTAGTTAGTGCGTAAGAAACGACTGCATGTCTGTTGCGTTTCCACAAATAATTTAACGATTTCTTAATGAATTGTCTGGGTTGACTTTTTTTTATTGGAAACACTTTATGTGAGTTTTTGATTCGTTTGGACGGTTCTTCCATAAATTTTGCAGCGTCAGTCGTTTGGTGACAAACATTTTTATTTCAGAGATTTTACAGAGGTTTTCGTGGCGCTTGGAGGTGAACAATGTGGCAATAACAAATTTATAATCAAGTTGTTAATTCTCAAATCAAGTTGAGAGACGCAACGAAGGTATTTCTTGGAAAACATTTCGATAATTGTTTTACACTAGCATGAATAAATTATCTCAAAAAGCAAGCACCTAAGGCAAATCTGAAAAGCTATTCAAACAAAAACACACTGTTGATTCTTGAGACAAAAGTTGGCCACCGTGTAAACAAACATATAAAAGCTTTTTTTTAATCTTTGTTTTGGTTGAGTTTTGAAAGTGTTTTTGCTGAATCGATGTGGAATTAAGTGTACACAGAAATTAACTTTAGTTTTTAATTTATTAGTTCATCAGGTGAGTTCTTTTTTTTGGGGTCACCCTGTGTTAAAAACGATATTTTTGTAATCTTTTTAAAAGCCCATATCAGCTTCATTATATCACTGAGCGAAAAATAAAATTTAAGATTAATTAAAGTCGGTACTCTGTTCATTTTGGAAGGTCCCTTTTGTTCGAAACCTTTTATCCATAGTATTACGATACGCTATTCACATCGAAATATCATAAAACAGCAAATTCTCAAGTTTGTGAATTTTGGGCCAGAGAATGAGAATTTATTGGGGTTATATGGAACTTAAAAAAGGTCCACTATCATAATTAACCTGGACTATGGTGCACATTTATTTTCCGGGATAAGACCACAATCATGGGCGACATCATGAACTTAAATCTTACACATCATTATACATGCCGCAATAACCCCTCCACCCACAGCCGCAAACAAGGCCACAGTAAACAATAGCAACCATTATTCTGAAATAATTCTTTATGATTGATATCCCCCGAGCGATTTTCTCAGTTGCAAAAGGAAATGGTAAAAAATATTTTGCTTCAGGCGTAGTTTTGTCCAACGGGTGGCTTAAGGCTCAAGAAGTTTGGCACCCTCTGTTAACTACCAATCTGTGTACATATAATATAATCCCCAATTTGGTTTTTTTTGTTTACAAGGGATGAGTTGTGGGACCGGAAAGCTATTATATTTAAACCACTTTAGTGACTGTCGTGCGAATGGAATTACCCTATAGCCATTTAATGTCCCCATTGAACAACAACTAGTGGAGTTTTATTTTCTGTTTTTCTCCCTCAATTAGTATTTTCATACAAAAACGGCAAGACCAGTAGTTGCGACCAGAAGTTTTGGTGTGGATACTGTAACACGGCAAAGCGTCTCTTAATGATAGACACGAAATTCCCAATTAGTCCTAAACAACGGGATTTAGATTTTTGTCCTAGGACACAAATTTCTAGGATTCAGTGTGTATATTTGTGTTTTTAATTGACACATTGGCTTTGTTAACGTTTTGCCGAACTGTTATTGCCATTAATTTGGGTCTTGTATAATGAGATTGTCTTATTAAGGGCAGGTCGAGAGTACATTAAAACTGCATTGTTGTGTTTGACGGCAAATACCGTGGTCCTGTTTGCATAGTTCCTGTGTGTATTCCTATGGGAGGTTAGCGGTGAGAAAATTGGGAAATCGTAGATGAGAAATGTTTTGGTTTTGGCTTGTTTCAGCGGTGAGGAACATATTGCAGCATGCGAAATCCAACATTAAAATACTAGCAAAGACTATTCTATGATTGCATGTTTTAATCCTTATTTGTTATCATATTCAAAAAAACGTATAGGTACGACAATTAGAAGAAATTAGAATCTATAGATTAAAAGGCCAAAGATTTATTAGTATATGCGAACTTTAGAATCAAAAAGCTGTTGCTTTAATGACCAGTCTTTTCAAATCTGGTTAAATTTAATCATTGATTATTTCAGCTGGTAACCATAGATTATAAATCTTAACCAGAGAATCTATGGTTACCATAGATTACATTAACCAGCTAATTTTTCGTGGTTAGTGTCATTATTCCAGTCGGTTAACAGAAATTTGGTCTTTTCAGCAAAATTTTAACCAGAGAATCTATGGTTAACAGAGATTTCGTTAACCATTCAATTTTGCTTGGTTAACCACAGAAATTCTATGGTAAGCGATTATTTTTTTCACGTTTGTGTAGAATGATAAATAATATATTAGATACTTATTGATCATTACTACTAATCGTAAAGAATAAAATTTAAAAAACAAATGATGATCTACCATCTTAATAAATTCCACACCTATATTTTATGTATATTTTTTTGATTTCCTTTGTTCGTAAATGAATCAATTCAGTGTACATCGAAACGAGACAGGCTGTTAGCAATTATTATTGACAAAATCTTCAATCTCTTTCTCTCGCATTCAAAAAAGTATAAGCAAACTTAACCAGAGATTCCGTTTCACAACTGGACCACTGGAAAACTGGTTTGGTAACCAAAGTAGATAAAATGGTGAAAAGACGAACTGTGGTTCGCCGACTTTCGAAACAAATGGTTGAGAAAATTCTATGGTGAACAAACCAGAGATTTAACCAGAGCTGAAATGATTCGACCTAAGTAAGCGGAACTCTGGAAATAATTATAGGAGCCCATATGACATAAAATACTACACAAAATTATACAGCTCCCAGCTATCGCCAACGAATCTTTTGTGTTTTTTTTTTTATAAAATGCCGGAGAACATTCTACACCTCTTTTATTTCGTGTGTAAAGTTCCAGGGATATTTTAATTAAAAAAAAAGGAATTTCACACTTTCTGCATAATAAAATTAATAATAAACTGCATATCCTACCTATAATATAGGTAGGATACTGTTATGCAAATTATTTGCTCTTAATTCGTTCACACAAACATCCCTTCGAGTTGTTCGCAATAAAATGATTGATTTTCTACTTTCCTGCTAAGGACTATTTTTATAAGCGTTCGCATTTAATGTAGAAGCTTAAAGCAACAATACACAAATCAAGGCAATGTTATGTCACACAGGACATTATTTATTTATCTAATGCAAACAACGATTTTTGATTGAAAACCACTTGGGTATATGTGTGACAAGCTGATAAGTCCCTATAATGGCGATTGTCTCCCTTTTTTCTGCTTTGCATATTTTATTACCCCTTTCACTATCATCACACACTTCCCTTCATCGGAGTCGAAACCAGGAACTAGGTTAGTTGGTACAACGCCTACCTTCACTCAAAATGTATTATGACATGAGACGAGTCCGATAATCAAACTACTCAAGCTTTTGTTTCTCAGGAAATATTTCAAGCTTTTTTAGCCTTACCGCATGTGTCCATCATCATAAACTTTCTTTCGCTGAAGTGAGAGAGAACTTTCTTTAGAGAGATATTATAGAGCTGTAAAAGAATTAAATCATTTGGTGATTGCATTCATTTAAATGAATGAAGACATTTTCGAAGTCAGTTACTTAATTCACAGAATTCAAAATGATTTCAGAATTAAAAATGTTAAAATCCCATTCATTTTGAACTAGTGATTTACGCCTAGTATGCAGCTGGAGTGAAACGAAATTTTGCGTCGTCTCCAAAAATACAGACGAAATGTTAAAGAAACGGTACCAGACAAATTTTCATGTAGAGTTCCACGATTTGTTAAAAAATAATTTCTCAAAACACAAAAAAAAAATCCAATTAAAAGAACAGAACTCTATTTTAAAATAATTAACCACTAAAAAAACATGAAAAATTAGAAACGTCAAAATTTCGCGAAAAATGAGAGATAATAAGCTGGAAACTCGTATACACCTTCGTTTTGGCGTTCTAAAAGTTGTATAGAAAGTCAACAAAAATCTCGTGTCTGCAACATAAGCTATTCAAGGTCAAAGGTCACGAAAATCTGTTTTTCAGGAATATCGCCGTTCCCATGGCTCCAATGATGTTAGCATCCATAAAAATTCCAACAAATTTTGTAACACACATTTTTTCATACGATCAACCGTTTTTGAGGGGCGTAGAGTTCTGCACGCTCAGCAATACATACTAGTCTATGCGCTAGCCCTTTTCACGTGTGCCGTAATATGTCCCCTTAGTTTTGTCATGGGGCTTTGTTAAGCACCCGTAAGGATATAAATCAACTTGGGTCACATGGTCCAAATCATGGTCGTTTGGCCGCCATTTTTGAAAATTGCCGCCAAAGTGATCATTTTTTGGTTTAAAGATGTTTCCGCATCCAGTGGTCCGATATTCATTTTTGAAGACTCATTTTATTTGCGTTTCAAAGCCAAACTAATTTTATTAGACAAAATTTTTGCTTAATCAAGACTTCCTGAGATATTTAAGGTATTTAAGCCCCATGACAAAACTGAGGGGACATATAATGACACACGAGAAAAGGGCTAGCGCATAGACTAGTATGTATTGTTGAGCGTGCAGAAGTCTACGCTCCCTATCTCAAAAACGGTTGATCTTATGAAAAAATGTCTGTTACAAAATTTGTTTTAATTTTTATGTTCTGTAATTTTGTAATGGATGCTAACATCATTGGAGCCATGGGAACCGAGATATTTCTGAAAAACTGATTTGAATAATTTATGTTACCAACAAATAAAAGAAGTTGCTGCAATCGAAGTAGAACAATTAACTGGCAAACGTATAATTCAGTTTTCCATTTTCGCTTTTACGAAGTTTTTTAATGTACGACTGTAGTCAACGACGGATGTTAAAGTTGGGCGCAAATTTGTGTTTTGCTTCTATTATATTGCAAATACTATTGAAAACCTATTTAAAACCTTCTTTTTCCAATAAATTCTTGAAAAGAATCTTTTGTGTTTCATGTCTAAAAGAAAAGTTGGCAACAGTTGTGATTTACGTACTCGTACCCCGTTCCTATTTCCTTTTGAAAATTCAGTTCTGTGAGAAAAGAGTTTTTACTTCTGATGGAGTAGGAGTTGTGCGAATTTTGTTGGCAAATGCTGTGCAAATTGTAATGGAAAATAATAAAAGGCACAATTTTCTTTACTTTGCACAAATGCACATGTTCTGATAAAAAAAAAATGAAAAACGACTGAAAATTAGGATAATAGCAAATACGTGAACAAAGTTTGAAAAAAAAAGGATATATTGCCGTCTGAGACTAAAACTTCTGTCGTTCTTCGTCGTATATGTTTTTGCTATTGTCGTGCCTTAGAAACGTTTGTCATTACTTTTAAACCTGGTCATGGGTATCTTTACGTATACGTTCAGTGCTAGTTTATACTGGTTTAGAGATTGACATACTTCTTCCCTATTTGTAAAAGAATGAATTAAAAGTTGAGAGAGAAAAAAAACTTTATCCCAATTTTATATTATTTTGTAAATAACTTCAAAACTCTACGGCGGAATAGTGAATCATGAAATTGTTTCTTGTGAAGATGAAAATGCTAATATTATTCTGTTTACCGAAATTGTTGTACTTGTCTGCCAGCTATGTAAGTCCGGAAGCTCAAGATGTGTTTCGTTGCATTTGCATACGAAAAAGGCAATTCTTTGATGCTAAGAAAAAAGTGTTTTGTTTTCTTTTTTTTATACAGAAATTACAGTACAGTATAGTTAAATTTTTTAAAAAAGGTTGTCTGTTACTCAAAGTTAGGTATAACAAATAAAATACAAAGAGTTGTTTTGCTATAACATCAGAAAAACTTTAAGGTGCAGCGCTATTCGTAAATTACTAAAATTATGACTAAATAAAAATAAGTGTTACATACCTGCCGAACAAAAACAATGTTCATATTTGGATGAATGCATGGCTAGTGTAAACAAACTGTCACAATAATGGGACAACAATTTACATGAGACTCATCATTTGTAAATCGATCAATTCATAGAAGTAGATAAATGGAAATGGTTGGTGTGGATATTGGGCTGGCAGTCCCTGGTATACTTCTTCCAAAAATTAGCAATAAAAAGAGACCTGAAGTAGTAAAACCATGTATGTATACCTATGCATATGTACTGTATATACATATGTATGTATGTACATGAAAACATATTTAATTGAAAAAAATTTTAGGTACTGATTTCTATAGGTACGTACCTACTTGATATTGCATTCACATTATATGTTAAATTGTACAAGGTTGTGGCTTCTTCAATGCTTTTGATAGTTCCTATAAGATTGGCTGGATTTGGATTATGTACATATAGTTGCTTTTTTTGATCTTCAGAAAAATCCTATTCAAAATAATTAATTATAAAAAAATTAAATGAAATCTCTTACACGACTTGATTTTTATTTATTCAATTTTAAAACCGAGTGTTCATCATCTATGAACATAAGTGATTCCCATTCATTACATTTATACATCTCACCAGACACCGGTATTATAAAAGTTGTCTTTATTATTCAATCAGCCGGTCAAAATTTCAAAAAATTAATTTTAATTGTATGCTTTTTAAAAATTAATACTAACAATGAATTTGTAAGACCATCTGTGTTTTTCACATGAAATTCTTAGCGCAAACAAACGAAATTATATTTCTTACAGCAACGTGAAAGTAACTTTTGAGAAAAGTTTTGAATAACAAAAAAATGTTCGTCTTTGTACTACCATTGAGTTTATACACATAGAGAAATCAAGTGGAAGTTTCAAACTTTGCTCGTAGGATGTCGTTACTATCGACTTGTTTTATGTTTACTCTTGTAGCAATTATTCTGAAGCTAAAAGGCAAAGAGAAATAAAGAAAAAACAAATACAAATGTATGTAAAAGAATTTTGTTAGGTTTGGTTTGAGTGTTTTTTGTTACAGGGAATTATTGCAATAATAATTACTCGATATATTTAGCGACATCTACTTCGGTGAGTTTGAAACCATCTTGATTCCTCTATATGTGTATAAACTCAATGGTACTCCTTATTCATCTGCATATTTGTTTGTCATCTAGGATAAACAAAATAGAATTCTTAATTAAAGTAAGATGAATGAATTTAAATTGCATATAGTTATATTGTCAAAGTTGAGGAAATTAAATTCCTTTTGTTCAAATAAACTTGATACATTTTATATTTTAGTAGTTACGTTTCATAAAAAAAACAATTCCTAATGTAAGAAAACTCTTTCCTGGCTGTCTTTAATTTGTATTGATAAGTCAAAAAAAAAAAAAAACAGGCGAGCAATTTAAAAATTGCCTTAATCATATTTGATAAATGCTTTATGAAAAAGGTATACACATTTCAATTCAAATATTTTTTTTCAATAATTTGCCCCTTAGGTAAAATTTCGTGTTTCCGAATCGTGCTCTTTATTTGCTTTAAATTTTGCTCTTTTTTTAATCAGCATCCATTTATACTGTTTCCAAAAAAGGCATTCAAAAAGATGTGTAAGGGAACATTATTTAAAATAAACCCATTTATACTTCAATCCGGTCGAACATGAAGAAGATATCACATTGTATATTTCCATGGTTGCCACTTTGTGTCTTATTATTCGCATTTTCAACCTATATGAAAAAGTTTTATCAAAATAAAGCTGCCGCGTATCCCCAGATTTAACTTTTTTCGTTAAAATTAAACTGCAGTTAACTGCCTCTAATTATCAAGTTTAAACCACAAACAAAGTTTAAACTCATACTGTGAAACTGAGAAAAACTAATTATTATGTGCTAACATTTAAATTGCAGTTCAGCTATATTTATCTTCCAAAATCGGCTACTTAACTAAGATATAGTTCTGGTTAAAGGTACACGTATGTGTTAAAAAGCGTTTACATGGCCTTAAAAGAGTTGAACCACAGTGGGTGAAAAAATTGAACCACGTATTATCACAATTGTACCAACATAACTGGCCCTAAATGTTCCAAAATTGACTAATTTGTTGATGCAAAACATAAAATTACGAATAAATAATAAATTTTAATGAAAGATTAAGGTACGATAGAATAGAGACGGTTTTCATAACATATCCGACGGCATCGCAATATTTTAACGCTGACGATCACGTTTGCTAATATTTTAGTCCCCGATTGCCAGCGTCTTAATAAAATCCTAAAATTGATAAATTTTTCGATGTTTTTTTTTATGTTTGTTTGTTACAAAATTGATGAGCCCGTTTCGAATTCCTTTTGGCAACACTGCTTCGCGCTGTTAAATGGAAGAATTCCCTCCTGGTGTTCTGATCTGAGGTCACATCGGAATTTTAATTCAACACCATCAATTCGTTTGTCGCCGTCACCTTTTCAACAACGCGAGTAACAAACCGTGTTCCATTTGATGTCAATATGCGCACATGTTTGGAACTTCCAAATATATTTTTTATCCTGAACACTTTTTTTTTTTAATATATTTTTTGTATTCAAAATGGATTTCTTTGGAAAATATACAAGGTTACAAACCAATGGTGACGTTTATGAATGGGAATACAAATATTACCATACATTGTCAATGAATGATATATGTATAGGAACGTTCGAGGATGTGTAGAGGCTTACGTGTTGAACCAATTTCAAAAGAAATGATTCTCGAATGGTTTATATGAATGTGAAATTGAATTGAAAAAAAGGTGTTTGATGAAAGAATCATAATTTGAAGTTTTCTTTTTGTCGCTTTTCAAGGAAGTTTTGTGTTACCTTACGACACGAGCAAAATGTTCAAGTGGCAGAGCTTATAAATATTTTTAATATATTAAAATATATGAATAGATATTGAATATGTGACAAAAATGGAAATTCCACATGAAATTTTCTTATGCAAGAGTGGGTTCATACGTTCATTATAGAATTTACATTAGAATATCACCTTAAAAATATTTTTAGCTATTAACTTACTTACAGTCCAGGATGGACTACGGCCTCAACCAACATGTCTCTCCAGCCAGTTCTGTTCCTAGCTAGCCTCTTCCAATTTTGCACCGCAAGTTGGCTGAGGTCGTTTTCCACTTATGTGCGCCATCTTTCGGGGGGTCTTCCAACGCTGCGTATACCATCAGGAATGGACTCGAAAACTCGTCGGGCTGTTGATGTTTAAGTCTGGCTTAAAGCAACAAGCGGTGTGTCAGAATCGGCAAAACATCCTGAATACAAAACAAAATCGATAAAAGATATAAAATAATGGACTTTACTTACTATACCTATACATATAGCACCATATTAAGTAACTAAAAAGAGAGTTCAATTCTCCTGAGACTTGAAATTGATTTACCACCCACTAGAAGATTATTAGTTTCCCTACGCCATAAAAGTCTTGCATTAATATAACTATGTGAAATGTAGTTCTGGAGTTTTCCAAACTTTGAAAGCCCCATCAACCGTAGTAACAGAATTCATTTCCTTTTCACACTTTGATCGATGAAGTGCTATCAATCAGAGAAAATTTCTCAAAATTATTATAAAATCTCCCGTCGACTGAAAATTACATGATCCATATTCATTTTAACTAATCATCAAAACATTGAAATGAATTCCTATAGATATAGTTATATGTAATGTACGGGATAGGGACAAAATCCCGACTGCAAAAATCCCGACTGGACGGGGCCACCCAGGTGCTTTGGAATATGGAAACATTGGACCCAGGCTCCTGCCAGACGACTGGACATACCCTAAGCAGAGCAACGAAGTTGCGTGAGCGGGACTGACTACAGAAAGGATTTTGACGAAAAAATATTGAATATCATAAATGCTACCCCAGATAACAAGTTAAATACATGAAAAATAACCGGTAAAAACGATACATGCATGAATTAGTTTTTAATTTTTATTGAAAAATTCAGTTTTAAATTGCCTTTACCAAAAGAAAGTAGTTAATCAGTCGGGATTTCGCCTGTCGGGATTTTGGCAGTCGGGATTTTGGCAGTCGGTTGCGGGATTTTGTCCAGTCGGGATTTTGGCAGTCGGGATTTCGTACCCAACCCGTAATGTACATATATTGTATAATGTTACCGCGAAATAAAAGCTGTTCTTCTGTCCGTATTCGCCTTTCCATATATCATACATATAAAGAATTTTTTGACGAATTATCATGACTAAATCTATGACAGTTTGGGCAGTTTCCATTGACATAATAAAACAAAAGGGATTTCCTAATTGCGGATGACAAAAATCATCCCCCAAAACTTCATGTCACTGGACACTGATTGCGATTGAAAGATTTATACCGTCTCTGCTTTTCAAGTGTCCCTGATGGAGAACATTTATTTGACACACAAAATATACACCCAATCGTCTATGAAGTGGAACACGTTTTGTTGTTTTTCTCTGTCATTTAAGCTATATGTAAGCCATGCTACACGTCATATTGCGGACATGCTAATAGGATACATGAAATCGAGCTTGAAGGGAGGGCTACTTTTTAGTCCGCTACTCCTTACTCACCCTCACAAAATCATCCTTGATGGTATTTACTGAATATTTCCGAAGGATGCTTCGTGCCAGAGGACGATGACGATGGAAACCCTATAACGGTTGAAGCAATGGCATATTTTGAATGTCAATGTGAACAGGTGCTATTAGGTTGGAAGTAGAAAAGGTAAACCCATTGGAGAGTATAGGAACTTTTCAGAGAAAACGTAAAAGTTATCAGATAATACTTGTTATATGATACGAACGAACGTTTTGTTTGTGGAATCTTGCTGCTTTATTCAACTTATGCGATCGAATTGAGATTTATGTTTGGAATTCATTAGTATCACCGTATCTTTACAAAATTCATTTGAATTTACAATATTCATCTGAGGATGGATATCAAGATTACAAATGTCAAGTGGGGTTTGAACTTTGATGACCTGTAATTCAATGGACGTTTCTATGTTGAATGCTATGTTAAGTTAATTTAATAAGCACACAAATAACCACCGCGGATATTTCGACATGATTGAAATGTGCCCTAAGATTTGCATGGGGATTCATCTTGTAAAAAATATAATCGCATGTTAAACAAAAATAATGATGCCAAGGAATACTAAGAATACAAGAATTTAACAAAAATTAATTTCCCTTCTGGCTCAATGAAACAGAAACGTCTTAATAATTGGAATTTAAACGACAGTGGGTTTCTTTCTTCTCTAGAATAAATACATGAAACTGATAAAATAAAATAATAGTCCAACTTAATTCGTCATTTCGTTTAGTTAGTTTTTCTTTAAATTCAGTAAATTCAATCTTCTTCTTATTTTCGGACGATGCGTGTAGTGAATCGGTTTAGACCACAACTTTTCCACTTAACCGCTTCATCTTTATCAAATAACTTTCTCAAACTTAATGCCTGAAGAAGACTATAAACATATCGAAATGTCACTTTTACAATAAAAAAAAAATATTGTAAAAAAAACTGATTTATAACCCAAAATATGTTTTCAATAATTATATTTAAAAAAGTCAAGGAGAAGGAAATTATATTAATATGTAAATTATAACTCTCACGTCATTCGGGAAGTATTGATTTGAGGATTAAAAGTTGATACTCGCATGTGAGGGTGTATGCGAGTATCAACTTCGAACATAAAGCGCCCTGCTTCTATCCCTAACAAGCATTTGTATTCAATAAAGTTAAAACCCAAGGATTCAAATGCAAATAGATTTTCTTAAGGACTTTTACCTTCTTCTTCTCAATCATATGATATGTGATATAGAAATATTTACTTACTACAGCAGCAGAGTGTTAAAGTTATTCCAGGAGAGTGTCTTGGGATCTTATACGAAAGTTGAATTTATATACTTTTATAAGAAGTCATAGGAATGAATGTGAATGAGAAAATGTTATGAATGATATCATCAAGTAGTGTATCTTCATGCAATTTGCATGTGATTTGATAAACATGAACTAAAATCGATTACTGAAAATTAATTGAGAAAAATTGAATGTGCTACATAGGTAGCACTCCTAGTAAGGAGAATTGTTGGCCCCATATGTGAGGAAGGACGATTCCGGAGACGGTACAATCATGAATTGTACGCAATCTACCTTGAAGCAGATATAGTGACAAAAATTAGGCTCGGTAGACTTCGGTGGGCAGGGCACCTAGCTCGCATGAGCGAAGAGGAACCTGCTCGGAAAGTTCTTTGTGGTACATTCTATGGCAGACGACAGCGTGGTAGACCATGCTTGCGCTGGAGAGATGGCGTAGACCAGGACGCCCGGAGCCTTGGGGTGCGCAACTGGATGGCGTCGGCTCGAGACCGGGATAGGTGGAGAGACTTGTTGAAGGAGGCCAGGACCGGACCCCGGTTGTCGAGCCGATGATGATGATGATGATGACATAGGTATAATAAATCATTGTAATTAAAAAATTGGATCTTACTTATAAGGCACGCAGAAATTTTTTTTTAATTATAACCGTAGGGTAAGAATCCATGAACTCACAAATACATGTCCAATATATGGATTTTCTTATTGATCAAGCTCAAGCATACCAGTATTGAATTGAGGTAAGCAATTCGTATAATACCACGCACAAGATTTTACCTCTCTCTCCGTCACCATTTTATGTAATGAAATAATGTAAGGCGACCAAAATCCTGTTGTTAAAAACATTTTTATCGTTCTATGACTTTTCCAGCCAAATTTTCTTAAAAAAAAAATTAAGTTTCCTTCTCCCAAAACAACACTTGCTCTCAAGTGTGTGGTCTGAATAACAACAACACTCAAACAACTATTAAGAATAACATGAAAATTGGGAACTCCAAAACAGGAAATTTTCTACCACAACCTCATTTCATATTAATTTAATGTAAAAAAAAAACTATACTTTAAGTACAAAAAACTTTTCCCTTGCAGTTTAATAACACTTGTCATTTGCAATGCATCCAACTTTTCGGTAAAAACGAAGGAAGTCAATTGTTACAACTTTAAAGCAACATTTAGAACCTGCTTTTTAATGGTCCTCATGCTTCACAGGAATGGAAATGGAATCAATATGAATCACCATAATATCCATTTTCCTATACAATTTTATTTTCTTTAATAAAACTGCCTCGTCGGATGTTGTGTCATGTGTATATTTTAAAAATGGCATTTCATTTGAGTGCTCCTCCATTTGCATAACGATAACATTGAGCAGAATCATAATAACTTCTGTACTTCATCATCGCCACTCTTTCACTTTTTCAGTATAGGTGAGTAGATACCGTGCCGTGACACTTTAACTTGCTGTTCTGAGAATATGAAATTCGTTATAAAGAAATAATCCGCTTTACCACCTAGAACTTTGTGGCATGCTTTGCAGTAGCAATGTGGCAGTGTTCTACATACATTTTAAATGTTCCCTTTAACTCGCTGAAGCTGAAGTCGTTAACCCTAAGTGCACACATTTAAAAACTCAGAAATGAAAACATAAACAAGTAAAAAATATTGGAAGTCGGCTTTTATAGTTCCTTTCTCTCATAAGGTTCATTATAACTTATTTGTTTGAACTTCATAATAGCTTTATGAAAGTTTGTGTAAACCAGAGCGATGTTCTAGGAATTAAATAGTGGCGCATTAACGTTTGATTTTACTTCTGCATTGTTGGAAAAACTTGATACGATAAATTGATAGACCGTGTTAAGGCTGGGAAATTTGAGACCGGACTTACGAGAGTTCGTAGGCGAGAGGGATGAGGGGTGAGTACTCTTGTGAGGTAGCTTCAAATTATAAACATCGGAAGCGTGAGTATACTGTTCTAATTCCAAATTCAAGTGTTTTCCCATTTTGTTCATTATCTGCTTGACTGCCGATGTGTTAACATCGCAGTATTTTCATAACCAAGCCAAACGAAGAGTGATAGAAAATGAATTCTTGGAAAAGGAAACAAACAGAAGCATTAATAATAATTTATGTTTATTGTCTTCTTTTATAAAATGCAAAAAATTCGGGTCGTACAACTGTCTCACTTCACAAAAATTCAACCCTATTGAAGTGAGACGCCCTCAATTGAGGACCTGTGTAATCACGAGAGTACCTACTCACCACGCCAAAAATTCACCACGCTCAAATTTCCCAGTCTAAACACGGTCATAAAAGTGTTGCCGGTAAATTGACAACAACGTTTTTATTGTCAAAGGCATTTTCAAAAACGATTAAATGTCTAAATTCATTGCTACCTTTTCTGTCTTGCCGCCTTTTTTAATATTTCTCCATCTTTAGTTAAAATCTTAAATTTATTAAATTGTCAAACGCACTTGTTCACGACGATTCACTTTTTAAATCAATAAACAAAAAATTTCAGTGTTCACTGTACCCTCCCTCTGTCTCTTATATAAAACTCACTGTAATGACTTACAACACAAAAAAGCAACAAAAACCTTAAGTTATTAAGTAAATTGTTTATCATCTGAATATTCAAAGTGTAAATAGAGGCACTGAATGCAGCATCAGGGCGTAAATTTCGCTTTAGTGGCCCCAGGCTAAAAAAGCGAAAAGTAAATAGCAAAAAAAAAGTATTCTATCCATCGCATCCGCACACTAACCAAACTATTCCACTTAAATTTCAAAGTAAATGACACTCTGGGGTAAACGAATGAAACAGAACCACGAAGCCCATTTATGGTTACGGATATACAAATATACATTCCCTGAAAATACACCCAACAGATCCAACCTATATTTAGATCCATTAACCCAGCTCCTAATTACTGCACATGCCACAATACAAATGTGTTATAGAGAAACTTTCATTTAGATTTATGGATTGTGTTTGTTTGAATTAAGTGCGAAATTGTAAAATTTGTTACATATTATCATACGGTATGTGGCACATCAGTAGAACAGTGTAATTATGATTAGCCATCTGAATTCTGTCGGAACTATCTTTCGTTATTCATGTTGATATAGTGGCCATTTTAATCCACTTCCGTTTCCATGCATTGTGTGCTGTTTCATATTTATTTACCAACAGAGACAGGAAGGTGGTAAGCTGGCATAAGCCAATATCTGCTTTTTGTTTGCATTTATTTATTTTTATGTATAAAATAAGGAATTTTAATCTTTTTATTGTTTGCGCAATTGTTTTTATCATTGAGTATAGACTATAGATTTATACGGTCTGTGAAACATGTCTTCACTTTGCTTTCTTATTCAACATTCGTCTTGTTTCAGTATCATTTACGTTGAAACAAATAATTTTTCCAGCATTAACGTACTAAAGGTGCACACAAGAACTGCTATAATAAATTTTTTTCGCAAAAAATCTCTAGACGAGGAGATGTTTGTTAAAAACACTTATAAGTAATAAGAATGCTAATAATATAATAGAATGTTTCTCTAGAAACTAAATATCAAATCCTATCAAATTTTAAAGAGTATAAAACTGTAGAAATCGACAGTAAAAAGAAGTCAAAATCGCAAAGCATAATATGTATATGATGATGTAAATCATTTGTTTGCACTATAAACTCCCAAACACAGTTCCTGGTAGGGTTCCCAATTTTTTTTTTTTTACGGAATATAGTATTTCTCCTAAAAATATAGTATTCTTAACAAAACTATAGCATTGTTTAATGAAAGTAAAAAAAACAATATTAAGTACACACGGTTTGTTATAATAATACTCTGAGAAAATAAACTCTCAAACTCTGAAAACTAGCGATATTTAAAGCTCAAAAACATTACATTCTATGAATGTACATATGACACCCGAAAGTGAATCTCGAGATCTATCTACCGATAGTGTGCTCTCAAATGGACAACCTTAAGATGTAATTCTTTTTTAATTAATAAAATACTCGCTCTGTTACTCTGTTCTCACCGTCACCATTTCGAATTCATAATTCATATCATAATTACAAATATTCTCTCAGTAAACACCAAAGTTGCAGAAATCGAGAGCTGTAATGTAATAATTTAAAATGCATTTAATAAGTTGCTTTCGGCATTTTTGAAAATATGCTGCAATAGTCATGCATAACCAATTTCTTTCATTAAAACTTAAATATTTATTTAGGTATTCTAGACATTGATCAATAAATACTAGACATTTTTGTTGTTCATATAATTTCCTGTAACCGAAATTGTTGATACATTCAGTTTACATAGTGCAATTGCTCATTTAGCTGAAATATAGTATATTTGTGCACTATATATTTTTTCAACATTATATACTACGTAAACCAAAAATAAAGTAAAATACTATATTTTATAGTACGGTTGGGAACTCTAGTTCCTGGCCATCATGAAAGTTAGTAATATAATATTCTCATTGTCAGTATGCAAAATTGGGGTTTTATCCCCTTCCTCCTTCCTTCAAAAATAATAGATCCGCAGTGAAAGCTTTTGAATTTTAACTATTCACACATCCGGAATAATAATACTGCTCCTTGCAATGGGAAGTATGTTTTAGCCTGGCTCCTTTTAACAGCGAAACAAAGGTATCCCGTATGCAATTTTTGTAGAACTATTCAGTTGTGAAATGTTTTTGTACCAAAATGTGTGTGCCGAATATATACTGTTGCTGCCGTAAGTATTGTTAAGTTGAGTTCAAAAAAGAATTTAAAGACTGAAAAGAAACACAATATTAATTTTCGTTGCATTTAGAATCTCTGCATTTTAAATTTCTTCTTCTGTATTCAATGAACCCTTAAGACTATGTTTTACCAAGACGTTCCATTTTTTTGTGACTACGGGTAAGGTTGGTACTATAGGACAACTAGATGAAACTTAACATAACAATGATAAGGAAGACGAGAAAAATGGGTTTGGTAAATCTGCTTAACAGTATAATATGTACCAGCATCTGCAGCCCAAACCATTCGAACTTTATATATCTGTACTAATATTCAATGGATAATATTAGAAGGAGATCTGAATCATAGACAAATATGTACTATTTAAGATTTGTAAAAAGATTTTGAATATTGGTCGTGTTATTATGACGAGTTTAACGATACGACCTCATGTTGGGCGACAATAATTTGGATATTATTCGTATATTATTCAAATATTTATAATATTAAATGCACATTTATAACGGAGGATATTTTAAACTATCCTCCGTTTAAACTTCAATTTGTACAAAATATATTTGGACACAAATATTCGTATTTGCAAAAATAAAGCAGTCACTGTATACAGTCTGCCCATGAACCAGAATGCTTCATTGTATTTTTAAATTAGTCATTAAATCATGATGGACAAAATAACATTTTTATTTTTTTCTAAGTCGAAAAGTAGATACATAAATCATATTTCTTGTAATGCATCCTGCATTGCAGAATAAAAGCAAACTTTTCATCTAGGTTTTCTCTCAAAAAATGGGAAAGTATGTCAATCTCTTTCCATACAATATAGTTCTCTTCTAGCATTACCATGATAACTGGTCGGAATGTAAAACATTGTAAAGGCACGTCAGTGGCATCAAACGAAAAACCGCAAAAGTTTTATACCTATAGTTTCAGGAGATACAATTTTGCTTTCGTTTATAATATCACACAAACTTTATTCATTTTGTTACGGTAGATAATGCATAAAGCAACTGTTCCTCTTTTTCATAAAACACAAGCTTTGCAATGCCCACAGATTTGCAAAAAAACATCTAAACACCGAAAATTAACAGATGAAGACAGCGCTTTTGTATCTAAGAAATATGGGTACTTTCAAGAAATGGTTGGTACAAAAAAAAAAAGAAAATTTCATAATACAGATTTTCAAGACACGAAAATGATTACTTTTACCTTAGGTGTTGCCAACTTAGACATTAGCATGTATGATTGACGTCAGTACTATAGGTATATGAAGGTATATTGTATCCACAGACGAGTGACTAAAACCAAATATCGATATTTTTTACTTGTGAGTATCTAATGTATCTTGCTAAGTGTCACATTATTTAAATAAATGTTTCAAAATGCAATCTGTTATTTATTTCCATATTTTATTTACTCTTCTTATTAATAGTTTTTTAACTTTTTTTTTTTATTTTAACAAATCCACCAAATTCGTTTGTTCAAGTCAACACATTTTTGTTCAGACAATTCAAAAACTTTACGTACATATATTTGAAATAATTTGAAAAGCATCCTCACTCAATCAGATAATTAGATTAAACAAATATTAAATGCAAACTGTCGAGTAAGGTCATGTTCATACAAATTTAATTTGCAATGGCAGATGAGTTTTAATTAAATTTTAAATGCATTTTCACTAGCTTCAGTAAATTAATATTGAAAATCTAATCACAAAAAGTGTTTGTAATGCATAATTAATTAGAATGTATTATTCTACATAATTATAAAAAATATATTTCAATGCATGAACTATTATACAGGGTGAGTCATGAGCAATGCGACAAAATGCTAGGGCGTGTAGGTTGCGTTGAGACAACAAAAAAATCGTATGGGAGGGGGGGTCTATTCCCTTCCGTTTAGCCGGGAGGGGCAATTTTCGAAAAAACTGACTTAAAATGGGAAAAAAATTATTTAAAATCAACGGCTTCATTCACAATGCTGTGCGATACGTTTTTGAAAAGCCAATAACTTTTTCTTACATTCTGTGTTTAAATAAATCTATTCTAAGAAATAGTTTTTGAAATATTAATTTTCAAAGTCAAAATTTTGAAAAAAAAAATTCAAATTCATTTTTTTCAAAATTTTACGTAATTAAGTGCTAATTTTAATTTCAAAATTCAATGCTGTTATTAATTTTAAGTCTAAATAAGAAAACCGGATGCAAAAATTTTATGTCGTTCTCAAGAAATTAAAAAAAAACCAAAACCACCTTTTTCTAAGAAAAACATTTATTTTTATTGTAACGAAGCAATTTAAGAAGCATTAATCTTAGTTTTTTTAGTTATTTTTATTCCTTTTATTTTTACTGTGTTTTTTATTGGAAGTACTTATAAAAAATTCTCGATATGATCTCCATTGTTTAGAAGGCATAGATTATATCTCCTTGTAATGGCTTCACATAAGTTTATGCTTGACAAATTTACCTGCAATTTGACTCCAGCGACTTCAATTCGTTCCTTCAGTTGTTCCAATGATACTATTTCCACTTCGTAAACATAATTCTTCATAAATCCCCATGCATAGAAATCTAGGGGAGTTAAATCTGGTGACCTAGGCGGCCATTCCGTGGGGCCCCTTCTTCCGATCCAACGGTCACTAAAATGATCATCCAGCCAGTTTCTCACCTGTAAGCTGTAGTGTGCTGGAGCACCATCTTGTTGGTAGATTAAAGTATCTGCTATAACCAATAGAACGCTGTCTAATAAATCGGGTAATAACTATCGAAAGATGCATTTTAGTAATTTTTTTTTATTTTAAAATATTTTTTAATTAATTTAAAAAACAGCATACCTAACTCAATGTGCTGTTTTTTTTACATAATAACACCCAGCATCGATCAGTCAGTGTCCAATTTTTTTTCTATTAGATAGAAACAAACAAAAATTCTCGTTTTTCGAAATCACGCAATTATATATATTTTGTTTTCCAAATAATGTGGTTCAATGGTTTTTAAATATGTAAGTGGTTTTTTTCTGCGGGAATGTTTAGTCACTTAAGGTTCGTATCTTGTCCTTCATTAAAAGCACTTCTTTTATTAGAAAAGTAAGACTGATCCTATTGTGCTCTTTCAGCAACATAATTAAAGACTCATTATGTCGTTAATCATAAACATTATTGCAAAAATATAACATGAGTTACGATTGGATTGGAAAAATATTCATAGTTCTCATAACAATAGATAAGAATCCAACACCCTAACAATTCTCATTAATGTATGTTAATATTTTAGATACAAATACAAACATTTATAAATCATAAAAATGTTTTTGGTTCACGTAATTAATCATATAGTAATAGGTAGGTATTAAGATTGGTCATTTACTGTAGAGATTAGATCTAGATAATAAATCTACCAATGCATATGTATTCCATTAAATATCCACATGTAAGTATGGGACCCAAAAAACTTATACCCGTTTCGGGAGAACTTCCATGAAATCAAGATACCTATTATACCAATATCTAGGAAAAGTGAGAAAATATAATGCAGGGCACAGGTATGCGTTCACATAATAAAGTTTATTCAGGAAATAAATTGGAAAGATGGGAATACACACCGAATTTCTTCCTCAGGCAGCTCTCGACATACAACAATTTACACAATAAAGTCAGTAACTATGATCAATGATCATCAATGCTATACGGATGGTTATTGTGATTACTTATATTGTATTTTTGTATACCAACATAGGACTGACTGAAACGCCTTCTCTTTGTGCCTTCAGTCCTTTTCACGGTCGGATTTCATGGTTTATTTCTTGGAATTTTTGTGTGTACATTTTCAAGTGCTCTGGTCATGGCTTTCATTCTTAAATTTCTTTATGATAACGAGATTTACCATTTTCATTTCAGTCATTGGAAAATTTTACCATAGAATAACTATACTAAATGTTGCCATTAGCGATATCATGTTTCGTGTGGTAAAATTGAAAAAAACAATAAAATTGGTAACAGAGAATGGAAAAATAAACTCCAGTGTTGTTTCCTGATATAAAGTTATGTCATTTAATGCGCCACTCCGTCATGGAGCCATAGGAATGCTTCTTTATTCTGCCACCCGCTGGCGATGCAATAACGATAATGATGCTTGAGTGCATCAATCTCATTTAAACCGAGCTTAATGTAGTCAAAGTTAAGAAGATTGGACATCAGTTTTTATCACTTCCCTTTTGTTGATTGTAAAGTCCCAACGTTACATAAATCTAATCTATAGTGTGAATATTTGTGTGTATTAACAAATTATGTGAAAATATTAAGCAGGAATCAACTGTAGAATTTTTTTTTCCATCTAAACATTGAATCAATCAATCAATTCAATCTGAAAACATACTCCACTTTTACTTTTCTTTTATTTTTTCTATGTTTACTTATACTAAACTATTTTTATAGAAAACGCAATTTTCAAATTAGAAGTATTGAAGTCCCATCCCAATGAAACGTAATTGTAAACCTATGTTCTCTAATTTAAGTTCAATTTCAAAGTGACTTCAATGACCGACTTAACGATACTCGAACTTTAATGATAATAAACTTCCTTTCAACAAAGTTTACAACGTAAACTTACATGGCCTTAGGATTATCATGATTGTCGTATAACAAGAAAACAACATAAATGTTTTTCTCACCACTTCTTGATTCTGTTATTGCGATAGCCTTACAAGGATTTGTGCGCATAAAATGTGGGAAGATGAAACAAAAACAAGATGCAGAAGAACAAATGCCTGCGGTCATTTTGTTGCAAATTGGTTTTTGGTAGAATGCACCAAGATTACCTGGTAGAGATTAAGATGGCTCAACGAGTCAAGGACCAAATTAAAGTCAAGATCTTTTTTTGGGGTATAGGAACCTAAATGCGGCTGTTTATAAGATGTGTATATGTTAATTGATTAATTAATGCACGAGCTATCAAGACTACATGCATAAGAAGATAGAATGCCCTTAAGAACAATTCACAAATGTTTTTCCCTGGTTTTGAGTTTATTTTGTTATAAATAGATTTGTTCCGAATTGATTGATTTTACTTTTACTTTGTTATTTCTAACATCTTAAATTACTCGGACCTACATATAGAAGGGTGAGCTAAAGATCACATTTCAAATATTATCCGCCATTTATTTTGCTTTACACCCCAAATCATGGACCGTATCGTATCACTACAAACAAGGTTGTAATTCAAGGATGGAAACAATCTCCATGATGTATGTACGTGTATACAATTACTAATAAGTTAGCGAGATAAAAAAAATTATATAATTTCTGCTCAGTTATAAACAATATCCGCCTTATTTATTAGAATTCCTTATTATCCATCTGCACCGGTGAATAGTTATGCAGTGAATAAGCTATTATGCGTCCCCTATTCTATGATGAAATAATACTTATTTATAAAAATTTCCCCAGGCCATTTTAGTTACAATGCGCTTGCAAACAAAAAAGTACCAAAAGAGGAAAATTATTATCACTTAAAGTTGCTTCCAAGTTAATCATACACCAATAAAAAACACATATTTTTCTTTTTTATATGATTTAGATGCTATTTTTTCGAAGTGGTATTATTTTATTCAATAAATTAACTCGAAAAAGCATCATAATCTTCAAAAAAAGCGTAAAATATGTGACTTGTGTAATATTGGTGTTTGTTCAATTTTGAGAGCAACTGTAGATGTCATGAATCCATGACAAAGCGAACCATATTTTTTTTATTGAGTTACATGTTTATGTTGTTGCATATTTATATTTTACTATATTTTGTTAGTACGTGCCTAAATGAATTGTCCAATAAAAACTAAAAAAAAATTATTTTGTTTTGATAATTATTGTATTCCTCAAAGTGACATTTCGATACCAAATCCTTATTTTAGGCACTATTTAACCCCCGCAACCCTTAATAACTCATTATGCCTCTATTACACGACCAAAAGTTTTATAAATAAGGTTTTTGCTTACCGATGCATAATAAGGACTATGCATTTGATATTATACGTTTATAAACAAGGCTGTATGTGTATAGAGTTAGTTTTATTATAATAATATGGAACCACAAAACTTATCTATAACTTATAATAATTACGTGTATTTCAGTTCATAGAATCTCTTTGTGAAGACAAATAATGATTTCTTATAGAAGATTAACAGGAAACAAAAGCAAAATTTAATCCGGAAGAGTTCCACAATGAGAAATTCGACAAAGAAAATGGGTAAAATATATTTTCTCACTCCATAAGACACGATACACGAATATTGTATCTTCTTCTTTTCTTGTTGGAGACTTTTATTTCACCCAATGCTTATGGAGGGATTTCTATTTCAATAACCAAATTATAATTTTATTCGATTCCTTCTGCATCCCCATCCCGAGTCTATGATATTCAACTAAAAAGTTGGAATTGTGCATCCGAGGAAACTCAATATCACTTGTCGGATGCTTTTCATAGTCTTTTTAAACTGTTACAACAAACAACAATATGTGATGGCTAACATCCTCTTTAGACAGTTTTGATATTTTGCTCAGTGATTATATGAAAGACCGACTTTGATTAGCATAATAGCAGTTGAATTTCATTGTCACCCTACTTTTATTTCAAATACCATACATACATACATATGTATTTACTTTTTTTAAATTTCAAATATAAATATTTTTTTTTTAAATGACCAACCATTTGGAATTTGGATTTTTTTTTATCAAAGTACAAAGTTATTTAGATTGTTATCTCTCGCTGATGTGGGATTGGATTTATTTTATTTTTATTGAACACAATGGGGGTAGCAAAGCAGGTAGTGAAGAATAAATAAAATAGAAAATAGAATAAATAAATGTTAACCACTCAGTATAACAGTTTCGGATGTTGTGTTGCTAGCAACTTGTTTAGATACATATTCGTATCTGCTGAATCTCTTAATAGTATAGAGATACAGAAACAGAACAGAAAGAGGACGTTGCTGTTGTGTTGCTAGTCTAGTTCAAGTTTCAACTTTCAATTTCGAGTAGATTTAGATGTAGCATCAGCATGTAGGTTTAGGTATGCTGGAGTTGTGTAGTGGTAGAAAAGGTTGTTTACTTTAAAGAGGATTTATTATTTGGTTGTTTCTGTTATTTACTTTATGATGCCTGTCGGATTAAATTGGAGATTGGGGTATTTTAGAAATCGGTGTTTTTTTTTGGTTGAAAAGTTTTCGCTGATAAGATTTCGATGATATCTTTCTTGGAAGAAAGTGTAATTAAGTGGGAGGGCATACATATAGGTATCGCGTCGAATAAGGATGATGTATTGATGTATAATATAAAAATATTAACAAGAATGTTTAAAAAAATTCATGGTGCAGGTATAAGATACCGTATCTGTTGCCACCGTACAAAAAACATTCTAAAATGAAATAATACACAAATGTAGGTAGGTATCTGTTATGTAAATTAAATGAATGCAAAACAAAACAGTCTCAGATCAGTATTTTTTTTTAAATCATCCCCCACCTAAACGGGGGAGCTAGGCCACCCTACAGACCAATTTTTTTTTCATGTATTAACCCAACCTACTTGGTCTAGATTTTTGGTGCTAGACTAGACAGCTAGACATCAACTAGACAGCTTGTTGTATAGATAGATATCATAGAGTTGCGATTGCGAATTTCTGAACTGGTCTACTACCTACATGTTTCGTTGCATTTGCTATTTTTGAAAACTTAACTACACAACATAACATCTAAATTCGTCTGTTGGAAGGGATACCTATGCAACTGATGCAGTATTAATTTTATTATGACAAAGTAAAGTCCTTTGAATCAACATCATCAAACCGCCAAAAAGAATGATAAGTATTGAATTTAGTCTTACGATAACAAAATTTAAAACAAACAACTTAATTTTAAAAAAATTTCTTATGTCACCTCAAGGGCCAGCATTGGAAATTTATATACATAAACATAACTTCTGACTCGATCTCATGTCAGTCATCACCTAATTAAGTTAAACTTAATGATGTGGGAGAACGAATTTAAAGATACCCATTGACCGACGCACTCTTCGTGTTTTCAGACACTAATGTCAACTTCAATGATTCTTATTTCTTCTGCTTCATACTGACATTGAATTGAATTTTGTATTGATTTATTGTCAATCAAACGAAAAGTGACTTTGAAAGATCTATTGAGACGCTAAATATATACTCTGTAAATTGTTAATACTTCTTACGATTCCTGGAACTGGAGTCTTAAGAAAACTCTTTTATTGCAGGACGTACAAACTGGTTTAATGAAACACGCGCTGTGTTGGAGGGTGAGGGAGGTCTATGTGTTTCATGAGGATCACCACTGATACCATAGTGAGGTTTACCAACAGCAGCCCTCCAACGACAACGTACATATGGATATAATAAAAATATGAACGGTGATTCTTATATTCGCACGATGACAAGATACACATCTGGCGGGTCTCTTTTTAATTAACTTTCCATGATAGCGCGGTGTTGAAAGAAAAGGATATAATTTTTTATGCTCGTCAGTTAAGTGTGTGTTTTTGGAATTTCGCCGATCCACGAAATTTATTAAGAGTTTTTGTGGTATCCTCACATATTTGTTTTTCTGTTTAAAGCTATGAATGGTTGGAAGCTAATTGGAATTTTTATAAATATCTTGTTTGGAAAGAAAATAATGGTTCAAACAAATATATTTTTTTTTATTTTTCCGTCAAGGGTATGGGCGAAATAATTTAAAAATTATGGAGATTTCAAATTCCACAGGCTTAATTTCGGTTAAATCGTGACGAACCTCACGCCATTGGGTTTTCAGAGTCAAATAAAATCACAAATAAAATTGGTTTTATGTGGTTAGGTATCAAGAAAACAATTTTGAACCTCCGATACAGTTACTCCTTAATATGTCCCCGAAAACAACTTCCATAAGAAAACTACAAAATATCAAATGAAAGAAAGCCTTTGTAACATAACCAAAAATATCAATGAAAAAAACGCTCAACATCCAACAAATATAGGTAATGAACAAATTTATTGCACTAATTTTTTATATCGTATTTGATTTGTTTTATGTTTACAAATTATAAACTTTTCAAAAAAATTGGTTAATTTTCACATATAAACATTTTATTTTACTAAAAATTTAAGTCAATTGAAAAAAAAAATGTGTATGCAATAATAATAGAACGGCAAGGACACACATCGATTTATATTTATTGAAATGCAATAATTGCTCCAAGGTGACATTTTTGGATAGAACCAATAAGTCTCCGTATTAAGTACGGTTAAATAGTTCGCAAACATTAATTTCCGCTCTGATGGAAAAAAGAACTTTGAACTACCTATATATAACTACCCTTTCCATTTTTCTCTCCGTAGTTATGGGCAGCCAGAATGCAATTCAAACGAAATCATTATGATGGAATGGACAATTTTTTTTTTTAATACAAAAACTAAAACATAAATACGTTATATTTAATACCCGCGATATACCGCTTCGCTTTCGCAGGAAACTCTATCCATCCATGATGATGAGGATGACACATATCTATCTGTGGGGGATTCAAGGAAATTTATACAGACAGATACAATGTAGTTTTATCGTGGGAAAAGGATAGTGAGGGGTGAATAGTTATGGAAACAACCATCAATTCAACTTGAAATGATAAATGAATTCGAGACAAACATCTAATCGAATTTAAGTGTTTCGTTTGTTTGGAAACTCAATTTCAATAAGGTAATTAAACAGAAGAATCCACTTGATTTCTGTTGTGCTTGCGGGAGTACCTACCATTAAGACAACCTATTTCGAGTGTACCTAGCACCCTTTTTTATGTCGTCCTTGCAGGGTTCTTATGTATTTATGTAAGCTGTCATATGGGAATAAGTATATAAAGGTATGACATGAAGGCATATCATGGGGTTATTATTGTAAGTGATATTCAAGAAAATTCATTTATCGGTACATACCGCCTCTTTCATCTTAAATGCTTATCATGATTGCTTAAAAAAAAATAGATTAAGATTTAATTTGAGTGTGATCTAAAATGGTATACCTAACCTATAGGTTCTATCTTGCCAAAACAAATTAACAAAAGGAATGTAGGTACCTATACCCACATAGTATAGATAACAAAATTAATAGATGCAATTTTTCTACTTTTTCCATTTCTTTTTTTTATTTGGATATACATATATGTAGTTATTATTAGGTATATGTTTTTCTTCTGAATTATACCTATAAGTGCTTATTTACATCAAATTTAAAATGATAGATAATAACTTTCTTTTGTGGTTCTGGCGTCAAAGAAATCAACTTCAACGTTATAGTTAACCTACCTACTTAAATTCAATTTGAAAATAAAAATGAAGATGCTTATAAATATTTTTGCCTAAAAAAACTCATAATCTTTTCGACGAAAGCGTACAGTTTTATATTTCAATCTGTGAATCTACTCACAATCGACATAAATCTTGACCTAAAGTTTTTCTTTTAAAGTAAAAAAATGTCAGATTCAAATAGATCAAAATTTCGCTTGTATATCTGATTATTTGAACCAAGTGTGTAATTCAAATGGAAAAACACAAAACACCGTTGGAATGCGTGCTACTGTTCAAACATTTAAAGCAATTTACGTGTTTATACACCTCATCACTTAGCCACTTATCAATCTTTTCAACGAAACACAAAACAAACACGAACTTTTAAATTTAACATCGCTATTTCTACCACACTCACACCACACTGTCCACAAAGCATTCATAATATTTTAACATCAACTTCAACACTGTTCCATATTACCAACCATCATTTTTTTTCTATCTGAACCTGATTCTTATTTCTGGTGTTACTTAACGAAACAATACACGAATCACGAAATACTGCTAGCAACATTTTAAGTGAATCTTTATTTTGTATGTTTTTAGTTTTTAATGTATCTGAAACATTTGTTGAGAAACAACAAAATGGTCGTATTTCCTTACAATACATTTGCTTCAATTTCAGTGTGTTTCGAACCTCGAACTAGAATAGATGTTTTTTTTATTTTAAGAGTGTGTTTCCGATTCTGTGTTATGTCAGTTAAGTAACGAAAATATTTCAAACATTCTTAATATACCTAACTGCATAAATTAATAAAATAAAAAACGTACATACATAGATACTTCTTGCTAATAAGAAAATAAATCGTGTAGTTACCTACCTACCATCCTCAGCCTTGATGATGATAATTAAATTGAAATTATCTCGAAACTGAGAGATTAGAAATGATTCGAATGCGGGGAATCAAAAACCCACCTAAGCGAAAAAATCGCTGACAATTTTTAAATCGTCTCAGTGTAAAATAAAATTTGTATTTTTCTTCGACGCCACCGTAACAAATAAATGCAAATTTTTTAATTCTAAAAATACTGCATGCCTTTGCAGAATATAAAATAATTTATTACATTACAAATATTGTTTACCTATACCTATAAAAATTGTGCTTGTGTTTTTGTTTTGTTCGTGTGTTGTTCGCTAATGTTTTATTTGCATGTCTCTGGAACAGCTTAATGCAATTAAACCGGAACGTCCACTTGGCTTAGTTCAAGTGCATCCATCATCAATCGAAGCAGCAGTGGGAAACTTAAATATTTAAATATAGGGGACGCCCGCCCCATTCGTAAATCAACAACAACCATTTACTTGGACTAGCTGTGGATTAAAGAAAATTAAAAATTAACCACAACAACGAAATACAAAGACTGCTAGTCACAATCACAATAAAGTATTTTAAATTGTATCTACTACTAGATACTTGTTGCGCTAAAAGGTAAGCATTTAAGCAAATTCACTTCGGTTTCATTAAAAAGAAAAGTATCTATGCATTCCTGCGATGTCGCTTCATACAAATTCTGCAGCTCTGGCGATTCAAATGCATTTTTTTTTTGTATCTTATCTCTACCTCAAAACGATTTAGAATAATTCATTTGTAACTACATTATGTACACATGAGTCAATCCGTTTGATCAAAAGTAATCTAATTAATTTTTTGAGCAATGTATGATGTAAAAAACAAGTAGACGAAGACCTACTTTCGGTCCAGTGTTCCTAGCAGCATAGAAGTTTCTTTAGCGATTCGTGTTCGTTTTGCTCAAAAGCTAAAATACCTACCTACATGTTTTTTTTACTTAAAGGAGTTGTTATATTAAAAAATCAACAGGTTGCTCAAATGTATTTATTTTATGTCATCACGTGTCAGATAAAAAGTCTTAACTTGTAAATCTTCTAATTAGCATAACAATGTTAGCATAAATTAGTCAACACTGTCAAGAATTCGAGACTTGCCTTATATTATTTACGAAACGTTATTTCCTCTAAATCTTTGTCTGCAAATATTATATTAATTAATTTTTTTTCATTTGTTCGACGTACCTACACATAATCATTTGTTAACCGCTTTTGAAAATTATTAGATAGGTAGGTACCTACCTATCTTTTTCATAAAACTTGATGAGTTCAATAAAAAATTTAATTAGAATTATGAAAATGATGCGGACGTTACACAGCATCCTAATAACAATGTTTATTTTCCAAGAATGAAAAAAAAAAAATTGGGTGAAGTCTACACAAAAGACAAAAATAAATAAATTATTTTTTAACCGAGAGATTGGTCTCTTAAGAAATCTTTTTAATATTCGGTCAAAATTCGACATCGATTTTGTGGTTGTCGGTAAACATCAATGGGTTTGTGAGTTTTTTCCAATTCCAATAAGATATATTATTCTCTTCAACAAAAAAAGACCAGATGTTTTGAGTTTGAATAAATTTAACGATTTCATAATGAATTTTCTGATTTTTATTTGTTGGTATTTTCGATTCATTTGGATGGTTTTTCAATTCAATAAATTCAGATAATCTTTTGGTGATAAATAATTTTACAATACAGATTTCACAAACTATTAGTGGTTAATAATGTGGGCTACAAACAAATGATCAAGTGACTAAATGAACAGAAGCGGAAAGGTACTTATATAGATGTTATGGTTATGTTAATTAAAAAGTGAATTCAGATAAACGATTCAGATGGTTTTGAAAGCATACATTCATTATCACTAAAAGAAAACACCCAATTGAATTCCGGAATGATATTTGAACAATACGTTGTCACAATATTCAGTCAAATTGCAAATGTGAAAATCCAATTGGTTTTGGTAGACTTTTGATTTCATTACGTCAGTTATTCAAATGGATATTTTAAACTTATTATAGTATTGTGTGTATATTCTTAAGAAGAATCTATATTTATCTTCTTTAAATTCAATATTAGAATTTTGTACAATACCTAAAAATTTATACTTATTATTTATTTCGTATGAAGAAAAATGTTTGTCCAATAAAACTTATTACAAAAGATTATTCATCCTCATTATTTATTTTCGCCGTATAAATGGGACACTGTACATGCACACACATTGATGAACATAATATACTTTGGATTTAGACATAAAGACTGTTTGGAAGTATAGAATGTGTAGAAATCTATTGTTATCATCAGTAATGAATTACCTACTAAAGAAAAAAATTACCTACCTACATATATTGTACATGTACATATTTAAACTTTCAGCCTTAACAACTTGAACTATTTTCTTCTTACTGCTAGAAATAAAACAGAACATTCTGTTATCTCCAAACATCAGAAATGCTATTAAAAGAAATAATAATAATTGTCACGCGAGTGACATCTTGAAACATAATTTTCAAATTGTTTTTTTGTCGAATTTATAATAATTAAGTAGGTATTTAAATAGAAAAATGTAGTAATGCTTTTCAGGTTACGTATAGGTATCTATAGCTAGCACTTTCTTAATGACTTTGCTATTGAAGGTACACACACAAATTATGGCAATTCTAAGGTTATTTGACAACCAACCGCCTCAGACCACTTGGATTGTAAGATTGTTTCATTAATTTTAATAAAACAAAACAAAACAATACCTACCTACTTATCCTTCTTAAAAATTGACAACAATAATTACGAGGCCTTTGAATGTGATAATTAGCTAACAACAAAAAAGTAAAGTGGGTAGGACAATGAACCATTATTAATGTCTGTAAGGTGAGTTGAGTATGATTGAGTTCAGTGAAAAAGTGTAATAATTGATTGTTTTTAGTTTCTCTTTGAATATACTTCATAAAACATAAAACATAACACATAAGATGAACATTTAAGAGTTGACGCTATAAATGAGGCTACTTCTTCGGTGCATAGGTCAACATACAACAATCTCAATCACAATTTATGCGAGCTTAATTACTTCCGGAACGAAAATAAGCAAGAGCTTATCTCATCGATATTTAAAATGACAGGGGAGCTGATAAGTCTTCACTACATTTCACATCGAGAGGATCTACCTATCTACTGCAGTTTATGTAATTTAAGAGAAAGAGAAGATGTCATCCCTTTCATAGGAAAGTGTCCAGTTTTAGGCGAATTTCGCAGAAATTTGTTGGGCAGCAACTTGAAGTCATCAGATGAAGTAGTGGCACTCCTCAACTGTGAAGGAAATATAAATAAATTCCTTAATTATTTTCGAACTGCAATGTCCTACCGCAACCAAATTATAAAAGAATCATTTTAAACTAAAACTTATGTATTTATTTTTATATTCTAAATATAATTACTTTTTATCAACATACTTCATTTGAATTAATGATAATAAATGAATTAATGATAATAAATGGAATCTATCTATCTATCTATCTACTTCATATAAAAATACTTTGCAGCATTTGATTCATATCAAAAACAATAAAACAATTTATGTCACATAAACTCATATCTACATATATGATAATCCCTTAAAAAAACATTTGTTTTCTAATACCATTTCTCATTTCAATTTAAGGCAATGATGATTTACTGAAGTATAGGTATGTAAATCTTTTTGTCTAAAAATTAAAGCAGATATTTAACTGTTCTGTACAGTTTGAAAAAGATAAATAATTCATTTCAAACCTAAACAAGCACACAATCAAATAAGAAGGATAAATAGGTACCTTAACCACCTTACTAACTCAAATTGTGTATATAACAATAATGAAGTACGGTAAACCATTCAACTGATACCAAAATCCTACAAAACATTTCATTAAATTCATTCTACTGTCAGAATGTGGTATTTTAAGTTTGTAATATTATATCTTCTCTTCAAATATTATGCCATAACTCGTCGTATGATATTTGCTACACTTACTGCATTTTTAGATTTATACCTCTAGAGTTCTACTTGCATTATGTTAAGCTAAGCCTTGAGGGACGTGTATTGCATTCAAAAAAATTAATGACAATTGAAAATATGTTAAAATAATTCAACTACAATTCAATTTGGAATTGGAATTGTGAGCTTCGCAAGACATTTAGCGCATTCAAAAAGTTCTGAATTTTAATGCAATACTTTGATGTTGTTGTAATTTAAAAAAAAAATCTGGGAAACAAAAATCATCTGTCAAACTCAGGGTATTAAAAAAACTGCAATCCTCAGTTATTGATTTCAGTTTAACATCACGGTCACATTTCATAAGTTTCATTAATTTTTAAATTCGTTTTTTGACAAATAAAGTTTCAATTCACTTGGTAATTCGAAAAAAGTACCTACCTATATAGTTCAATACTTTGGTATTCTATAACCGAATAGCTAATACTTCATCAAAAGTGTGTGTGTAACGAAACAAGAAGTTGGATAGATATGATATGAATAACATGAGAAAAGCTTTATCTGATTCTCAAATCTCATTTTAATTTTTATGGAATTAATTTTCTTTAGAATTTGGTCAATTACCAATTTCAGTTATTTGACAATGTAAAGATTTCGTCGAAACAAAATATAATTGAATCAAATTATTTCG
Organism: Baccha elongata; assembly: GCA_951217065.1. Classification (NCBI taxonomy): domain Eukaryota; kingdom Metazoa; phylum Arthropoda; class Insecta; order Diptera; family Syrphidae; genus Baccha; species Baccha elongata. The sequence goes on from OX578272.1 coordinate 6,862,967, forward strand.
AATGAATGGTTTCCACGAAAAATGTTATTCCGTGTCCACAAAAATATCCTCCCCATATTTCATCATTCTTTCATTTGAATAAACCTTTGTTTAGTCAGAACTCAGCATCACCTCTTGGTGGATGTGTATATTCAGATTGAATCCTTTCATCCATCCGCTCCAATATGGACAAGGCATCGCATTGCGTTTGTCTGTCGGTTTCAGTTAAATGTAGTTCACTTTTGTCATTCACGTGCTGTTCTGATGGTCTTCTGGGACAACATTGACAGTCCCCTTCATTCCTTTGTCGTCTCCAACATTGAAGCGGGAGTGAAAATCCTTGTTTCTTTTTTTCATTCATTTGTCATTCACGCGCGTATTGAAACAAACTTACAGAAATATTTTTTTTTTTTTTTCTGAAAAGTGTTAACAAAGTACAAGGTTACAACCCAGTAGTCCTTTAAATTCCTGGAATTGTGAAATGGAAAAAAAATAATATTGCTTTTAAAATTGTCAATAAAGGAAATGTGGATTGGAATTAATGAGAACGGCATATAGATACGTGTTGCACAATTTTCAAAAGAACAATTCTTAAGTGACCTGTGCATGTAGAATTTTTCAGTTAAAAAAAGTTTATATAATAGGAAGTTAATAACTTGAATCTTTCCAAAGTTTCACGTTATTATAAAAATCTTGTTAGTTAGCATATATTTAAGATGAAATGTCATATAATGATTAATTTTGGCTCAAGATTTAAATATGCATAACATTTTTTAGAAGCAATTTTCATGAAGTGTCCATATTCTGTTCTTTTCTGTTTTGTTTATTTTTTTCATTTATTTTCTGTTCTATAAAATTCTTTCCTATTCTTGGGTTGTTTTATATTAACTGGATTGCAATTTGCTAATGAACAGCTAATTTGAACGATGAAATCAGTTTACAAGTGTAACTTAATGCACTAAATATTTGACAATTTTCATATAAATTTTGAAAATCAAAACCTAAGTTTCCGAAATTGACATTTTGGTGAATAAGTCATGTCTATATATCGAATCCAAGAAAGAACATTAAATTTTCAGTTAAAAAGAAGGAAATAAATTTCAGCTTTTTTGAACGTTAGGTATTAACATTGAGTTTATACACATAGAGGAATACAGATGGTTTCAAACTGACCGAAGTAGATGGCGTTAAATGAACATATCGAGTAATTATTATTGCAATAATTCACTGTAACGAAAAACACTCAAACCGAACCGAACTAAATTCTTCTGCATACATTTGTATTTGTTTTTCTTTATTTGCCTTTTAACTCAAGAGAAATTTGCCTTTTGTTACAAGAGTTAATGAAAAACAAGTCTATACTAACGACATCCTACGGGCAGTATTTGAAACCTACACGTGATTTCTCTATGTGTATAAACTCAATGGTATTATGAAGCTATACTAAAATAGGAAACAATAGAATTGGGAAATGTGTCTTGTGCTACTGAAAAATGTATGCACCGTAATACAAAAAAAAAATTCTTCAAATATTTGCGTTTTCCCAAAAGTTATGTCTGATGGATTTATTCCTTCTTCCAACTGTTGATTCAATTAAAAAAAAAAACACTCATTGTATGAAATAATATAGTCGAAATATCAATAACTGCACCATCTTAGTTCATCGATAAGAAAAATTCCCATTATTAAATCAAGAATTGCAAATGCAACTACAAAGTTTAATTTAATCATATTTCTATTACTGGTGTACGCATATCAGAATCAGTTATCTGTTAAACCATAATTGAATATTGTCTCTCTTCATTCAATGATAATGTCATAAATTCCATTTATATTCTATAAACATACATGAAGTCCATTCTCGACCGTCTCACATAATATTAATTCAAAATAAATTATACAGTCTTCTCTTCTCTCCATATTACTTTGAATCACTTGAGATTTCAACATATACAGACATAGATAAGACGACATGACACGACGAACAAACGGCTTGCATCAATTAATTCATTCAAATATGCTTTACCGTGATAATTCTCCTCCACCCAATCTCAGTAATTGTCACATGCATGGTTCTGGTTCTGACGAAATGAAGCACTCAATCTTATTATCTTCAAAATACAGACGTCGTATTCGAATTTCTAAATGTCTATGCACATCGTTTCTCGCATCGTCGTCTTCGTTTACATGCATGAAACACTGTGAGATATGCCTACATAATTAAAATTATTGTATTATTATTTCGAACTTTGTTTCGTGATTGCACTTGAAGGTTACGGATAATACATCATTTGCTTAATGCAAAATCATGATCACCGCATCACCCGAACCAAGTCACGACTGAAGAAACTTTAGTGTCTGATGAGAAGATTATTTCAATTCATTAATGACGTGTCCAGTTACAGTCCACATAAAAGGGCATCATCAGTGATTAAGTAGCAACTGACCCGATTCGATCTTAATTACCGTAAAGGTAATTCCAAATGCGAAAATGTTAGTTTAAATTAAAAGGGACAATGGGGAAAGTGCGGTTAGTAGTTATTTCTTATTGAACTAAAATAAGATTTGTAAGAATTGTTATTTCCAAATGTTTAGAATATAATAAATGTAAAAATATAGATAGGTACTTCAGCAATCCATGTTTTTCCGATCAAAACATCATGTCAAAGAACTTTTCAAAACACACAAATTTTGCTGGTAAAGGAGAGTATATAACTTTGTAGAATCACTCAAACTTTTTAACCTAAATGGTGTTCATGTTCGACTCTGAAGGCTAGCCAATCTGTGGCAGATTTAATAATTTGTTACTGTCGAAACTGCTTATCTCGATCCAGATTATTTTTGGGCCTTTGACAACGAGTCTCCATCAAGCATGGAAATCTTATTCTTCTATTTAAATTATTTTCTTACATAATGAACTTTCCCCGGAATTACAACACAAAACATATGTTACCAGCAAAGGACAACTAAACTAGATACAATAAAAAATGGATAAAACTGCCTGAAAATTATCCTCAGAAATGTAAAATTTGTTGTCAATAATTACACAATCCTTGTTAGAAACAAATGGATTGGCAAAACGTTAGCAAGCCATTTCTAATTGAGAACACAAAAAACACACATGGCATATCTGATTGGTTGAATATGTTAGAAAATGTATACAAAAGCAATTTACCATGTTTCGGCCTAATTGGAAATTTTGTATAATTTACAACACACGCTAACGCGTCTCTGGACTGGATCCATATAAATGTCCTGGCCGAGGTCAACCAACATTGTGTTAGAAAATTCTTTACGTTTTATTCAGAAACGAAAAAAAAATAATTAATTTATTGGAAAAAGATACAAGTTAATGAATTTTACCAACTACTGTTACTTATTACAAAGCAAATCAAACATGTGGCACAGAAAAGGGAGACTATTTTTGTTTGTAGAGCTCTCATGTTTCATTCCCTAAACTTAATCTGCATTTTGTAAGTGTGTATATAACACACACTATAGGCGTGTTTTTTTTTGGTTTAAGTGTTTAGTCACTTTAGCAAAATTTTTTATGGGATACGAAAAGTGGCGATAAATTGGTCAGTAATTAAAGTGAAGATAAAATCTTGGAATGCCTGGAAATTTTTAGCGCGAAATATAATGTCAATAAATTTTTTGCTTAAAGGTTGGTGGCACCTACGACAGCTTAAGACATGGACTCCATATACAATGATTATTTAATGGTTGTGTTCATTGTGTTTTCCTTTAGGGCCGCGTTTTTGCGGAAGAAGAAAGAACTTTTCAGTTAAAAACAAATAAAAATTGGTTAAAGCAGATCTTTAAATAAAATTATATAATTTTGAATTTAATTTGGTAATATTCGAACTAAATAATGATTATTTATCTGGTTTTTATTTGTTTGTAGTGGAAGGTGGGGTACAAGTTGACCAACTCGGCATATACAAATAGCCATACTTTGCAGACACATCCATACACTTATTTGAAACTTCGGCTTGGCATATAGTCAAGAATACCAACTTTTAAATAAAATAAAAAAGTGGATACGAAAGTGAATAAAGCGTTTTATTGGTTCTTTTCATTGTTGAGATACTAAAAATTACCAACAAAACACGACTTATATTATGTAGTTTTTAATTAATTAAAACTTTTCTGGGTAGGACTTCTAAAGAGTTTTAGAAATATGTATTATCTTTAGCAATCACAATAAAAAAAATTTATTTTGTAAGTCGATACAATCCTCTTCGAATCGGGATTAAAATCGTAAAAAAACTTGGCATGATGAATAAGGATAGAAAAACTTTTTAGAGATGAAGGGAACTTTAATTTGAATTCAAAACAATAGATTTAGAAAAGATTTTCTTGTATTTCGTAGTTGGTTTGGTGAGTTAAAATATAAAGTTATTTTAGCTGACCTTGGTGTTACATGCTCTGCTTCATTCCATGTGTAAGTATGTATCCCGGTTGGTTTAAATACAAAATGTCCTTAAGTTTCTCAGTGGTAGCTTGGTGTGATTTGTTGCTAGGACATCTGTGTCGTCTTGAGCCAAAATGATAAGAGCTTGTGTGAAATCTGAAATACCTGAATTTCAAAGTGTTGCCACAATGTTGCTAACGTAAAAAATAACACCAATCGGTTAATATTTTTTAAATCCCTGTTATGTGTAATATAAATTTTTTGAGCATTTCTTATTTTTTAACATAATTAGGCAATCTCCTTAATTTCGTCATTTCCGTATCGTCATTTCAGAGTTTTAGTTAGGAATATTTTGTTTAAAAATTCGTTTGAGCAAATTTTCCATTCAAACATTTTTTGTCATTCCCGTTGCGGAATTATGTCATTTCCGTAGCAATATTAAAATTAAATATCTAAGCTAGGCAATACGAATCTAGTTTTGTTCAGTTTGTATTAACGATTGAATGTATTACATCATCTTTACTAAAATCAAACTCGAGGAACGCAAGAATGGAGAAAATATAACTTAAAGCCTTACAAATATTTCTATCGAAAAACTGCAAGTTAAACAAAAATATTGTTTTTCTATGTCTGGTAATTTTTTTTTTCATTTATCGATAAAAAAATTGCCGGCGGCTACACTTCAACTCTTTTCACACCATTCGAACCGGCCATATGTATCTAAAGCTGACATATACATAATTCAAACAACATAAAAAATTCAAAAGATTCACTTTCTCAGCGGCATTTGGTCCCCTAAATTTATCAATGACATGTGTTTGTAAAATATTTCTTATACTCACGCGCCGGCCACCTGCCGTGGTGGTCTTTTTTTGGAAAGGTATTGTGCGCATAATGGTTAATGACTGCGGGACTTTTTAAGACCCCAGATTTCCATTCTCTAACAAGAAACACTCGAAATACATGGTTCCTGATCCGTGCCAGCATCATAATCCAATGGATAAATATTTCCCACAAAAGAACTGTTTTGTTGTAGTCAATGTATGTTTGGTTATTTAATGTGTAATTAATTAATATGAGTATTGTTAGTACGGTAACAATGATATCGAAGTTGATAAAATGCATTAGCGTTGATAAATTATCTGAATTTTTATACCGGGTGACCTTAAATCATCTTATTGAAAGACTCTGTAAATAATATGTTGAAAGCTGAACTGTCAGTTTCGTTTTGATATTTGTGAAGTAAATAAAGAAAGAATGTACGATGATTTTTTTGGACTCACTTTTGGAGCACTTTGGTAATCCATGTATCATTCAGGAAGAGCCACTCAAAATCTCCCCATGGTGCATCATTTTAGCTGAAGGTGTTATCGCACCTCATTCTTTTGAGAATGCCGTCAATAAGCAGGTTTAAATATGACTGTTAAGCGAAACAGAAAGTGATGAACAAGTTATTTACTGCCGAAAATTGAGGAATTGACACTGGAGGAACCGATGCTATTACAACACGGTGGTGCAATCGCACAATTTAATGGAGAAAGATAATGGAAAAAACCAAAAAAAACTAAACAATCATTTAAACGGAAGTTATAATTTTTAATTTTAGAGAAAAAGAGAAACGAGATTTTGTGAGTGTTTACGGGCCACCCTATGTTGACATCAAAAATTGGTGTTTTTTTAAACACAACAATCAAAATACACGTTTATCTCTTAGGTGCAATTTCTTGGATTTCTCAGTTTAAAACGCATTACAAGCTCGATTTGGGATAAATCAAATAGCTTAAAACTTTAGGATGATTTATAAATATATATAATAATTTCATTCCTTTAAAAATACCTCACTTGCATATATTGAATTATACATTTTCGTTGTTTTGTGTTTTCGAATCCTATAAAGATTATTTTGAGAGCTCCATGTTCTTAAAATCCATCCCTAAGATGAAATTCTTTGACTTTGTAACTTCCTAACACGACTCACTCATAGCGAAAAGAAGAAAAAGTACATCCCACTTCTGTTTTCATTGAAATACAAAAAGTTTGAATGTTTGTAGTCCTCTTATTAAGAATCCATTCAATGGTTATTGCCAGATCTTTAGCATCATTTTCTGATGGCAATTTCGATTTTGCAATAAAGGTATACAGTATACTCAATGATAAGGGTGAGGCGTGCATGGAGAATGAACCCCACTTTCAAGACATATCTTGCCTACAAAATACAATTTTACAACTTTCCAAATGCTTTGTTCACATCACGTAGACGTAGACGTTGTCGGCGTCGACTTCGACGGTCGATGATATTGTTTCCATTTTCTATTTAACTTTCTGTCTGAACAGTCGATACCTTGAAGTAGACATACATAGACTACAGGCTTCTGTTGTGTTGTGAGTTGTGATGACAATGAACTATCGCAAATTGTAATTGTCGACCAACAGTTCTGGGCTGGGTTGGGCTTATCGTTCGGTTTTGCTAAACCGTGAATCATTTAAAATGTTTGCCACTAAATGACAGCTCGGTCTGCGTGGCTTTCGCCATCACTATGAGAAGAAGTGAAGTCTTGAGAAAAGCGACTTTAATGAGATACTTTCCATCAGTTTTGACAAATGATGTGAGAAAATGTGTTTTTCACTTACCAGCAATCAACAAACCGTTATCGCGGTATGGTTGATGCGCAAAACAATTACCATTTTCTTTATCTCTCATAAATACGAGTTTGGATACATTTTTATTGTTTGGCGCACTCATTTGCATTCGTTTCGAGTGTTTCCATGTCCGTTGCGGTTGAATTTGCATTTGACATCAATCTTTCCAAAGCAATTTCTTTCTTCAATTTTATTTTCCATTGCTGTCGTTGTTTTTTTCCGTAGAAGTTGCTGGTGGTGTTGATGCTATACATAAATTCATTCCTTATTTGTTTTTAATATCGGAGCTTGAATCTTATGTCACCCTTGTTTCCCGTTCTCGATTAAACTTCCAATCAAATGACAAACAAATGTGCCAAAACACACACAAGATTGAACAGAATTTGGTTCTGGGATTTTATTGACATGATGATGAGCAGAAGCATTGTGGTACGAATTTTCATTTTCATTTTGGATTAGAACTAGAATTGAGGAGTCCTACTAGCTGAGTTGCTGTCACTTTTGTGATTCTGGTTCATTTCAGTCAAGGATGTTCAGTGAATAGCCACATTATACATCGACCCACATACAAGCAGACAGATAATGTAGTATGTAGCCGAGTCATTCTACGACGCACGTACCTATGAACAACAATGTGTATTGTGCATTTTTTAGGCAGGTTAGGTATCTTTGTATCTATGTATAATGAATATGAGTTATATGTTCTTGATGTGCCTTGTGCCGAAAATATGTAATATTTTTTCCTCTTCAATTATTTGAAAAACGTCAGTCAATCGTATGACGTTCTAGCTGCTATTAAAGTTAGAATATTCGGTCGTATACATATTTGTGGGATGTTTTTGAGAAGTGATGTTTAGCGTTGCCCATGTGTTTTTTTTTTTTTTTTGCAACAGCAAGCAGGAGATGCATGGAGAAATCGTGATTCCCTTTTCCTTTTGAAAATTAACTACATTTATGTTGTTACTTTTGACTAAAGGTATATACATACTTTGGATTACAGGTATATACTTTAAGCAAGTTATGCTTTCGTAAAAAGATATAACAATCGAACATGAACATAACATTACGGTGATTGAAAAGACGAAAAAATAAGGTCCCACAATTCTGATTTATGACCATCTGTCTGGATGTATCAATACTTCAGCATTAAAGGTTGGGCCGATTTTCTTCAAACTTGGTACAAACTCTTTTTATAGAAATATCCCCGGATTTTTTTTTTAATTTTTTGCCTAGGTATAAAAATAACGGTATAGATACCTACAATAAAAGCGTAACCAATAATTCAATTTTTTTTTTGAAAAAAATACTTTCAATTTCGATAAAATTTTAATTCATTGATTCGTTATCCTTCTTCTGATTTTTTTTTAGAATCAGCTAATTAACTGTAGGTACCTGCCATACAACCATTATTTACTACTGCAACTATCCTTTGCACCCATTTTAACTACATTTTTTATTCTTAATTTAAAAATAAAAAAAAATTAATATAAAAAAAAATGTTTTCCAAAAAACCGATAATTCTATTTTTCTCGAAAAAATTCAACAAATTTTGATAAAATTTCATGTCATTGAATTTTTCCGGCGAAGGTAATGTTTTTTACATTTTTTATTACATAAATATAATTTTTATTACATACCTACATACTTGTTTTAAAAATATTTTTTGGAAATTTTTTTTTTCATAACTTAAAAATCTTGTCAAATTAATTTTCTGTCGTCAACGCGAAAGTAACTATAAGAGCAAGTTTGTGTGACCTTGTCGTGCCCTTTATTTTAATTAGGTTCTTTTGGTATGTTTATTTTGAGGCAATTAAATAAGTGACATTTTTGCGATTTGAATAGATACTAAAAATTCCAAGGGTCTCTTTGCATATGTACATATATATCCATCATAAATATGTCTTAGAGTGGCAACGCTTAAGTTTATGTATCAGCACCATTATTGTTCAGACAGAAAGTTCTCTCTTAAAATAAAAATAGGATAAGTTTTGAAGCATTTGAATGAACATTTTGGGGAATAATAGTGAAATAGATGAATAAATTGTTGTTTTATTATATACAGTGCCCGAAATAAGTATAAAGACACATTATATGTTTCAATGTTCTATTAAATTCAACAGCATAATGATGCAAATTAAGAAAATATTTTGGAGGGAAAAAAGAGTCTACTTAATTCAGTAAATAAGAAAAAAAATATAAGACAATTCATCATCACCGTATGGCTAGATTCTATCGTGTCTTAAAACAGTGTCTTTAAACTTATTTCGCACGTTATCAGTGCAAAATCCATTTCAAATAAAAAATCACTTTTGTTTCTAAGTTGCTTTTCGGGGGTAACTGTGCTAGTTTTTTTACTTGCTATTATTTTTATTTTACGGAGAAAATATTTAATTTTGTTTTTCGTGAACATTATGATAACATAATTTTAGGCCATAAGTCTCCATATAAAATTGAAAAGTGTGAGGATGAACTGTCTCTATAATTATTTCGGGCACTGTACATATACCACAATGACAGGGTAGGTATTATAACTGAAAATTCCAATTGTTTTGAAATTCATGAAAATGACATACATACATACATACATATTGTACATTATGCTTATAATAACGATATGAGGGTAAAGTAAACTTATATCTTATTACAAACAAATATATTATGATAATGAGTTTGGTTAACTTTGAATGGAGAGTGGATATATAAAGGATGAGCCTGCTTTGAAATGATTGTATACATATAATTAAGATTGAAAGAGACGTGGATAAATAGAGGAAAACGTTTTTTATAAATAAATAACAAGCTATATATGTATTTAAATATGTATGCAGATATATAATTATAATAAGAAGAAAAGCCACGACAACGAAACATTTCTCTCGAAATCCCTTCTCCACATTACCTCGCACCAATATAAAAACAATAGACATTTTTAAATAGACTTCCCTTATTATTTTTAGTTTCACAAAACGTTGCATAAGTGACAAGAAAAAAACACATAATTTAAAGTATATGCGGCTTCAAGAATTTTTTTCAAGGAATACGTTTCCGTAGTTCAATCTTTATTTCATCCAATGTTATTAGAATTGTATATTGGCTCTGATGCTTAAAATTAAATAAGTACTTTAACACATTTATAACAGTTGTTAGGTTAGTAGTTTAATCTCCAAGAATTTTGATATGAAGGGGATTCGTTATTGAATTTATTAAATGTTATGTTAAGTGACTAATTTCTTCTTTGAAATAAAAACACTTTCGATTAAATTTAAACTCAACTTTAATACAAATATAGGTTATTATATAATAGAACACTTAAAGTCGACTGACTGAATACACTAGACTAGCTTACCAAACTTAACTTAACTTAACGAACTTGGGTAACTATAATAAAAGTTCTCTCCAGTTTTATCTTCCTAGAAAGATAATATTGGAAAGAGAAGCTTTTAAAATTAGAAAAAATGCACTCTTGATGTTTGCTCTGCAAACTACAAGAAGTGTAATGAAAACAAAGAATCTCAAGTACTATAGATAGAGGTTACGGACCAGGGGTACAAAGCAAGCATTTCATTGTATAACAATATATGAAATCCGAGATGAAATCGATACAATCACCAGTGTTCTGAATTTCGTTTGAATACTAAATTCTATCGTTTTTAAATGCCCGGTGTTCTAAATATGAAATTCAAATCGTTTGGATTTTGTTTTGTTTTGCGAATTCAAGTTCGGAAAATCTTAGAAATTTGTTTATTGACTGTCAAATTTATTCATGAAAACTTTGTATTATTTTTGCGAAATGTAGAACACATATTTTAAATCTGTACGAAAATCAATTCGTTTACGAATTCAATTCCGAACGAAAATCAGAACAGACCAAAATATTTATTCATTTCTATATTTTATATAGAAAACTGGTTTATAAAAATGTTTTTTTTTTTATTTTAATAAAATAAACTACAAATTAATTTTTAAAAAATAACAATAAATACAACTAGAAGATTTGCGAAACGTAAATATAATATAATACTTACATAATGAAAATGTTTCTTCATGTTTATTCTCATTTTTTAAAGAGATACTCTTGTTTAATTATTTCATAGTGATACAAAATTTTACTTTAAGCACTTTTCATTTACCAAATTATGTAATCTTGGGGGACTTATCACTTCCTTTTAAGATGCAATTTTAATCCCTGAAACATTTTTTTACGTATAAACCCCTCAATATAGTCAGTGGTAATAAAATGTTGACTTATTTACCACTACGACACGGACGGCATGGCTTGGCTGAGTAGAATAATTAATCCAACAAATTAGAAAAGAACTTCATTGTTTACTTCTTCAGTGTGAGTGATTATCGTTTTGCAAAAAGCAATCAACAATATGGTTTAACTGTGAATGTAATCAAGTTTTAGTTCACTTGATTGCTTCCTTGAAATTGACAGCTCTATTCATTTAAAAATTTATTTAAACGTTTTTTCCTTAGAAATTCCATCACGGTTCGTGTAAGAATTCTTTGAACTCTTGTTTATTAGATTATTTGTTACCATACACCGCAGCCAGAACCACATCCAGTAACAATAAATTTGCTTTAAACAGCATAATAGGTTCTATTTTGTATTGTTTCCATAACATACGTATAACTTCTGTATTCGTAAATACAAATATATTTATCTCTACACGTAGATCAAGAAGTTAGGTAAATCAAGTATCGTGCTTTGAATTCTCAAAATATCGTGGAAGTTCAATTTTAAGCGAAATAACTACCGAAATAAATTGTAAGTTGTGGATTTTAATAGAATTTCTAGAATGTGGTAGCTGGTAGACATAACATTTAAGAAATAAAAAAGTATGTATTAATAAACAAGTATTTTTTTTGTTACAATATCTATGAGTGCAACTTAGTTTATGATTGCAATCAACAAAAAGAAAAGGAACAAAGGAAGACATCCTTTTATAGATGTGGTGCTTAATTTCAAAAATACACCTAATACATTTGAATGGTTCCTTAAAAGTAACACGTCCACTACGTTATGTTGATAAACCTCAATATTATGTGCAGAGCCAATTAAGAACCTATCGAACACATCAAGAAACTATCTTTGATCTTTTCGTTCTATATTTGATAGCTAAACAACAAAAAGTATTTTTTTCATTGTGAGTTGCTTTTCAAATTGCTGGCAGATTATCTTCTTCTTTCCATGAGTTGTATAGATGATAGATTTTTTATTCAGTGATTCAAAAATTTTGGTTCATACATTTTTTGTTTTATAGGAATAAATTTTGAGGCTTGAAAAATAATGTCGTCCGCCCGAGTTGTATTATAAGTGTATATGTAAGAATACTTTCTTAAATTTTGTACTTCTCCTATTTTAACTTTTATTAAACTTTGGAGGAAATTTCGCGAGTGGAAAAATTATTTTCGAGAACAGCCCCGTATTTCGCCACGAAAACCTCAGCTACAAAGATTGATAAAAATAGTTCTGCAGATACGGTCAGAAAGTCTGATTAATTTTTTCACAAATCCCTTTTGTGAAATTACATTCCTATCTAACTTAATCATAAATAAAAACACAGTGTTATATTTTTTAAGTGCTATGAAATGAATTCAAACATTACGTAAAGTAATCATAAACTTTTTTTTTTATTTAATTTATAACCTCATAAAATTTAAGTAAAAACAACATCCGTCCATTCGCATTTCATAACAACAATACAAAAAAAAACGAAAAACATTTTTGATGAATTATATGACTAAATTGATGATAGCTTTTGTCCGGTTGTCACCGTCAGATAGTCATGTTATGTCAGAGGGATGCCTGAAATGGTGAGCGCAGAACACACATCCCCTTCTCTAAGCTCGATGGCAACCGAACATTGAAGATTTATCACGTCTCTATAGTGTTTTAATGGCATTGGGAACATTAAATAGACAAATATCACCCAAGTGTATATGAAGTGGAACATGATTTGGATGTTCTTGTATATCTAGCCCCTGATGTTGTAGCTCGCTCTCGTAAGCCGTGCTATTGTGTCAAAGTGCGGACATTCTAATAGGTTACATGAAAGCGCGCACCAAGGGAGGGCTATTTTTAGGCCACCTACACGTCGTCCTCCCTAGATACTCATCAACTTCATCGTTGTTGCGATTTGGTGAACATTTTGGGACGATGTTCTCCCGTGACAGGGAACGATGATGATGGAAAACTTTACAACTGTCATAGCATGGCATTTTTGAATGGCAATGTAAACAGGTGGACGGTTGGAGCATTGAAGTGCTTTCGGAAGAGAAATAGACGGTATAAGTGGAATGTAGGGTAGGTGGTTTGTGGCAAAATGAAAAATGTTATATCACGGTTTATTAACAATTATTTTTTGAGACATTTTCGCTTCATTCAACTTATTTCATCAATTTTGTGGGTTCCAGTTCAGCTGGGAAAGGATATCGAGATAATAAATGTCAATTAGGGGTCTTTAGTTGAATGGTTTTTCTTTGAGTTCGACATGCGGTCTGGTTCAAATACAATTAATTGGTTGCCATCAGATACAAATTACTGGACGGTTTTTGTTTTAATGAGGAATAACAACTTGAAACGAGGAAGTTGACTCCAAATTATTTAAATACAAATAAAACTAATTTTAAGCTTCACTCGAGAAGAGGGAAATGAACTCATTATTTATTTTTAGAAAATATACTGGTTGGTCCTTATATTTGTTTTTGGAGAAAAATATTTTTCTGGGACGTTTCTGCAATTTATATTTTTTTTCAGAAAAGTGATGATACTTCAATTTAATTACTTGATGACTTAAAAACTAGTTTGCATTCGTTTGTTAAATCATTGACATTGTAAGAGCTGCTTCAGTAGTCCTCTTAGAGAAACATCATCAGATTGAACGCTGTTTTGATTAAGTTTTTCCTTTTTCCTGCAGAAATTCACAAATAAAGAAAAGGATTCCTCAATGTTGTTATTCTCGCGAAAAGTAAAATTATTCGTTAATTTTGCAGAAGGAGTTTATGCCATTTAAGTTCTCTATAATATTCAAACTTTCAGGATATTTGAAAGAAATGCTTGTGCGAGTTGTAAAGAAACATTCTAATCCGGTTTATCATAGAAATAACGATTGTAAGGATTTACCAACAAAGCTGTTAGAATAAAAGTTTGTGTATGATATTCCCCTTCAGGCATTTTGTATCAGCATTTGATTAAGTTAAGCACCAGGGATTTAAATGGAAATAGAATTTCAAAAGTTGTTCCTCCTTTTCAACCATAGAGTGTGTAAACTGATATGTTAAATGTCAATGAATATATTAGATTGAAGTTACTGCTTTAGAATAACTGTCACATAAAAACTTATGTTCGAAAGATTTGAGCAAACTTGTTTCAACATTATCAAAAAAGATTCGAAGATGACTTAAATCAAAATTTATTTTTTATAAGAATATAACGTTGAGAGAGCACCCAAAAATTAATATTTGTATACCCAGAGTTATAAAATGTTTAAACAATTTTAAAATAAAACTTCAAAATGGAATTAACATATAATTATTATATTAAACACATACACCCTTATTACGGTTGTCAAAGATCAATTGTTTGATAAACGATAACATTTATCAAACAAACAAAATTTCGGTATTATGGTTGTTGTTTGATAAATTTTTGATCTATTGTGAATGATTAACGAAATTCTTTTATGAACGGTCATTTTGTTCGACGTTTCAGTTTTCTATTCTTTTCATTTGTGTTTGTACTGCGTTTTTTTTATTGTTTTATTTTCGAGTAAATAAGGTAAATGTCACTTGTCTTTTTTATTATTATTATGTATTTGTGTTGTAAAAAAGTGAAATAAAAAAGTGATAAGACATTTTGTGGAAATAATGGAACACGGATTAAGAAAAATGTGCATTATGTAGGTACAATGTACGTACATACATGTACCTCCTATTTGCACACCAAACAACAAAAAGAAAAACAGCCAGTGCAAGTGAATTTTAATAAAAATATGTTAACCAAACAATAATAATTGTATATTGTATAAATATATATAAAAGTGAACAATACACTGCGTTTTCTTACAAAAATAAACGAATTAGTTCTTGCAAAATAATTTATCAACAGCGAATTTGCGTTTGATTGAAAATTTGATAAACACCAATATTTTTGACAACGTTAATACCAAGTTAGTCAATAAAACTATTCACAATAGATCTCAAATCTGAGTAGCACTAACAGTTTATCAAAAATTTTGATAATTGACAACGATATAATACCGATGGATCAATTTTGTTGACTAGCATCAATTATCGTATTGAAATTTGACAATCGTAATAGGGGCCATATTATGAGCTTTCTATTTTTTTGATTTTTAATAACTTTATAGGTCCCAAAAATATTAAAGTACCTGCAGTGGGAAATTTTCAAGAAAATCATTGTTCTCAAATTTATGAATTTATCTACTAATATACCTATAATAAATACATTGAACCTTTGTTTTTTTAAGCTTTGAAAATGAAAATACAATTAGATTTATTTCTAATGGTTCATTATAGGTTTTATACAGCCATATTTTCTTGTTGTATTATGTTGTTTGTTTGTTGTATTATATGTGAAATGATCTTTTTTTAACATCGTAGGTACGCCTTCGATTCAAATTTCCATGTTAAAAGATTGCATAAGTCTTAAATGTAGATACGCTTAAAAACATTCTAATATAGAAACGTGACGAAATTCTATATAAAATATTGCTGTTACACTGAAATTCAATTAGATTATCATATTCCTGTCCTGTCATGTTTGTTCTACATCTTTTATTTATTCATCCTGATATGATCAGTGATATGAAATTCAAACAAAGGGAAATTATATCTGGAATAACTGCGTTTAAAATGCACCTGCATACTTGCCTTAAACATACATGCAAATAATGGAAATAATATACAAGCCTGAAAGCTGATAAGTAAACATCCGATAATCCAGCTATTGTTTACAATTCAATCAATAAAGTAATATTATATTATATTTGCATTCAAATTATGAACGCATGTACATATATCCGCACTGCAAAATGCATCATACATGGAAATATACAAACCAACCACATCAATTAAAAATTAAATACTGTGATTAAAAAATAAAACATTAAAGAGGAAGCTTTTATTATTATAGCCTGATATTAACATAATCATAAAAGTTTATATAAAATTACAGTTTCAGTTAATAATGTTTTAAATTAATTAAGTAAAATTAAATAATATTCCACAGTTTTTACTCTTAAATGCATTTATGTTCGTCAAAAAGTTAATTCGGACCGTGGAATATATTAAATACAAATGATCATTCTATACATTTTAAATAACGGTCAACCATATCTGTTAAAATAGGAATCTTATTAAAATTCATAGAATGAAAGAAAATTACCTTAATGTCTGTATCGTAGGTCGATATATTGATGTCAAGCCTAATGAATATATTAGAATGATGTGATGCCCGACAAAAGTATTGTAAGTTGTCTTCCTTCAACAAATTTTAGGTACCTGCTGCGTCTTTCTACATATTATATTCAATCGATTGTTTTGACATTTTCTTAACACTAATCTTTTCATATAAACTGATACATAGGTGATCAGGTCGAAGTCGTTGTCACTGTTGATGATAACATCAGCAACACCTTATTGTATCACCTTTTTCAAATAACGTCGATATTCAAATGCAGATGTGATAAATCAATCGCTAATGAAGACGCCTGATGGTTGTGTTCTCAGATTAGCCTTTTGCTGTGATACTGATATTTTAAAAAACATCGATACGAAGGTGTTATATATTGAATATTTTTGACAGGAACATATTGAAATCTCTTTTGATGCATAGTGAGCATTTTGGCAACATTGCAACTATATACCTGATGCAATTGGACGTATCAGTTATAAAACTTCATTCATGAAGTTAGTCCTGAACTAAGTGCACATCACACAACTCCCAGAAGTTTTATTATAGAGATTCCTCACAAGCGTCAAGGGTTTTATAGAAACTTGAAGTAATGTTACTGCATCAGCCACTTCACATGTCAAGGTGGAAACATTAAATCTGATGGTCTTATACGATTTTTCAGATATTAGAATATTTCTTTTTTATTGACTTTCTGGGCTTTCAACACTCAATACAAGTGTACATGGCGTCTGTTCCTTTACACACGTTGCAACGATAAAGTTTTTTTTTTTGAAAAGAAACATATTTTGAAGTAAAAACCCTTTTAAATGAGGTTTTAGGTGAATATTTAATGAATTATAAACAACATATTTATAAGCTTTATAATGTTTTTAATAGTTTGTTGATTTAAAATGTGAAGACCACCGGCAGTTACGGAGGATAAAAAGGTATTATTTAGATGTGGAATATATGTATAAAAAGGTAGTTTGAGTTGAATTGAAGAAAGTTTTAACTGGAAAAGTTGTAAGACAAAAGGAATTTCGATTAAATAAGTTTAGTTTAAATAAAACAAAAATTGTTAAATAAAATTAACAGTTAAGAGAACAAAAACAAATATAAACATTTATCCAAAATAATAGCAAAAGTTAAATGAGGTTTTTTTAGAAAGGTAATTATGTGTGTTCATATGTGAAGGGTCCAGGGAAAAACGGCACAAGCCCACTAAAAAATGATTTCGAGAAAAATTAATTTTAAAGTTAATTTACATAATGCCTGCTATATTGTTTATAGCTATTTGTTTCATTTGACCTAAAGCCCATTCAACAATAGCTTACATATAGTAACAAAAAAGGTCACCAACATCTTAAGATATAATGCCTGCTATATTTAAAGAAAAATTAAAAATTGGCAGAAACAGTTTCGTTGCAAATGATGTTTTAAGATCCAAAACATTATATTGTGACCCACATTATGATTAGCGAATTGAACTTATTAGCGAATTCGAATGTTTAAGCGAACTTCAGTTGCGACGGTATTATAGAATCATTAGCGAGCTTGTGTATTCGCTAACCCGAAAGTGCTGCCAAAAGTTATTGAATCGGAAACGTCAAATCGTAGGGATATTTTTTTGCAACAAGTAGTAAAATTCGGGAGCAATATCGACTTATTTTTCGAAGAAAATGGTGGTGAACAAATTGGGTTGCTAATATAAACATATGAGAAGAATGAGAAGATGTAGGTGTTCGAGATAGTTTTAAAACCTTTGGAAATACCATAAAATTTGTAAGTGGTTTACCATTGTTTCAATATTTGGAAGGAGGCATTCATGTTTTTCTTTTTTAGGTTTATTTTCGTTGAACTACGATGCATTTATGTTTATTCTTAACAAAATAAGTGAATTTTTCCAATCAACATACAGCCTCACAGTTCTGCCTATCATAAAATTAGTTTGTATACTCTGCGATTTTTGGGAAGTGGTAGCAACGAAAATTGTGCAATCGCGAAAAAAACAAAACAACTCATTGAACACTAAAATCAATAAACAAAACCAGTTTGAGAATGGCAAGAGGTCATAAGAGGGGAAACGAAGATTTCGAAAAGGAAAGAAAGTAAAACGAAAAAAAATCAACAAAAAATAAAGAAGAAAAAAAAAGAAAAGAAAGCAACAAATATTTCATAATCGGAAATAAATATGAAAGAAACATTTTTGCATCTTTGGTATCTTCTGACGAAAAGTACACAATTCATTTGCATGAACCTATTTTTCTTCATTGTACGGCAAGTCCATACCTGTACATATGTGCTTTATACACATTTTTTGTTTTTCTAGTTTTTCAAATAAACATTAAAAAGTGGTTGAGAAATGCTTTAAAAGTGAGTTAATTTTTTGTTCGCTAAGTTATCACTGAAAATTTTGATTCGCCTAAATTTGACATATTTTGCGACTGTATTAACGAATCTTCGCTAATCTTAATCGCTCGAAAATCAGACTCGCAATATTTTTGACATTTAATGTGAACTTAAATTAAGCGAATCGCTAATCTTAATAGTCGAATTCTCAAACTTTAAAGTTCGAATCGCTAATCATAATGTGGCCCTATAAAGTACACACAATATGGGCAACAAGATATCATCATTAGTTTAATTTTGGGAAAAAGTGGACTTCTGCCGTTTTTCCCCTGGACTTGGATCCTTCATCTATAAACACATATGTACATGTTTTCTAGGAATTTGAATTAAGCGCTGCATATATTTGATATTATACTCTCTCCAACAAAAAATTGTCTATCAATGGTTCCTCTCATAAAACTCAATACAAACTACGATACCTGCTACTTGAATAGTTATGGCTATAGCTCTTAATATTTAAAAGTTAATGTTTTGTCGTAATTTTCAAATTTACGAACTTCCCTCCCGACAAGCCAACCATATAGCGGGCGGCGAATTGTTTGTTTAACTCAATAACTAGATATTGATTGGATTTAAAAATAAGTATTTACAGAGAAAAGTGTGTTACCATTATCTGTTTTACAGTGGAAGGAACTTTCCAGTTTTGCTTTTTTAATCCCACAAGGTCATTTTGATTTCTATGCACGCCTATAATTTGATCTACGGGAATGATTTCGTGCTGCTTGTGTTTTTCGACCATTATTTCACATAATGTTCTCTATTTCTGCGTTAAAATTCTTGTATAGTGCTATTTCTGTGCTATCTTATCTCTATAACCTGTTTTCATATAGCATTTCACTTCTAAATGTTTAAAAAGACTTATGGTGGAACTCCAGATGCTCTATTTGAAAAAAATTGCATTTAACTGAAGTGGGTCACCAAAAACAGAAAAGCATATGGCATGGTTTTTAAAAACCTAAAAGTCACTAATCAATTTTTTTATAAAAGGAACTTTATTAAATAGAAAGTAATAATTGTTTCCGATTGACCTAGGAAACCAATTGAAGCAAAACACTCATCAACATAATTATTTTAAATTATACCATCACTATATATAATTTATTGCCCGAAAAATCTCTTCACATAATTTTTATTTTCTTTATTTTTCTTCAACCCACATTCTGCATAGAAATAAATAAAGAAAACAATAAAATAAAGCGGGGAACTATCACTTCATAAAAATTGGAAACAAGGTCATAAAAATAAATATAAAAAAAAAACATGCCACCCGTCCCAACTATAACAAATATTGTGGTTGCAGGCGGTTTTTTAATTTTACTGTTCGAAATCTCAAATTACCCAAATTGCCCAACACACCACACCAATTGACTCACTAAATCTGAAAAGCCCAATTCACTTTTAAAATCAAGAGGGAGCGAAGTGCGATCTCTGTCCCAACCCAACCAACTCCATAGAATACCCAAGCACATTATAATGATGATCTGATCACGGAACATTAAAAAAAAGAACAACAAAAAGTTATTGAGTAAATTATTTATCATATTCAAATTGCACTTAGAACAATATAATAATTCGAGGCAAAGGCGTAGGTGTATTTTGTTAGGCGAAAAGTAAAAAGCGAACACAGAGCAAAATATCCCATCTACTTTAGCTACATATATGCTGCACGAACTATTCCATTTTCATTTCCGTGTCAATGATACTCTTGGGGGATAAACTGCGAACCAACGAAATAGACCACCTAATCCATTCCCGAAACACCAAACCTCTATTTTTTCCGGCTTATGATAGATGATGCTTCTAATTGTTTCACATGCCACAACAACAATAGAACCACAACAAGGTAAACTTTAATTGGAATTAATGGATCCTGTTTAGATATCTGAAGTAAGTGCGAAATTATTAATTTTTTTGTTACACAAAACACAGAAACATTTTAAAATTGAGTATAGATACCACAGCAGGGATTAGTCTTCAGACAGTTTGTTTAGATTTAGCTATTTTAATATATATGATTTACGATCTACGAATAATATCGCTCGTGCTTCTATGCTGTTGGAAGCGGCCTAAATAGTGAATTTCCGCTTCTATTTTTGAGGAACCTATATACATATACACATATCTAAACTTAGCTATATCCACGAGCATAAAAAAAAGCTTGCGTTGGGTTGCACCAATTAAAATGATAAGTTTAATTCAAACTGAAATGCAATATTTTAAAGAGTAAACATTTTAGATGTAGTTGTCTTTGATTCGAACAGTGTGTGATGTGTGACTTTTATTTATGTACCGATAAAAAACTTTTAGTTGAAAATGTGTAATAATTTTAATTTGTTTAAGTTTAATTTGATCTCAGTAAACATCACTTGTAAGTATAGAATTTTCTTTGCATTTGTTAAATCAGGGTGCAAAAATGAATTTTAAGTATCTAAGTAACATAAATTGTACCAGATTGTTTTTTTTTTTTAATTAAATTTATAAGTTACTTAGCTGTTACTTTCAGTTCAGATCATTTATAATTCAACTGTGGATCTAATTTTGGTCCTTAGTTGCTCCGATTGTTCAATAAGAATATTGTTAAATAATAATTTATCCTCACAGTTGAAACTAAATGGTAACGCCAGCACTTTAATTTGTTTTAATTTAAATTGTAAAGTAGCTGCCCAAATTGTGAAAAGATGTTTAGGTCTAATACCGAAATTTTCACTGTCAAATATTTTGAAGAATATTGAGAAGAATTCTTGGTATATGTTCCATACTTCAAATGTCAAAAACATGATATGATAGAAATATATTATAAAATTGGTTTGTGTTAATTAAAATGAATCAAATAAAATTTGAACTTCTACATAAATATCTTTTCATTTACCTATTTTATCTTAATCAAAACAACCTGTATCAAAAAACAAATAATCAAAGTCTCAACTCTCAAATATTCACATATTATTCCCCTTGATTTTATTCCACTCCAAAGCAAGTAAAATAAAAAAGTTTTTACAAATAAATTGAATTGTTTTGCCTTCAAATATTTTTCCCTTTATCCGTACCATATGCTACATCCATTCAAACCTTTTTGAAAAATTCAACTTCGCAGTGATAAAATAATTGCATTAATATAAATTTAAAATTCCAAAATATGATTGTTCTAGATTAAGGCCAAAGATAAATCTGTATTATTTATGCAAATTTAATGATGATAAACTGTTACTTTGGTTGAAGCGACAATTCCTATCATTTATATGACATTAAAAAAAAAAACAGTTAACTGCAACTCACGAAACAAATATTCCGCCATATGTCACCACAATTACAAGGCTCTTTTTCTATTGCAGAAGATTCCTTTGAACTTCTACAGCATGGTTGGGTTTATATAATGCTTTCCTTCTTACCCCTCCATCTGTGAAAGGTATACAGAAGCTCTATAGTGAGTGTAGTTAAAAATTAGCTATTCACACTTTCCGCATAATAATACTGCGCGCTGCAATGCAAAGTATTTTTATCCTGCCTCATTCATATCCCACATCAGAGGAACGAAAGCACTCCAGTTCCTCGCCTTCGCCCCATCAGCTCCTGATGTTGCATGTGATTTTACCATTACTCAACTGGAAAATGGTATTCATACCACGTTTTTAACGGTATCTAACTGCTGTTGCTTCTGTGCTGTATAAGTGCTGTTAAGTTAAAGTCAATAAAGGGTCTATACCTACATACTCGTTTTCATACACAACACCATACAATACATGTGCCATAACCATAAATTAATGAGTGGCATTTTAAATATCTTCTTTCCACTTGGGAGAAGCAAAAAGAACACACAAATCAGGACAAGGTCAGGACATTATTTTATATTCTTGATTCTTCTATACACATATAATATGCACACAACAATTTTTGATCGAAAAGCACTCGGATGTGTGACAAGTCTCTAATGGCCCTTGCCTCCCTTTTTCTTGTTAACATAGTTTATTACCCCTATCATCGGTCTTTCCGCCTTTTGGAGTGCGACATGGTTGGAAGTCAGAACAAGAGCCACGAGCTATACGACGAACCCCCCACTTAAACTCTTTTTTCACAACAGTGAAGATTTCTAACATTTTTATTTTATCACTTTTTATTTAAAAACACATTTTTATTTCCTCTTAATTTTTTTGCAGAAGCAACTCATTCTGGAATAGAATATGGGGAACTCCGGATACACATGCATACGGCGCGGCGGACGTTCTGTTGGATGAACATCATATTGTTGGTGAGTACACTAAGTACCTCTATACCATGCCACCTAACCTAAAACCTCCTTTGGCTGAATCTGAAGTGAGCCGAATTCCTTAAGGGGGGTCACACAATGGTGACAGAGTACAGAGGGCAATATTAGAAATGCAGGAGTCTATGATAAAACAATGTTGCCAACTATAGTTGTCGGCAGTTTGGCACATAAACATATTTAGATAAATTATGTAATACAATTATGGAAATTTTGTGCATAGATCGTCGAAGTAAACAAGGGTCAATTGCCGAAAGAAGATCAGGCGGGAAAACAGAGTGTTTCAAGCAACACATATATAGACATCCTTTTCCCTTAGCCAAAAAAAATATTTTAATGTTTTTAAACATCCTGAAGTCTGGCTTTACTTTGCATTTACAAACGCATTTGAATGTGGTGTATTCATCAGATTCAGAGATCTTGTTCCAAGGAGTATGTTTAATACGGCAGACTTTAAATTGTGCCGGCAAAAAGGGCTTATACCTATTATGTGACTGGCTAAAGAAATCTGTCGAACCAATTTAATAAAAATTAATTAATGAAGTCAATTTCAAATAAATCGATAAATATAAAAATAAAAAAGATGAAAATTTTTATTTTCTACAAATTTGTGTTCGGCGCATGTTTTTTGTCAGATTAGCAGTTTTCGAGATAATTATAGGTACAAACTCTCTTCAAAATTTCGGGCCTTAGTCCGTTTTCCTGGACTAATCGGATGCATTCAAGTTCCATTCTAACTTACTTTTCATCCATGCTCGCAAATGTTATGTTAAAGGTTCGTTTTCCAGTTTGTGAAATCGTATATTTATGCACCTATTTTCCTTTGTGGAGTCGGAAGAAGTTTGAAAATCCAGTTTACCCAAATATAAAAAACGTTTTATATCAAGAAGAAAATAAAGGTATTTTTTATAGGTATGTATTCACAAAGCCTCCGCAAATCATAATGTTGTAATAAAAAAAATTAAATTAGGATAATAGCCAAAATGTATCTTTTGAAACTACAACTTCTACTACTCTTTGCTCTGTGCTGTTTTCGTGTGATGCCTTGAGCCTTGGCAATGTTTGGCTTTACTATAAGAACTGGTCATGTGCATCTAATGCGCTTACTATACCTTCAATTCTACAGCTATCTACATTGCAAAGCAAGAGATTGACATACTTTCACATTTTTAAAAAAAATTAAGTGAAAAGATTTTCTTTCCTTAGGAATGCATTTGAAGAAAAAGATTTGCTCATTTTGCCGCGAAAAAAATTAAAAGTTTTTTTTTTTTTTTTTTTTGTTCGTTAAAGACTTAAAGAATAGGTTGAAGTCTAACGACCGCAAACAAGCATAAAACTGGTTCATGGGCGGATAATGAGAGATTGTTTTATTGCTCGAATCATTGTTTTGTCAGCTGAGGCTGAAACTTAAGATTGGAAATATACTCGTATAGTGAGTTGAGCACCACAGCAACTGATACCTACAACTCGTAGATACTTTAAGCATCTATGATAATTTATCTTCTTCTTGATCAGAAATTAATCACACCAAATTGTGTGGCATACACAGAAGGAGATTTTATTGTCATCCGTGTCGGTCAACGGACGGGCATCTGGATGTCTCTCGGTTTGGTTTTGATGCTGAAATGACTGATGAATGCACAAGGGTATATAAGTAGAGATGTAGGTTTAATGCTTAATGGACAGTTTGGCAGTTTGGACAGAATTTCATGGATACTTATGGGCTCTAAGTGGGGATTACGAGCTTGTTATAGTGAGGTTTCCGGTATGGGGTAATAGAATTTTAGTGTTTTCTCTTTTAAAAGTGAATTTCGTAAATTTCACAATTGAAATGGAAGGTTATTCAAATTTTTGTTTTTATTGTCTGAGAGACAAAGAGTTGCTACAAGGGTTATAAAAAGAATTTATACCTAAGGTTTCTTTCTTTGTTTCACATAAACTGGTTTCTATATTCACACGCAGTTCTACCTAAAAAATGATGAAAGCGGTGAAACATGAAAGCGGTCCAAACAAAAAAATCTAGAAAGAGGCGAGGTTTAAGTATTATTTTTTTTCAAATTCTTTCGGTTTTCATGTGATCCTGTGGTAATTTTTTTTATTGGTGTCAAGCTGATAAACCTTATCAATTTTATTGGAAACAGTTTATTTAATTTTTTTTATCCTATCAAACCTGATTTTTATACGATCAAAAAGGTGAATAAGACATTTCCCCATTTGTCGTTTTAATGAAGGAGCACCTGGTGTTTGGGATCATCATAAAAAGAAGTCCTTTTATCTTTAATGACCAATTAAAAAAAAAATTGATTGAGCGTTCTTAGATAATTGTTAAGGTATTGACAAGCATCCTGCATTATTTGAGACTGTTTAATAAAGTCCCTATTCTCATTCAATTCATATAGCCTATAAGCTATAACACACACAATTACTTATATGAGTGGTTTCATTTTCTATTGGAAAGGAAATAATTTTGTGAAATCTGGAATTTCATAAGTAATAACGTCAACTATTTTTCTCATATTCAAAAAGTGCATAATTAATTTGTTTGTACTGTGATTCGGCATTGACGTTGCTACTGGTATACTGGCAATTTACACATGTATACCTATTTCAACTACATATACCAAAATAAAAACAAGACAAAGAACTTTTAACTGTCATTAATCTCTTTTTGGAAAATGTTCATGCTCCCAATGATTGGGTGTTAAGATGATCACCAAACTTTAAGCATCTTCTTACGAACAGCCTGATCAGCCTCTTTTGTTCTTTTTTAAAAAATATTTATATAATGATCTTAATAGTTCTTTAACCAAGATAACAATATAGTAAGCTCATTTTTCATTCTCTTAATTATAAGTATTTCACAAAAGACTCCCCATGTCTTTTAATTTATATCTTTCGTAGTTCTTTCCAACTGTATCCAGGTATAGTTAAAGACCATATTAAGGTATAGCAAGGTGTTGTTTTGGCGCCAGACATTTGTACAGAAGCAACCTTTATCAGAATGTTTTGTTTGAATAAATTTTTTATTATTTATTCAACTTGTGTGTAGATTTAGGTATAGTTTTGTATAATAATTCTTCCCATGTTTTCAATTCAATAAATCATGTCAGTTACTCATTTTAGAAAATGATAAGACACCTCTTTACATCTTGTTGACATACTAACAATCATAATTTAATCAGAATATAATTTTTCCTGACAAACTGACACTTGATTCCATCACACCCATAATAAGCAGAAGCAATTTTACGAGGGTATTTATCTTTTCCTTACATGGTTATGCAGCACCCAACCCAAGTTGAACAAAGTGCGCAATCAACTGGAATCAACCGTGTGTGACCAATTGTCAGTGTGATAACATGATAATGAAGTAACCTCCCCTCACTCTCGGTAATCATATGTATGAAATTGACAATCACTCTCAATTTTAGGAAAACACAACTTATATAATTGAATAAAACACTTTTTAAACGCAATGAGTAGGTATCTCTGGTATAAAAGCGTTGAAGTCTATTGTGAATGCCTGCACAAAATTTACAAAACCTACATGCGTATTGTCACGATTGGAATTCGAAATTATTTATTTGTTTGTCAACGGATGACACTTGAGTGTCTGGAATGTCGTTCAATGCCTCTGTCAATTTTTTCGAAGAGGGTACACTCGAGTACCGAGTAGGTACCCAGTTTCTTTTTTTCTGTGTCGATTTGAAATGCGACTGACAAATTGAAATTCCTTATTTCGTTTTGCATTACTACCCTTGCTCTGAATTTCGTTTTCGAAAGCAATTTTTTCGTTATTAAAAAGGGGGTGTTCATATTTAAGTGTCGTTTTAAATTTTTGCGATTGAATTCGTTTCGATTTGGTTTAGCGCATTGAAATACGGAAACGGTACCAGTCAGATTTCTTTATTAAAACTTAGTTTTATTACAATAACTGGGAATTGTTCGATTTTAAAAACGCAAATAAAAAAAAAAAAAAACACAGTGGCGGATTTGTCTAAAATTAAAGGTGGGCCTTTCACACGGGGACGCCTTTTGTTTCCCATGAAGACTTAATTTTGGTGTCTTCTCTTCAAATATGTCCTTAGTCGTCAAATTTATGTTTGACAGTATCATTCTGAAAAACTGAACAAGTAATAAATACAGGAACTGATTTTTATGATGCGATGTAATACATATTTTAGCAAAAATTACCCAATGAATGAGACAAGCAGCAAAACCTTATATAGCATAATTATAGAAATATATTGGTTAGGTAGATCGCAGATGTTAAATATCAATCGTAATTTTCTTTACAATGAAGGACTCCGGAAAATTATACCTTAGTACCGTTCTGCTTTCAATTGAATGATGCAATTTCACACGGTGAGGCGTCAAAAATTCAAAAGTTTATTTGAAGTAGGTAATCAAACGTGTGAAAAAGAAACTCCAAAAGAAAATGTCAAAAGCAATGGTTCACACAATTGAAAAACTTAATAAATAAAAAAAAAGTAAAACAACAAGCAAGACCAGCAGTGGTTCTTGCTGTGCTGCCTCATTCACGCTCCAATCGTGCGTCCTTTGGTTGGGCCTGTGACTGTGTCATTACAATTCTTGAGAGATGCAAGCGTTATGTGGAGAACATACTGGGACGTATAATACGTAATAGCAGCGCCCTTGAAATTATTTCAATGAAATTTGTGTGTACCCTGGGAATCGTTCGATGCGGCAAATCAAGTCAAGGCAATGAAGCATGAAATGCGGCGTGACCGTAAATTGAATGGCATCCTAAAAAACAAGATGACAACCGTAAATAATACAAACAAAAATGTGTTCTTTTGAAAGGATCCTCCCGATTAGACAATGGGAATTGAGAATCTCATTCACTCATTCAGTCATTTCCCTTTTCGTTCTCGGTCAGATCAATCCGAGTATCGTCGTCAATCCTGCGCATTAATTTTCCGAATAAGACAAAGATTTCTTTTGATGATGAATATTTATTCGAATTTTATTGCGGGTTAAGAGGTGCTGAGACGTGAGGTCACGATCTCACAAATTATGATCATGGATGCTATTCATTTAAATGTCGATGTGTTATTAAATTTTTAAAGGAGGGAGAGCACTGGTGGAAGTTGAAAGATTGGATGAAAAGAAACGGTTTGGCTGGTTTATACAAAGAACAATTGGAAATATGACAATATATAGAGTATAGGTACTTCAAGACAATAAGTAGTTCGCCGAATTTTCTTAACACCTTCCTTTGTACAGAAATGTATTTCGATTCAGTAGTAGTACCTATTGAGTTTCATAAGTTTTTTGTTGTTTTAAAAATAAGGGGAATGAAATCTTTTGTTTGAATTCTTAGTCAGAAGGACCAATTTAATTTGTTATAAGCTTTTAATAGAGTTTATATTTAACGTTGGTTAAGTGAAACGTTAACGGCCATATTATTCTCTCTAGATATAAATATGAAAGTTATTTTTGTTAAAATGAGCAGTTGCAGCATTGTATAGATATAGTTTAAGGTTCGTTGATGTTGGAATGTAGATAAATAATGTAGATATTAAATACCAAGAAATTAATTAATTTATTAACTAAAAAAATAACTTAGATATTTGAATTCAAGTAAAATTTACCTTTAGAGTTCACAATCGACAAAAATATTTTTGCCAACCCTTGCTACGCATATCCATATAAAGTCATCGATTATAATTTAAGATTATTTACAGTCTGGCGTGAAGCGTATACCTAGATGATGTATCTATCTTAAATTTATAACCAATCCACTTTAGAAATAATATCTTTTCGAATAACCATTCTGCTTGCAATATCTATATCTATACAATCAAAATGAATAAGTAGAATGCACTATAGGTATTCATATATCAAAATATAGGAAAGTACTTCAATTTCAATAAGAAATCAATTCGAAAGACGGGAAAAGGTGAATCGCATTTTACTCTGACAGTCAAGACAGACAACAATTACACAAAAGATCATTGTGTATGAATCTACTCATTTTGATTATTTATCTTTCATTTTCATACCAACATTGGGAAAAGGACTGACTGAAAAGCCTTGTCTTCAGCCACCTTTTTATATGATGCAGTTCATGGTAAAAGAAGGTACCTACTTCTAGAAATATATTGTGTGTACAAATACATTTTTAAGTTCTTTGAGCTGAGTTGGTAGTCACAGTCAGCCTCCATGATGTAGAAAGATTTACTATTTTTGTATTGTAAAAATGTGCATGCAAATCGCCTAGACCCTAGAGAAACCTTTTATTATTCCTCACTCACTTCAGAGTTCAGCCAGTTCAACATTCAGTAGCTATAACTATAATTACTTATAAATACTGCCACTATACTGGCTCGTGTTTCATGTGGTTAAATTTCAACAACAACGTCATCCAGAAAAAAAGAACAACTAAACATGCTTTGTACAATAACAACGGAAAAATAAACATCAACTCCAGTGTTGATTTCCTCATTCAAAGTCATGTCATTCAATGCGCCACATGGCCATGGAGTCATAGGAGTATTCTGCTTCATATATAGGTATACTGATGCCTCCATTCCCCCCTTGGCGATGCAACGACACAATTGCAAATGATGATGCATGAGTGCATCAATCTGAATTTAAAACGGCACAAAGCTTAAGGTAGGCAGGTAGTCAAAGTAAAGGCGATTGCCAAGCAATTAGAACGATTTTTCCTTTCTTCCTTTTTGCTCATACGAAGCCGCAAAATAAATGTATGTGTGTATTTTATGCACAGGGCTCAGCTATAAGAGTCCTATAATACTCCAACTCGATGTTAAATCAATCAAGTCACTCTGACAATTGTTGCTCCACAAAATGTGTGCATTAATTGGTTTTGTGTTTATTCATACTTTAGGTATGGTATAGGTACAGTGGAATAGTTTGCACTATTACTCAGACAAAACCAAACATAGCAACACCGCAGCATGTACTTAACAGAATGCAAGGCAAAGTGAATTTGTTGCCATTATCTAGTCAGTCGAATATTAAGTAGTTTGGTTACCTCATACTTCTTATTTGTGGAAATAGTGTCACCATGGAAATTTCAAAATTAAAGATTCTGATTGCGTTTTTAATCGGAAGAATTTATTTTTTATGTTTTGCTTTTGCTCTCAAAATGTTGAAATTTCAATTATTTTTGCAAAAACAAATCCATTTTGTTTAAAATTTAAATTGTGGTTCCTAAATTGACATCATACATAAATTGACAATAACTTGAAATTTAGCAAAAGCCATAACAAAACAAAATTGTTCTCAACTATTGTGCTCACTAATCGATATTTTGCACCACTGTACTAATAACTAATATCACAAGCAATATTACATTAGGTGCAATGAACGCATTTAATACAAAGACTTTCTATGTGGTATTAAATGTCTGTGTCCAGTCTAGTTTTCCTTCAACAATCTTCGCGCAGAGTCAACAAAGAGGCCATCAGAATTAAGGCCATGTACACACCACTTTCGAACAAACTACATTCCGAAGAGGTATGAAAAAATCCGCACGCTGTTTTTTTACAAAAAAAGGGCCAAAGTGGAACGGCGAAGGCATTTAAAACGACAACAACGACGCGCTTTGGAAAAGTGCTTCATGTCGAGTATCTCGTCGAAGACGACTTTAGGTACACATGTAATTTGCATACATTTTGCATATGAAAACACAAATCGCTGTTTCACAGGAATCTGGGTTTAGTATATTGAATACAGAAACACCATTATATAGAACTCAACTTGAAACAAAACAAAAATAATATAAAACAAGAATTAGATACATACTGAGTACTGACTTGGCATACTATTTGCCTTTTCGTAGCTTTTTTATTTGTCTATCAAATTTGCCGAAACAGCAGATTTATGTAATGTGATGCCGCCTGGAAAATATAAATAAGTACCTATATCAGATGAAAAAGACAAGTCAGCGATAAACGTCTAAGTGCATCTAATATTTCATCTGACAGATAAAATATACTTACATATATGCACGTGTGTTGAAACGAGTGTGGGAATAATTTTGGTATTTTCTTTGACGATGTTTACATTGGACGTACTCACCCGACGCATTTTGACGTCTATATGTTTTGTCCCATTCCCTCTTCGTTGTTAGAAAGAGACGGTTTTGCGTCTGGATTTTTAGATTTTTTAAAATTCTCATGGATGCATTTTGACATTCGCTATTCTGACATTTGTTATTTATTATTTTTTCGCTTTTTGCACCAATTCGGTCACTTTTGATTGGAAATTTCTATTTAACATGAGCATATAAAGAAAATTGTAAACATCTAGGCTCATTTCACATATATTGTTTTTTGTTTCGTGTGGTTTCGTGCATCCATTGTGTTCACACTACTTTGTGTCTGAACACGGCGGACTGGACGTACGTCAAAATGCGTCGGATGAGTACGTCCAATGTGAACATCGTCTTTAGTGGATGACGTATCGAGTGAATGACTTATCCATTGGATTTCATTAACGGGAATTTCTTCCTTGAATTCCGTTGATTGTAACTGCTGACATATAACCTCAGAATACCTATATATCAACCTTAATTTAAAGGCAGATAACAAACGTCAAAGATCAGATTGAAGGTCTTCTTCCTAAATCCCTAAATTGTGTCTCAATTGAATGTAATCGGAATTACGTGACCCGGTTTCAACCCACTTCAATCGTTGTCATTGTGCTGCAATTCAGGTTTCATTTTTAAATAAATTCAACGACTGATTTAATGGAGATGCGGATATTCTGATGATGATAATGATAAACTTTACCCGCATCCGTGAACTTTCATTGTCAACAAAGCTTACACCGTATTTCCATGGCCTAAGCCCTAAGGGTTATCATGATGGCGTATAACAAGAAGACAAGATACTCTTTGCTGGCTACTTCTTGACTCTGATGTTGCGATATACCCTTACAAGGGATTCGCGCGCATGAAGTAAAAAGATAACAGAAAAAAAAAGATGCAGAAGATCAATGCCTTTGGTCAATTAATAAGTGCAGATTATTTTTTTTGTTGAAATGCACCAAGATAACTTGCTATAGATTAAGATTCATTTGGGGCCAAATCCAATGTCAAGTATATCCAATGTCAAGTATACAGTATATACGAGGTTGGATGTATATAGCAATGGTGGTTAATTGAACACTAAGAATGTGTTATAAGGACCAAGTTAGCATTCTTCTTAATCGAAAGACTGTACGGATGGTTGCAGACAAATTCATACCTAAAAAATGAATGAAATCTATTATGTTTAAATGAGGTTCGTCACATAATTTTTTTTTTCATTCATTGTAAGAATATTGTTTTTGTGTCCATTTTGAGACAAGATTTGATACTAATTAGTAAAGTTATAATCGTGAATATAGCAACCCTGTGCTACCTTACTGCTTTATTAGTAACTTAACGTTGACCTAAAAAAATTTACCTACCTAAACAAGTTTCCGGGTTTTTAAATGTGTGGGGGCCTATTAGATTAAATTGAGTTCTCTTTATCCCTTAGCATCTCTTTTCTTCTCTTTCTCAGATCTTTTTGTAGTTGAATAGGGCTTTCTAACAGGAGGCTATATTCTCATATTTCCGTTTGGCTCTTTCACACCACAGAAGTTCTTACGCTTAAAATTCTGTTTGCCTTCAATTGCCTTCAATTGGTTAAATTAAATTCTACAAAGTTTTACAGGGTGACACAAATAAATGTTTATGTACAAATTTCAAAAGACTTTTTGTGAATTATGTTTTCTAGTTTTTTTATTTGTATTTTTATAGAGGCAATCAGAGAGTTTTTCGCATATTTTAATTTCGAAATAAATACTTCCATAAAATTTTCCATATTAATATAACTAAAAACCTATGATATTTTAACATATTTTTATTTTTGTGATTTGCAGATATGCAGCTGGTCTATGGCTGAGATTACCTAGCATGTAATGGACAAATGGGTATTTGACATTGCTACCACATTATGATTCCTTACGAAGGGCGAACTAATATCTTATTGCATCACCATTAGTTTATCAGCTAGAAAAAAGCATTTCTAAATTTCCATCTCTGCAAAAGTGCAAAATCGATACGAGATTCATTTTGTGAAATGACTAAGAACATCTAATTATTCCGAACAATGTGAAAGCTTTTGAAACAAAGAGTTTTTTACCTGATCTCATTGATGTAATTAAAGAATAAGATATTCTTACAACGCAACGATTAATGCGTGTTAATATAAATATATTTTACTAGAATATTTCAAGAAATTTAAATTTTGTTTTTTTTTTTTATTAATGAAAGATTTATTATAATTCATTTACTTATTTCACAATGGTATTTCAAAAATTTGGTAAGTTACGAAGGATTGGAAACAGAGAAGTAAAAGATATCAAATAGGATAATGTTAAAATATTTCAAAATACTAAATCTAATTATTTTTAAGAAAATTGACTTCATTTGTCATTTGAAAATCACAACAGCTACTACTGCCATAAAAGTTCTTTAAACTAAATTGCATTTTAAGTACTTCTCTCTTGAAAATAATGAAATGTTAGCTTCTCGAAATTATATGTTATCGTTAGCCAAAGTGTTTAATATCTACAGGAACCGCGAATAATAATTACTGAAGTGGTTTTTGTGTGGTGATATATTTCAATTCACCCACTCGTCACAGGTAGCCCATCCGCTGAGTCCAATTTTGGCATACTCTTTCACACATATCGGCCGGTATCTCACGAATGAATGCATGGATGTTGGCTTCCAATGCGTCAATCGAAGCGGGCTTGTTCCTATAGACATTAGCCTTGACATACCCCCACAAAAAATAGTCTAATGGTGTCAAATCGCACGATCTAGGCGGCCAATTGACCGGCCCGAAACGTGAAATTAACTGTTCACCAAACTCGCCTCGCAATTGCGCCATTGTTTCGCGTGCTGTGTGGCATGTGGCACCGTCTTGTTGAAACCACATATCATGCAAGTCAAGAACTTCCATTTCGGGCAAAAAAAAGTTTGTTATCATCGCTCGGTAGCGTTCACCATTGACAGTAACGCTGCGATTCGCATCATCTTTGAAGAAATATGGCCCAATAATGCCGCCGGCCCATAAACCGCACCAAACAGTGGCTTTTTCGGGATGCATTGGTAGCTGTTGCAATGCTTCTGGCTGATCTTCACTCCAAATGCGGCAATTTTGCTTATTTACGTATCCATTCAACCAAAAATGAGCCTCATCGCTGAACACAATTTTTCGATAAAAAAGCATTTCGAACATTTCGAACCGAGCACGAATTTTGATAGTAAAATTCAATAATTTGCAAGCGTTGTTCATTTGTAAGACGATCCATGGTTAAATTGCAAACCAAACTGAAGCTGTTTGACAGTGACACAAGGTACTAAACATACGTCAGCTGTCAAAACTAGTGTTGCCAAAACCAAACCAGCTAAAAAATCACCCGTTATTTCATCTACATACATAAGCAACTGTTTAATCTGACTTAACACGCATCAACAACGCCGCAACTTCAACTTACTATTCTTTGGTTGTAAAAGAGTTTCAAGTCAAATATGATAATGAAATTTATGTTCGGTGTTCCGTGTCAACTTTACCTTAATTAAAACTTTTAATTAATATTTTCTTAAGAAGCACTTACCATACCACCATAACATATATTCGAACATAGAGAAATCTAAATGAGTTGAAATAAGTCTAGCAATGCAAATATGAGACGTTCAAAATATTAGTGAATTTGGTGCACCCTTGACTTCGGTCTAGAAATTTAAAGTTTAATTAAATGACAACAATAAGGTTATCAGAAATTAATGCTGACAAAACTGGTAGTATGTTTTTTTGTAGCTAACAATTTTGTTTTATGACATTTTTCCAGTATTGAAAAATTCAGATTTAAAAAAAACTTTAAAGCTCCTTGAAGCTTCCCATTATTTTAAATTAACTCGATCCTTATTAAAGATTCATGTTGTAACAGAGAATGTCCTATGTAGTTAACTATATCGTGAAGCATTCGATCAGGTCCCATATATTTACAATATACGAACACCAACTTGCATCATACCAATAATCATCGTATTAAAAGTGTAAACTTTATGACCAACTTTATATTCAAATGATCCTTGAAGAAGATTTTATAACATTTCAACGTTGAAAACATTATAATCATACAAACTGCACTTAAATGTGTTAATTCTACAGCATTGACAAGACGTTAAAAGATAAATTGTAAATTCAAATGTCACATTATCGGAGAACCAATTTGGAAAATGTCAACTTAATCATACTTATATGCGTTGAACTGAACGCACATGCAACTTGTGTAAGGATCAACAAATCGCTTTCGGTGACTTCATTAGCAAGCCTCTGACTGAAGATGGCAGCGCGGCGCGCGGTGTCGATTGCTTTATCCAATTCACGCCATTCAAGACGTGTGAATGCGTCAGTGAATTCTGATTCTAAAGATCATAAAATCGTTGATGGGTGTGAAATAATTAGATTATTTGTATGCACAAACGAATAAAAATCATTGTAGCTAACGAAACGATTCAGAAAACGCGAAAATTATGTTTGTGTTGAATGAGACTTCAGATTTCAAAAAGAATAACTAGGAGCTGTTTAAGTAATATTTAGACAAACGTATTTGCCTTTATTTTTGCAAATACCTAGAGTCAAATTTTATTAAAATTAAGGTTGTAGATAAATACAAATACATTGTGAACCAGTTGAATTATTTTTAATACTTAGGTATATTTGACCGAGGGGTTTGTCACGAATGAAACCGCACCTGACCACCTACACTTGTAATCATTTAAACTCACGTTAAAATGAGATGCAATCACTATTTCAAGTGATGAAATGAAAAAAAAATTTTGGTTATCGATTTCAAATGATTTTTTGCAACCATAAATATTTGAAATCACTTTAAGTTTTTTTGCAATCATGAAATCAAAAATGCCATAATGAAATCACGAATTGAAATCACTATGAAATCACTTGAATTAATTTGCAAATCATTTGAAATCAATAAATTTGTTTGAAATCAATGCAATCACAAAATTTTGAAATCAATTTAAATACTGGCTGAAATCACTTGAAATCATATGAAGTCATTTGAAATATTGCAATCATTGAACCACTAAACTGGCTAGTGACAAACCCCTCGTATTTGACCATATTACCGTTATTATTTATTGATCCAACTTGTATAATATAACTTGATTTAAAAGTGATTTCGAAAAGTTTCATAACTTGATCTGCAGCAGTGAAAAATATCACAATTTCAAACCTATAAATTTACTCAAAAGAATTTAATTTTCAACATTTGAAAATCAATTTCATAAAAGTATAGGTATACGGTATACCTATTTCTAAACGTTTCGCATTTTTAAACTTTTTCCTTTTATAGACACAGCTACGGTAAAACACTGTAAAAGTTCTTTTCTCGTTGACCTTATATACGTTTTGATTGCTGTGTTTTGCTGGATTTATAGAACAATAGAAATTTACACATCTACATATAACATCAAACATTTTCAGACCAAGCAATATACTTAAATGAATATACATACATACATATGTACATACTACATAGCTCCACCAACTAAAAACAATGTTTATTATTAAAGTTGGCGCTGTGGCGGACTGTGGTATATTTTTATTCATTTGTCCATTATATTCATTCATCCGACACATTCATTAGAAAACACAAAACATGCATCCATTGATTTTGAAATAACAAACTTTTATAACGACAACTCGCTTCTGATTGTAAGCAATGATGATGATGTTCAACTCTCCGAAAACTTTTAATTTTTGTTTTATCGTGCAAAAACTTCGCCATTCGTTATGCGAATGTAAAGGCGTCATTAAAGGATCTTATTGTGATGTCCTTCCAACTAAACATAGTTCTGCATTCGTTTCCGCCCGCCCATTCAAATTATAAGAAGAAGGAGATGTTTTAAAATCTGGTATAAACGTATAAATAAATCCCATATAGCAATTCGAAGCATGCATCTATCAAGTACAAAGATAACAATTTAAAATGCAAATACGGTTTTAAGTCGTAAGCATATAATATATGTGTGTTGAACATCCGTTTAGTCGAAAGGACTGGAACTATTCTCTTACGATAACTAAACATTAGAAATCCTTAACCGAAATCCTTATGCTTGAGTGGCAGTTAGTTCAATTCTCCATCCACTCTGTTTTCGGTTTTAATTCAATGAAGTCTATAAATCAAATTCCGTTCTAATCTTGTAAGTCTAATTTTTTCAGGCCGTGTCGCCGTTTGCCGTGATTTTTCGACAAAATTAATTATACCCTATACGGAAGATTAAAACCTATTTGAGATTCTGTAATTGATATTTAAATAAACGGTATCATTAATTGTGCGAAAAATATGTCAGTAATATATTATTACAGAATATCAGCATTGTGTTCACCAACTTGATGGTAAACACAATTATTAAAATGTTCCTTAAAAGCATATATTGTATAACCACAATTGTTCACAATCAGTCCAATAAAATATAACGATAATAGTAACAAAATAACATTGATGATGTGGACAGACAGACTCTTACTTCATCCCTCCAAGTGGAAATGGAATTAAAAATCCTTTCAAACTGAAGTTGCTATTATGATATTTGTGTATACTTCATAATAAGTTAATAACCCCTGTATAGCTTGTAACTATATTCAAACAATTGGCTTGAATACAATATACTTTTGCATTTATGAATTTAACGGTCCTTTACCATGTTTTAAGGCCTATGTGCTTGTTCCTTGAATAATTCCACGTACATAACTGAGTAAAGATAACTTTAAGCACACCCCACAACCACTCATGCAGCATGAACAACCAAAAATTCAACAACAATCACTCTCACTTTGCAGGCACAATCACTAATATTGCGCATGCAACCCTGAGTGGGGTACAGGGTGTTGTATAAATCCCCTACTACTCTTTTCGTAAAAAAAAAAATAATTGGTTTACGAACACATGTTCGACATTTACAATATAATGTTTTATTATAATAAAAACTTGAAAACTATTTTAAAATAATATTTTTGTTTAATAAAAAAAACGACAATCCTTTAGGAACTTTCCGATCGTTCCGTTCCTTGGATTTTCAATCTTCGAAGTCATTGATTGTAGCGTGACTTTCATTTTATCATTAAATTTACGATCATTAAAATATATTGACCAATCTTCAGGGTCCCGAGATATTGGTTCATCTTGTTCTGGCTTATGTGAAAGTTTTGTTTGATCCTTTGAGTAGACATAGCTTAGTAAATTCACATTTGCCATAATATTGGCAAAGTTCTGATCCAACATCATTTTTGCATTTTTATAACGTTCGTCACCAAGCATTACGGATACCGCCATTGTGAAAAAGTATAAAGTATTATTATAAGTAGATGAATACGGTGTTTGTGTAGTTAAATCGAAATCCAGTTGGTATGGAAAATAAGAGTGTTCTTCATCTATCTCCTCAGTACCTTTAAAAAGTTGGTTCATTTCTTTAAACAGGGAGCTGCACAACAACCATTTCTTTAGATCATTTGGTTCTTTCATTTCCAACACATTTAGTAAATTTTTCCAAGACTTAAGAGCAGCACAACCTCGAAATCTTGACGTTATTGTCCCTATCCTCAATATCGACCAATTATTCGAAGGGAACTTGTGAAGAAACATATCGATAGCAGCGATTGTTTTTAAGAAATCTTTGTTTGACTCCCAGGGGTGCTTTCCATAAAATGTGAATATTTTTTCCAGATTCGCTATCATTGAAGTTTGTCTAGGCATACGAGAGAAGATCTTGGAACGTATGTTTCGAATAACATGTACTCTGGATGTTTCATTTTGTAGATTAATTATATGATAGATTGAGACAATGTAAAGCATCATCCAATTGTCATCTGCTTCCACTGCAGCGACTTCTTTTACATCATGCAAAGCATCTCCTGTTTTTGAAACTGTAATGAGACTTAAAGGACTCACTGAGGTTCCACCTGCTCCAAATTCGATTCCATAAGATTTCCATGTTTCAGATGTTTTTTCAGTGATTGTTTTCATTTTTGCAATCAGATAATTAGTCGCCAAATACGGTGTTAATGTCGAATTCAAAATATGCGATTTGACAATCTTTCTCAAGTCTTTTATATTATTTTCACCTGAAGCTACTATGATTGTAGGCCGCTGCTGGAAATGAGCAGAAAACCACTCCATGGGGTAATGCACGAATTTTGTTGGCTTAGAAAGATTCAATTCTTTTACTTTAAAGCTGATTCCTGTTTCAACATCGATAAGCACGTTCTCGTCACCACTATCGCTGTGACTCATGGTTAAACAAAAATCCGTAATAATTCTATTTTTCAAAAGTTTGGAAAAGAACCCGACCGCACTTGTAGAGACTCAATTAAGAACTGATTTGTTTTTGAAAGTCTTCACTTCACGTAAATTATTTTCGTTTCGTTATAGTTTCCCCTACTTATTCGGTATCGGTACACTGGAAAATATATTTAAAGTTCTCTTTCAAATGAAAATAAAATCACGTCTGGTTGTGTTTTGACTGAAAGAATAGTTTTGAATATTATTTCGAGGGTTTCTTTGATTTATAATGAAAAATATGTAAGAAGTATTGATTTCTGTTTTACGATGAAAATGAACGCCTGTCCTGACAACAGGTAGTCAAATATAGTTGGTTGTTGCGAAAATGTTTCACAACATCTTTGCTTCAGCAAAATAAGTGTGTTTGAAATAGAAAAGAAACAATTAGAATCAATTTATAAATATTTGGTCATTAGCACTTATGATATTTTTTCTCGGTGTATTTAAGGAATTCTAAATGCATTTTAATTGCTGTCTGATTGTTTTGAAAATACCAAGTAACGATAAATTTTTTAATGTGTGCAGTTGATGAGAAGTTTCATATTTCGTGGATGCAAAAATAACTTCAAATGTTTAGTCAATGATTTTTCCAGACAGGAAAATAAAATAATAAAGTAAATAAACTTCGTGCCTCATGGCACGTCAAAAAATATTTTAATTTAACAATATTGTAAGCAATTTTAACTTATTATTATTATTAGTAGGGAAATTTCATATACTTATACGATTTTGCGACCTCACATACAACTCTTGAAATAAAATT
This sequence comes from Baccha elongata, assembly GCA_951217065.1. NCBI lineage: Eukaryota > Metazoa > Arthropoda > Insecta > Diptera > Syrphidae > Baccha > Baccha elongata. The sequence continues at coordinate 6,903,252 of OX578272.1, forward strand.
TAGTGTGTGCCGTTTTAACTGTATGGTAGCACAGTGGATCAACCTTCAACATGACTCTTTCATAATCGAAAATTATTTGTGCTATCCCTCTATTATATGACCATATCTTAGAGTACAATCTTAATAAACATTAAATCATAATGATTTTAATAAGAAATTAATATTGTTAAGGAACTGAATTAATAAGACGGGATCCCGACGTATTTAATCGTCTCGGAAATGAAAACCAAATTAATTTGTTTGGCAACCGCATGAAATTAGTCCCGCGGGATATTTTATATTTTAATATCTGTCTATGATGGTTCTATAGATTTTTACTACTGCCAAGAATTTTAACAGAAACATTAAAGGTTGGATGTTTGTTGTATCAGTGGAGAGGCAGAATTGTCTGTTTTCTATATATACCTATAGTGTAAGAAATGAAAGTCTGGTGCATCTCCACAAATAACTATAATCCAGATGCTCTGAATAATTTAACGATTTCTTAAAGAATTGTCTTGGATGACTTTTTTTATGGAAAACACTTTGTGTGTGTTTTTTAATTCGTTTGGACGGTTCTTTAACTTCATAAATTCTGCAGCGTCGTTTGGTGACAAACATTTTTATTTGAGAGATTTTAGAAATTATTCATGCTGGCAACAGAAAACTAATGATCAAAACGACCAGACACCGTATGATTTGCATCGTTCTTTTTTTTTTAATGGTTTGGATAGTTTTGACGGCATGGATAAACTGGAACTATTTTCTTACGATAACTAAACATTAGAAATCCTTAACCGAAATCCTTACACTTGAGTGACAGTTAGTTCAATTCTCCATCCACTCTGTTTTCGGTTTTAATTCAATGAAGTCTATAAATCAAATTCCGTTCTAATCTTGTAAGTCTAATTTTTTCAGGCCGTGTCGCCGTTTGCCGTGATTTTTCGACAAAATTAATTATACCCTATACGGAAGATTAAAACCTATTTGAGATTCTGTAATTGATATTTAAATAAACGGTATCATTAATTGTGCGAAAAATATGTCAGTAATATATTATTACAGAATATCAGCATTGTGTTCACCAACTTGATGGTAAACACAATTATTAAAATGTTCCTTAAAAGCATATATTGTATAACCACAATTGTTCACAATCAGTCCAATAAAATATAACGATAATAGTAACAAAATAACATTGATGATGTGGACAGACAGACTCTTACTTCATCCCTCCAAGTGGAAATGGAATTAAAAATCCTTTCAAACTGAAGTTGCTATTATGATATTTGTGTATACTTCATAATAAGTTAATAACCCCTGTATAGCTTGTAACTATATTCAAACAATTGGCTTGAATACAATATACTTTTGCATTTATGAATTTAACGGTCCTTTACCATGTTTTAAGGCCTATGTGCTTGTTCCTTGAATAATTCCACGTACATAACTGAGTAAAGATAACTTTAAGCACACCCCACAACCACTCATGCAGCATGAACAACCAAAAATTCAACAACAATCACTCTCACTTTGCAGGCACAATCACTAATATTGCGCATGCAACCCTGAGTGGGGTACAGGGTGTTGTATAAATCCCCTACTACTCTTTTCGTAAAAAAAAAAATAATTGGTTTACGAACACATGTTCGACATTTACAATATAATGTTTTATTATAATAAAAACTTGAAAACTATTTTAAAATAATATTTTTGTTTAATAAAAAAATTAATAATCCTTTAAGTACTTTCCGATCGTTCCGTTCCTTGGATTTTCAATCTTCGAAGTCATTGATTGTAGCGTGACTTTCATTTTATCTTTAAATTTACGATCTTTAAAATATATTAACCAATCTTTAGGGTCCCGAGATATTGGTTCATCTTGTTTTGTTTGATCCTTTGAGTAGACATAGCTTAGTAAATTCACATTTGCCATAATATTGGGAATGTTATGATCCAACATCATTTTTGCATTTTTATAACGTTCGTCACCAAGCATTACGGATACCGCCATTGTGAAAAAGTATAAACCATTATTATAAGAAGATGAATACGGTGTTTGTGTAGTTAAATCGAAATCCAGTTGGTATGGAAAATAAGAGTGTTCTTCATCTATCTCCTCAGTACCTTTAAAAAGTTGGTTCATTTCTTTAAACAGGGAGCTGCACAACAACCATTTCTTTAGATCATTTGGTTCTTTCATTTCCAACACATTTAGTAAATTTTTCCAAGACTTAAGAGCAGCACAACCTCGAAATCTTGACGTTATTGTCCCTATCCTCAATATCGACCAATTATTCGAAGGGAACTTGTGAAGAAACATATCGATAGCAGCGATTGTTTTTAAGAAATCTTTGTTTGACTCCCAGGGGTGCTTTCCATAAAATGTGAATATTCTTTCCAGATTCGCTATCATTGAAGTTTGTCTAGGCATATGAGAGAAGATCTTGGAACGTATGTTTCGAATAACATGTACTCTGGATGTTTCATTTTGTAGATTAATTATATGATAGATTGAGACAATGTAAAGCATCATCCATTTGTCATCTGCTTCCTCTGCAGCGACTTCTTTTACATCATGCAAATCATCTCCTGTCTTTGAAACTGTAATGAGACTTAAAGGACTCACTGAGGTTCCAACTGCTCCAAATTCGATTCCATAAGATTTCCATGTTTCAGATGTTTTTTCAGTGATTGTTTTCATTTTTGCAATCAGATAATTAGTCGCCAAATACGGTGTTAATGTCGAATTCAAAATATGCGATTTGACAATCTTTCTCAAGTCTTTTATATTATTTTCACCTGAAGCTACTATGACTGTAGGTCGCTGCTGGAAATGAGCAGAAAACCACTCCATGGGGTAATGCACCAATTTTGTTGGCCTTTTCCATTCTTTTACTTTTAAGCTGATTCCTGTTTGAACACAGAAAACCACATCATAGTTACCACTATCGTTGTCACTCATGGTTAAACAAAAATCCGTAATAATTCTATTTTTCAAAAGTTTGGAAAAGAACCGGACCGCACTTTTAGAGACTCAATTAAGAACTGATTTGTTTTTGAAAGTCTTCACGTAAATTATTTTCGTTTCGTTATAGTTTCCCCTACTTATTCGGTATCGGTACACTGGAAAAATATATTTAAAGTTCTCTTTCAAATGAAAATAAAATCACGTCTGGTTGTGTTTTGACTGAAAGAATAGTTTTGAATATTATTTCGTGGGTTTCTTTGATTTATAATGAAAAATATGTAACAAGTATTGAATTCTGTTTTACTATGAAAATGATTTTAATTTTGCCATATAAATGCAGACAATGCACTCGACAGACTATCGAATTGATGCACTCTATACTTCGTTAACTTCGTATTTGCACCACAGGCAAGATAGGATATTTGTCTTTCATTCGAACCATTATGGATTTCAATAAGCTATTTCGATTTTAAAGCTCTTACAGGGTTGCCGTTGTGAGCATTACAAATTGCCGCAATTCTCTCTCAAAATATCGATAGGGTTACCAATTATTAATTAAGATTTGTTTTTTTAAAACATAAAAACATATGGTTTTATTTTAACACTGCCTCGCTCAGTAAAAAAAATGTTATCAAAAAGTTTTATTGTTAAAAACATTTCGACATACATAAATTGAGTCTATCATTTTCTACGTTTCTACGAGCGTTTTTTTAAGGATATCCTAGGAGGCATAATCCCTTTTAAGGTAAAAATAAATCATTGACAAACTATATTAAATGGCAAAAACATCACGGAAAAAAAATAAATTGAATACAAAAAACGTCACATTACTCCGAGGAATAGTTACTGCTACCATTGTATATACATTTCTATAGTACAATCATGGAGCAGCGCCATCTAAAGAAACTTCTGAACCGCACATTTGGTGGTTCTTACATTTACTAAGTCTCTATTCTGTTACCATTTTACAATATTTAATGTATTTTATTGGCTCTAAAATCTATATTTTCTTGACAAGTGTCGTAAACAAAACAAAAATCATGTATGTTTACGACTGTTGTCAGGGTAACAGAATAGACAACTAGTAAATGCACGAACCTAAAAATGTGTTATTCACAAGTTTCTTAAGATGGCCAGGCGGTGAATATTCAGCATGAAAAAAACTATAGAAATTTATATACAATGCTGCTACAACAAAATAGTATGCAAATGTGTGTATATCTATTGAAATTGAATTAATTAATGAATGACCTGTCGCAACGCCTGACCTGACAACAGGTAGCCAAATATATTTGGTTGTTGCGAATTTTTTTCTCGGTATATTTAAGGAATTCTAAATGCTTTTAAATTGCTGTGTGATTTTTTTGAAAATACCAAGTAACGATACATTTTTTTATGTGTGCTTGATGAGTGAGAATCAGAACTGAGAAGTTTCATATTTCGTGGATGCAAAAATATCTTCAAATGTTTAGTCAGTGATTTTTCTAGACAGGAAAATAAAATAATAAAGTAAATAAACTTCGTGCCTCGTGGCACGTTATAGAAATATTTTAATTTCACAATATTGTAAGCAATTTTAACTTATTATTATTAGTAGGGAAGTTGCATATACTTATACGATTTTGCGACCTCACATACAACTCTTGAAATAAAATTTTGTGTGTGCTGTTTTAACTGTAGGGTAGCACAGTGGATCTATAAATTGAACAAATATCAATAATCAACCTTCAACATGACTCTTTCATAATCGAAAATTATTTTTCATATCTATTATATGACCATATCTTAGAGTATAATCTTAATAAACATTAAATCATAATGATTTTAATAAGAAATTAATATTGTTAAGGAACTGAATTAATAACACAAACTAATTTTAATTTAATGACGGGATCCCGACGTATTTAATCGTCTCGGAAATGAAAACCAAATTAATTTGTTTGGCAACCGCATGAAATTAGTCTCGAAGGATATTTTATATTTTAATATCTGTCTATGATGGTTCTATAGATTTTTACTACTGCCAGGAATTTTAACAGAAACATTTAAGTTTGTATCAGAGGAAAGGCAGAATTGTCTGTTTTCTATACATACCTATAGTGTAAGAAATGAAAGTCTGGTGCATCTCCACAAATAACTATAATCCAGATGCTCTGAATAATTTAACGATTTCTTAAAGAATTGTCTTGGATGACTTTTTTATGGAAAACACTTTGTGTGTGTTTTTTAATTCGTTTGGACGGTTCTTTAACTTCATAAATTCTGCAGCGTCGTTTGGTGACAAACATTTTTATTTGAGAGATTTTAGAAATTATTCATGCTGGCAACAGAAAAACTAATGATCGAAACGACCCAGACACCGTATGATTTGAATCGTTCTTTTTTTTAATGGTTTGGATAGTTTTGACGCCATGGATAAGTTATCACTAAAAACAAACACAAAAAGAAAACCTGAAAAACTATTTAAACAAAAATATATTGTTGATTCAACAAGTTGACCATCGTGTCAACAAATAATTTTTTTTTTTTATTTTTGCTTTGGTTGAGTTTTAAAAATGTTTTTATTTAATCGAGGTGGAATTTTTAATGTTCCTTCAAAATAATTTTAGTTTTACAATTAAATGTCATTATATAACTCAAAAATATTAGCTGTAATAATCTTTGTTCCATATTATTTTTAGTGATTTATCTATACATCTGAATAAATTATGGACGTCACCTGACGAGCCCATAAAGCTAGCACCGGGCAAAACGCGCAATGTTTTCTAGGACTATAGGCCGCTAAACGCTTTAATTTTGAATAATAATTCAGAAAAGTCCAATTAAAATAAACTGATGCTAAGTCTCTTACTTGGTTGAATATTCTTAATATAAAAAATTAACTTTTTAAATTAATTTTTATATTAGTATACAGGGTGATTGGTTAAAGGTACACCAAAAAGCTTGAGCGTGTAGGTGGAGTTAAGACAAGAAAAATCGTGTGGGAGGGGGGGGTCTATTTTCCCCCGTTTAGGAGGAAGGGGCAATTTTCTAAAAAAATTACTTAAATCAGAAAAAAAAATATTTAAAAACGACGGTGAATGATACAAAGCCTTGTTATATCTTTTTGAAAAGCCAGAAAACTACTCTTTTTTTTATTTTCAAATTAAGTTGTTTAAGTGAACAGTTTTAAAAAATAATTATTTTCAAACTCAAAATTTTGAAAAAAAATTAAAAAAAAAATTTTAAACGATTTTTTTTTAATTTTATGTGACTATATTATATATATTACTATTATTTTTATTTTCAAAATTCAATGCTCTTATTAATTTTTAGTCAAAACCAGAAATTTAGAAAATACTAAAAGCACTTTTAAAAAAAAAAAATGTGAAATCTGGTTAATTCAGTAAATTGTTTTTAAAAAGATTAACCAGATTTCACCTTTTTTTGAAAGAGTGCTTTTAATATTTTCTTAATTTCTCAAAAACTAAGATACATTTTGGCATCCATTTTTTTTTTGACTAAAAATTAATAAGAGCATTGAATTTTGAAAATAAAAATAATAATCAAATACACAATTTTTTTTAAAAAATTAGATTAAAATTTTTTTTTTTAATATTTTTTTTTTCAAAATTTTGAGTTTGAAAAATAATTTTTTAAAACTGTTGACTTAAACAAATTAATTTAAAAATAAAATAAAAGAGTAGTTTTCTGGCTTTTCAAAAAGATATAACAAGGCTTTGTATCATTCACCGTTGTTTTTAAATAATATTTTTTTTGATTTAAGCCATTTTTTTTAGAAAATTGCCCCTCCCGCCTAAACGGGGGGAAATGTACCCCCCCTCCAACACGATTTTTTCTTGTCTTAACCCCACCTACACGCTCAAGCTTTTTGGTGCACCTTAAACCAATCACCCTATATAGAATTTGTATCATTATTTATTTTATTTCTTTGTTAAATTATGTACTTATATTGCATCAGTGAGTAAACTTGTGCTGATATATAAAAATTGTTGATATTTTTATTATAATAGTTTTAACAAACAGTTTTTATTAATGACGCTCAATTAATAGGGAACATTAAGTAAAATCCAATATAGCCATTATGCATTGAATTTTAATACATGAATTTCAAGGAAAACACTGACTTCTCGAATTTGTATCGAAACTATAATAACATTTTTAAAATCTTAATGGCAGAATTAGGTACTTAAAAATAAGAATTGGAAATCATCAATTCATTTATTCGATTAAGCTTTTAGGGCTTGTTCCACAGTCTCTGAGTAAGTTTCAAATAAAATACTCAGCAGTTCAATTCGTTGTTTGCTTTGTTTTCTGTCAAAAAAAGTTCTGAATAGCTTAATTGAAACTTATGTAGATATTGTGAAACAAACCCTTAGATAAGTTTTATTCTTACTGTAAACAGTTTATTAAAATAATAGAAGCAGTTAACTTTCGTAATATCAATATATGTAGAATTTATTAATTTGAATGAAAAATGGGTCAATAAACGAAAGATAGTACATTACAAATTACGCATTCCAATCTGTTTTGTTTTGTTATTTGTGAAGTATATCAAAAAACATCAAAATAATTATAGGTCCATAATGTTTCTTTCAACAAAATAAAAAAAAATTCCGGAAATATGATTCTTTATAATATAAAAGTCAGAATGATATTCATCCTGAGGAGGGAGAGGACCCTTTTTCTATATAGAAAAGTGTTACCCATGGAGTTTTATCCATGATGGGATGGGACGCATCTGAAAATCATAATTCACCATCCTTCTATAGGTTTGTAGGACCTGATTTGCAAAGTATGAGAAATCATGGGAATTATATGTGACTTAAAAAAAACTTTCTGTTACAATTAACCATGGACTAAAATGGTGTACATTTAATTTTTCGGAAAAGACCACAATCATTGGGGTACAACATGAAAAACTTACACGCAGAAAAATAATTTTTAACCGAGAGCGTTTTTCAGTGGGTTAAAAAAAAGTTGGTTAAAAATAACGTAGTCTTGTTTAAAAACTACGTAGTCCTTGTTGCTAAAAACAGCGTAGTTGACTCGGTTAAACTAAGTGGTTTAAAATAACCACGCCAGAAGGTTATAATAATCGAAAAACTTGTTTTAATTCATCGAGAAACTTGGTTATGATCGAAAATGTTTGAGATTTATATTTTAAGCGAGTAACTTGTTTAAATCAAATAATTACATTTATTTGGCTTAGCCCATCTCTCATTTAATTTAACACAACCTTCTTGTTTAAAGTAACCTAAAAGTGAAATTGTTTAAATATACTGATTAAGTTAGTTGAACTAAATCACTAGACTTATTTAATTTAACTACATATATAGTTTAACATTCTTAACATTAAACAATCTAATCGTTTGATATAACCGAGTAAAAAGATTTAAAATAACACATTAATTTACTGTGTATGTTGGTCGAATTAAATCATTAGACTTATTAAATGTAACTACATATATGGGTTAAAATGTTTAATATTAAACAATCTACTCGCTTGATTTTACCGAGTAAAAAGGATTAAAATAACACTTTAATTTACTGTGTATGTTAGTTGAATTAAATCATTAGACTTATTTAATTTAACTACATATATAAGTTAACATTCTTAACATTAAACAATCTACTCGCTTGATTTTACCGAGTAAAAAGGGTTAAAATAACACTTTAATTTACTGTGTATGTTAGTTGAATTAAATCATTAGACTTATTTAATTTAACTACATATATAAGTTGACATTTTTAACATTAAACAATCTACTCGCTTGATATTACCGTTTAAAAAGGGTTAAAATAACACTTTAATTTACTGTGTATGTTAGTTGAATTAAATCATTAGACTTATTTAATTTAACTACAGATATGGGTTAACATTATTAACATTAAACCATCTACTCGCTTGATTTTACCTAGTAAAAAGGGTTAAAATAACACTTTAGTTTACTGTGTATGTTAGTTGAATTAAATCATTAGACTTTATTTAATTTAACTTCATTTAACTTCAATATTAAATAATTAACTCGCTTGATTTCACCGAGTAAAAAGGGTTAAAATAACACTTTCTTTGTTTATTTTTACTGATTGATGACCAGTCAATATTTCGAAAAAAAACGGAGCAACCCGGAAAATATTCGAAACTTAATGAAACTTTCAGGGGTTGTTTGTGGGTATACTAGGAAGACCTCACTAAGTTTTTGACCTCGAGAACCATGTGATATATTGGAGAAGTGTGAAAACCCCCAAATTTGCCTGACTTTTTTTATATTTTTTTTTTTTTCTAGTATCGAATTAACGTTATCGAGCTTTAAAAATACCATGGTCAGACAAACAGAAAGAATTCTCCGACCAACTTTACATCGCAATGTCATTTTTGACTGTTATCTCAATTTTTTTCAAATAATAAATCGTGTGTATATCCGTTAATTTTGCATATTGGACCTACAGATCCAATATGCATTATTTCAAAAGTAATTTCAGTTTCATTTAACAAATTGTAATTTGTAAAATGAATTTCTCTTGTTTTAACGTAACGTTAGTTTTTATTTTGTGTTGTCATGCAATTGTAATTTTTTTTTTTCAAAAATTCCCTTTTTTGAAAAAATTGTTTGCAATATTAACGAAGCTTTTCAGCTCTTTTAGAACATAAAATTCCGTAAAAATCGGTGGAGTCGTTTCAAAGATAATCGGTATCCAAAAGTAACGTTTTATGAAATGTACCGTTAATAAGCTTCTTCTGACAAAATTTTTTGATGAAAGACATCACCGTTAACAGCAAATCACACATAAAATTTTAACGAAATTGATCGTATTTTTTTATTATTATTATTTATTTATGTTAAGCAGTTGTTTTTGAATAAATATTTCGTAAGAATCAAAGTTTTCGTTCAAAAAATACCCGGTGTAATAAAAAAAACGATTTAATGGCAGGTAGCTCATTCTGAAAAAAAAAAAAATGGATAAAAGACATAACCATCATAAACAAATCACTCATATAAAATTATATCAAAATCAATCTTATTTTTTTCGAGGAAAAAGGACTTACCGGTAACGTTCATATGGTATGTACCGTTATTTTAAGACCTAGGAAAAAAATAAAAAAACGTCTAGGCATTTGTGATCAAAAGAACACATTGCATCAAGTTTGATGAATATCAGCCTAACCGTTAAGGCTGTAGGTATCGATACATACAGACAGACAGAATTGCCGGACCTACTTTTTTCATCTCTATGATAGTTATGTCATGTTTAACTGTTATCTCAAAATTGTTTTTTTACGAATGCATAACTTGCCTTATAGTTCCTATAACCGCAAGTAAAAAGTCGGACAAAGGACATCCGACAATTTGGGCTCGTTTATTATAGCCGGCCACAGAAAAAAAAATCAATATTCTGATAGACAGTATTAAAAGTAACCTTTTATATTATTATACCAAAGTCCTAAGTCGATTGGCTGAGGAGATATTCAACCTCAAAATGTCTCATAAATCCACTTAAAAATCACCCATAAAAAGTGATTCACATAAAACAAAAAAAAAAAAATAGCTGGTACGGGTAGGTCGAATCAAGACAAGAAAATAATTGTATAGGAAGTTGGGTGCATCACCTCCCGGGAGGTGCAATTTTCGAAACATTGACTTAAAACAGAAAAAAATCAAAAATTACCTATTTAAAAGTCCAGAAATCTCTTCTTTTATTTTATTTCTGAACAAAGTTGCTTAAGCAAATAGTTTTTGCAAAATTAATTTTTAAACTCAAAATTTTAAAGAAAAAAATTATAAAGGAATATTTTAGTTATTTTTTTGTTTTTTTTTTTTTAATTTTACGTTATTAAGTATCTATTACTTTGTTTTCAAAATTCAATACTTAAATTTATTTTTAGTCGAAAATAGAAAAATAAAAAAATGGATTTTCGTTATTTTTGATTTTCTCAAAAAGTACAAAACATTTGGTTTTCTGTTTTGTTTTGATATATTGAAAGTATTGAATTAAAAAAAAACGATAGTTAAAACAATTTTTTTTAATTTTTTTTTTTTTAATTTTGAGTTTGAAAATAAATTATTGGAGAACTATTTGCCCTTCCGATACAATTATTTTCTTTTAGTGACTTGACCTAACCGTTCCAGAAATTTTTTTATTTTTATTTTATTCGTATAACTTTTTATGGGTGATTTTGAAGTGGATTTATGAGATATTTTGAGGTTGAATATCTCCTCAGCCAATCGACTTAGAACTTTGGTATAGCAATATAAAATGTTTATTTTAATACTGTCTATCAGAATATTGATTTTTTTTCGGTGGGCGGCTCAAATATAAAGGGCCCAAATTTGTATGGAGAGTGGATGTCCTTTGGGGGTTCTCACCCCTCCCCAAGCTATCACAGGGTTCTCCGGGTCAAAAACTTAGTGAGTAGGTCTTCCTTTATTTTCGAATATTTTCCAGTTAAAAGTAAATAATTATTTTCGACTGCACTGTATGTTAAATATCCGGAACCTATTTAATCGTTTCAGTGGGTTATATGAAACAATCTTCTTCTTTAAATTAACCTTAAAGTGAAGTAATTTAAGTATACTGAGTATGTTAGTTGAATTAAATCATTAGACTTATTTAATTTAACTACATATATAGGTTAATATTCTTTACATTAAACAATCTACTCGCTTGATATTACCGAGTAAAAAGGTCTAAGATAGCTTACTTATTGTTTATTTTTACTGATTAATATTTTTTTTAACTTCTTAGACCCTATTTAATCGTTTCAGTGGGTTATATAAACCGAGTAATAGGTAAATTTAAATGATTGAAACTGTTGCCTGTTTGTCCTTTTTATATCCAGGCACTAACACTCATTTACATTTTAAATGCGGGATCCAGGGTTCGGACTTTACTGTGAAAGCAGTAGATCAGTATGACAGAATTCATATGAAAGAATTAAAAAAATAATTTCATAAAAACTAATTTGGGGGAAGGTTCTTTTAAGGTCTTAGGTAACTGGGTACGAGGGCAAATTTGTGCAACCAAGTCGTGCCTTTTATTTTCTAAACGACACATTAATTTAATTTTTTTATTTCCACTGAATAACTATCCAATTTATTTTGTATTAATCTTCTCTTTTTTTATGTGTTTGTAAGAAAACATGGAATTTAATTGAATCGTCGTTGAACAAAATTTATAAATCTACTGTGAAAATGTTGGTTTTAATGCGATTATTGTTTCAATTTACTGCGATTTGTGATTCCGAACCCTGCATGATCTTTTTCAGATACTTACACTTATATCACACGGCGCCTCCTGTTTTATATATTTAACCCTTTAAGTGTGCTAAATGAATTGAGTAGTAGGTTACTTAATGCATATAATGCAGCGGCTGATCATTTTCAGTTCTCAATTTATTCATTCTGTGTTAAAGTGCTGGCCTGTTCGCTCGTGATATTTTCCCAAGCGTTTTCTAATAATATATATACCTATATTGGCTTAAATATTCAAACAATCTTTTCTTTTTTTTTAAGTGAAAAATCTAAACAATAAAGACAAAATAATGCAAATAATATTTTAAACGTGTTTGTTCTTGATTTGATTACGGTAAAGTGCTATGCGGCGAAAGGTACCGTAATTTACCTCATCAAAAAAGAACGTTTTTAAGTGTTTGTGTACGGTTTGTAAAACTAATCAATGAAAGTGTTTGTTAACAGTTTTTGGCGACAAATAATTTAAAAGAAAAAGACAAATAATTCAAAAAAAAAAAAAAAGATTAAAAATGGATGAGGAAGTCGCGTGCCTCTAACGCCAGTGAATATATTGAAAAATTTACAGGTAAGTAACGAAAACTTTCATAAATTATTTTATAAATATTTATAATTATATAATAATTTTATAAAAACAGAAAAAAATATAGTTACCTAACTAACTCGTTTAAAATAACCGAGTGACTTCTGTAATTTACCCGATTGATGCGTTTATTTCATCCGACTGATTCAACGAAGTTAATCATTTACTTTATACGAGTGACTCGTTTATTTTAATTGAGTGACTAGATTAATTTAACCAATTGACCCGTTCACTTTACACGACTAATTTAACCGAGTTAAACGTTTATAATCCTTTTTGGATCAGAGGGGATAATAAAATACGGCTATTGTCAAACTATTATATTCACGTTACTGATGCACATTTCATTTGTATGTTTAAAAACAATATTACAGTGATGGCAATGCTTCCTCTTGGACCCGAAGATATAATAGAATGATCATCTCGACTGGATTGCTTGGAGAAAATAAGCAACCCAGAAAATAATACCGATTACGAAGAAATTCTTCAGTCATCCCTGGCTATCTGTTGAAGAAAAATGGGTAGAAACCACTCGGCCCATCTGCTCCAGCTCAAGGAAATGACAATCGACAACAAAGAATACCCAGCCTTAAATAAACCAACCGGATATCTCTTGGTAAATATAATATGTTTACTTAATTCAAAATACTAACCTTTTATAATTGAACACATTTCATATTATACTTAACTAATAATAATTACATTTAAAATTTAAATTTAAATTAAATATTACATTACGTTACAGTGTTAATCACATGTTTTTTATAACATTTTTCCAGTTGCAGAAAGATTTTGAATTTTTGTATCCGGACAACTTTTACATACATAGAGTGCTTTCCAACTTATACATACATAGAGTGCTTTCCAACTTATAAAGGCAGTATATTTAAAATAGCTTCAAAACGCTCTGGAAAGGACAAAAGCATCAAAAACTTGATGTAGCTTGAAAATAGTAAGTAAAATTACATACCTAATTTATGTTACACAAAATCATTACTTTAAATTAAATGGATTTCTGTTGTATTGTAAACAAAGAATACTTTGTATTGTAACGGCCATATTATTAAATAGTTCAAAACTTAAATCCAGATGTAAATTATTCTTTGTTTTCATTTTTTTCCATATAAAATCCATCGTTTCTAATTGCTACTTCTTTTAGACAGCTTTGTTTCTGATACAAGTTTTATTTTTTCTATTTAAGGTAAACAGAGTTAAAAATATTTGTTTGATGTTTGCCAAGTGACCTAAAGGCTGAAGGGTAGCTGTAAGAAGTGTTGGAGGCCATCGAAAGCAGAAGTTCGGGAAGCCTTTATAACGCACTAGAAGAATATAATTTGACGCTGCAGCGGTTTATAATAGCTGTAGGTGAGTCATTTTTAATAAATTTCAACTTAATTTTTATTATTTTAACTATTTAAATTAACAATACAAATCTGTAAATTTTCTAATACTGTGTTACTATTAATAAATCTAATTTATTAATTAACTTATTGTTATTACTATCAAAACCTATATTTATTATTTATATAAATAAGCAAACATTTTCATTCCTTCCAATCAATGTATATCGTAAGTTTTGTTTCATAAATTGAATAATACATTATTGCTACCTTAATTTTATTAATAAATAATTTTGTATAAAAATTCATTGAAAAACTTGTTTTCTATATGCTTAATTTGTGTTATCTACTGTTGACTTAATTTAGTAAGCTGCAATATGTGGGAATAATTGGACTTCTGCAGCCGTATAGCCAATCTACTCGGATGAAGATGACAATCTAATCGGTTATAGTAGCCAATCTACTCGGTTGAAGTAGTCTATTTTCTCAATTGGAGTAACCAATCTACTCCGGTAAAGTAGCTAATCTATTCGATTGAAGTAACATATTTTCTGGATTAAAGTAGCCAATATACTCGGATATAGTAACAGAGGTGATTGGCTACTTCAACCAATTAGATATGGTACTCGAATCGATTAGATTGACTACTCTAACCGAGTAAATTGGCTACTTCAACCGAGTTGATTGGCTACTAAAACCGAGTAGATAGGTTACTACAACCGAGTTGATAGGTTACTCCAACCGAGTCGATAGGCTACTCTAACCAAGTAGATGGGCTATTCCAACCGAGAAGATAGGCTACTCTAACCGAGTAGATAGGCTACTCCAACCGAGTAAGTATGTGTATATGACCGAGTTGATTGGCTGTAAGTATGTGTATGTGACCCAGTTGATTGACTATTCCAGCCAAGTAGATAGGCTATTCTAGCTGAGTAGATTGACTACTCCAACCGAATAGCTAGGCTACTACAACCGAGTACATAGGCTACTCTAACCAAGTAAGTATGTGTATGTGACTCAGTAGATAGGCTAATCCAACCGAGTAGATTGGCTACTCTAACTGAGTAGATTGGCTATTCCAACCGAGTAGATTGGCTAGTACAACTAAGTTGACAGGTTACTCCAACTGAGTAGATAGGATACATAAACTAAGTAGATTGGTAACATCAACCGAGTAAATATGCTAATACAACTAAGTTGATAGGTTACTCCAACTGAGTAGATAGGCTACTCTAACCAAGTAGAAGGGCTATTCCAACCGAGTGAATAAGTCACCCTAACCGAGTAGATAGGCTACTCCAACCGAGTAAGTATGTGTATGTGACTCAGTAAATAGGCTTATTCAAAAGAGTAGATTGGCTACTCTAACTGAGTATATTGGCTACTCTAACGGAGTAGATTGGCTATTCCAACCGAGTAGATATGTTACTACAACTGAGTTTAATGGTTACTCCAATTGAATAAATAGGCTACTGTAACAGAGTAGATTTGCTACTTCAACCGAGTAGATTGGCTACTCCAACCGAATCGATAGGCTACTCCAACCGAGTAAGTATGTGTATGTGACCCAGTTAATTGGCAATTCCAACCGAGTAGATAGCTTACTCTAACCGAGTTAGTATGTGTATGTGACCCAGTTGATTGGGTATTCCAACCGAGTAGATAGGCTACTCTTACTGAGTAGATTGGCTAAAAATAATAAATTAATAGGCTTTTCCAATCCAGTATATTGATTGATCTAACCGAGTGTGTTGCTTAAAGTAACTAATTAGATCGCTTATGTGAACGAGTAAATTTTCTACTCTAACCAAGAATGTTGATTACTTTAACCGAGTAAGTGGGTTTATTTAATCGAGTTGATAAGCTACGTCAACCGAGTGGACTAGATATTTCGATTTAGTACTTAAAACAATAACAGAGAAGATGGGTTGCCGTAAATAATTCAGTTTGCAAAAGTAATCGAGTAAATGGGTTATCCTAAGCGGTTTAATATGTTTATTTTGCTAACTTGCTAGGCTATTGCTTACAATAAAATTTAGACAAATTTAACCGAGATAGTAGTTTAATTAATTTTAGTACACTTCAACCGAGGCAGTGGGTATAATTAAATAATTTTTATTAATCGAGTTGACTCGTGTAAAGTTAATCGGGTTAGTTTGCAGGTGCTATATTAGCAGTCTCACTTATTTAACTTTACAAGAGTTTTACGTAGTTTTTAACCGATCATTTTTCTGCGTGTACTTACACATTAAATGCGCACAGTATAAACAAGCCGCATTGCCTCATAGCCGTCGCCAAAAGGGTCAGAGCAGAGCCAGAGCAAACAAATGTAACATATTTTGAAATAATTTTCTCTGGTTGATAACCCCCCCAGCGATTTTCTCAGTTTCACAAGGAGTAAATTGGAAACATATTTTGCTAAGGGGATCTGGCGAAGCATTGCTCAACGAAAGGTATTGGGCTCGAGGAGTTTGGCACTCTCTGATGTTAAACTACAATAATAATACCCAACTTGTTTTCTAAAGGGGAGAAATATGGGACCTGGAGGTACCATATTTAAATCACTTAAGTGATAGTCATTTCATTCCCGCATTGAACAACACCTAGAGCAGTTTTATTAGCCTGTATTTTTTATTCATTTAAAATGTTTCTATCCAAAAACATGTCGATTTTATTGGCCAAGACCAATAGTTGCTGCGTGCGACTAGTACTTTGGTGTCTCTTAATGTTAGGTGTCTCTTAATGATAGAAACAAAATTCTCAATTAGTTCTGAACAACAGGATTGTACTTTGGTTCGCGGATACACTTTTCTAGGATTCGTTGTGTACCTACTTTTGTTTTTAATTGGCTTTCTATCGTTTTCCTGGTAAGTTGCGGCATTAATTTGTCTTCTAATGGGATTGTCTAATTTTGTTGGTAGCAAGTTGAGGGTTCATTTAAACTCCATTTGTATGTTTGATGATAAACACATTGGCTTTGTATGCGATGCATGGTGAAGGTAATGTAGTTCTTAAACGTCAATGGGAAGGTTAGCTATAGGAGAAAATGGGCAAATAGTACGAGAGCAATTTTTTGGTTTGTCTTGTTCCACGGGAGGAAATTGTTTTAACATGAAAAATCCAACATTAAATAAAAAGCAAAGACAAGTCGAAATAATTGCATGTATTCTTATTTGCTTAAATTTAAAAGAAGTTAAGAAATTAAAAAGCATATAATATGGAGATGAACAAGATACGAGAAAGTTGATCAAAGATCATCCTTATCCTGTTTTTTTGATGCCCTCATGAAGTTTATTGTTAAACACTTTTTATAATGTATACTTTTAAAGACATCTTTTAATCAATGAAATAAAATTTATAACCAAAAATGTATAACTTAAAACACTATATGCAGAATCACCAAACACTAAAATACTAAGTAAAAGGTACAGTTTTCAAAAATAGTCTGTTCAAAAGTGCAAATTGTTCTCAAAATTCATTGCTCACATTAATTTTTTGTCGAAAAAAATGTGTTAGTCAAATTTTTGTAAGACTAAAAAACTTTTTCTGAGACCTCAATTTATAGGACAGCGATTTGATACTCTGATGGCCGAGATTTTCAAATTTAATACCTGTTCATGCTTTTGGCATGAAGGTGTGCGACGACCAATGTATTGAAGAAAAATTGATTTCAATCAAGTATACGTATACCTAGAAGTTAACTATTGTCAAGAAGATTTCGGGACAACACTTTATACCTACTTACACAAAAAAAAAAAAAAAAAATCATAAAAAAACATAATCCACAACTGCCCTATCACAAAAATAATCTTCCTTTCCGTATCCATAAATCCATTCCCAATTAATTTTATAAGCATTATCAGAGATAGAATAATTGCATTAACGAAAATTAAAAATTCCACAATATTGCGTTGTTCTAGATTAAGGCCAAAGATTTGTTATGTATTGTGTGAACTTTAAAATCAAGATAAAATTTTGCTGCTGGAAAATATTAAATGAATCATGACACAAAACTCTCAAGTTGAATTAACCATAAAATTCCTTCATGATGTAGGTAAAGTAGGCAACACCTACAACATCCAGCTATCGCCGACGTGTTTGTGTTTTTTTATAAGGCCGGATAACGTTCTACACCTCTTTTCTTTCATGTTTTAAGTTCCAGGAATATTATAATTAAAAAATTAGCAATTCACACTTTCTGCATAATATTATTGCACACTTTATTTTTTGTATTTTTTATGCTTCATTCACACAAATATCCTTTCAAGTTCCTTGCATGTGATCCTGACATTATTAAGCTAGAAAAACAACATTCGCTTTTATATATACGCTATAGGACATAGGTACTGTTATAGTATTGTTCAAAATTTAATAAATAGCTAATGTCTTACACTTGGGATCTCATCAAGCAATGAAATGGTTTTTAGTCTGCTTACATAGATTATAACAATAAGCACTAAATAACATTACACAAATCAAATATTATGTCACACTAAGACATTATTTATTCTTTTAATGCACACAGACACAATGATTTTTGATTGAAAACCACTTGGGTATGTGTGACAAGGTGACAAGTCACTAATGGTGCTTGGCTCGCTTTTTCTTGTTTGCATATTTTGTTACTCCTATCATCACTCACTTCCTTTCATCCTCTTGAAGTGCGACATCGGTGTCGACACCAGGAACAGAAAAAATATACCAATGACATGAGACAACAAACGAACTATCTTTTATGTTTCAAGCTTTTTTTGCTTAACTATTTTCTATTCAATGTTTCCAAATGTGGGTATACATATATAATAAGCCTTACTAAAGAAGTGTATATTGTTTACTTTCTTTTAAAATGTCACAAATAATTTATATTTTTATTATTTTGAATTTTAGCAGAAATTGAAAAACAATCGCTTAGGTAAAAGTTTTAAAATCTATCTTTAAATATGCTCGTGGAAACGTTTGAAAATTAAGAAATTTTCAAATCATTTGGAGTTTTGAAACTTTGGACGCCAAAATCCAATCTAAGTCAACGATTCATTCTCTTAAGGCTAGGTTACCCTTTGAAAAATTGATGGGTGTTTCTTTATTTATTTTTGTTTGTTTTTTTTTTTTTTTTGTTTGTTTGATATTAGTAACAATCAAAATAAAAGTTATTTTGTTCACCTTATATTTAAATTTGATTTAAATTTTGTCCATTTTATGTTTTTTACTATTAAAATTTCTGAATCCACGACATTAAAGTTAACCGAAGATTTTAGTTTTGATTCTATTAGAGCCAATAGTATTTTAAACCTTTTTAAAACCTTCCTTTTTCAAAGAGATTCTTGAAAAGTACGGAAGGGAGTTTCAAAATTCAGTTCTCTCAGATACAAGAGTTTTTATCTATTGGGTTGTGCGAATTGTGTTTGCAAAGGCTGTGCAAATTGTAATAGAAAATAAAAAAAGGCAAAATTTTCTATACTTTGCACAAATTGCACATGTTCTGATAAAAAAAAAAGTTTGAAAAACGAATGAAAATTAGGATAATAGCAAATACGTGAACAAAATTGAAAGAGGATACTGTGCCTTTGTGAGACTAAAACTTCTGTCGTTCTTCCTCTGTTGATGCTTTTGCCATCAGTGGCGTAGCATGGCAGGGGCTATGGGGGCACATACCCCGGGCGCACTTTCTTGGGGGGCGCTAAATTCGTCGCTATAATGCTTTTTGAAATTTTACAAAATGAACTTAAGCTATAATAGTTCTACATTAGAACTAGTTTTCATCAGTTTATTTTCAACGTAAAGAGTTACTCTTCAATTGCATACATAGGTAGAGGCAGAGAGCTAGATAGGTACCTACATAACATACCTAAAAAATAACTTCTAAAGTTAAATGTCATACAAAATTATTGAAGAAATCTGGAATATTCGCCGCTTACAGTTTTTTCTTCATTCTATCATTGAAAATAAAAAAACAACTTACCTACGATTACTATAATGTGAAATGCAACATCATGAGCAAACAGAAGAATCTATATGTTTTTTTTTTGTTTTGTTCCACCTTTAAAAGAAATTTCTTTAAACAACATAAAAAATTAATCAAATAAAAAAAAAAATAAACAAATTTTCCAAAGACAGTGAATAATATATATGTACATAAAGTGTGAACTTGATCTTCATTTCTAAGAATTTCAAAAATAAGCGTTGGTTCTTTGACATTTTGAAAATGATTATTTGATGGAGTTGTTATTATAAGGTCTACAGACCATGATGGATTATATTTATGTTCCGAAAGTGAGTGCAATGTTCAACACACAAGTTGTTATGAAAATCGACCCATAGCAGTTTTTTTTCTGATATTGAATTAAACAATGGATGAGTTGATCTTTCTTATAAAAAAGTGTTATTGATAAATCAACTCTCGAGTGGAAATTCTGAATATGCGCATGAAAATAATTCTATGATTAATAGTGGTAAAATTAAGTAAACCAAATAATTTTTTTTAAGGGGGCGACAAAATAAAGGTCTGCCCCGGGCGGCACAAACCCTTGATACGCCACTGTTTGCCATTGCCGTGTCTTAAAAACGTTTGTCATTACTTTAAAACTTGGTCATGGGTATCTTTACGTTCAATGCTAGAGCAAGATTATACTAGTTAAGAGATTGGCATACTTTTTCCTATTTGTAAAAGAATGAATTAAAAGTTGCGCTTTCTCTAGGAATGCACTTCTGGAAAAAAAAAACTTTTTCCTCGAGAATTTTATATTATTTTTTAAATAATTTCAAAACCGTACAGTAGAATAGTGAAGCATGAAATTGTTCCATGTGCGGATAAATATGCGGATATTATTTCGTTATACTTACCTAAATTGTTGTACTTGTCTGCCAGCTGAGTCTAAATCTCAAGCTATATGTAGAATGCATCTACGAATGTTTTTGTTTGTTTTTTTTTTTAGTCAGAAATAAATTATACACTGTATTATAAGTACAAACTTTAAATGAGAACATTTTCGTTTGGTCCATCCATCGATAGTCAATTTTATCGCTTCAATTTTGATGCATGAAATGTTGGAAATATTTTCATGTTACTTCATGGTTGTAAATGGTTACAAAAATAATATTTTTTATCCCATAAAAGTTAGTTTACGAGGACTTCGAATTGAAAAGAAATGTGATTCTATTTATTTTACTATGTTAGGTAATATGTAAATCTTAGGTTACAAATAAAATGTTTAAAGAGTTTTTATTGCTTGGAATTTAAAACAATATAAATAGTCTTTGAAGAACAGGTCTACAGTAGTTAAATTCTCAAACTGTAACTCGAAGTTATAACATATAAAATAGAAAGAGCTCTTTTACGGGGGTACAACTATATATACCTTTTCAATTTCCTCAATATCGGATTTTATTGGTGTTTTGTCTTAGTTATATGCTTGTTTGACTTTATCCATGTAATTAGAAATCATAATAAAAAAAAGGCGATTCTATTCCAAATGAGTGTCAAGAAAATTTTAACGTGTGATACTGGATTTATAAAAAAAAGAGTATCCTATAAATCCTATATACCTATTGAATGTATGTTCTTGTCGTTTCTCAACTTTTTAAGTCAACAAATAATTTAAAAAAAAAAAAGATGAGTGAATGATTAATTTTGACTACTTTGGGGGTTTTCATAAATGTAAAACTACGGCAGGCCTGCAGGATTTTTGTGTACAAATATGAACAAAAGTCGTTCAGGCCTGCTGTAGTTTTACATTTATGAAAACGCACTTTCTCTTTCCCAATAACTGATACAACTTGTCGAATGTGATGTAGCTATGTAAATGCGAATTATCAGAAAAACTTTAAGATCTTGATTTTTCGATGTGAATTATTGAAATTAAATAAAAAATAAGTTTTATTTCAAATATAAAAGAGTACAAACCTGCTGATAATCACTAATATTCATGTTTTAATGAATGGGTTAAATTAAAACAAATGTTTTACATTTTGATAAAACAATTCACATGAGACCATTGTAAATCTATTCAGAAATAGTAAGAAAAATAATTGATGTGGATTTTTTGCTGGCTGGTTCCTGGTTCAATTGCCCATTTGTAATCATCTACATACATACATAATTACATACATATATGTAAGTGTGTACATATGTACTTCTTCCAAAAACTCAGCAATGAAACCTGAATTAGTAAAAAAAGAAATTATGTATGTACATTAATTTATAATTGAAATATATGTACATATGTACGTTCTCTACATTGCATTTAAATAATACAATTACAAGTACAATATTGCAGAAGATTGTGGCTTCTTCAATGTTTTCGATAGTCCCAATATAGGATTGATTTGAAATGGTTAAAAGTTCCTTCTTTTGTTCTTCAGAAAAATTAGTTTTTGATTGAATATGAAAAAATAAATAAAAAAATTTTAATGAAATCTCATACACAATTTGATTGAACAAAATTTTAAAACCAAGTGATTATATTAAAAGATCTATGTATGTATACATAATTCATATTCCTTAGATTTCCATCTTACATTTTATATTCTATTTCGGTATATCTAATCAGAATCTTATTATTTAATCAGCTTGCCATTATTTCAAGAATTTAACTTCAAAATTGTATTCTTTTTAAAAATTTATACTAATAATGAATTTAAAGAACCATGTTTTAATTCACTCCTATATATATAGGTTATAGGATATAAACGTTTGGTATTCAATACGATGAAGAAAACAATAAAATAGAATATCCCCAAATAAACAGATGATGCAAAAATAGAGCTACGCTGGACACTATACGAACTTACTTCAGCCTAAGTATTAACAAGAATTATCAATAAAAAATACGACATTGCCTATACGTAGATTTAACAAAGATTGTGAATTGAACATTTTGATTTTTTCAAATTCATGGAATTTAATGAATGTTTCTTAGTGAATAGCATCAAGGATACAAATTTCAATTCTCATTGAATTAAAAAATAACGTTCTTATGAAGGGAATTAATACTTATTTAATATACCATCAGTAACACAATTGCAATTATTAAAAAGAATGAGTAATTTTTCAAAATGAAAAAGTTTTTTTTTTTAATTAGAGAAAAGAAGCACATTTGCATTTCTGGGACAAAAATCCTGGTATTGCTATCTAATTGAGAATGCTTTACGTTAACATGCTCTATAACCAGTCCTATGCATATAACGGGTGTTTTTTTTCGAGGTATAGAACTTTAAGTTGGCATTACTTTTCAAGACGGCGACCGATTTAACAGCTGTAGTGATTTATTCTCAGTTTGGTTTGGCAATTTATCATGAATAGACTCACGCTTGAACAACGCTTGCAAATTGTGCAATTTTATTTCGAAAATAATGGTTCTGTGCGGAATACGTATCGCGCACTACGTAGATTAGCGATGTTTAGCGATAAAGCGCACTTCTGGTTGAATGGCTACGTCAACAAACAAAACTGCCGCATTTGGAGTAAAGCTAATCCTCAAGTGTATGTCGAAACACCGTTACATCCAGAAAAACTGACTGTTTGGTGCGCTTTATGTGCTGGTGGAATCATTGGTCCGTACTTCTTCAAAAACGATGATGGTTGTGGTATATAGTAGAGTCAATGGTGATCGGTATAGAGCCATGATTACTAACTTTTTCATTCCTGAATTGAACAATCATGATGTCCAGGAGCTGTGGTTCCAACAATACGGCGCAACATGTCACACAGCTAGTGCCACAATTGATTTATTGAAAGACACGTTTGGTGACCGTATAATTTCACGTTTTGGACCTGTGAATTGGCCTCCAAGATCTTGTGATTTAACACCGCTAGACTATTTTCTGTGGGGTTATGTAAAGTCATTGACCTATGCGGATAAACCACAAACGCTTGACTATTTGGAAGACAACATTCGCCGTGTTATTGCCGATATACGGCCACAAATGTTGGAAAAAGTCATCGAAAATTGGACGTCCAGATTGGACTACATCCGAGCCAGCCGTGGCAGTCATATACCAGAAATCATATTTAAAATGTAATGCCACAAAATTATCTTTCGAATAAATAAAAAATCATGTCAATCGAATATTCCATCGTTGTTTTATTGCAATTTAAAGTTCTATACCTCTAAAAAAACACCCTTTACTATCGTCGCTGAACTCAAAACAAAATCGATAAAAGATATAAAATAATGGACTTTGCTTAATACCTATATCATCATTAATTACGCATAGAGTTCAATTCACTTGGGGCTCGCAATTGATTTACCATCCCACAATACAACATCCTATTCCCCTACGTCATAAGAATTTTGTATACTTTAAATTGTGGGTGGGTATATATTATAAATGTAGTTCGGAAGTTTTCCAAACATTTGAAGACCATCACCCGTATAGTAACAGAATTTATTTCCTTTTCATCAGTCAGAGAAAATTTCTGAAAATTATTATAAATTTCCCCGTCGAATATGAAGGTTTTGCTTGAAATTCGTCTGGTACAAGGACAAGGATCATG
This sequence comes from Baccha elongata, assembly GCA_951217065.1. Taxonomy (NCBI): domain Eukaryota; kingdom Metazoa; phylum Arthropoda; class Insecta; order Diptera; family Syrphidae; genus Baccha; species Baccha elongata. Next base: position 6,927,868 of record OX578272.1, read on the forward strand.
TCACGCCATGGCTATAATGATGCTGTATTTTATTTTAGTTTATGATCCAAGAGTTCTTATACTGGGTAATAAATAATAAACACAACTGTTGGTATATTAGTCTAAAATCTAGCGACAAAAATACTTAAACGTTATTTGATAACGAAACGTCATGCGATTTGGCAAAATATATTTGGAACATCTTTGTTAGCTATCGTAAGCAAATAAAAAACAAAAGTATCATTTTCCACAAATTCACAATTAAAATAAAACTTAATCCACAAAAGCAAAGATGTCCAATTTATTCGTTAATAATAGTCTCACACTAAAAAAAAAAAAAAAAATACCGTGTTGCCTCAAACAGGCTGTCTGCATATTCATTTTTACTAAGCAACAAAACATATATAAGTATAGTTACATGTATGTATACTAGAGTGAACGCAACGCTCGAAGAAATTTTTTGTTCTTAAATTCCTTACGGGGGCAACCCCCTAAAATGATCAGCCTTTGCAGATATCTATAAAGCCAAAATTTGAACTCGATTGGATAACGGTAAATGGTGCCGATAATCGCTCAAAGTTTCCAAAAAACGTCGATTATTCAGTTTTGTTTTTTTTTTCTTGATAAGGTCTTCTAAAGAGCTTTTTATGTCGTTTAATTGCATCGTTTTTGTATTTTGACGGAATTTTAGCTTTTTTCCACAAAAAAATGTTCTTAAATGAAAAATTTTGCTGATTCTTTCAGGCTTAATTTAAAAACTAAAATTAAAATAATACTGATGCCACAACTGGACGATTTAAGAGTTATTTACAATCCTTCATTCGATGAAATGCATAGCCCATAATTTTTTTTTTTATTTTTAGAATAAAAAAATAAAAAAAAAATTAAACATAAACGAGATTTCTCAAATTTTGAGCGATTATCGGCACCATTTAGCGTTATCCAATCGAGTTCAAATTTTGGCTATATAACTATCTGCAAAGGCTGATCATTTTAGGGGGTTCCCACGACCCATTTTCGAAAATTGATTTTTGCGGTTACCCTAATGTATATATGTTGTATAATATTACCACGAAATATAAGCTATTCTAATATACGTATTCGCCTATCCGTATCATACATCTAAAATCTTTTTTGACGAATTATCATGACTAAATCTATGACAGTTTGGGCAGTTTCCATTGACATAATAAAACAGAAGGGATGTCCTAATTGCGGATGACAAAAATCATCCCCCAAAACTTCATGTCACTGGACACTGATTGCGATTGAAAGATTTATCACGTCTCTGCTTTTCAAGTGTCCCTGATAGAGAACATTTATTTGACACACAAAATATACACCCAATCGTATATGAAGTAGAACACGTTTTGTTGTTTTTCTCTGTCATTTAAGCTATATGTAAGCCATGCTACACGTCATATTGCGGACATGCTAATAGGATACATGAAATTGAGCTTGAAGGGAGGGCTACTTTTTAGTTTACTACTTCTTATACTCACCCTCACAAAATCATCCTTGATGGTATTTGCTGAATATTTCCGAAGGATGCTTCGAGCCAGAGGACGATGATGATGGAAACCCTATAACGGTTGAATCAATGGCATATTTTGAATGTCAATGTAAACAGGTGCTTTTAGATTGGGAATTGAATAAAGGTATAGGTGTATGTATACGTGTATGAATACGTATACGGAAAGTATAGAAACTTTTCGGAGAAAATGTAAAAGTTATCAGATGATACTTGATATGATACGAATGGACCGGACGGTTTGTTTGTGGAATCTTGCTGTTTTTATTCACCTTATATGCGATCCATTTGAGATTTATTTTTTGAATTCATTATAGTATCATAGTATCTTTATAATATTCATCTGAATTTACAATATTCATCTGAGGATGGATATCAAGATTACAAATGTCAAGTGGGTTTTGAACTTTGATGACCTATAATTCCATGGACGTTTCTATGTTGGTTGCTGTGTTAAGTTAATTTAAAAAGCACACAAATAACGCCTGCGGATATTTCGACATGATTGAAAGGTGCCCTAAGATTTGCATGGGGATTGATCTTGTAAAATATATAATCGCAAGTAAAATACAAATAATGATGTTAAGAAATAATTGGAATACAAAAATGTATAAATGTAAACAAAATTTAATTTCAGCTAATGCTAAATGACACGAAATCGTCTAAATAAATTAAAATTTGACCGAACGAGGGTTGCTTTCTTTTTTTTTTTATAAAAAACCAATCGAGTAAAGACTTTCATATTGTTTCACTTTTTCTTTTCACGTAAAATTTCACATCTATTATGGGGCTTTAAATAAAAATTATATATATTTTTTGTATATTCATGTCCTTGTACTAATTTAATTTGTTTTCATAATTATATTCTGAATAAGAAATTATAACTATCACGTCTTTCATGAAATATTGATTTAGAAATTTACACACATATGAGAGTATATCAACTTCGAACACAAAGCTGCCAGCTTCTATCCCTAACAAGCATTTGTATTTGGTAAAGGAAAATCCAAGAGATTAAAATGCAAATAGATTTTCTTAAGGACTTTTACAGCTCCTTCTTCTCAATTAAAGGGAGTGATATGTGATATAGAACAGCAGCAGAGTGTTTAAGTTATTCTAGGAGAGTGCCTTGGGGATCTTAAAAAAAATGTCAATCTATATACTCATATGAATGAGGGTGAATAAGAAAATGTTATGATGACATCATCAAGTAGTGTATGTCAATCCAATTTGCTTAAAATCTCTTCTGCGATTTGATGAACATGAACGAGAATCGATTACTGAAAATTAATTAATAATAATTTAATGTTCTACAAGTATTTTTATTTAAAAAAAAATCTTAAATATAAAATCACGCACAGTTTTTTTTATTTTTAACTATAGAAATTCATAAACTGACATTTGTCCAATATTTTGACTTTATGTGGATCAAGCTGAAGCATCCCATTTTTAAATTAGCTAAGCAGTTGGTAAAATACCACGCACTAGTTTCCACCTATCTCATTCACCATTGTATGTATTGAAATAATGAAAGATATGATAATGAAGTTCTCAAAACCTCTCCTAATAACATGATTATTTTGTTTGCACCCAAACTTTGACACTCTTGTTGTAAAAAACATTTTCATCATCTTTTAACTTTTCCAGCTAAAACTTTCTTTTAAATGAGAAATTAAGTTTCCTTCTCCTAAAAAACACTTGCTCTCAAGTGTGTGCGGTCTTAATAACAACAACACTCAAATAACCATTTAAAGTTACCTGAGAATTGGGAACTCTAAAACATGAAATTTTCTTCCACAACCTCATTTCATATTATTAAACAAAAACTACATTTTGAACAAAAAACTTAACCGTTGCAGTTTTATAACACTATTGTCATTTGCATTGCATCCAATATTAAAAACGAAGGAAGTCAATTGTTACAACTTTAAAATAACATTTAGAACTTCCTTTACAGCAATGGAAATGGAATCAATACGAATCTCCATAACCATTATCCTACCAGTTTTATTTTCTCTAATAAAATTGTCGCGTCGGAAGTTGTGTGATGGGTATATGTATTTTCAAAATGCCATTTCTTGTGAGTGCTCCTGTTTCTGCATAACGATAACATTGAGGAGAATCATAACAACTTCTGTACTTCATCATCGTCACTCGTTCTCTTTTTTTCAGTTTAGGTGCGAGTACCGGGACACTTTACTTTCTGTTCTCAGAATATGAAACTCTTTATGGAAAAGTAATCCGCTTTACCACCCAGAACTTGGTGGCATGCTTTGCAGTAGCAGAGTGTGGCAGTGTTCTACATAAAAATAATAATGTGTTCCTTTAACTCGCTGAAGCTGAAGTCGTTAACCCTAAGTGCACACATTTAAAAACTCAGGAACGAAACATAAACAAGTAAAAAATATTGGAAGCCGGCATTTAACGTTTTTTTCTCTCATGGTTCATTATAACGTATTTGTTAGATTTTTTATAATAGCTTTATGAAAGTTTGTGTAAGCAGAGTGATGTTATAGAGAATTTAAATTGTGTCGCATTAGCGTTTGATTTGTCACTTCTGCATTCGCAAAAAAATGATACAAGAAATCAATAAGGTATTAGCGATAAATTAATAACAAAGTTTTTATTTATATACGCACTGTTGAATTAGATTGTCTCCACTTATGATTAGATTCACTGTCAAAAGACCAATTTCAATCGATTGGATATCCAAATTCATTTATAGCAGAGACGTGCGTTGATGCGGGTAATTTGTGGAAGAACGACTGTAAATATATATTTTGATTAGAAAGTATTTGAAACGCGTGTAGCATCGTTCCGCTGGTACATACATTTTTGATCGATTTTATGATGATTGTGAATCTTCACACAACGTTATAGCCTTTTCACACCGCATAAAAAACCCTGTTTTCGATGAAAACTCGTAAATACGTTCACACTGAAAATTTACCTGTTTTTGTTTGACACTTCACTTATTTTGACATCAGTTGTCAAATTTCATCATATTTGATCAATTAAAAATCGAAACACAATGCCCTCATCTATAATGCCCCACAATTTCTTTCGTTTGTTTTTTTTCTTGTTCATTTTCTATAAATTAAAATGGTTATTACTTCAATAAATTCATTTACATATTTATAAATACAATAATATTATTACTTACCGCAGCTGTAAATTGGTCTACAATATTTGGATTTGTAATTTGAATAATTTCTGTTGACAGTTTTCATCAGCTGAGAATGACACCCATAAATGAAAGAATACAACACTAACCTATTCTGACAGTCGATTGAGCTCTGAATTTTTGACAAGCTGAGTTTGTTTTGATCATCTTGCAATTTTAACTGGTTTTTGATAGGTTTTTGCAAAAACCAGTTGTTTACGAAAACTTGCTACTTGCCAAAATCGTATGGGAAAACTTGTGTTTTTGATACAGGTTTTTGAGTTTTCATCAAAAACCGGGTTTTTGATGCGGTGTGAAAAGGCTATTAAACTGTTTTAATAAAACCTGTAAGATATGATCATTTAAGTTATTGACGAACAGGTGATTTTAAATACTTGAATATCAGAATAAATAAAGAACTATAAATCAATCTATACCTTCGTGTTGTATACGACTAATGAAAGAATATCAGTATTTAACGACACCTTATAACTGAAAAAATAATTTTCCAGAAGACTTTTTCAGCAAGTGCAAGTTTGTGCTACACTGTCTTGCTTTCTGTTTTTAAATATTTCTCAATCTTTAGTTTAATAAATCTTAAATTTATTAAATTGTCCATCGCACTTGTGAAAATCACTTCTTGAAAAGAACACGACGATTCACTTTTTAAATCAACAAAAGAAATTGCAGCGTCCACTGTAAACTCATCTGTCTCTTATATATGAAACTCGCTATAACGATCACGAATAAAGCAACAACAACCTTAAGTTATTAAGTAAATTGTTTATCATCTGAATATTCAAAGTGTAAATAGAGGGACTGAATACAGCATCAGGGAGTAGAATTCGCATTAGTGCCCCAGGCCAAAAAGGCAAAAAGTAAATAGCAAACAAAAAACAAAAAAATATTCTCCATCCGCACACTGACCAAACTGTTCCACTTTAATTTCAGAGTCAATGATACTCTAGGGGGAAACGGATAGATGAACTCAACCACGAAGCCCATATACGGCTACGGATACCTATACAAATATACATTCCCCGAAAATGCACCCGACAGACCCAACCTATTTTGGATCTGTAAAGTAAGCTCCTATATAATTGCTGCACAGTGCACATGTACCACAATACAAATGTAATAGAGAAACTTTCATTTAGATTTATGGATTGTGTTTGTTTGTATTAAGTGTGAAATTGTAAAATTTGCTACGTATTATCATTATGGTATCATCGTATAAAGCAGTGTGATTATGTTTATAGCCATCAGAATTCTTTCGGAACTATCTTTCGTTATTCTTGTAGCTGTGATTGAATAATCCAAAATCCAATATGCAACTTATCACCCTGCTTTTTGTTTACATTGACTATAAAACTACTAAATTATACCTTAAGCGATAGTTAAATCGAATAGTACCTATGTAATTAAAGTTTGTACAATATTTATTTTTGTTTCATTTAATTTGTAATTCATTATTATTTATATACCACTGAAGCTTCGTAGTATGTTACTTATATATTGTTCAAAAAAGCCAACAAAAAACCAGGTGCACAAAACGAAAAGATTATAAAGGAACCATAATACCGCGTATAAACTTCCAAACACAATTCCTGCCAAGGTTAAAGTTTTTTATTATATTTATTTCAGTATATGCAGAATGGAGGGTTTATCCTATCGCGCCTTCGAGAACAAAAGATCCAGTGAAAGCTTTTGAATTTTAAGTATTCACACATCCTGAATAATAATACTCCGCGGTGCAACGGAAAGTAGGATCTGTGTCCTATGTAGCGAAACAAAGGAATTGTTCTCCCTACATGCAATATGTTGCAATACATATTAAAAAAAAAACAAAATTCGTTCATCCGTTTGTACGTTAAAATTATACTGTTGCTTCACTAAGTGCTGTTAACTTAAAGTTAATAAAGAATTTATAGACACAAAATAACACAAAAAAGTAGATATCCTGTAACAATATTTTTTGTGGCATTTTGAATTTCTCCTCCCATATTTAATAAGACATTAGAATATACGAGTATTAAGCAACTAGGGTTTCCCTCTTCCCACAGCCGTGCAAAAAACATCTTAACACCGAAACTACACTGATAAAATAATGAATTTCGTGTATAATTAAAATGAGTACTATCAAAGAAATGTTAGCAAAAAAGATATCTAAGAACATATTGTTAAGTTTTATCTAGGGTCGTTTTATTAAATAAAACTTATTTCCGTTTTAATACAACTCACTTTACGTCTTTCACTTTTAATTCCACTTAATATTTCAAAACACTCTTTATTTCCTTTTTTTTACTTTCTTTAATTTTAAATTCAAACTTTATCACTTTAAAATTACCGACTTGTACACGACTAATTTCAAATTCAAACTGACTTCTTGCCGCATAGTGCGCTCGTATTTAAAGTGGCTGCACCATTCAACACTCCGCTTAAGAATCTTCTAGTACAGTGACAGTCAGAGCCTTCTGGAGCTTTCTAGTCTATGGTCTTTCGTTAAAAAAATGGCTTTTCGTTAACTTCGTTGTGGCTGTCACTTTAAGTTGGAATCAAAATGGTGAGTTTAGGCATCGTAAAACAAAAAAAAAAAAAATAGAACGGAGAACACCTTATAGAACACGTTACAGTATTTTGAGAAACGAAACTTTTACACTAAAATGTAACCAAATTATGTGGTTTTTCATTGGTCGCAAAAAGTGCTTTTTTATTGATCTAGATATATATTTTTCTCATCTTTTTAAGATTTTGCGTGTCATTGGTCAAAAAAATCAAATCTAGATTACGTCTAGATCAAAATCTTGAAATCTCGATTTGAAGTGAGATTTTTTCATCTACTTTCACATACACAACAATGTGTGAAAATGTCAACTTGTAAAGTTAGTGCGAACTCAGTTTGTCTCCTTCTCGCCAATTTATAAATGTGCATGTTTTACCTATATACTGATGAATGACTAAAATTAAATTCGTTATTTTTTATACTTATGATTATTCAAAAGATATATGTAAACCTATACCTTTCAAAGACCCTGATTAGACCAGTCCTTTTTCCGTACGTTTCGTCATACGTCTTTTTGACATTTTGGGTGAGGGGTGTAGAAACGAAGGAGGAAAGAAGTAACGAAAGCACGTATGAAAATTTTAAGACCTTTTTCTGGTTGAACTTTGACGTTTCTTGTTCTACGCCCGAAAGCGAAATTGAATTATTTCGAATATTAAATATTGCAACTGTTTTGATATATTTTTTTTGTAAATGTGAACAATAATTTAAAAGAAACTATTTGCAATGAAATTTAGCAATAATATTTGTTTTTTTTTTAACAAAAAAAAAACAACCACAACTTCCACAACTTCGCTTTCCGGCGTCAAACTTCGTTCTCCGGCTTCAAACTTTGTTTTCCGGCGTCCAAATGACGAAACGGGCATATATCAACGAACCTTCTAATCACCATTGTACGTACCTGTCAGAAAGACGAAACACGTCACGTACGAAAGAAGGACTGGTGTAATCAGGAACTAAGTGTCACGTTATTTAAATAAATGATTCTAAATTCAATCTGTTAATTATTTCCATATTTTATTTACTCTCCTCATTAATGGTTTATTATACTTTTTTGACAAATCCACTGAATTCGTTTGTCCAGATCAACACATTTTTTCTGACAACTTTGAAAAAAGTTGGAAAGCATTCCCACTCACTGAGATAATTTAATTTAGCACATATATAAAATTCAACTGTCAAGTAAAGTCATGTTCATACAAATTCACTTTGCAATGACAGATGAAATTTTAATTAAATTTTAAAATGCGTTCTCTATTTCATTTTCACTAACGTCAGTAAATTAATGTTGAAAATCTAATCACAAAAAAGTTTGTTTGCATAAATAATTAGAATATAATAAATTATTTAAAAAAATATTTTAATGCATGACTTTTTATGAGAATAACAAATATAGTAGATAATTTTTTTATTTTACTATATTTTTCAATAATTTTTTAATAAACAACATTATGTAACTATATGTGCTGTTTTTTTTACATATTACACTCAACATAAATCAGTCAGTGTCTAAGTTCTTTTTGTCATAAATGTAAAGACATTTAATGAGGTTACCCAAGTTCTATGTTTAATTTAGGTTTATAAAGGGGCTGACTAAAAAAATTCTTGTTTTTGGACTTCATACAACCAAATTTATGCTTTTCTCCAAATAATGTGGTTTAATGATTTTTAACTACAAATATTTTATTTTTAAGGTTTAGTCACTTAAGGTTTGTACCTCGCTCTTTATTATTAATGATCCTTGCGTTGCTCTGATATATGTAGCAGAGTAACTCAGTAGGTAATAAAGTTACGTCACCAATGTTTCTCTATAATTATTAGAATTGTTTCCTAAAATGTAGAACTTGAAAATATAGCCTTATCAATCACTGAACTATGATCATCAAAATTATATAGAGCATTTCCAATAAGTAATATCAGAACATTTAAATGTGAAATAGGGAATGGTTCAATCGAAATGGACGTAGAATTAGTCAACTTATCTTACGTACGATAATTAAACGATATAAATTTTAAATGTATGAATTCTTCAAAGCAGGTGGCTGCATGTTAAAATACTTCCAGTACACTAATAAGGAACGTAAGACTGACACATTGTGCCTTTTCGGAAGCGAAAGTAATACTCATTCAGTCCTATTGTTTTAAAAGTTCACATGAATATTTGTATTCTGTTATCCGAAGTAAAACGGATTGTTCCAAAAAGCGTACATATTAATTTCCATCAAAAATAAATTTTAACAATTAGATTATCTTAAAAACTTAAAAACTCGAATTGCAAAATTACAGCACGAGTTACGATTGGTATTCATAGTTATCATTACAATGGGAAAGAATACGAATACGCTCCCCCTAACAAATTTCATTAATGCATGTTAATATTGTTTTCATTTTGCTTTACGTATAATTAATCATATAATAATATGTATAACATCATTTATTGTATAGAAATTAATTCTAGATGACACATCTATGCCGAATGCCTCTATTCCATCAATATATCTACATGCGGTGGGAGTATGGAACCCAAAAAACTTATGCCAAGTTCAAGAGAGCTTCCATGAAATCTATGCCTTTCATACAGGACCACAGGTATGCATGCATTCACATAATAAAGTTTTTTCAGGAAATAAATTTGAAAGATGAGAATACACGCCGCATTTCTTCCTACACAGCTCTCGAAATGCAGACACCAATTTACACAATAAAGTCAGTAACTATGATCAATGATCATCAATGCTAAACGGATGCTCATTGTGATTGCTTATCTTGTATTTTTGTACTGACTGAAACGCCTTCTCTTTGTGCCTTCAGTCCTTTTCACGGTCGTATTTCATGGTTTACTTCTTGGAATTTTTGTGTGTACATTTTCAAGTGCTCTGGTCATGGCTTTCATTCTTAAATTTCTTCATGATAATAAGATTTACCATTTTAGCTAGAGAAACCTTTTATTGTTTCTCACTTCAGTCATTGGTAATAGGTGCTATAGAACAACTACTAAAAGTTGCCAGTGGCGATATCATGTTTCGTGTGGTAAAATTGCAAAAAACAATAAAATCAGTAACAGAGAATGGAAAAATAAACTCCAGTGTTGTTTCCTGATATAAAGTCATGTCATTTAATGCGCCACTCCGTCATGGAGCCATAGGAATGCTTCTTTATTCTGCCACCCGCTGGCGATACAATAACGATAATGATGCTTGAGTGCATCAATCTCATTTAAACCAGCACCGAGCTTAATGTAGTCAAAGTTAAGAAGATTGCACATCAGTTAGGACGTTTTTCTCACATCCCTTTTGTTCATTGGAAGTCCAAACGTTACATAAATCTAATCTATAGTGTGAATATTTGTGTGTATAAACAAATTTTGTGAAAATGGTTAAGCAGGAATCAACTGTAGAATTTCTTCTTCCATCTAAACATTGAATCAATCAATCAATTCAATCTGAAAACATACTTCAATTTTACTTTTCTTTTATTTTGTCTATGTTTACTTATACTAAACTATTTTTATAGAAAACGCAATAAACATAAACACAATTCAATTTCAAAGTGACTTTAATGACCAACTTAACGATACTCGAACTTTATTCATGATAAACTTCATCACTTTATCTGATATCCTTTATCTCTATAACAAATCCTTTCAACAAAGTTCACAACGTAAACTTACATGGCCTTAGGATTATCATAATTGTCGTATAACAAGAAAACATAACATAAATGTTTTTCTCGCCACTTCTTGATTCTGGTATTGCGATAGCCTTACAAGGATTTGTGCGCATAAAATGTGGGAAGATGAAACAAAAACAAGATGCAGAAGAACAAATGCCTGCGGTCATTTTGTTGCAAATTGGTTTTTGGTAGAATGCACCAAGATTACTTGGTAGAGATTAAGATGGTTTAACGAGTCAAGGACCAAACTAATGTCAAGTTCATTTTTGACGTTGCGATGCGCTTGTTTAAGATGTGTAGATGTTAGTTGATTAATTAATGCACGTGGTATCAAGACTATACATGCATGAAGAAGATAGAAACAATTCTTCAAGGTTTTCCTTTGGTTTAGAGTTTTTTTTTATGATTCCATTAAAGGACGTATAGTTGGACTTGTAAAAGGATATTTCGTGGTAATGATGCTTTTTGTGTTTTGTGTCTATTTAAATACAACATGTATTTTTTTTTTTAAGTAAAACTTCTTTACCGGGGATAACCGAAAAAATGGATATACACAAAAGTATTTGTCCGTCGCCGATGATGTCATCCTTTGATAGAAGTACAAGCAAAATCAAAGAAATAGATATAGAGAATTGAGAAACTGAAAGATCATAGGCGTGCTCCAAAAAATGATTCCTCATTGAAGAATCACTGTGACTTTGACGGAGGCGGAGAAGTTTTTTGTTTTGTTTTCAACGGTGGCCGTAGCACTCACAAAAATATATTTCCGGTAACGCTGTTCAGTTATTTTTTTCAAAAAGTACATTTAGGCCAACTGTGTGAAAATGAAAACAAGCACTCAATACACCGCCCTTTTTTGATCCTACATATTTGCTCTTTTTGATTCTTACATTTTAAAGTGATTTTTTTTATGCTTAACTGTATTTACAGTCATACAACGACGTTTTTATATTTTTTTAATTGGATTTACCTGTGAGCTGCGTTGCGTTGCGTTGCTCAAGTAGACGAAATGGTATATGTCTCAAAGTGACCGTAAAAAAACGATGGTATTTGATACAATGCGCAATGTTTTTTAAAATATGTACTTCTAGCTCAACAGAATTCTAAAGTCAAGTTTTCACTTGATTTTAAAAGTTTTTTTTTTATGAACTTAAAAACGATAATAAATGGTTGAAATGAAACAGAACAACCAATTCATTCTTGCCGGAAAATGTTTGTTATTGGTATACTCATATAATATTATATTTTCTTTGTTATTTCTTATCTTTAATTACTTGATACCCATGAGGGTGAATATCACATTTCAATTAATATTTCTAACCACCCACAACATTTGAGAAAAAAAAGTTAAATGAGGGACCACAACCGACTTCGAATTCCTGTCTTTATTCCACAAGTAATTGTTAATATCACCTCAGGGTTGTTATTCTAGGATAAGAACCATCTCCAATTTCTAATAAATTATAACGACACAAAAAAGAAATATTATAACATCCGCTATACAGTTATAAACAATGGGTAGGTGTAAATATACTTTTATTATATGGAATCATAAAAACTTATCTTTATCGGAAAATCTTCTGCTACACAACTTTTACCATTATTACAAAAATAAAGAAAATAATTACGTGTATTTCAATTGACACAATTTCTTTGTGAAGACAAATAATGATTTCTTATAGAAGATTAACAAGAAACAAAAGCAAAATTTAATCCGGAAGTGTTCCGAAATGAGAATTTCAACAAAGAGAATGGGTAAAATATATTTTTCTCACTTCATGAGACGAGTCTTTGTTATTTCATATTTTTCATGATGAAGAGTTCCTTCCACCCAATATCTACCGATGGAAAGATTTCCATTTCCATAACCAAATTATAATTTTATTCAATTCCGTTCGAGCGAGTTATTATTTTTCTCGCTCTACCATTCCATCTTCAATACTGCTTCTACTACATCCCGAGTCTATGATATTAAATGGAAAAGTTTATAGTGCAAAAAAAACCATTGGCATTGTGCATTCGAGGAAACTCAATATCTGTTGCCGGATCTTCTTCATTGTGTTTTTTTTTTAACTGTTACAACAAGATGTGATGGCTAACTTCCTCTTTAGACAGTTTTGTCATTTTGCCCATCAGTTGTGGAAGACCGACGTTGACGAGCATAATAGCAGTTGCATTTCATATAGTCGAGTCACCCTACTTTTATTTCAAATCATAGAAATGTATCTAAATTTAAAATTTTAAAGAAAATGGTATAATTTTTTTTTTTTTTCAATTGACCAACCCACATTTGGTATTTGGACTCTTTGTGTAGGTTTTCCTACTTATTTATCTTTCAATGATAAATTGGATTGCATTCATCTATAAGGTGTAATTTAGATTGATATCTCTCGGTGATGTGGGATTAGATTTTCTTATTTTACTTTTATCAAACACAATGGGGGTAGCTATCAGGTAGCATGGAATTGAGATACACTTCATTCAATTATATTTTCATTTATATTGGTGCTTAACTGTTGCAACATGTAGGTATAACAGTTCCGGATGTTATGTTCCTTGCTCCTAGAAACTTGTTTGGATTCACACTCGTATCTGAATCTAAATAAAAAAAAAAAGTAGAGAGAGCATGTTTGAAAAGAATGAAGATGCAAATGGACTATTGGAGTCGGTGTTGAAGAGTTTGTCTGCTTTAAGAGAATTCATTATTTGATTTTCTTTTTTAGTTGTTTACTTTTGATATCAGTTCGATTAAATTGAAGATTGATGTATTTGAACTCGGTGTTTTCTTTGTTGAAAACTTTTCACTGATTAGATTTCGATAAAGTCTTTCTTTGAACTTTCTTTAAACCAACAGCTCACACTACGCGGATGACAGAATGAAATTATATAAAATAATCTCTTTTTTTCTAGTAAAATTTCAGATTTAAGTGACTAAAAGGTTTAATAATACACTATTCACAATTTTCGAGCGCAACATTAATATTTCCGCTCTTGTTTTCAATCAATTTTTAACAATTATAAAAAAAATATTCAGCTGTCATCCGCGAACTGCTAATTTTGACACTGCTCTGCGAAAGAGAAAGAGATATATCGTTGTTACCTACGCCCTATTGCGTTAAATGTCAGTATAGGTACCTACATATATGTACCTATTCCTGTCTTGATATTTATTTATAATAAAAGATAGAGACATTCCAACAAGCATGTGTCAGAATTGCATACCATCTTGTCAAAAGAAAAAATGACTGCTAACACTACGCGGATGACAGATTGAAATTATGCATCGCGCTTTTTTCAAACTATCAAACTCAAAATCTTGTAAAAGAATTTCATAAATAATCTCTTTTTTCCTGTGAAATTTGAGATTTAAGTCACTAAATGGTTTAATAATACACTATTAAAATTTTTCACGTACAACATTAATATTTCCGCTATTGTTTTAAATCAATTTTTCAACAATGATAAAAAAAATGTTCAGCTGTCATCGCCGTACTGCTAATTTTGACACTGCTCTGCGAACGAGAAAGAAATATATCGTTGTTACCTAAAAAAGCCTTATTGAAGAAGGTTGCAGGAATAAACATTCTACACACATATGTATAATCAAATATCAGAAAACGTATATGAAGGTATAAAAGTATGTACCAATCTCTTTGATTTAAAGTGGAAAAATACAGATATTGCTTATATTGATGTCCTATGAACACTTATTTTTTGTGATTTTCGGTGGTGACATTCAACAAACTGGTCGCATGGTAACATTGCCTTAAACCTGCTATACATATATGTAGTTCGATCTTTTTACAAAACTTCTCCTTAAGAGATGTATCATTAGATATTAGATGTGTCGCTCGCTAAGTTATTATATAAGTCCCCTGGAACTAAACACTATGAGGGATTTAAGTTCCACCTGTGAGAACAAAAATCACTTAATCATAGTGGATTATATTCCAATGCAAGAGGAAGAAACAAAGTCCACTTTTTTTGTGGGAGTTTAGAACAAAGCGGTGAACTATAATTTTCTATAAATAGAACTACAGATACAAAACTGTAAGATGCATTTACTTTGGTTTTTATTAAATGACCATCACATGAACAGTTGACAAACGCAAACAGAAAAATTAAAATGACAAAGTAATTTTAGAAACCATAACACCGCCATCTAGAGATACAGAATTTATTATGATAACCTATTTAAAAAACAAACTTAATTTTAGAAAATTTCCGGCATGGCGACATGTAACCTTAAAAAACGGACACTTATGTGCTTATACATATCTTCTGAGTCGAACTCCTGCCACTTATCACTTTATTAAGTAAAACTTAATTATAGGGGAAAAAGAATAAGAAGATGCCCATCGTCACTCTTCGTGTTTCCTGACACTTAAGTCAACATCTTTGGTCCTTCTTTCTTTTTCTTCATACTGACATTGAATTGAATTTTGTATTGATTTATTGTCAATCAAACAAGAAGTGACTTTGAAAAATGACAAGCTTAGCTATTGAGACGCTAAATATAGAATCTGCAAAGAGTTAGTACTTCTTATGATTCCTGGAAATGGATCTTGTAAGAAAACTCATTAATTGCGGTAACGTATTATAAACTGGTTTAATGACACACGCGATGAGTTGGAGGTCTATGTATTTCATGAGGATCACCATTACCAACAGCAGCCCTCCAGCGACAACGTACATACATATATAGATAAGATATAATAAAAATATGAACGATGGTTCTATATTCGCACGATGACAAGATACACACCTGGCGCCCTCCTTTTAATTAACTTTGCTTAACAGCGGTGTTTAAAGAAAAAGAGATATTTTTTTTATTCTCGTCAGTTAAGTTTGTGTTCTTAGAATTTTGCCGATCCGCGACGTTTATTAAGTGTTTCTTTTATGAAATTGATCCTACATAATTAGGATACCGTAGGTATACCTATTTTTATTATGTTTAAAGTTATGAGTGGTAGTATTATGGATGCTAATTGGAATGATTATAAATCTCTTGTTTGAAAAGGAATGCTTTAAACAAATTCAATTTTTTTATTCAGGGGTATGGGTTAAATAAATTATGAATTATGAAGATTTCACATTCCACACACTAAATTTGTGTTTGAATCGTGATGTTATTGGGTTTTTAGCGTCAAATAAAAGGACAGAAAAATACTTGTATGTTAATGATCTAATCTTTTTTCAGATACTTACCATAAACACCCTGATGACTTTGAGAGTTCGTCTTTTGAACTCAATGTCTAACATTTAGGATAGCATTTTATATTTTTGGTATAGTTAGATATATGTATTGCAATTTTGTTCTTATACGTGCGACTGCACTGCACGATTGGTTGATCTTTCGCGTATCGTGGGTTTCTGCGCCTGCGACAATTATAGAGTGGTATTTTGAGATCTTACAATTTGAAAATGGACACCAAAATAAGGGAACTTTTTACTCAATTCATAACAATTAATATCAAACATTCAATCACTTAATAAGCTTTCAAAATTTTTTTTATACAAAAATACATTTTTCAAAAAAAAAAAAAAAAAATTTCAAATATTTATTTTGTTTTTCATATGTAGCAGTATAGCAGTAACTCTCAATTGTATATTAACTTTTGTTGTAATCGAAGGTCCAACAGAAAACTCTATAAAAGTCAACTGTTAAAAGCCTTTGAACATATTAAAGCTAAACGTCACATTGCGGTCAAAATCTAGTAAAAAGGTAATGAACAAATTTTTTACACTAATTTTATTATACATACATACATACATATGTATTCATAAAAAGCCAATAAGAAAAAACAGAATTTTGTGATTATAAACAACAATCGTACTTGTTTAAAATTATTTAAGTTAATAAATAGTTCGATAATTTGCTGAATTACGTTTTGATTTACTCATTAAGTCTATCGAAAAAAATATTTGTGTAGGTACATATACACCATCACTATTATATATATGTGCACCATCACTATTATACATTTCATACCTATACATATCTATTTTCTATACTTTTTCATAATAGAACTGCGAGGACACCTGATGCGTGTCAATGAAATGCACTAATTACCCCAACGTGACTTTTTGGATAAAACATACCAATAATTCTTCATATTAAGTACGGTTAAATAGTTCGCAAACGACAACATCCGTTTTGAAAAAAGTTCTTCGGAATATCCTTTCTATTTTCCTGTCTGATGTGATATGGCAGCCAAAAGGCCATTGAATCGAACTCATTACGGTTTTGTTCGTAGATAAAAAAAAAACGTGATATTGAATACGCGTGATACACCGCTACCCTTTCACAGGAAACTATATCCATGAACCATGATATCTATATATCATGGGAAAATGTTAGTGAGGGATGATCGTTTATGGAAACATCCATCGATTCCACTTGAAATAGTAAATGAATTCGTTCGATTTTGGAACTCAATTTTAATTATCTAAAACGAAAAAGCCACTTGAAATGTGTTGTGTTTGCGGGGGTACCATTCAGACGCACCTAATTTTAAATATAGCAACATTTTTGTATCTGCCCTACCTTAATGTTGTCATATGAGAACATAAAGGTATGTTTTGGGCGCATATGCACAATCAATCGTTATAGGATCCGCACCGGAAGTCTTATTAGCAGTTTTGTACAAAAAAAAAAACGTTCTACTTTGTCGTATAAAATATTAAAGGTAAACTTAATTCCTATTTTACCAACATAAATTAACGAAAAGAATTGTAGGCACATATATGTTTATACTCAACATAATTTATATATGTAATTTTTTTACTTTCTTAATTTCTTTTATTAATTTGAATAGGTATATTTTTAATCACATTCCTAGACCTCAGATATTTTTCTGAATTAGGTATAACATCAGATTTAAAATGATAGATAACATTTTTTCCAGTGGTTGTAGCTGGCGTTAAAGAAATCAGTAAATTTCACGGTTATATATGAATTAAAATAATGATCCTCATAAATCTAAGTGACAAAAACAATCTCATAATCTTTTGGGGGGAAACTTTATAGTTTTATATTTCAATCTGTGAATCTACCCACAATCGACCCAAATGCTTTTGGAGTTGCTGGTTGCCCTAATGTTTTCTTTTATAATCAAATAAAATGCCGATTCAAAAAGTTTCGAATTATCGCTTTTATAGTTATAATAAGAATACGAAACACCCCCGGAATGCGTGATGATGTACCAACAAAAATTTAAGAAATTACGTGTTTACACCTCACCACTCAGCCACTAATTAATCTTCTCAGCGAAACACAAAATAAACATGAACTTTTATACTGAACATCGCTATACTTACTATCACAGTCACAACATATCCCCACTGTTCTAATTCTACCATTGTATCTATATTCTACTATATAATTCTTATTGTTGGTGTGTGTGACTTAACGAAACAATTTTAATTTAACAGAATGATTGATGAAATACTGCTAGCAACATTTAAAATGAATCTATTTTGCTTATGTTTTTGTTGTGTCTGAAACATTTGTTGAGATACAACGATAATGTGGTGTTTCCTCCTTGCAATTCAGTCAGTTGCATTCAATTTCAGTGTGTTTCGAACCTCGAACCAGTATAGGTGGTTTTTATTTTAACGGTGTGTTCTCGGCCTCCGATTCTGTGTTATGTCAGTTAAGTAACGAAATTATTTCAAACTTATAACTGCTAGAATTCAATGAATAACAAAAAAAAACATACAAGATACCTTTTACTGATAAGGAAATAAATCGCGCACCACCCTCAGCCTTGATGATGATGATGACAGTTGAAGTGAAATTATCGCGGAACTGAGAGATTAGAAACGTTTGGAATAGCAATAGATACAGTTAGATACTCGGTGAATCTACTCACGTATTTCTATTCTAATAAATTCAAAACCCACCTAAACGAAAAAATTGCTGACAATTTTTAAATAGTCTCAGTGTAAAATAAATTTTGTATTTTTACTTCGACGCCACCATTATAACGAATAAATGCAATTTTAAAATTCTAAAAATACTGCGTGCCTCTGCAGAATATAAAATAATTAATTGCATACAAATATTGTTTACCAACCTATAAAAATTGTGCTTGTGTTTTTAGTTTTGTTCGTGTGTTGTTCGGTAATGTTTAATTTGCATGTCTGTGGAATAGCTTATTGCAATTAAACCGGATCGTCCACTTGGCTTAGTTCAAGTGCATCCATCATCAATCCAAGCAGCAGTGGGAAATTTAAATATTTAAATACAGGGGTTGCCCGCCACATTCATAACTCAACAACAACCATTTACTTCGACTAACTCTGGATTAAAGGAAATTAAAAATAAACCTCAACAACGAAATACAAAGACTGCTAGTTACAATAAAAAAAAATATTTTTTAATTGTATCTACTAGATACTTGTTGCGCCAAAGGGTAAGCAAGCTCATTTCATTAATTTTTTGTTTATCTTTTTTGTTTGTTTGTTCTAACCTTGAAAAGTATCTATGCATTCCTGCGTCGTGATGTTAGGGAGGTCTTTTCGTACAAGTATCTGCAGCTCAAGCGATTTAAACGCTATTCGGATCTATCATCTCTTCTTTAGACCAATTTAGTCTAATTCATTTGTTGTTACATTATGTAAATAAAATGAGTCAATCTGTTTGATCAAAAGTGATCTAATTATTTGTTTAAGCAATGTTGGATGAAAAAACAAACAGACCTACTTTTGGGCCAATGTTCCTAGCAGCATAGAAGTCAATTACTTTTGCGGTTCGTGTTCGTGACAAAATTAGCATGATAAAGAAACCGAAGATGAATGTATCTATATTTGTTTATGTACCTACCTGCTTACTTGTGTTTGGAAAAGTATCTAGTTCAAATTTCATTGATGTTCTTTTTAAATGCGTTTAATTGTAACTTTGACAGGTTTTTTTTAGAGTAAATAAACACTAAGTAAATAAAAAAAAAACTGTAAATTAAACGGAAATGCGAGAACAGGCTATGTTACCAAATTGTGAGTAGGTAAAAAAAAAACAACTGTGGTGTATGTTTGACACTATATGCGGGATTAATTATCATTTGAATCGTTGTTTCATGGTCATTAAAATTTTTAGGTCTACAACTTTTTTTATGAGCTACTTATGTAGGTACCTACCTATGTATATCTACCTATTTTATAGAGAGAAATCGTTGTTAACAGGCAAAAACTCCTATTTCGTTAAAACGATCATCTAACATATATCTATGTCACCTGCCAGTGGTTCCGAACCTGTCTAAAGGCCTATAAGGTGGCACTCAATTTGGGCGGTAAAATTGGTGCAACAAATTAAATTAAAAGTGAATAAAGGGTAACACAAATGCGTCTCCTTAAATATAAAACTATATGTATCTATATCAGTAAGTACCTACTCTACTATTCATTGTAACTCATTTTATGTAAATCAACTGTAGGTTAACGCATAACTACATACAAATTTATTAATAATTTATTTGAAATTTTTGTTAACGAAGAATAATAATATCAACAAAAAAAAAATCAAATTTGTTTTGCCAAGGTTTACTTGGAATAAGTTTTTAAGTAAAAATAAATTAATGTCCCTTCAAAGATGCTTCGATTTAAATCCATGATATTTTTAACCTGTTTAGAACATTTAGATAAACTGCGGCAGGACTTTCACCAAAACCGTTCTAAGGATTCTTTATTTGAAGCATTATACAGGAACGCTGTAAACATTGCTACAAAGATGAATATGCAAGTATAGATTTCATGCTTACCTGAGCCATCGTTATCAGTGTGAACAATCTCAAACAATCGATGCAAAATTTAAATAGTAGATTTCTTCTACCACGTTATCGATGAGACGTTATCTTCTTTCGATGAACGCTTTGGACAGTCAATATCTTAACGAAAACAATGTAGGTATACCTAAACGAAAACTTGAAACAATTTTAAAAGCAAGAATTGACGACAAGATACAAAAGGATGTTATAGCTAATGATCCCTTGAATGAAATTGTCTACTTTTACTGTTTTTTTTTTAAACTTTAGGGCGGCAAATTGTAATTTGCCTAGGGCGGTGTGTTATAGTGTGTGTAATGTATAGTGTTATAACTTGTGGGAATATCCGATCCGATGATGTAGTTCAAGTTCAAGTAGTATAGATGTTCCGATGCCACTGACATTCTTATCAACATTTGATCGGAATAGAGAACGCGTTGACTTCACTGTATTATTTACTAACTAGGGAAGTGGGAAAGCAGACTGTGAACTTCTGAGTGTTTAAGTCTTGAAGAAGGCGGTATAGTCTACTCAATGATGCTGCATTAAAAGAAATGCCCCTTCCTGATTCGTGTTCAAATGTTTTTTATGGGATTTTATATTCAAACATCCAATGCACGGTGATTTAAACTCATTTACAACCGCTTGATAGGTATTATATCCTATTGATAAAATGGTGTCAATTTTTTTCGGAAGTGAAACTTTTAATTTAGCACCGATTGTTTTTAGCTATAGATAACTATAACTATTTATCTTTTAGGACTACATTTCAGTTTAAGAGTGATTGTTCAAACTTTATTCTTTGTTATTTCGTATCGGAATTTTTTCTAATAATAATAATAATATTTTAACTATATGTGTCTGTAAGGCACATAGTGTTGCAACAAGTGCTGCACGACACTAGTTAGAAGCAGTAGAAAGATTTTTTTTTGTACAATGGATAATAAGCTAGTTTATTTTTATTTTTCATTGCATACCTCATGGGCGACGTCCAACATAAGCTAAGAAGTATGCTGAAAAGAATAAAATGCTTTGTACCATAGTGAGAATTGAACATGGCAACCTCTGGGTTAACAAGCAAGCACTCCATCCATTGTATCATTGCCGCCCAAATTTAATTTTTTAAATGTTTTTTCAACATTTTATGGCAATTCTACCCCAAATCTTTGTATTTGTTTTCCATCCGGAAGGCGAACAATTGAGTTCAATGTAAACATATCAAGAAATAGTGCTTTAATTAATGTACCTATATGTTTCTCATTTGACAATTAGAAATATTTCGTCCGTATAGTTTTCGAGAAGCAGTACCTATCTAATAATCTATGGCAACCCTTTGTATTTTTCTCATACCTATATGTTCTTATACTCAAACAATTTAACCAAAGGATGTACTTTACTTAACCTAAAGTCATATTTTTAATATGCGTAGCAAACAACATAAAGTACCTATGTTTTATTAACTACATAACCACGTTTTGTTTGCTCAAAAACTAAAATAGATGATTTTTTATTTCAAAAATCAACTAAAAAAATTCACAAATTTATGTAGGTACCTATAAAATAGTTTAAGGTATAAAGTCATCACGTGTCAGATAAAAAGTCTTATCTTGTAAATCTTCTAATTAGCATAACATTAGAAAAAGTCAACACTGTCGAGAATATACAAGGCTTGCTTTTTATTTACGAAACGGGAGGTATCTAAATCTTTGTCTGCAAAAATTTAACATTAAAAATCTTTATCATCCCTCGACGTACACACAATCACTTGTGATTTGTAAACCGCCTTCGAAAAATATTAAAAAAAAAAATTCCTAAAACTTGATGAGTTCAATAAAAAAATTAATTAGAATTATGAAAATGATGCAGACGTAATACCGCATCCTAATAACAATGTTTATTTTCAAAGAATGAAAAAAAAAAGATTTAATTGGTTTGGGAAGTCTTCACAAAAAACACAAAGGAATAAATTATCTTTTAACCGAGAGATTGGTCTCTAAAGAAATCTTTTTTTAATATTTGATCGATTTTTGAATTAAGAAAAAAATATAATGGTCGCCGGTAAACATCAATTATTGATTTTTCCAATAAGATACTTTATTTGTTTCGGTTTTTGTACCCAGGAATAATTGTTTTGAGTTGCGTCTCTTAAAAAAAAACTCCAGATGTTTTGAGTATCTATTAAATAAATTAACGATTTCTTAATGAATTGTCTGACTTTTTTTTTTAATTTCTTTATTCGTGTTTTCTCTTGGTTTTTTTTTTCAATTCAATAAGTTTAGCATAAATCTTTGAGTGATAAATAATTTTACAAGAGAGATTTCACATACTATTTTTGTGGTAAACAATGTGGCTACAAACGAATGATCAATTGAATAAATGAACAGAAGCGGAAAAGGTAAAGAGATGCTGTGGTTTCATGTTTTTTTTTTTTTGTTCTGTTCGAATATGAATTATTCAAAAAATGAAGACAAATAAATGATTCGGATGGTTTTGACAGCATAGATTAATTATCACTAAAAGCAAACACCGAAAGGAAATCCGGAAAGATATTTGAAAAATAATAAACGAACACTTTTGAGTCAAATTGCAAGTGTGAAAATCCAATTTGCTTTTGGTAGATTTGAAAAATGTTTTTTTTTTTTCATTGGGGTTGGAAAGTGTAGGTATTGTTGCGGTTAGACTTTTGATTGTATTACGTCAGTTCTTCAAGGGGATGTTATTTTACTGAGACTTTACGTCTCCTGAATATTCATAAATAGAATTTTGTGCAATAAAAACCGTATAGTTTATACTATATGGAAGAGCAGGTAAGATTTTTGTGTGAAGAAAAACTTTTGTCAAATAAAATGTCTATTTTTATAAAAAAAAGATATTTCATCCTCGATATATATTTTTGTCGAATAAATGGGAATTGCTTTGATTTAGATAAAAATACACTTTGGACGCATAGAAATTTAAATAATGTACATTCTTGTCAATAATATAAAATAAGTAACGCTAAGATATTAAACATTTAAGACGGAAAGATCAATTTCGTTTTTGTTTAGTTATTCTAGTATTGAAATGACTTATCTAATTTTTAAAAGAATACATTATGCAGTACTGTATATTTAAATTTTTAGTCTAAATTAAAGTTTTTCTTTTTACTTGGTATCTATATGATTTTTTGAGACACGATTTAAGGCGAAACCATAATTTTCTGTTATATCAAAAATTTAAATTTATAATTTAATTTATATTTAAAAATACGTAAATATGTTTATAAATATTATTACAAGAATTAATCTTGAGACCTTTCTAAACTGTTTTCTTTCTAGTTAAATAATTAAGAATTCAAAAATTAAATTAAGAATGTTCAGTTGCTTTTAGAATTAACTATTTAATTATAGCTATTTCAGCTTAATCTAAATAGCTAGACCATTTCTTAATGAGACCTACTGAAATTACGACAATTCTAAGATAGCTCGTTTTCAACCGCCTTTAACAAACTTAGGTGTAAGCTTGTTTCATTAATTTTAATAATGAAAAAAGTATTAACAAAAACAACAAAACAAAAAAAAGAACAAAACCCATCTTTTTGAAAAATTGAAAGCAATGTCATATTAGCGGAAAACAAAAAAAAAAGTAAAGTGAGTATAACAAAACAATGAATCATTAATAGTGTCTGTAAAGGTGAGTTGAATATATGACATGAGTTCATCAGTGATGACAAAAGGTTTATGTTTGCTTTTTGTTTCTCTTTGAACTTTTCAAAAGACGCTTCCAAGTCAAACTAACATTTCTATATATTGTTGAAGCATTACTACCTGTTGGTTATGTTGGATGCTTAAAGTTGTAAGACTTTGGTTGGTTATGTCGGATGCTAAAAGTTGTAAGACAAAAGATTTATGAACCCACCATTGAATAGGGGAGAGACGCATACAGTGGGACACTTTTTTTTCAAATGATTAGGTATATTTTAAAAAGTATTCCGATTAATGAGTTATTGTAAATTACCTTAAATTCCTTTATTATGATGTGAGCTATTTTTGGCATTTTTTAAATTTATTTTGCTAATACCGAAGAAAAAATATTTATTAAATTAGTCAAGTACCTCGTTTGTCTCACTGTTGATATAGGTACCTATTCAAACAGTGAGACGCATGAAACATGAAAACAAGTTTTATTTACTAAGGAGTTATTTATTATAAAAAAAAGTCTTCGTGTCTTTTTAGCTTTATAATAACGGATATAAAATTAACAAAAAATGTACCCAGTTACAAATAAATAAAGACATGAAAAAAATGATGTTAACCAAAAATTTAACGAACTTCAAATTTTATTCCAAAGTGGATACTGAATTGTTTCCGACTTGTAGGACAGCAAACAATTGGCTAAGAAAAATTATTTCAAAGTCTCCGTCTGTTGCCAGATATTATATACCTCACTGATGGCAACGGGATCTTGTCTCACTGTTGGTAAATCGTCCAAAATCTGTTAACACAACTAAAACAAAAAATCCATGCATCGAAATGCCTCAAAATGTTATTTATTGTACCTATTGTTTACAAAATAATCTACATAAATGTTTAAGACATTAATTATATAACTCACCTAGGAAAAAAACTGTCATGCTTACTTTTAGCGACACGTACATTTTACTTTGCCCGTATTTTTCTTAATGTGCTATCACAGCGACGACTTTGTTTTACTGAAAATAAACAGAAACTAAATCATTTGGAAAGAAATCTTTTGCACTACGTATTATAAAAAGCGCAACTTGTTCCTTTAAATTCTTCCGAAGTTTTTGGAATGTCTCACTGTTGGAGGTGTCTCACTGTTGGCGTCTCTCCCCTAACTCTATTCTGTCAAAAAGATTAATTGTATTAGCATGGTTTTCTAATTTTTATTAATATCATTCATAAAACGTAAATCTTATTTTTTCTAATTGATTCTTCCTAAAAAAAGAATATCTTGAAAACTTCAAGATATTCTTTTTTTTTTCATACCAAAAACAATAAGACCAGTTCACTGAAACGATACTTTTTAGCATTTATGTCCGACATAAAACCTTAAGTGACAGTTTATTCAAAGGAAAAAAACTACAATAAGAATTTATGTCAAACACGAATCCCTAGTTTTCGTTTGGGCCTTAATCATTTTTTGCAGCAGATAAACTTATATATGTATAGTTCGAGTATACATAAACCTATTTCCTTCGAAAGGACATTTGTTTTTGAATCCAATTTCTTTCTTATTAATTTAAAGCAAAAAAATGTATAAAATTATGATCATATCTACGGTAGTATGTTCGTACCTATTTATTTTGTTTCATGATTAAAGTATTTACTTTACTGTTCTGTATATGGTTAGGAAAAAGTAAACAATTCATTTGAAACCTAAACAAGCACATAGTCATAAAAAGGATAAATACCTTAACCAACTCACTAACTCAAAATGTGTATATAACAATAATGAAGTTAACCATTCCACTGCCACCACAATCTTACAAAACATTTCATTAAATTCATTCTACTGAACTAAATGTGGTATTTTAAGTTTGTAATATTATATCTTCTCTGAAAATGTTATGTCATACATCATCATATTCGTCATATGATATTTGCTACACTTACTGCATTTTTATAATTCTATATCTGCTTGTTTTATGTGCTTAGGCTTAAGGGACGTGTATTGCATTCAAAGAAATTAATGAAGATTCAAATCTCAATAAGATTTTAAAAACAGAATATGACTATAAAACGTTAGTTAACTTTCAAACTAAAGAAGTTTCCCAATGATTTTGATTTTAATTATAGTTTTCGAATGAATTGTCTTGAGAATTTGGCAAATGACTGAATTCTGTAACTTGACAATGCAAAAAATTCCTCGAAACGAAATATAATTGAATATAAGTTTTCTTAATGACTATGGTTTTCACGAAAAATGTTCTTCCGCGTTTACAACAAAATCCTCTTTATATTTCATCATTCTTTTATTTGAATAAACCTTTGTTAAGTCAGAACTCAGCATCACCTCTTTGGCTGATGTAAATGTGGATTCAGATTGAATCCTTTCATCCATCCGCTTCATCATGGACAAGCCCTCGTATTGCGTTTGCGTCCGTCTGTCGTTTTCAGTTTAACAAAGTTCACTTTTAAATGCTGTTCTGGGGCAACATTGGCAGTTCCCTTCATTCCTTCATCGTCTCCAACATTGAAGCGGGAGTGAAAACCCTTGTTCCATTTTTTCATTCATTAGTCATTCACACGCGTATTGAAACAAACTTACTGAACAATTTTTTTTTTTTTTTTTTTTGAAAAGGGTTAACTAAGTACAAGGTTACATCTCAGTCGTCTCATACATTTCTGTATAGCTGCTGATTTCAAATGGAAACAAATATTGCTTTTGGTATTGTCAACAAAGGAAATGTGGGTTGGTTTGTAATTAATGAGAATGGCATCTACATTATGTAGATACATCAATACGTGTTGCACCATTTTCAAAAGAATAGTTCTTGAATGGCTGTGTGCATAGAATTCTTCAGTATACAAGTTTGTTCAATTCATAATAGGGAGTTAAGCTTATTATAACAATCTTGTGAACTAACAAATATTTTAGATAATTTTGTCACAAGGTTCAATTTTGGCTTAAGATTCTGATTTGCAGAACATTTTTG
The DNA here is from genome assembly GCA_951217065.1 of Baccha elongata. Lineage (NCBI taxonomy): Eukaryota > Metazoa > Arthropoda > Insecta > Diptera > Syrphidae > Baccha > Baccha elongata. The sequence goes on from OX578272.1 coordinate 6,955,195, forward strand.
TAGAAATAATTTTCATCAAGTTTCAATATTAGTTTTGATTTGTTTTTTCTGCTTTGTTCAGTTTTGTTCTGTTCATTTCTATTCTCTTCTGTCATAATTATTTTGCTGCATTGTAGTTTGATAAGTTCTATCAATTATTTTTTGTTCTGTTCTATTCATATTTTGTCAGTAGGTTTTGTGCTGCCAAGCTCTATGTAGGTAATAATTTTACTAAGAGAGGTACATAGTAGAAAAGTGTATGTAGTTCGTACACCATTGAGTTCTATCTTTTTTCTTTTAGTTTTATTTTGTATCACTTTCCTCAACTCCATAGAAAAAATTATTTCATTTTTCTTTAAAATATTTGCTCAGTTCCGTTCATTCTTACCAAACAAAATTATAGTTTACTTGTTTTAAAAATCAGATTTCATTGAACAATAATTTTCGTTTTCTTTTATAAAAGAAGTATTAACATACGAGTAAGACTAAAGAGAGACCAATTGAATCAGCAGTTGAAAAAAGAAAATAGAAACCGAAATTTCCGAAATTGAGATTTTGATGCAAATGTCATATCTATATCAACGTAAACGCATCTGTTGAGTCCACGAAACAACATTAAATTTTAAGGTGAAAGAAGGAAATAAATCCCAGCTTTTTTGAGCGTAATATACGTGCGGCTTTACTAAAATAGGAAGCGATAGAAAGTAAATGTGTCTTCAGTTTTATTTCGTCAGAATATGGATTTATTGCTTCTTTTCAGTTTTTACTTTCTTTCTGGTTATTTAACTCGCACTCATTGTATGAAATACAATCTATACCAATAACTGCACCATCTTAGTTCTGTGATAAGAAAAGTTCCCATCATTAAATCGAAAATTTGGTGCAAGTGCAGCTATATCAAATTAAATTTAATCATATATTTCAATTATTATGTACCCATCAGAATCAGTTATCTGATCCATAATTGAATATTGTCTCTTTACATTCAATCAGTATCTCATAAATTCCAAGTCTATTCTATAACTATACACTTTCGATTGAATATTCTTGACTGTATTCACATAACAATAATTCAAAATAAATTATACATTCACTTTGAATCACTTGATACTCACAGAGAGAAGACGACATGACACGACGGACAAACGGCTTGCATCAATTAATTCATTCAAATATGCTTTATCGTGATAATTCTCCTCCACCCAATCTCAGTAATTGTCATGGTTCTGGTTCTACTTCGGGTGATGACGAAATGAGCACTCAATCTTATTATCTTGAAAGACAGACGTTGTATTCGTATTCCTAGATATCTGTGCGTTGTCGTTCCTCATAGTCGTCGTCGTTTTCATGCATGAAAACTGTGAGATGCCTACCTAATTACAATTATTGTATAATTATTTCGAACTTTGTGTCGTGATTGCACTTGAAGGTTACGGATAATACATCATTTGCTTAATGCAAAATCATGATCACCGCATCAGACGAACCAAGTCACGAATGAAGAAAATTTGGTGTCTGAGAAGATTATTTCAATTCAATTGTGTCCAGTTCCAGTCCACATAAATTGGCATCCTCAGTGACCCGTTTTGATCTTAATTACCTTTAAGGTAGTAAATTATTTCAGACGTGAAAATGTTATTTTAAATTAAAGGGGGACAATGGGAGAAAGTGCGGTTAATAGTTTTTTTTTGAAAGAATCAAAAAGAAAAAGATTTTTATAAGTATTGTTGTTTTCAAATTAAAAAACTAATAATTCCCCAATACTTAAGCAGTCTTATGAGGTATACATCTATACCTTATTCCAATTAAACATCATGTAAGAGAATTTTTCAAAACATACATACATCTAAATTGTTTAAGTTTTATTGTTGGCAAAAAACCGTAGGTGACTTAGAAGAATTACTCATACACTGTTAAACATTAGTAAAAGACTAGTCGTGTTTATGATTGAACATGAAGGCTAGCCAGTCTGACACCGCATTAACATATTTAGTAAATTTTGTTTGAATACTGTTGAAATAATTAAAATTTCAAATTAGGTATTGTTGAAATTATTTTTTCCTTTGAACCAGAATTGTTCAGGGCCTATAACCAAGATAGTCCAATCATATAATTCTAATGCTTGATTGCAGATTATTTGTTTACATAATGAACTTTCCTCGAAATTAGAATTGAGAATATTTATCTATTGCTGACGTTCCAGGCACATACATATATGTTTATTATAGATACAATAAAAATTCGATTAAAGTGTCTGATAATTGTCCTCAGACTGTTGAATGTACAATTTATTATCCCTAATTACACAATCCTCGTTAGAGGGACAAATGGATTGTCAAAACATAAACAAGCAAATTCTAATTCAGAACACAAAAAACACACATACAATACATATACATATGTGATTGGTTGAATGGTAGAAAAGCCAATCCTCATGTTTGGCTTGATTGGAAATTGTGTATAATTAACAACACACGCTAACGCGCTTCCGTATATCCATGGTAATGTCCTGGCCTAGGCCAACCAATATTGTTTTAGAAAATTCTACGCCAAAAACGTACGTGCTATTCGGGACTAAATAAAAGGCAAGACATTTATTGGAAATAGATACAAGTTTGGTTAATGAACTTTACCAACTACTGTTACTAATTACAAAGCGAATCAAACATGTGGCAAAGAAAAGGGAGACTATTTTGGTTTGTAGAGCTCTCACGTTTCATTCCCTAAACTTATTTTGCATTCTGAAAGTGTGTGTAGGTGTAACAAACAGTATGTAGTTTTTAAATGAAGAAAGTTTTTCTGGTCATGACTCCTACACCAATAATATTAAGTTTGGCAATTACAAGAAAAAAAACTTTTTTGAGTTCTTGCTTTTTTATTTATGGATCAGGTTCAAAGCTGGACTAGTTGAAATTTGGACAAAAATCCAATTTTTCAGTTTTGTTCCTTAAGTTTCTGCGTAAGTGTATGTATATCTTCTAAATTTTTGAACATTTCTTAATTTTTAACAGAAAATGAGCCATTGCCGTATCGTCATTCTAGAGATTTAGTTTGTAGTATTTTGTTTGAAATTCATGTTGAGCTAAGTTTTCGAATTTTAAAATGTTTGTCATTTCCGTAACAATATTGAAATAAAATGCCTGAACTAAAGGCAATAAAAATCTAGTGTTGGTTAGTTGTATTAACGATTAAATGTTAAGCATTTTAACTAAAACTCGTGCAATGCAAAAACATAGTTTTTACCAAATTTTTTATTTAATAAATTTATGAGCTCTCCAAAAATGTTTATCAAAAAAGTTGCAAGTTTAACAAAAATATTATTTCCCTATGACCCTGATTACACTGACAGGTACGTACTATGGTCATTAGACGGTTCGTTGATATTTGCCCGTTTCCATTCGTCATTTTGACGCCGGAAAGCAAAGTTGTGGTAGTTTTTTTTTTTTTTTTAAGAAAACAAATATTAATGTTAAATATCACATTTACAACTACATATATTATATCAAAATAGTTGCAATATTTAATATTCTAAATAATTCAATTTCTCTTTCCGGCGTCAAACAAGAAACGTCAAAGTTCAACCAGAAAAAGTCTTAAAATTTTCAAACGTGCTTTCGTTAAATCTTTCCTCCTTCGTTTCTACACCCCTCACCCAAAATGTCAAAAAGGCGTATGACGAAACGTACGGAAAAAGGACTGGTCTAATCAGGGTCTATGTCGTAAAAGTTTTCTTATCATTTTTCAAAAAAAATTAAAATAAAAGCCCTGCGATAAAACTTATTTGACACTATTTAAATTGAATATTTAAAACTGACATCTAATTCAAACAACATCGAAAAGATTCACTTTCTCAGCTGCAACTGGTCCCCTAAATTTATCAATGTCATGTGTTTGTAAAATATTCCTCACGCGCCGGCCACCAGCCGTGCCACCGTGGTGGTGTTTTTTTGGAAAGTAATTGTGCGCACAATGGTTAATGACTGCGGGACTTTTTAAGCCCCCGGATTTTCATTCTTTAACAAGAAACATACAAAGTATTTTACATGGTTCCTGATCCGTGGCAGTATCATAATCCAATGGATAAATGTTTCCAACAAAAGAGCTGCTTTGTTGGTGCACACGAATTTTTGTAGACAACGTTTGTTTGATTATTCAATGTGTAATTAATTAATATGAGTATTGTTAGTACGGTAACAGTGATAATGAAGTTGATAAATGCATTAGCGATCACAAATTATCTGCATTTTGTATACAGGGTGACCTTAAGTGTACCACGTCTTATTGGAAGACGCTGTTAATTTGTTAATTGAACCACTGTCAGTTTCGTTTTGATATTTATGAAGAAAACAAATAAAACATTAACGTAGAAATCATGAAATATTTGTGACTGTTTTCGTACATAATGAAATTTTGTCGACTCACTTCTGGGGAACTACGGTAGTACGGTAATAAATGTATCATTCAGGAAGAGCCACTCAAAATCTCCAGTATGGTGCATCATTTAAGCTGGAGGAGTTATATAGGGCCTCATTCTGTTGAGGATGCCGTGAATAGTAGGGTAAGGCCCAGTCTTTTCAGCTCTGATTAAATTTCACTACATATTTAGAAACATATACAAAATCTATGGTTAACAACTGAAATAACCAATGATTATAAATAACCAGAGTTGAAAAGACTGGCCCTAAATGTGACTGTTAAGCGATGCAGAAACTGATGAACAAGTTTGTTACTGCCAAATATTGATGAACTGGGACTGGAGGAACTGCGGTTTCAAGCAGGTTGGTTCAACCGCACAACTAAATCACTTAATTGACTGATAATGGACAAAACATTAATAATTATTTGAATGAAAATTAGTGTTTAATTTAAGGGAAAAAAGAGAAACCAGATTGAGTGAATGTTTTTGAGCCACCACTTTATTGACATCAAAATTTGGTGTTTTTTCAAACAAAATAAATAAAAATATAAAATGTTTATCTTTTAAGTGCAATTGGTTTCTCAGTTTAATTTTAAATTTATTTACAGCTCGATTAAGGAAAAAGCAAATAGCTCAGAATTTTAAGTTAATTTATAAATATAATATTTTCTTTCCTTCACTTGCATATTGAGCTGAATTAAATTCGTTGTATTGTTTGTTGAAAATTCTTTTTTCAAAGAACAATAAACGTACCTTTGTTGCTTAAAGATTAATTTAAGAGCTCCAGGTTCTCAAAATAGGTGCATCCTTAGAATCAAATCCTTCAAACTTTGTAACTCTCCAACACGACTCACTTAAAGAAAAGAACAAAAGGCATCTTCCCCTTCTCTTTTCATATTGAAATACAAAAAGTTTGAATGTTTGTAGTCCTCTTATTAAGAATCCATTCAATGGTTATTGCCAGATCTTAGCATCATCTTTTACCAATTTCGATTTGTTCTATTTTTGCAATAAAGGTTCACTCTCAATGAAAAGGGTGAGGCGGGTATAGAGAATGAAATGAACCCCACTTTCTGACTACCTTGCCTTTACAAAATACAATTTTACAACTTTCTAAGGCTTTGTTCACATCACGTTCACGTAGACGTTGTCGGAGTCGACTTCGACGGTCGATAATATTGTTTCCATTCGTATTCTTCTTTTTACCTTGTTTCTATTTAACTTTCTGTCTGAACAATGTAGGTATACCTTAACTTCGGTAACTGTTGGTAGACATAGATTGCAGGCTTCTGTGGTGTTGTGACAATGAAAATGAACTATTGCAAATTGTAATATTCGACCAACAGTTTTGCTGAACAACTGTGAATCGTTTTAAATGTTTGACAGCTCGGTCGACTTGGCTATCATCGTCGTTGACGTGAAGTCTTGAGAAAAGCAAGTCTAATGAGATATCTTCCATCAAATTTGACAAATGATGTGAGAAAATGTGTTTTTCACTTACCAACAATCAACAAACCGTTATCGCGGTATGGTTGATCCTAAAAAACAATTACCATTTTCTTTATCTCTCATAAATACGGGTCTTAGGATACATTTTTATTGTTAGGCGAACTCATTTGCATTCGTTTCAAGTGTTGCCATGTCCGTTGCGCTTGAATTTGCATTTGACGTCAATCTTTCTAAAGCAATTTCTTTCTTCAATTTTATTTTATATTGCTGTCGTTTTTTTTTTCCGTAGCAGTTGCTGGTGGTGTTGAATGTTGATGCTATACATAAATTCATTCCTTATTTGTTTTTAATATTGGAGCTTGAACCTCCTGTCACCCTTTTTCCCCCTTCTCGATTAAACTTCCAATCAAATGACAAACAAATGTGCCAAAACACACACAAGATTGAATTGAATTTGGTTCTGGGGTTTATATTGACACGATGATGAGCACAGGAGCAGTGTGTAACGAATTTTCTTTTTTTTTTGGATTAGAACTAGAACTGAGTTGTTGTCATTCTTGTGATCCTGTTCATTTCAGTTAAGAATGTTTAGGGAATGGTAACATCATACAAACAGACAGAGAATGTAGCCGAGTCAGTTGACGCACGTACCTATGTATCAACAACTGTGTATTGTGCATTTTGTATCTTTGTATCTATAATGGATATACGATATAGCTACCTATGGCATTTTCATGTGCATATTGCATAATACTGAAAATATGAAATATTTTGTTTCTCTTCAATTATTCGAGGAACTTCATTCAGTCGTATATGACGTTCTAGCTAGAACAATAATTAGAATATGATGTAGGTACATTTTTCACTTTGGTAAATAGTAGAAAGCTGAATGATGGGAAATGTTTACGGGAAAATTTCAATCAAAAGTTGGTGGGAAATTTGATATTCAGCGTTGCCGATGAGTTTTTTTGCATCAACATGGATAAATCGTGATTCAATTATCTCACACAGTTTTTACGAAATATTCATTTAATGACGTAAACATTGACACAAAAGTTTTAATTTTTTATTTAAATATATATACTTAATTGTATATGTACCTACATGAACATGAATTATGTTGTTACTTATTGTTATTAGGTAAATCCACCTATTTTTAATTTTTTCAAAGCAGTTTTTTCTTACACATTTTGTTTAAAACATTTGGTATGTTTATTTTGAAGCAGTTAATGGGTGTCATTTTTGCCATTTGGATGGTGACTGAACATTTTACGGTCTCTTTGCATATCCTTCATAATATGTCTTCTAGTGGCAACGCTAAAGATTAGACATCAGTACCATCATTGTTTAGAAAGATACTCATCGCTGTTGGAATAAAAAAAAAACACAAATGATGTCGACAAAGTGTGTAAGTTTGAATACTTAAATTCAGCCACATGGAACAGGAGGATAAGTTTTGAAGCATTTGAATGAACATTTTGAGGAACAACAGTGATATAGATGAATGAATTGTTGTTATTTATACCACAATGACAGGGTAGATGATAATAATTGTTCTCGGATGGCATTAGTGTCACTTTTACATCTAAAAAGTTAGAAGTGAAAATTCCAATTGTTTTAAAATTTATGAAAATTACATAGATATGTATATGTTATGTGTATGTGTATATCTATAGTCATAATAACAATATGTGGGATTAAGTTTAGGTATATACAAACAATAATTATATTAAGATGAGTTTGAATTGAGAAAGTTTCGAAGTGCGGGTATATGAACCAACCTGTATAGAGGATGAACCTGCTATGAAATGATTAAATATATAATTAAGATTGAAAGAGAAGTGGATCGATAGGGGAAAACCTTTTTCATAAATAAATAACAAGCTTCATATATATTTAAATATATAATTATAACAAGAAGAGTCAGAACAAGGACACATTTTTGTTTGCAACCCTATTCCGCATTACACCACCGCAATATGATAACAATGAACATTTTTTAAGCAAACTTCTCTCAACTTTTTTAGTACTGCAAAACGTTACGTTTTTACATTTTTTTTATGCAATAGGTACGTGTTGAATCCGGAATACAATTCTTATTTCATCTAATTCTGTTAGAATTTTATATTAGGCCCTGTTTGAAATTAAATAATACTTTAACATCTCAAATCTAAAATATCAGTTAGACTTGCTCAAACCCAATACATACCAAGCATAACTGCAATTTTACTTGTCGTGCCAACTCAAAGGCTTATTTTATAATGTTAAATGAAAAATTTAGTATAGCACTTCATTGTTAACTGATTTAATGTGGGTAATTATCCTTTTGCAAAACTATACATCAACAATATGTTTAACTGTGCTTGTATGTAGCTTTAGTTCACGTGATTTCTGGCTTGAAAATTGACGTCTCCATTAATTTACAATTGTATATCTAAACTTTTTATCCTCAAGGAATTCCTTCACGTAACGTGTAAGAATTCTTTGAACTCTTGTTTCTTAGATTATCTGTTGCCATATACCGCAGCCAGAATCACATTCAGCAACAATAAATTTGATTTAAACAGCATAATAGGTTCTATTTTGCATATACGAGTGTATTATTTCCATAACATAGGTATAACTTCTGTATTCGTAAATACAAATATATTTATCTCTACACGTAGATCAAGAAGTTTTTGTAAATCAACAAATATCGTGCTTTGAATTATCAAAATACCGTGGAAGTTAAATTTGAAGCGAAATAACTACCGAAATACATTGTAAATTGTGGATTATGATAGAATTTCTGGAAAGTGGGTATAACATTTTGAGGTATGTATTTGTTTCCGAACATTTTCCATGAGTGCGTCTTAGTTTATGATTGCAATCAAGAAGACATCCTATTATACTCGTAGATATGTTGCTTACTTTCAAAAATTTACCAATACATTTGAATGATTCCTTAAAAGTTACACGGCCTCTATACGTTATGTTGATCAACATCAATATTGTGTAGAGCAAAATTAAAAACCTAGTGAGCACTTCAAGAAACTATCCTTGATCTTTTCATTCTTAATTTGATAGCTAAGCAACAAAAAGTTTTTTTTTCATTGTGAGTTGCTTTCAACATTGCTGGCAGATTATCTTCTTGTTTCCATGAGTTGTAATGGGTGTTTTTTTTAGAGGTATAGAACTTTAAATTTCAATAAAACAACGATGGAATATTCGATTGACTTGATTTTTTATTTATTCGAAAGATAATCTTGTGGCATTACATTTCAAATACGAGTTCTGGCATATGACTGCCATCGGTTGACTTGGATGTAGTCTAATCTGGACGTCAAATTTTCGATGACTTTTTCGAACATTTGTGGCCGTATATCGGCAATAACACGGCAAATGTTGTCTTCCAAATGGTTAAGCGTTTGTGGCTTATCCGCATAGACCAATGACTTTAAATAACCCCACAGAAAATAGTCTAGCGGTGTTAAATCACAAGATCTTCGAGGCCAATTCACAGGTCCAAAACGTGAAATTAGGCGGTCACCAAACGTGTCTTTCAATAAATCGATTGTGGCACGAGCTGTGTGACATGTTGCGCCGTCTTGTTGGAACCACAGCTACTTGAGATCATGATCGTTCAATTCAGGAATGAAAAAGTTAGTAATCATGGCTCTTTACCGATCACCATTGAATGTAACGTTGTGGCCATCATCGTTTTTGAAGAAGTACGGACCAATAATTCCACCAGCCCATAAAGCGCACCAAACAGTCAGTTTTTCTGGATGTAACGGTGTTTCGACATACACATGAGGATTAGCTTCACTCCAAATGCGGCAGTTTTGTTTGTTGACGTGTCCATTCAACCAGAAGTGCGCTTCATCGCTAAACATCGCTAATGGATGTAGTGCGCGATACGTATTCCGCACAGAACCATTATTTTCGAAATAAAATGGCACAATTTGCAAGCGTTGTTCAGGCGTGAGTCTATTCATGATGAATTGCCAAACCAAACTGAGAATAAATCACTTGACAGCTGTTAAATCGGTCGACCGTCTTGAAAAGTAATGCCATTTTAAAGTTTTATACCTCGAAAAAAAAACACCCGTTATATAAGTGTATATGTAAGAATACTTTCTAATATTTTGTACTTCTCCTATTTGAACTATTTTACTGAATTTTGAAGGAAATTTTGCGCGTGGAAAAATTATTTTCGAGAACAGCTCTGTATTTTGAGACAAAAACCTCATCTACCAAGATTGATAAAAATAGTTCTGCCAGATACGGTCAGAAAGTCTGATTAATTTTTTCACAAATTACTTTTGTGAAATTATATTCCTATCTAACTTAATCATAAATAAAATCACAGTGTTATATTTTTTAAGTGCCATGAAATGAATCCGGACATTACATTAAGTAATCATAAACTTTTTTTTATTTAATTTATAACCTCATAAAATGTAAGTAAAAACAACATCCGTCCATCCGCATTTCATAACAACAATACAAAAAAAAACGAAAAACATTTTTGATGAATTATATGACTAAATTGATGATAGCTTTGTCCGGTTGTCACCGTCAGATAGTCATGTTATGTCAGAGGGATGCCCAAAATGGGGAGCGCATAACACACATCCCCTGCCCTAAGCTCGATGGAACACGAAAAGATTGAAGATTTATCACGTCCCTATAGTATTTTGATGGCATTGGGATCATTAAATAAACAAATATCACCAAAGTGTATATGAAGTTGAACATGATTTGGATGTTCTTGTTTTTTCTAGCCCGCTATGTTGTAGCTTGCTTTCGTAAGCCGTGCTATTGTGTCAAAGTGCGGACATTCTAATAGGTTACATGAAAAGCGCGCACCAAGGGAGGGCTATTTTTAGGCCACCTACACGTCGTCCTCCCTAGATACTCATCAACTTCATCGTTGTTGCGATTTGGTGAACATTTTGGGACGATGTTCTCCCGTGACAGGGAACGATGATGATGGAAACCCTTACAACTGTCATACCATGGCATTTTTGAATGGCAATGTAAACAGGTAGACGGTTGGAGCATTGAAGTGCTGGGGGTTTTCGGGACAGAAATAGACGGTATAAGTGGGAATGTAGGGTAGGTGGTTTGTGGCAAAATGAAAAATGTTATATCACGGTGTTATTAACAATTATTTTGTCAGACATTTTTGCTTCATTGAACTTATCTTATCAATTTTGTATGGACTGAGGTTCAGATGGGAATAAAAATCGAAATAAATAATGTCAATTGCGATCTTTAGTTGAATGGTTTGCTTTGAGTTTGACATGGTCTGGTTAAAATATAATAAAGTGGTCGCCCTCATATACAAATAACAGGACGAGGTTTTTTTCAATGAGGAAGAACAACTTGTTGAGAAATTATTTTGCTGACTCTAAAATATTTATATACAAATAAAACAAATTTTAAGCTCCATTCGAGAAGAGGGACTGAACTCCATGTTTATTTTTATAAAATGCTATAAGGTTTATTTAAGCTGGTTGGGTCTTTTATATTTATTTTTGGAGAAAAATGTTTTCCTGGGATATTCCTACAATTTATATTTACACTCTTTAGAAAAGTGGTGATACTACAATTTAATTACTTGATGACTTGAAAACTAGTTTGCACTCGTTCGTAAAATCATTGACATTGTAAGAGCTGCTTCACTATAGTCATCTTGAAGAAACATTATCAGAGTGAATATTGTCTTGCTTATAAGAGTTTACTTTTTCCTGGAGAAATTCAAAAATGAAAAAACACTATTTCACAATCTTTTGTTATTGTCGCAAATGTTAAAACCATTTGAAAATTTCGCAGAAGGAGTTTCTGGCATTTAAAATCTCTTTTAATATTAAAACTTTCAGGAATTTTGAAGTAGGTACCTATTGTAAAGAAAAATGATACATATATAGTCTGGTTTATCCTAGAAGTAACGATTGAAGGATTTACCAACAAAGATGTTTGCATAAAAGTTTCCCCCTTTAGGCATTTTGTATATGAGCATTTGGTAAAGTAGAGCACCATGGATTTAAATAGAAATATATTTTCAGGAATTATGTTCCTCCTTTTCAATCATAGACTAGAATGATATAAATGTAAAATGTCAATAAAAATAAAGTAGACTGTGTATAGTTATTGCTTTAGGTTTAAGAATAACTACTCTCACATAAAAACTTATATTTGAAAAATTTGAAACTTTTTTGAATATTTTTGAAGATGTTAAATTGTAAATCATGCTTTTCTATAAGCCAATAATACAGAGCACCCAAAAATTAATATTTGCATATCTATCTATGTATATGGAAATGATTCAAACAATTTTAAAAGAAAACTTTAAAACAAAACTTGCATGTTAAGTAAGAGCTTTCAATTTTTCTGACTTTTAATAACTCTATAGGTACAAATTAAACGTACATAAAATATAAAACCCAAATTGAAATTATAAAGTAAAGTGAAAAATATTTCAAGGAAATCTTTAAAATATTCAACAATTTATTCTCAAAATTCTGAATTTGTTGTTCCGCAGTTTTAATTAAGCTATTATATGGTTCTTTGGAAAAAAATAAAAATAGAATCTGAATGATAGCCAAAAATAGAATAGCAAGCCATCAGCTATATATATGTAAGTATATACAGCGTCTCTATTCTTTTTGAGCTTTTCAATTTCAATTATCATATCAGATTTCTTAATGTCAGGTTGTTTTTTTTTTTTGTGTGTCTGTCATGTCCATTTCTAATACTCGTAGTTCATCACAGGTTTTACAGCCATACTTTCTTTTCCAAGATTTAAGTTTCGCCCGGCCTCATAAAAGCTAGATCACATCAAACCTAATTTAGTACGCAATAATTGTCGATGATTATACCAACTGCTTTATAAAAATTACAGACAAAACTTGCTGTGAATTATATTTTTCTAAAGATGTTTGATAAAAGTTATAGACAATAGAATTAAGTTTTTTTGTTGCCAGAAAACAACAAAACAATACACAGCAAACAACGAATCTTACTGATAAGTATTTTACTTGAAACTTATTCAGAGACTGGACAACAAGTCCTTATTAAAATTTAATTTGGCTATTTTTATTCTTGTTCAATATGCCTTCAATACAAATTTCCATCTCTAACCCCCAGTTTCACAGTGAACGCTTAAACTTCCGTTCAACTGAACTTTAAACGGAGTTTACATTTTTCGATTTACTCGTCCGGTTTCACAGTAAAATCCGAACTTCAGTTCAGTTGAACGTCGTTTAACTATCTTCCTGGTCTTTCTTTACTCTCTCTCTGAGGCAAAAAACACTTGAAACAACAGTAATAATATTTTTTTGTTGACAAAAGTGTCAGATTTCTTTTTTTTTTTTTTTTTTGCTTCTCTCATGTTCGCCATAAATATAAGGTTTTCCTCGTTGCTAATCCTTAAAATCTTTTTCACAAATTCATTATATTTTAAAAACACAATTTTTTTAGTCAGAACTATTTTCTGAAACCAGAAGTAAAGTTTCGCAACGTTGGAAATAAATTTTCTTGAAATGAAATACTTTCGTTTTACTTAAACTACAAAATGAACGTTGTTCAAGTTTAAACAAAACTGTGAAAATGAATAAATTGTTGAACTCCAGTTTAAACTAAAAGTGGAGTTCAAACGTTGACTGTGAAACTGGGGGTAAAAGACTGTACATAAGTTTTAAATGTAGGTAAACTCTCGGGTAAACTTAAAAACTTAAAATATTGCTTTTTCACTGAAATTCAATGTCATATACCCTTCCTGTCAGTTTGTTCTAAACCTTTTATTCATTCATTTTGATATGAGGGATATAAAATTCGAATAAAAATGTCTATTAACCAAGGGAAATTATATCTGGAATAACTGCGTTTAAAATGCACCTGTGACATGAACATAATGGAAATGTAAACACCCGATAATCCCGCTATTGTTTACAATTCAATCAATAAAGTAATATTATTATTATATTTACATTTGAATTATGAAGGTACATATTATAGTATATTCACACATTGCAAAGTGGTGATTATACACGGAAATATACAAACCAACCACATCCATTAAAAATTAAATACTATTCGCCCGCATCTGGAGTTGTGATTAAAAATAAAACATTAAAGAGGAAGCTTTTATAATAATAGCCTCTGCTATTAACATAATCATAAAAAGTAAATATAAAAATACAGTTTCAGTTAATAAATGTTAAATAAATTAAGTAAAATTAAAGAAGTTTTCATAGTTTTTACTCATATTTCGTCAAACCGTTACATTTGATATATATATATATATATATATATATATTTAATATTAATGAACAATTTACGTTTTAAATAACAGTCGTCGATATGTTTTCAAACATCTGATTAAAATTCATATAATGAAATAAAACTACCTTTAACGGTTATATCGTGGGCCGATATTATATCGATGTCAGAGCCTAATGAATTTATCAGAATGATGTGACAGTGACACTTGAAAAAAGTATAGGAAGTTGTCTTCATTCAAGAAATTATATGTACCTACGTGCCTGCTTCACCTTTTCTTTCAATTGTTTTGACATTTTTTTATCACTAATCTTTTCATATAAACTAATAGGTGGTCAGATAGAAGTCATTGTCAGTGTTGATAAAGACAACAGCAACACCTTACTGTATCACTTTTTCCGGATAAAATCTTAGCTGATATTCAAATGCGGACGTGACAAATCTATCGCTAATGCAGTCGCCTGGTCGTGTATTGTTCCTTTGCCTAACCGATATTTTGAAAAACTTTGATACGAAGGTGATACAACAGAAAACTTATCATGTTATACTTGAAACAGGAACATTATATCTGAACGTTTGCTGATATAATGTGAGGTATTTTGATGTATCACTATACTATAAGATTAAGAATGGAATCCACTTAAACTTCAGCGAGTTCTCTAAACATTTTAAACGCACATTTTTTTTTCTGATTATCAGATGTTTATAGAAAACAGAAATTCAAAGTTGTTCTAGTAGATGATGATCTAGAAACTTAAGCGTCACTGACAATACCTTAGAGTTCTTTAATGTGACAGCTTTAAAAAAATATTACTTTTTTAAGGTTTAGTACACACTACACACCACACACCTCCCACAAGTTTTATTAGAGAAATAAATGGGTACCTAAAGGCTTTTATTTTTTATATATAAACTTTCGCTGCAGTCACTTCACATGGGAATGAGAAAACATTAAAATCTGGTCTTATACAGTTGTCCAGATGTTAGAACCTTTATTTTTATTGAGTTTATTTGGCTTCCCACAATGACAATAACATTAATGCAAATGAACATGGCGCCTTTTCATTTTCAATTACCAAGCACGTTTCAACGATAAAGTTTTTTGAAAAGTATATTGTTTTGACGTTAAACCATTTTTGAATGAAGTTTAGTATTTACAGATTATATTAATGAATTATAAACAACCAATTTTAAGCTTTATAATGTTTTTAATAGTTTGTTGATTTAAAGTGTGAAGACCACCAACGTCAGTCAGGGTATCAGGGAGGATAGCCATCAAGTATTATTTATATGTTAAATATGGTAGTTTGTGTTGAAATAAAGAAAGTTTTAACTGGAAAAGTTGTGAGACAAAAGGAATTTCAAATAAAGTAAGTTTTGTTTAAATAAAACGAAAACAAAAAGTTACCTAAGGAAAAAAAATAAAAAAAACTATCCGAAATAAAAGCAAAAGTTAAATGAGGAATTCTCATTCTTGCAGGAAGGTAACAATGTATATGTGCATTACACAAATGTATATAAAAAAATATGCTTTAACCGCTGCAATTATTTGACATTATATATTTTCTCCAGCCGAAATCGTCAGTAAAAGTATTATGAATGAGCTTTTTTTTTAACAATTGGCTTTAGTTGCTTTCATGACGCACAATAATTATAGCCACTATAGCGGAAGGCGAAATGTTTGTTTAAATTATTTACTTTTGACTAATTCTGAAAATAAAAACATACTTACATTTGGAGTCGGACAATATTCCAAAATTCCAAAAACTCAAAAGCCCTAAAATAAAACTAAATATTACAGACAATTTTGTTTAATCATTTTTCTGAAGAAGAAAAAATATTCTATAAACATTATTAATGATAAAACAAACTTCAAATCGAGAATTTTTTTTTTTTTTTTTTAATTAGTTTTGCAAAGCAGTTATTAAAACTAAAGCATTTTTCATCATTAAAAGTGATAACTTCCGCGCTGTTACTGAAACAACATCCTTTTTACTTGCGATTATAGGTACTATACGGCAAGTTTTGTATTCGAGAAAAAAAGTTTTGAGATAACAATCAAACATGACATTACGATGATAGAGAACACGAAAAAAGAAGGTCCGAAAATTCTGTCTGTCTGTCAGTCTGGATGTATCGACACCTACAGCCTTTTTCTTCAAACTTGGTACTCTGTATTTTTTAAGTAATATCATTGTATATAAATTTCTATAGTACAACCATGGAGCAGCGCCATCTAAAGAAAGTTGTGAACCGCACATTTGGAGGTTCTTGCATTTACTAAGTGTCTATTCTGTAACCCTAACAATAGTCGTCAACAAAACAAATTAACAATATTTAATGTATTTTATTGGCTCTAAATTCCATATTTATTTGACAAGAGTGGTCAACAAAACAATAATCATGTATGTTTACGACTGTTGTTAGGGTAACAGAATAGACACCTAGTAAATGCACGAACCTAAAAATGTGTTATTCACAAGTTTCTTAAGATGGCCAGGCGGTGATTATTCAGCATGAAAATACTATAGAAATGTATATACAATGGTAATATGTCCAGGCGTATTTTTGACTTTTGTCCTAGGGCTATAAATAACGGTATCTGCCATATAAACAGATAATTCAATTTTTCTCGAAAAAAATACGATGGATTTTTATAAAACTTTACATGAGAGATTTTTTTAAAAACGGTGATGTTTATCGTCAAAAAAATTTTTAGAACTAGATTTTCAACGGTACCTGCCATACAAGCGTTTTCGACAGTTCCATTTTTATCGTAAAAAATACGATCGATTTTGATTAAATTTTGTGTGACTGATTTGTTGCCAATGACGGAGTTTTACGTTAGAATTTTTTTTTTTTTCAAAATCACCTTATTAACGGTTCCTGCCATAAAAACGTTATAGAAACTTCCGATTATTTATTATAGTTTCTTGCTCAGTATCCTAAGAAAAAGGTTAGTAATCTTACCCAAGAGCAAGTTTGTCCGACCCCAGTCGTGCCTTTTAGTAAGCAGTAGGTATATAACTTACTACGGAGAGGAACTTAAAATAATTTAAACTTTCAAAGGGCGAGTTACCCACATACTGTTGTTATGTAAAATTGTGGACAAAACCTCATTACCCTCGCCATAAAATAAAATAAAGTGCACGACTGGGTCGCACGAACTTGTTCTTATAGCAAATTACCACATAAATAAAATTAAATTTAATAAAAATAAATTTAATAATTTTTTTAATACATATAAATGAAAATTACGAACAAAATCATATGAATTGTTTTTAAAAGTGTTTAAACTAGGTACTTTTTAAGAAGAAACCAAATAAAAGAATGCAGAAATTTTTTTTGACTGAATGCAAGTTTACAAAAAAAAAATTAATTTCAAAATCGTTAGGGCGGTTTTTAAATAAATCGATGTTTACTTCATATTTACTATAACTTTTTTTTTACGAATTTAAAAAACGCCACTTTAAAGTCTAAATAGTTTGCATGTTATGCCCAAAAAATAAAAGAAATTAATCAAACCGTTTTCCAAATATTGAATTTACAAAAAAAATAAATTCAATAATAATTTAAAACTAAAACTAAGCATTTTTGCAAAATTTTGGCATCAAAGTTTTAAGTCATCGTTTTAAGTCAGGTCTTTCTAAAATTGTTTGGTACCACTAATAGGCTTGCAAAAAAATTTGTTTTGCAACTTAACGAAAGACAATAAGATAAAAACTATCTTTAATTTTTTAATTTTTTTTGAAGAAAATCGTTGGAACTTTTCCAAAACCGTTATATGGCAGGCAGGTACCGTTATTTTTTGAGCTAAAAAAAAATTTCGAATTCTCCTCTAAGGAATGGTCTACAAACCCTACATAACAAATTTGAAAGAAATCGGTAGAGCCGTTTGGGTTGTAGTTGTAAGTGCTGATACACACGGAGTGACATACAGACAGACACACAGATTTCCAGATCCAGACCCACTTTTGTTGACTTCGCTATCATCGTAGTGTCTTGTTTGATTGTTATCTCAAGTGCGACTTTTACAGTGGAAAGAATTTAGAGTTCTTTTTTTTATTATTTTGACAATATCAATTTATTTCAGCATGCCCATAATTATGTCTCCGGAAAAAAGATTGGCAAATTTTTGGTAATCTAAAAGACATTAATAATTTTTTAATGAAAGTAATTTACTTAAATCCAAATAAATAATCGTTTCCGATTGACCTAGGAAAACACTCAAATCAAAACACTTCACAACATAATCATTTTAAATTATTACACCACTAGATATAATTTATTGCCCGAAAAATCTCTTCACATAATTTTTATTTTATAGAAATAAATAAATAAAACAAAAAATTACGTGGGGAACTATCACTTCATAAAAATTAGAAACAAGGTCATAAATAAAAATATAAAAAAAAGATTGCCTCCCAACTACATCAACTTATGATTCGAACGAAAGTCTCGTGTTGTTGCAGGCAGTATTTTTATTTTTACTTTTCGAAATCTCAAATTACCCAAATTGCCCAACACACATCACCAATTGACTCACTAAATCTGAAAAGCCACAATTTTAAAATCATGGGGGAACTAAGTTAGATTTCTTTCCCAACCAACCCTCTGATGTTCCATGGAATTCTCCAGCACATATAACGATGATCGCGCAACATTAAAAAAAAAACAACAACAAAAAGTTATTAAGTAAATTGTTTATCATCTGAATATTCAAATTGGACTTAGAGCTTTAGGTACAATTATTGTTAGGCGAAAAGTAAATAGAGAACACAGCACAATCCCATCTATACCTTATAGCTTCGCTGAACGAACTATTCCATTTTAGTTTCCGTGTCAATGATACTCTTAGGGGAGAACTCTGAACCAGCGAATCGGACCACCAAATCCATTTACGGCTACGTATACATTCCCCGATTGCACCCAAAACACCAAACCTCTATACATCGCGGCGTATGGTAGATGCTCCTAATTGTTGCACATGCCACAACAACAATAGAACAACAACAAGGGAAACTTTCATTGGAATTTATGTGGATTGTGTTTAAGTAACTGAAGTAAGTGCGAAATTATTATTTTTTGTTACACAAAACCACGCAACAGCTACAGCAATCATTTTCAAATTGAGTTCAACAGCAAGGATAGCCAGACAGTTTGTTTAGGTTTGGCTATGTGAATTTATCTGATCTATGGCATATCTATTCTGCTCTTGTTGGTGCAAGCGTCGGCCTAAATAATTGACTTCCGCTTCTATTTTCGGGGAACCTATACCTATAGCTATCCGGGGGCATACGAAACAGCTGGGGGTGGGGTTGAACCAATTAAAATAATAAGTTCACTTAGCTTAAATGGAATAGTTTAAAGTGTAAACATTGTAGATGCATGTTGTTAGATTCGAACAGTGTGTGACGCAAGTTTTTTAACAAAAATATCTTTTGTTTAAGCTTACATATAATAATATAGTTTTGAATTTGAATCTTAACTCTGAAAACAAGAGATTTTATTTTTTACTTTCATTAAAAAAGTATTATTTCGAAACACGGTAATTTTTCTTTGGAAAGATTTCGCTTGTTTTGAGAAAAGACAACAGATTTCTTTAAAGTCACATTTTTCTGTCCGAACTCCGAAGATTTTTTTTTTTTTTGCACTGAAACGGTCTGGAGAAATAGTTTAAAGCTTACATCCTATTCTGTGAATTTCTGTGAATTTTTTGAAAAGAGGAAAACTTTTTCACAGAATTTATTGTAAACTATTATGAAATTTATGAACAAACTTGTTGTTTCGACTAAAAGACAAAAGAGGTTTTTAAATGTTCATGGATATTAATTCACCAACAAGTTCAGCAGTTCGCATAATCCAAAATCTTAATATTGGATTTATGTTCGCTAGGAACTTGTTGACCCTGACCTTAATAACCTCAATGTAAGCAAACTTTACTGAGAAACCAACAAATTAAAAGTGTTTTTATTGAAAAGTCGACCAAAAGCTGAATTTATGCAGTGTATGTGTGTAGTTACTTCCACAAAAGCGATTTCATGAAAGTGAGCTGTCATTCTCTCAGAGATTTTAGTATGCTGCATTAAAAATATAATGCGAAGGTTTGCTGTTTTCAAAGTTAGACAACTTCATTAAGGAAATGTATGCCGTTTATAATACTGAAAAACGTATTTTTAACCAAGTTTCACATAAATTGCTTTTAGTTTGTATGTATGTTTGTTTGCTCCAATGTTTCTATCAGAAGAATATTTTAAATAAACTCAGATAACCGGCATCCTACGAACAAAGTTTGAAACATACACATGTTTTTCCTATGTGTATAAACTCAATGGTTCTAGGTATATCTTTTCATTTGTTTTACCTGCTTAAATATGGTATAAGAATATATGTATAGGTATAAAGAACAGATTTCATTCCACTTCTTATCAAGTTAAAGCATACAAAAGTTTTTACAAATAAGTTGAATAATAAATCGTGTTGAAATCACATGAGTTTGCATTTATCCATTAAATTCTTTTTTAAAAAACCAACCTCACCCAGTGATAATCTTATTACATTAATAAAAACTAAAAATTCCACAATATGATAGTTCTAGATTAAGGCCAAAGATTAATATAATTTATGCAAACTTTTTAATGATGATAAACTGTTACTTTGCTTGAAGCGACAATTCATATTTTTTATATGACATACAAAAAAGTTAAAACACATTTAACTGTAAAACTAACGAAACAAAGAGATCAGCCTGGCAAAGTATATTCAGCCATATGCCGCCACAAATACACGGCTCCTTTTCTATTGAAAACGATTCTTTTGAACTTCTACAGCATGGTTGGGTTTGTAATGCTTTTTCTTACCCCTCACTCTGTGGAAGGTAGGTACTCTATAGTGAGTGTAGTTAAAAATTAGCTATTCACACTTTCCGCATAATAATACTGTGCGCTGCAATGCAAAGTATTTTTATCCTGCCTCATTCATATCCCACAGAGGAACAAAAGCACTCCAGTTCCTCGTCTTCGCCCCATCAGCTCCTGATGTTGCATGTGATTCTACCATTACTCAACTGGAAAATGGTATTCATACCACGTTTTTAACGGTATCTATAGCTGCTGTTGCTGCTGTAAGTGCTGTTAAGTTAAAGTCAATAAAGGGCCTATACCTCTATACACACTCACTTTTGAAAAAACACAACAACATATGTGCGCCATAGTCATATATTTATGAGTGGCATTTTTAATCTCTCCTTCCACTTAACTAGCAGAAGCAGCAACAACACACGATACACAAATCAGGACAAGGTCAGGACATTATTTTATATTCTTCTATATGCACACAACGATTTTTGATTGAAAAGCACTCGGATGTGTGACAAGTCTCTAATGGCCCTTGCCTCCCTTTTTCTTGTTAACATACTTTATTACCCCTATCATCAGTCTTTCCGCCTTTTGGAGTGTGACATGGAAGTCAGAACAAGCTATATACGATACAGGAGCCGAAACCCACGAGCTGCGAAGAACCCCCCCACTTAAACTCTTTTTTCACAACAGTGGAGATTTCTAACATTTTTATTTTATCATTTTTTATTTAAAAACACATTTTTATTTCCTCTTATTTTTTTTTTTGCAGAAGCAACTCTTTCTGGAATAGAATATGGGGAACTCCGGATACACATGCATACGACGGACATTCTGTTGGATGAACATCATATTGTGGGTGAGTACCTCTATACAATGCCACCTAACCTAAAACCTCCTTTGGCTGAAACTGAAGTGAGCCGAATTCCTTAAGGGGGGTCACACAATATGGTGACAGAGTACAGAGGGCAACATTAGAAATGAATGAAGGAGTCTATGAATCTACTCTGTGTATCGTAAAACAATGTTGCCAACTACTCTAATCATTAGCACATATTTAAAATTGTTGTGCGATGATGGTATAGGTTTGGAATTGGAACAAACAGCGAAATTGAAGAAACGGCTTGAAAGAGTTTACGGAGTAATATGAATCAACATGTAGACACTCACTGCCTTAACCAAATCAAAACTTTAGTCTTTTGGTAACCCTTTCGTTGAGTAGCTTACGTAATCAGATATCTCCCATGCTTTTCCAAAAACAAAATTATGATACAATTACCACTGGAGAAAAAATTAAATCGCAATATTGGTAGGGACTATTTAAAATAGCCATAAAACGATTAAAACTGCCAATTGAGTTTTGTGGCGTTTCAGTCCAGAAGATCTGTTTGGAGGACTCCTATCATTTTGCTGACAAACTTTTCCATCGATGTATTTATTTCTGCAGTCATATAGAAATGTTTAAGTTCTTGTACTTCAAATTGCATCGTTTTCTTCAGTTGTTTCAAAAATTTATTAACAACTGAACGTAAATGTTCACCGATATGAAAAGAGAAGAAACAATGTTTGCGGTTGACACAAGAAAGGGGGTACAGGTGAATTTTGTGTATTTATTAATTCTTCAATCAGCTATATAAGTTTCGTATAACGCCGGGGGGAGTCGCTCCAATGTGATGTATTCAAAGATCTTCTGTCAATACAAGTTGAGCCAGTTGTACAATCGTGGTTCAACGTTGTTCAAATTTTTAAACCACTGATTTCCATAGTTAATCTGTCAAAATCAGTGGGTTAAAAACTTTAACCACGATTGTACAGCTGGTCCTTAGACTTCTTTCAATTTGAGCGCCTCATTTATATTCTTTAAGCTACAATATTTGTTTTCTTTCCGAAAAATTTCATGCTCTACTCTTTATTTATTATACTATATCCAAGCTGGCAATACTGTTTACGTTGTTTGTACTCTTGCCAGTTTGTGAGGTCTTATACTTAAATACCTATATTCCTCTGTGGACCAGGAAGGAGGTTGAAAATCCAGTTTTCCCATCAGATGTTAAAAGCGTTTTCAAAAATATTTCCTTAGAGGGAGGGAAATAGGATCTATGAATATGTACCTATGTATATTCACAAAGTTCAGCAAGCATATAGTTATGTTATAATAAAAAAAAAATAAGAAAACATTAAAATTAAGATAATGCCCAAAACGTAAAAAAAAATATTCTTACTAAAATGTACCTTCTGAAACTACAACTTCTGCTGCTCTTCGCTCTGTGCCGTTTTCGTGATGCCTTGACAATGTTTGGCTTTACTATAAGACCTGGTCATGGGCATCTAATACGCTTGCTACCTTCAATTCTATAGCTTTTGCTATAGCACATTGCATAGCAAAAAATTGACATACTTTCACATTTTGTAGAAGAATAAAGTGAAAAGATTTTCTTCCTTAAGAATGCATTTGAAGAAAAAGATTTGCTCATTTTGCCGCTAACAAAAAAAACATTAAATTTATTTATTTTTTTCATATCTTAAAAACGTGAATCTTATAGATATACCTACAACCGCAGACAATGAGGCATGAAACTGGTTCATGGGCGGATAATGAGAGATTG
This sequence comes from Baccha elongata, assembly GCA_951217065.1. NCBI lineage: Eukaryota > Metazoa > Arthropoda > Insecta > Diptera > Syrphidae > Baccha > Baccha elongata. The sequence goes on from OX578272.1 coordinate 6,978,771, forward strand.
TTTTATTGCTCGAATCATTGTTTTGCCAGCTGAGGCTGAAACTTAAGATTGGAAATATACTCGTATAGTAAAGTTGAGTACGACAACAACTGATACCTACAACTCGTAGATACTTTAAGCATCTATTATGATTTATCTTCTTCTTGGTCAGAAATTAATCACACCAAATTGTGTGGCATACACAGAAGGAGATTTTATTGTCATCCGTGTCGGTCGACGGACGGGCATCTGGATGTCTCTCGGTTTGGTTTTGATGCTGAAATGACTGATGAATGCGCAAGGGTATATGTAAGTAGAGATGTAGGTTTAATGCTTAATGGACAGTTTGGCAGTTTGGACAGAATTTCATGGATACTTATGGGCTCTAAGATGGGGATTACGAGCTTGTTAGTAAGGTTTCCGGTATGGGGTAATAGAATTTTTATTGTTTTCTCTTTCGAAAGTGAATTTTGGAAATTTCCCAATTGAAATGGAAGGTTATTCAAATTCTTGTTTTTATGTTATAAGGGACGCAAAAGTGCTAATGGGGTTAAGGTTACTTTCTTTGTTTAACATAAACTGGTTTTTATTCCCACGAATGTTTAATGCCCAAAAGTTGATGAAATCGATGAAATACAAATTCAGAAAAAAAAGAGAAATATTAAGTATTTTTTTTTAATTCTTTCAACGGCCTTTTCGGCTGTTTTCATGTGATCCTGCGTTTGGTAATTTTTCTTATTGGTCTCAAGCTGATAAACCTTATCGATTTTATTGGAAACAGTTTATTTTAAACCTGATTTTTATAGGATCAAAAAGGTGAATAAGACATTTCCCCATTTGTCATTTCAATGAGGAGCACCTGGTGTTTGGGATCAACTGAGCAAGATGAGTTCTTTTATCTTTAACGACCAATTAATTTCATTTGGAAACTATTTGATGGTTATAACTTATGAGTTAATAGTTAAAGAATTGAAAAGCGTCCTGCATTATTAGAGTCCGTTTAGTTCTCATGATAAAACAATTCAATTCATAGTCTTTTACACACACAATCGTGTATTTAGTTGAAGTTTGAATATCATGGATTCATTTTCTATTTAAAAGGAAAAACATTTGTGAAGCCTCAAATGTGGTACGACAATTATTTTTTTCACATTTAAAAAAGTGCATAATTAATTTGTCGCACTGTAATAATTCGGCATTGATATTGCTACTAGAAATTTACACATGTATGTACCTGTAGTATCTTGAAGCCGCTAGCTATCGTTCTAATAATTATATTGATTAAATCTGACAATTTCTAAATACATATTATAAAATATATATCGAACATGTGTACGATAATACACTACCTATTGCAATTCTACATACAGAAATAAAAACAAGACAAACAGCTTTATACTGTCAAAACTTCTTAGTCCGTATAGGGTAAAGGTAGATACATTCATTCTTTTTGAAAAATGTTTATGCTCAAAATAATTGGGTGTGAAGATGATCACCCAGCTTTAAGTATCTTCCGGAACGAATAGCATGATCAACCTCTTTTGTTCTGTATCATACAAAATTATTTAAATAATGATCTTAATAGTTCTTTAAACAAGATAACAATATAAGCTTATTTCTCATTAATTATAAGTATTTCACAAGACTCCCCTTGTCTTTTGATTTATATATTTCGTAGGTTTTCCCAACTTTGTTTCTATGTATTTAAATTTAAAAGACCATATAAGGGTATCATACATTCTTAAGGTATAGTTTTGGCGCCAGACATTTGTACAGAAGCAACCTTTATCAGAATGTTTTGTTTAAATAAGGTTTTTTGTTATTTATTCAACTTGCGTGTAGATTTAGATAGTTTGTATGCTTCTTTTGAAACCCATGTCTTCAAGATGATAAATCATGCCAGAGTGATAAGACACCTCTTTACAACTTGTTGACATTTTAACTACAATCATAATTTAATCTGACAAACTGACACTTGTTTCCACCTACCCATAATAAGCAAAGCAATTTTACGAGGATATTTATCTTTTCCTCACATGGTTATGCAGCACCCTTAACAAGTTGAACGAATTGCGCAATCAACTGGAATCAACGGTGTGTGACCAATTGTCAGTGTGATAACATCATGAAGAAGTAAGCCTCCCTTCATACTCGTTCATCATTATGTTCATAGAAGAAGATGTCCCCGCTGACAGTTACTCTCAATTTTAGGAAAACACAACTTATGTACATATGTAATTGAATAAACACTTTTTAAACGCAATGAGTACCTCTGATGTGCGTTGAAGTCCCTGTCGTGAATCCCTGCACAATAGACTTCAAGCACACATGCAATGTCACAATCGGAATTTGAAATTATTTATTTGTTTGTCAACGAATGACACACTTGAGGTTGTGGAATATCGTTCAATGCCCCTGTCAATTTTTCGAAGAGGGAACACTCGAGTACCCAGTTTTTTGTGTGCCGATTTGAAATCCATCTGACAAATTGCTGATTTCATTTTGCATTATATTCAAATTTAAAAACACAACCTTGAAAATAAAAAAACAGTGGCGGATTTGTCTAAAAGTGAAAGTGAATTTTTCATAGGGGCCCTCCTTTCGAATTTATTCAAGCCTTAATTTTGGTTAATGAAATCTATTAAATTATCTAAGGACTTGATGCAATGTTTGGAGCAATAGTAAATATCAATTATAGTATCCTTCGTCATTTTTATAATGAACTTGGCAATATCTGTGAAAATCAGTTTTGTTTTTAGTTTCTTTTATTTGTGTTAATAATGCATAATTTATTGATTTATTGATAAATATGATGATTTAATGCAAACTCGCAGTCTTTCAATTTCAATTTCGTTTCGAACTGTCAAATACCCACAGCTGTCAAATTTCTATAAATGTAAGAGCGATTCATATCGCACACCGAATGCGTGCCTCACGCTTAACGAAACTCAACTATAAATTCGCTATGTCCATTGTAGCCAACGCCTTTAGTCTTGTTCTGCTTACAATTACACGATGCCAGTATGCCACTTCAAACAAAGGGGCGTCAAAAATTCAAAAGTTTATTTGAAGTGTAGGTAATCAAACGTGTGAATGACAAACTCAACAAAATTCTTACTTCTAATGTGTAACTCCAAAACGAAATCTTGGTAAAAGTGTCGAAACCGAAAGCAATAGTTCACAATTGAAGTACTCATTCACGCGCGCTGTCAGTTCAATGCGGTATCGTCATCTAGAAGAATGCTGTAAGGGACAATGAAAACAAAAACAAAACTCGGTCGGCGATTTGAAACACGTCATTTTCTTCATTCATTTTTGTTTTGTTTCGACATAGACAACAGATCCCAGAATAATATATGCATGATTTCCATGGCGCATTGTCTTTTGGTTCCTTTTGAACTCCAGGCGAGAAGCTCCCGTGTAAATGAAATGCACATGATAGTTGCGCAGAACTTAATAAAACCAAAACAACAACAAACAAGACCAGCAGCGCAGTGCCGCAGTGTTTGCTGCCTCATTCACGCCCCGATCGTGCGTCTTGTGTCTGTGTCACTATAGTTCTTGAGAGATGCGAACGTACCTACTTTGGACAAAATATATACGGAGACGTACGTGACAGCGCCCTTGACACTATTTTTATTCAATTTGTGTGTGCCCTGGGAATCGTGCGTTGCGGCAAGTGGAGGCAAGGAAACATTAAATGCGGTGTGACCGTAAATTGAATGGCGTTCTAAAAAACAAGATGACGACCGTAATTAATCGAATTACAACAAATCTGTTCATTTGAAAGGAATAGATTTCCCTCTCAATTCGACAAATGGAATTGAGAATGTCATTCCCCTTTTCGTTCTCTTTCTGGTCATTCCGAGAATCGTCGACAATCATGCGCATTAATTTTCCGAATAAGACAAAGATTTCTTTTTGTGATGAATATTTATTCAAATGTTATTGCTGGTGAAGGGATGCTAAGACGCGAGGTCACCATCTCACAAATTATGATCACGGATGGTTTTTATTTTAACGTCGATGTGTGATTGAATTTTTAAACGAGGGAGACCTACATTATGTGGTGGCATATTGCATGAATAGAAACGATTTGGATGGTTGTTTTTATTTTTCATTTGGAGAACAATATTAAAAATATGACAATACAAATTTTTAAAACATATGATTATGATTTAAGAATAGAGTACTTCAAGGTACCTTAGTAGTTCGTGGAATTTTCTTAACACCTTTTATTGTATAGAAATGTATTTCGATTCGGTAGAAGTATTGAGTTTTATAAGTTTTTGTTGTTTTAGAAATAAGGATAATGAAATCATTTGTTTGAATTTTGAAACAGATTGACCAATTTAATTTTTGTTATTAGCTTTAAATGGAATTCATATCATGTCGGTTAAGTTAAATCTTAACGGCCGTACTTATTATTCACTCCAGATATAATTTATCAAATTTATTTTTGTATACCGTTCGTTTTTTTTTCTATGTGATTTTGCAACACTCATTAATGCAATTCGTGTTCCGTTATGGCAATTGCAAGATTGCAAAAAACTGAAAGTTAGTTTAAATATTTTTAATGATTGCAAGAAATCATTCTAAAATACAAAATATATTTTTTTTTTTTTGAAACAAGAGTAATCAGGTAATATTATTTGTGACGAGCCCCTTGAAATATTGTAGATATTGGATACCAAGGAACCTTTAGAGTTCACAATCGACACAAATATTTTTGTTAATCCTTGCTACGCATGTAAAAAAAAAAAAAAAAATTAATATGGCATCACTGAAGAAAAGAAAAGTTCAGTCAGTTATATTTGAGACGAGCTCGTTAATGGTGTTTTTGTTATAGATAAAGTTGATATGTATATTAAATTGTTGATTGTGAATTTATATATTAATTACTCCTTATAAACGCACATCCATATGAATATAAATTCATATCGATTATATTTTAAGATCATTGGCAGTCTGCCGTGAAGGGTAGATGATGTTATCTTAGTATCTTAAATTTATAAACAAGCCAATTGAGAAAAAATATCTTTTCCAGTTACCATTCCGCTTTCAATATCTATATCTATAATCAGGTAAAGGGAAATACATACCTACAATGAACAAGTAGAATACACGCACTTATAGGTATTCCGTATCCGTATTCATATCAAAAAGATATAGCTATGTACTTCAATAAGAAATCAATTCGAAAGACGGGAAAAGGCGAATCGCATTTCACTCTGACAGTCAAGACAGACAACAATTATACAAAAACACCATCATTGATATATCATTCTGGAGCTTTGATTATTTATCTTCGATTTTCATACCAACATTGGGAAAACGACTGACTGAAAGGCCTTGTCTTCAGCCACCTTTACATAGGTATATGATGCAGTTCATGGTAGTTCTAAGAATTTTTGTGTGTATATTTTCAAGTTCTTTGATCTGAGCTGGCAGTCACAGTCAGCCTCCATGATGTAAAAAGATTTACTATTTTTGTATCGTTCGTAAAACTGTGCATGCAAATCGCCTAGAGAAACCTTTTATCGTTCCTAACTTCAGAGTTTGGCCAAATCAACAGCCAGTAGCTAGAACCATAATAACTTCTAACTGCTGCCACTGCTAGCCATATCATGTTTCATGTGGTTAAATTGCAACAACAACAACATCATCAAGAAAAAAAAAAGAACAACTTAACATGCTTTGTGCAATAACAACAGAAAAATATACAACAATTCCATCCAGTGTTGATTTCCTCATTCAAAGTCATGTCATTTAATGCGCCGCACGGTCATGGAGTCATAGCAGCATTCTGCTTCTTATACTGCTGCCTCCATTCCCCCTTGGCGATTCAACGACACGATTGCAAATGATGATGCATGAGTGCATCAATCTGATTTAAAACGGCACAAGCTTAAGGTAGTCAAAGTAAAGGCGATTGCCGAGCAATTAGAACGATTTTTCCTTTCTTCCTTTTTGCACATACGAAGCCGCAAACAAATGTATTGAACTGTAGGTAAGTGAAAATGTGTGTAGTATTTTATGCACAATGTTCAGCTATAAGAGTCCTATACTCCAACTGGATGTTAAATCAATCAAGTCACTCTGACAATTGTTGCTCCACTTAATGTGTGCATTAATTGGTTCTGTGTTCATTCATACTTAAGGTAGAGTACAGTGGAATTGTTTGCATTATTTTTGGGACAAAATCAAATTTCGAAGAAGAGCATATTGTTTAGCTGTATTATATGTTATTGTTGTGACGTAATGACCTTGAAATTCTTGATACTCAACACTTACCGATTTATTTAGTTGCAGGGGTATTTGGTGGTGTAATGACTGCAAACAATACTAGGAAAACGATTGTTCTTTAGCCAGTTGTTGATACTAGTTTTAGTTCGCATAATAATAATTTGTAGATTTTCGGTTTTGCATTTTGTATAACTCCGCTGTTTTTTGTTTAGCGAATTCTAATTTAGTTATTGTTTTGCGAAAACTTCATTTCGCAATTTTCATCTCACGATATTTATTTGGCATTTTATTATTCTGTTTAAGAAAACGGCAATCGACGGTTTGCAAAACAAGTTTTAGCAAAACAAAAAATTACTATGCGACAAAAAATGAGAAAAAGTTTATGCGAAATGATCAACTTTCTAGATGATTTTAAAAAGGTTGCAAAGCCAGTTCCGTCCATATGTCCCCTCTACCAAAAATACATTTTCTTGTGAAATAATTTGTTCTCATGAAAAATTTTTCTCACGCAAAATTTTGCTATATTCGTTTATTTTTTGAATGAACTTGCAAAAACAAGAGCATAAGACTTAAACCATTCCTTGAATAACACAAGCACCTGATGCAAAAAACAAAACGCTAAAAATGTGATTTTACTTAATATTAGGTACACATTGTATGCTTGCATACCTATATATAGTTCTCACTTATTGATTTCTTGTACCACTGTACTAATATCGCAAGCAATATTACGTTGAGTGCAATGAACGCATTTAATACAAAAACTTTTTGTGTGGTATTAAATGTCTGTGTCCAGTTTTTCTGCAACAAACAGTGCTCGCGGAGTCAATAAAGAGGCCATCAGAATTAAGGCCACGTACACACCACCTTCGAACTAACTATATACACTCCGAAAGAGGTAAGAAAAAATCCGCACGCTGTTTTGTTACAAAAAAAAAGGGCCAAAGTGGAACGGCGAAGGCATTTAAAACGACAACAACGACGCACTTAGGAAAAGTGCTTCACGTCGAGTATCTCGTCGACAACGACTTTAGGTACACATGTAATTTGCATACATTTTGCATATGAAAACACAAATCGCTGTTTGACAGCAATTCGTGTTTAGTATTGAATACAACAACACCGGGATAAGGAACTCAACTTGAAACCCAAAAAAAAAAACATAAATGTATATAAAACAAGAAGTACTGACTTGGCATACTTTTTACCTTTTTGTAGCTTTTTTATTTGCCTATCCAATAAGCTGAACTGAATTTTGCCAAAACCGCAGATTTATGTAATGTGATGGCGCCTGGAAAAAAAATAATATATCAGATGAAAAAAAAACAAGTCAGCGATAAACATCTAAGTCGGAATATGCGTAAATTTCATCTGACAGATAAAATATACTTACATTATGTATGCACGTGTGTTGAAACGAGTATGGGAATACTTTTGGTATTTCTTTTAGTGAATGACGTATCTAATATAGATTTCAGTTGGGGAATTTCTACCATTTATTCTGTTGACTATAGATAGCCTTAGAATACCTTAATTTGAACACAGGTAACACAAGTCAAAGTTCAGATTGAAGGTCTTCCTTCTAAATTGCGTCTCAATTGAATGTAATCGGATATACGTGACCCGTTTTCAACCCACTTCAATCGTTGTCATTGTAATCCAATTCAAGTTTCACTCTAAAACAATTTTAACGACTGATTTTATGGCGATACGGATCTTGATGATGATAAACTATACACCCGCATTCTTTTCCTTTCCTTTTTACTAAAAAGAAAAAAAATGCTGTCAACGAAGTTTACAACGTATTTCAATGGCCTAAAGGGCTACATGATGACCCTATAACAAGATGACAAGATACTTTTCTCACTACTTCTTGATTTTTGTGCTGAGATAGCCCTACAAGGATTCGCGCTCATGAAGGAGGAAGAAAAAAAACAAAAAAAAAATCAGAAGAACAATAATGCCTTTGGTCATTTAGTTGCAGATTATTTTTTGGTGAAATGCACTGAGATTACTTGGTAGAGATTAAGATTGCTTAACGAGTCAAGGGCCAAGACAACGTTAGTAGATTCAAAGAGGATTAATGTGGCAGTGGTAGTGGATTTAACACTGTGCACGTGCTACAAGGACTGAGTTAATATTTTTGTTTTAAATTAAAAGAGTTCAAAATGGCTAAAGGCGAATTCTTTTGTCGCATTTTAGTTTTCGCCTTGACTGCAAATTTTTCATTGGATAATGAAGAATTAGATTGAAAAGTGCACATTAGATTGAAAAGTGATTCGTTCCAATCGAAATGTATTATAATTGTATTATTAGCTTGCGTAAAAGGATTGTCCGTTACACTTACAATCAAACAATGCATAAGTAAGTATATGAAAGGCCCCTTTTCCATTAATAAGTTCGATGAGTTTAACCACATGTTAGTTCAAAAAAACGTTAAAGAGACTTCTTGGTATTGCTTGTACCGGAAGTTTTTAAATTTGTCTCTTCTCTCCACGTCCAGGTGTCTCCACGGAAGTGGCTATTGGAAGACGACTTCTTTTGTTGATGGTGCATTCGCACCGCATTTCATCGAATTTGCTTTCTCACTTTACTGATTTGACGCTTTTCTCAAAATGTTTGTCTCCACTCAAAAAAACAGGCTCCAAATATTTAAATGATATTAATAACGAACATTTCACTACAATATAAAGAAATAAACAACAAAAAATACATGGCAAGACTGGTTCGGACAAACTTGCTCTTGTAGCAGATTACTGTCCTATGACTGAGGATACTTAACAAAAAAAACTAAAATAAATAATTGCAAGTAAAGAAAGAGAAGACACAAAAATTTGTTTAGAAAGATCCAGATGACTTGATAAAACTTCAATACCAATTTTTTGCAAAAGTACTTGCTTTTAAATTAAATTATTTTTTAATTTATTTTTTTGTAAATTCAATATCTGGAAGACGGCTTAGTCAAAAAATTGTATTTTCTTTACATAAAATGCAACCTATTTAGGACTTAAAATACTTCAAATTCGTATAAAAATTATAAAGTAAACATCGATTAAATCAAAAAACAATTTAACGATTTTAAAACTATTTTTTTTTAAACATTCTAGCAACAAAATTGTCTGCATACTCTGATTTTGGCTTAAGTCTTTATAAAAATAAGTTTTATTTCTTATTTACACAAAAAAAATATTATATTTATTTTTATTTTCGTGACAACTTGCTAAAAGAGCAAGTTAGTGCGACTCAGTCGTCCAATTTTTTTTTTTATGAAAGATTTTTTATATTTTATTTTTATTTTGAAATATTTTATTTATTTTTTTTTTTAATTATGGAATAAAAAAAATATTTATACGAAAGACATCACCGTGGCAAAAAATTCAATTACATGAAACTTCATTAAAATTGATTGCCTTTTTTAAATAAAAACAATTATCGGTTTTTTGAAAAAAAAAAAACTTTTTCAAAAATTACTTTTCTTCCAATTGTTTTTCATTCTTTTTTAAGTTTAGCAGAATTTTTGGGATATTAAATTTCTCTAAAATCAGTGCACTCGTTGAAATAATAGTCGGTATAGTAAAAACGGTTATATGGAAGGTACCGTTAATAAGTTGATTCTTAAAAAAAAAAAAAACAATGAAAGACATCATCATTTGCAACAAATCACTCATATAAAATTTTAAAGAAATAGATCGTCTTATTTACGAAAAAGTAGAAATATCGGTTTAAAAAAATTCAACAAATAAAAAAAAACGTCCCATGACATTTCTCTAAAAATATTTAGTACCAAATTTGAAGGAAATCGGCCGAACAGTCAAGACATCCAGACGGACAGATAGAATTGTCGGATATACTTTTTTCGTCTTCTCTATCATCGTAATGTCGTGTTTGATTGTTATGCCAAAAAATTTTTTTTATGAATGCATAACTTTCCTTATTCGCTATGTGCGCATATATTTGCTCCTCTAGTATAGACACACTTACAGTCAGCGCTTTCAGTGTTCAAACATAAAATTTATTGTGAACGAATTTCCATAGGAACACATAGAAACTAACGCTATCTAGTAAATAACTAACGCTATCTAGAAAATAGAATTTGTTGTGATTTTTTTGACATTTTTGTGTGCACTGACTAAGAAAATCTCCTTTCTCTGTCTCTTTTGCACATAGCGACACTTGTTTATTTTTTTTTCATCTTTTTGTTGTTGTGTTTTTGTCACTTGTGACGTATGTACAAAAAGTAAAACAATTAAATGGTGAAATCAAAAAGCCGAAAAAAAACCAAGTGTCGTAATCTTGTATTCTTTCATTCATGGTAGTTACCTACATATTCGCTATATGCGTATTGCTCCTCTATCATGTTAACACTTACATCCAGCGCTTTCAGTGCTCAAAAATAAAATTTATTGTAAACAAATAATAACAAATTTTCATAGAAACACATAGAAACTAACGCTATCTAGTAAATAAATGGAGAATTTGTTGTGATTTTTTGACATTTTTGTGTACATAAGAAAACCTGCTTTCTATGTCTCTTTGCACATAGCGAACAATCCCAAGCAATACCGAATTTTATAAAAGTACACACACTATTGTACTAAATGTTAGTTTTTCTTATTTTCCATGATTTCAAGTGACTATTTTTCATGAATCAAAGTTTAAGGGATTTTAAATATTTTATTCCGTTATTGAGAAATAGATAGATATATTAATAGAATCGTAGGATTAATATCCATCCTATATTCCCAACACATTAATGGACTATTCGTTTTCCAATAATAACCTCAAACTGAAATTTATTTTTATTTTTTTAATTTCCAGATATGCAGTTGTGCCTTCCTTGGTGCTGGTCTATGGCTGAGATTATCATATCAAGGCTATGCTACATTGCTGCCAGATCATGAAGCCCTAAGTGCAGATTCACTATTTATTGCGGTTGGTGTATGCGGATTTGTTGTTTCATTTTTTGGATGCTGTGGATCATGGTTTCAATCACGGTGTTTACTAATCACTGTAATGTTAAAATATTTCCAGATGAAATTTCAATATGATTTATTTATGATTTCATTTTTTACAGTATTTTGTTTTGATTGTATTTCTTTTCCTAAGCGAGTTCCTAATCGGTTCAATAGCATTCCTATTCCGTGGTGGATTAAGTAGAACACTTTCTAATGAATTGAGATTTGGCATCGAAAGACATTATAACGCAACTGACAGAGGAGGTCTTGCAGCACCATCAGTTGCAGCGATATGGGATACTATGCAACAATCGGTAAGATTTAAATAAATTCGAAAATAAAATCAATAAATAATATGCTATACATTTTTTAGTTTGAATGTTGTGGAGTGACATCTTATGAGGACTGGTATGATGTTCAGGCATGGAGTGGCAAACGATGGGTCCCTGAATCCTGTTGTCGTCCTAACTACGATAGAGGAATGATAATTGAAGGCTCCGGCGATGGTGGCCCAAGGGTTGATTGTGGGAAGTAAGTTAATTAATAACATTTTTTTTTAAATAATTACTCACAAAAATATTCTTTCTTTTATAGATCTGAAAATCCATTGCTGTGGTGGGATAAAGCCTGCGCTCATTCTCTACATGCGTGGCTCATTGAAAGACTACATGTTGTTGGTACAGTAGCTTTGGTTATAGCATTCTTACAGCTCTTCGGTTTGATCACATCAATGCTTCTTTTCTGTACGGTAAAACACAAACGAGAATCTCAAACCTACAAATCATATTCCCCATCAATTGATCCTGCGACCAGGACGAGTAGTTGGGAAGACTGAAGCGCTTTTTAATCGTAAGCAAAAAAACAAAATTTAGGAGAATATAAGATTTTCCTATTCATAAAGTGCAAGCACAAAGATTTTTATTTTGGAGCTAGGCACTATATTATAGCGGAGCTAATAAAAACTATAAAAAAAAAACAACAACAAAGAAAACACAAACTACGAATTAATATTAATATAAAATATTTTTATTATTCGATGACGATACAAAAAAAAAAGAATTAGAATTTAGAGAAATTTGTGCCAAAAATATTTAATTACATAAAAAAATGGAATCGTTAAATTTTCTATAGGTTAGGAATAAAAACAAATTCTTTATTAATTTAATAAGTCACAGTTTCTTCCTTTGAATCTCTTTAAAAGCAATCAAAAAACAACTAAAAAAGGCCGATGCATTAAAAGCATTCACTGCCAATATATCAGTTGTTTTCGTTTTTTTTTATATAATCTTCTGTTTGTCAGTCTATTAACTGCCATATTTCCGATAAATCTTAAAGATATGAAATTGCTGAGATTAAAATATGAAAAAATATGAAAATTAAAACCCGCCTTTAAAATATTATAATCTATATACCAACATATCAAATATGCACCTTTTATTATTTTTCTTTCCGTATTTCATATGTAAATATTACTATCCGAAATGATATATTTATTAAGTTTTTGTTTTATTTTCAAAGACAATAAAAATATTAAAAATTAATAAAATGTTAATCTAAAAAAAAAAAAACGTTTATAGATAAAATTGTAATTATAAGACAATCTTTTTCTTCAATCAATAATTAATACGCACGAAAAGTGTATTTTTTTTTAATATGATATATTTAAAAAAACATTAAATCTATTTTATTTATATTCAAAATAAAAATATTGTTATTTATTTTTATTCTAAAAAAAAACGAGAAACAAAAAAATAAAACATTCCATGTTATTTATTTGACGATTTTAATTTGCAATATATATTTAATAAATATTTAAACTTTATTATTATTATTATATCCTTATATAAATATATATATTTACAAAATATTATTATTTCTTATACAAAAATTATAAGTTTAATTTTGTGATCGAAGCAAAATGAATTATTATTATTTATTACTTATAGGAATGAATAAAATTTAAAGAAATTTAAAAATATAAACTTTTTTTTATTTTTCAATGACGAACGAACGAAAATTCTCTCCCTTTATTAACTTTAGAGATGAAATATTTTAATATGCCCTTGTGATCTTTGAAATTGTGTGTTTTGTCTTTGATAATTTAATTTTAGAGATACGCTTGTCAATAAAAGGAATGTTCCGTGAAATAATGATCTACATGGTTTGTATTTTAATTTATTTTCGGTGACGAATTTTGAAAACATTAACTTTGAGTTTTATTATATTTTTGTTATTGATATATTGTCATACATGGTTCTTCTTTAAAAGGATAATTAATCTATTGGTGGTGTTTTATTCAAAGATAGTTTTTATTATATAGTTCAAACACTCAATCTCAGTCCCTAATTCTTAAGAAAATAAACTTAACATTTATGGTTTGTTAGATAATAAATACCAAAATCAAAGCAATTTAAAATAGATCTTAACATTCTGGTGTGGTTAATATAATAACACATCAATTTAATGCTATGAATATTTGGAAAAAATTTAAATTGAAAATGGATTTTATTACCATTTTTGGGACTTACGCTCATACCACGGAAATTGTTCGAGACTGAATTAAATATTTTTCAACTCTTGTTATTTTACATTTTTTTACAATTCTGAAATATCTCAATGCTATACGCATCTCAAAAAAAATCATTAAACATTCTGTTAAAGCTGTTAATTTGACAAAAAAAATCCCTAAAGCGACCTTTACACGGTCAGTCATTTGACATCAATCTGTAATATAGTGTTTGTAAAAATAAGTCTGTGTGCGTGCATTTGTTTGACGAAAAATCAAAACCCATTTAACGATGTTCACATTGGACGTACTCAAACGACGCATTTTGACGTCTATATGTTTTGTTCCCTTCCCACTTCGTTGTAAGAAAGAGACGGGGTTCTGCTTCCAGATTTTTAGATTTTTTAAAATTCTCATGGATGCATTTTGACATTTGCTATTCTGACATTTATTATTTATTATTTTTTCGATTTTTGCACCAATATTTTGAAAGTTTTCACAAAATTTGGTCACTTTTGATTAAAAATTTCTATTTAACATGAGCATATAAAGAAAATTGTAAACATCTAGGCTCATTTCACATATTTTGTTTTTATTTCGTTTCTAGGCTCATTTCACATATTTTGTTTTTTTGTTTCGTGTGGTGTCGTGCATCCATTGTGTTCACACTTCTTTGTGTCTGAACACGGCGGACTGCACGTACGTCAAAATGCATCGTATGAGAACGTTCAACGTGAACATCGTCTTTGATTTTGCCTGATGACTGATTATATGTGTAGATGACTGACGTCCTCTGACTGACCGTGTAAGGGTCGCTTAATGGAAGTTATATAGAGTTTTCCCTTAAAAAGAAAAACTAACTCTTGAAATTGAGCTGTTGAACGCATAAGACGAAAATCATCTTATTTGAAAAATTGGAAATTAAAATAGTTTCACTTTTAGAGGTGAAAAATAAATTCACATAATTCAAAAAACAAAAAAACAGTAGATAGTTAGAGAAGGGGGGAAATATTCTCATTTTTAGGGAGAGACTGAAATGCTGTTCCACTCGCAAAAATCGCTTAGGATAAAATTGACCAGTTATTACTAAAAACCAGTGGCCAATTAAGGAATACGAAGCGAGTCGTGTTCGGTGCCGAAAATGAAGTTTAGTATTGCTTTTTCCGCTTTCGTCTCTTTCGTTTTATATTTTCGATAGCTTTTTTTTTGTCGGATTAGTGAATTGACGGTGAATTTCATTTGGTTAGTGTTTTGTTGCATTAAAATTAATAAAAATGTAAGTTTGATTAGTTTAATATTTTTGTTGGATCTAAGATTGAAGAGATAAACAATCAATTATGAGGAGGTCACTAAAGCAGCAACACGAACACACAGCAACAGCAACAATTGGGACATGAACGCGTCGCGCCAAAGTCAATAAATCTATAATAGTGAAGCTATTTTTCTTATAAAGTGATTTTAAGTAATATTTTGATTTTATTTCAAATGGATTAAAATAACAATTCTCTTGTACCAAACCATTCCCGAGAGACTTTATATTTACCAAGACTATCTCTGTGACACGACACCCTATCCCTGGTAATGACTGCGATAGCAACTCTGTCAATTAATTCCTGTGAACTCATTAATTGAACAAATGCACTATTTTTATATTACTTATATATTTTGAATGAACAACACTTTGAGGGTGCAGTCATTTTATTAAACCATCTTCACCGTATTCAAAATTGAAATTTCAGATTCAAATGTACGAAATAATATTTCATAAATGCCTAAACAATTTTTTTTATATTAAAGTGTTTATACATACGTATATGCCTTGGTAATAATTATTTAAACTACTTGTTGTTAAATATATTACTTACGAAAACAAAATTGATTCTGCAAATCTACGCGACAATATCTACCTTTCATTTAGCCGTATATCATGCAGATCCGTTTAGTAGTTACAGAGCAAAGTGTCCCAAGCGTATAAGATTAAAATTAAATTAAATTCAGTTAGGTTTATGTATACCTATATACAAATCTAAACTTTTTTCATGAAAGAAAAACATATCAGCAGAATAATCGTTCATCATCACTTGTGTTTATATATATATCAATTAATTTCTTGTAGAAAATCAGGGGTTAGATTTTGTATGAAAAATCGTTTTGTATAACAAATCGTTCGCACAGACGAAAACGTTTGATCGTTTTTCCATTCAGAATCTGCCCCCAGTATTAAACATTCAATCACGTTATGCGGTAACTCGAACTATGAATAATAATCTTTGTACCTTATATGAAAGAGACAATAAAATGATTTAGTGATGTATTTCTATATAGCTACCACTTGCCAGCAATCATCTCGATCATATCAGATGTGTTAATTCGGACAACATATGCCATAAGTCTTCATTGCTAAATTCTACTGCTGAATTATAAAATTTAGACTAGATTTTTCTCAAACAACAATTTATATTTAATATATTATTCTAATTTATAATCATGATTGTAATATTGTAAAGATACTTAAACAAATAATTTCCTAAAAAAATATAACAAGTTTTGTGGCAAATCTTCAAAATAAATAATAAAATTATCATTAGGTAAGGTACAATTCGGGGAAACAATCAGAAATTAATTAGGAAAGTTTTTTTTTAAAGTCCAACTAATTTTCCTCCGATGACATCAAGTTGAGTTGTAATGCCTCGTGATATTGATCGAACAACTTCTTTGGGTTTCTGGAAATAAAAAAAAAAATATACTATAGTTTGGTGTCGCTAATTATTTTCTATTTATTAACCAGGAAATATGCGGGTTAAAAAATGTCCAGTTGCTCCAAAAAACACTTAAAAGCATTTTAGTTAACGGAGTATAAAATTTATTGGGAATTTAACCTAATATGGGTTGTACCAACAAGGAGGTGAATTTTTAAAAATGAGAAAACTTGGTGCCGACCTCGGATTTGTATTCACCACACTTTTGTCTCTTTCATTAGAGTAAACGAGAGGAGAGCATATCAATTGAACAATTTCAACGTTCTTCTTGTCTGGCATTTTTAAGACGCCTTTACAATTTATTTGAAACAAAATCTGACTTTAGTTGATTGGCCCTTTTAAAACTGGAAGTGGTTGGTGCAATTGAAAAATGCCAATTTAAGATTTAACAGTCCAATAAATATATTTATAAGTGTTTCTAGAAACTGAACATTGTTGTGTTTGGAAATAAAATTAAATACATACTCTCTTAAAAATACATACAAATAGAATCTAAAACAATCTTCAACCAAGAAAAAGATCAATTCCTTGATCAATCTTCGATTTTGTTGTAAAGTGTTAGCGCTGATTTTTCTATAGAATTTCAAACAAATAATCTCTTCTTATACGTATTTTTAATTTCAACAAATAAACGTTTTAGATAAAATCACTCAAATTCAAATGTATCACCAATATTTGGTCAGGTATTCATAGTATCGCTTGATTTGAAAATATCCACTTGAAACAAAGTTCTCAAAGTCTGATGCAAGGGTGAAAAAAGCAGCCATTCAGCCATTACTTTTTTTGTAATAAATAATCTACAATTGCATCTCTGTTTATTGTTCTCATTTTATTTAAACGGTTTATACTAAACAACCTAATTTATAGAAATAGTTTTTACATAGCGACGAAATAAAAAAAATGTCATTGCCCTACAAAGCCTCTTATTTTATTTTACTTTTACAAACAGAAATTATCTACTGGTTTAGCTCCAAGATCTGACAAGTGAAAGTTAAACACAGGTGTTCAGTGCTCAAGCAAAATGTATTATTAAAGAAAAACCGATGATCTTCCAATTAATAAATCTGAAAACACCTTTTTGTCCTTTAACGATTGAATCAACCTTTTTATTATTGAATATATTGCGACAGGAATTCGTGAAAGTTTACAAGAAACAGAGTATAAGTAGAACATTTACGAAAAAAAGGTCTGCGATGGGATGGTTGATAATAACGTTAAATTTATTGACCTACTTTCAAAAAATAAATTGAAATAATGAATTTAATTGATTTGTTTTGGGGTGAAGAAATAAAAACATCCGATTTGCACGATTGGTAAATAAAACATTTCTCGATTAATCTTATTAATGATTTCTTACTTTAAAGCAGTTCCTTGAATCGATTACAAGGTTCCCAAAGAAAATCTGCGATAAATTATTATAAATGATATCAGATAAGTTGATGTGATTTCTCACACATGGACCAGCTATCTGGTCATGAAGAATTGAAGAACATTATTTAAACTATTCAACAAAGCTAAAAATAAAGGGTATTTTTCAATGACAGGAAACTTTAAATTGAAAAGAAAAACAAATCAATGTTTTCAATATCCAGGAAAATGATTTCGGTCTGTCTGGAATATAAGACTTGTTCAATTTTAACGGACTTTAGGTTTTAAATTATTGTTTATTCATCGATCCAAATTTCTTTTGAATTCTGACATATCATTGCGGCCATATTGTTGAAACTGCATCTGTCGAATTGGCTGTCATTTAGAGAGTCTGTCTTGTCAAATAAAAATGGAGAGTGTTCAACAACATGTGCAAATGATAAAATTGTTTTATGAAAGTGGCTATCCTGTTTGAAAATCGTTTGGTGTGGATTTCTCGCTGGTGGAGTCATCGGTTCAAAAAGAGCTGAGTCACACAATTACCATAGGTCGATGATTACCAATATATTTTGACGAACATTTGAACAATGTCTTATTCCATATATAATGGAATTACTAACAAATAAAAAATGTCCATGATATCTCGCACACATTTTGTTTTATTTTAATTTAAATTAGGAACCGCTTAATGAACCACCCTCAAATTGCATAGAACAGTCAAAAGGTCTTTTTCATGATACTTTCAGGCAATATACAGATTAGCTTGGAAGTGAGATTCTGTTTGGTCCAACCATCGGATCAAGAGAAAAAAATAGAATAGTGCCGAGGAACGCTGGGTTAGCTAGTATTTCAAGGTAATATCATAGCACACTAAAGAATTTTCTTAATAAATACGAGCTTATATAAAAAAGTTAGATCGTTTTTTAAAGTTTTTACAAAATTGTTTTTTAAACAAATGTTTGATAAATGGGTCGAACGAAGTTGCTCTTGTAGCAAAAAAATTCAATTTCATAAGTTAAGTTCAAAAGGGAAAAATATCAGAAAATTACCTAAACGTAAAATCAAGTTGTACCATACAACTATCATTAAACGGTTGTTTTGCAAAAAACTGTGAATATAAAAACATTTAACACCAAATATCCGGTAATTGCATTTTCAGTACCTGAAGTGCAGTTATATTTAGATAATTACAAGTACATCTAGTTCTATTAAAATCGTTGGAGTCGTTTTCGAAAAAATTTAGAAAAACTTTGGGCTAAAAAAAATCAAATAAGTCCTCTAGGGAATTAGTAAAAGTGCTATACGCAAAGTTTGAAGTAAATCCGTCAAACTGTTAAGCCTTGTAGCTCAGAAAACAGACAACCACACATACACACAAAAGCACATACGCACACCCGCTAAAGCCCACACTAAAATAAAACTAAACAATTCATAAAAAAAATTACAAATAATAATCTTATAATTTATGCAGAAGTGCAAATTAATCGAAATTGGTTGAGCTGTTCAGAATTTTTTAGAAAGTTCAATTTCTAAATAAACAAAATTTTCTTAGCTAACATAAAATTTGATTTTGCATTTTCATATTATTATTTCAGCTTATTTGGAATCACAAAAGATCATTATAGATTAAAATCTATTTATAATTTTTGTATCAAATTAATAATTCAAAATGTACAGAATAGTGCCATATTTGATTTTTTAAAACATATTATTATAATATTATAAAAAGGTAGTATTGTAAAAATCTATAGATACGTGTCATTTTATGTGAAACTAATAAAAACATTTTATGCAAAATATTTATTAGCTTGTCAGTCAGTCGCTCCAAACGTATCTGACATTGTCAGACATGAATTAATATTTCTACTCATCAAATGGGTTTGCCCATCATATCTTGTATTTTTATCTACGATTAAACAAATCTCTAATGCCTTTAAAACATTAAATATTTCCACATAACATGTTAACGGCATTAACACACTTTTCATTTATTGTCTCAAAAGTTGAACCACATTTAAACTACTTGTTCACCTCAAACTATATCTTCACGGTAATCCGCTTCTAAACCATCATTATCATTCTTGTACGTGTTGCATGAAACCAATTTTCCTCATAATTGAGCTGTTTTTCGCAATTTTCATCCGAGACATTCACTCTTTGCACTTTTTAACAAGCTGTTGTTAACCTCTATGGCAATGGCTATGTCGACTCTTCAAACGTTGCCGCAAATTGTTTGTACAACAATCAACTAACCACTCAACTATCTCACTTTTTAAAATGCATAATATTATACTCACCCCAATCAACTTGTTTATCAAATTTGAAAACGCTTCATAGCCATTAACAATCGCCCTTGCGACACCATCGAATTGGTCACCATTATTTCCATATTTATCACTCTCACTTATTGTATCTATAATTGGAATGGGCTATGTTGATGGAATGAAAAGAGAAAAGATACTTATCAATATTGATAACCATCGAGAAGATAAATGAACATACATGTGTAAAGTCGGCCAGCTTCTTGTGACCAACATCGTACTTGGTCAAAACCTTAGAGGGAATAGCCTCATATTCCAGATTTACAGATTCCCTTGTCTTGTCCTTGGGCTCGAGGAGACTTATCTATAATTAATTAAAATTACAAAACCAATCTTGCAAAACAAACACAATGCAACACCAACCTTAAGGTAATCCTCTTCTTGGTGTTTTGAGGGTTCCTCGTCCTCCTGCTGTTGCTGATGGTGTTGTACTTCACCACTTGAGGGTTCGGCATTTGAGTAAACAGAATTGTCACTGACGGTAATTTGGATTGGCCCACAAAAGATAACATCAAAAATGAGTAACAACGTTGCAATGTACGCTAATCCAACGGATTGATTCATCATATCTATTTTTTATTTTTTTTTTGTTGGCTAAGCTAATCCACGACACAAAGAAACACACCACTCACTGAAGGCTAGAACTGCACTGGAAATTTAAACCCAAATCAAATTGAGGCAAGACAGCGACTGTAAAAGACTTAGTTTCTCCCACCTAGAGAAGCAGTGATTGGAAAAGAAGGGAGATTGTCACATTCCAAAGTTAGTCTAAAAAATGCTAATTTATTGGTAACTTCCGTAGATAAGTCGTGAACCTTTCTTTATATAGGTGTCGTCGAACGTCAGGAAGTCAGACAGGAAGCCTAATTCCAGAAACGATTTGCAATTCATTTAACTCGGGCATTGGGTTTGAATGCAGCACCTCTTCTATTATGTCAGGTAACTGCGACAGGTTACACAAAAACCGGTGTGTACAACTTAGCTGTTTATGACCAGGTAAATACAGTTGCTTAATCAATTCGGCCTATAAGCCAAGGTAAGAGTATAGTTGTGGTGTTACCCCCCACTTTAATTAATATACCAACTACTTTTCCAAGACGATGATGTTGATGGTAAATGAGTTCGATTTCACCACACTTAACATGGTGAAATTATATAATGGTTCATGGATTTGCTAGGTGTTTGATTTAAATTTCTATAAGATGGCGCTTTTTTATTATTATTTAAAATGACAGTTGAATGAATTTTAATTCATTTTAAAAAAATGTTTCGAATTCAAAAGATTCTTTTAGCTGATTATCAAGAGATCTATGAACCCGTTTTGGTAGAAAGTCCGTTTGCTGAAGTAACTGAAGATGGAATTGGAATTAGGCAGGTTCAATTAGGTAAGTATTTTTTTTATTTAATCCTGCAGTATCATTCACTTTATTTCTATAGGACTAACGCCTTCAAAATTCTTAGTTGGTGTTGACGTGTTTGAAAAAAGTTCAACTTGTTATCTGACTCATGCATGTCTTGTTGATAAAGATCCAGAAATCGAATGCTTTGAACTTGCGACTGTTTTTCCATTGGAAATACTGAAAGTAACATTTTTTAAGAAGAAATTGCGAATGATTATGAATGTCAGAATTTCAGCAGAGAAAAATATGTTCTTTGAGTTCGGGGGACATCTTTCACAAAGTGTAAGTACTGAAATGTCTTGTATCCGATTTTGCAGCTTAAATGATTTTTAATTGCAAAATAAATTCAAATTATACCATTTATGGATTGGTCAAAAACAAATAGGAGATCGTGTCAAAACTTCTTGCTATAGTTATTCTCCGAGTTAGTGCTCGTTTAAACCTAAACTACTGCCTGTAAATTATACAGTTTAAATCAAAATTCATGTTTAAACCCGTACTGTGAAACTGCAGGGCATAAATGTCCTATTTCATTTTGTTATATTAGGGTCTTAGGCCAAGCGCGCACTTGCTATTATTTGTCAGTGCCGGTAGCCGGTGAAAAATCGCAAAAATTTACATGCAAGAATTCTTTTTTTTTTCAGTCGCATGTGAGCGCTCTCTCATTTAAAGCATTTTTTTTTATTTTTCTGTGACTATTTAAGCATGCTATTGCAATCGCAAGTGCACGCTTGGCCTTAGACGGTGTTCGCATGTTCACTTCCCCGTCTCTTTCTTAGAACAACAAAGTGTGATGAAGACAAAACACAAAGACGTCAAAACAAATCGATTTACTGTTGTGATTTTTCTTTGGAAACTTCAGATATTGCTTTGAGATTTCCGATTTTTGTTGTCGAATGAAACGCAAAAAGATTTTTTTGTTTTGTAGTTGTGTGCATCATTTTATGTTTATTCATTTTTAAATGGGCGAGAAGGAGACAAACTAAGTTCGCACTCACTTGATAAGTTGACAGTCTCACACATTGTTGTGTATGTGATAAAAAAATCTCACTTCAAATCGAGATTTCAAGATTTTGATCTATAGTTTGTCCTCTATAAATTGGCAGTACAGGCCTTATGGGGAAGCTTTTTCAAAATCAGTAGCGCGCCTTATTTGTGCACCATACTGAATTGAAAGAAACCCCATTTAAAAAATATTTACCCGCTAATGATTTTTCGATCGCATCCGGCATAGTTCCCACAACGACCTGCCTAGCGTATAGTTGAATACGCACTGATTGGCTAATGCATTTCAACCCTCTTTTAACATCCATTCGAACAGAGATACCTTTGTCAATTTGGTAACTCGGTTCGTATTTTTTTATATTGAGTTTCTGTTGAGGAACTTTTGATTTTAGAGCTTAAAAAATACCTTTTATTGATGAAATGATAATGAGATATTGAGATGAGCATATTACTAGTACAAAAGTCTTATCGTGCAGTGTTTTTGTTGATCATGTTTGTGGTTTTTATGTGGGGAAAATCTTAAAATGCAGTTACAAAAATGTAGGTAAGCTGTTGTCTTTAAGGAATTTATTTGCGTAGATTCTCGTGCCAGTCGGTCGGTTGATATTTCGTGTATATTTTTTCTTATTTGCGTAGATTTTTAAAGCGCGCGGGCTGTCGGTATTGATGTTTCGTGTACCTATTTTTGTGATTAGTGTTTTGAAATTAATGTGAAATGAAGTGTTGTAAATATAACTTTTTTTAAAAACGTAAATTTTTTGAGAAGTTTGCTACTGTTGTGCTCCTTCATCTAGTTTATAATGGATTCAAAAACATCGAAAGACTTAAGCGCCGAAAAAAAAAGAAATTGTAGAAGCGACAAAAAAGATTTACAAGAACCTGCAAAATAAAATTGAAACTGTAAAGCAATTAGCAGGCATTTTTTCGGTGACTACAGACTTCTCAGCCTATGATACCATAGGCCACAACTTACCACCAAAAAAGAAAAACCAATCTGGCCCCAAAAGGAAAATAGATGATTTTGATAAGTGCGCCATCAGACAAATCGTGCATCAGTTTTTTTCAAATAATGAACTTCCAACGCTTGATAAAATACTGCATGAGGTAAGACTCAATGCAAATATCACAAAAATAAGCAGATCTTACCTGCATACGATTTTAAGAAATATGAAGAGAGCAGCAACAGCAGCAGTAACTTCTCGAGTGATTAAATTACCTTTACTTATATATAAATGTACATATTTTTATTTAATAGATGAATTTATATTTATTTTTGTTATGCTTGTTTATTTATTTTGCTTGTTATATTAATCTTTATGAATAAATTCTTTATTTTTTGTTTGATTTTTTATTTAAAAGGGATTAGGCCTACTGGGGATACCCGCCTACTATATCTTACCTCTTGGTGGTGTGGAAAAAGATAAATTTCATTTCATTTTTATAAATAAAAATTAAGAAAATAATTTTAATTAAAAAAGAAGAAAGGTAACCCTAAATCATATTTTTTCAGTTTTTTCCAATTCAAAATGCTTACTACGGCAACCCTGTTAGAGCTTTTGAAAGAAGATAACCTTATGGAAAGCAAAGAAGTTCGAATGAGAGACAAACATCCCTATCTTCCCTGTACTGCCAATTTTTAGTGGACAGACTATAGACGTTATCTAGATTTGATTTTTTTGACCAATGAAACGCAAAATCTTAAAAAAATGGGAAAAATATATCTGGATCAATAAAAAAGCACTTTTTGCATCCAATGAAAAACCACATGTGTTAAATGTGATCATACAAAGGTCGATGTTCACAGTCTGTGACAGCCATGGTCTTCTAAGCGGCGTTTGTCATTTTCGGTGTTTACAATTCAACTAGAGATGCCAAATCAACATTGCAAGGCAATTAGCAGTTTATCAATTCATAAAAAAACACCCATTTAGTTTGTGGAAATGTAAGGCTTAGGCAAAAATTAACACTTAGCCAGTCGAGCAGATAATGAACAAAATGGGAAAAACCCGAATTTGAAATTGGAACAGTACTTATGATTCCGATGTTTATAATTTGAAGCTGCCTAACGACAGTAATGGCACCTCATTCCTTTCGCCTGCAAACTCTCGTAAGTCCGGACTCGAATTTTCCAGTCTGAACTGGCTCTAAGATTTTTGTGTGAATATGACTAATAAAATCATCTTTCTTAATTTGCCTCTTTAAACATAGGGAAAAGCGGTCATATCTTTAGATTTTTCTTCTGTTTTTTGTATTTTTTTTTAGTAATGTAGGTCTGTATGTGTAACTTGTTCTGAAAAATGTTACTATCAGCCGAAAAAAATATGTTGGCAACCCTAGTTACATTATTTGATTTTTAACCAATTGTGTTTAGTCCACCTAAAATCTATAACTAAATCCTCCAAAAATAAATTTAAAGACCATTTCTTTTCTCCATACAGCTCTTTTGGAATACATGGCGCGAACGTATTGCCACTTTAAAGCAGGTAGGACGAAACCTTTTTCATCTTACAGGATCATCGCCATTTTCAAGCACTGATGTCATTTCCGACGAGAAAGAAGTTATGGCATCGATCCACCCAACTCCCCGTACTTACTCAAGCATGTCAGAAAATGAATCAGAAAGCTTTCCCCTTCGAAGATTTAGCAATTCTTCCAAACAATATTCCTCGAAGTACATGGATATTATTGAAAGAGCTTCGACTATCAGTTCATCTGAAACTGAATATCACCATCAGATGGAGTTGCACAATTATTTTCAATCATTATCGGTAACAAACAGCTTCTCATGTGGCTGCAATACATCGTGGTAAAAAATCAATCCTCTATGGTCAAATAAACAATACATTATGGTGAAGTAAAATAGAAATGACGGATCATGGTAAGAAAATCAAAACTTATTCCCATTTGATATTCTGTTTCCTCTCTTTATTTACAAAAACAAGGGAGATAAAGGTTTACATAATAAAACTGATATATTAATGTTTAATTCTTTTTTATAACAATATAATTACTTTTGTTTTTTTCGTTCATTTCATTTTACAATGTACAATTAATCAAAACTCAAAATAAAGACAAAATCAAACATAAAATAAAAAAAAGAAAACACTTAAGACAAAGAAAACTACATAAAATAAGTAAGAAAAACAAAATGAAAATAATAATATACGTAATAAATTGTTTATAATATGACACTAGATGTCGCTGGCGGCGACATCTCGCTTAATTGCCGAACGATATGCTCTTCTCCGATGACGTATAACTGTTACGGGAATATGCAGAGCCATTTTTAAGAATACCATTACCGTTAGCGACAGGTGAAGATGACGTCGTTGTAGTCATCGTCAACTGCTGATGTGGTGGTGTGCTCTCAGTCTTGCGCAGTTCGGCGTGATTATTTGGAACGCTGATTGTGACTCGAGCTGAATTGGGTAACGTGCCTCCATTTGATCCATCATACATGTTCGATTGTCGATTTTGCAGCATCTGGGTAAGTTTTTCAATATTTGAAGATTGCGTCTTTTGTAGTACTGACTTTCCATAAGAACTGCCATTGGGACTTCTTTGGCGAAGGATGATGTTCTGTAGCTCACTAGTGGCTTCTTCTAGCTTTGCATCGACATTATTGTGGTTACCATTGTGTCTTTCTTCGTTGCGCTCCTTTAAGTTCGATCGACTCAAAGTCTGTTCAAGTTCGCTGCGAAGAAGATCCGCAGACATTGGCTCCTCATGGTTTCCATTCTCTGGTGACTTTGCAATAAATTCCAATTTTGATGGCTCCTTTCGGACAATCGGTGTACTCGAATACTCTCCGATGGTGACTGACACTGGTCGTTTGTTCTTCTTCATTGTCGGTGGACCTGAATTCTGTGGGGCAAAATATAGCGAAGGAGGACGTGGAATTGTTGAGGAGGGATTTCGCATTTGATACGAATCTATAGATTCCAATTCAGCATGATCGCCATTTGCTCGCGCCACTTCACTGTTGCGATCTGTGCGAGTTAATGTACCATTGCGGAAGGGGCCATTTGAATTGCGTGTAAGGGTGTGCACCGGAGATTGGCTGTAGTCTGGCGCTGGTGAGTTTGGTGGTGATCTGTATTGATGGGTGTAGTTTTCGCTTTTGTTGGCAAATTGTGGTGGCTAAATATATTGAGGACATACAAAAATCATATTAGTCATGGTTGATTACAGATATAATTATAGTATATGAAGTAGATAGATATATACTTACCGGTGGAGGTGTGGGGTA
Source organism: Baccha elongata (assembly GCA_951217065.1). Taxonomy (NCBI): domain Eukaryota; kingdom Metazoa; phylum Arthropoda; class Insecta; order Diptera; family Syrphidae; genus Baccha; species Baccha elongata. The sequence continues at coordinate 7,005,559 of OX578272.1, forward strand.
ATAGCCATTTGTATCATTTTGCATTGAACTGCTGATTAAGTTGTTATATTCAGTCTTAGAGACATTACAATTGCTGGAACGATGATCGACTTCATCTTGCATCATTGCTGTTTTGCGGAGATCTGCTTGTCGTTCCTAGAAATATTATAAAAATGAAGAGATACATTAATTTGTGATAAAAAAAAACAGCTATCGAATGTGATCGGAAAATGCATGAGGTTAATAAACTAATCGAAAAAAAACTACAATTTTACAAAAAAATAATAGGAAGAAAAAATAAGTAGGTTTGTAAGTTTCCATGAAAATTCAGACATTTACAATGATCGAGGGTCTGCCACGAAATAACGATGATAGAGAGTCTGCCTGTGCGAATATGCAGATATGTATGTGCGCCGATGGATTTTCTTCAAACTATTTTTGTATAGTATTATTTGGTGATTTTTTAGAGGAGAATTTGAATCTTGCAACGGCTATAAAAACTAAAAAATTTAGTATAAGGTTTGTAAACATTTCCTTTTGAAATTTTGTTTATATCGAAAAATATTGGTACCTGCCATATAACCATTGTAAAGAAACATCATTTTCTCGAAAACGACTCCAACGATTTTCTTCAAAAAGTTAGAGTTGGTTTTTTATCTAATTTCCTTTCTATAAATTGCAAAAACAAAAATTTCGTAAGCCTATTAACGGTACCTCTAATAGAACCGTTATTTTTTTCTTGAACTATCTCGTGAAAGAATTAATTGATTTCAAGCCAAATGATTTGAAAAAGTTTTGAGACAAAAAAAATTGGGAGAAATGCTTAATTTTAATTTTTAATAAATTTTTTTTAAAATTTAATACTTGGATATAACGGCTTCACTAAAATAAATTATTTTTGGTGTATAAATTGCAATCTGTTTAGCATTTAAAATTGGAGTACTTCAAATTTGTAAAAAAAAAAATCTTTTTTATAAAAATTATAAATTTTATATTAATTTTGAAATTATATTTTTGGTAAACTTATACATATTTTGCATATTTTAATTTTGGCTTGAATCTTTGTAAAAAGTAGTTTTAGCACTTTTAATAAAAATTCATGTGATTTTGTATTTTTTATTTATATTGAAAAAAAAGTATTAAATTTATTTTAATAAAATTTTCTTTAATGTTTGCTGCAACTTGCCACGAGAGCAAGTTCGTGATATAAATTGATAACGGCAATACAATCAATACTAATTAAGTTCTAATTTGACAAGGTATTTCAATTAAACATTCAACTCAAGATGGCTTTAAATGTTTTTGGGGAAACAGCCATTTAATGTTTGCTAAGTTTATTGGGGGTCAACAAATTAAATAAATTAATTGTGTCAGAGAGAAATGTTGGCTATCGAAAGTGTATTTTAACGTGAAAACTTACTCGGTTCTTTTCGATTCTATAATTCGATCAACTGGTAACGTCAAATTCTCATACAACAAACTGATAATGCATAATAACTGAACAGTGCCCGGTGGGGTAATGATCAGTGTGACGAACTATCACGCCTGAGGTCTGGGTCCGAGCCCTGAGTGTTTTTTTTTTTTCAGGGGGAATCAAAAATGCCATAGTGAAATCACTTTAATTAATTTGCAATAATTTAAAATCAGTAAATTAATTTGAAATCAATGCAATCACAAAATTTTGAAGTAATTTCTCCAAACAACGTTGCCATACCCAAATTTATTTGATAGAATATACTATAAAATTTCTAATTATGTACATACATATGTCAATCATCGATTAAAAATACCTTGTGTTTCAGAACCTTTAACCAAAAAATTCTCATCACTTATTTGTGTTATCAAATCACTTACGAAGAACATACATGGTCACGTCTTAAACTTTGGTATAAGTAAGAAACTTATTTTTAAGACAAAGCAAGAAAAAATTTTCTATTTAAGTAAGTAACTTTGATCAAATTTTAAAAAGAATATCCTTGAATAATCCTAATTAAAATCAATGTGTACTTTTTGGTCGTAAACCTCTGTTTACAATTACCAAAATGCCTCTGATTTATGTGAGATTGTTGGTCAATGATAAATTGCTCTTTTGTCATTGCAATAGTATATTTCACAAAATGAAATCGTTAAACAAAAATAATCTTAATCTTTTTTCTTTACTTTAAAAGTTAACAAAATACAAGGCCATTCGAAAAATGATGCAATGCTTACTTAGTTGCGAGCACGTCGTCTTCGCTTAAATGATAAAATGCATAGATAAGCTCTCATTAAGTTCAAGACTATATTTTACTTATTTTACGTGCTTCATTGCAAATATTTATCTAGAAAAAAATTCTTAACATTACTAACAGCAAACAGAAATAATTTTGCAATTAATTGCAACAAGTCTTTTTGTAAACATCGAAATAAAAGAATTTTATCTATTTGAGCAAACAAAAAAGACCAATCAACAATATATATGAGTGTATCTTTTTTGAAATTGAAATTTAATTAAAAAAAAAAAAATAGAAAATATTGTTGTTTATCATTTTAATGAGTTTCAAGTGCGGAACACCTATAGAAAATTCTACATCGTTATATTTTATCTGTTCTCATGTGAAAAAAAGCGTTATCACGAGTTAAAAAATCGTTCTACGTCGCATTAGCAGAAAATTTCAAATTTGCTACAATCGGTTATTTCGGTTTTACATTTTTTTTTATTTTTATAATTTGCACCTACATATATGACACTCGCATTCAGGTGTGATAAACAATTTGTCAGCCATGTTAGTCACGTTTTAAATTTAAAATACAATTTATGGATGATGGCATTTTTTCTTTTCAAACTTTCCATTTCCTACAAATTTAAAAAAATATTTTCCTCACATGTATTGTAGTACCCTATTCAAACTAATGATTAAACGATAAAAATAATCGTTAGCTTGATAAATAACAGGTAAAAATACTTGACATTGTGATGAGAGATTTCTAAACGTGTTACTGATTTTTAACTGCTTAAATATGAGCTGGATGTGGTAAAGTGATGTCATTTTTTAACTTGAAAATACTTTCAAAACAATCGAGCATCCGCAACTCGAGGGTTCGATAATTACACTATAACATGTTTTATGAATTTATATAAAAAAAAATACACATGAAATTGCAAAAAGATTGATTCAAAGTTGACCTTGAACTTTTAAGTGCATTGCTGGGTAATGATTTTTTTATGGATTCTAATGGGATGTTAATAAAGTCTGATATCATAATTTTATACATTTTTGATTGATTGACGAAGGAGTGGTTAAAGAATGAATGATTAGAAGTACAGGCTAGTCAACTAAAACAAAGAGTATAAAAAAAACCCAATACTTGAGAGTCACCTTAAAAATTTCTGTCTAATTAACCAGTCTGTTAATTTGCTTGATAAAACACAACAAGAAATGCTGATTACTAAGTAATTTTATAATTATAAATTAAAAAAACTACTTATCACGTGCCGTTCCATAATTCACATTTTCGAAAATATTTTTAAGTCTAGACACATCAAAATAAAAATAAAACTTAAGATCAGCCTTGAAGACATCTTGATTTTTTATCTTCTTTTGTTTATTTTTTCTTTTTCGTAGTTTAACAATTATACTGATTTCTGTTAACTTTGTAGGTTCGTATATCTGAGTTGAATAACATGAATTGGCCCATTCTTTTTATTTTTTATTAAATAAATTTTGCGCTTTTGAATTGTTCTGGTGCTTGTAGAGTATTGACAAAAACCAAATACTACAATTCAACTCTTACATGTGATTCAAAAGAATATCGATCACGTTACTAGGATGAGTTTGTGTTAAATTCTTAGCCAAAATATAGGAGCAACGTCCAAAGCTGGCGTGACTGTTTAAATTTCCTTGCACAAGTTTATCGCAGAAATCCGATAAGAGAAGATTTTCGGTTGATACATAGAATGGAATAACAAATTCTGAGCAAAACTGAGCAAAAATTGAGTCAAAATCGTTTACTTTGCAGTTAAAAAATAAAGTGCATGAACTTGCGCTTTACCTTACTTACAAAACTTGAAAATATCTTAATTTTTTTAATGATGGTTGCCAAATGTTCAGATAATAAGAAACAAAATACTAAGAATAAATGACATTTTTTTAAGATTTCTAAAATCGATATTCCAGTGGTTTTTAAGAAAATGGGAAACGCATGTCTATTTAAAATAAATCAATTTCCAGATTTAAACAGATATTTTATTTTTTTAAATCATAGTTTCTTCAAAATTTTATAAAATATATCGGTGTAAGAAAAACGGTTCTATGAAAGGTAATGTTAAAACGCTTTTAAAAAAAATATAACCGTTGGCAACAAAATGAAATGTATCGTATTTTTTTTTCGAGAAAAACAGAACTAAGTATTGGTAACGCTTATATGGTAGGAACCGTTATTTTAAAACCTAGGTCAAAAATTAAAAAAAATACGTCTGGGCATATTATTGCGGCATTTTAAAGAAAATCTGCCCAACAGTTTTGCCTGTAGGTATCGATACATCCAGACACACAATATTGCCGGACCCACTTTTTTCGTCTTCTTATCATCGTAATTTCATGTTTAATTGTTATCTTAAAACTTTTATTTACGAATGCATAACTTGCCTTATAATGGGTACCTATAACCACAAGTAAAATTAATGACTGACCAAAACAAAAAACGCGGCAATGTGTTTGTTGATTAATTTATTTCAGCAATCAAATGTGTCTTTCTGAAAAAGACGAAAAACATTTTACTATATTTATATTCGTAGTGCCCCGTAGAGTAGAAGTAGTGTGGCGGACTATTACGAAGGAGGGTCGGGTTCGAGCCCTGAGTACACCTTGTGTTTTTTTCAGACGCACTGCCTCATGCGAGGAAGTTGGAAAATCCTCCAAGAGTATCATTGTCATGAAAAGTGCATCTCACTTTAGTCGTTCGGATTCGAAGAAAAATTTTAGTTCCCCTCCAATCCTGAAGAATTAAAAAGGCACACAAAAGGATTGGTTGAGAGTGTAGGCCGTGGTTCTTCGAAGCTGTCGGTGCCACTTAATTTGTATTTATTTATATTCATGTTGCAAAGGAAGTTTTCTTAAAATGAAAAATTGAAAACATCGTCATCGGAAAATAGCATTCCATCTTTAATAGAACAAGTCATTTGTATAGGTATACCAGTGCAGTGGTAACAACAAACAAACTTAAATTCAGCTTTTACCGAACATCTAATGTCTATTGATTAGAATGGCGTTTATGACTGATAAAGTGATAAGAGAATATAACTACAACTTATTTCCTTTATAACATACGGTTTGCTGCTAAAGATCTTAGATATGACAACTTTAAAAACAACTTTAAAAACACTTAAAAAAGAAATTTATTGAATTTTCGGAGTTGCTCTGGCAACCCAGCATGATACTGTGATGGTAGTTATACATTATTATTTTAAACATTTAAAACTTTTGAAAAATTTCGTGACCTAATTATTTACCATAGTGGGGTAATTTTTTGTGCACTTTGGAGGACTGTATTTTTGGTTTTCGGTCATTCCCGGTAGCCATAATTGTTATTTATTGAGGAGTGACATTCAAGCAATAACTCGATCAAAGTTCCATTTCAATTGGTCATTTTGCGAAAATAATGTCCCAAAATGGGTTGCTAGCTCTCGAACTATTTAGTCTAGTCACCTTAGTACTAAAAAAGGGTCAAACCTTTCACAAATTAATTACAAGTTGAAATCACTTTTAAAAATTATCTGTTCGTAAAAAAAAAATAGGCAAACAAAAATCTACCGCGTTTTTTTGCAAGCATAAAACATTATTAACAATTTACGGAAAAATGGGTTTTTTTCAAATGGTTTTTTTTTTTTAATAAAAAAAAAAGTAAGAACGCCATCTTATAGAACTGTAAGTTTGCAACAAAAAACAATTCGTGACTTTCTACTTGGGCTTACCGTACCTATCACGATTTTCAATTTGGAGCTGAAAAATCACATCTAGGTATGCGGGGAGAAGTGTGTGGATTTCAAAACCAAAAATATGATAATTTACAACAGCTTCGATAAAATTTTGCATAACAGCAGAAGAAACAAAGCTTGATCAAATTATTATTGTAGAAAATTTAATTTAAGGACATTTTCAAAAGCTTTATATATTCCCATGCAATCATGAGATATATACATATATAAAGCTAAAGGTTGGGTAGGTGTTTTTTAAGCAAAATAACTAAAGAAAACACTTATTTAGTTTTAAGACACGTCGTTTGATACCATTACTAATGCGACCTTAAATTTGGTGATTGTGAAAATCTACATAAAATTCGTGTAAAATGTCTGGTATAAAAAAAGCAGATGAGATGTTTTCCAGAAAAAAAAAACATCACTTTCATGTTTGGCTTAAAATAAAAAACACTTAAAGTTTCCCATATTGGAAAGTAATCTATGTAAGTCAGTGGTCATCGTGGGTGTGGTTTCTTGAATCCGATTGTCAAAAGAGATGATTAGAAGCGAATACCACCGTAAACAGAGCTTATGTTTTATAAGACCAGAATTTTAAAGCTATATTTGTAGAAAAAAGATCGCCCTGGAATGTACAACGCTTTTTCAGCATAATTAAAAAAAAAAACTTAAACAACCTTATCTCATTCTTTTTTGGAGTCAAATAATAAAGGCGTAATAAAAACTGGTCATCTTATGATCGGTGACTGATTTATTTTACGAAAACTGACCTCGAAAGTATTTATTATTTTAATCTGCGTACGACCCATTTCATTCAAAACTCAAATATTCAAACGAAAAAAAAAACTTTTTCTCGTCACACCTTTTAAAGTGTCAACAAATTTCCCTTCTCTAACCCAAAGACATAAATTAAATTAATTACTTTAATAAATTTATGAATGACCGTAGCGCAAAATGTGAACTATTCACTCTTATTGACCTTGTTAAAAAATAACATTTCCTTTTCATTAATAAATCAACAAATCATAAACAATAGAGAAAAAAATATATTGTTAGAATAAACTATCTAATAAATCACTAATGATTCCGTATACAATTAATTTTTTTTTCTTTACTTTATAAAACGTTTAATAAATCAAACGTTTTAATTTATTGTTAAAGCATTTTGCAATATTCTATTGTATTTATTTAAGAAAATAAACAAAAAGTTTAAAATCAATCAGTCACTTCAATTCAAGTTTAAAGTTGAAAATGCTTTTAAATGTTCAAACGTGGACATATTTTTTGTAATAAAGTAATAAAAAAATAATTTTGCTTTCAATTGGTCATTTTATTAAAAGGTGGGAAATTATATTGAAATCATTCAAATGGAAAAACCTCAAATGATGGTCAACGGGTGTAACCACCATGCAGCTGGTTGCGAATTTATATTTTTAATTTTCAGTTTTTAACAATTCATTGGATCTGTTTATGTTTATTAGGTTGACTAATTTCAATTTTAGTAAATTTATCTTATCGCTGTGGAAGGAATTCATTGGGGTTTCTTTTTTAATTAGAATTTGTACGTTATAAGATACATAATCAATCCATGAAGAACCATATGTTTATTGTTTTTTGTAGAAATTAAACAATAATCGCTGGCTGGACTAGATAAAATTATACAAGTAATTTTTCAAGCCTTGTGTACACTGCTAATAAGGATATATATATATCGCAATTTTCTAATAGTTCTACCTAGTTGCCTATCTTTATCAAAATGTTAGAAAATTATTTTCAAATATAAAGAAATTTGTTCAACGGAAATGGTTTATTTTCGTCGTAGTCTTATAAAGAGCGAATAAACCTTTTCAACGTATTTAGGGTGTCCACTGAATTGGAGATCATGTATTTGAATGAAATGATTCTTGGATATATTTTCAGAAAATAATCTTTATACAGTAGGGGGCCAAGACTTATTAAGGGTTTAACGAAGTGCACCTGACACCATATGTTGACAAACATTGCTCTCTCTGTTAATACTAATGGTAGACAAATTTCCTCACATTATGTAGGTTAGGTACACAATATAATTTAAACCACCATGAAGATTAGTTCAGTAAAAAATTTAAAATATGAAAAATGTATAATATTATAGTGAGTATAGTGAGTATACGCCATAGTGACCATTATGAAAAAAAAATTTCAAAACGAAAGAAAATTTAATGTTTAACTCTTCGTAAATATGTATACAAAATCTTTCACTACGTAGACGATTCTGTTATACCTTTTAAGTTATAAAGGTGTATGGAAGATTCAGATTTTTTCGAAAAATATGAATAAATAAATAACATATGACAAGATAATCTTCAAGCTGTGTATAAATGCGATGGTGGTATTCAGCAACTTATATTCAAAAGGCTTTCATCTAGAATTGCAAGAGGAAAGAGAGGAGAACATTGCTGAAGCTTTTGAACAGGTGCAAAAAATTTTGATATAGACGGTAAAAGGTAGAGATAAAAAAATAAACCAATGCAATTGTTTGGATAAACAAGTCGTTATCTATATAAATGTACAAATAAGGCAAAAGCAACTGAATTTATCAATATTTGAAAACAAATGACTCCTCAATTTAGCTTATTTTTTTTATTATCGGCTGTTTATTTATATGGTACTCAACATCTAATCGCGTCCACTTAAAAGTTCATCTGATAGTATCTCAGACCACCAATTCTTTATCTAGCTATTTACAATCTCCCGATTAGTCAACAATACCAACAAAATCTTTTTTAATTTTTAAACAATTAGTCAACCATAAAATAATTGTTGTCTGAAAGTGACAACAAGTCAGGAATAACAACATGTTATTATTCAACCCTTCATTAAAGTCAACTTCAAAGGTCGTATCGTTAACGCATCATATTATAGTCCCACGCTTTATACCTACTTCACTGTCAATCCTACCACTATAACTAACAAAAATAAGTCAATTAAATGCAATACTTAGGCAAACAAACTTCAGTCACATGAACATTAATATTTCCTAACTCTTCTCTTCAAAAAGATAAACATCATCGCAGCAGCGGCAGCTGTTGCAGCAAAACATGCAACATTTTTATTTCCCACATCAGCTGATAGCTTTAAACTTCAAAAAATTTCAAAATTAATATTATTTCTGCACTCAATGTGGAAAGAGTAGATTTAACATATCTAAAGTAGAAAAATATATCTAGATACTTCTTCGTTAGTATGTTGTATATAGAAAACTAACCTGGTATGTGCAGATTGTCACCAGTGGCTTCCCACCGGTTGGCTTCATTCTGGATTTGTTTTATTTTTTTCTTCTTTTGCTGGCTTAAGACAATGCAATGTGTTTGGTTGCGAATGCGCAGAACTTCACTTGAATAACGGAGGCTTTTATAACACTAGTTTATTGTGCACTATCGAGCGTGAGTGTAAATCAGGTGTGAAGCATGAGAAATGCAAGCTATTTATATACTTGCACAAGACAATAGATACTTAACTTCAAGAGTATTAAGAAAAATTACATTATACGCCTTTTTCAGCTCCTTTTTTGGATTCTAATGACTAGCGAATGCGCATTAAGATTATATAAGTTAAGCAGATATAGATATAGATACAGATGCAGCAGCGCAAAACAATGCAACGTAGTTGAGGGAAAACTTTATAATTATTACAACGAAGAAGAAACAAAATCAACACTTCTTGTTCACTCTGGTTTACACTATATGAATAAGTATTGGTAAAACTTATAGTAGTATCTTTTTGGGTGAGACTTTCAATGGATAAATCACCAAAACACGGACAGTAATTGCACTCGTCGTACGAGTATCTTATTATCTTTCGTATATCGTATCTATATAGCGGTATAACACCCTGATGCTACTTCTTTTTCTTTACGGAATAGGAATACAAAAAACCGATATGCCGGAGGAGAAACGTAACGATTGATCGACTACTGGCTCGAACGATGGATGGATTGTGGAACTTTCACTGACGCGACCACAGAATCAATTAAAAAACATTTTGTGTAGTATGTTGCTTCGGCGCGATCGAGACCACGTCTCAAGAAAATTTTACTCTTTTTTTATTTTAGTTTTTTTGATTTTTTTTTTTTTATTAATGTAGCCCGGACAAGCCTTTTTTTCGCGTGGTATTTTCTGGTAAAAGTCGAATACTTTATTAACAACCTTGGCCAACTGAAGTTGTGGCAACCCACAACAATTCACAGAACCACTTGTAGATACTTGATGATGTTGATTTTTTTTTGTTTTTCTCTCTTTCAAGCTTTCTATAGCGGATGCAAAAATATTTACACGCAACTCGCAACAATTGTTCACCTGTCTTGGAGAAGCCCACCTGTAAGACTAACATTAACCACGTTTGAATCGACGTAACTCGCGATCAAATTGAGTCGAAACCGAGAGGTGAATTAAAGCTTTCTTCTCTTGGTGCAGTGTGTTGACTGTTGGTTGGTTTGGTTATCTCTCATTCTCTTTAGATACTTTAGCTGACGTCACGTATTGAAAAGAATTCCAGATAAATGGTAGGATATCACATAGCTAAAAGCTAACCAGTCCTACCTAAGGTTATATGATGTGGAAAATTCTTTATAAAATATTTGCAGATATACAACAAGGTAAACAAACAAGTATTCTTCTACATTTAGTGGGTCTTAGATATACATTTATCACCTGACCTGGGGATTGTAGTGTGCCACAGAAGAGGGTGTGATGTTAGAAAATATTTATTATTGTTGTGAATGGTGGACAAACTTCATCTTAAGATACAAGATACACATGAAAATGGAACTTAAGTTTAGAGAAAGAGAGAGCTTAAAATAATTTAGAAACAAGCAAGCTATGAGGTTACAGATGGAAGCTGTATCTCAAGTTTCTATTTTTTTTTTCTATTTTTATTATTTGAACAGCAGTTAAGATAATTTTTTTGTTTTTTTAAATCTTGTGAGTCAGTATTTATTTCAATTTTAATATTAAACAATAATATACAAGCGAGAGTTAAGAATAATATTTTTTTTTTTTTTTTTTTGGTTTCGGTTTGCTTTGTGGATACAACAACTATGAAAACAAACTTAAGATATTTTTAATTTAAAAAAAAAACCGGTATCTATAGCTATAGAAGATTTGAATTTTTTCGCAGTGAAGTCTTACGAAATAACCTTTTTTTTTATTATTTATTCTTTAAAAATAGAAGTCAGGTAACACAATAAATATTGTTGACGTCGACAGACACACCATAAATGGATGATATCACTTAAAGGAAAGAAAAATAATATGGAGAAATATAAGTTGGTGCGACCTAAATAAGATTTTTCAAAACATTTCTCTATTGGTTTTTACTTTCATCTTAAAGCAAAATTAAATAAATAATAGTGTACCTACCTTTTACTTTTCAAAGAAGTATTGTGAGTTTTTTTTTTTTAGGTTGGATTCATTGAAAGTAATCAGTGTGTGTCATTTGTAATTCATTGTAAAGGAATGTAAACATTATTTTTTGTGCTTTGACTATATAGTTAATCTTATAATTGCAGTAAGGATGCAGTTCATAAAAATAGTTGTTGGGATAATAATTGCATTTATAGATATAATTTAGTAGTTTTGCTGATTAGAGATTGTTACTTCCATCCATTAAGTTAGCACTATTACTTTGAAATTTCAAAAGTTGTTTAATTGTTGTCAATTTGTCGTCCAACTAATTATGTTTTTAATAACGCTGGTAGTCAAGTAAGCTATACCTTCTCAGAGGAGGTTTGATCCCTTTTCCAATAACAATTAAAGTTGTTGTGACTATTTTGTCGTAAATACATATAATTTGTAGCCTTAAATTAGGTAAAGTTTCCAGAAAAAAAAATCAAATCCAAAGGAAAGTAAATAAATGTTAGAAATATGTCGTGGATCTAAATAATTGGTCCGTTTTGGTACGATTTTTATTTTTTTTTTGTATATGCCCAAGAGTATTTTTGATTTTCATCCTATTGGCTAAAAAAACGGTACCAACCTGACATACGAGTATAAGCGTTACAGATTAATTGATAAAATTTCGGATGTATGATTCGTTGCCAATGGTGAAGTTTTACATATTTTCAAAATGATCGTAGATATTAATGGTTATACCTGCCATGGAACCGTATTTGTTTATACCGAATATCTCTTAAATGGCAACACTCTTTTTGGAGAAAGTCGATCTTCTAAAAAGTCTGCATATAGATCGAATCGAATCTACCGAAAGTAAGTAAGACTCCCTCTGCAACTCATTCGACGGAATCATCAGAAGAAAATAATGATTAACCTTGTGTGATTACCGTTTTTTTGTTAATTTAGTATTTTGAAAACCTGTGGATCTTATGAAATTTACTTTTGAGCTAATACTATCTTCCCACTTATAGATCGAGATCACGCAACTTGAGACTTCAATTTCGAAATTACGAAAAGTGTTCAGACCTAAATTGAGATGATTTTGTAAAAGTATGCTTTTCTCTTTCTAGTTTAAAGTCGTGAACATTATTTTTTGACATTTTTAGGAATTGCCGCCTTTTGTTAGCTCTGTTCGTTTCATTCATCAGAGCTCTCATAGCGTAATTTTTGTCGTGAACGACATCGTCAAAAGTTTGCTTCGCGTAACACCACCATCGAATCGTTCAGTCGTGTCGTACATTCTTCACAGTTTGACAAGCACCCAAACAACAAAATGGCGTATGAAAATGACATTTGAGCGCTGTTTGTCTCTGTCTGTAAACAGTAAACATTTCAATCGTTTTGTTTTTTTTTATTGCTTATACAATTTTTTTACTTTTTCGTTAGAAGCAAAAGAGTATACAAATGCATCCCTTAAATTTCCTTCGCGTATTGACAGCATTCCGAAAATATTTTTGATTTCCGTAAGTGCAACTTTAGTGTTGTTTTTTAACCAAACCGTAGACATTTGTCCAGAAACATAGTCGTGGTGACTAGTTAGGAATTTCCTCTATTCTAGATCATGTGAACGGTTTAAATCGGTTTAGTGATTATTCATCCATTTATAACTTGACAAATTGATGCGTCTGACCTGTAAGAATCTATTGGCTCAATCAACGGTCCTACCACATGCGAAAATCTGAACTTTTGAATATTGAACATTACAGAACTAAAGGCAGAACCATAATAGAAGAATTAGTACGTACGGTGCCGTACGAAATCAGCGAGAACAAGCAATTCGTATAGTGCGCACATAATGTTGGACTGCTCAGTTTCGGCAAGTTTTCGTTCACTTTTGCCTCCGTACGTAAAGAGCGCTCCAGAGCGCAGTTTACGTACGTAAATCTGACAGCCAGCCAAATACAAAATTGAAATTGGCTTGCGTGTGCTTTCGACCATTATGGTCGACTGAAGGTAATGGCGGCACTTAAGGAAACTTGACGTAGAACTATGACATTAGCTTTCGTTTGCTTACGACTATTATGGTTGGCCCTTAATTATGACATGCATGGACCTCTCATGCGCATGAGTAAACTATATTAACCAAACGAGAGTGCGATAGATTTTAATTTAAATAAAAATAATTTAAAAACTATTTTCAGAACCCGTGCGCCACGTTCGTAAAAGTTTCTGTGTTATACTGTAATGTTGTTGAATTTTGACTTTATGTTTTCATGCTTTTATGTGTGTGTGTTTTTGTTTTTGAACCATTGTGGTGCCTTAATTTGAGCCAGTGGAACACATTATTGTGTTGGCCATTTGTAAAAGATCTGATAGTGTAAAAAAACAACACTTAGGGATTAAGATTGGTCGTTTTAATCATTAAAAAAGGCTTAACTTCCGGTGAACATTTTTATTTAAATTTAACTTTACCGGTTGGGGTTTCGATGAAATAAGTTTTAATATAAATGAGAAATACGAAAAAAATCATATGAATTTTTTTAAAAGTGCTAAAATTACTTTTAACAACGTTTCAAGCCAAAATCAGCAGAAAATTTGTTTGCAACTTATGTCGAATTCCTTTTATTTTGCCAGATTTGATCGGAAATGTTGACTTTTTTCCTTCCTATTGATCTTGAATAAAAAAGTTGCTTGTTTTCTTTGATTATATTGTGTATATTTCTTTAGAAGCGATTTTAATAATTTACTACATACTTCACTTTATTGCCAACTTGCACAATTTACAACAAAATTCACGCACAATTTATTGTTTTCAATAATTTTAATTTTGCAAATTTCTATTAAAATAAACCACACTACACAATTAAAATGCTCATCTGACAGAATAAAAATAAAATCATTTAAGTATGTGTAAATCTTGCTACAAATCGAGACTCATGTCGAACTCCGAAAAGTTGATCTGAAGGTGAAAAAAACAACTTTTTTGTCTATGCATCATGTCTATTTAAAAATTTTTCTCCTCAGATCAATATTTTTCCAAAAAAAAGTAACTTTAGTCCGAAAAAAGTCAAATTTTTATTTAAAAGGAATTAGACTTTAATAAAAGACAAACAGATTAAACACCGTTTATATTTTTTTTGAAGAAAATCGTTGAGCCGTTTTCAAGGGATATAAGCTTTTTTTTGAGTTAAACGAAAATTCAAATTTCTGCTCTAGGACCACAAACCCTTCATACCAAGTTTGGAACAAATCGGTTTAAACAATTTAGGCTGTTCCTGTTGTTGCTGTGCTGATACACACAAATATTCATAGCGGACTAAATATTGGCTTATTTTTTTAATACGATTTAAAATTTTATTTTGAAATGCATTTTATTCTGCAATAAATTTCTGACATCATTTACGTCACAAAAGAAATAATACCTAATTATTGTATCTATTTCGACAACACAAACCTATTTTCAATGAAAACCTAAGAAAAAAAAAGAGAAAGCTATTAACATAGCTAACTGTTCCATAAAACCATCGACTAATAATCAACATAGGTAATATCTATTCTCTCCGAAATCACAGTTTAACACTAACGCCAACTAAAGATGCCCAAAGTGGCACAAACGCTATAAAAAAATAACCATCAAAGAAGCAAACACAAGAAATAATCTATTGTTCCCTTTCAGTGAATATGAATTCTTTAAACCAAAATTCAAGAGAAACCTATCGAAAAAGCGACATTTTACCGCTTCAACTAACTTTACGGTCATCTAAAAAAAAAAAGGAGAAACATTGGATAGGGTACAATAAAAGGTACTCCCTCTTCCGTTGCATTGGGCAAGAAGGTTTATTGACTGCTAATTGACTGTCAGTGCAACATTTAAAAAAAAGTGTATATATCTTTTGAGGAAGTGTCAATGTACCCGCCAAGTCTGACTACATAAGTAAACACTCCAAACAAGATTCTCATTCATGCAATACTTATACAGCTTGTATGAGCTTTTCCGGTGTAAAAATGTGTTGTGAAAGTATTTATATCGCTTTAGTGACATAATTAACACCAATCGAGCGCAGACACACACGAGATTACACCGATGATACACAAAAAGGTATCGCTGAGGACCACTTTTGGTAAATAAACCGCGCACCATAGTTGACATATAGGTTTTCTTTTCAATCTAATTAATCCAAAGATGGCGCTGTGTGTTCGATCATGGAGGAGGATGCAAACCACATACCTTTTAAGGCGTAAAACCAACAATTTCAATTAATAGTTATAGTTCCGCAAATCAATGTTAGATAATTTTCATGCCATAATCAGCCTCCTTCCCTCCCAAAGATCACTGAACTCACTTGCGGATCGTGGAAACGATCTTCGGTATCTTTTAAGTATGGTTTCTTGATGCCTGGGGCACCACGCATCACCTTTCCAGTTTGTCGTCGCTGATTTTATTTTATTTTCTTGAGCATGGCCTGTTTATTTGTTGTATTGTGGAGTGTGTATCTGATTTATATTTATTCAAATGTAAATCCAATTTTTATCGCAGATCTACAAGATCCGAGTATAAGCTATAAAGGGAAAACGTATACCGAGAATACCCTTTGAAGGTCTTTTCTAGTATCTATATATACATAAAGGTATCTACTTCTTGGCTGGAGATATGAAAGTCAAGGAAGCGATAATTTCTTCATTTTCTCTAGTTGTTCACAGTTTGTATCTTTCGTATTGTTGCAGATTGCAATTTGTTTTTCATTTGCATCTTCCATATTCAGAAGCGTAACGTTTTTCTATGATCATTAATCTGCGACCTAGATACACAGATATACAGTTGTTGTTGTTGCAAGCTAAAAGTCGGGCGAGCGTTGAAGTGGTAAGAAATTTGTTACAGATCTCTGATTGGACGTGAAGCCCCCTAGATGGACGACGTATCTAAGCGTCGCGTCGTCTTTATCGATTTTAATAATGAAGCTTTTTTTTTGCAGAAAGTTAATTTGATTTGAGTAATCATGATCATTATGGTATTGATGGTGATCTTTTGCATAATTCAAATTTATTTTTTTATTTTTTTTTTTTGTGGAAAGAGTCAAGAAAAATATTAAAGGTACGTTGAACTCGTTCCGGTATGGTAGAGGCCTGTTCGATATTTTTGGACTTTGGTAGTAATTAAAAATTTCATTATCAAAGTTATTATCATTCAAATAAACTCATGAATTTCAAAGTTTCTGTCTTATTTGGGAGTCAGCCAATTAAAAAAAAAATACATAAATTTCAATGACGTTTTAGTTTATTTAGTTGGCATATGTATATTAGTTTCTTATAGTGACTATTAAAGGTCCTAGAAAAATTAGGTCATTTGATCTTTTATACTGAAGATTTTGTTGACTTTTTGCTTAAAGAAAATTGAAATAGTAACATAGTTACTCGAATTTAACATCTTGAATTTTTTTTTGGTTGACGGACGAATGCCGTGTCGTATTGTATTACTTAGAATAAAACCTATTACCTAATAAATAAATCAAAAACTTTTGAAGACATTTTGTAAACTGGGTTTTTTCTATTTTAGTTTTAGTTTTTTTCAGTAATATTCCATTCTTAGCATATACATATATGTATTTTAGAATATTAAACTTCATCAAAATCGGTTCACCCGTTTACAAGCTAATTCACAGGCAGCGTTAATAAGCCTTTTTTGAAGAAAAAAATTTGATGGTAACAATATACTCATTTTATCAAAGCTTAAAGTATTTTTTCGAGAAAAATAGAATTATTGGTAATGCTCATATGATAGATACCATTATTTTAAAACTATAAATATTAAATAAAAATAAAAATAAAAAATACTTTTGGACGTATTCCTTTTAAAGTACTTTAAATACCTACCAATACTTAAAAAAAAAAAAACGTTGTAGGAGTCGATACATCCAGAAAAAATGGCTATATTTGATTGTTAGTTCTGAAAACTTTTTTGTTAACTGTTCCAAAAGATGTTTGCAGTTTATAGTAAAATTTAAATATAGACATCAATAGACAAGGCATCGGTATTCAAATTTAATTTTGAATGAATTGTTATTTTACAGGGTAGGTAATCCCTTTGGGTGGGCAATCGTTTAGCATTATCTTTTTTTATTATATTCTAAGAAAAATATCGTTGTAATGTCTATCTCGAACTTTATACAAGGCATATGTAATTTAATACCAAATAAAATGACAAATAAAAATAAAGGGCACTACTAGGTAGCAGACACTTGTTCTTGTGGCAAGTATGTCACCCAAAAAAAAATGTTTTTATTTTTGTATACTTACATACACATTTTTATTTTTTTTTAAATCAATTTTTCTACATAATTTTTTTTTTTTATAATTTAAAAAAAAAAAAGTATGCCTATATGTAGACCTAGATTTTTAACACCTTAAAACTCATACTCATACAAACAGGATTTCAAAATACTGAAATAGAAGAATTGTTTAACAAAAATATTTAAGAAAAAAATTTTAGAATTTGCTATGGCAGTTTAGGAAATTTTTTTTAGTTAAAACCGCCTCAGTCGTTATCGAGAAAGTTGAAATCTAAAAATATTGTTTTATGGTAGGTACCGGTAAACGAAAGTTTGGTTTCCGTTATCTAATAAGCATTTGATACCTCATTACAAGTATGAAATTTGATTGAAATCGTTAGAGCCGTTGCGTTCTCGAGAAAAATAAGCTTTTCAATAACGGTTATATATGGCAGGTACCGTTATTTTTAGGCTTAGAGCGCTAATTAAAAATAAATTCGTTTGAAGAAAATTGACACAACTGTTTGAGCTGTATATGTGCCGATACAGACAGACAGACAAATAGACAGACGGACGGAATTGTCGAATCTACTTTTTTCATCTTCTCTATCATCGTAATGCCATGTTTGATTGTTATCTAATTTTTTTTCACTGATCCAAGACTAAACGGCGAAACGATCTATCATCAGCGAAATATTAAAATGCAAAACGATCTTCCAGAAAAATGATAAAACGGCCAGCGCGGCGGGCGTAATGCTGTTTAACGAAATAACTTAACGGCCAAACATTATTTCTCGAAAACCATCATCAAATAGTTTAATAAAAAATGTTTATCAACAAATTGCCAAATTAAATTTGCAAAATGGATATAAAAGATTAAAAAAAAAAAACAAATATAAATCCACCGAATATCAATCACGAAATGATAAAAAAAAACATAAGGAATAAAAAACAAAACGTAAATAAATTGCCAATTAACGACTGCGAATCAAAAGAAATATTTAATTTAATTAAAATAATTAAAGCATAAGAAAGAAACGCAAAATTAATTTAGCCAAACAATAGTGACCCGTTGGCCGTTCCATTTAAATAATATTTAATTTCCGGTTGAATCTTCAGATATTCAATTTTTAATTGACTCCTAGTTTTCTGAACCATGATATTATTGATTGAAATAATTCTTCTAACGGTACCAGCCACAGAAAGGTTTTTTATATTTCGAATTCCTCATTAACCGCCATAGCAATCTTTAACAAAAATTATCCTGAAATTGAAGCAGCTATTACAAATAAGATAAATGAGCCTACTTTTTTATTTTTTATTAAAATGTTTTGTTAAGTTTTAAATATTTTTCTAAAACTTTTTTTGTTACTTCAATGTTTAGAAAAGCTTTGTAAACGGATTTTCATAGAACTCAGTTTTAAGATAAGCTAAATTTAGTTCCCAAAACATGCGTATGTAGGTACGTTAGAAGGGAGATCATTTGCCATCGGGGTACATTTGCCAATAGAGGTTTTTAGTCACACCAACCAAATATAAAATATCGATAAATCGATTTCTGTTGCAAATCACTGATTGAAAACTTTGTATCAAGTTTTGACAGTTCTCATCTAGACACCAATCGACTTGGACGCGAGTGTTTATTTTTTGTCTTCGGGAATGAAAAAATATTTTTCTATAAATAACTGTTGAATACAAATATCTGTTGTAAAAATATTTCCAATTGTGTATAAAAGTGAATTATGTTATATTTCCAACAGTGAAAAAAGTTATTAAAACGTTAGGAAAAGAACACCCTGTGAGGAGCCTGATTTTCCATATTTTTTGTGGGGAGACTTTGCCTGGCAAAACCACTGCGGGGGTGGTGCATTTTGGCGAAAAGTATCAGTTGCAAATAACTGTATATTGTTACTGTCTTTTCTTATTTTAAACCAAATATACGACTTCTTCTTTTTTCATTGTTTTTCTGGTTAATTTGTCAAAAGCGGACTTGGCTTAAATTGTTGTTCTTTTAAATAATGAAACTTAAACAATTCACGCATTATATTTTTGTACGTGCAGTTAACAAACTTCTTTAACAAAGACTTACTACAATACAATAAAGCTTAGACACCACTTCATTCTTTGTGTGATAATTTCATATTTTATTTTTATTTTTATCAAAACTATAATTTTTTCTGTGAATTTTTTTTTTTAAAGTACCTGCTTACAACAAATATTGTGTTTGATTTTATCTGCATTTAAAAGCAAACATGCCCCATTAATGTAAGGGTAAGCTAAGCACATAGTTCTCTAAACAATAAAGTACATCTTCAACAACTCAATTACAACGAATCAGACTAGTGGAATCGGCAGCCGCGAACTCCACAGCACACCCTCATAATTTCTTATCAAGACATCATATTTTACTTTGCTTTTATTTTACCTCACTTCAACTTTATTTCATCTTTTTCTTTATAAAATTTATCTTTTGTTGAAATATTTCCTCTGTCTCATCATGCAATAAACAAACAAACAAACAAACAAAATAATACTTATGATTCCCCAAAATTAACCAAGCAAATACAACTGTTTACTAAAATCCAATCTTGTCAGACCACGTTGGCTTATCATAATTTTAATGTCTACTTTAGTATTAACTTTTCAAATCAACGTACACAAATAATTTGAATAAACAATCTACTTACCATACGGTCTGTCTCTTTAAATCCATTCCGGAACATCCGCTTATGGGCGCGCTTAAATTCATCCATTAACGCACTGTGCCGTCGTTCATCGTCAGCACAATTCGAGCTTCCAATTCGCCGTTGTTGTTGTCTGTGCTGCAAGAATTCGTTTTCCTCTGAATGGTTCGTGCCTTGAGTTGTTCTCTATTATAGCAAATACACAAACCACAAGTTAGGTAAATTATTGTAAAAGTTCATAAAAGCTTTGCTTAAACTCACCTCACGTCGTTTTTTCAACTCTTCACTGATGGCACTACATAAACTGGTTCCGCTAATTGAGCCTGGAATACTCATACTGCTGCTGGCTATGGATGGCGTTCTATTGTGACTTTTATTATTGTTGATGCTGTTATTTTTGGAAGCATTGACACAGTTCACCTCGAGTTCCGACAACGACGATGGCGGCGGAGGTTTCGGAGGTGATGGTGCGCGACCCTTTTGGTTGGTCTTATCGGTTGCGCTTCTGTGCACCTCTACAATGACTGTCTTCGTTTCGCTTTGACGTGACACGAAGCAGATGTCGGCGATCTTGCCATTAGCATTCTGAAGCTGTTGCGTATCGCCTGGCGCCGGAGGGGGCGGTGGTGGGATCAGCGCCATCCGGTGGTGATGGGGATTTGCCTGATTGGGTGGCATTATGAAATTCATCTTGAGATTGGAATCATCGCACATGGAGGCGGACGACGACGACGAGATGGATGATGAAGTGGATGCGCCACTATCGTGGCTTGCCACCATTGTATTGTTGATGAGTGTGCCGTTTTCAGAGAGTTGGATAATCGTTTTGTTGGACTCATCTTTGATTGTAGCAGAGGAGCAGGACGAGGATGCGGATGACTGAAGTGCTGACGTAAGAGGTAGATTTTTTCTTCGATCGTGCCAGTGGGTTTTCGCCATTGTGGGCTCCTCGCGCACTGAACTCAAACGTTTGGCTGACTGATCAGCCCAACATGGACTCTGATCGCCAGTCACACTGCTGGCTGAACTATTGTAACCACTAGATTCACCGGGAAAAAGATCCAAACCAGCACCGGAACGTACTACCATCTCCAATGTGGAAGAACTTTTCATGACGGCAACGGCTTCACTGAAGAGAACATCAGAGAAGTCGATGCTGTTAACACTTAGAATTTGATCACCAGGTCGTAGGCCAGCATCTCTGGCAACACTGTAATCTTTGGTAAATTGAACAAAAATTCCAGGTTTCCATTCGGGGCCTTTGCATATGCCCAGACCGAGTTTTGTGCGGGGGGCAACTTTAAGAACAATACGGGCATCTTTTTGAACAACACTGTAGTCATCCATGATTGGATTCATGGATGAAAGTGCTGTTCGAGGGACTATGTGCCAAGTTAGAGGGTCCGCTTGCCTGCTGAGATGGGAGGAAAAAAAATTTAGAAGGCATTTTAGGTTAAGTTTTAAAAGAACTACTTACTCTTTCAATGGAAGCATTCCAACACCTAGAAGGAATCCGGATTAATTTTTTTTTTTTTTTTTGGTTTTTCTTTCTATGAAAATTATCTTACCTCGAACTTTGATGGTTAAACGATCTTGACTGGAAACGAATTGTGTAAGTTCCTTATGAACTGCATCGTCGACGTGGTATCCATTTACACGAATTATTTGGTCACCCACCTGAAAATAAAGTAAGTAAGTTAAAACAAAAAAAATATTCATCATTGTAATAAACTTTCAAATTGTAAACACGGCTAATATTATAAAACGTGATCTTTTTTCAAAGTTTTGAAATTTATTAAAGACGAAGAAAATCTCATAATAAAGTGTTCACCTTAGTTTCCAAGAGATTCAAAAATGAACTAAGTTATAAGCTGTTTCTACTTTCTAACAACTTAACACTTTTTTTTCGAAATTGGTGGATGGTACGATAAAGTGCTTGGAACTTTTTCGTAGAAAATCATATAAGCTACTGTTTTTGTCTTAACATAGTTTTCGACCGCTTTCTTCTCAAACAAAATTTAGCTCCGGCCAAATCATGGGTACTTTTGGGGATCCGGCAAAGAGATCAAAACAAAGGTCTCCAGCAAAATCCAGCTTTGTCGGAATTATTTCTCAATTTTGCCTTTATTTTTGTCTAATTTTCCTGAGCTATTATAGAGAATGAAAACTAAACGGCTGAGGTGATTTATTTAAAAATTCGTACATTGTGTTTTTAGGAAGATGCAAATGAACAAATTTTTAAAAGATATTCTCGGTTTAAAATAACAGAACTTGCCTTAACTGTATTTTAACCGTGGTAGAAAAACATGTTTTTTTTTCAAAAACGGATCGAATCCGTTTACAAGATGGTTAAAACTAAATTTTCAGGATAAAACGGCAAGCAATCATTGACCTGCCATTTTACTTTTTTTTTTCTTAACGTTTGACTTTTGAAAACGGTTGAAGCGATCTTAACAAAATTATATATCCCAATTCATATATTGTTAAATTAAATTTTTTTTACTTTCGATTATAGGAACTATAAGGCAAGTTATGCATTAGTGGAAAAAAAATTGATATAAAAATAAAACATGATGACATTACGATGATAGAGAAGACCAAAAAAGGGTCCGGAAATTCTGTCTGTCAGTCTGGTTATGTATAAATAACTACAGCCTATACGGCTGGAAACAATTATCTTCAAATTTGGTGGTTAGGGTTCATAAACCATTCCCTAGAGAAGAAATTGAAATTTTTGTTCTAGCTTAAAAACCAACGGTAGGTTGCCATACTACCGTAAACAAAAACCCAATTTTTCTCGAAAAAAAAAATAAATTTTAATAAAATTTCACATGGAGTGATTTCTTGACATCGAGAAAGTCTTTTATCAGAATTATTTTTTTTTTTTTCTAAAAAACCTTTTAAACGGTACTTACCGTTTTATTTAGTATCGTCTATCTCTTTAATTAATTGACCAATTTTGATGAAATTTGATATTAAGGTAATCCTGCAATGCCTGATAAATATGGCATAAAAATATTCCGAAGAAAATTTTGTTTGGAAATTAAAAAAACTTATTTTTTTAAACTGGTCAAATTAGTTTTCAAGTCGTTAATAAGAAGGTAACTTCCTAGAAGAGCAAAGTTCGTGAGACCCAGTCGTATGCTATTTATTTTATATATTTTTTGTAATTCAATTTTTAAAAATTATTACTTGGCTTGTACCAAATTAAAACAACCGTTAAAACTGATAAAACAAAACATTTGCTCATTTATATAACTTAATTAAGGTTTCTATATTTAGACGCAAGCGGCGAAAGACTGTTGCCAAGTTCAGTAAAGTAAACATAGAAAACAAAACTGTTTTATTTTTTCACTTGCGACTAGTTTTAAAGGCGAACTCATTTTTTTACGTGATTCGATATTGGTAAGTAATATTAATGTTTTGAATTAACAACAATGCATGCGTGAGTGCAAAAAGATGCAATGCGTTTCTTGTAACGTCCTCATATGGCTCCTTGTGCATTCGATGAATTCCAGAAGAAATGTTAGGTTTTGAGACCCTGCTGAGTTCTCTTTTACCTTTTTAGGGATGAGTTGACATGGTTGTGGAGAAATCCAATGTTTATCAATTTTCCTCACGACAAATTGCCTTCTAAACTCTCTCATTCTTATTTAAAAATAATTGAACCCACAAGTACATACCTACTTAGCTGCGAGTTGCCTGTAGAATACAATTCTAAAAATCTTTTGGACTAAAGAACCTTTTAATAATTTTTTTTTTTAAAAAGTATCACTAGAAACAACAGTTTTTACCCGCGGCTTCACTTGCGTTGATGCCTTTAAATAACTGTTAAAGTTTGAAAAAAAATCAGCCTTTGATACTCACTGAAATGCAGTTTAGTGGTTTTTGCGTTAATACGTAACAAACAAATAAACTCTCTTTCACATTTTTAATATTAGTTAGGACATATGCTAATACGACTTTCTTTTATTTTTGTAAATTAATTTCACTGTAGAGACTCTTTTACAAATGACTTACCATCTTCATTTATTTAAATCTATTCAAAATATTAACATCAACGGATTTTCTACGAGGACATATTTTCCCAACATTTTTTTTAGAGAAGAAAGTTATCTTTATTTAAAATTCACTGACAATTTCAACAACTATTTTCACACTAACTCACGCCAGTCACGATACAAAAAAAAACATCCGATATCTATCCTTTTTAAAAACCAAAATCACATCTGCTACAAGCAAAACAATTTAATATAAAAATATAGAAATATAGAAAGACTTCATCTATACAATGTCAATTTAATACTTCTTTACCGTCTGCATGACACAAAAATACCAAACATCAATTTCACATATCATCATGGATCTTCTCATCCATTCACCATCGTCGCCATATGAAATCCGTTCGTCACTGCTTCCAACCGCCGCTGCCGTCGCCGTCAATTCAATTCTGCAAAGTGAAACTTTACTAATTGTGTCAAGTGGAAGAGCACGAACTTTCAATAACGAACAAACGAACAACAACAAAAAATTCTGCCATTGTGACCTAGATTTCTGACAATTCTTCCCAATCGAAACAGATGAATCCGTTTAACCAGTTAATAAACCCTATCACTCTCACTGCCGAAACAACAAATCACTTACCCGCAATCCCTTTATATCAGCTTCGCTGCTCTTCTCGACTTTTGAGACGAAAAATCCAGTTCCGAACTCCTTGCCGCCGCGTATGGCAAATCCAAACGTCACATTGTTGTCAGGCGTGACCAAAATTCGTCTCGAATTAGGACGCACCATACGTATGACCCGAATCCTTGGATTCGATACCATTGCACTGCGAGCCGATGAGATGACATCGCTCGTCGTAGAGCTCATCGAGCCCTGAATGCTGCCGCCGCAATCTGTCATGATGATGATGACAGATGACTTCTTTTTACATCCACCGCCGCCGCTGCATCAAAACTAGAATGAGATAAATAAAAAAATGCGTTCAAAATGATATCACAATGCACAGGCGAATGAATAATCTAAATTAATTAGGGCCAGCCAAGATAAAAGCGTCAATAGATCTCTTACATGCACAGAAGTGTCGCAAAGCATTAGAGTACAGTCTCGCATAATCCATGCAGACATTACGCAATATTGCTGCATGGCGTTGGCGCTGATGGCGCTGCAGTCGTTGCACAGGAATATCTCACAACGCGCCGAGATACACAGATCCAAGTTCGGTCTACATAAATTACATGCCGGAATAATTATTAACGTTCCACTTGGCAGACTTTTTGAATTGACACATGGTGTAGTAGTTCACTGTGAGATTTCAGTTCAGGCTGAACGAGGGGATCAGGCGGAATATTTTCGGGCCAAATTTTTTGTCGAAATGACATTTTTTTCAAGTAAACAAACACACATGTGAGTACATATGTACCAACTTATAATGTCGTTAGTAAGAAAAAAAAAATTGGTGCTTGCGTGAGCTTCATAAAAGGTGATATAGAGGTGCCTCTGTTTGTGTTTTTTGGTATTCTTTTTTTTTTTGTAAAACTCTAACAGGTGGCTTCGTTCAATATGGCTTTAATGAACTGTTTGCGCTTAGAAATACATCATACACTTGTGTGAACAAGTACAACATATTATGTAAGCAGTTTTGTAGATATTCTTTGTAAGGTTGTCGATTCTAGTGAAATTTACGGTAAAAGCCGGGTTTAAATGGCCTTTAAAAGTTGTACAGGTACTTGGATAGATGCATAATGTATGATTGAATAGTCTTACTTCAATTTAAAGGTCAAGCCTTAGCGCATACTTGCGAGGTGATTAAGGGTTAATTGTTGATGGTCATGGGCTTGTGGAGTTATAAAATATTACAATGTCATGATTTACAACATTTGGGATTTATTTTATAATGATTGAACATAGAACGACTGATACCATCTTTTTTTGCACGGTGAGGGGCAAACAAACTTTTATTGAACTTGGAAGACACAATACATGGCATCACATCAACTACTTGGAAAAGGATCATGCGTTTGCATTTGCAAGATGACAGTTGTATTGACTCTTTATAGATGACAACATATCACTAAACAGTGTGAACTTCATACTTGTGTACCATCCCATTATTTATGATAGTTTTTAGCTTAAGTTATTTGAAGAAATTTTCGGGTAATAATTTGCAACACGTTCGTAAACTTTTTTTGTGATTCCCTTGAGGATCGAATTACTGTTTTACAACGGGTACCCCTCATATAATAGTTTACATTTTTCCAATTTATTTTGAAAACAACTTAAACGATTTTGACAAAGTTTTGTAAACGTCATATTTAAATTTTTTGTAAGAAAAATGCATGATGTTTTTTGGTTAAAAAATGCAAAAAAACAATATTCGGTGTTAACGGTTTTTACTAATTTCCCCATAAATTGAAAACATATGAATTTATTCAATTTTGCGAGCAATTTTGATATGATAAATTTCTGCGACCAAGTTCTGCATTTTGTTGTTTTGAACAATGAGGTACAAACATATGTAGGTACATATGTACATTGGTGGAAAATATACTTATCACTGTGTCAAAACTCCTTATGTCAGCTAAGCCTTTACAAATCTATTTCGATTTAAATATATACAAAAAGCAAAGATGAAAGTGCCCTAGCTTTTACAAATGGCATTGAATTTGACATTTGTGAAGCATTTGAAGCATAGATTTGTTCCTCAACTAAAAATTTGTGAAAATTAGCACGACTTTGCAAAAGAGAGCTCTAACCAGAGAGCATACAATTTTGCCTACCTGAGAATTTCAGTCCGAAAAATGTGGCTGTCAAAAATTTGTTTGACATTTGTCAATAAACATGTATAAAAAATATTTGTTTACAGTAAAGGCAATTATTTCTATTCGCAGTTTCTATGGACACTTCTTGTGTCAATTGCGTTAAAAATTTTATCCTTTGGATCATTTTTGACGTTTTAATATTTCAACTGGATTAATATCTCGATTATGTCTTACCTCCAGTGAAACCTCAGAAAACACAAAATATGACAAGAAGTGGTGAAATTCATTACACACAGTCACAACACTTGTGGGAGTCACAAAAACAATCGAAATATAATCCTTTGAAGCAGGTCACAAAGTACCAATTTCTATTGTTTTGAATTTTTGTTTAAGAAGAATTCAATTTCATTGAATTTTAATAATTGTATTCATGTTTTTTTTTAAACAGAGCAACTTTTGCATAAGCGCATATATTTTTAACCCTAAAATGTTCTATTGATTTTTAATATATTATACTTTATTCATAAGAATCAATTTTATTTTAAATTATTTACTTTAGATTTTCACGAAAAATATCCAATTTTTTAATGTTATGACAGGTATTCTAAATTAAAAATAAATATTCACCCTGATGCGGGGAGTATTTTTGTGTAATTTTTTTATTAATTTTCGGCATCAGAATACGGAAAATGTTATCGAGTCTCAACAACCCACAAAAAATAAGTGACAGGAATTTGTGACTTATGACTTCTCCTCACAACGCCAAAATCGAGATATAAATGTTATTTTGTAAAGCACTTTTTTTTAATTTCCCAACAAGAATTGAAAAGTGCCCCTTTTTTCAAATACAGAAAAATTATAAAAAATTGTTTTATAGTTTGATATATGTATGTATTTTGTTTTTATTCTATTTAAAAATCAACAACTGGATAAAATATCGTCACTCTTTAAATGCAATTGGCACACGTCGTTATTTAAAACATTTAACATGAGGTTTTAAATAGACCAGCGACACTAATAAAAAAGAAGTCTGATGATTGGCGTTGGCAACCATAAAATAGCCAAAAACAGTTTTGGTGTCCACAGGTTGTTGTTATCTAGTTCACTCACTTCTCAATAAAAAAGAACTGGGTTGAGTTATTGAATGAAAATACTACATCAATTATTATTATGTTTTCTTAAGAATTTCAAAAATGCCATTTCGTCAGAGAACAAAAAACTTAACTTCTACAAATAGGTCACTCTACAAAAAAAAATATAACAGCTTACTTAACATTCCATGTAAAATTTGTACTTTCACAAACTCTTGCACATTATTAAATTAATTCAGACGTGTTGATGAAAAGTTATTGCATTATTGTCTTTCAACAAAACATGCTGTGAACATTCCATCATGTCGTCTTCCCATCAAAAGACTGCTACATGACAAATTGCAAACTCAACACACTCATAATTCCCATTTAACCAAACCTTTCCACTATCAATATTAAGTGCCGTCATTATGTGTCAACATTAATCCACTCTGTCGTTTTTCGTACCGCAGTCTGACTCCTGGACAGAGTTAAATCGACAGACAAAAAAAAAAGACAACAACAAAAAACCGAAAGGAAAATCCAAAGATCGTGTGAAGTTGTTCCCACCGGAAGTTCCTCCATACACTCTTCGTATATGGTGAAATAGCGTTTCTATCTATGGATTCCCGTTTAGGCCATCTCAGGAACATTATCATCTCTGTAAAGGGCAAAAACTGGTACCAACTTCTGAAGAAGTTCTTACATGAGTACAAAACCCTCTTAAGATGCTTCAGCCAGCTATGGTGCTTAAGAACTCGAAGACAAGTCTTAATGAATGAGTCTGCAAGAATACATATATATTTCTTTTTTTTTTAAATTGAAAGTCTCTAGATACTTTATGGTGGAAAAAAATAAAAAAAAAATAAAAACTCACCAATGACGAATTGTTTTTTGCTATGTGTGAGAGAGTAAACGCGTAATTCTACTCTCGCAAGATTAATGGCTAAAGCCTTTTCCTGCAAATAGACTTCTAGTCGACATTATATGTGTGCACGGTGTCGGGCTACTTTTCAGATTCCTGCAACCACACCACCCTTCCTATGGACTTCTATGAGTCTATCCACATCATACCTACAATCGCAGGCTGTATCAGAAAAATTGCCGGGCGCAATTACTCAAAGTGACCAATTATCGAACAAAAATGTAGACATGAGTATGTGGCGATGGGGCACACCATAGCTGGACTGTTTTGGCTGGCAGCTGGTACCTAAGCTAACGCAGTCAGACTATAAGCCTTTTCGGAATCCAAATCGAATACTTTGGGCTCAAGTACATTGAAAATTAATTTCTGTGGATAACTAATCAATTATAGTTATCGAAATGGAGGGACTACTGAATGGGAGCTGTTCTCGCGAGATATACGCAACAAATTTAAGTGGTTTACACACGCCCAAAAAAATTCTTCGTGTTCTCAGACTTACTATTTGTAAAGGAGATAAGAGGTTCTGGTTTATAGATTAGAGTAAATGTTATGCATTTTTTTTTTTAATTTGAAAATGGAGTTCAGTTATGAAAGAAAGAAAAATATTGGCGATGAAGCAATCTTATAAAGAACTTTTTATGAGTGTTTGAACATAATTATTCATTCTACTCATAGGTGGAATTAATAAGTCTAATGACCAACGTTCTAAAATTAGTCATGTGTTGGAAAATCAATAACAAATACCATTGTGATCAAAAATCCAGCAAGTTGTGCATTTTATTGTCGTAGACTGGGAAAACAGTTACAGGGTGTATATTATCATTACCTTTTTTGACATCGCCTTTAATCGTTAATATGGCTATCTAAAATGGATGACGTCCAATAGCGCTAATAGGTATTGAATTGACACTAATTTCTTTTTATTTTGTCGACACTTACGTCGACTTTTTGTTTGATTGGGGAAATAGTTATAGAGTGCTAATCGGTGTAAATCCTGATCAAAGTAAAGATGTTTTCTTATTTTTTCAAATAGCAATTATCCATATTTTTTGGGATACTGTACGCCTACCTATACTTATGTAAAATTAAATTTATAACCATGAACAAAATGCAAAATGCATTTGGGGGCCATGAGCAATTCCTGTGCACGGTCCTGCTTTATAGCAATCATTGAAACTCATAGTTGAAAAATTCCTTTTTCAATTTTAAAGTAAATTATCCAACAATGTTGTTAATTGGTATTAAAATGAAGCTAGTAAATTAAAGAATTTCTTTATTCAAAATAAATAAAGCAATTTAAACTTAATTCGCGTAATAAAATCAATTTTCTGAATTCAATTATAGAAATTGATTCCAATGAACAGCTGACTTTAGTTCCATCAAGTAGAACACAAAACGATCCACTAATAGTATTCAATTTTTCCACTGTTCTCAACTGTCAGTTTTTCGTTCAATGATATTTTCAATGATGGTTTTTGTTTGAAGAATTCATTTTATTAATCTGAAATGGGACCACAAGATTCCAACTTCACCGCTTCATCTGAAGTTCTGCTTGGATTTTTACTACACAGGTTATCGTACTGGTCGAAATGGAAGAACTTTGTTAAGCTGATCAACTTGCAACAAAGATCGGCAAATCCTCAAAAAAGAAATCGAACATTTTGCGGGAAACTAACTGATTCTTAGTATTGAATTATTTCGAAGATTGAAAATTGTATTTCCTTTTTTAATTGCAAAAAAAAGATCTCAAGAACAAAGAACGTGTGAGAAAAAGTGAAAGATCATAGTCAAACAGCGTGGTTAGACTCCGCATAGCATATTATGTCATTGACCTGATGATATTTTCAACTTTCAATTCTTGTAACATTCCTTGTTATCTACTAATCAAAGATTTCTGTTGGATTCAAAAGATCAGAAACACTAAAATTTTACATCAAACCGATCTTTAGTAGACTCATTGACCATTTTTCGGCTCCTTCGATGAAACACATGCTCAAAGTCAGTGATGCGTTTTGAATGCGTTATAGACCTCGTTCCAGACCCAGACCCAATAGACTTCTTTTAAGGCTCTCTGGTTCGGATTCCAAACTTTTAGAACACAGAAGGAGTTAAATATCTCCTGGAGCAACAAGAACGGCCTAGTCCACCAAATATGTCTTAGTCAATCGAACCTTGTCACTTGGGGGATAGTTAATGTGTGAAATAAACTAAACGGATAACATCAGTTGCTCAGTTATTAATCAAGCATCACAATTACAGTTACTAAGCCTTCTTTTGTATTAATTGATTGATTTCAAACGAACAATTGTTCGCTATACATTGAAATTTGGAAATATTTTTCGCTACATTGAAACTTGGTATATTAAATATCGTCACTCGAATTCAAAATTAATTTTTATCTGTTTAATCCTATTTACCAATTTCACAGCTAAACAATTGTCAAAATTCATTGCCGATTGATCTTGAAAACGAAGTGAAAACATCGGTTAATTAAAACTTAGCTTCAGACTTGCCAGCTTTTCCTTTTCTATTATCACGAAAAGATCTGTAAGAATATTTTTAAGTCTTATTGAATTTAATTAAAACTTTTAAAGCCGTTCAAGAATTTTAACATGTGCTTTCGATGACCTTCAGCATCCGCACTATAACCCTTTTCGACCTGTCGGTCGTCTCAGAAAAATATTTCCCAATGACATTTCTTTTAATATCAGCACCAGTCTATGAACTTTCGATTGGCAAACCATCATCAATTTGAAATCTAGAAAAACAGCCATCGACCCCTATCTTGATGAAACTCTATGAAACTGTATAGACAATTTATTACTTTAATTATTTATCGAGATTAATCATTAAAAACACACATTTTTCCAATTAAATTTAATGGAATCATAAAAACCATTCACTCAAGTGTCATCATGTTAGTTATAGCAGGTGTCTTGTTCGCAAGGAAAAATTGGATACCCGCAGAGCTCAACTTCCTGTAAAGATTCACATATAATTCCCCGACCAAAAGATTGGACCGGAAACTTCCCGTCAGCATTTTCGCCATCCAACAAACAAACCATCTGTGCGATGGAATTTTATTTTCTAATTTCATTGCGTTCCACATGCTATCTCATAAGTAGAAGGAAAATTCATGAGTGTCTCTGTCTTCATTTGGTCATATGGTACCAAATCGGCAGAAAATCTATTGTGGCCAAAAAAGTTTCACCCCAACTCATCACGCTGCATATAAATTTCTAACACCACTCCATGGAATCAGCCACCAAAAGGTGCGCCATTATGGTTAAAGGTAGATGGAACGCTAAAACCGCAACTCATACTACCGTTAGATTAGGTGACAACAGCGCTGTTGTCTCGAAATTTATTGGATTAGCTATATGAAGAGTCAATTGATAAAACGCTAGATAGGTCCCCACACAGCCATATATACGATAGTCGTGATTACCAAAGCTGGCTTCTGCTGGTTGTGTCTTCTTCTTTTCAGCAGTCAGGTTGTCTGCTATTCCCATGGGGCGTCAAATATTTGCTCAAGGAAAGTGAAAGATTAATACGACGCAGTGGCAGTAGCGACGACGGCAGCAGCAGTGCGGCGAAAGCCAATGCCAATGCTCTCTGTTGGTGGTGGCGACCATACCACATCCATTGCATACCATACAACTTCCTCTGAAGATGTCGAACCATCTGACGGTAAGCAGAAGGAAGATGCTTAATTGTAGAGTCACGAGGATGCACCAGTACAGTTCGCGAAGACGATTTCTGCCGTCACTCCGACCGAACGGGTCAGATGAAAAAAGAGAGAAATTTCTTTGCATTTCTTCGTGCGGATGCGCTGTTTGTTCCCATCAGACGGAAGGAAAATCGCGATAACCTCATGGGACCACCTTAAACTGATACATGCGCGCATCGGAATCACATCCTCGTTTGCAGTTGCTGAACGGAGAACATCTTTTAAAGAAAGTTGCGAAGGCGCGCACATGTTTGGCAAGAGCGCATCATTTATCAGGACTTGTGAACATCGCAATGACTTTTACTTTTGGCCAAGACGGGACGACACTAAACTTGGTTAATGCATTAATGGAATGCATTTTGGCTGTGAAAACATCAATTATTTGGCAGAGACATCTGTGAACATTTTCGTTAGACTAATGGGATTAGATGTTAGTTAGGCTTAAGGCTTTTCAGAGAAATCTGCGAATGCATTGTATACAGTTAAAAATTTTTGTCAATCATAATTTAAGCGGACACGCGATCTTGACTTTTTTGTTTTTTTCTGTTGGTTACATAGCGATCGGTGCGGGAGCTCATTTATTATATGTTGTCCCAAGATCAATGGCTTTTGTTGGTTTTGAATGAAACAGTGGATGTATAATGGAACCTTGACAGGGGTAAATACAATAAATCGATGGGCAAACACTGTGGCGGCACATTCTTTGAGGCGTATCAATTAAGTCTGACTAATGGGCTTTACGAGCAAAGTGCTTTGAATTGAATTGCTAATGAAATTGAAGCACTTTTTTGTTTGGTATTTACAGTCATAGAAGAGTAATGTGGTGGTTACATCATATGAGGAAGGTTAAAATCACTTGAAAGTAATTATTTCAACTGAAGGTCAAGAAGATAACTTGCGGTCTTAGAGATGATAATGATGCAGAAAGGTTTTGCAAATGAAAAGAATGATTATGAATTTAAAAGAGAAATACGTTTCAAGAGTTAAAGAGATCATCGCCGTTTAGTTGGGACCATTTTTTATAGTGGAATGCTGGAATGTCTTCCGGTCCAATATAACTTTGGAAACATAAAGATCGTTGCAAACAAGTGTACCAACACAAAAAACGAATCAGATGCGCCATGCACATTCCTTATCATGATTTGAAGGATCATGGAATTTTGATTAAATGATGAAAAAATAGATTCATACTTCTCTGTTCAACTGTTAGTATTGTAGCTTTTGTGGTCTTATATTGTGTATCATTTTAGGATTCGGAAGGGGTCTCTAGCGTTTCTATTTTGTTTTTAAATACTCGTTTTTTGGCATACATGTACTGAGAATATGCGGTTGTTTTTCAATGCAATACTATTGTCTTTAAAATGTCTTCTGATTTTCTTGCTTTAAATTCAATCAGAGTTTGTCACTCCTGTTTTTATGTGAAGCATCTTCACCTTATACCCTTTCTTTCAGTCCATAGGGGTACTTTTCAGTTACTTTTGATGGAATAGTCCTCCGTCGAATTCATTCACCACACCATACGATGGTTGATTGGGTTGATATCATCAAAACAAGATACTTTTGCTATTACTCACAGATCCAAGTTTTTTTTTCGCAGATGAGATGTAAATTTGAACAACAGAATTCTTCTCGTCCTCCAAGACGTCCGTATATTAAGTGATAAAAGGATGTTAAATTTTCGTTTACAATTGCTTTATCACCATCATCGTTATCCAATAACTTAAGTCAAAGAGAAAAGGGTTCAAGATGCTACCTTGGTGTGCACCAATTTTGATTCAGAATTTTTCGGTGAATCCTGCTGCTGTAGACGGTTGAAGCGCATACAGATGGCCGAAGTTCTGTTACGATCCCTTATGACTAGCTGTGGTCCATAGCCTATTAGGTTTCGATTCTTCGTACTTTTGATCTGCTACAAACCAGCCTGTTTTTTTTATGAATGTTATCATCATTGACTTAATTATACCGCTGAGTTCTTCGACAAATCTCTGTCCTAAATAGCGGAGTCGACATATTTGGGGATTTGGACAGTCTCAAAGCAGGTGCCATTGTCTTTACTTTTTGTTTGATCCTAACAGCTCTTGTTGAATTTTAGGTGCGGTAACACCTGTTGCTCTGCTTCCAAAAATGCATCTATTATAGTCGATGTAACTTTTCTTGGTCCCCAATGATTTTCAGGACCAGAACCTTTTTCTCCAATCAATTTTTTCAGAATTCCTCGTTTGGCAAAATTGCTCTTGCTATCGCTTTTCAAATTTCCGCATTGAATTCATCTAACTGATACAAAGCAATCCGTAATGCCAGTTGGATACGGTAATTTGAAAGTAAAGTATGGAAAACTGATAATTTAAGAGTCCCTTACAATCTTCTGTCTATAGCTGTAAAGAATTATGTCGTCTTCAAAGACTGACAATTTGTGATACATATAAATAGTCATACATATGCAACAGTCAAGGTCTTTATACGACCAACAAAGTGTTCGAATCATTTGTTACAAGAATAATATAAAAACTTGCAAAAACCAATCAGATCTTTAAACCCAACAATTAGTAAACTTATACAGCTATGAAATTTATAATTTGCCTTAAGCAATCCATTCCATCACAAAACATCACACTTAAAAGCAAATTCATCATTTAATTTGGCTTATTTCAACTTATAGCCACTTACAGCAATAATTTAATGAGTCTTTTATATGTAGCTACAAGCCAAAGTTTCTCAGAGCTCATCAAAACGTAGTTTTTACTTACCATAAGCTGTCCATCAAGCTATATGTATATTCAGCAAAATAACAAACACGAAACTCAATTAAAAGTCTTAACACTCGTTTAGCCTCTCATCTCATCTTTGATGTGTGTGATGAGCTAAAGATCACTAAGCTCGAGGCGATATTGTGTAACTCTCGAAAGATTGCTATCGTCTTTGTTAAAAAGAGTGTGATCGTTGAGCGACTGAGAATCATTAAATAAGGCGGCATTAGATTAAATCATACAAAAAAAAACACCGTGTGCACATGTGCTTAAGACGAACTCAAATGACCGGGACAGCATCGTAAAACAATAATGTCTACCTATGTATATACTTAGTCGTCGAAATTCCCGTAATCGACGTTGAAGGCACCATCGTCGTCGTCGTCGTCTGTTCAAAGTCAACTCAAGTTACATACGCAAAACTGAGTAGAGTGATTAAGAATAAGATGTCTGTGGGAGTAACATAAACTTGATCATAAATATTTTTTTCTGTACGTTGATCAGTCATCCATCACGAATTCATTGATCACTGATGAGACGTCCACAGTTCATTTCCTTGTGGCTACCGAGCCTTATTTTTATTAATATAAAATAGCTGCTTGACTAATGAAAAACAGAAGAGCTAGCGGGTATATCATTGTCCCACTGGAGCGCCCCCTATTCATCTTATTTATAACTTTGATCTTAATTATATAAGAGTTATGAAATTTAGCATATACTGATATTTGGATGGACAAATTGACCTTTAACAGTGCCCCATATACTTAAATTCGCCTTTAGGAAACCATATTAAGTGTGGGGTCAAAAACCATTTTTAGCTGAAATGAACAACTTGGAATCCCTTTTTCAAAATAATTACAAAACCAATACTGACATCCTAATTGAAGAGACAAATTTTTCGTTCCACATGCTGATTTTAGCAATGAAGCAGAAACAAAACTATCCACCAGGCTTGTAATTAAATCCATTTGAGAACAACAAAACAAAACAAAAATCAAAGCAAACGTCAGCGGAATGCACCGACAGGGGGGACGCCTTTTGTTACTCTATGCACAATTATATTGTGCATAACTCATCTAAAACTGGCGGCACAAAAATACTGCAACCATAGTTAAGCCAGATGGATTCACAGATGCGGGAGGTTAGACTTTTGTTGGTGATCGCAGTACGTATGGAACTCGTAGCAAGAAGAAACTTGGTTAACTGTGTTTTTTTTTTTTTTTATTAGCAAGATAGCATCGTGGCCAGTTCCATAGGTAAACAAGTGCAGTGCATGCAAGTGCATCAGTAGCCGCCAAAAAGATTTCTTTGATATTTTTTTTTCTCTTTTTTTATGTCAGCGTTCCCATGATCTCCCGGCAGTTTATTAATACTTCAACGGTAACCTTTCTTTGATTTTGATTACGAAACTGTGGCATGTAAATGCACGAAGTTTACTTTTGTATCTTCGATATTTTTTTTGTTATTATTGAAAGGCCGTTTTGGAATATATGAATTAGTATCATTTGGGAAAAGTTTTGGACTTTAAGATGAAGGAAGAAAGATTTTAAATTTGAATTTCAATGAAACTTTTATTGGAATATGAATTTATTTTATTTTATTTCTGTCGAAAATCAAAGGTAAGGCCTAAATAAATATTGCTTTTGGGTGTATAAGAATTCATTGAAATGAGGAAACATTATTGATGAGTTATTGTGTTTATGATGTGTATTACATTTTTAGTAAACTTAATCCAACAGAACAAACAAGTTTGTAATTGATTTTCATATGCATTAAGACTGATCGGGTAACCCTACAAGAGGGGTGATCCTTAGTGTGCACTATGAAGGCGTAACGTTAGCGTTATGGATAGTTTGATTTTTATAGTCAAAATACGATTAAAATTTTGATAAAATTTTATATCAGTGATTTGTTTCCGAAGAAACTTCTACTATAAAAGCGTACTTTTTATACCAATAATCTTTTAAACGGCTCCACCGATTTTGACAAAATTTTAAATTCTTTAAAGTTTTGCTATAAAGCTTGATTAATACTGCAATTTTCCGAAAAAAATTTTTTTACTTCTAAGAAAAAAGTTTTCAAACTGTACTTCCCATAGAACTGCTGTTTTTTTAAAATAATATCTATTTTATAAACTTACTCACCGATTTTGTGGAAATTTGATATTCAGGTTTAATTAAATAAAATAAAGAAAATTAAAAAAAAAAGAACTGATAGCCAAATATATTTGCCGCAGAGTCGTTAATAAGGTAACTTGTCGAAAGAACAAGTTCGTGTGCGAAAAGTGCCGAAGCTTTAGGGCAATCTCAAAGCGACTCCCGCCATGTGCTTTTTTGGAGAAAACTGATTTTGTAAACATGTAATGGAAAACAACAGCAATCCACGGTCTTCACTCAACATGCCCCAAATTTAACATGCCCCAAATTTATCATGCCCCAAATGTAACAACCTGAAATCTGGCCTTTTTATCTTTTTTTCTATTTAGAATCAAACTTTTTATTTTAACATCTATAAGCATTGTCTCTTTATTAGGTTTTGTTAAAATTTGTGAATTGGTTTCTTCTTTGCCATTTTGAGTCAACATTTTAAAAGTGTTAATAAATTTGATAAATTTTTTTTGTGAATTTTAGATGATCATCCATCATCATATGAAATAATTTATAATCATAAGGGTTAACCCATTTCTCTGTGATCACACTACTTGTTTTGTTTCTAAACAAAGTCGAGTGTTTTTTTTTACTTCAAAATAAATGGGTGAAGTGAGCCAAATGTGAACATCCGTCTATGAAAAAAGATGCGAAACAAAAACTGAGTGCTCAGAAAATTTTTTAATAGTTTAAAAAGTCTCAAAAGAGTTCTTCATTTTTTGAAGAATTTTGAGAACAAAATGTTATGGATTTAAATTCTTGAGTTTTCTTCATTAATGACAAACAGCTGTTCGTTTAAGAATTGGGCATTTGTATTTATGAAATGTCTTCCATATAAGTGGAGGCATTTAAATCAGAACCCGATTTTTCCTGTGAAAAAGTGGAACTTATTCCTCAATGAGGAACTTTTAATTGGTTCACTTATCATTGCAGAAGTGAATAAGAGTTTTTGTTCGATCGGTCAGTGAAAGCATTACCGACTTAATATTTAAAAACATAGGTAGATATAGAAAATTAGTTTGTATTAAAGTCACCTTAACTTACAAATTCCAGAGCAAGAAATAGTGTTTGGAATTTAATACTTACAAATGTGACTACTAAAATCGTTTTTTAAAAATAGGTTTTTGAATAATACTTTTAAATCAGAAGATCTTATTTACGAGTTAATATGAGTTGTCACGATTAGCTCGTGCTTAATGTTCAACGACATAAAACGCAAGTTTTCAAGCATGAAGTAATAAAATCAATTTAGTTTTTTTTTAACTTAAAAGAACTATGAAAATAATAGTTAATAAAAGTACGTATCTTTGAACCTCATTTAACTTTGTATATATACACCATCTTGTTATGTTATAAGAAAAATGTTATAGCTATATACATTATAAAACCTTATTATATGCGACCACTCCTAGCTATTAAATAAGTACTCAATAAAATAATACTTTAAATACAAGAAATCCCTAGAGTCTTCAAGTCATTATAACTTTTTTATACCTCTATCCACAAATCGAAAAAGAAATATTGAAATTTACTGATGCAATCGAACGTATTCTAAGTTCGTAAAGTTACAACTTCAGAATCTTGTCAGCGGCAATAATTTAACAATTTTTATCAGAAAACTATCCAATATAAACAGTAACGCCTTTACACATGCGCCACAGCATCAGTGTTTCTTATTTTAAATCACTTAACCTCGACTGGGCTATAAAATTTGCTCAAATCCAAAGAAAAAAAAACAAACCGTCAACCACATGTCTTGAGCTTGAGAGCATTGCGCAAACGAAAAAAAAACACCAACCGAAAAAATAACTTGTTCTACCGAGCATGTTATCTGAGTTTTGGCACTAACGCACTAAGATACTAAATATCAGGCAGCTGCATGCAGCGCTGCGCAGATACAGATGATAAATTGTTGTTTTTGCTTTTTGTTGTGTATGGCGTTCGGCCGATGCACTATATGTTGTGTATGCATCACGTTAATTCATTAGAATGTCTCTCTTATAAAGGAGCGCGAGCGTGTGAGCTTGTGCACTCTGACAGCACATTTCACATGCGTTCAAATGTCTAACTTGATGAAGCGAATTAATTTAAGTAGGTACCTTCCTTTTTTTTATAGATATTAAAAATATCGAATAGTTTACATTTTCATCGGACTTTTTGGCAACGCGGAAACTATTTCGAAGGTGGCGAAGGTGGTTTATGATCGACCTTTTTATTTTTTGTGGTTTTCACGTGCAAAAAGAACCGGCTAAACCACCACAATTGCGCAACATCTCCTCTCTCTTTCCATGAAGTGTATAATTATTTAGAGTCGATTTAAGAAAATTTAAGTTTGTGTAATGTCCGGCAAAGCCCGCAAGGGGGCTCTGTCCCACTGATTTTGGTTTTGATTTTTAACTTACTGATTGATGATTGGTGAGCTATATTGGAGTGGACCTACCACTGTGAAAACCAATCAGAAAAATATAGAGACGCGAAGGAAGAAGTATATTAAGCACAACTTGAGGTAAGTACATAATCAGTTGCATATTAGTATTGGTACATTGCGAAATTTTATTTGGCAAAGTAAAACGGTCAACAAATGCTACTTTGTAATATTATTTTTAAAAAGTGACAAGGGTATTTTCGAAAAATAAAAGCTGCCCACAAAGAAATCACAAGTGCGTGTGATTTGTTTATGCCGGAAACAGTATTTCACGGTCAAGCTGTCAAACAGTAGGGGAGATATCCGAAGCATGTTTTTTGTGAATACACTCTTTTATTACTCGAGTGTGATGTGTGAAATGGTTTATTTATTTGCCTTCTGAGGCTTAATAATGAGTGTTTTTTTTTTATTGTACAATCAATTCATTTTATTGTCATTGTTTCATAACATTAATGTACCTTGAATATACATATGGCCTAAGGGACTTAGGGTACCTATCTATAGACCATAGGGTGTCTGTGAGGCTGACTCTCCGAAACTGTTTGATTATAACAAAAAAAATATTATTGAACTTTTGAAAACTTGTACTGAACATTAGAAAATTAGTAAATTAAATTAATTTGACTTTTGATAAAATGTTTTCCAAGATGGTGCAATGTGCTAAAACGATGGGTATAGGTATAGATACAAAGTTTCACGAGTGAAAAATCGAATGGACACTTTAAAGTTCATAAGCAGCAAATTTGTTCATTTCTTTACAAATAAAATACTTTAATTGCATAATTTTGTAAAATAGTTGAGTCAGTAAATTCCATTTTGACAGATTTTATAGTGCTTTGACAGGTGTGAAATAACTTGACATTTTGGCATATTTACGTCGTGCTGTCATCTCTTGATAGCATTGAAATCGTTTTTTCGAGGAGAAGGACATATAGTGTCCCGTGGCGTAGTGATTAGTGCGTCGGACTTTTAACGCCAGAAGACTGGATTCAAACACTAAGAAAAAGTTTTTTTGTATGGTATAGACTTGTGTAGTGTTTATAGAAAATGAACTCAATGAACTTTGATATCAAAACTCAAATACATTTATCTTTCATAACATTTAGGTTTTTTTCTCAAAGCGAGTGGGGGTTCCATTAACCGACAAAAGGGTAAAGCTGAAGTCGTAGGGATCCAAATTCACAGAGGAGATTACTAAAAGGATTTAATCTCTAAACGGAACTAATCAATATTATGTAAATTATTATCTCTGTAAAACTGATTGAAACGCAAACACTAAGGTCGGGATGGTAAAAGTAAAAGGTGCGTTCGTAATGCTGCTCAAAATATTGAAAAAAATATTATCAGAAAACTTTTAAATGCCTTATATGCGAAAATTATATCATAACTCTAAATGGTGTAAATTGGTATTACTTATCTAACTGTTATCAGGCAACATCGGTATTTTCATTAAAAAACAAATTAAAGGAAAAAACTAAATGTTTTTAGAATTGTTATGTCATAAGGCAAGCTTTCAAAAATAAGACAAAGTCAAGTTAATTTGTTTCCAAAAACTTACCGATTATTTTTGGCAAATCCACTTAAAATTTCGTTTTAATCTGTAAAAAGAAAAAAAAATATTAAAGTTAACATTTCTTCGAACATGATGTCAATAACAAACAAAACAAAAAACAAACATAATTTATAACCAACTATTTGCCGGCCACTTAACGCCGTCTTTTAAAACTAACTTCATTCACCTCCTCAATCATATTAAAAAGGTATTCCCGTTCATAATCGCGGTCACTGAGTGCGATAATTTAGCTTTAATGGGTTTCACCTACTTTTCTCTGATCTTATTCATTCACAATAACCGTATATAATTAAGTGTGTTTTTCTCACGCCTTCTCTCCTGCCTTCTCTTAGTTTTTAAGAAACCATTGACAGCATGGATTAAACTATATCATACAAATTTAGGACGGTATTATTATTGTTCTCCAATTACCCGAAAATTTCCAAATCAAATAAGTTACGCATTTGAATTTAATTTCAATCCTAAACGTCTCGTTGAGCAGTTTTCGCGATATCTTATGAAACACTTTGTGTAGGAAATCTCCCCAAACAACATATAACTCTGTAATGGATACTCGTTTGTTTTTTTTTTTTTTTTTTTCAAATAAAGTCATCATTTTGAAAAGCTGACATAAACCCTTTAGAGGTTCCTTCAAACTTTTTTAGATACTTTTGATGTTCAAAAGGCGTGCCAAAAACATCTCTATCGGTGCTGACATCATCGTAATCGTTGTTACATCACCTTTCGTCTACTCGTCTCGGTGTTCCATGTTCCATCTCTATGGATAAGTAGGTATACCTAACCTATACTCCCCACCAACCTTACGGACC
The DNA here is from genome assembly GCA_951217065.1 of Baccha elongata. Taxonomy (NCBI): domain Eukaryota; kingdom Metazoa; phylum Arthropoda; class Insecta; order Diptera; family Syrphidae; genus Baccha; species Baccha elongata. The sequence continues at coordinate 7,048,006 of OX578272.1, forward strand.
AAACAGTATACAGGCATCAGGCACCTTCAAGAGTAGGTATAAGTAATTTCAATTTATCGCCAATTAATTTCGTGGCTTATGCTGGTCTGGTTGGAGCGGGCGGCTGCAAAAAAAAAGTCTTTAGCAGATACCTACATGATGATGCCTCACTAATAAACCTGAAGATCATTACTGGCTTTAGAGCATTTTGTGATGCATGCATATATGCAGTCTTTGTTGTTTTGATTTGATGCGATTCAAGCACTTTATAACTGCAATAGTATATAGACTTGAGGGTACTGACATAGTGTCTGACACTTAAGATGGCGCATTTAATAGCAAATTTATTGCATTGGCCTGGTTTAATATCCCACGGATGCTGACGATTACATCACTGATTTCTTGTAGAGACGAAATTCCACCTACACGTCTGCGCGTTCATACTTTTGTCTTAACATGATTTTTACACGTGTTTTGTCAGAAACTCGTCCTAGATTTGACATGATTTTAATTTCATTTGGAAGGAAAATATGATGTGCGGAACTAAACTAATTGTTTTTTACAATATGATGAATAAGAGGACGATTGATTTTCAGATATGTGGATAGGATAAAGTAGATCTATTTTTGGATAACACCTTCAACCCGTGAATAAAGTTTTTAGAAAATAAAATAGTGATCGATTATATAAAGATGATAGAGAAGACGCAAAATGGCAAATTTCCAAGAAATTTGGCTGCAATCTCCAAGTGACATGTGAACATCAACTGCAAAGGTGCAATAAATGCTTTCGTGTTCAACAGATACGACAACATTGTTGCAATTATAGGAACACTATATCGTTTGTGAATAATACTTCGATTTCCAATCAGAATTTACCACAATGTTCTCTTAACGAACTTCAGGTTCTTAACTTTATCATGATGCTGTACAAAATTGTATCCATCAAATTAATGAAGGAAGCTGGATGATATCAGGTTTGTTTGATAAGGCGAGTTATAAACGTTTTAAACGTTATAAAAATATAACTCTAAAATTTACGATTTCTTGAAAAGGTTATCAATGCCCCTGTTTATTTATCTGAATCAATCCCTGATTTACCTTTTAAGTTGTAGATTTCAACAAAAAAAAAAACATCATATAATTACTCAGGCCTTCAAAACAAGTCTTTATATTTTCTTCTTCTACTCACAATAACCAACAATGCATGAAGAGCTCGTCGTCATCACTCAACATTCAGTAAATTATATTAAATGCTATTTTTCTAAAGCACCATCTTAACGTAAATTATTTCCTTATACGCATCACATTATGTCTTCTTCCAGCTGCTTGCAAATACCATATATCGTTAGTATTTCACTTAAAAAAAAAGAGAATCTCACTGTGTGCGGCACGAGTTTTAAGAAAAAAATAATCAACATTCCATGGCAATTTAATCGTCTTATTCCTCAACGGAAAAGTTTTACTTTTTTAAAGTAATTTACACGAAGCAGTTCAGTTCAGCATACTCTTTTTATGTACCACACACAGGCAAAAGTAAATCAAGAAAACATCTTCGGAGCGAAAGTAATTTATCGGATCGGAAATAAATGCAATCATTTTTTATTTGCTTTAGTGTTGTAGCTTCTTCCATTTCTCATTATTACACTCATTTGTTCCAATATTTTAAATGTTTTAATGATGAAAGCTGGCTAATATTTGCCTTACCATGATAATTAAAAAAAAATCTAGGTAGTTTGAAAGAAAGAATTGGAATGTTTTAATGATCAAGATTATGTATTGATGTATTGGCAACAGCAAATAAAGGATTCAAAGTGAAATATTCGGCAGGTTTTAAAGTCTCATTGCAATCATTTTACTTACGTATTTCAACATTACAATGATATCTCTCTCAGCTGTATTTCACAGAACAAACTTCGATTTAACAGCCTTAGAGTTCACTCATTTATGTAGGTTTAAATATTTGTTCAAGACCTTTTAATGGCAATTTCGGAATGCCACAAGGAAGTCACCTAGGGCTAGATCTTTTTAATCCTTGCTATTAAATGTGCTGTATATGTTGTATTTGCAATATGGGAATTCTGGCTTTTTGCTGATGAAAGTAAGATTTGTAAAGCTATCAGTCTGCCAGTGATCAAGTGAATCTACAAGGCTAACAATGATGGTTTTCATACTTAATTCAACAAACCCTTATCCATATGTTACTTACGATTTTATTCTTAAATGTTACATTATTTTTTAAAGTAACCAAATCATTTTTATATTTTTTTTTTACAATCTACTGATTTTGATGTTGATTTCTAATGTTTACGTTTCTGCTTCATTTTTTAATGATAAACATCCATCAATATTTCAAATCCAATTTCGAACTAAAATCTAGTTTGCTTTACTGATGTGTTCACTTTACGTGTACCTTCATAAACATTTATGTTTTCTACCTCCCAATTTGTTTAATAGTTTTTCTAGTTATGTCTTACCTTCTCTAGTAATCATTAAGAAGGTACATATGTATAACCTCTATTAATTATGGGCGCTTCCAAGATTTATTAAAACAAACCGAAATTAAAATTAATTACATTATAAACTACATAACGGTAATGATTACTCTTCACAAAATCATATTACCAAAAAACAACAATAATAGATTAAATACAAAAACTATAAGTTCATTAATCTTATGAGTTAATTTTTTCTTCTGATTAATAAAAACATTCATTTTAGATATTGTACAGCAAGCCTATACGACCTTTTTTGTTAGTTCTTTTGAGTAGCCATAGAAGTGCCTTACAAAAGTCAATTATATTTTATGTATTGTGTGTTACACAATATTAATCATAAAAGCTTCTGGAGAAGCGAATCCTATAAGCGCAAATAATCTAAGATTAATTGAAGCGGGATAGGTGATAAAACTTGAATAATCAAGTTTGTAACTCAGCTCTTTTGTTTGAGATTCATTGTTTTGGAGAAATTAAAATGGGCTTGGCAAATAACAAATGTTGATCATTATAGGAATGAATTTCAGTGACATTATTATGCTATTTATTGAAATTTAAACTTTCTTTTCATCACTTCTGGATTATGTAAACAAATATCGGTATTCATTTAAAAATCATGCATAGACATTTTTTTGCAAAAAATAAAGACAACAAACAGATTAATAAAACAAAATTATATTGAATGAACGATATATGGGCGTGACAAAATGGCATCGTTAACTTTGGGTAGGGTGTCTGAAAAGTATAAGCTACCGAGGCGTATCGGATTAAAAATACATTTATTGGCCAAGAATATAATATAAACTGATCATACTGTGATTTTTTTTATTTGAAGAAAGAAAGGCATTGAGTGTACTTAATATCCTCAAAGGTTCTTGGAAATTCGAAAATTCTGAAAACATGGAAGATGACCAAGGAGTTAAACGAAGGTTTATTATATCTATCGGAAAATTTAAATATCTCTGCCACGGAAAAAAACAATGAGTTTAAGAAAAATTCAATTTCTTATTGTGAAATAATCAAATTATTTTACAGACCATTTGTTTTAACCAAAATAAAAACAATGATGGTTCGCATGTCAGTTTTTTCGTTTAAATTTTCTTTTCCAAGAACTCGTGAGTGTTTTCATTAAACTCCTCCACAATTAAAAAATTCTCATTAAATTCCTTAAGTACCACTTAAACTTAGAATTTCCTCTATACCAGCGCATTAAATCCAACGAAGAAACCCTTTACGATGTTGTTAACCCTTAGCTTAATTAAATTCAATTAAAAAAAATCAGCAAGTGTCACAATGTTAACGACCAGTAAGTTCTTCTTTCCGGAAACAAGCTAAACAAAAAAAAAGTTATAATTGTTATTACTTTCACTCGAGCAATTAAACATTTTTGTTTTAATCCGGAATCAAATCTGTCAGGCTGTAGTTGTTTTTGTTTTATATCTAAGAACTAATCACATCTGCGTGTTGTTAATCATCAATTTTATTGCCATGAAATATAAAGCTAACCGCTGCGTAAGCATAAACTCCGTAAGTTTTTTTTTTCTTTGTCGATAAATTATATGGCAGCACTTACATCTTGGTATTTAATTCGCCACAAGCTTGGAATTGGGAAAGTGGTAATAATGAGACAATTTTTTTTTATTAATAACTAGAATCATGTAAATATATAAAATGACTGAATTTAAATTCTATAGTTATATGTACCTGCTGAAATTATTTCTTCACATTACTTTTCGTTTTGAACTTTGAGGTTAAAAAGGTTAAAAGTTTAACTGGTGGTTTATGGACAAAATTACTTGGTTAAAAGTTATTTAACAAGAAACAGACAAATCTTGTTATGGTCTATTCACTCATTGTTGTTACGATAAGTGTTTCTTCACGTCTAAATGAGAGAAAGCCATGCTTTTTTTTCTGTCGTGATTCTGCCAAAGTGCACTTGCATACCAAAATATCCTGGATGAATAATGTTTGCTAATATCGAATGGTTTTTTTTTTCTATTTTATTTTTTTATCTTCAAACCTAAAATTTGAACGTACGTAAATTATAAATTCATCTTTTTTTTCTATTAAAAACAAAATATTGAAGAGGCGTGCTTTGCTGATTGGCAAAAATGCTACTCATATACAGATTACGATTGTGAATATTGCGATTGATGATGTGTTTGAAGCTTAAAATATCTGTGTAGTTAAAAATTAATCAAATACAATTGAAAAGGGGAAAGTATGGGAGAATTAAAGTATCATCATACAAGTAGAAAAAGGATTTCGGCGAAATGTGTAATTAGCTATATTTATATAATATAGTTAAACTTTAAATTGTTGCATGTTTTTTTTTTGTAAATGTTGCTTAGGCTGATTCAATATGCCCATAAACTGTTGTTACAAATCACTGTTCACTGTACACGCTAAATTAAGTAAACAATTCACTGCAGCAGACAATTTAACATAGTGGAACTTTCATCATGCATATTTCAATATGATGGACAATACACAATTCACTGACGACACTCTGGTAAAGAAACATTATATAGTTCCTTCTCTGTTGTATTCGCAGGTTTCACATGATCGAGCATTCGAAATACGGTAATTATTTTGACATTTAGTATATCTAGGTTCATGAATCCCATGTCATGAGAATCTAAAAATTTTGTTAATTTTCTAGCAAAGTGAATTTCCAACCACTGTGAAGTAATACTTCATGGGAAATAATTTCACATAGCAAATAACTTCACCTCTGGTGGGAATTCATTTTACTCTTTTTTCAGGTGAAACTATTTACCCACATAAGATTAAAAATACTTTCGCATTTTTGTGGGAAATAATTAACTTTACTTTGATTTGATGTGACGGTGAAGTTATTTCCCGCTTACCTTTTCCTTCATTAATTTACGCAAATGTTAGATGAAATTATTTCCACCTCTTGTGAACAATAACATTACTCAAAAAATGGAGAAGATAATTCCCTCTGGACCTGGGCTCCTGGACCGAATTATTTTCCACAATTCCACTCAAATTATTCACCACAGTCGATTGTGGACATTATATTAATCTAACAGTTGTTTAATAGAAGAGCTGATATAGAATTGGTTTTAAAGCACTTAAACATTATGCTGGAAAATTCTATTACAATTCGATTATTAAATTAAATTAAAATGTCTAACATCATTGTAGCCTGGCGTTAAATTTATGACCGAACATAATAATGAAACTATGTACTTAATTTAAAGTGTTTTCAAAGTAAGTAACATTTTTTTTTCTTAGCTCACATAACTCATCTCTGTTTATGTCTCTGAATGTGGCATGCATAATTACAAAAACACTATAAATGTTCGATCTACATTTCTCTCACCTCAAACGAAAGCAAACTCATTTCACTCTAAATTTAGAGTGATGCTCATGATCTCGTGACTTTCTATCTCATCTCACTTTTTTTTTAACGTGTTACACTTTAAGAAGTTATCTTCTTATTTGTCAATTGCAAGTTACTTAAACTAGAGCTGTTGTTGTGGCTTCAGTAAATTCGTTTTCAATATTATTTGCAAATCAAGTCTTATTTTTTTTATATACTCATACATATAGATCGTTTGTGGTGGCGTGAAATGCCAAAGAAAGTAAACTTACATTCCTGAACGCATCCCAAGTGTAACCAGATTAATTGTGACTTGGTCAAAAGAATTCGAAATTCAATCGAGTTTGTGTTGCTATTATTTTTTTGTATTTATAAGATACAAGTTATAATTTCTCTACGCAAAAAGTAAAATTTTCTTTACGTATATACGCATTTTTTGTTCATTCTCAGAAGCGCGTCATTTCAAGGTTTTTTTCTAAAAAAAATCAATGAAGTGAAACCAGACTCCGAGTGGTAATCCATAATGGTGGTTATTTACACCGACACGACGACAGTGTTGGTTTTATACACTTGTGAACGCGCCTCAACGCTAAACTTGAACTTGAAAGTGGGACAGAATGTGTCGGTAGATGCGGATGTTTTCCGCAACCGCAAGCCGCATGTCGCTTTTGATTTTTATTACCTTCATCCCCATCACAGCCGCACTGTCACCTCGCTCAATATAACCTGAATCATAGACTGTTATTATGATCGAAGACAGTTTTTGATGGCCGGTGTAGCTGTATAAAAAGAATGTAATGTAGATAGAGAAATTTTATACCGGTTCTTTGGATCGACGAGGCTTTTTTTTTGTTGTAAAAATTGCTAATCTTCACAATCTCCAAGATGTGAAAGGATCTATCTCCTTTCACATCTTGGAGATTGTGAAGATTAGCAATTTTTACAACAAAAAAAAAGCCTCGTCGATCCAAAGAACCCTGTCTATACATACAACATTTCTAATTTTAGATCTTTCCACTATGTCCCTGCAGACAATGGTCAAACTAGTTGATGCACATTCTTGCATCTGCAGATAGGATGAACTGGCCATGAAGGAAAGAATACAACAACAAAAAAAACCAAACCAGATCAGCTTTGATTGCCATAACAATCTGTTGTCCGTCCGCCGCAGTACGCCCCATAGGAATAGACAACAAAACAAGACGTACAGAGCCTGGGGTCTGTCTGTGGGGTGAGTGCGCGCGCAAAATAACATTCTCACCGCGACGGAGTTTATCTTTTAAGCCAAACTCAAGAATGCGGTTTTCTACGCTTGCGCGGCTGCAATGACTACAGCATAAATCAAATCAACGTGCAAGTCTGTTCATCCTTTGTAGGCAAACCGAAGCTCGCGGAAGAGGTGTGGGAGACACCGAAGTCGAACTGGAGACCTTAAACTATTAACTACAAGTTTTGTTGTTGTGGTCTTTTTTTGCTCTTTTGGAATCTTCTTAGAATTAATTGATTCCGTGTAACCCCAGATGCATTATATTTTGTTCAGACTCAACTATACTATATATACTTTTGATCTGGCTTTGAATCTTAGCATTTGTTTTATAGATACATACTTGCATATCGAGAAACGTATATTCATTGAATACACTTTTTTAAAAAAAACTTCCAAAGACTCCTACATATGTGAGGTACGCAGACATAGAAGAATGTGTACGCGAATGATGAAATTATTTATCGTTGTCTATTTTAACTTGAAGTTTTGTGTTTTTGTTGAAAAATTCTGTGAATCAGACGATTGATGAATCGTTGTTGGATTTTTGATGAAACAAACACGATTGATTTGTTGTAAGACAAGATAGCTGGGAATGTTTTAAGGCTCGGACTGCTTGCTGGGCAGTCCGATAGTGCAAAAATGTACGACTGAGTAAAAAAATATATGGTTCACATCATTAGGGCTTATTCCGATCAAACATACATATGTATGTATCTTTAAAAATATTAAAAATAATGACCTTTTTAAAATCTTTTAATATTCAACAGCAAAGAAAAGTCTTAAAAATCTTTAGCACCTAAAAACATAAATTTGATATTAGACTCAATTTAATTCGCCTCATTAATTCTTTATAGATCGCACACACAATCATCACGTCTCTTGAATTCGCCAAGCTTCAAATTTATTCATTCGTTTTCTTCCTAGCTATAAAATATAAAGACCGCAATCAATTCATCATTTTGCAGACGCAAACAACAATGTTTGGCGTATGCAGATACCGTCATAACTTTGAATCACAAAATTTATGAGGGCAAAGCAACAGCAAACCATCTTTTGCTGTTTCGAACGAGAGAAACAAGTAACAATGAGCTGTGGTGAGGTGAGCGTCTTCTCACCTTCCGTTTTAATATGACCACTGACAGTGTATATCGTAACTTTTTTTTACTTTTTTTAAATTATGTAAATGCGTTAATTATTGTTACAAAGGTCGATAACCCAGCATCTGAAAGAGAGGGTTTCTAAGCATTATCATGAGATGTCAAAACAAACAAAAAGTAAGCTTACTCATCGTTGTGTCAGATTTTATAATGCAATTTTGTTTTATAAAAAAAAAATTCAACTACCCATAAAAACATTTTTTTTTCTCTTGTTTTGATTTATTCAACGAATTTTATTAACTTAAATTTCAATCGTGGTGCTTTCATTAAAAGTTTAATCTCTTTTCCATATAATGTACCTTAAAAGTTTAAGCACAGAGCTGAATTGAATGTTGCGTGACAGAAAGTTTATTACCTAAAACTTGTATTTATGCAAGGCAAAGAAAAGCACCTTGAGAGGAATCTTCAACAACTATACAACTCAACTATACTACTGACTGTCACTTGGGTGCTGTCACCGTCTCAATAGAGGTTTTGTTGTTTATATCTTCTGTTGCACGACGACTCACCGCGACACACGCTCTCAAACGTGACCGGTGTAATTTTGTTTATCTGTCATTCGGCAATGTCGTTGTCGTGCAATGAATAAAATAGTTTTCTTTGAGAATGAGAAAACGATTGAACAACGTAACGGGAATTATGGCTTCGATAATGATACGGGCATTAACATCGAAATTGGATTTATGCACATTTTAAATTCTTATTGACTTTATATTGTGAAAATTTAGGCTGACACCTAGTTAACGATCAGATTAATGTCATCGACACAGTTATGATGAACTTTTTTTTTTATTAAAGTCAACTTATTAGAATCTAATGAGGAAATGCAAAGTTAATTGCAAAATGTTACTTGTTTAACGTTAATATGCGCTCCAGGAGGTATACAAGCTGTTTTTTATCTAATAAAAGAGGAGATTAATTACTTAGTCAATTAATAATTTTAATTCATCTCATTTTAAGTCCGCTTAAACTTTTACATAAATGAAATTAGCTGTAAATTAATAAGCAACATAAAGTGGGGGAATGAAAAATAATAAAATTTACAGGTAGATAGTCTTGTTAACAATTTATGTCTTCCTGGTTTAAGTCTAAGAAGTGTGTTTTTTTACTATCAAAATAGTTGTATTTATGAGGAGAGAAATTGAAAGAACATTTTTCTCTTAACGTCACTTCTTGTATCGAAGATGTTAAAGAAAAATACACATTATTACAACGACTAAATTTAACCTTCGATGATCATTTGATTGAGAAATGAGAACTATCTCTATAGCAATTTATTTGATTAGAAAATTTAAAATTTATTAACTTAAGCGCAAAATATCTATCAACAGAAATTTTAAGTCACAATGTATGGTAGATATCACCGACACGGTATGTTTAGCCAAAAACTTAAAATCGCCAAAAACTTAAAATCGTCAAAAATGGCCAAATATACACCTAAAATGCAGTTTTGGAGAGAATTCGAGAAAACTAATACCGTTGTATGGAAAAATTATTCGTTAAGTCCAGAATGAAATTTTTCTCAAAAAAAAAAAAAAAAACATGCACGAATTTTAAATTTTTTGTAAGTTATTTTTTGTAGGTACCACATATAACACTTTATTTTCGAGTTATGGCGTCTAAAGGCTCGGTTAAACAGAGCGCGGTCCGGCGTTCTTTGTAAAAATTTACAAACAAAATCTGACCGCGCGCCGCGTTCTTGTTTTCCCAGTATTTGTATTGACCAGACAGAGTGGCGTCGGCGTCGTGCGTCGGTCGAGCCTTAAAAGTTTATTTTTTTCAAAATTTTAACAAAATCATTTTTTTTTTTATTTTTGTTTCCAAAATTTGAATGAAAATTAAATTGTTTTGCTCTTTAACTTCTCAAATATTATACCTAAGCAAAACGTGGAAGACAAAAATAAAATCTTATTTTCTATCGAAAAGTTTTTAATAATTTTTTTCGTCTGATTTAAGACAACGCGTATTTTAATATGGCTGCAAACGCAAACCTTCTACCATCCCACCATTGATACTTCATATTTAATCATCAGATTGGACGGGTATTCTATTGAATTATGGAGTATTCAGTTTGTACCTACAACGTTTATTTTGAAAATTAAGAGTGACACTTTGGAGAATGAAACGTTTTAATCTCGGATGTTTAGTTTTTATTTTCCCTTCACAGCATAGTATACGTTCCTGTTGAATATACACACAAAACACATCTGATTTCATCCTCGTTATATCATTTTTCTTTTTTTAAGCAAAGCAGATCAGCATGAAGCAGAAGTCTTGGTAAAAATAGGATTACACACAGAGTTTAGTTACTCTAAATATAATCTCCATTCAGCACAGCAAAACCTAATCTGCACCCATTTTACCATCCAAATCCACCAAAGGCTTCCTTTCTTATGGGATGAAAATCCAAAATACAAATAAATTTTAAATGCACTGTTATTTCAATTATCTCCCCCCTGCACTCTTCTCATATAAATATAGTTTACCACTTCTTCATCTGCCTCCTCTTGTAGGTTCCAATAAACGAAAACAAGACTGAGAAAAAAAAACACACAATACTGTGTGCGCCTTTAAGCACGACGTTATTGTTGTCAAGTTGTTAGCCAAAAGTCTTCGATCGTTTCGTCTAGCTTGTTGCCGGGATTTTATTTTATTACGTGACCGGCAGCGCTAAAATAATCATCGACATTGTCGTCCCGCTCTTTCACTTCCCCCTCTGATGGGGTTTTAAACAACCTTTATACGATATTTAAGTGAAATAAGCCTTCGACCAGAACTAACACAGTAAGAATGTCATGCTGATTTTACCGATTTGTTGGTAATTTGAATTGCTGCTGCCCAACTGTGAATCTGGAATTCTCTAACTAAGCCAAAAAAAAAAAGAAAAAACTGCACTATAGAGTGGTTCCATTAACCAGTAGGTAACTGAAAATATACTCCCTGGCTTCTTTTTTCTTGTAAATTATAGTAAAATGCAAGAAAACAAAAGAAAAAACTGCAGTGGTTGGTTTTTTTGTACGATATACCTTATGGGCAGCAAAATTGTTTTCTAAGTCCAATTACAATATGAACTCTGAATGGAAAGCTACGTTAAATGAAAGCGATCAGAACATCATAGTTCAAATATTTGTCTCAGTATCTGTCGGCATAAGTATATTTTTATTTTTATTAGAATTCCGATGGCAAATCCCACTCTTCTAATTTATTGAAACTGTGGCATTAACAACCTGCAGAAAAAAAGAATTATTTTTTTTTATTCTGCATGTTGACTTCATTAAGAATATTTTAAACCAAACTTTCTAAACAAGATAAACAATTCTCACTTTTCTTTTTGTTATAAATCATTTAACAAACCAAATTTACCCTACAACTTTAAGGTTTTACGAAAATTAATACTTCAAAGGAAGCAAAAGGAAAATGAAAAACTGCCGCAAAGCCGAACTATCTTGGCTCAAAAAAAAAAAAACAAAACAAAAATCTAAAAGCCTAAGTTGCGCCCAGGTGTTTGTAGAACCAGTAGGGTAAAACAAGAAAATTTGCAATACCCACCTCGGGGCTGGTTATGAAAATAAAAACAAAAAAATAACAAGGAAAAATCTACTGCTCATATAGAAAACAGACAGACAGACGGAGTAGTGGATGGGTGGGTTCGATTGGTGGGAGAGCTTAACTCCATACCAACGGATTTAGTTACAGATAATTAGCTTTTTTTGTTTGACTCTTTTTGAATATTCATGTGGATGGATAGATTCTTGTTATAATGCATAGATATATTACGGAGGTAAGGTAGGTATACATCAAAAAAATAAGATGGTCTTTTAATGCAAAATTTATCGCATTGTCAATGCGGTGTCTTTAACATTGACTTGGCTTTGATTTAACGCACAAGCTCTCTAATAATTAGCAAGGTTGACGAGAAAAACGTGCAAAATTGATTTCGATTGCACCATATGATTTTCCCGTTCTAGATGAATGAAGTAGGTATATTACAATCTTGAAGATGCTATAAGTTTAAGTTTAGTAAATAACTGCGACTAAAAGTAAAGTATATATGTACCTATATGAACCTGTCACATAGATATGGTAATTTGAAAGGCCAATACTTTAGTATCTATCTTTTTTCACGACACCGGGATGCAATTCCCAATAGATAAATTCTTTACACATTGAGAATAGAGAAAAAGCAGAATATGAAAAAATATTCCTATATATTGTTTACAATGGATATCTGTTTGATAGGACCGTTACGATTTGTGCGCTTATGTAAGTCGGTTCAGTTATAAAAAAAAACATTGGACTTAAGAAGTATCTCAGTAAGAATAAAGCTCAGTGGGTATTGAGCACCCCTAAAGAAAGAGACTGTGAATCCGAGAATTTCCTTAAGAATTAAGAATTCAGTTATTGTCAAGTTTCCGCCTATTAAATTGGCAGTGAAAAAAACTTAAGATGCAAAAAAAATACTTTCTTATTTGCAGTGTTTTTTTCGCTTCTCAATTGAATTGTTTTATTAAGGTAGACAAAAAAGATTTTAAACTCGAAAACAATCAGACACGGAACAGAAACAGATTTCGCTATTTAATCTTTTCTAAACTGTAACTGAACCATACCTAATAACTAAAAAGGCTGACGAAAAAAATCCCGCAAAAAAACGGACGGATTATAGCTTAATATGTCGCTTCAAAAGCATTTCCACACTAAAAGATTTATTTGCATTGTGAAAAAAAAATGTTTTCAATTTAAAGTATAAACCAATATCAAGGTGATGTATTTATCACTGTATGTTTTTATATATTTTTCTATATTTAAATTTTCTTCACCTATCTACCTACCTATAATAATTATATTATATCTGACAATATAACATTTATCTTTAAAGCTTAAAGATTATCTTGAACTATACTTATTTGCATTAGTTCAATAATTATTTCGGTCAAAAATTTAAATAATTCGTCGTCACCAATAGCTTAGACAAACATTATAAATTCAAGGCTTAATATACCGCTATAAATCTTTTGTGAAGTATGTTTTGTTTTTTAGTGTTTTTGTGTTTTATTAGAAAGTTTAAAATAGCTGCAAATACGTTGTTGAATTTGCGAAAAAAAAAACAGAATTAAAAGTGCGTTTCGGTTTTGTCTTTTTTTTTAAGAAATGCCAACGCTTTAAACTGTATTTTTAAAAGTTACTGATTTGCTTACAAATTGCTAAGTCGGGATGAATGTCAAACTTTATAATCAAAAAATAAATTTTTGACATTGTTTGGTTACAAAATTCTTCGAAATCTTTCTTAATAAGATAACAAGAGGTAAAAACAAGTTAAAAAGTGATATACAGTGGCCGGCATAATTATTTGGACAAAAATGCAATGTTTCTTTCACCGACAATATTTAATAACGTGTTAGGTTTGAAAGCGCTTTTTTTAGTGAAAAAAGTATTTTGACAAATCTTTTTGTGATAACATGGTAGGATTATTATAATTTATCTTAAATTTTGAGGATAAAATAATTATGTCCAATTCGTACAGATTCCATTTTGTGCAAAATATGACAAATCGACAAAACTAAGTATGAAACAGAGAACATCTTTTGTTTCAAAGTATAATTGTGGGATTTCTGCTGAATGATTCAGCACATAACTGAATTTATGAAAGCAAACCATACACTATCAGATACGACAGCACAACAGAACCATTTGCAGGTTAGAAACATAAAAAAAGACAGACACACACGTGAATGAACGCGCTATAAAAACTCTGCATTGGCCCCTTAAAGTCTCAAGGTAGAATTCAAATTGTTCCAAAAAAACTAAGATAAGCTAAAAAAAACTATAAGCAGACGTGTTACGAAACAAAATTTCTGGACTTATACTGAAAGGAAGGATGAAAGTACAGTTTGTAACATCTTAGAAAAAACTGAAAAAATGCAACTCATCAAAAATCATATATTGAAAACCTGTTAATCTTCTGGAACAACGGTTTATAGACAAATGAAAGTCCTTTCGAGTTTCACCAATTAGTTTCAACTTTCATCGGTCTATAAAACGATTTTATCACTGTTTTTTTTTTATTAAAAAAGTAAATAATACATTATTTACCAACATACAAAAGAAATAAATTAACATAAATAATTAACAAGCAATAATTTCATATTTGAATAAATTAACAAATTAACGAAACGGAACTATCAATAAATAAATAAAATATATAAATAAATAAACAAAATAAATAATTGAATAAATAAATAAATAATTTGATAAATAAATAAACAAAATAAATAATTAAATAAATAAATAAATAAATAAAAAAATAAATAAATAAATAAAATAAATAAATAAATGAATAAACAAATAAATAAATAAATAAATACATAAAAGATAGGTATACATTATTTTCAATAATTTAATAAATTTTCCAAGGAGACTTTCCACTTTGTGAGTTTAGGACAAAATTTTAAATTAAAAATCCCAAACGTCATGTATGACTAAATGTTTATGGAATTTTGTCACTCACAGAAAAAAGATCGATTTTCAATTAATTTAACGTCAACGTCATAACATCATGCACCTATAACATTTTTCATTTCCCATTAAAAATGAATTTATAACCAGAATGCGGAAAATACAGACCAAAGAAAATTTTGTTTCTGTGGGTAAAACAATTTAAATAAAAAAAGAGTAAAAACAAACAAACACAGAAACAAATATGGTAGTCGTAGCTATTAATTTTCAGTGTTTACCTTTCAGTAGGTATCTTGTTTTTTTTTTTTATAAACAAGCAACCAAAATACATACCATGCCTAAACAATTAAAACCAAATTAAGTGATTAATAGATCTGTCTGAACTATTTGCACGCTCTAGAAATAACTATGTGTAGGAATGAGATAAACGATGCAGTTTGGCCTATTTAATATTTTTAAGTCGTAAGCGCATGTGCAGACAGACATAACTTTCTCAAAGAATTTGTTTTCGGAATGCAATTGTAATAGCTTATTTTGGTGCAAAACAGTTCACCGTATAGGTAAGTATAGTGGTTCTCCAACAATTAGCCTTGGTTACTCTTGGCTGAATTCAATTAAAGAAAACCATGAAAAAAGCTATCCATCTTCAATCTCAGAGGCTTTCTTATGTAGGTATACGTATATGCCTGGCCACACACATTTAGTTGTTTTTTTTTATAAAAGCCGAAATGATGTTGTAACAAACCATGATACCCTATTTTTTATCTTTCATGATCAAGAAGAAGTTACGTTTTACAACTTCAAAGCTAGGTCAATTAAGATGATAGAAACCCGATTCTGTCAAAATGGAATTTTAGATCAACGAATCAAGTTAACATAGATACCTCATATTCCCTTCTGAGATTTGTGTTAGCATAGTGACTGTTTATTCCAAGTTCAAATATCCATCCATCAACACTTTATTTCTGCTAACTCTAATTTTAGCAAATTTTTCACTATCAAAATCACAACATCTGTTTTTGTTTAAATATTCAAACTAATCCCATTTGACAGGTGTTACGAATCAATTGTTAACAAAGAACTCTCATGCAAACTTAAAATGTCAAACTTACCTCTTTATTTTCTATAAAATCCGTTAACTTGAAGGTGGTTTAAAAGTGAAGTGCAAAATGAACGTAATCCAATTTGTTCTCTGAACGTTAACCGTGTTTTCTTATAAAATAAGAAAAAGCTATCCTAATGGACTTTTCGTCCTCGAAGCACTTCCACTATACTATGCTCCACTTAAGCAATTTTGTTTTATATTTTTGTTTTAATTCAAACCACTTATTAAACCAACACACTTTTTCTCTAAAATATTTAGAGATTGCAAAAAAAATAAATAATAATGCACTTAGGGTCCACACAATAAAATTGACAGATGACACTTTTCCGAGTTGTCACCTTCTACCGCTGAAATATAACCATCGACTGAATCTTTTACTGCATTGTTGCTTGGATTATACCAAGTTTCGGAGCATTACTTTTACTGCTTCTCCCTTCCAACAGCATAGCATAAACAGAAAAAACGAGTTCCGTCCGCTCCGAGTCCGACTTACCATCTAAAATTCATTGCTGTCTTAGGATCCACATTCTCTCAATGTTGTAGAGAGAGATATTCTCCATTTTTCTCTCTTGTGCAATCTTCATTGTTCATTATCATTATTTGAATTAGATTCCACACCTGTATAATATTGTTTTCATCTTTATTTTCATTTCAAATACCTTTCCTAAAAATATTAAAATATGGGGTCACCATTTGGCTTCATGCATGAGTGGCTCCCTCTGTTCCTGATCTAAACAGGATACACTTTATGGACAATTTGAGTTGCTCAGTAAAATTGGTGTTTCATTGACGTAGACGTAGACGAAACATTGTTTATTGACAGTAAACATTGAGTTCTACATGACAATTTAGACGTAGTCATTTCCTCCCCAGACTGTTTTTATTTTAAAAGTTATACCTACATACATACATATGTATATTTTTGCTGGTGGGGTTTTAGAGACTTGTCCTGACTTTTACCCACACCATTTCCACAAAATGAGTCATGAAGAATATTTTTATACTTCTTGAAGTACATCGAACTTGGGGCGACTTTTTTTATTTTTATTTTTATTCTCAGTCCAGTTGTTGTTAATTTGCGTAGGATCAACGAGGTGTGACAAACCGAGAACAATGTAATTCACCTGTGGGCAGGCTATCGCATGAAGACAAGAACTTGAGGCACCATCATCAAAAACCATCATTATCGGGAGAGTTCTTTCGTCTAATGTTACGGTGGCAGTTGGTGTTGGAGATTCGATATAACTATATAGAACTTTAGGTGCAAATGGATGAAGGAAGGTTGAATATGTATTTACATAATTATTATATGAGAACCATATAATGAATATGTACCTACTCTTTATAATGATGGGTATACAATATGTAGGAGTGGTTTTGGTTCCTGAATTTTTAATGGTTTCAATTACCTGGCAGATTATCTATCTGTCTGGAAAAAATGCAGGTGGATTTTGTGGGAAGATAACTTATAGGGATTAGGTATGCTGTATGCATATTGATTGCTAAAGTGAATACAATGTGCATTCCGTCATTTTTAGCAGTTAGGTTTAACTACTTATAATGATAACGATGGCAAAATATACCTTCAACGAGATAATATAATAGGTATATACATAAACCATCAAAAAAAATTACAAAAATTGAAGTTTTTCAATTTCGACGTTCAACAACGAACAAGTTTAATTAATTAATTCTGAATAGATATTACATTTCCTTCTAATTAAAAAAACTTTTGATATTTAACAATTCAATGACTTAAAATTCACCGGGAATCATAGTAAATGCTTATTTTTTACAAGTTATACATTTTTGTAAGAAAAAGTGTTGGGATAACAATCCAGAATAGAATTACGATGGTAAAAAGGACAAAAAAGTAGGTTCGGCAATTAAGTCACTTACCGCCTAAATGGGTTAGACGATTAAGAGTAATATGCTTGAACCTGTTTTTGCAGATCAATGGTAGGTTTTAAAATTACGGTATTCATACTTCTCAAAAACAACATTAACGATTTCAAGCAAAACCTGAACACTTTATTTTACGGCCTTACTCGCTTTAAACTCGGTCTGTGATAAAATTCTCTTAGTATGTATTTAACTTAAGAACAAAACTACCAGGAAAGCAAAAGTAGATGATATGGAGATGGACATTCATGTTGTCCGATAGAAACTTGAACAAAAAAAATCATACAAGTTGTTATGCTTTAAAAAAAAAATTACTACAAAAATTCATCCGAAAAAAGTGTTTGCTTTATTTTTAGTACCTAATCCATTTTTATGCATATACCAAAATCAGTATTTACTTAGGAAATTTTCAGTATAAGCATTTACTGTCTTTTATGCATACCACTCCCCTTCTAGTCAATTTGAATAAAATCAGACCAGCCGTTGAGACTCAAAACTCAAAGTAGGAAGCTGCTCAAACAAATATATAGGGTAGAGTTTCTGCATGTGAACGCAATTTCATATATAAGCTGAGAGTAGTCACTTTAGAAACCAAACTATTTCGTACCAATTGAGCTACTAGTCTAAAAGTTTCATATTACCCAGTCAGACGAAATATACAACACAGACAGTGCTGCATCAAACGGGTGCAAAATTTATTAATCTCGCGATTTTTATTTCGCGAATTTTTATTCGGCTTTTTATTGAACTCTCAAAGTAATCACTTTGCCAAACTATTTTCGTGTTATTTTATTTAAATTTTTGAAAAGCATTTTGTTAGCTAATATTTGTGCGGTAAATTATTCAGCCTTATCCAATCCAGCCTCAGGTATCCGTTTGGAACGGAAAATCCTCCGATTTTATACAAATCCATTTATGAAATGTTCAAAAATGTCATTAAAAGACCACTTGATCCCAGTGCCACCCAAAATGCATTAAAATATTTCCTGCAAAAGTCCTGCAATTAGAATAAAATCGGAGAATTTTCGGTTCGAAGTGAAATAATTTATTTCAGTTGGCAACGTTAGAAACTAATTAAATTTTAAGTGGAAATATTGAATTAAAAAAAAAAATAAAAAAATGTAAATTATTATTTTTTTTAATGACTTTTTACCAAAAGAATTGTCATTTTCCTTACTTTTTTAATGTCTTAACCATGGAGAAAGGAAAAACTATCACTAGCGGAAATTGCTTCTATATTATGAAGTATTTGTAAGGTTTCCTTTCAAAACACATTCTTATGATGATTTTCTGAGGCATTTTTACGAGTTAAACGCTCTTCATATTACTTAAACACAGTTCACTGAAAGCAATTCAATAAAAGATAACACACATCTAATATTTAAACAAAAATGTGTATGGCGTATGTGTTTTTTTTTTTTTTATAAAAGTGGAATTTTCAACTTATTTTTTTGAATTCAGAAATATTAAGAACTACATAATTCTTTTTGAATTAGTTAAAGAAATAATTAATATTACTTAAGACTTTAAAACCAATTCAGAATGCCAGGGTATACTATAATAAAACAATCAAACTTAAAAAAAAAAACATGAACAATACTAATATTTGCCAGAATAATTAATATTTAACTTTAAACTTGTTTTGCCAGGTCACACACTTTGTATTATATGAACCCATGTGTATGTACCGTCCTTTATGTAAAGCATTTACTTCAAGATTCTACATGTTATAAAACCGATTTTTGAAGACGTTTTTAATGCAAATATTTGTCCAACGCTTCGAAGAATATGTCTTCCAATTTTGCCAACAATTTATTAAGATAATTTAAAATCCAGATTTAAATAAATACACCAATTAAAAAAATAACCGTCTTACTGTTTACACTTATATAAGTTTTAATAATAATAGTTTTTCTATAAATGTTTACATAGCATTCTATTTGTGTACTTAATTTTGATGATTATTGATGTTATCGTTGGTTTTGCTTATAAAACAAAACTTTCGGATTTTTAAGTGTTATTCGTTTCAAAAAAAACCTTTCCAAACCTTTTTCTATGTTTAATAAAAAATTCACCTCCAAGTGATATCAAACTGATGAAACTTCCAACAGCAATCACATAAAACGCCAACTGTAAGTCTACCAATGTTAGAACTTTGAAAGCAGAATTTTCCCCAGCGAGTATCTGAGTCTTTATAATCAATCTATTAGCTTTAGCATGCATATCAGCTATCCATTTATTTATAAGTCCAGCATTCAAAAAACGCAACAACATTGCATTGATTCTTTCGGCAAATGGTGAATCTTTTGGCATTGCATAAGCAATCATGTAGTGCTTTGGACATTCCTCAATTATATGAATCTTCTTTAATAAAATATAATCCTTAGATTCCAACATCAACGAAGAATATCGAGTGACACTGGCAATCCCACCAATATCAGCTAAATGTCGTATCAAATCTGCATCTAAATCACTTAGATATCTTAATTTTTTATTCAATGCAGCAAATAGGGGCGAAGTTTCACTAAAAAATAAATCATCCTTGAAGCTTGTGAATTTGTAAACAATATCCAAGCCACTATCTTCCAATTCATGAAGAGAATTTATGTCCTGATAGTACATGGGATTGATATAAATGGTGGCCAAACTGGATTCGATTATAGCTCCAAGAATGACACTTACCAGACAAATTGACATTACAATAATTCTCTCGGAGGTGAATGGAGGATATCTTACTATATTTGCTCTAACCCAAACTACCCACGTATCCATGTAGATTCGAA
Organism: Baccha elongata; assembly: GCA_951217065.1. NCBI lineage: Eukaryota > Metazoa > Arthropoda > Insecta > Diptera > Syrphidae > Baccha > Baccha elongata. The sequence continues at coordinate 7,068,495 of OX578272.1, forward strand.
GATATTGATATCGCTTATCCTGTAATAGATAAGGGTGGTTTTGATTATTTGGGCTTATCCGTACGTTTAGAATTCGAAATAAAATCCAAACAGTTCCACATGCGAAACCCGTTAAAATGAAACCTATCCAAAAGTTTGGCCGAACGGCACAAATAGGAACAATCGATGCCGGAATACGTTCGGCTTTTGGAACGTAACAACATAGTTGATCATCGTAAACAGTTGCAGTGAACTCTAATGGCACCAGGTAGTCCTTGATGAAAAATCCAGTCAAGCTTATATCGGTTTCGGAGTTAATTATCATCGCAATGGCGCCATTATATGATCCATTTGGAGCACGTTCCCTGAAGAAATAATATTGAAACATTGATTATGTTTCAAAAATGTTTTCTCATGAATTTTTGTGAAATTTGCTGTACTTACCCAAAGTAATCTTTTGATGGCTTCTGGAGTATCATAGTAAAGTTCATACTTTTTTGCAGTGCTAAAGCAACCTCAGCATCAGCACCTTCGTTACTAATCATCTTTTTTAATGCAGTATCATAGACTGGCCTTGAATAGACTGACTTGAACATTTGCACTCTTAGTGGATATCCATTCATGTCGTCAAATATATGACCTATGTTAATCTTTTGAAATGGTTTGATACCACCAAATGTACTTGTTTCCTGATCGTAGACAAATGGATGAAAAATCATCACACCTTCCGATGTCAAAAGCATTGATCTATAGATTCCACGAACGCTCCATAATTTCCTAAATATGCTATCTATCTCTGGCAGATCAATGGCATCAAGAATGATGATGAAAAATGTACCAGCTGTATCCGAAAATAATTGCACTGTTTCCCTTAAATTCTCCATATCCGATACTATTACAAAACTTTCCCTTAGTTTTGGAAGGGACTTAGTCACGTTTAAAGAATAAGTTGATATAATAATTGGACAAATGCTCTGTTTGATAAAAAATTCAACATAAACATTATCTAAGTCACTTTCAACACCTTCACGTAGCTCAACTCGAAGGTAGGGAATCGTTTCAAGTTTAATATTTAGAATATCTTCAAAATTCTGAACATAACCGCTTGATAGTCGACCAAAAACGGCAAAAATTATCAAAAGTTTATCGACCATTTTCGGTCTATCACCACCAATCGCAAACTGCACATGAAAGACTTGATTTCTGGCAAATATAAAGTTTCGAAACCCAATACAAGGTAAAGTTAAAAAATACTTCCACTATTAACAATAAACAAGTGTCAATTTTTCAATTGAACATTTTTATTGACATTCCTGACACGGAACTGTTAATTAATTGTGATAAATATCCTTAAAGGCAGGACATGATGGTGTTATCATAGGTATAAATAAAGTTTATTTAACAAGATAATTGTTAAGGAGGGTTGTTCACTTGGGTATTTATTATTATGATATGGACAGGGTTAATAACATGTTTAACTCGTAGGGTATTATTTCTTTACAAAGATTTTATCATCAATCAACAAACATCAACAAAACTGTCCCCCTTTGGCATACCTTCTATTATAGAATACGCCTCTTATTACTCCCTATACGATTGATTTATTACAGTAAAACCTCTTTATAGCAACTCTCTTAGAGAAAATTATTTTTTTTTTATTATTATTATTATTATGAAGAAATTTAATAGTATTTTCCCAAATAGATCGATATTCATCAATTTCACGGGTCAATATTGTATAGAAATATTCATCCGTATTTCTTTAACCGTTAAATACTTCTTTCAATTCGCAATCCTTAAATTTTCTATTTTGTTTTTTTTTTTTTTTTTCAAACAATGTCGCGAATTTCATTTGGCTATTTTTTGTTTTGATGTGATATTTGGCCAAGTGTTTTTCCAACAAATATTGCTAATTGATTGTTTTGCCATTTTATCATTTCTATGTAAATGTTTTTTTTTTTTGGTTAATTTTTGTTGTAGTCGCTTCGCTTTGTCGGGCTTTAAGTTTTGTGTTTGCTCATTTTAGTAAAATAAAAACTTTGCAAAACCTATATGAGACATTAAAGTCCAATAGGAGTGAATACAATTTGAGCAATTACAAAAAAAAATACAATTCTCGTATTTTGTCAATTAATTGTTCAGATTTTCTTTATTTGACATTCTTTTCTTTTGCAATTATTTCCCTTAATTAACTTACCTACATGCTTTTAGTTTTAAGGCATGTAATTTAACAAACCGAAGAAATTACAATTACTATTGAACATCAAATGAAAAAATGTTGGACAATAAATTGCCAAACAAAAACTGCGAAAGTACAAAATGCTTACTAAATAAAAATTAAGCGAATAAAAAACGCAAAACAACACAATGCCAAATAAAACATTTCTTAACTTCAAATAGCCCAGTCAATCTTAAAACTAAACAACGATTGCGAAATGAAAAAAAAATGATTTCTATTTATCACATCATTTTAAAAACGAAACGTAAATTGCAAAAAGTGGAATGGCAAAAAACTAATTGAAGAAATTGCGAAAAGAAAAAACGGCAAAATGGACTACCGCCTAATGCTAGATTTTCAAACATTTTTGGATACCATACTCCAATTTCACATTAATAACTAAGATAGTTTTAAACTATAGTATTTGAAAATCCAAATGTTATCAATGTTATTTGCCTGTTATTAAACATTACTTCGATGAAATAAATTTCGCGCGAATTTCATTCACATGTAAAACATCGAAAGGCAAGACAATTTAAAAGCTTGATAAAAAAATACGAAATAATAAAATGCCAGATAATGGCATCTATTGCGATTGTCGATTGCTGATCGATAATCGATAACAAGCGATCAACGATCGCTAAATTGAGAAATTGGTATTGCGAGTGTCTCATGATCATGATCATGGTAAATAAAAGGCACGACTGGGTCGCACAAACTTGCTCTTGTGGCAGGTAAGCTAGGACTTAAAAGTTTAAGGCATAAATTATAACAAACCAGAGTTTTCCCAGAAAATCGTGGTATGCCAGTAATTATTAAATAATATAATATATTTTATAGTTTTTTTTTTACGAAAATCGAACGACCAGTTTTTGAAAAAATCGATTTTTTCAAATAACTTTTTAAAAATATTTGTATGAAACATTTTGAGTATGTCAATTTTAAAAAGTTAATAAATTCTATTCGAAAACTAAATTAAAAAAAAATTGGTTTTCAAAATATTAAATTTTCAATAAAAAAAATTGTTTCAATAACATATTTTTTCTTAAGAAAAGCTATGAAAAAATTTAGTAAGCCATTATCATTCAGCTATTTAAGCCTTTTTTAAAATAAAATTTGGTTAAGATCCGTTGAGTCGTTAACGAAAAAGTAAAAATTAAAAAAAAAAACGTTATATGACAGGTAGCGTCATATAACCGGCCCAACCGTTTAAGCTGCAGGTGCGAATGACAGACTGACAGACAGACACACAGACAGAATTTCCAGACCCACTTTTTTTCGACTTCGCTATGATCGTAATGTCATGTTTGATTGTTATCTGAAAATTTTTTTTTGCACGAATTCATAACTACCTATAATCGCAAGTAAAAATTGCGTAAGGAATTTTTGCTAATTACACAGCGAAATAAGAGAATTTTCTAAATTATAAATTACCAAACAATCAAAAGCGGAATGATTAAATGCCAGAAAAAATGGAAAATAATCATTGTGAAGTGAATATAAAAAATCAACCCATGTAGGCATTTGTTGGGGCTTAAATTTAAACAACAGATTGACAATATAGTTGTAAGCAACAACAATTCAAATGCTACTAATATCCTTAAAACATTTTTTTAAGATTTTTCTCTGAGACCATTTCAACCACTTTTCTATTGAACAATTTAAATTGATTATTTATAAAACTAAAATTGAAAAAATAACCAAATTGAAAGACATTTCTATACCCAAACTTTTTTGGGTTTCACATAAAACAGTCAGATAAAGAAATAATCGAAAATCACAACGCAAAACCTTAATTTGTTTATATTAGCTTTCTAGGAAAACATTTATAAACTTGAAAAAACTACCTCTTTTTTTTTTGTTATTCGTATTTCAATGAAATATACCCAAAGGGTCCTTTATGTTTGTTCTACGTTTTTCTGTTTTATTGTTCTTACTATGGACAATAGTGTAAATATAGAATCCTTATTCAGAAAATAAAAATAAATAGTGTGTGAAATACCTAGTTCACTTCGCACATTATTATTTTTATCATATCTGATCCCACGCATTAATTAGAATGTAGAACTGTTGAGATTGCATGTGAGTATTTGACTTATCCATTTTTCATAGTCCTTTTTTCGATTTCGTATTGATAATTGACTTCCGTCAACACTGTTACTTGACTCTAATATCGAGTAGGTAAATAAATAAGATATTCAAGCACTTTTGGTATAAATACTGCGGGATATAACTCATTCAGCAAAGTAGTTTTGTGATTTTTATAGTCCATCAACATGCACGGTACTAGCTTAAGCTTATTTTGCCTCCTATTTATTGCAATCAATTCAAGAGCTCAAGGAGATGAAAAGCTGTTTAAAGGACTGAGTGAAAACTTGTTAGCTTTGTTAAAAACTCTTAGTGAAATAACGTTGCACTTAAGGACTAGTGAAGATGTTTCAAACAGTTTTATAATTTTTTTTTTAAACCAAAGTGTTTGTCCTGTCAAAGTTTTAACAAATATTACCACACAAGTGAATTATGATACAAATAATATCCTAGTAACGAATACCAAAGAGCTAAGAAAAGCTATTGACAAATTTTCAACGCGTTTAGAAACTCAGTTTTATATAATGGACCAACAATTTGAATCAATAACGGTTACTGAAATTGCCAGTTCAATTTGGAATCGAACGGGAATATTCAAAAATTATTTTATTTCGAAAAATAATGTGTATTTTTACAATCCTTTTGGACTGACTCCATCAGGAAGATATGGAGTACTCCAAAACACCACGAATTTTAAGGATTTTGAAAATATTTTTCTAAACCTCAATGGATATCCTGTAAGAACGTACATATTTCGTTCAGTCTATGCTAGTCTAGTCATCGATCGAAAAACTAACAAAATAAAAAAAGCCGAAGGAGCCGATGGTGAAGTGGCTTATTCGATAGAAAAGGCTATAAACTGCAAGTTAGTGCTCGAGGAACCGGATGAAGCATTTTTTGGGTTAGTCTAATCGAATAAGTTATTTTAACTTAAATGTGATCTAAATGTGTTTTTTTTTTCTATATTTTACAGTCATCACTTACCTAATGGATCTTACGATGGCGCTATTGGCAGAGCTGTCCGATATGAAGCTGATCTAGTGTTGACTGGATTCTTTGTCAAGGATTACTACACACGAGATATGGAATTTTCTGTTACTGTCTACATGGACGAGCTATGCTGCTATGTTCCAAAAGCCAAACGGATACCCCAATCAATCCTGCCTCTTTTTGCTGTCAAAGTTGACATGTGGGTTGGATTTGTTGGTGCCGCTTTTGTTTGGGCTGCCTTATGGATAGTAATACGAAAGACCAACTTATGGGTAAATAGAAGAAAAAACAGGCCAATCCCTAAGGAACTGCTAACTGATTGGCCATACTTTCGAATTTTTAGCGACACCTGGGTGATATGGGTGCGAGCTGGTATTTGTCAATATTCTCCATTCTTGTCGGAAAAAGTATTTATTATTTCTTTGTGTCTGGTCAGTGTTATCTTTGGAGCTATATTCGAATCCAGTCTTTCAACTGTTTACATAAACCCACTTTACTACAACGACATCAATACTATGGAAGAACTTGATGAATCTCAGCTGAAGATTTTAATCAAGCATGCAGCTATGAAAGACGATCTATTTTTTGGCAGTAGTTCGAAGATATTTCAACTATTGGACAACAAAACGTTGCATGCTACCGATATCGAAGTTCCACTGATAGATGAGATGTCGCGAAAAGGTGGCTTTGCTTCGGTTACAAGAGCCTCATCACTTATTCTTGATGATATAAGTTACATATTATCAAAGAAGATTCATAAGATTCCGGAATGTCCAAAAAAGTATCACATAGCTTATGTTATGCCAAAGGAGTCACCATATAAGGAGAGAGTCAATGATTTATTATTGCGCTTTCTCAATGCCGGTTTGATTAACCATTGGATTGAGATTATGTATCATAATGCAAGAATTGGAATTCTCAAGTCACCAGAGGTCTTACGGGTGATGGGTGGTTATACATGGAAAGTTCTAACGATAAAAGATCTTCAATTGGCATTTTACGTCATAGTTGGGGGAAGTGGATTAGCTACAATGGTTTTGATAATTGAGATTTATATTGCAAAACGCTCAAAACGTTTAAAAATGGAATTTGTATCGTAGACAACTTGCCATTTCATGAGGTTTCTGGGAGAAGTGTGGATTTTCAATAAAGTACTTTTCGAAAATTGAGGTCCATATCCAAGTATTCTAGAATCTTGAAGACTATAAGATCTTGTGTTGGCATTGCGTTAAATGATTTAATTAATGGTTATTGTAATCGCTATACTCGAAATGGTTTCGATTTAGTTATAATCGAAATTTTACTAAATGCATTTCAATCAAAAATAAATGACAAGTCGATTTTTTTATTTTAATATTGGATAATCATTGAAGGTTCCCAGTAAAGTCAAATCGATGATTATGTTACAATTGGACCCTTTTTTGTTAACTATTTTTTACGGAGCTTTAAGCGAGGAGCCAGATGTGGGACAAGGTTAGTTAGTCCGGAAAATGAAGGGCAAATGGTGTTTTTAATCTACTTTCATTTAGACACATATCTCGTTTCGTTAATTCTTCATGGGATAGATCTTTGGATCTAAGAAACAATTGAGAAGCATGTGAAAATCATTAAGTAAGTGTACCAGAAATATCTTACGGGTCGATTTGTTTATTTTCCTCATCAACTTTCAGTTTACCAATTTTCGTTTCCATTTGCGGATAAACGTTTTCGGCCTTAAATCGTGTTCTCTCAACTGATTTATCAGTTAAATCTTTCTTTTTGAATGTTGTTTTTGTTTGATCCCCTTTTTGTTTCAACGGTGAATTATCTGCAGCAAATTTACAAGCTTTTTGCCAATCCGAGGTGTAAATGCTCGAAACCAAGCCTGCATTTCTCTTTTCTCCATACATGATATCTTCGGGAATTTCATCGAAACTAATCTGAGGAGTTAAGTAAACCACTGCTCGCTTACGACGAGCTTCCAGTTTAAGATCAAACAATTTGTCCTCCAACTTTACCTCAGGAATCGGATCGTGGGGATTTTCTTGAATGATGGATTTCTTTTCGTGCAACAAACTAAAGGGAACATTCATATCGGGCTTAAATGGTTGTAGGATCTCTAAATCCATTTGAATTGGTCTGTATTTCGATCTCTCTTTATATTTTTGCTTTACTACCTTAGTGGTAGGTTTTTGCCTAGCTTGTAATTTATGTGGCTGATAGTCCAACTGATACAAACTTAGCGGTAAAAAAGATTCAATTTCGTACATTGAAAGATTAACTTGTGATGGAATTTTAAAGAAAGCTAAGAAAGAATTTGTAGTTGGTAGTTCAAATTGAAAAACAGTTTTGAAGTTAAAAAATGAGAATGAGAAGAAAAAAACTTACAGTGAATTGAGTGAATAATTGATTTTTTTCTACTGTGGGTAAAAGATTGGTACAAAAATTGCTGGACGTTACAAGCGTACCTAATTTAAGCAACAATGGCACTCCCTTTGTAGAACTGATTTAATTAAAATAATAATAAATTCTAAAGAAATAAAACGATCTACATAATTATTCAATGAAAAAATATATGTACATACTTTTATTGTCACTTTTATCTTAGGAACTACACTATCCACACCACATCAGTTTCCCTCCTTGATTTTATGCCATTCCCATTGGGAAATATCATTTCCACCTGCTTTGTCAATTGTCTTGTATACATCTAAGCTCTCTCCTGCTGGAATTCCATACCCATTAGCCAGGCCATGTGGATTTGATGGTGTCTTACAATCCATACTGCTTTCCTTCCGTAATACTCGATCAACTTCAACCGCAGAGAAAAATGCCACAGACATTGGTAGATCCTTCAATCCAATCCGATGAACACAAAAAGATCGTGTCAGTAAGTTAGTTACGTGCATCGCTAAAGCTGCCTTGTATGCCAAGTCTTCTCGTACTAAATACCTCAGTTCATCATGGAAACTGAGGCAAAATCGAACGTTGTTGCCCATTAACCATCGCATAGAGACCAACATGAGATGCAGAAAATCTACAGCCCCACTCTGAACAACCCAATTGACTCGTGTGGGCAAAAAGCGATCATCTATGCCTTCCTTCGGTTCTAAGGCTCGACTTAGTCGGCAATTAAGAAACGGTGTTACTGGATGATCTTGTGAGGAGATATCTTCCAAGCGATTAAACATCGCACTCTCTGTGCCACCTTGCCAGCGCGATTTAGTAAAGAGTTCAGGCACAGATTTGTTCATTGTTTTAGCCATTCCAATAGCTTCATACGCAGTATAGCTGAAATAAGATATGTATATGATCAACTTGTAATTAAAAAAAAAAAAGATTTTACTTACTCCCTATCATTATCTTCATCCTGGTTCTCTTCCGACATTCGATATATTTTTTTTCCTTTGGTCAATGTAAACATTTTTTTCGCCTTTGATCTTGCTTCGGCATCGGAAAACGTAGGATTGAACTGTTTCAAAAGTCGCTCAGCGAAATTTTGTCCCGCTCCATAAATCCGCGCATAATTTATTACCTTTGCATGATCTCGAGAAATTCCTACTGCCTTCGCCGTCACTGAATGCATATCTGTCCCATTTGCCTTCGATCCACTTAGTGTCATCCATCCAAAAGGGGTTGCTCCGTGCAACCCAGTGGCTTGTGCGTCTCCCAAAACTGAAGCTATCCATAACTCTTGTGAATCGACATCAGCTCCGACGATTCTATAACCTGGAGGAGCTTGAATAATGGATCTCAGCTCTGAACCAACTCGCTCCCGCTGTGCATTACTAGCAGTCATCCAAGTTGGTTCCATTGCTCGGCGAGTCAAAGTTCCGCAAACAACAACTTGAGGTAAGATTGCTCCATATTCTCTCTCTTCAGCTTGCAATTCCTTTGGAAGAGACTCTTTTGGCAGCCAGCATACTAATTGTGACATGATTCGATCACGATTATTCCGCCAATAGGAGAGCATGCGAGCAATATCAATAACCCGTTCTGCAGATTTATCCCCATCGCCAGTCAAGACGTTGTCAGAGAATTTGTTAAGAAAATCCTTTGCCAGAGGATTTCCAACTCTAAATGATCGCCCATTTTTGTGTGGGAGCTTCAAGAACCAGCAGCAATTTTCCAAAGTCTTATTACACCACACTCCAGTTCCTTCATACTTCCCTGAAGTTTTATCATTCCTCTTTTTCGAGTAGTAGTCCTTTTTACTTATATTAGATTCAACATCTTTCCACAGGCTGGCAAATGCCTCAGCACTTTCATTGGCACTGGCTTCGCTGTCTACGAAGCTCATCACGGGACACTTTTCGACTAAACGTTCAATTGGGATATTCCCACAATCATCATCTTCAGGATGTGACTCTCGGAAAGGAATTAAAAATCCCCAACCATGTTCTCTGATGTAATGCAGAGGATAACCTTCCCAGCAAAGTGACAGTAGCTTTGGAGCAATTTGCATTCCAGTGCCGATTTGATTAGCTCCTGGCAACCAGTCTTCATTTGGATCTTCAAGATTTGGTTTTGAACATATTTTTCGATACCAAGCTGGATAACCAGGCAGGAGTGGTCTTCTGGCAGGAAGAAAACTCTTGGTATCGTACAGATACTGGAATTTCTGTTGTAGCAGATCTATGTCTGCTTCTTCTGGGATTTCTTTCTCTTCCACGATGTTTTTCTTTTTTCTTACTGGAATCTTTTTCATTTTGATGGCTTGTGTGCTCCAATCTTCATTCCACATCCACAAATCCTGTTTATACTTCTCGTCATTCATCAGCTGGCAAGCTGAGTCAGCTCTTTTCGACAGGTGGTACTTAGATTCAATGTCCAGATCTTCGTAGGTCAAATTGCACTCATCAATGTAACGATTCCAGTTGGAATTCACAGGCAAATAAGCTGAACCTAGCTCCAGCATTCCCGCTAAAGTTACAGGATGGGGAAATCTTTCACAGAACATTGGATATAATTGTTTCAAAACATTTTTTGTAGCCAGTACATCAGAGGAGCAATAGTTCATCAAGTTCTGGAAGTCATTTTTCACATCCTGAAGAGATCCAGTAACAAATGTCTGCCGGGCTTCTTTGACTAGCTCTTTGTTGCAGTACAATCTGTACACTTCCGCCAGACTGTTCAATGAGCTTTGGCTTGTCCATTCTAAATCGTCCGCAGAGATTTCTTTTTTAGACTTCATTATGGCTCGCTGATAACTGGTCACTCCACTGACACAAACATGCAACGACATTGTGTCCAGAAATCGAGTTCCAGTATCCTGGACGAGGTATTGCTCACGGATTCTGGCTCGATCATAGGAAACATTGTGTCCTACAATTAATTGAACCTTACCTAAAGGAATCATTTCGTCCAAAGTGAACTTTCTGCTCTCACTACGAGAAATATTAGCATTAATGAGCTGTGGACTTACCCAGGAGTAGAAATATTTGCTTCCAACTGCTGTAGCTAAAGTTGGAACCGGACCTGCAGTCACGCACACCTCAACATCGAAAACGAGTGCCTTTTCTTCGGGATAGTCTATTTGAATAGGGCCATTTTCTTTATAACATGTCCATCCAGGTTTCAAGACCCATTCTTTGGGGGGTTCTAAATTGTTTTCCATCAACGATTCAATAAGAAGACGATAGGGTTCTGATTGTTCTTTGCCAATAGCCATAAAGTGTTCTTCTATATTTTTGCCTTTTAAATTAGGTAACTTGAGTTGAATATCTTCGATCTTTGTATTTGCTTCGATGTTGATGCCGTGTTTTGTCAATTCACTAATACATCTGCTTACCAGAGTTTCATCTGGATTCACTATTGGATCTTGACCAAATACTTGTTTATATATGTTTTCAGAAAGCATTTGTACTTTCATTGGATTCTCCCGATATTCTGGGGAAACTGTTGCTTTTGAAGATTCTGGTGGCAGTGGTGGCTTGGGCGGTTTTGAAACAACAGATGACGGCGGAAGATTTGAATTGCGAAAAATTTTTACAGTACTGTGCGGGTAGATTTCGTGGTAGTTTCTTATTATATTTTTCATTGTAAATTTTATTATAAAGTAGATTTTAATGGGGTTTAAAAAAATATTTGTACTTCTCGTAGTGTTTTCCGATTTTTTTGTTTATATTTTTGACAGATTCCCTGCAAAATAATCCGGTAGTAAAGGTGGATATGCAATTTTGCATGCAGTTTGAAGTCTACTACCTTTACTACTGAAATTCAATTGATCGTTTGATTGATTGTTCGATAACTATTGGCTCATGTTTTTAACTCGCCAATTTCGACGGACTATTATCATATGAATGAACTTTGAACCACAGCTTAACATCAGTTAAATAATCGAGTTAGGAAGGTACTATTATGTAGCTGAACAGTTGTTAAAATATTTGTACAATCGTAGTTCAAGTGTTTAACCCACCGATTTGGTGGATTAGCTGTGTCAATCGTTAGGTTAGAACTTGAACCAAGATTGCGCACCTGCTTAACTTGAACGATTTTTCAAGTGGATTTGAATTTTCAGTGGAAAACTCACAAATCAGAAAACAAAATATTTTATGAAATTGTTTTTTAATAACCCTTGTCAAATTTGTAGCTAAAGCGACCTTTACACGGTCAGTCAGGTAAAATCAAAAGGGTTTTGATTTTTCGTCAAACGAATGCACGCATACAGACTTATTTTTAAAAACACTATATTACAGATTGATGTCAAATGACTGCCCGTGTAAAAGTCGCTTAAGAGATCTGGTATAATTGCCTGGTACTTTCATATATATTTCTGTTTTAATACACGGTTGCAAACACAAAAACAAAATTGACTGAAATTAAAGATTAAAATATATATTTCTGCCAGATTTCGTTTTTCTATTAGTCATTATTAGTGTTACCTACGGCCTTTTGTTGCGCTGATTTTGAAATTTGTAATCATTTCTGTGAACTTCAAAGTGATCAGTACTGCAAATGAAAGCAAAAACAAGGGTGGGTATCAAAAGTCGAAACTGTTCATGTAAATGGAATTGGAAAGGAAGGCATTACTTGTCATGTGAATCTTCAACATTTTTTTAGTGGTTGCGCTGTCATTTTTTTACAAACACTTATTTGGACGTGTTTGCAATTTCAGCAGATAAATAAAAGTTAAAGAGAATGGGCCATATTCATAGATGTTTGACATGTTCTTATTAAGTTGTTTTTAAGCTAAACTCGAGTTTTTGCTATGCATAGAAAATTTAAACCTAAGTCTAAACGAAAAACTCGAATCTAACTTTAAACTGGACCGAACCCATGTTTAAATTGTATTTAACTCTGATAAACGTCAGAAATAGGTACACCAATGAAATAATTTGTTAAGGGTCGCGAGTAATTTTCTTTTTCTTTCAAATAAAATGTTTTTAATTACCATTTTACAAACAAAAAAAACCAAATACATAAATAGATAGTAATATTTCTACACGTATTAACCTACCTACAATAAGACAAATTTCAGCGGAATATAGGTATTTTATTCACGCAGATGAGGATAAAATTGTGCAATAAAATAATTGAGATGGGGAAACTAAATACTGCGGCATTTTGTCAGACATTTTCTTAATTTTCATTTGATATTCTTCAAGTTTTATAATTTTCTGTTCCTAGACAAAAATTATAAATAAAAAAATATCGTAAACATCTGGAATGTATTGTTTTCAACCTGTCATGCATTCTTTTCAACCCTTCTTTTTCTTACTTAATAAAAAATCAATCTATCCCACTCACTCCATATGTGGAACCCAAGTTTGGGAAACGTTCCACTCGTGTTTTACTAAACTAAGCTGACAAAACATCTATGCATAACAACTGTGTCTAACCTGAGTGTTAACGTTAGACTCCAGTTCAGAAGAATTTGAGTTTACAATATGTCTATGAATATGGGCCAATGAAAGTGCAAATTGAGTCATCGCATAACTAGGCACTTCTCACATACAAAGCAAGGCATAAATATTCTATTACAACTACGTCCATTTTATTTCCACCTTAAAAGTAAGTTGTCATTTTTTGCAGATGACATTTCTTTCTTTTGTCAAATATTTCATAACACAAAAAAATGGCTCAAAGCAGGCTAGAAAAAATTGGAACAATTTTCTCAAGGTATTTTATTAATTAAAAACCTCTTCCCAGCTCTTAATAAACAATTATTAATATTCCAGAACCACTGGACTACTCCGATCGGGTGCTATGAAGCCAGAAGACAAACCAATTTGGTACGATGTCTATGCCGCATTTCCACCTAAAGTAGAACCTCGTTTCGATCGTCCTATTCCAAATTTACCCATAAGAAAAATATTCTATGCGGAAGATGTTGTTAGATCGTAAATTAAATAAAATAGCTAATAAATACCGACATTAAAATGATCTCTTTGTTTCTAGAAAATACCACAAAATGTTTAAATCCCAAGAAACTATCAACTTGGCAGACACAAGGCGTGAAACTAACACTCAACAATTCATTGGTATCTACAACAACCTCAAATCACAAGGTGCTTTGGATGAAGAAAAAATTCTCGAAACCGCAAAAGAATTACTAGACGAAAAAATTGCTGCTAAAAAGTTAAGTTATTCCACAGAATCGGAAGTGGACAAAGAACCGAGTATCGGAGCTGGTTTGGCTGATAGTTTTTCAGATGCGAAACGCGTTAAAGATACATCAACGCCTGTCGATATCAAAGATTTATTTAAGAATTAAAATTGTTATATAAAAATACAAATTTATTGCGTATTTTTGAATTCGTTCAGAAATTCCGTAGAACACCCCATGCTTTTCAAAAGGGCTTGTTTCGCCAGATACTTTTCAAGTTTAAAAACGATTGGGGATAAAAAAATCAGAATCAATTTGTAAGGTTGATGACCGTCATGTAGAGTAATCAGAGAATAAAAAATAAGGACCAAAGATTTGTACAAACCTGGTTCAGTCTTGGTTCAAGTTATCAACTCACCGATTTCTGCAGAATAGCTGCGGGTTAGAGCATGAATTAATACATAACTGAACTATGAACAGCTTAACTTTAATAAAGTTTCGTGTCGTTTTCAATTCTTGCGAACTATTCGTAAATTAATTAAAATTCGCAAAATCTAAGTACGACTGTGAGATTTCTTAATGAACATTTTGATTTGTTCGTACGAAAATTTGAACACCTTATCCAAGTTCACTTTCGTACGAAAAACAGAACAAAGGTGATTGCTCAAAATGCATTCACACTCAATAAAAATAAATAATTAAAAAAAAATTATTTTTGTTTTTAAAATTGTGCTGACTCAAAATAATGTGTTGTTATGCTTTTTAAATATAATAATATAAGAGGTTGCGTTTGCATTTTCTTTTTTTTAAAGGTAATAGTCTTGAGATTCATTTCGCCTATAAACTTTTGTATCGCAAAAATTTTACATAAAGTGCGGCCGTGAATTTCAAATATTGTTTATTTAAATTTGCAACAAATTCAAACAATTATTGTTTTGGTCCTACAGCACAGCGTCTATTTACGTATAGGAAAACTATTTTCTGGGAGCGCGGAAAGATGAGTACTAGTTGTCAACCAATGCGCGTGGCATAATTGACATCTTGATACTTGAAAAGTCTCCTATATTTTCTACACGAAGCAATAATTTTATGTTTTAATTTCGGTAAAAAGAACTGCCAAACACTTTTCGTCTATTAATTCAGCTTTCTACCAAAATTTCAAGATATTATGTACTGCATTATCCTGAATCTACTCTATTTCGAACTTTTTTTTGAGCAGTATAATTTTGTTCATGTCCTTCACAGTTTGGCGACAACTGTTGGTTGTTTGACATTTCTGTTTCTTGTTGACATTTCTCCAAAAGTTAAAATAGTTGAATGGATTTCATCAAATATTTTCCAAAATAAATCAATTTTTCCTTAATTTATCATGTACAGACGAGTATTTCTTGCATTTCGAACCCATCATCGATTCTTCTGCAATAAAAAAGCTCTAGACACCAAATGTGACAATCCAACAATCAACTGGAAAGAACTAAAATACGAAACCAAAGTGCCGCTTGAACCAGTAATCCCATTCATCCCAGAACCGCAGGAAATTGAAATCGACAGTAAGACCATCCAACTCCTTGAACGTCTATCACTAGTAGATCTTGACAGTAAGGAAGCTCTTAAAACTCTAAAAGATAGTATTCAATTTGCGGATCGCATTGTTCACATCGACACAAGTTCAGTGGAACCGCTTTATACAGTTCTCGAAGATCAAGATCTTCTGTTGCGTGAAGATATTGTCACCGATGGTAATATAAGAGAGGAGATATTAAGCAACGCTAAGATAACTGAAGAGGATTATTTCATTGCACCGCCAGGAAACATTCCCCTCGAACAAGAAGAAAAGAATTTTAATTGATGGATAATTTAACCAAATCCCTAGAACTCCTCACCAAATCTGGCTTCATTAAAGGTATATTAGAAAAGAATACAATCAAAAACATAAAATTTCTGCCCTTGGGCATGACATTACTCGACAATATCCGAAACGAATGGCACAAAAACAAAGAAGAGTTAAATTCATATCCAGCTTCTGGTGTGGACCAGAATATCAATAGCGATTCCTGCAAGTTTTCATTTATCAAAAGCTCTGCACTGCGAGAGAATCTTTTGCATGTGAAAAATCACTTCCAAAATGATCTTCCTTTAATTATTAAATCAGAAAATCTGTATTCTGGTTCAAGCAGTGATGCGGACGCAGTTCGTATTGATATTCCCCGTGGTACAGTTTTAGCAACAAATTATTTCTTTAATCCATCAGTGGCTTTGGAAAAGTTTTATCAAATCCAAAGAGAAAGGAAAATCTGTTGGATGAAATATTCATCCAATCCAAGTCGGTATTACTTGTCTGACTTGGTGACTGAGGACAGAGGTGGGCATAAACTCCAGTCGCTGAAGATCAAGTCCAAGTTTGGTGCTGGCGACATGGAAGTAGAAGAAATACACTTTGTGCCAATTGCTGCAATGGGACTGGAAAACGAATCGGACTTTGAAATGAATGATCCAAGATTAGGAAGGACTGTACTGCCGACTTGTATAAGGTCTGAATTCAAATTGGAAGCTACTGCATGTGGTGAGTTCAATGGATTTCATCCGTCCGTGCATTTATATTACAATTTTTATTTTTCAGCTTTACTTTTGGATTCCATAGAAAGTACTAGAGAAAATACTTTGGCTTTAAATCGCAAACTAGCTCCCTACCAATGTGGAATATTTTGTTACTTCGAGGGTTAGTCAACTCTATAATCACACTATTTCTTTAAAACTTATTTGTTCTTTATTTCAGATAAAAACACAACCTCCGACCTTACAGATTTGTCAACCCACATCAGCAATGTTATTCGCAAACTAGGAATATCCGCTTTGAATGTTCAGAAATGCCACACCAACAACTTGAGCACTTTAAACACAGAATTGTGTCAAATGGATCGAATAGGAGTTCCCTATTGCATCGTTTTAGAATCCGAAACCCTTCGAAATGGTCTTATGAAACTTCGCAGCCGTGATACAACTCTTTCGGAAACTATTCACATCACAGACGTGTCCAGTTATTTGCCGAAAATCTTTAACTCTTAAATCTATGGTCTTGTATTTGGTTGAAGGAAAGATGTACCGTTATTTGAATATCAGATGAAGATTTTTTTATTTTATTTATAAAAAAAATGCAATAAATTAAAATGAGGAATAATAAAAAATTAATTTACATGAAATCACAAAGATACTGCCGCACATTAAAACCAACCACCTTTCCAATGTACAAAATAAATTCTAGTCCGACTGTACATTGTAACTTGGCCGAACCTTCGACAACATTGTTTTCACCCGAAACATAACTTAGGAGCTTTAAATGGACCAAGGTTGAAATTTGGGCGAGAAGGTTGCATGTCAGGCCGACTTTCTCATCGAGAATGGCATAAAAAATAGCAAGTAGACGATCGATGCTGAATGACTTTGGCCCTAGAGAGGTTGACATTTTTTCAGCGACCTTGGAGGAGGGAATTTAGAAACGACAATAAAAAAAAGAGCTATACAAAAAACTTACCTTTGCCTTGGCGTTGACTGTTTGCATTCGTTTTCTCTGCTTGCCGTGGTGTTTAACAAACAACCTCTTGTCCTCCTTTGCGGAGTTGTGACTGGCTAAGAATGCAGCAATAAGGAGATATTTTCCATAGTATGGCAGTTCCAAAGACTGCGCTAGTTTCTTTACGCTCTGATTTGTTTCAAAGGTTTCTTCTGTTCTTAACTGAAGGATTGATTTTATATTTCAAAGAATAACATATCCAAATCCTAACCACCTTACCTCCAGATTGTGATCCATACGCATGTAAACCTGAGACAATGCAATCTTAAGCGGATTAGTTATGTGTCTCCAAAGACGAGAAACATCATTCTTATCGATTGTCCCATTCAGAACTGGTTCGACATAAATATCGAAGCAATCTGTTGAGACAACCCTCAGCTCTGGCAAATCTCTGCATGCTTTATAGAATACAGATAGAAATACATTTAAAAAGTTACTATAAAAATCCGATGTCAAATCGGCGACTATTTCCTTTGCTCGTTCAGTATCACCTGCCAAAGGTACGATGGAATTTTGCCCAAGCCGTTTTAACAATCTTCCGCGGACCCTCTCAAAATCCTCTGTCAATATCTTTTGTGCTTCATTTTTACTATATTGATGACAGTAAATGGATATTTGGTCTGGAAGTCCCGATTTTGTGTAGTACTTTTCGAAGGGCAGTTGGGAGACCAAAATACAGCAAATATTCAATCCAGTCAGTTCGGGTAGACGCATAAAAACTGGAAGAATATTTGCATCCATGTCACGTACTCTTTCGGCATTGTCTAAGCAGATGATGTATGAACTATCCTCCTCATCACCAGTTTGTTGAAGGTCACTTATGAAATCTTTGAGGGTCTCGCATTTCATGTAGGGAGCAAAGTTCTCTTCTTTACGCAAATGATGGGAATGGAGTTTATTTAGGATGTTCTCAAAAAGAATTTTACTAGTGTAACATTCAATGCAATCAAGAATGACTGTTTTGGAATTTGTGTGTTTGAGAAACTTGGTAAGTATTGAAGTTTTGCCGGTACCCGAATGACCATACAAGTAGATGGATGGTGGAAATGTTTCTTCAGGATCACCCAACAAATCAAATAAGGATTGAATAACGTTTTCACGGCAAGGGAATTTCTTTTGAAGGGAACGTCTTTTGGAAGTCATGTTTAATATATTTTATGAATTACTTTTTATATAAATAAATAGAGCCCGCCAATTTTTGTATTATTTGAAATTAGACTCTGTTTCTGTTGACTGTGGTGAATTGACAGAAATGTCAAAAACGAGGTAGCATTAATTGAGGTGTGTTCGATTTCGATTTAGATGGTGGCATTTTGCAGACAGACTACAAGTCACAGGTCATCATCAACTTGTAATCCTCCGTCTCCTCCCGTAGAAAAAAAAATGTAACGTGCTTTTCTATACATGAATACGTGTGAACAGCAAAATGCGAAATTTTAAGAATGTATGGGCTATCCAAATTTGACAGTCCCATTTGAAATGCAGGGGCACGCATACAAAGTTAAATCTGTGCAGTTTTGAAAGTTTGTAGGCAAAAGTGGGTGGAGCCTCCTGAGTTGATCTTCTATTTATTTATTATTCTATGCTACAAGTGCAAACGAAAGAAACAATTCGATGGTAGATAAACAGCACTGTGCGTCGTGAACCAAAATTTGGTAATTTTTCTATCTTGTTTCATTTTGTTCACTTCTTGAAGAGTGCACATGCATGGCTTGTATACAAAGTGTTTTTGTGCGCTGTTAATAAAAAAAAGGAAGTCAAATTTGAGTCATGACTCTGTTCATGTTGTTATAGCACGCAACGCGCGGAATAGAAACCAAAGAGATTTGGCTTCCAGGTGAATTTGCCAACAAAAATTAAAAATTAAAAATGACACAATTAAATGGTTTCTTTTTTATTTATTTGTATCTTGACTCATATTTTTGTTTGTGAATGATGCATCTCAACATATTAATATGTCCATTTCGGTTTTGGAAATATTATATTTTTCTTCGTATGTTGAAGGCCATCGGAATATTTCTTTTTACATCGGAAGGGTACCTAGTAAGTTTGAAAAAATTGTGTTTCCCGCTTTTCCAATTTCTAAAAAAAAATTGTAACATGCGTCGTCGCTTGTCTAGTTAATTTTTTGCCTCCAACCTGCTTAACCTGGCCAAAAGTAATTTAACCTACTGATGTTCGCTGCTTAACAGTATGGCTCCAATGTGCATTGTTATTGAGGTTATTGTAATTAATTTGTTGACAACAAATCATATCAAATTTGTTTAACATATTTTGTAACTTTGCAGTTTTGTTTTTATAATACCGAAAAACAAACCCCTATTGGCACATTATCATGTTTTGTATTTACTTCAAATGTTAAATAAAGTTTTATTTTTACTGATAAATTGTATCGTGTATAAATTCCATAAGAGCACGAAAATAAACAAGAAAAATCGTCTATATTCTGACTTTTCACCTCACATGTAGTCATGCCCTTAAATCCTATAATTGAAACATAACTCAAACAAACCCAGATCAGGATGACGTGGACTGTCACTTTTCAAACAGCTGTTCAAAAGTCATTTCCGCCATTTTCCCGTTTTCTGACAGTCTGGTCTGCCAAAAATTTTTTTTTGCAAATTTGACTTGACTGACGCAACATACGGGTTAAATTTTTTAAAACCTCTCGGTTTGCAAATAAAAATTATTCATTTATTTATCATTGTTGGACAACAACAATGTTGTAAATCGACGCAGTGTATTTGTCGATATGAAAAAATGTTTGAATACAAAATAGACAATTATTACCACAAAAAACAATCTAATTTCTATGTGCGTAATTAATTTGGGTTATAACAACGACGTGACGTCATATCGTATGATCCCAACAACGTACTCTGATTGGTCAGTTTTTTTTTCAAATTCCATATAAATTCTACCCTCTAATTTGAAAAAAAAAACTGCAAATGCATAATTTTTTATTTAATTTGAATATTGGTTTCTTCGCAGGAGAAAATAGTGCAATCAAATCAGTGTAAAAGCAGTTTGGTAGAAAAAACAAAAAAAGAAACTAAAGAGGATGGATTCTTCTCTGGATATGGGGGAATTCATCTCCAGTGGTATGGTGGACTCATTAGATTTGTTCAAGGAAGAAGATGCGATATCCCTGATTAAAGAGATGATTCCAGCAGGTAAGATAAAAAGAAAATCTGGTTGGATAGGTTCTGATGTTTAGAAATTCCTTGTAGAAATGTTGAATAGCTTCCTCAATGACATGGACATGGTTGATTTAAATGACGATGTTATTTTGACGGATTCACCGGAATTTAGTGAAGAATTAAAATTTGAAACGTCAAAGCCAACGATCAAACAAGAATCATCAGTGCAGGGCTCGCCGTTGAATGCAGGAATCTACAAATCTCTTATAACAGACCCCTTAATGGGTACGAATTTGATTGGTTCAACATGTTCTCCCAATGTCATGAACATCGTACCCACAACCATGGCTAATTCAACGAATTGCATTAAGACGGAGTTACCATGTACATCACCGCCGATGCCAGTTGTACACAACTCTCCACCATTACAAACTACAACCGTGAACATCACCCAAATTGGGCAGATTAATGCACCCTCAGCATCTATTGGACAAGGGCATCAACAAATAGTGTACACAACACAACAGCCAGTAACAACGCAGACATTTGTTTTCCAAAATGATGGTGGTCCACCACAGATTTCGGTGGACAATCAACCAATAAAGCAACAGCCTGTGAATAAACCAACATCAACACCACCCCCACATCATCCTTCATCATCATCTTCACATAAAAAACATTCTTCTTCAACTAAAAATATAAGTAGCAAGCCAGCAGCAATTCAACCTATGGTGCAACAAGTTCCACAAGTTCTGACACTTCAAAGTGTCGACAACCAAATGTTGTTGCACTCGAATCCAACCTTGATGTATACAACAGCTGGTCCAGCCACAGGAACACAGGTTCGATTAAAGATTATTTTATTTATTTTGATTATAAATACATATTTAATTATTTGTAAATATTTACAGAACATTCATGCATTGGTTAATGGAACCATATTGACCACATCACGCATTCCAATGGTAATCGAGACAGAGAACAAACTTCCCATTACTCGTGTGCAACCAAAGGTAAATAAAATATATTACATCAAAATAAATAGTCTGAGTGTGGGGTATTTTCTTATAAAGTTAAAGGAAAACCAACTTGTAATCCAATAAGACAATGAATCGGTATTTGTTTACTTATTTATTTTACCATAATAGTTGTAAAGAATTAGGTATTCTGATGAAATTAGCAAGAATTTTTTTTTTTATTATTTTTCTCGTTTATTCTATAGTAAATAATTGAGGAATACAATCATCATCATTCGTTATTCTTGGAACAGTGAAAAACATAAACAGATTGATTTATTTTATTAGATTTTAAATACTATAGCACACTGCTTCGTACCATATCTTGGCGTTGTGGTCAATGTGTAGAACTTTCACGACGGAAGTCTGCGCTCAAAACACCAAAGTTTTTTTTAGAAGCACTGAGGAAGTGACAAATCATGTATTTCTTTAGTATTTTCATGCTAAATAATTACCGCCTGGCCATCTTAAGAAACTTGTGAATAACACATTTTTAGGTTCGTGCATTTACTAGTTGTCTATTCTGTAACCCTGACAACAGTAGTAAACATATATGATTTTTTTTTGCTTACGACTCTTGTCAAGGAAATATATTTAGAGCCAATAAAATACATTATATATTATTAATTTGTTTTGCTGACGACTTTTGTTAGGGTAACAGAATAGACACTTAGTAAATGTAAGAACCTCAAAATGTGCAGTTCACAACTTTCTTTAGATGGCGCTGCTCCATGGTTGTACTATAGAAATTTATATACAATGATCTCAACTTTGCATTCAGAATAAAAATGTCGGACACTTCACCCCGCCGTCGGCTGTTTCATTGTCGTATATTTCAGTGCCACCTTTTTAGAGTGTGGTGGGTATGACGTATGATGGGCATGTTGCTCCCCTCTAACCCCCTGCTTGGCCTCATTATAGGATTTGGATTGGGTGCCAAATCTCCAGGCGCATAACTCAAGAACTTACATTTCACAGAAGCAGGTGTTATCGTGTCACTAGGCGAACCATGATGTTATTTGCTTAGATTTTGTTTATGCAAGCAAGATTTAATAAAAGGATATTTCTAACCAATCTTCACACGCGGACTAAATTCAGTGTCCATATCCCTCTAATATAGAATGTTTTAGTTTTACACCGTCATAATTCTGGTCAACTTTGAATCCTAAAATTTCAATTTGTATTCAAAGTATTGGCGGGGGGGGGGGGTATTATATTATCAATAATATAATAGACTACCTCTGTCTTTTTTTTTATTGCGTAAGGGCCATTTCAACAAAATCAAAAATCAGCAATCACAATCACAACACAACAAAACTGTCCATCCAGTTATTCATTTCCGATTTTATAATGCTTACGTGTTTTATATACATATCATAAACAAACGTGATTCAAATTATATCACTAACATACTGTTATTCAACGCCAATTACATATAATAAATTGGTGTCTCAAATTAAAGGGTTAATTACAAATTACACGTTACAAGCAGCTCATAATAAAACAATATTGATATATGCATTTAAACAAAATGATTTGTTTATTACAAATTATATAACTTGTAATAAAAACAAGTTCATGGCCTAAAAGGTTAGTTGGCTTAAGCTGATTTAGCTGCAGTCATAGAAATCAACACACTTAAATTCAAGAAGAGTATTTAAAAATACTAAAGAAAATCTGGGAAAGTGCATTTATGTACCTACTACTTTTATAACCTTATTGGAACTTTTCCTATGAACAGCTCCCAAGTAGATTATTTCTTTTTGTAAGAGAACAAGGCACATTATGTTTTAAAAATTGTGTCTCTTTCTCTTGACGAAGCTTCCAAATAACTCGTTAAGCGGATACGCCAAACTTTGTTTCGTGTTTGATTATGAAACAGAATCATCGTCCAAGTTGAGTACAATAATTTGACTACAGCGGAATATTAGCTTCTCCGTTAGCAGTCTCCAGATTTTTGGCACAAACTGTATGTACCATATTCCCTTCTCATTTTGGCAAGATTTCATTTATCACCTGTAGCATTTCGTATCTGTTTACTCCTTGTAAGAATTTCCCTTAATAGACTCGAACGCCTGCTTCTTGTGCCCCTTACATTTCTTCCTCAGAAGTCGGGTTCTCACTTATTTTTTTAAATGTTAAACTCCCAAGATGCTTTCTCAGTAGCTCTGATTCTTGTCTGCAACATTGCCAGGTAGGCATCGTTCTTAGTTGCACGCATCAGCATCACCCTCCACTGGCCCTCTGTATCTGTAGTTGCTGTTGCTGACAGGCTTGCTGAGAAGTTAAGAGAAACATGGTCAACAAAAGGTGTAATATCACCTAGCATACAGTTGATATGCGATGTTTTGGAAGTGTATATTTAAATGGATGCCAATCTTTCCTAAAGATCATTGGTCATCAGAATTTGTAGACCATAAAAAATGTTAAAAAAAGAAAACCAGTGCATACAAATATTTCATTCGATTATACAATATAATAATAATAAACCGTGGTTGCACATGTTTTTTAGATCTTTTTCTGTTAGATTATGTCACCTAATGTTAGAAATTTCTTTCCTGCTAAGTCTGTAGCATTGTTGTCAGTAGATCAAGGTCTCCGTAAGTGCATCACCTCGTCGTTGAAACTTTTTCGTCACACGTTATTAAAACAACTTGAAATTATGTACATTTTAAATAGTTCAAATAAAAACAAAACATTAAGAATGCCTTTTTTTACTTATCAGACGGACAATGCGGACGTACAGAAATTATTGTTAAACTTAGCTTTACACTCTGCCCTCCAGCCCATAAGCAGTATTGCGTCAGTCATTTGCATTTATCGTTTTGTATGTCCAACAATTTAATTATGCTTTTTAAGCAAACAAAAAAAAATATCACCCTCGTCTTTTATTTGTTTTTGTGAACTTTGGAGACATGCATTTCCTTATCGTAGAAATATGCATCTTAAATTAGCTTTTGTAATCTAATCTGCACCATTTGCCGTTGCCATTTGAATGGGGGAATGTTTTGCAAAAAACAAACAATTTAGTTGCTATTTATGTATAAGTTAAATGTTAATATATAATTGATTAGAACGATGATGTTTTGTGTTTTGGGCTGTATTTGTAACTGAGCTGTATAAAATACAGCACGACAAACTCAGCTAGTATTGTCTAAGAGAGACACTGAAAACCCCGTCCAGAAGGCACTATCATACAACGTTCCCTTACACTCGCGAAAGAGAGGGAGGCCTATGAACTCCCGTAAAAACAAATGCAAAGACTCCAGCATTCTGTTGGGCTCAGAAGTGGTACAATCCATTACGATGACCTGCCAACGTTTTCTGAGTTCAAACCGACGAACCCCACAATCGAATCTGTAGTGAAGTGGTGAAGTGGTAAAGTTGTGATCCCATTCGAGATCACATCGTCGGAAAAAAGAAAGAGAGAAAGAGAGTGTTTTGACCTGTATTTCATTCAATCCACATTTGATTTTATTTTATTTTAATTAATTAAATGAGATCGCCATTTCTCATTTCCCTTGAATATAACGAAATCATTTCTTTTATGGCTTAACTTTATATTTTTATTTTTAAGGTTAAAGAAGTTAAACGTTCGGCACACAATGCTATCGAGCGTCGTTACCGCACATCGATAAACGACAAAATAAACGAACTCAAAAACATGGTTGTCGGTGATTGCGCTAAATTAAACAAATCCGCCGTCCTGCGTAAAGCCGTTGATAAGATTCGTGATCTTCAACGTAATAATTACGAATTAAAGGCTGAAGTGCAGAGACTTCAACGTGAGTTAATGCAACGAGGTGGAGCAAAGGTCAAAGATCTTCTTAACAGTAACAGTAGCCGAAGCAAGAAGAAACGTAAAATATCTATTGATGATGAAATTTTGTATGGAAAGCCGTTGCTTATGTTGGATGAAAGTCCTGCACCAATGACACCTCCCAGAAGTGATGAATCCAATCCTTCGTTGTCGCCTTCACATTCGGATATATCTTCACCATCGTCTCCATGTGAGAGTACCGACAGCAGTGTGAAGGACGAGGAAGTAATTCCTTCAGTGCGAGGAATGGGTTCACATTCCCGTTTGACGCTTTGTATGTTTATGTTTGCTATTCTGGCAATCAATCCTTTCAGAGCATTCCTCGGCAATGGATTATCGGCTGGAATTGATGATGACGATTTGAGTGGCGTGCGAAGAAATATTCTCTCTGTGGAAAATAGTTGTAATTAGAATAATTTAATTAAGTGTTTTTTTTTTTTTGTTTATAACAGTTTTGTTTTGTTTTCCAGTTGTTGGCAACTTGTTCTCCTGGCAAAGTGTAAGCACATCCATTATTATTTGGACTGTGAATCTTGCTATCATGTTTGGATGTTTGGTTAAATTGCTCTGTTATGGGGATCCTTTGTTAAGTTCTCAATCTCAAGCAGCTGAGAAGTACTGGAAGCACAAGAAACGAGCTGATGCTGAGTTTACACAGGTTTGTTATGATAACGACAAGTTTGACAGATTTATTTATACATTTTGAATTCATAAAGGGAAATGCTTCGTCGGCATATTCGGAATACCTACTTTGCTTGCAAGTTTTTGGAATCACTTTGCCGCTATCTAAATTGGAAACTTTCAGCTTGACCACATGGCAATTTATTCGGTTCTTCTTTCATCGCATTTGGATTGGTCGATGGTTGTCTCGCAAATCGGGTGGACTCTTTTGTACGGATTCAACTCGAAAAGAAGCTCTGACATCTGCTCGGGAATTATCTTTAGTAGCAAATAGATTGAATCAAATACACTTGGCGACAAATTTGAACGATTCCCACGGAGTTCTGATATCATTATTCTCTCTTAACATGGCCGAAGCTTCTGGTGGCATTCTTAATACATCGGATTTGATAAGCATTTATATGACAGCAGCATTGCGAGTAAAACGATCATATCCCCGTTGGTTGAAGTTCTTAGGACGTTACTATGTCAGCAAAGCAAAGCAAGAATCATCAAAAATGTGCGAACAAATTAAGAAGTATCAATGGGCATTTACTCCATATGGATATAGGTATTTGATTTCTCATGATTTTGACGCCAATTCGGGGGATTCGTTGTTTGCTACCTTAAGCAACAAAGCTGATCCAATTTCGTATGTCCTCAAGGTAAGATTTTCAAATTGTTGTTCGAAAACTTACGTTAATCTTTTATATTTTAAAGGAATATCGTGAACATCTTTTACTGAAAGCAATTCAATGTCTCGTTGGTGCAAGTAAATGTGGTCGCAATGATCGACCAAATAACAAACCGCAAAAACAAGTTAAAGAAGGAGATACTTCTCCAACAGTTCCAAGTCCACCAGCAGGTACAATTGTGAGCAATGTTATTAAGTACACAACATTGTTAAAGGAAACCATGTCATCGGATGATGTCGATAAGAAAATCGAGTGGTGGGCAAATGTATTGATTGTTTCGGTGCATTGGTTACTTGGCGAAGATGAACAATCAGAAATTTTATATGAAACCATAAATTGCTTGCCTGAATGTCTTCAAGTTGATGGAGAGAGTTTACCAAAAGCATTGCGTACAGCTTTCCAGGCGAGAACAATTATTTTGTAAGATTTATTTGTGCAACTTTGAAGAATTTATTTTTTAAATGCATATTTTTTTTTAGGGCAAATCCTAAATTAAAGAATGCAGAAAAACAAGCAGTGATGAAGTTGTGTGATACTGGAAGTACCTATTTGCAAGAGAGTCTGGCATGTAATAAAATTACACCAGCCAAGGGGCTTAAATTGGTAAGCATAACAATTTTGTATTTCTTATATTTGATTTTGTGTTATAAATGTCATGTCATTTTTAAAGGTGCATTGTAGTCGCATTGTCTGTTCTTATTTGTCTTGGACAGTACTTCTGCAATGCAACCTTTACGAACGGACGAAAGCATCATTACAACTTGTTTCAGAATCCAACATTTCATGTTTATTTAAAGCTAAAAAGGTTTTTAAATTTCGGGAACATAAACCAGCCATTGTTTTTATTTAGTTAGTTGTTTTGACTTGAATACCTTTAATTTGGCATCGGTGTGCTGAACTTCCTCGCCTCTTGGTAACCATAATTTTCGATTAAGTGTTGTATTTCAAAAGTAGACACATAACTATTTGAAAGTCAGAGGGAATGATAAGAGTAAAAGTAAAACCGATGTTAGCAAATTCCTTAACTTCCTCAAAAATAGGCCGCCATTGCTTATATGTCCTCTTGAATGCTGCTAAATGCGGTGTTTTCTGATATATGTTTAATTATTCTGTTATATTTAAGAACTTTACTTTTGTCAACATTGCTCTTACTGTTTCTGTCCCAAAGTTGAGTTGAAGGGTTGATCGCTGTGTACAACAATTTCATTCTTCGCAGACCAAGTACCGCATAGTCGATTATGCTCCATCTTGTATCGCATATAGTGTTGTCATGGTTATCCTAAGATGCTTTTTCTTAAATACTTTCACCTTACCAAAGGTAGTGGAATATCGGCATTGGAAGCTGCTGGAAATTTTAATAAAGATGTTCGTAGAAGATCTTTGAGTTTGATTTTAATTTTTTTTTCAGCATAGTGCCCACATTAGGTCATTCACTAGTATGGTGACTATTGTTATATAAAAATAAAAATGCACATCAAGAAACACGTCATCTGACTGTAAATGTAATTTTGTGTTTTTAGCTCTATCAACTGTTAACTTGCGACTGGATTTTAGAGACGAGAACCCAAGTATGGGAAAATGAATATGTAGGAATTGACGACGACGGCCATTATCAAGTACCTGGAAATGTCTTAGAGAAATTCCAAAAAGATCTGAATTCTTTGAGGCACATTGTTGAAGATATTCCCGTAACAAAAATATAGAAAATTAATTTTCTTTTATTAACTTCTCACATTACTTTCAGAATGGTCAATCACGTATTTATCTTTATGAAGCAGTATGTCGTTTAATGGCTGGTGCATCTCCCGGACAAACTCAACAATTACTTGACCGAAGTCTGCGATATCGTCATGCTCGAAGTTCGATAATTTGTGGTGGAAAAGATAAAAACCATCAATTCGATGGTGGTGAACGTGAACGTGCTGCAGCAATGTACGTTGCATGCAAATATCTACCGACAATTCTTCTCTCATCGCCGGGCGAAAGAGCTGGAATGTTGGCTGAAGCAGCTAAAACTTTGGAAAAGGTTGGCGACAAACGCAAGCTTAAGGACTGCTATACACTGATGAAATCACTTGGAAGTGGCACTGTGTCCAATGCACAGTAAATAACTAATATTTATAGGAGCATTTTAAGTTACAGTTTAACCACCCAGTAGTTGTTGTTGTGAATTAAATTCACAGCGACAGCAAACAACATAAGAGACTTTTTTTGTGTTAAATATCATTTATGCATCTACCAAATCTTTTCTTTTTAAAAATTAAGACTGAATTCCTAAATGCAGCCATGCAACATCAAGCGTTCTGAAACGCAACATTTTTTGTAATGATGCAAAGCGTAACGAACACAGGTCTAGCTCAAGATGTGCAATTGAAAGCAACCATTGATTGAATCAAAAACAAATTTACTTTGCTGTAGAAAATTAGTCTTGTAATGCCTAATTTAATATAATTTACTAATCATGTGCATTTTGTTGACTTTTAGGAACTCAGCCTTTTTCCTGATATCTATTGCTTTCTTAGGGATTAGTAATAATGTATTTTTTTTTATATTTCTTTTTATAAATGGGTTGATTCTTAGGTAGAGCTATGGCCAAGACAAATTTGAAATTTCTTTTGATTTATTTATATACATATTTTCATAACTCAAATTGAGTAAAACTGGTAAAGTTGATACAACTTTTTTTTTAGTAATATTCTACATAATTTTGAAATTTAGAAACATTTTTTTTTTATAAATTTATTTATAGCCAATATTAAAATGTTAATCTTTAAAACAAAACGTTTGAAACGTTAAAAATATTTATTGACTAATTATATTTTATGGTTTAGTTAATAATTTATTAAAAATGAAAATGTTTGTTTTAAACAAAACAGCAACAAACTATTATTTGTATATCGATCAAAATCATCACCTTCAAATTGTATGACAGTACCTTAAATAAAGTTAACTTTTTGTATAACAATATTTTTTATTTCTTTTGCGTTGTTTTTTATATTTTTTTGATAAATTCATGATAGAAAAAACACTCAACTTAGTGCTAAATGCGTACTTTTATATTTATATTTATGATATTCAGGAATTAGAACTTTGTTTGTACTTTGTTCTTAGTGATTAGATGCAACAAACATCCGATGGATGGATGGATGAATGTTTTTGTTGATATTTGTCTTGACTCTTTCTCAGTTCATAGATGTGTCCTTGATATGCGTGATTCATGTGGATGCAAATAAAACACTTCTCTTTTTTCACTCTCAACTGACGCGTATTATGAATTATTGTCTCTACAACTTAGAACAACCGTCATTGTGTGCGTCGATGATGGGTATTTAAGTTCTGTTTACTATTTTTCATATGTAAACCGTTCTCGACCAAGACGCATAAACCAGTAGTTTTCAAATTGTGTTTTTTTAAAACATGCTAAAAATTTAGTATGTTGACTTCAAAACGAGTCACGTGGTTAGAATATTTGTCCTAACAAGATAACACTCCCGCAAAATCCTTTTTTTTTTATTTATTTCTTTTTTGAAACCTAATATGCTTCGATATAAAAGTCTTATAGAGTATGTAAGAACCAGCTTCAGCCAAATTATGTTTTGTCGCTAGACATGTTGTACCTCTTAAAAGTTCCAGCCTTAGCAGTTACCGAAAGTAGCAATTAGGTATCTATTTAACATTTATTTCTTTGGCTAGAAAGATCAAATTCATTAGCTCTACAATTTCTTAGAATAATCAAGATAAGGAATTATCTTTTTAACGCCCTCATCGCCGTAGGAAGTACATATTTATTTATAACTAGTCACACAGTTGCAATAAGGGTATATGTTTCATTTTATATCTTCAAGTTCTTGACATTCTCATTTAAGTATTTTTTGTTTAAATAAAAACAAAAAAACAGATTATTTTTTTTTTATTTTAAAAAGTATTTTAATTAAATAATTTGTATCTTTGATTTTATATAATAAAAAAAAATGAAATGCACACTGGTACCCAACATGTGACACAAGTTAAACATTTTATATAAATTTAAGAGTCTTATATGTAGCATACAATCCCATGTACATTGTTATTAAGAATGCAACAAAGAACACAATTGCTCTTGTTGGCTGTGGAACTGGTCGGAATGCATAGACCAGAGTATGAATGATTCTGGCAGCAGCTAGGATTCTGAAAAGCCACATTGCCAAAGTTGGATTTGGATCAACGCAAACGTACATTAAACCCATTGCCAAGAAAGGCAAAATATTCTCCATATCGTTGCGGTGAGCCCTATAATATTTTTTTTTTAGTAAAATTTAAATCTGTTTTTGTTTTGAATTAACTCACCTGCGAACACGGTCAACATGTGCATCATTGGGTTGGACCAATTCCTTGCGAGTGAAAACTTCATCTTCTGGGCTAATGAAAACCTGAAATGAAAATAATAAAAATTTAAAATATTTTTGTTTTAAATAAATGTATTCTTTTTTGTTTGTGTTGATTTTGTGATTAAAATATTTAGCTTTACCTTTTTGCGTATGAATGAAGGAACAAGGGCCAGAATCTAGAACATGATAATATTGCAAACGAACGTGAAATATAATTTTTAAGGATTTTAGCTGGTTTTTGATAAAAAAAAAGTATTACCAAGAAGGTTGATGCATTGTTGGGTGATTTATTATGTTAAGATGGGCGGGTTAGTATGTTGAATAAATCAATATCAAAATAGTTACATTGCTTTTGAATAAAACAGCTGTACAGTTATATTATGATTAGTTTTTACTAGTACATTGAACATAAGCGAATCCAAATAAAGTTGATTCCTAATTCCATATATTAGTATTTATTTTACTTTTTAGCTTTATAAAAGAAGACAGACCTTTATCAAAACTATAAACTTTTTGGCTATTTGCCTAAGAACAAAGTCGAGTCACCCTAACATGAAGTAATACACAATAATGTACCGCATTAATGCATTACCTCAATTCTAAAATAGAAATAGTATGTAATTGAAATAAATGTCACAATTTTCTATATTTATACTTCTTTTATAAAGGGTAAAGTTTTCTTTATTTGTATGTAGGGTGTAATCTCTCGAACCTTAGAAACTAATGTAAGAAGTTATTTCACTAACACAAAGCTTCACTATCCCTGAGTAACATGACATTACGATGATAGCGAAGTCGAAAAAAGTGTATCTAGAAATTTTGTCTGTGTATCTATTTGCCAGTCTCAGTCAATCTGGCGTGCAGCCTAAAGGTATGATCCGGTTTTCTGTAAATTTGGTATCTGGTTGTCTGTAGGGTAAACTTCAGGGTTTTTTTTTAAATTAGTATTCTAGTTTTGAAACGGTAATCGGCTAGTAACCGTTAAAAAAGTTTTTTTTTACAACGGCTCTAACGAATTCGATAACTCAACATGGGCATTAAATTTTTTTCAGATGTTTTAAGCCGTATTTCCTTAGTTTTAAAGGTACTTGCATATAACGGTATTTCTTTAATTTCGACTTTCTCGCCAACGAACGATTCTACCTTACCCAAATTTTATTTCTAAAAGGTTCTAAAAGCCGAATGATAATACTTTACTTTTTTCAGATTTTTCTTAAATAATTTATATTTAACATAATTTTTTTAAATAATTAATTTAAAAAATTGATTTTTTAATTAATTAATTATAAAAATCGAGTTTTTATATAATTATTATAAAAAGTGTATGTAAAATCAATGTTTTGAAAACCGGTTGATGTTAATTTTGGTTTAATGTGAAAATAATTAAGTTCTCAATTTTTTTTATTTAAAAAAAATGGTTTAAAAATGGTTTTATTTCAAAAGTAGATTTGGTCATTCTGTCCGTTGTTGGTCTGTATGTGCGGTCGCGATGATCTGTTCAACTAGCTACAGGCTAAATGTTTGGTGGGCCCTCTTCAAAATTAGTGTGTAGAATTCAATTTAAAATTTCTTGAAAACGTTCTGCTTCAAGCTTTATGAACATAACTGTGCATTAGTGTCAGCCCACTAGCGTGTTATGCTTATAATTAATTTTTCGAGTTAAACATGTTAGTCCGAAAGCTAGCAACCGCTATTTTGGGACATTATATTCGCGCGCTTTAATTTTTGTCCAGTTAGTGATTGAATGTCACTCGACAATAAATGACAATTATGGCTACCGGAAATGACCGGAAATCAAAGATACAGCTCTCTCAAATGCAAAAAAAAAATTACCCAACTAAATGGTAAATAATTTTGGCACGAACATTTTTTTCACTTGAATGTAGTTTGAAACCTTTAAATTAATAATGTTTAACTGCCATAACATTATCATGTCAATGTTTGCGAGAGCATAGGTATCAAAAATTCAGATACATTTTTTTTAAGTGTTTTTATATTGTTCTTAGAGTTGCTCTGGCAACCCTTTTCCGGCATGGATAATGTTATGGCAGTTATACATTATTATTTTAAACGTTTTCAAACTAAATTTTAGTAAAAAATATTATTTAATATTGTTGGGTCATTTTTTCTGCACTTTGTAGAATCTTTGGTTTCCGGCCATTTCCGGTAGCTGTAAATGTCATTTATTGACGGGTGACATTCAAGCAATAACTGGACAAAAATTCAGCCGCGCGAAAATAATGTCACAAAATCGGTCGCTAGCTCTCCTTCTATGTTGCAAAACACAAAATAATGTGTGTTTTGTGTTCGTGAGGAATACAAAATAATAACGCATGTCGGGTCAGTAAGTTGACAATAAAATTATTTATACAATTGTGTTAACCTTGGTTTAAAAAAAAATCATTTTCCCTAATAATAAATGAAATCGTGGAATTTTTTTTTCGCCTTCATTTGTCTTTATTGGTTTATTACAAAAAAATATAAATGTTGCTAAAAAAAAATTTGTGGTTCTATTTAGAGATGTGCAGAAAAATGCGACAGAAAGAAAAAAAATCTTCTGAAAGCTTATGAACAAAATTATTAGTCTTTTACTTTTCAAAAAAAAACTTTTTCTTCATAGGTACCTACCTACCTACTAGACAAAAACAAAGTTGGATGATCATCTTTTTATCATTTGCCTTTGATTTCTTCGTTACACTACGTTATTATTATTTCCATTTGTTTTGGTTATTGTTTATAGTATATATCGGTATGCTGCGATTTTCTAGTGATATTAATTTTACAGAAAAAGAACCAGACTTTCTATCAAAGATATCGTTTCTTATTGTTGATATCTTGGTTCGCAGTCTATCGTTCCACTTCCGTTATAAAAGATTTCACAAATAAATACATACATATCTCCCCCATAATTCTCAATTTTATTTAGAAAGTAAAATAACTACACATACCACCACTTACTTACAACAATGCCCTTCCTTTCTTCATTCCTTATCCTTACCAGACGCCACCATCACTATAATAGTATCGGATGATAATTTAAGTAGGAACTATCTGGTATTCCGACGGGCATACATTTTAAGTGTGACGCTGTTGTAAACAAATATTACAATATTTTACAAAATTTCATCAGGTCGAACTCATTTGGTCCATCAAGAAGTGTTTGAATGAATCAACACGATAACCTATGTAAAAGAAAACTGTTTTTTGGGCAGGAATTTTAGCGATTTCGGACAAGCCGAACATCAGACTCCTTTATTGGTACCTACTCTTTTGTAATTTCATATTTTTTTTCGAAAAACACTTTTTATTTAATTTTTCTAATGATGGATTGATGGTCATGTTCATACCGTAAAGGCACTATCTTCAAGGGTTACTTCCATTGAGAAATTCTACCATTCGGAATTAACGTTAAGCTCCATTTAAATTGTGTTTATGAATTATTTACTGAGAAGACATATGATTTTTATTAGTGACGCACATTTTGTTATTGCTTCATTCTGGTTCTATAGTATTTTTCCCATTCGATTAATGTGTATAATATGTATGCCAAAAATTTGTTGAACGGATAAGGAAAAGAATTTTATTTATTTTTATAAAACAGCAAAAAGCTACCGTAGGTATTTTTGTATCTTCAAACAAGAATTTTGTTTATCGTCATGAAACACGCATTTAATTCAGAAGCTACAATATAATATGTTTAATACGGCAATTCAATTAAAGTCCAAGAACTTTTTTAATAGTGGTGATGTCATTATTTTAGAAAATATATATAATTTAAAAACATACGTTCTGTATATTATTTATTTATAATCATCTGTTATGGTTTACAGAATAAATATAAAAAACACATTTGCAATCATAGCAGATGTACCTATAATTATATTTATTCCCATTTTCTAGGTCTAGGTCACAAACTGAATATGAACTTTTGAGAACAAATAATTTAACAACTAATATTTATTCACATATGTAAGTATGTAGGTACTTCCCTACTAAATTCTAGTTTAAAGTGTTGCAATTTTGAATTCCTAATTAGCCGTTTGAATGGTGCGAGGCTAACAGGAAGTGATTAAATTTTATTTCAATATACATAGCTACCCATTCAAGTTTTCATGACAACACTGTTTCTTATAAAATTTCAATTTTTTCACTTTTAAGCAAACATTAAAAGTTATTTGCATGAGATGATTCACTTTCACTTTCGTTTGTTAAATTATAAAATTACTCTACTTTCACATGACATGAAAACATTATCCAAACACCTTCATTTTGTTTTATGTTGAAACTTCCCTTCCATAATAATAATAATAATAATAACCATCACCTGTAGATTTCACTCATAGGTATAAAAACATATCACTTCTTCTCACCTTGAATCTGAATCTTTGTAAAGCTGTTAACAAGCTCATTAGAAGCATTTTTATCACCAAAATACTGCCCCAATAAATGTAAGAACCAAAAACTGGGTTATTTAATGTAAGTAACATTTCCATTGAGTTAGTTGAATTCATTTTTGTTCTTTTAAACTTTTCTTTTTTAGGTAATTTATAATTTATAGTACAGTCTCGGATTTAAATATCAAATTTTCTTTAAATTTCTAGAAAATACACGTTGTTGCGCATCAGATACACTTTGACGAATGCGGGCGCGTCTGCAAAATATTTCAGTTTCAGACAAACAATGCGAGAGATTCAAAATCCAAGCGATTTTCTTAAGAGTTCAAGAATGCCAATCCACTATACTAGACGACCGGTTTAGTTAGTCGTTGTTGTTTTTTGTTAGTTGTTTAACTTTGCCGCTTGGACTTTATTATTGCACATATTCAAATACAAGACTATAGAGTGTAGTATAGATGTAGAAGAGGGTTGGAATACGAAATCTTAGTTTATGCAGTGTATAGGGACAGGGAGTAGGGATATAATTTGTGTTTTAGCATTGTGTGGCTTCACGCTTTAATAATTTACGGTGAGAGCGAAAACATATGGGGAGCATTTATTCATTTAAGATGGTTGGTTTGATGAATGCGGTGAAGTAATACACAGAGGAGTTATTTGTTCTGCGAAATAATTGCAAAGTCATAGCAGGAGCGGAACTTTCATCGTACCTATCCAGTGAACATTAGAGCTGTAAAAGAATGCAGTTTTTTGGCACTGCATGACTTGAAGTCCCAGTCTTTTAACTTATTTTTTGGAATGCAATCCCATTTTTTAAACCAGTACTACTACTTACAAAATAAAATCCCAGTTAATTTTGAAGTCTTTACTTAAATAATCGTTTAGAGCAGTCAAAAGACTTAAAGTAAAAAGAATTTAGCATTTTTAACTGCTTGGATCCATGAAGTCCCTAAAAAGTCTTTTACATTCTTTTGACTGTTTAAAGTCTTTTTACTGCTTAAAGTCTTTTTACTGCTTGAAGTCAATTAGTATAGAAAATTGACTTCAAACAGTGAAAAGACTTCGAGCAGTCCAAAAATGTAAAAGACTTTCAAGCAGTTAAATGTACTGCATTTTTTTTACTTTAATTTGATTGCTCTAAACGACTATTTTATGCGCGAATCAGACTAAAACCAGCACCAGCACCGTCAAAAGTAATCAGCATGATAGTCAGCAAATTTGTATCAAACACGTTGCCATTTGTCACCGCGCCAGCACCAGCACCATTTGACATTTCGTATACTTAATTCTGCTCTCTTTTGCAGTTGGGTGCAACTGAATATCGTAGAAGGAAAGTTGTCAGCAGTGCATCAGCAACAGCAAATTTAGGACTTTAGCTTAACGACGATGTTGGCGTTGCTGATGCTGTTCTAATATGTGTTGATAAATTGAAATACATTGGTTCTAAAACATTGGCGCCCGCTGTCGCTGGCTTAATCTGTTTTTCGCTTTGGTACTTTTTTTGTAAGTCGAAGTGCTCAGATGAAGTCAAAGTACTCAAAAATAAGTCTTTTAATTCAATTGACTGCAATACCGGAATGATTACATTCTTTTACAGCTCTGGTGAACAGTAGTAGGTATCCCACTTCGGGTTTTACTTACCTAGATATAATCAACACTGATTCGACCAGAGTCGTTGGACCAAAGTCATAAATTAGCTGTTGCTGGTCGACTGGTCCGCTACTTTCTCACAACAATATTCAGTGGCATCATTGTATATACATTTCTATAGTATTTTCATGCTGAATAATCACCGCCTGGCCATCTTAAGAAACTTGTGAAAAACACATTTTTAGGTTCGTGCATTTACTAGTTGTCTATTCTGTAACCCTGACAACAGTCGTAAACATATATGATTTTTGTTTTGTTTACTACTTTTGTCAAAGGAATATGGATTTTAGAACCAATAAAATACATTATATATTATTAATTTGTTTGGTAGACGACTATTGTTAGGGTAACAGAATAGACACTTAGTAAATGTAAGAACCTCCAAATGTGCAGTTCACAACTTTCTTCAGATGGCGCTGCTCCATGGTTGTACTATAGAAATTTATATACAATGGTGGCATTAAACTGCAAAAAAAGTACACACAGAATTGAAAAGAAATGTCAAACATTCAAATACCGCAACACTAGTCGGGTTTTTTCCATTTTTTGCATATATAGTTGTCATAAAAACGACATTGGGGACTAGCCCATTATTACATATATTATAATACAATGACAGTTAATATGAAACCTGCGCAAGGCGCTGCACTACCCGATTCGGCCCCGAGGTGGGAGTTCATTGAACAGTGCAAAAAAAGTGATACAAAATCGACCTATGAGGGCGAGTCGCATGAGATCCATTTAGCCTATTTAAAACCACATACGTACTATAAAAAGAATGTTAATAAATAATGCCTTAAAGGGGAAACGGCTTTTAGTTGAGTTTTAAATTAATAAAACGAATGCATAGATTGTGGTTTAAATATAACAAATGTGGGTATTTTAATTAATAATAAGAGTAAGTGCGGTTATATGAAGGAATGTTATACATTCGTATGTATATGTAGGTACATTTTAAATTTTAAAAGTTCATTGGAATGATTGCATTATAATCAAAATATATTATGATCATGATGGGTTCGATTTCCTACGAGGTACCTATACCTAATACATATTTACATATTTACACATATGTATACATAGGTATCTTTAGAGGTACCAATAGATAATCTTTTGTAATTAAAGACAACTGTTGCGCATCTGAGCACTTCGACGTAAGGTATGTATAAGTTTCTTAAACTATTAAACCGCGAAATTCGTCGCACTTTCTAACTGGCATTACCTTTAATATTTACGTAATTACCATATGACAAATGGTTCGCATGACAACAGGATTGATATACATACATACATAAATTGATGGTAACTGAGATGAAAATGCTTTGGATTCGAATATGGCTGAGTGACAAAAATACTCAAATTGAAAATTAGAAGTAAAATTCAAGTAACTATGGGCTGCATCAACTACAAGCGAGGCAGTGGTATGTACCTATTTTTTTTTTATTAATTATTTACTATTAAAATATTTTGGTGGAAATTGTTATCAAACTACTATTATTTTACAAAACAAATCCACCCTTATGGCATGATTTACTTACAGATGAATATATTATAGTTTTCATTTACACACATTTAACACTAAAAGATGATGGCGTTTTTGGCTGTTTTTAGCTGGAACAACTTTTTTTGTCTGTTTGTATGAACATTTCAACTGACTGGCGGTCCATATCTAGTACGTAAATGGGAGAGATATAAGAAACCCGGTCCAAATGGTTTTATCTTAAGGCACGTTTCTTTAAAATTAAGGCAGGTTAGGCAGGTCTTGAAACACCTTCGCATTCCGTTGGACGGGAGGCTTCGTTTTCTGAGGTTGACGCTGGGGAAACACACAAGTAGTTCTGTAGGTGAAACGGGAAGATATTACACTAACGATATCATAACATCTTCAGAAAAAAGGAGACTAAGAAAAAGAAGAAGAATTAAAATTAATGTCAGAAAAATCGGATATCACTCTTGTTTTAGAGAGCCATTTAAACGGTTAAAGTTGATGTAACACCCTTTAATTTTGTTCCCAGCCAACACAGAAAAAAATGATGTTAGTCTCAGAGTGTAGGCCTCTTCAAGACCTATCCATTAAAAACTATTTCAGTCCAATCGGATGTCCCCCATTTTAAGAGATCATCAGAGTGTTAATAGCAGCCCATCAATTTTTTTTTTTCATTTTTACTATAGGTAATTGTTCAAATGACTAATATCAACATCGGCGATACCATTTTTCGTCGATTGGGTTTTAAAGGCGGTTAATCGTTGTACATCAATTTTTCTTATTTTGACCAAATTCATTTATTTATTTATTTATTATTTATTGAATCATTTAAAAAAAAAAACTATACAAATAAACGACCGAAAAAAACCACACATAAAAAATCAATAGCTAGTTTCGAAATGAAATGAAAAAGACATTATTGGCCTTGATATTCTTAATTTAATTCGCAAATAATCGATCGACCGGCTTAACCAAAATAAAAAAAAAATGTAAACACTTCACCCAGAGCAGACTTTGCCTTCAATCTTAAATAATATTATTTTTCTTTCGATGTTTGGTATAAAAATAAACGAACAGGCAACTATCATAAGTAGATTTGGACACGCGTGTTTGATTTCATTAGCACTTTTTTTTTGTATTATGTAACTAAAGAAATATTTATTATCATGCTTTATTCACATGAATACAAACGATATCTTATGGTCTTCCAGAAGAATTTCTAATAATGTACCGCTAAGCAATAACATCAAAATACTGGTTAGTTTTAAATTTAAACAAAAACCTGATTTTAATTCATATATAGATACATATGTAGATAATTAAAATGTAAACAAACAAAACGTTTATCAACGATTGATTAAAACACTTTTGCTGTTGAGATAATTATTAATCTAAAATATTGACCTTTGAAGTTCTGGACTTGTTTGTACGTTTGTCATGCTTCCTTTTTTTATTTTGTTTTAAAAATTACCTACTCATGTCTGTAGTAGTTCGTAGATTTGGTCAAGATATCGATCCAAGACATTTTTCTGCGTGATGTAAATTATTCAAATCAAAAACACGCACCTTTATTTTTATAGTTTTGATACCCTACCTAATAGTGATTAAATAAGTTTTAGACTTTGAATTCGAACTAATAGAAAAGCTATCGTTGAAACGTTATCGTCTGGCAAAAAATGACCTTCGGAATGAGTGCCATAACTTCGCATCAAAATTGAATAGCACTATAAAATGACCAAGTACCTAGTTAGTGCTGATATAAATTGGTATATGTCCTTTTTTGGGTTCTCTACCATTTTTTTTCTTCGTTGACCCCAACTCGTCAGAAGGCGTTTTTTTTTTTAAACCTCAACTCGGATTAGCAAATTCTGTTTTTTTAGATCTAAGGAGTGAGGTGTCGTTTTTAACTCTCCTCGAAGTAGATTAAGGTTTTTGCTGTGGCAAGTCCATCTAAGTGACATATGAGATGCCAAGTATATGTATATACGTTTATAATCGTGCGCTAGATTGAATACTTTATATTTCTTTTGCAATGTAAAGTAGACTCCAAAAACATCAAACTTTAGTTTAGAAATTATTTCACTCAATTATTATGGGCTTGTTTCACGATACATATTCACTAATAATAACTAATAAGTCATTAAATATAGGTATATGTAATTTTTTTTAAATAAAAACACAACAACGTTTCAAATGAAAGTGTTCACATAAATAAGAGTGTTCACAAAATTTAGAATAAGATTCCAAAAAACATCTTCAGATGTAGATGTCGTTTGACGAATTAATTTTATGCCAATCCCAACATTTAAAAGTAATTTAAGTCAATGAGCCAGCGTACTTCCTCGCCCAACTCTAAATTAAATTTGAAATGAAATCTTATATCTTAGCCATTCAGAATATCGCCACCATACGCAAAACCTAATCTTCCACGATAGAATGTATGGAATCTACCCATTTAGTAGGTATATAGGTGGGTAC
The DNA here is from genome assembly GCA_951217065.1 of Baccha elongata. Lineage (NCBI taxonomy): Eukaryota > Metazoa > Arthropoda > Insecta > Diptera > Syrphidae > Baccha > Baccha elongata. Next base: position 7,109,574 of record OX578272.1, read on the forward strand.
TCTGTAAACAAAAATATTTTAATTGGCTGAGACACAAATAGGTAGTATAGTAGTTTAAATAGAAAAGCTTTTGTCCACACAACCTCTGCTGCACCTGTACACATTGTACTGCAACTAAAAATGCAAGTCCAATGATTAGATACGAGTGAAAAGAAACAGGTATATTAATGAGCTGATGATGACCAAGAAATACTTTGTTCAGCTATATATCACAAAGTTCAATCGTTAAAAGTTAGTATTTAATACATTAGACTTTGCACTTGATTTTTATTTAATGCGTCACTTTAGTGCTTCATCGAATGAAAATTTGTGTAATTATATTCAAGAGGCCGAGGTGTGAGCATTATTTTTTATTTATTTGTATGTTTGAAGGACTTTGGACTCAGTCTGGGATAGACCATTTTATTTCTTAGAAAAAGAAAGTGAATAGGTATGTACCTATATCACTGTTTCAATATAATTGAGTCATTTAACCATAAATTACGCAATTCTAAAAAAAAAATCAAAAATAGTTACTTAGCGGGTTTGTTTTGTGGAGATGATAATGATTATAATAATTAATTTTGAAACCAAAAATTATGAACCGTCTTAAAGTGAGAATATTTAGGTAATTAATTATGAAATGCTTGTGAAATATTCGATGGTGTATAATGTTGACTAATTAATAGTAAGTTTAGCAATTGCAGGCAAAATTCATTGACATAATCAAAAATAAACTAGGTAGTTGGTATCTTTCTATGATTTATGTACTTACTGTTGTTAAGTTGCGTATAGTTTGCGTTCCATAATTCAATTACATTGAGAAATGAAACGAACACTACTCTTTGAATAGGAATTGTAGATATTTCACGGCCGTCAAAACCGATATTCAGACTACGTTTTTGTGACGTGTAAACCTACATGCTGTTGTTGCTTCATTCTGGTTTTATAAGGATAAATAATGGAATTCTAACTTCAAGGGAAATAATGTTACATGAGAAACAACTTCATCTTTGGTATAGGAACTAGTTTCACTTTTTGGATGTGAATTTTTTTCAGACATATACCTACTTATCTTAGCTGAGAAATACTGTTTTGTGTTAAATAAGGAAAATAATAACACTTTAATTTGATGAATACATTTAAATTATAGGTAGATGAAAATTAAATTTACACAAATTTTAACTATGTAAATTTATTTCCCGTGAAATAATTTGCCTGCACCCTTAATTATCGTGTAAAGGTATTCTTTTCTTTTGACGATGTTATATATTATAAGGCTCCGCTTTTGGGGTCCACCAAGTTGAACCAGAAAAAAGTCGACAATCCTCCCGATTCTGGATTGCTTAATCTCTGAAGCCAACTGTATTAATTTATTCCATAGGGTTGCTTTTCGTATATCGTATATAACGACAAAAATAAAAAGCACGACTGAGACACACAAACTAGTTCTTGTGGCAAGTTACTTAGGAGCATTAAAGAGTCGAAATTATTTAAAATAATTTCTCAAATTCTTTAAATTAATTTAAAAATAATTCAAAAAATAAATAAAAAAAAAAAAAATAACTTTGGAAATTGAGTTCTAACAACCCAGAGTTTTGCGAGAAAATTTTGGTATGCTATTAATTCTGATATATTCAAATACATATATTCCAGATTTTTTTTTCACCAAAATATAGTAGGTAAACTATATTAAATTTTTTTAAGAAATATTTTGAAAACGCCAATTTTAGGAAATTAATGATTTTCGTGCAAAAACAAATTTTAGAAAAATTCATTGACTGGTTTTCAAAATACTAAATTTTCAAATTTTTTTTTTTTGTTTTATTGTTTCACAATAACTATCTAAGTAATTTGCAATTTAGCTATTCAGAACTTTTTTTTTTACAGGAAACAACAAAACTGTATACAACAAACAATGAATTTAACTGCTGAGTATTTTACTCGAAACTTACTCAGGGACTGTAAAACAAGCCCTAAACCTTTCTAGAGATAAAATTTAGTTAAGATCCGCTGAGTCGTTAATGTTTGATTGTTATCTATCTCAAAAATGGTATTTTTGCACGCGCGAGCACAAGACTTCCCTTATAGTCACATATAGAGGTACCTATAGTATAATTGCAAGTAAAAAGTAAGTAGGTATCTTAAAAAAATGCAAAAAATAATTGGTTTTTAATGAGAAAATGCTCCCAAACAATTGATTTTTACTTGCTCAATAAGGGCAACAAACAAAGGTCTCTATAAAAATCCAGCTCTGTCGGAATTTAAAAAATAAAAACAAAATATCGAAATTTTACTTTTTCTTATCTAACTCTCCTGGGCTCTTTAATTTATTAAAAACTTAAAAATAAACAACAGTACCTATTAAGGTTTTGCTGATAAAACTATTTTCTCAATACATATCAGTACCCTCAAAGCGCGCAAGGGCTTGCAACTCTATCTTAATAAATTTTACTTATGTCAACAATCCACAATTATTAACCTTTGCTTCGCATAGTAATTTCTCATTTAAATCAATCTTAAATTCCATCGAAAATACCAATCTTTCGAGAAGTATAAAAGTTCAATTATATTAAAATAGCAAAAGCGATAACGTTTTTCATATTGATGTATTGCATCACGTACACACATTTCTTCATATTTCCGGCCCTAATCGCATTTTTCTCCAGCCATGCAAATCCCTGCACTGCACAAAGTTCATTTTGGAATTGTGTAGGTACGCACCCTTTATAGGGCTTTGAATCTGAGATTTAAGCTTCTCACATAATAATAGTTGTAAAACAAACTGCAAATTACCAGCTTTATAATAAGTACTCAGCTTATTTCTTTGGACATTGATTTCTGTTTTATAATAGTGTAGCTCCGAGTAGGGGTTTGTTTTCAGTCACCAAAAATTATTTCTACTTTATCACTAGATGGGGGCAAGGGCCAATAATTCCGTTCCCTACTTCTCTATAATATTTATAAGTCGTCTCGTCAGCCATAACTCATAAAGCTATTAAAACTTTTTTTTATTTCTGCTAGATTTGAACCGATTAGCTATAAATGTGTGATTGTGGTGGGTGACTAGGAATACTGATGGATGAGGTGATCGTCAATTTGCCCCAATTGAATTCACATCAAACAAAACAACAACAAAATTGCTCTCAACTTAACGAAATTTTTATATTTTATAAGAGTATAATAAAGAGTTCAGGTTCAGACTTCAGAGTATACAAAAACAAATACAATATAGAAGAGGAACTCTTATCTCAAGAGTCAAGAGAAATACTTTCGATAAGATTCTTCATATTTGACGGTCATATTGAACTTTTTATAATAAAACTCTTGAACGAACACTCAATTGAATCAGATTCAAAGTGATATTCAAAAGGTTTAGTGCGTGTCTTAAAGTTTTTTTAAAAAAAACTGTCTACCTTTTAATAAAAAAAAATTAAAAAAGAATTAAAGTGAACATAAAAATATCTAACGTGTCATAAGCTATACATAACATAAAACAAATTAAAAAAAAAAAACAATAATAAAAATGGCTTCAAGTTCGAATAACCTTAAAACTTCCGTTGCCTCAAACGATAATGCCCTCGAAAAGGATACACAAAGTCTCCTGCCACATTTGGAATCACTCGAACGTATGATGAACTTGCCTATGGTTGGAGCTGCATGGCAACAAAGTCAAGACGTTTATGGAAAAGTCAAAGGTATGTATGTTAAAAAAAAAATCCAAAATTAAAGAATTCAAGACGTGATCAAAACAGTTTTTTTCATTTTTTTTTCTTTTGAAATCAATTGAAAGAATTGAACATTATAAAAATTGTTTCCATACATGGGAAATTAATTGAGTCAATTAAGTGCAATTATGGTGCAAAAATAAAGAAGAAGAGTTAACGGTGTGAAATGAATGTGGAAGGTTTTTTTGATTTGAATTCAATAAATTGGAGGTTAAATTAATTTCAACTGTAAATTTGAAATACATATATTAAGCAAAAACAATGATGTAAAACTGTTAATGTTTCATGCAGTTACGTTGTTGCAACAACAGTTTATAATCCAACATGTGGTTAACTCACCAGCCAAGTATTAAAATTTTCTTATAAGCATATTTAACTGAAATTTCATTTACGTTTTTAGTGAATAACGGGTGATTTTTACAAATGAAATCATTTGTAAAATGTAGGTTTTCTTCTGAAAACTTGAAACTTTATTTCGAATAGATAAAACTACTACACGAACAGAAAGGAAGAGTACTTAAGACCTTATGTGCTAATTTTGTCGGCTTTCTTACTTCTCAGCAACTTTGCTTTAGTTCCAAAAATCTACATGCTAATTTTATTTATTTGTCATAGTGCAACTAATTTATTAATTTCTACGCGTAAGTCCATGAAAATTATTTTTGTACCATTTTGTGTGAGGAAATAACGGTTACGGTTAGGTCAGACGAATTCTAAGAACTCAACTAACACATAATGCATCTAAACACACTCATTTTAAAGCTCGATGAGACACGTCATTTTGCAGCCCATTTCACATCATCAGATTAACATTTTTGTCATTTAACAATAACGATGTAGATTTTCCGCAGATATTTTCATAATCACACCTATTGTGAGTTTCACGCGGAAAACCTTTCACGTGTAACATTTTTGCTCCCCCCGAATTTTAAAAGTTATTGGGAGTTTCACGGGAATGAAATTCCACTTCGAATCAGAACTGACAGTTCGAAAAAAGGTGTGTTCAGAAAACTGAGTTCTTAGTAAATTTCCCATTCTTTGTAATGGAAACAGGTACACAAAATCTACACCCTTTTTTAATATTTAGTAAAAAATGCAAAAAAATCAATGTAGCGACTCAATTTAGCATTTATTATTGTATTATTGTAACCACTGAAGGCGACACTGCGACGCCACACTTAAAATTCATTTTTCATTGATATGTCTAAAAAAAAAAACATAACAGAACATGCTATTACTAAAAATTTCCCTCTCCGCATTGACCAAGTGTGTATTCGTGTTTATAAAATGAACAACACTTCATGTGTTTCTGTTTAGTGTCAAAGTTTTATAAATAGAGTCAAACAAATTGTTTTAATTCTTTGTTTGAACTTTAATAATTCTTTAATAAGTAAAATAAAAATCTTATAAATATTAACCATTGCAACACATATGTATTTTGGAAGAGGAAGAAGTTTTTATTTGTGTTTTGTTTCTTTTTCATACATTTTGTATGCTGCCGCTTTCTATTTTACGTAGCGCTTTTATCCGACCCGCCCACTGTGTACCTACATACATTATGCATAATTTTGTCTTGATTTGTACGTGCTGCTTTGTTCCTGAAATATTTAGATAAACTCTATTTTCCTTTTGTTGGTAAAAAACAAATAAAATCTTACAATTCCCGCCAAGTTCTATCTCGTTCACCTCCAAAAAATAAATGGAAATAATCACACCTATTGTGAGCTTCACGCGGAAAACCTTTCACGTGTAACATTTTTGCTCCCCCGGAATTTTAAAAGTTATTGGGAGTTTCACGGGAATGAAATTCCACTTCGAATCAGAACTGACAGTTCGAAAAAAAAGGTGTGTTCAGAAAACTGAGTTCTTAGTAAATTTTCCATTTTCTGTAATGGAAACAGGTACACAAAATCTACACATTTTTTTAATATTTAGTAAAAAATGCAAAAAAATCAAAGTAGCGACACAATTTAGCATTTATTATTGTAACCACTGAAGGGGACACTGCGACGACACACTTACAATTCATTTTTTATTGATATGTATAAAAAAACATAACAGAACATGCTATTACAAAAAATTTTCCTCTCCGCATTGACCAAGTGTGTATTCGGGTTTATAAAATGAACAACGCTTCATGTGTTTCTGTTTAGTGTCAAAGTTTTATAAATAGAGTCAAACAAATTGTTTTAATTCTTTGTTTGAACTTTAATAATTGTTTAATAAGTAAAATAAAAATCTTATAAACATTAACCATTGCCACACATATTTTGGAAGAGGAAGAAGTTTTTATTTGTGTTTTGTTTCTTTTTTATACATTTTGTATGCTGCCGCTTTTTATTTTACGTAGCGCTTTTATCCGTCCCGCCCACTGTGTACCTACATACATTATGCATAATTTTGTTTTGATTTGAATGTGCTGCTTTGTTCCTGAAACATTTAGATAAACACTATTTTACTTTTGTTGGTAAAAAACAAATAAAATCTTACAATTCCCGCCTAGTTCTATCTCGTTCACCTCCAAAAAATAAATGGAAATATTAGCTGTCAATGACAAGAAATTCCACACGGAATAAGTACTTGCAATAAGGGAGTTTTTTTTCGAACATGCACAATTTTTCGCACGAAACTCACAATAAGGGCACAGTGAAATGGGATTTTTTCCGTGTGGAATTTTGCTCCCGTGGAACTCACAATAGGTGTGAATAAAGTCTATAATTTTCATTGTAATGGCAGCATGAGAATTATAGAAAAACAAATAAATTATAAGGCTTGAAACTTGAATACGCTATGACTATACCTACAATCATGTTTACAGATTTCTAATAGAAATAGAATGATGCAAATATAAATGAACTTTAGTCACTGAATCTGATGAAAGTGCATTTTATTAACTGAAAGATAAGATTAAGAACATAAAAAAAAATATTCGACCTTGAGTGTTTCCCAAGCGATTGTTTTTTTTTTTTTATATTTTCAATTAATCTTGGTATCCGACGGATTTTACATTCTCTTCTGTGAGCTTCCCTTTTTGTTTGAAAATTTATTACTTATGTAATGTAGGTAGGTACCTACATATGTATGTAGTTCAAATATCATTGGATTTTTAGAAAACTTAATTTTGGGTTCAATAGTGTTCAAGCTCATTCACAAGAATCTACACAAAAGTCCTACAGATACTTTTCAAATAAATAGGTACATATGTAACTACATACCTACATATTTTGTTTCAAGAGTTATAAATTTTAATTTTTTAAGGCAAAAACAATGTGTAGAATTTCAATTCGTTCAAAAATAAATATTTCAAAACTAGCTCCTGTTAACAAAATTAACAAAAAATAATAAACAAATTAATGAATAAAAACAAGTACAAAACACCTGTTGTTAGCTTAAAAAAACATGTTTAAGAATTAACAAAACAAAACAAATTATCATAAAACAAAATGCAAACGTCAACAACAAGATTCATTCACCCGATTGTGACATGCAAATGCACACGTATCCATTTATCCATTAAATTAAAAAAACAAAACACATTTTATTTATTTTGTTTCTGGTAAAAAGCATTTATTTTTTTAACATCCAAAAAATAGCAGCGATCATCATTTAATGCGCGATCCATAAATTTATTTTTGAAACTTTGCCCTCTTGACGTTTTTTAATTTGTTTATCTACTGCGTTCATACATAATATAAATTAGGACACTTAACAAAAAAAAATTTCATATAGGTATGTAGGTAGGTACCTATAAATTTAATATTTGATGTTGATAGCATTTATGTTGTTTTTTTTTTCGTAAATTATAATCCAACATTATCGTATGCGCAATAAGTTGTATTTTTTATATTTTATGAACTTTGATCGTAGAAAAATTGTTTGTTTGAATTTTACCTAATTGAATAATTGTGTTTTGTTGCGAAGCTAAATCGAAACTATAGCGGGCTGATAAAAAAATGTTTTGTCATTCCAGTATCGGATTATTGATAATAACAATTAGTCAATTGCTTATAGGCCCCGCGGGGCCTCAGGTATCGATAATAATCTTATTTTAAAACTATATATTGATGAACTCAGTCATTCAATTTTTTTTTTGTTAAAATTCCTTATTTAAAAGCTTTTATTTGTTGTGTATTGTTTAGGTATGGTTTAATATTCCATTAGTCGTTTTGTATTAAGATTTAGAATCCAGATATTTTTATAATTTGAAAAAAAAAAAAACAATTCCGACCCTGTTTGTAGTTTGCCTGTACTATTACTATTTGAGAAATGATGTTATGCACATGATAACATCACTTAATAATATTCATTTAATAATAGATGGAGATGAAAAAAATATAATAGACGCGTTATAAGTTATTTTATGACTCAAGTTTTTCTAAATTGATTCTATGTGATCAATTTATGAGGAAAGGTATTAAAAAAATATCATTTTCTTTGAATTCGAGCATTGAATGTACGAATTGGTTGCAGTCAGTCATGACATTTTTCAAGCGAACATAGGAAAAGTTTTAATACGGTTACATAGTCAAATTTGGTATTTTTAGTTCCACAGACACAGCGCCACAGATCTTTCAATACGAATGACAGCTACCCCCTGCCAGCTTTGTTATAAAACAAACAAAACAAATTGTAATAATATTAGCTGTGATCGTTTACTTTTTAAAGATTCCGAATTCTGCAAAAAATCTAAGCAAACTAATGTCATTTCTGTGCAATGAACGTCGAAATGACATTATCATTTTTGTAGATTTTGGCAGAATTCGGCAGCATTTTATTAGCTATTCTGACTTATGACATATGTCACCCTCATTTTCTGTCAAATAATAGTATTATTCCAAAAATTTCTAAAACTACATATTTCTGCCTAATTTTGGTCAACTTATTCCCATTTCATTGCAACTACCGTCAAATTGACTTCAAATTGGGCAAAAATGTGTAGTTATGGCAAATTCTCGAACAGGGCTATAATATTTCATAAATCTACGACCGGGCGCCAATTGTAAAGAATGCTACGAATTATTAGGAGGAACTCTCCATCAATAAATATAATTGTTGAGTTTGATGTTTGAGAGTTACCGTTATTATGAATACAACAATCAACCTTTTTATTATTGTTCTTTAAAATAAAATTTTCATTTTTTTCTATTTTTAGGAAACAACCGTCTCTTCAACTGGGCTTTAAGCACTGCCGAGGATTGTGTCACACGTGCCGTTACTATTACCTCACCAATTGTCTCAAAATTCGATCGTCCAATTCAGTATGTTGATCAGACTTTGGTTAAGGGAATTGACAAATTGGAAGTTAAAGCACCAATCATCAAGGATACACCCTCAGAAATCTATAACCAAGCCAAGACTAAAGTTATCGATGCAGTTCATCCACATATAGAAAAAGTTGTCAAACTAAAGTCAGCTGGTCAACAAAAGGCATCTTCATTAAAAGACTTGGCATGGCAAAAAGCTAATGAAGTTTTGGCTACACAATATGGATCGCTGGCAGTTAATGGTGTTGACAGTACAACTGCACTTGCTGAAAGATTATTAGAATACTATTTCCCCAACAAAGAGAATGATGTTGAAGAAGAAAATGGTGAGTTTAAATAAAATATATTTTATTTTAAATTTTGATGAGGTTGAGATGGAAGTCCAGAGTTCTGCGAATAGATTTATAATTTTTGTCGCATAATATAAAGTTATCTTTGCTTTCTATTATCGTCAAAAAATTAATGGGAATCTCAAAATGCAACTAAAACTATTTAACTCTTATCGAAAATTTTTAATTTGTTTTAATAAAATAAATAATCCGATAAGTGTGTAATAAAAAAGATAGGGCGATTAGCTTACAGTTGTAGACGATTCATAATAGTTTGGAAAAAACGTGTCTCTTTCTATATATGTAAATAAAACAGCTAATAAAAAAAGATGAGTACTTTGTTTGGATAATGAGATATTCCTATACCAACTTAATAATAATTTAGTTATTTAGTTACGTAAGTTCTTGGGAAATATTGAATAGATAAGAAGTAGTCATTATTTTGTCTTATCTAACTTAAAATTGAATTGAATTAAGATTTATTTAAACAAAAATTTACAGTCAAAAGAAAAAATATTGAATAGAAATTGTCTGAAATCTCAAAACCAACGCTGTCTGTTGAGATTCAAAACTTATTTTGTTTTGTATTTCTCCAAGCAATATTTTATTGCTTAATGCAATTAAACTTGATTACGTTAATAAATTTAATTTTTACTAACACCAATTTTTTTTTATCAATGATACCTTTCAGTTTATGGTCGTCTTCGAAAATATAAAAACTCTTTTGTTGAAAGATTAAGGACAGTATTTCACCCTAAGAAACTGACAGTTTTTCAGGAATATTTGACAAAATGGAGCTCTTGGATCAAAGGAAGTTTTAAATTGCCAATGTTACCAGCGACGAAGGTCAAAACTCAATGAGCAATAATTATTTTTAGTTTATATAGTCTTTAAAAAAAATATCAATAAATGTTAAGCTTAAAACACGAATCTGCGATTGTTTTTAGAGAAAATTTTGACTCAATCAAACAGTTCTTATGCCTTTTTCGATTATACCATCCGAATTTTGCATATCTGTTCGAATGATGATCATTTCACGTCAAGACATTAAGAAATTTTAAGCAGTCCATCAAAAACATCAATTTTGAATATCATAGATATGTATATGTTTTGGGTGTACTTTTGACATCTGTCAAACTGAATGTTGCTCAATAGGGCTTTTTAGGTAACAACGATATATCTCGTTCTCGTTCTCACAGAATTGTCAAAAACAGCAGTATGCCGAACAGCTGATTTTTTTTTTCATTGTTGACAAATTGATTGAAAACAAAAGCGGGAATTTTAAAGATTTGTGCGCGAAAATTGTATTAATACAGATGTATTTGTTGGTTTTGCTAATTAAAATAAATTTTTAAGCCACGGAAATCACAAATTTCACACAAAAAAGAATACTGCATTTAAAAATTATTTCCAAATTGTTTTCTTCAAGATCTTGAGTTTGACAGTTTGAAAAAAGCGCGATACATATTTCAATCTGTCTTCGTCATAGTGTGAGCTGTCATAATTTTTGACAAGATGGTAAAACTCCCTATAATGTTATGGTAAACAACTAAACGAAAATTAAAAAACTGATTAAAAACGCTTATTCGGACAAAACGATAGATTTCTCGCAGTGAATATAAGCTTTTCCATTCATCCAGCTTAAAATTTGTAATCGTTAGAACCAAGCGCTTACTTAAGCTTACGTACATAGTATGAGACTATAGTCTCAAATATGTAATGTAGGTTAAGTCTTATTCTTTTATTTTAGATCTTGGTAAGGATAATTGTTTTCTTGGTTTTTGTTTCTGTTAAATTTGTGTTGGTTGGACTTTGGACTATGAAATCCTGTTAAAAATGTTTTTTAAACTAAAATTAGTAAAAATCTTTTTCAAACGACTTACGTTCAACATATTATGTAAGTAGTTAAGTTATCATGCCGAATATAATCGATCTATGATAACTTTCCTAAACTTCCGAAACAACTAATTTAAACACTGCTTTTCGTTTACACATGCATTCTTTGTAGGTGTGTTCATTAAGCTTATAGAATTTCCTAGGGCATATGGCTACAGGGTCCAATTTTGTATTAAAATACGATCAAACCCTTTGCTGAAACGTTTGGCTTGATGTTTACACTTGAAAAGTATTTCGTTCTTTGATTTTAAATTTTCAACCCCATCAATGAATATCCCTGTTTGATAACTGTCAAAAAACCATTTCATTCCAACTTAATGTAAATTTGATCCATTTACTTCGGCAGTTTTCAACAGCTTGTGACAGGTCATTTTTAAGTTTTGGTATCGCAACTAAGTTGCCATGAGCAACTTGATTGCCAAATACATAGTCGAAAGCAAATGAATATAATTCTACATAAAGTATCAATGTTAATGTGAACTTTGCTTATTTTGTTAACGAGCATATTTCGAAAGCAATTGTCAAACTTTCACACATTGTCAATGACATCTCTCTTCTGTAAGTGACGTCCGTTTGATTTGTATCATTTCGAAAGACACCTATGTATGTACATAAGAAAACAATCGAAAGCTTTTTAAGACTTAGGATATTTTTTGTTTCGTAGTCGTCAACTATTTTCATTTGTTCGTTCTGATTTATTAACTTTATCATGTACATTTATTATGTATATCCCTTTCGTTGTTGCTCTAATCTTTCATAAAAATAAAACTTCACAAGAACAGCACAGCCCCTTAATAAATAGTTCTTCTTATATGTATTTACTGATTTTTTTATTAAATTCTATTTTTGAAACAGATAAGAAACAAGTTCCAGTTATGAATGCTCGCAATCTAAAAGCTAGTGAGAGTAAGTTGTTAATATTCACAATACTTGCATTGAATGTTTTTGTTGCCAAGCAATTAATATGAACAAGGTGATTTTTTGATCTTTTCTAAATTTGAAATTGATTTTTGCATGATACGAGGGTTAAACAAAAATAATGAGTGGGGTGAATAAAAACGTGTATGTATGTTCAAAATTTTTGTAATAAAATCCTGTCTTTTTGAAGGAGAGTTCTATGTATATTCAAAACTCTCTCACTATTTTTCAAAACTCTCATCAAGACTTTATACTTTTGCCAGCAGGGTTTTTCTTACAAGAATTCATAAGTGAACTCACACACTCGTTTTTATTCATACCATTAAAAATCTATTTAGAAAAATAAATTATACATTGGCAACAAATCTATGGAATTATTTTAAAACAATCATTTATGTATATAATATTCATTCTTTGGGTTATCATTCGAATTTTATTTTGTACATTTATTATAAATATTTTCTGATAAGAAATTTTGGAATTCATCATCTGCTTTACTAAAAATATATTTTGTTTTCGAAAGATTCCACAATTAAAAGATAATTTTAATTTTTAGAATCGATTAAAACATATGCAAATGAAGCATTTCTAATTTACGATCCCTCTAAGAAAAATAAAAAAAAAAAAACATTTACGATTTTCGTTCTTTGACCAAATTATTATTTTAAATCCTAATTGCGTTATTTAACACATTTCATATACCTAATACAACCAAAACTTTGGTAAAAGTTCATTACGCATTGATGTTTGTTAGTCTTTCAAAATATGAACCTTTAAAAATTTTCAAAAAAAAAAACTCTTCTCGTTTATCCGTTTTAGTGCAACTTATTCTGGGGGCTTCAGCACTTTTCGTTTCTCTATCCATCCGAATTATCAATGAATTAGTTGAATTTGTTGCCAGTAATCCAAAATTAATGCATGATATTGAGCGGGAAATAGTTAATATGGTATGTAGTACCAATTGAGTTTCCTTGTTTTTAATTTCATAATTCGTTCCGAATTCAAGATATGTACATTAATTTTTATTCAAGAACTAATTCATCAACTACAAAACTTCGATAGAATTAACCTTTTGTTTTAATTTCATCTGTTCGAATTCTAAGGACCTTGCGCTAACAATTTTGAATCTCAGAGCATGTTTCATAAACTTTTTAAATTCAAAATAACTTCTTATACAAAAATCTAAATTCACAATGTCCTTTTTTTTTTAATTACAGTGCCAATATCAGCAAACGAGGACCCGGTACTACATACCGTCCAGACAGTCGGCCGCCTCTCCAACAAGATTTCCCGCCGCGTCTATAGCACAGTCTCCACGCAAATCAAGCATTTGAAAAAGGAAAATGTCAACGACTACCTTGCATCTCTAATTGCAGCATTAAGACTAACGCAATACATTAATTTCATCAATTCCTCAATGGGAAGCCACATTGAAAGCAGTCCGCCAACAGTGGCAGTGGAAAATTAAAAATTAAAAAAAAAATTTAAATCTACAATTAATTATTCTAAAAAAAAAATATATAAATTAAACAATTCCACTTTAAGTAATGATATTGCATTTTTTCATAATTTTTAATAATTATTAATATTATGTATTATGTTTCCTTTTTTTTTTCTTTTAATTTTTTTTATTCATTACTATAAGTTTTCTTGTACATACATACATAATTTTCAAAAAAAAAAAGTTATTATTATTTTACATTTTATAATCTTCCTTCTTCATTGTATATTGTATTTAAAAAATAATTATCAATTTGGAAAGTAATCAGAAATCATTATTTTTGTTTAAACGTACAAAATGATTTGTAATAAAAATTTAGCAGTGCTAAAAATTATATAGCATTATAAAATTTCTATTCTATTTGTGTTTTTTTTTTTTTATTAAATGTTTATTCGTCGAACATGCATATAAAAAGTAAGATATAAATATACCATTATTTTATTAATAACATTTATGTATACCTACTAAAAGTAGTAAAGCGCAAAATATATTATTATTTAAATAAAGATATTATTAAATAAAAAACGAATATTTTTTTATTTGCTTGCTGTTTGAGATAATTTTTTGATTTATCTTTCTTGTTTTTCTCGTATAGGTAGGTGCTCGATTGCGTGAGTCGCAATTTCTCTCTTTGTATGGTTCATAGATTTGTACCACAAAATGGATGTCGATGTGATACTTAATCAAACTCTATACAATTGATATTAAGGGCCGGCCGGCGCCAATTCAATTCCAATTATAGTAAAGCGTTCGAATTACTTCGTGTTCCTTGTTTCTATTAGCGAGGTTTTCGTTTATTTCTTTATTACCGAGGAAGTAGTTCAATGATCTCAAATGGAGGCGAAATATTCTCAAAATGTACAAAACTTAATTTTGATTCAGCAATAAACTTCCATAATGAACGATTTTTTACTTGCGATTATAGGTACTATAAGGCAAGTTATGTATTCGTGCAAAAAAAAAATTGAGATAATCAAACATGACATTACGATGATAGCGAAGACGAAAAAAGTGGGTCTGGAAATTCTTTCTGTCTGTCTGTATGTATAAGCACCTACAGCCTAAACGGATTTACTTCAAATTTGGTATTCCTTAAAAACAACGGTACCTGCCATATAACGGTTTTCGAAAGGCTTAATTTTCTCAAAAATGGATCCAACGATTTTCTTCAAAAAAAAATTGCAGATGGGGTTTATCCGATTGTCTTTCGTCAAATTAAAAAAAAAATTTCAAGCTTATTAACGGTACCTCCCATAGAACCGTTGTTTTCTTCATAAGTTATCTCGTGAACGGAAAAATCGATTTTAATTAAAAAAATTTTTTTACAGATACCTAGATGACTCAATAAAACTTGGATACCAAACTTTTGCAAAAATGCTTAGTTTTAGTTTTAATTAATTTTTTAATTTATTTTTTTGTAAATTCATTATTTAGAAAACGGCTTCACTAAAAAATTTTATTTTTTGTATTTTCTTCAGTCGCCTCTTACGTTTAACGGTATTAGAGAATTAGCGAAGTAGTTGGTGTTCAAATTTTAAAGCTTATACCAAACAAAATTATATTTTAGTAGAAGATAACTTTAACAGACACAAATAAAAAATAAATTTAATGCCAGAAAATTTTCTTCAAAAACGTTTTAAACATTTTCGTGTGGAGACAATTCAATTTATTTTTGTAACACAAAGTATGCGTCACTTTTAAGCCACACAAAAGTTTTGTTTTAATGTAAAAAAAAATAATTACGCATATTCCATTAATTTGATTACATCAATTTTACATATTTTCTCTATAATACAAATTTAATATAGAACAACATACAATTTTAATACATTGTTAATTGTATAGTGAACAAATAGCATTCGGAAAGAATGATAAAATCAACAATAGAAGCTAATTATCAGGTCAATGACGTTCCAATTAATTTTGTATACGCTTACGCTTGTATACGCTTACACAGCAAAATCTCACGTTCATTATATATAATTATTAAATTTATTGTGTCATTGGCAGAGTTTTTGATTAATTACTCTTCTACTATATCTGTTAGTTTTGAACTTAATTAGTTGAGATCCTCATCTTAAATTTATTAACTTAGCTATACAGTTGATTTTACAGGCCAATTTTTTAAATAAATTTCCTCGATATAGGGTATCTTTAAAAAGCCAATTTGATGCCAATTTGGCAAGGATGACATGCCTAGATAATTCTTATAAAGATACACATTGAGCGATTCTTACAATCGAGTCAAAAGCAAATAAAAATATACAGGGTGATATTTTTTATTGTAAACAATTATTATATTAAAAACAACTTAAACACACACAGATAATATTGTTTTGATTTTATTTAAAACTGTAAATCAATATTTAAATTATGTAACTATAAAGTTTTTTTTTAAATATTTTAAGAGGATGAAAAATTCATTTCTTGCTTCAATTCAAAATGCATTTTCAAGTGTTTTGTCTCATTTTATTCGAGTCACCCTTTACCAGTTCATGTACCCAAACCAGAATATTTATTTGTATATTGTATGATATTGATAATGATCAATTGTTTATTCTTTTTTCATTGTTTAATAAACTTCGTCAAATAGCTTTCAAGATCTGTGGCGTAAGTAACCGCAAACGTTTCTTTCAATAAAACTTGAGACTAAGATATCAAATTACCAATTGGTTAATCAACTTTATTTATCGATTATTTACTTTATTTCTTAAACACGCATTATTGAGAAAAATTGATGCAAATTGGGATTTTTTTCTTCATAGTCTTTCATACATAGGTACATACATAAATATAAATTTAAATTTATGAAAAACTTAAGACATTTGATATTATATTCTGCGGTTTGGTTTCATATTCATATATCAAGTAAAACAGCAGTAAAAATGGTGTTGGCGCATTTTGTTTGCAACATATGTTTACTGTTTATGTGGCGTCTGTGTTCGGTTCAATGGATGTGAGTTATTGTTTTTATTATTAAATTAGGAATTATATAGAATTATTTTTTGAAGTGAATTTTATCAGTTTTATATATTTTTTACTCACAATATTTTACATTGATAGAACATTTTACCTATTCATAATAATATGTATTATAAAGCCTGGCTTAACTATTTACAAGTTTTGTATGAAATATGAAACATTTGTTCTTGATGATTCTCACTAATTCAAGGGATTCTTTTATTTGTTTGTTTTTGATTAGGTACACTATTTATTTAAATAATACAAGATTGTGTTTGGAGATACATACAACATACATTGTATATACATTTCTATAGTATTTTCATGCTGAATAATCACCGCCTGGCCATCTTAGGAAACGTGTGATAAACACATTTTTAGGTTCGTGCATTTAATAGTTGTCTATTCTGTAACCCTGACAACAGTCGTTAACATATATTATTTTTGTTTTGTTTACGACTCTTGTCAAGGAAATATGGATTTTAGAGCCAATAAAATACATTATATATTATTAATTTGTTTCGTAGACGACTATTGTTAGGGTAACAGAATAGACAATTAGTAAATGTAAGAACCTCCAAATGTGCAGTTAACAACTTTCTTTAGATGGCGCTGCTCCATGGTTGTACTATAGAAATTTATATACAATGCAACATACTTGAGAGAGGCCCTATTTAATGGAATTCTTTTTAAATTTGTAAAAGATTCAAATGATTTTATTCTCAATCTAAAGAAAGCTTCTCATTGAAAGGAAACTCTTTGTCGATTTATGGTTTTTTTGGTTGGTATTTTTTTTATTTTGATTCATGTTATGTTTTAATACATTTTTATTTTTCAAAAAATCAAAAAATTTGAACCAAATTCTAAAAATCTCGAAAACTGAGATTTTTTTTTGTCAAACTCACAATATAATCAAAAACGAAATTTTTAATATTTCTGTAGAAAACCTGCATTTAAAATATGATGTAGGTAACTAAAATAATGAGAATCAACAAGAACAACAATTTTTCTTTTATTTTTTTAGATAATAAGTCAACCTTCAATTATTATGATCTTAAACTTCCGCCGTATAAGTAGTTATATAGTTTATATGCAAAAATTAGCTTACTTTAATGAATATAATCTTTATTTAATAATACCTTTCAGAATAAAATATTAAAACAAACTTATGACGGTCCTCACCGTTAAAAAATTCACAAGTGACCTTGCAGTCTTAAACTCTCAAAAGTAATCAACTAAAAGACGTGATCTTACTAAGCAATATCCCATTTCTGTCTGCAAGCAAAAAAGTCTTCGAGTTTATTTTTTTAATATAAATACATTGTTTAAAAACAAGATTCGTTTTAGTTTACTGACTTTTATGGTCACACAAATTAATGCGATAAAAATAAAACAAAACGCAATCCTACACTTTTTGCCGAAGCTACCAAATGATGATAAAGGTGCAACAAAGTGCATTTGCCCTCGAAAATACAATTTTATGACGGCAGACATGAAAAAAAAAATTTGCAATCCAGTAATTTGCTTTTCTTCATATTAAGGGACGAAAATTAAAAAATTAAGGAGACATATGTGTCGCATTCAGGTACTTGCATAATAGCTGATGATAGTTTGAAAATGTCTAGCATCGTCGTAGAAAACTTTAACCTAAACATTTTGTATAGTTGGATCGGTTTTTGAGACGCATTTCGAGTGATTGGTCATTCCACAGAAGCCGTCTAGTATATAGAACATCCTGAGATTGCAAAGCTGTTCAGTTTTGTCGATGCAAGTTTTACTATCAAACCGCCATATTTTTCCTTTATAGCTCTTATATACTATTTTTTGATTCATCAGTGGTCGATTTACCCGGTATAGATTGTAGGTTTCCTGTATCTATATACAGTCTTGTAGACAACAACCAGCAATGCACTCAAAAGGATTAGTTGAGGCTTGAGAGTGTCAAAACAGAACTTCACATAATGGACGGAACGGTGCAAACGGCTCCGTCCGTAACTGAGCAAGAACACGAAATTCCATATTTGTGCTCATAATAGCGCATTATTTAGTTATGTCAAGTTTCAATAAGTTTTGCTAACAAACGTAAACTGCGCTTTTATTCGCATTACGAAAACATGACATCCTACTTACTGAATATGTTTTTTACTTCCGTGCACTTCAACGTGTTCATTTGACAGATCCAAAGGGAAAGTTTCGTTCGGAAACGGAAGCTAATGTAAGAAATGAAGTGAAGCGATATTTGATGCGAGTGTTGGGTGTCTAAGAATAAATGTAAATATTATTTTCGTATGCAAACGTTTCTCACATTGCATCGCTTACCACTAACTACGTTTACATGGATAATTGAATCAAAATTAAGTTCCTTATAAACGCGGATCGAATTGATATATGATTACTCAATTCTATCCAACTTTGCGAGCTGGATCGAATCGAAAACATGTATGTGTATACCTAGATCGAAGAATTGAAGAATTGAGTTTTGGTGTGAGTGTGTGCAGTTTTGTTACAGACGGTTTGAGTTGTATTTGTTTTGTTTTGTTTTGTTTTGTATGTTGGTTTTTGTGAATGATTTTACAATATTTTTTTCACTTGGTGTCGCCATACTTAAAGTTACTGTCAAAATGACAATTTATTATTAGCACACACACTGCACTCACACAGACAATTCGATCCCATTTAAATTCAATCTTTCGATCCGGCTTCGTCATATACCTGGATCGAAATTTCGATTCAGATTGAATCCGATCTTTGAATCCGGCATGTAAACGTAGTAACTATACATGTAGCCCTATAGTTCTGCCTTAGGTCACTAGACTTTGTGCCTCTTGTCATGAGGCTGTGATGTCAAAAAATTTAATGCAAATTTAAAAAAAAATGGAATGGAAAAAATGGAATATTTTTATTTCCAAATGTTCAAAAACTTATTAAAGGATGCAAAAACTTTGACTAGTTTGATGCAATTTATTTACAAATTCATAAATTGCCTTTACACGAGGACTATCTACGTAAATACCTATATCACAAGTAAAAAGAATGGCAACACGCAAAACTCAAAAAACCGAATGGATAGCCCCATATGACTAAAATGAGAACAAAAATGCGGACCATAAAGAATTAATATGATGTACATACAAACTTAGCCAGACATACCTCAAAGCTATATACATAGATGTAAATGCGAAACTGTTTGTTTGTTTCTTTTTATTGATTCGATTTTTTTAAACCTGCTTGCTCACTTTGATACAAAAAAAACTGCTTCGCATAACAGGTTATTGATGTCAGTTTCGTTGGCCAGAGTGAATATTCAATTAGAGGTCCAAAGTTCAAAATACTAACATGGCCGGCATCGGCAACCGGCTTAACTGATCCATTATTAAGCAAATTAATCTAAAATCTACGACACCGACTTGGCTTTGAATGTGTATGATTCTACCTATATGTGGCACTGGTATTGTAAAAACATATGAATCATAAGATCTTAATATCAAGTATTTCGTTAAGATTAATGAAAAGAGAGACCAGATCAGATGAGGTATGAAAAAAAAGCACGACTGATCGGAAGAGTGTCTGCAAGTTTCGTTAAGCTTGATTTGATATGAAAAGGAAGAGACGTTTCTCAGAGCAATATTTAAGAGTAGTTACACCCGCGGCGTATAGCTAAAATTATTTCTCATGAGGCCCTGAATAATTGACATCTTTTTTTAATATTGTACGTGTACCTATCTACAGAAAGAACCAAGAAAAAATCTAAAAAAAAAAACTGAAATTAAGACAAAAGCACTTTCGTTCTTCTTTTGAACTTAAATGATATTCCTTTCTCAAGTACACTTACATTTGCATCTACACGCAAAATGTTTTCTTTTGTTCCATTTTTTTTTTTATTTTTATCTAGACAAAATCCACTTTAAAGAAATGGGGGTCCCCGGACGGGAGGTAAATTGCTTCAAATTCCTTTAATTTTATTTCTCTGACGTGCGTTATTTTTGCTGTGTTATCAGTTTATAAATAATATGAGTACACACATTAAAAGTCCAAAGTTCAAAAAGTGGCGTGATCATGTTGGATATTTTTGGTTGTTGTTGTTTTTTTCTTGCTCTATTGAAGAAAGTATTGGTTTCATAGAAAATAAATTTATAGAATACATTTTGCCATACCATTTGGGTTTACATAATTTTGAAACTTATGTATCTTAAAATCTCGTGTTTTCTCTTTGAACTTCGTATGATATGTGTTTTTTTGCACAAGTAAGCTAAATGCACTTAGAAAATTATTTTCACTTCTACACATAGAGGAATCAAGATGGTTTTAAATACACCTAAGTAGATGCCGCGAAATATAAGCATATCGAGGAATTATTATTGGCGTAATTTCCTGTAACGAAAAACACTTAAACAGAACAGAACAAAATTCTTTTGCATATTTTTGTATTGGTTTGTCTTTATTTCTTGCCTTTTTTATAACCCAATAATAATTGCTACAAGATAAAAAAAAACAAGTCGATAGCAACGACATCCTACGAGAAGTATTTGAAACTTACATATGGTTTCTCTATATGTATAAACTCAATGATAGTATTGATATTTCAACGTTTATCACTTTTTAAATTCAAAACTTCTCAAAAACTCTTTTTCAGTTTTCCAACAGATGTTCCGTGAAATCTCATTTTGTGTAAGTGTTGTCATATCGATTTGTTACTATCGTTTACCGTTACACGTCGTTGTGTCACGGTGCCAAAATTATCATGGTTATAAAAAAATAAACTGAAACTATCTACATTTTAACATACAAATTCTAAAACATTTGCAGAAAATTTTACTGATTGAAACAAAAATAATCATTCACACAACAGAGCAAGTATGTGCGACATAGTTTTGGATTTTAGATTTTGTTCTCTTTGCAAAATGAAAAGAAGACAGAATAAATAAAATAAATATAAAAAAAGGCAAAGAAAATCCGATTCGTTCGTTTTGATGAATTACACAATTTTAGACAAAGAGGCAAAAAAGGAAGAAATTTGACAAACAAATTAAATTTCTTATCTTTGTTTTATAATTTAACCTGTGAGAAATCAGTGTTTATCTAGAATCAAGGTTGATTCTTTTATAAAATAATATAATGACAAACATTTGAAAAGAGCCAATAAGGAAGATCAGCTTATGTTTCCGAAGGTTTTAGAAGAACAAAACGACTTAATAACAACAAAATAACAAAAAAGTTGTGAAAGCAATAGTTTGAAACACAGCAATTTTCACATCAAAGGTAATAGGTAGGTAGGTATATACTTTGCATTTGTTTAGATAAAATGCATCTCAATGACGAAGATAATTTTCTACTAGTTAAAAACAGTTTATGTATCTGGTATCTGTTATGTATTGTGTATGTGTTATATATTGTTAACCCAGTAATTTTAATGTAAAAAAGTAAACTAGGTTAGACGCTGCCAAATGTTTCCGTATGTGTATAGATTTATTATTGATTTAAAATATGTTTAAACTTTTATTTTATACAGATTGGTTTATGCAATCCAGCTGTTGTTTGATTAGCACTTAAACTCCATCTGAAGCATAAGCATAGACATAGCAAAAATATCTTAATCTTAGTAGGTATCAACTCTTCCAACACATTTCAACCAAAAACAAAAAAAAAAAGTCCACAAAATATTATTTTAACTATTTAACATTATCTAAATTGCTAAAGCAGTTTTCGAGATAAATAAGTTTTCCCCAATGTACCTATTGTGTATGTACTGTATCCCTTGCTAACCCACAATCAGACAAACAGAATTTTCTGGTTAATTCTTTCAACTTTTCTCTTTCATTACACACTTTCAATCTATATTTTGTTTACTATATAATATCTTTTCGTCATTTTGTAAATATTTATTTTACAAAGTTTACTTCAACTGCACGATTATTTTATCACAGATAAACAAACAATATCAATCAATGGCATACAAAGATTGGACTTTGGTTCATCCTCATGTTTAAACTGATATCGGAACGTTATTTAACTAAGGGTTTACCCCTTAGATTTTAATATTTGAACTGCGATTTCATGTCGTAATTATTATTTTTCAATCAATAAAATTATTAAAGTGGCAGACATTGTTATAGATAAAGATGTTTGATTGTTTGCATTAAAAAAAAAAGATGTCGCAACTAAAACTACATTAAAGATAACAATACTTTTAAGTGCAAAAATGGTTTTTTTTCTTACATGTTAAGTTATTGTTGTTCTTTATATTTATAGATTTATATAAAAAAAAAACACACAAATCTTAAATTATTACCTACTCGTTACAGCTCAATAAATCTTAATAAAATTGTATTTTCAAAATGGTTACGCAAACTCCAATGAAACCTGAAGTTAAACGTTTTTAAATTTTATGGTTTAAAGTAATTTCTTCCTTATATCAAAATCAACCTAACTTTGTAGTGTCTAAAATACAGATACATGTTTCAAAATAGAAATTTTGACTAATTCAAATTTACTTATAGGTATGCAGACTTACGCTATCAGTTTTTTGAAACTGAATTTAATACTTTTTTTTATGAATGATAGAAATGTCTAAACCATGTGCTAAAATTTTCTATCAAAAAAGAAAATACTAGTGAACTTAAAATAATCTTATCTGTACGTTCCACTTAAAAGTCTTATTTGTTTATATTGACACAGAAGGTAGGTACATATGTTTTACCAAACCAAAATTATAATAATACCTACATTTAAAAAATAAAGCTAAGTACCTACATAAAAAACAATCATCGAAAAACCGATTTCTTTGAAAATCATTTTTTTAAAATAAAAGATTCAAAAAACCTAAATAATTTGTGTGTTTCAATTAAAATCATATGTTAAATACATTTATTTTCCAAAAAAATCATAACATATTTATTATATGTCTACTATTTATTACATTTTACTATGTATTATCATCCCTAGTTTAAATTTCATTACCTTCTTCAAATTTGTATAAATGATGCAACACATAAATTCGCCTTGACTTCAAACGCATGATGTGAAAAAAATAGAATATCGGCATTAAATATCGACTGTTAGTTATAATTTCATAATCAAATCAATGCAAACAAATGCAATTCGTAAAAAAAGTATAAAATCACAACAAACAAAAATTTAAATTCATTAACGGAAATATACCATTCCAACTGTCAAATTTTAAATTCATAAATGTACGAGTTTCCGGTGTGTGTATTTAATTGTCTAGAAAAATTGTGCTATTATAGGAAAACTTAAGTTCAGCTCCACACCTTCTCTTTTTTTAGACACACACCCAATAATAAATTATAGTAAGAAAATAAAACATGGAAAATCCCGCTAGGTGGCCATCTTTTCGGAGTACACATATTTTTTTAGTTAGATAGGTTTGTGTTTAATATGAGTACAGTACGAAACTTTTTTTTTTCGAAGAAATATTATTTCAAATGTTTTTTGGATTGACTATTTAAACTCAATTGCTATTAAATAAAATGGTAGCGGTAGTACATTTGGAATTTAAAAAAATATAAAGATTATGATGAAATTTAAATAAAAAAAAATTTATGATCTACTTGGTGACTTGGTGTACTTGTTGCAGGTAAATTTATCATTTTGGTTAACTTTAATATAAGTTCTTTTCTCAACAAATTGTTTATCGTATATATTCATATTTAGTAATGAAAACACAAGAACAATAACGTTGGTATGAATTGACACTCGAACGGTCTGGAAAATGGTAAAAATATTGTAATTTATGTATTTATTTATTTTAACGTAAATAGTGCGTAATAGTGCATATATTAACGTAATTTAATATTTGTGTGTTAACTCACAAACTTGGCTAATTTAAGATTGGATTAAATAAAATAAAAATTTTGGATATTATGCTGAAATGTCTCCAGCAGAATATAATTTGTATTTGTAACCATTGGTTACATTTTTGTTTTTATTATAATGTAAAGCTATTTGCTTTAGTTTGTTGTTTGTTTTATTTTTTTCACTGAAAATTACATATTTCGATAAAAATGCCATTTCAAATCAAAGTTTGTCTTTTAAAACTGCTTCGTGAGTTAACTCGAGATTAATTTATTCTCGGGTTAAGCTAGTTACTCTGAGCTTAAGTCAGGGTTAAGCCAATACTGAAAAAACTGGGCCTTACTCGCTAAGAATAATCCCTAACTCCATGTTAAGCAAAACGAAAAATTAATCTGAGGCTTTAACACTAGAGTTTTATATAATACTGGCTTAGCTAATTATCCATATTGAACAAAATGACCCTCATCCGCCTAAATACAAAAAAAGATTTTTATCCAGATCAGTAAGCAGACAGTGAAAATTACGATGATGAGCTATTTGGTGACTCGGAAACGCTTCATTAAAAATGATTAATGTCATGATGGTCATATATAGGACATGCCTTTTATTTCCATTTATTCATCAATTGGGGAGAGAAACAACTTATTGATCATATGGTTCCGTATTTTATTATCCCTTCTAATCCGGAATGGAATTTCGTAAGATCTAGAAATAAGGCTGGATCTTGTGTTGTTGTTATAGACATGTTTTTCTCGATTCAAGTCCAATCCAGATCAGATTAGAGGGGATAATAAAATGCGGCTATTTTAGAAGTCGTTAGCACTCGTCCCACCCTATAAGTGCCAGAATGATATTTCTTAGTCTTAGAACAATACAGTAAGAATAATGATTGTCTGGAAATAAAATCTATTACATCATTTATTGGAGTCCCATGATCTTATATTTGTTTTAATTAAGTAAGTGCCTTTACTTTCACTCATTTTTGGCTTGATTATACCAGACAGAGACTATTAAGATTTTATTATCTCAATTTGTCACCCATTTAATTGCAAGAAATTTAAATTTATCATCCACAAAACAAATAAAATAAAGATCGCCTTAAATGGGAAATAAATTAGCAATTTAATAAAAAAAAAAAAAAAAACACATAGTTGTCGTCGTCGCAATGACTGGCTGGTGTTGCCTCTCCAATATTCATTTTCTGTTGATTGCCCATCTGGAACTACTTTCAAATAAGTTGTTCAAAAAGCGTGTTTACAATTGCATGTTTCGCTTGTTTCACTTAAGGCGAATTAACATTTCGCGACATTTTGCCAGCCACCATGGGAACACACAACACACCATTGCCACTCGACTGACTGGTACCAGCACCGCATCAAAAAAGTTCACAGAGGCTTCCTTCACCGTTTCAGTGGCACCTCTTGTTTTTCCGCTTCTCCGAGCACAAACGCCGCAGATCAACATAGGAGGCGGTTATGGCTTTGATCTTGGCGGCGGCGGTTAATTGCCGGGGATACTGTTGTTCGGTGGCAAGCTCAATCAAATTAATTGCCGTTGTAAGACTACTTTGCTGATGTTCCTTGACTCTTTTTATTGTACCACCACCAACCTTCATGGTGAATGGTCTCATCTGAGATAACTCTGTTGGGACTGGAAGAGATGTCATTGATGCTCCATCGCTCGTTGCCTCGGCCATTCGTCGTAACAATTATTATTTTGTCGTCACTTGAGCATAAGACTAGAGGCTTCCACTTCCACT
The DNA here is from genome assembly GCA_951217065.1 of Baccha elongata. NCBI lineage: Eukaryota > Metazoa > Arthropoda > Insecta > Diptera > Syrphidae > Baccha > Baccha elongata. The sequence goes on from OX578272.1 coordinate 7,135,721, forward strand.
GGCAAAGAGCACCCCATGTCAAGTTTTATGGATGTGAAATTGAAATTCTGCACAAAAAAAAAAACCGATGAGCGAAATGGTCGGCTGTCAGTTGGGTGGGGTATTCGGGGTTTGTTACTTATTGAAGTACAAATAAAATCCACATGTCGCAATTGAAATGCTGTGGCAATTCCGCCATTACTTGAAGCGACTTACTGTCATTAAATTAATAATGAAAATAACTACTAATTTGCAGCACCTGAGAATGTGATGACAGTTCACTGCAGCGGCAGCTCCACAGCATTGTCGGTAAAAAACTGCAATGGCTATACTCGCGAAGATGACGACCGTGAGACAAGTTTGGACAGACTGTGTAGTGTGCTTTGAAGTCACATTTTACACTTTTTTGTCTCTAGAACTCTTGACAATAGAATTAATTGGAGAATAATTTACTGTTATCATGTGTTATTAAATTTTGAAGTAATGTCGCTCGTTTAGCAGGTGTAAAAAAATAAAAAAAAATATTTGAATGGCTTATTTTTGCTTTAGCCACAAAAAGCTCAGTTTTGCAAGTAATAGTTCGACATAGTTTTGGGAGCAAATAGTATTCTAAACATCATGTCTTACGAAAGACTTTAGTATGGAAATACTAGTGTGGAAGTAAGAAGATCCGAAGAGCACGTCAAAAATAATATCGTGCAGAAAACACTTTTAACTGAGCTGGTATTTTCATGTAGGAATCGATTCAGAAAAACCTTTTTAAGAGGAGTTGTTGTCATAGTACGTTACGTCACAATCACAAAGAAGGACAAGGTCTAAAAAAATCTGAAAGAAGGATTGACAGCGACCTCAAATGGAATAATCTAAAACCGAGATAACGCCGACATTTTCTAAAGTCAACCCAGCGGATCCTACAAGCTTAGGTGAAGCCATCAACGTCACTCGTCGGAAAAGAAGAAAAATGAAAGACTATCTCACGAGTCTGGGTGATCTTCTTTCCGACACTCTTTAAAAATGTTGACCCTTTGTGATAAAAAAAATAATAATTTGTTAATTGCACCGAACTATTTTTTCTCCAATGTAAAAGAGTTATTTTAAGGTCTGGAGGAAATATCTTTCGAGAATCTTCCTCATTCAAAGGCAGGGTCTGGCCATTGAAAGAGGAAGTGTGTTAAATTGTTATGTAGTAAAGGTTCTATGTAATAAATACTCACTCACACAGGACAGCTTAAATGATAGGACAGAGAGTTTTAAGACAGAATGGGTTTTAATATGACAAGTGTCTCTGCAATAAAAATTAAGCCTCATTGTAAGCTTGGCGAGACACGAACGAGTGGTCAAACTTCCTGGGCAATGCTGAACACTCGAACAACAACATCAGCACAGAAATCATACGTAAACTAAATCTAAAAAGAACGAAAGATACATTTCATTAAACGGTCATCATTCCTGTTTTGCTATATGGTGCAGAAGCATGAAGAAAATCTATGTGTCCATTTTGTCTGACGAAGAAGAGATAACTCCATGAGGCATCTATAGTCGTGAAGATACGGGTTCAACTATTTAGGTGGCAACGAAAAAATAGGTAGACCTGATCGCCGATGGAGTCATCACATTGAAGAAGATCTCGGGGAGAGTACGATAACTTTGGCGCCAAGAATTGATAACGGTTTTTTGTAGAACAGTTCAATACAAGCATTTTTTACTATTGGTGGGGGGGTCTATCTCCCTCCGTTTGGGCGGGAGGGACAATTTTATAAAAACAGTGCTAAAAATTTAAAACAAACATTAAAAAATAACGGTAATATTTACAACTAAGTTTTATATTGTTTTTTAAAGCCAATACTATTTTCTATTAGATGTTTTGTAAACCAAGTGAAACCTATGCATAGTCTTTGAAAAAACGGACTTTAAACTCAAAAATTGCGAAAAAAAAGGTAAAAATAAACTTTGAAGTGTGATTTTTCAAAACTTTAAAATAAAATACTACTTTTTTTTTTAAATTAATTTTAAATCATAAACTGAAAACAAAATGATTTAATGTTTTCTGGTTACTGAGAAAATGAAAAATTACTAAAACTACTTTCTTATAAGAGTTCTCTTTTTTTTTCTGGTATACGGTGAATGTTGTACGTAGGTTCGTTTTTGTAATGATGCTTGGGCATCTTTAAATGCAACAGAAACTTTGCATACACCCAACCTCGCACCCACCCCACCTCGCACCCACCCCAAATCCTATAGTGTGTCCAAGCAGGGGGGTTGCAGGAGGGCAGCATGCCCCCCCTTACATACCTCACTGTTTATACGCTTTAGGTAATTTTCCATTTTCTCAAGAACCAGAAAACATAAAATCATTTTGTTTTCAGTTTATGATTTATAATTAATATAAGCAACGAATTTTATAAAAAAAAGTAGTATTTTATTTTACAGTTTTGAAAAATCACACTTCAAAGTTTTTTTTTACCTTTTTTTTCGCAATTTTTGAGTTTAAAGTCCGTTTTTTCAAAGACTATGCATAGGTTTCACTTGATTTAAAAAACATCTAATAGAAAAAAGTATTGGCTTTAAAAAACGATATAAAACTTAGTTGTAAGTATTACCGTTATTTTTTAATATTTGTTTTAAATTTTTAGCACTGTTTTTATAAAATTGCCCCTCCCGACCAAACGGAGGGAGAAAGACCCCCCCCACCCATAGTAAAAAATGCTTGTATTGATCTGTTCTACAAAAAACAGTTATCAATTCTTGGCGCCAAAGTTATCGTACTCGTGCCAAGATCTCTGTTGACTTGAGACACAAACACTACAAAAATCCTAGACACAAGTTAAAACAGAATCAAGCTGGTTGAAGAAAATATTACGTGAAGCCCTGGAAAAAAAACAACAGATATTTAATCTCCAATGCACAAGAGTTTATATATTCTTGAGTGCAAATTAATTCCTGGTCAAATGATGGCTACAATACAATTCAGCTAATGATATATATTACAGCATTCCATTTCTTTACCAATTTTAACATCTCTCGTTTCTCTTGTTTTATTCTACCATATCTACCGGGTTATGGATATGCATTTCATATACACTTTTGTATCTTGAATAAAAAAAAGTAATCAAATGCAATTAATCGTTTAAAAAATTATTGAAAACATACATCACTTCATCAGTGATTTCGCATTCATGTTCATTGCTTATAATAAAGTTGTAATGATTCTGATTCCATAACTACTCATCTTTGCATTGAGCACAAAAGCAATATATGTACACCGTATACACGTTTTTACAAATAAATCAGAAAAACCATGGCAAAGTATGATTTATTGATTAAGCCAGCAATGCAAAAAACCACGCTGAGGCGAGGGGACGCAAAGCATAGTCGGTGGTGGATAGAACACATCAAAGCCAAAGGGCGTCCGGAGTTCTTAAGAGCGGCTTTTAACAAAAGTAATCGACAACGGCACACACGTTGCAAGCTGAATTCTGGATCTTGATTTCTCATCTTTTGGTATGGCTAGAATAAAGGGTAATAGCCCTCTCACATTCATCATTGTTGTTTTTTTTCTTTTTTGTATTTATCGGAAATACATTCTCAGATTAAAGAGGCTTTTCTGCACGTAGCGTTTGTTTGAAGGATTAATGATAATTTCTATAAAACAAAAGGTGGATAAAGCTTTTATTAGTTTTATCGCCTTTTAAGGTTTTAATGATAAAATTTGGGAGGATTAGGCAGTAATTTTAATGTGATTATTTCCATTACTTAATTGAAAACTAAAAATATAGTTAACATTGACGTGATGTTCGACATGTGGTTATATGAGGAATATCGAGGTCACATGCGTTTGTGTATACCTTTTCAGAAAAAAAAAAATCGTTTACCAATGGCGCCCAACGTGAAGCATAATAAAATATTAACAGTTTTTGTACGATTTTTTGAATCAGTCTAGAAAGTTTTGTTGGTCGAGAGAAAAAAGGATTTGCTTTAACTGTTGAAATTAAATGGTAAATTAAACGAGACACGTTTTCAAAACCTAACGTACAAAAGTACATTCCAGAATAAACGATGGTGAACGAAATGCAAACGTAAGACCTAACGAACCACCATTCGAGTCGGAATCGGAAGCTGACAAACACCGATTCTTCCAACCTGATTTTAAGCAATTAAAAATGACAGCCATTAAAAGACTCAAAAACAAAAGATCCGCGGGAGCTGATGGCTTGCAAGCCGAACTGTTCAAAGTCGTTAGAGATGAATTAATTTATAATTATATATATGTACATTTGACTTATTGATTTGATGTTGTTGAATATATGTCCTTATTTCACGGACTCAAGTGTAGACTTAAATAAGTAAATTATATTTTGTTACCAATGGCGGCAATGTCGACCAACGTGGGACATATGTAATATTATAAATGTTAAAAATGAATGGGCTCGTTAATAGACCCTTAGCACACACATCTCAATTCGAATATCGAATAGGAATGGCGACCGACACTTTGAAATTTGTTGGTAAAAAAAATAATTACAATTAAAACTTAACTCCAGGCTAGAGCACAAATTTGCTTAACATTCGTCTTCTTTGTTGGAAATGATATATTCTTTCAATCTTTATGTAAACTTAAATATGTAATCGGGACATATATAAAAAATTCAACTATTCTAGCATTTTAACTTGAGTGAGTTTCGTCATTCCTTCCATGTATTCCAAGTAAATGAGATAACAAACCTCTCACTAAAACCACAGATTGCCATTAATTTATATTATAGAGTGACTATTTTATGTTTAAACAATTTCAACAAAAGCCAACCTCCTTATCAAACACTTTGCATTTTTCGAATGCACTGATTTCACCCGCCGCCGCACCGCCGCCGCGCCACTTCCATACCGCCTTTGTAAATCAATCTGTGCCGCCATTAACCAACAGTCTTTCGTTTGGCTTCCAGGTGCAACTGCAAATATTTAAAAAGTCTGCCAGTTTCCATTTCCCAGAGTCAAAGATGATAAGAAAGTAGTCGATTCAATTAATTAAAAGTCTCCCATTCCATTTACAAGTGATGTTTGGTCATTGGTTTGACTTTATTTTATCTAATTTGTTGTTTTTGTTTTTGCCATCAGTGGCATGCCAACAATGATAGCGGCATGTGGAATAAAGCTTTAAAGCATTAGTTCGCCACTGGAAACGTATTAATATTAATGCTAATCATCCAAAATTATTGTCCACCCACTTGTCAATCTGCATCGATTTTAAAGCTCATTTCCTCTTTCCAGTGAACTGCGCTCGCGTAATCTCACCTTACGTTTACATTATGTGACATTCCGCATAAAACCACAAAACTAATGAAGCAGAACATCTCGTCATGTTCGCAACGTTGCCGTCGTCGGTCCAAGTCCCAGCGGATAAAAGCGTATTTCTGCTTTGAGGCCATATCTTTGGCTAATCTCTTTCTGGTCTCTCAAGTTGCGGTCACCGCATCGTATTGCAATGATGATGACTTTGCCGACGAAAGGTACAAATCATCGTGTGCGCGAGATAAATATAGCAAATGTGGTCACATATGACTGCCTTGCGGAACGTCGTCGTCATCATCGTCATCGTGCGTCGTCGTGTCCCTGGTCAATAACAAAACTCTGCAGCAGCCTGTCAGTTCGGGTATCTCGCAGTGGGGTTGCCCTCATAACTTGGCGTTTTATGGTCCGAATCGCTAAGTGAATTCTGTCATTATGATTATTTAACTGTCTTCTTTTTTTTGTTTTGTTTTGTGTGGTTTCGCTAGTTTTTTCCCTTCTTCTGCTGTTTGCTATCTCATTCTGTACTGCGATTTGGTTGGCTCTTTATGACATTCGGTGTGTTGTCACATCCTTGAACAACTCAACGTCTTTGATGTAGGAATAGATTTTGTCGTTGTCGTAGCCGATAAGTTTGCGGTGTGTCAATTGAGATTACTTGCGGAGCTGCACACTCTGGTTAGGTTTTACCGACTTTCATCTTCCATCATAATGCTATATATTCGAGTTATCAACACGTCAATTCCTTTCGATTGGTTGGCGAAGTGAATAAATGATGGTCGGCATTGGATCTAGGACTATGACTGTAGCATATTACCATCACATAATAATGGTGTTTTAATTTTAAATTGGATAAAACTGAGACAATTAATAAAGTAGGCAAATATGATGAGAGCTCTGACTCTGTGCGCCTACTTTAAGGACACTTTTTAGTTTTAAGTAAGGTTTTTAATTGATGCTTAAGCACTCAGATTAAGATTCCTACTTTAACTCTACGTCATATTGTTCTGATCACACTGCGAGTTCGCTCCTAACGCAGGTGGTCAACTCGTACCGGTTCCTTCCGTAAAAAAATATTTTCCCCTGCTTTACATAAACTTTGCTACAATGAATGTTTTCAACTAATCAAATTGATATTGATCTTTATATTTGTTATTCGAAAGTTGAGCTGGAATAGTAGGAACTTCGGCAAACAAGGTGGCGTCTCCCTAAGACGATGTTCTTTTGACTTTTAAACTGTGGTCTGAGCTTAGAAAAAATTATTATTTATTTTTTGACAGCTCAGTGCAATTTGGTGAGGAAAAAAAAAACGCTAACGTTCCAGTTTTTGAACAAAAATTAAAAATATTCAAATATTCAAAATTTTAATTTAGAAGTAAAATAGCCTTCACGTCAAAAAACAAATCTTGAACAAAATAAATAACGACCAACTCAGTTGATACTGTCATGACAAAGGAGATACGATGAGAACCCTCCAAAAAGGCATATCAACGCATCATTCGCTATAATCGCAAAATGGAAAACACTGACTTAAAACTTCTGGAAAAAACGGTTCCAACGACATAAAACAAAGAAAAAATCTGAGGTCCTTAAGTTAAGTGGGAATGTTGTGGCCCCATTAGAGATTATAACATCGTCTGAAAAAGGAAAAAATACACTTCCATCTTCCAACCTCTCCCCCTTTTGATATATGCCACGAGTTGTAATCTATCAAAATAAGGTAAGGAGAAAAATGGAAGCGGAACAAAACAGCACTTAAAGGCGGTTAGAAAAAGGCTGAAGTTCCAAATGCGTTTAAAAAAACAAACAAACATAACATCTCGACCTGTGTCGTAGTGCATACGACTTCGAAGACATGTACATGTACATGTAGAAAGTTTTTCATAATAAAATTGGATTAAAGCTCGGCATTATTAATAACGAGACTGATGATAGGCACTCCTTGAAAAAGCTATATCTCCAACCAAAAAATAAAAACGAATAATAAAAATTGTTGTTTTTGTTCAAACATTCAATTAACATTAACATTAACATTAACATTAACATTAACATTAACATTAACATTAACATTAACATTAACATTAACATTAACATTAACATTAACATTAACATTAACATTAACATTAACATTAACATTAACATTAACATTAACATTAACATTAACATTAACATTAACATTAACATTAACATTAACATTAACATTAACATTAACATTAACATTAACATTAACATTAACATTAACATTAACATTAACATTAACATTAACATTAACATTAACATTAACATTAACATTAACATTAACATTAACATTAACATTAACATTAACATTAACATTAACATTAACATTAACATTAACATTAACATTAACATTAACATTAACATTAACATTAACATTAACATTAACATTAACATTAACATTAACATTAACATTAACATTAACATTAACATTAACATTAACATTAACATTAACATTAACATTAACATTAACATTAACATTAACATTAACATTAACATTAACATTAACATCAACCGTGTAAGATTCGCTTTACATACCTCACCATTTGGACATCAGATTTGGTTTGTTCATATCTTCGTAGAAACGAGACGGTTATTAATTAGAAAAAATCTCTTTCTATTCTGTTTGATATCAAAAAGCCCTTACAGCTTACACACATCAATCATCATGCAAAATCAAAAGTGGTTTGGACAGCAAATTAGTAAGGTACCAATTTTAAAGGAAGCACTTTTTTGTAAATGTCTATGTGTACTTTTTAAAACCTTTGAGTTTGGCGAAATGGCAACTCAATCGAAAATTAAGCTATGGAAATAGTTTTGGACAACGATGGTGGTCAGAGGGTGGTCAGATGTTTCTATTGCATGCTTGCTGCTTACTATGGCAAATTAGACAAGCAAAGTCCTTTCTTATGGTTTCATGCTTTTAATGTTGCTATTGAATGCGTTTATATCTACGTGAACACTAAAGAATATTCGTGTTTTACAAATGAATGGACGATCAGATAGTGAGCCTTGCAAGCATCTCGTGTCTATTCCAATTGAAACGTATTGACTTGAGATCTTAAGAAAAACCAACACACGACATATACCTTCCGAGGCGGGTTCATTGACGGCAAAAAACCACAGTGGCGACGACGCAGTGGCGCACGGGATATATGCACTTATCTCCATGGAAAGAGGAATGGATGAAAGACCAAGCCAGATATGACATCAAAAATTAATTACTTGACTCGCGGTTCAGATGAATACCTGAAGTTAAGACTTATCGCAAGTTCTTTGGTATTTTCGTTTTCGATACATACTTCCAATGCCAGCGTCAGCGCTGTAGCCGTGCGCCACCGGTACAGGCATCAAAGTAAGCTCTGGAAACGCACTGAATTTCTTTTTGCCAAACATGAGTGGAGTTACTAATTGACAAGTTGTGTTGTGTTCAAATATCTGCGCGATAGACATGAAGTTTTTTTTTTAATTAACGGTAAAGTGTAGTTTCGACAAAGTAATTTGGTCAAAGCTCAAAGGTGTTTTAAAACATGTATATAACTATCTGAGCTTCTTTATGATTCCAACCGGGTACTAAATTATAAACCATCATCTTACGCTAATTTTTGTCACTGTACTTTCATCTTCCCATACTTAAAAGGACCGAATCCATTCGCAATCATATGATGCATCAAAAATGTAAATGGAAAAAGAGCCTGCCTTACATCTTTTCGTTTGAAGATCAACACCTTAGATAGCCCAAAAAAAAAACGCCAGCAAACAAGGTCCACCATCAGACACCAATGCAAACACCATCAGACACAAAGAGTCAATTAATTAGTAGATCAACTTCAGATTGTATCCATTAGTCAAGTCCGGCGCAAAGCGTGTGTGTACATACCAGACCGCGAACAGTTCCGGATTAGATTTAATGTAAGGTATAGGCCCACATTTTTTACGGCCTTATGACCATGTTCACATTAGACGTAATCATCCGACATATTTTGACGTACTTCCAGTCCGCCGTGTTCAGACAAAAAGTAGTGTGAACACAAAGGATTCACGAAACCATAAGAAACAAAAAAACAAAATATGTGAAATGATCCTAGATGTTTACAATATTCTTTATAGGCTCATGCTTAGTTGAAATTTCCAATCAAAAGTGACATATAGACATCAAAATGCGTCGGGTGAGTACGTCGAATGTTAAAAAGTAGTGTTCGTTGCTGTTACTAAATTTAGTGGCAATTTTATTTTACTGTATCTTTGTAAATATTTGCATAAATTGATAACGGTATTTTAATTCAGTATGGCGTTGAAATATCAATTCAATGGGATATGTGATTTCGTTATTTTTTTATATTTTCCGCCTTTAATCATTTATTATAATTCGTTTAAAATTTGTTAATAAATATCATTGTTGGCAACCAAAGCAAGTCCATCTAATTTAATTTGTGATGGCTACAAAAACAAGAGGTTTTGTGAGTCGTGACTAGTTTACCTTTGCAACATGATCCGGTCCTGAAGTTCTTACCGAGAACCATGGGTGATGAAAACGACAAAACAGCTTTAAATAAACTCCACAAAATGCGGTTCCAACTTGCTCAAAAGAAGACTAGGCCTGATAAAATCCATTCCCCATGAAAAAAAAGTTATAAAATCCGATGAAACAGCAGCCTCTGTCTGCCGCCAGCGAAAAACCTAACTTCTGGCTTGGTCTGACTCGGGCTCAAGTGCACCACTAACTTAAATTGGAAATTAATCGATAAGAGATTTTTTTTATTTCTTCTTCATTCGACTTTACACTTTTTGGGAACAGTCCAAGTCCAGAATGTTGGTTGCTTCTGGAGATGGTTGAATGATGCTCTAGAAAATATTGAGATTACGCGTTGTGCTGCCGCACGTTACCTGAATGGTGTGCGCACAGTATATGGAGGAACTTTGTTTTTGGTTTATTGTTAGTCTGAATTAAATGATCGTTCTTGTGCTTGTGGATGAATACAGAAACTGAGAGCATGATTATGGGAGCGGCGTGTGCAGTAGGGGAATAAAACTTTTGCTCCACTGTCATGGCAGCAGTCCAGTATTATCTGGAGTAAAAACTCGTTTCTTCATTCGAAGTCGATGATTAGTTCCTTTCGTCTTTCAGTATAAGCAATTCGTCGCAGGGGAATCGCTCAAATGTTGCACGAAGAACGTAGCGAATCTCCGGCATATTTAAGGTGGGAATAATTCGTTCGGACTGCGCATACCACATGTGCGGTGATAATTTTGGTCCTTACGCTGAAACTTTACTGTATGGATGTACTTTATGATACGAACTTTTGAAATATTTTATTATGGATGTGTAATAAAGTATAAGTGGCAGATATTGGCTTTGGTAGAATTTTTTCGCTTTAGCAAAGGCATGGAGCTTTCGAAGCATTAAATTCCAGGCGTTTGTTTCTTCCCCATCGGACAACACGGTCCAGATCGAAACTTGATGAGTTTCACATCAGAAGAACAAAGTTGTGAATCTGAAACCATACATGCAAAACAAAAGATATTTGGAGACAAAACGGAGCCCTCAGGTACACAATCGAAACCATCCAATACTACCGGGTCAGCAAATTTGGGGATATCAAGTTCATCTTCTTCCAACTGTAAGTGCGAAAGAAGATTTGTCTAAGCAATCATATAACACTTTCTACTTGGGATTCGAAAGGTCTTTACTTAAAGGAAGGTACTTGGGAAGATATCTATTTTTCTTTCAGCTTATATATAGGTTTACTATCATAAAAGATGGTGGAATTTTAACTTCATCTCGATCAAGGAATGTGCACTATTTTTGACAAATGCGTCACACATTTCCCTCAGGATGCAGGATCCTCTCTTATGACAAACACTGATTCACTTTCGTATACGTTCTGCTTCTATATAGAGAACTTGTAGAGAACAAAGGTGTCATAATTTAATTTTTGTTTTATTTCAGTAAATTCTACAAGTAAAGATTACAGTTTGATGTTCCACTTGAATTCACTTTAAATGGATTCGAAGCACATGAATCTGGTATGCAGCTCTAAAACACCCTTTCCCCACTCAGTCTGAAACTGAGGAAGACACAGATAAATTTTCGATATTGAAGAAGAACGACGGGATCAGATCAGTCTACAAAGTCTGCATCGATGCTCACATCTTTATTACAAAAAAAAAAAAAAAACAAAAAAAAAAATAATAAAATGCCGACGATATGCGTTCAGATGATGAGCATTCCCCTGCGTTTCTATCAAAAGTTTTTTTTATTTTCAGAAAAGAAAAAGACAAAAAAAATCAAAGCTATAATCACACAATGTGCGCCATGGCTGAGCCTTCTTTTGCTGCCTTAGCTCTTTTTATAGTGTATAGCGCTTAAGCCCCGGGGGCGGTTCGATTTGGTGCATTAACCCATTCCAGGGTGTCGGTAATTATAGGGAGTTTATGTCTGCGCTTCCTTTTATAATTTTTTTTTTTAACTCTCTTCTTCATTCTTTCGCCTTTGATTGCTGAATTATTATCTTTGCCGTGAAATCAAAACGTGGGTAGGTAAAGATCGCTTGCACTTGGAGGCTCTGTTTTGTGGAGATCGTTGATTTCCTCCTCGATCCACCTGGGAGGAAGCATTCTGTTAAGTGTGGTACGGCATTATGTAGGTAGTATGCATAGTGCATATGTACGTTCATTCTGCTCAGTGGGTGTGTAATGGAAAATGAATGCATTAATTTGACGGTGCAACTCTGGTAGACTATAGTGGATTTAAGTTGTCTTGACTTGGAGTATTAATTAAATTTAAATATATTTATTTATCACAAAGATAACGAAAAAGAAGAGCGGGATACTGAACAATTCAGAAGGTATAATGGGTAGGCAGTATTAAAACTCAATTAAAATATACATAGATGGCGTTCTTTCATTTTGCAAGAAGAACAATGATTGGGTTAAGTATATCTACTAGATATGTTCAAGTTCATGGAATCAATTATCTGAAGCATTACGAATATGGTGTCATAGGTACTATTTATATTTTAATGTAAAGGGTGTCATAATTCACCCAAAATTTAATTTTGATAGAAAATACAGATTTTTAATAAATTTTTCATTGGTTCATAGATAATACAGGGTTAAGTATTGAATAGCACATTAGATAAATATAGCCCCCAACGCTTTGCTGGCAAGAAATTTTAATTGAAATTTTCACCATTTCGCATAAAGTGTTTGAACTTCCTTATTACACTTCCCAATTTCCTCTTTCAAGGCGTTGGTGCACGTGGGCTTGTTTGTAGAAAACCTAAAAGAAAAAAGTCAAATGTCTTTAAATCGCATGATCTGGATGGTAATTCTGAACGCAAAAACGGGCGAACATTCGAGACGAATCATGCAATAATTGAATGAAAATGAGTTGTTCTTTCGTATAGCGCTACATTTTTATTAACCTCGAACTGTCAACTGTCACATTGTTATCTTTTTTTTTTGTTTGCAACACTGTACTTTTGAATGGTGAAAAGTTAAAATTTTACGTGAATTATGAGGCACCCTTATATACAATATACATGAAAGTTTTCAGAGAAAACTTCCCACACATCGACTGTGAAAAGCAAATTCTTTGTTTTATAATTTTAGAGGTATGATACTCATAGTTGTGACAATGAAGTGCTCAAGTGTGTTTAGTCAATAATTCTTAATTTTCGGAGTGTACTCTGTCCAGATTATGACCATGCTCAGGATCTACTCAGAGCTAAAAAAGAAAAACGCCTTTGATATGTTAATGTTTACAATGTGAAAAGCAAATAGCGAATTGAAAGTTCCACACAAAACGAACGTTCGGAAAATCGTAATATAAGACAACAGTCCAAAAACTTTTGCCTTTCGAGATTTCAGAAACTTTCGTTTAAGATTCAAAGTTTGATTCACTGTAGGAATTTTAAAAATAACTAACGAAATTCCAAAACTATTTGAAGCCCTGAATTTAACGAAAAATAGTCTTGCCAGTTACACAAAACTTATTTTCATAAAAGGGATTTCATATGATTACGAATTATGCCTATAATTAACTCAAGCTAAAGATATCTTTTAACAATGGTTTGATCACAAAACAAACCCTTAAATTCAATCCGCATGAGAAAACCGAGATTATAACTGAAAAAAACTTACAACATTTGCTTATTATCGTCATCATTTGAATAAATTCGTTTCGCCCATTTTTGCATATATTTCCACAGATGGTCCCATCAAACAATTGAAAAATATTTCAAATAAAAACTCCCATTGCAAGTTGGAAATATCCTAATGCATGCATACAGCGCATTTATAGAGTGAGTAGTTTGTCTCGCAGGATGTTCTCATAAAAGTGTTTAAGTATAGGAAAAAAAAATTATGATGTGTGCACAAAGGACTTCGACGACCCTCCCTCTTGAATTATTGTCCATTAGTTTCTTTACAAATGTCAGAACCATTGTCAAAGATCCCTCTTTTTCTGTCGAGGACAAATAGCATTTCTCATCTATTCTGAGCGCCCTTTTAAAAGCAAATTGCCCTCAAAGGCTGTATTTGATTGTGATCCCTCGAGCGAATAAATTGCTTTTTGCAAAAAATTTTCTTTCGCATGATTTGATGCCATAATCCCAAGTGGTCACGATCAATGCTGATCACCATTCACCCTTCAAAATATAGTAGCTCTTTGGAATATACCCGTAGCATCCATAAATATCTAGCCCAAAGGTGCTATTCAAATAAAATGCCTGCATTATAGCATCCGAATGGTAGGTAAGTATAGTAGCTGCTATTGATCCTCGCACAAGATCAATGTCTGCTTCAGGCTGATCTCGGCAATAAAAAACACATAGAGCGCTATGCACGATCTTTGAACTTCGCCGCCACTGTTATTCATCGAGGATCGTTTTGCTCGAAAATAACACATGCGTGTGCTAATTAAGAGACAGGCTGCAGCCCAGCATTCGTCAGTTTACATCATGCGTTATTTTATGCTTCGCCCTGCTAGTTTGCCTGCCATATTACCGATGGCCTGTTCACCATTTTTTGTTGAATGTTCGTTCTTTCATATGAGTTTGATTGCTATGCGATGGGCTTGTGCATTTAATTGCTTTCTAGCACGTTAAATTGATCTTCGGTGCTGTGCTGTGTGTACCCTTTCATCTCTGCGTTGTCCAACCCCACACACAGCTCAAAACAAACCGCATCCAATAAAAAACAATTAAAAAAGACTTAATCATAAAAATATTGAAAATAAAAGTAAAACTCCTGAGACTGACAGTCGATCGGAGATCAAAGGAATTTTGATCTGATGAAGGGGAATTATTCCTTTCGTTACGGTTTCCAACAGATGAGGTAGACGAAGGGAAAAGTTATTAAATATATAAAGCGGAAAAAAGTATCGGAAATTTGTTATGGTACCGTGAGTTGATACTTTTTTTTTGTGGAATCGAGGAGGAACTTCTGTATACAAAGTCGGCACTTTATGTGTTCTTTTTTTTTGGTTAGTGATATTGGATGGATAAGAAAGGGGGAAACAACATTATGTGATGTGTAATTAAACCATTGATGCGTGTGAAAATGAATACTTCTTTAATTTAGAAAAGGATCAATTGAGACTACCATGATGATAGTTGCAGCTGGTAATGATTCAGATTGATAAGACATCTTCAAAAGGAAGTCTTATTTTAATTGAATTGTTTTGCAAAAAAACGGTTTTCTCTTTATTCACGTTCTGTTTCATAGGCCTCGTATAATTTTCTGGAAAAGAATTTTTTAAGTACAGTTTTGCCTTGTCTTAAGATAACGCTATAGTTTAACGAGGACCAGGTCTCAATTGACAAGCTTCTTCACACCGGCACGGTTTCTATAGCTTACTGCCTTCAGTTTCGCACTCCAAGTTGGTGGAGGTTCTCTTTCACTTGCGTTCACCACCTTATATTATACTGCGCCGTCTCATGGACTTGTATATTCAAAGACTTTTTGGGCCCGAACATTGGCCCAGTTCGTTTATATCCTGAATCATCCACATTCCACAAATAGATTACCGAGATTCCTCGCCAGTTTCACCTATCATCCCTTAAATTATAAATTGAGAGGATATATTTTATCCTCACATATGCCTTATTTGTTGCTTTAAAATGAGAATTGTGACTGTGAGCCATCTAAGCCGTCAAAATTTCGCTAGAAATTAATGTCCCGGTCAATTAAATTGTGTGCGAAAAGAGTGTAGAGAGTAGTCGAAACTTGAACCGGTTATCTACCGTTTCCCCCTGGAGTTGCGTACCACCATTGAGTTTATACACATAGGGGAATCAAGATGGTTTGAAACTCATCGAAGTAGATATCCCTAAATGATATTTGAACCCAACCGAACAAAATTCTTCTGCATACATTTGTACATATTTGTTTTTCTTTAATTCTCTGGCCTTTTAACTCAAGAATAATTGCTACATGAGTAAAAAAACAAAAGTCGTAATTTCTCTACGTGTATAAACTCAATGGTACCACAAAACGAAAAGAAGGACGAAGGACTTTTCTTTGACCGGCAGAGACAGAGGCACTACAGGAACGAACTCCTATATAAAGAAGCAAAAATAATTCCGCTGGACAAATATCTAGTGATGTCGACAAAGAAGCTAGTTGGTAACATAATCAACCACCCGAATCAGCTAATGAGAAAGATTGCCATCGAACATCGACATCCTGAGCCAAGGTATCTCAGCGTTATGGAAACCATGGACGAGAACTTTTTTACGGACAACGACAACGAGAACGCAATCTCGTTCTACGCTGACACAAGGTCGGTGCACTACCGCGGCTAAGCGCCGTACCCCCCCCCCCAACACCTAAATCAAAATGACAACCGGGAAGGAACACCCTGAGGACGATTAAGTCAACCGACTTCTTAAATCAAATTTATTTATCACTAGTATATGTATTATGTATTTTGTTAAACTTAAGTCAGTGTTTAAGGTTAGGCCCCTTATGTGCCAACAATAATGTAAAAAAAAAAAACATCATAGTATCGTAAGTAGATGTAAGCCAAATTGTATATATAATGTTCAATAAAAATTAAATTGAATTGAATTGAAGAAGGACGAAAATTTCGTTTATGATTTCACTATGTCATTTTTGTATGGGGTTTTTCGTTTCATCCTATTTAAACATTTCATCTCGAGTTAAGATATTCACTTTATAATTCAGCTCATTATAGGTTGAGCACTGCAAATAACGCCGGTCACTGTTGCTAGTTACATATGCACATCGATATTCTACAAACAAAATTCCTTTTAATATCCAGAATTCCACCAGATGGTTCAATCGTTGTAATTTTTGGTACTATATGCTCGTTTAACTCAATTATCCATTCAAATAGTCAGGTAACAAAATAAATTCAACCTTCCGAATTATCTAAATTCTAAACTGTTGTACAATCATCTTTTCTTGAACAAACGCTTCACTTTACTCAGAAACAAAACGACAAACAAAAAAGCAGCCGGAGAAAATCCTCTTAAACGTTAGCATATCTGCATCTTTTAATAAAAGCATCATCATGTTCATCCTTTATCCTCTTCAAACACTTTAAGTAGAGATTTGTAAAAGGATCCTTAAACTGTTGCTGCTGTTCAGGCTACTTTGCTCCTGAGTTTGTTTTCTTTTTCATTAGAGAGACCTATGACATGCCATTTCTTTTGTCAGCAATGAGCTGCGGCAAAAACTTGAATTCACTTTAAAAAAAGGAATTAGATTAGTTTGGTTCCCAATGTCATTTTGTAAAGTATACATAAATACTTTTACTTTATCTTTCAAGTCTCTTTTTTGGATGTCCGTCGTTTTCTTTTTATGTTTTTTTTTTTTTGTTTTACTTTTTCTCAATGTAATACTAAAAATGTTTTGAAATAAAATACCTTTGTGCGCCCAGCCACACTTGCTCGCACTCTTGAAACCCTAGTAATGCGAACGTAAAGTGGAATTAACGTGGTATAATTACAAGTGGAACGACAATGTTATAGCTCTAGATGTCTTACACTACAAAGGCAAATAACAACGACGATGCCACAGCTAGCGAATGGATTAAGTATAGAGCTTCGATATCTTTGGTTTAACAGGCCAGCGGAACAATGTAAGCATGTTGGAAGCGCACTGGTAATACCAGTAAATGTTGTAGATACACCACTATTCCCAATATTATATGTAGCTGAAAATGAAAGCTAAGTTGGTTTGTATGTTTCAAAGAGGAGTAAAGCAAGAGGATTGTGCTAGGGGATCGTGGGAAAAATCCCTTTTTGTGGGAATTTCAACCTTAAAAGGGACAAAGGGAAAACCGACTGGTTTTATAGGAATTTCTTCTTTTCCGAAAAAATATATTTTTGCGAAAATTCTAGTCAATTCAAATAAATAATAGTTTGAACATGTGACATCTATATTCCTGTTTGCTTTAACTCATTATTGTGCCAGAGCAGTGACTTAGATTTTCTTCTCTTTAATTGTTCGAATCTCTGTCAAACCAAGCCCATCTAACTTTTAATTCAATTAACAAAACACTTATTGTCGAAGTAAAAAATAATTGCAAACATTTCTATGTAACTTCTTTCAATGATATGAAAAAAAGATTTTCTATCCAAGATCCTTTACTTAAGGGATTACAGTTGTTATAAATATATGCTCCTCAACTTAACAGAAAGATGTTTGTAAAATTCTAAACAATTTTTAATTAGGAAACTCCCAAAGTTATATTGGAGTGGCTATCACTACCTTTATTAATATTGAAGAGTTGTGAACAAAATATTTAAATACAAACATCGACGGTGAATTTGTTTACCCAAATTTAAAAAAAACTTACCTCAATGTAACTCTGAAAATTAAAGATGAGAAAATGTGTTGATTATGAAGTCAGTGATAGCAAAAACTAAATAATTTGTTTTTCGATTAAACATGAGATTGTAAGTGAACGAGCAACACTAATTCAAAAAGGAGTCTGATGATTAGCGGTGGCGGCCTTGAAATAGCTATAACTCTTCCAAAAATAGTGTTGGTGTACACAGGTTGTTGTTGTCTTATTCGACCACTTCTCAATGTAAACTAAATAACGCAGGGTGAGAGTAGGACGTTTCGCTGATATCGATATTGCATTTTCTTATAGTCATTTACATATTAGAATGACAGCTTGTTTGAAAGTATAAGTGGCCTCATTTATGGTTATTGATAGGTTGTTTTCCAGCAGGTCTATTGGATTACAAACAGCTACTTGTGGAGGGAAGAACATTTTTTTTTAAGGTGGTGATAGAATTTTCAGAAATCTTGTAACAACGTACCTCTTTCAGGTGTCACAAAACTTTTGAGGAAGTTAAACTGTCCATTCGATCGGAATTTGGTACAGAATGATAAGCTTAACTAAGCTCTTTAATTCCTACGTCTTCCTACTTTTGGTTTAAATGCAGTGATTAAAACATCTGGTCTTGCCAGATTTTACTTAAGACTTTTCAAGGTCCACAACCTTAAGATTTCATGGTGCTTGGAACTCGGTTGATTTTTCGAGAATATATTCCGGTTGTTGATGTGATCCAAGAAGAATCTTCTCCTACTAAAACCTTAATTGATGCCTTGTGTGTATAGACACTATTATTTCTTTAATCCCCACGAGAAAAGTAAATGTCATGAATTTCAAAACAATCCGAAAACCGCAATACCACCACAATACTACCAAGTACAATATCCTGTGTCCTTTTCTGCCTCTATTTCAAAATCCATTTGTTGTCAAATCGCGTGATCACTTCTTCTTAAGATTCTCTAAAAAAAATATGACTCAACAGGCTCGAAGCTTTTTAAGTCCATTTTCCACAAATCGTTTAAGCATGGCTTTTCCGTCTGCCCTTTATTTTAAATATCTTAATTAATATCCTTCAGTAATCAGTTGATTCTTCATCAGAAAATCAATATCATGAGTCATAAACAAAATGAAGAAAACAAAAATGAACCACTCAATCCACACAAAAATAAATAACTTGCATGCTTCCGGCTACCGTCCAAATTACAAGCAATTACTGCCACCTATATGAACATTTTCAATAAAACTAATGCAACAAAATTTCAGTAATAAAATGTAAATACATTTTAGAACTCACACGATGAGAAGTCGTGTGAAAATTAAGTGATCTTTCTGTTTTCTGTAGGTTGGGTTATGGTGTATCCCCGTCATTGTCGGCAGTCAAGTATAATAATAATCGTTATTCCCGAGTGTCGGAATCGGTGTTATACCCCCCATTCAGATGGTGTATCATCAACGTCTGAAGCGGACCGGAAATAATGTTCAAAGGATGCCGCCATCACTGTATCTACCCGGGCCAGAACCTATACTCTTGTAGCTAGCGGCTAATTTTCTACTTCTGTGGTCTGATGGTCTCTTGTGTGCGATGGGTTTGAAGTTAAAGTCGTTGTTTAAAGTTTACTCACGCAATAATGTGCACAACCAAGAGTTTAAGTGCGGCACTTTTTTTATTGAATTTACTTTGTCGACAATATTAGATTGAAATTGCATATTAATTTACCGAAGCTTCGCTATATTATTCAAATGAAATCATTTAACGCTGAAAGACTTTACAGGAAAATGTTTTAAATAAAGTGATCAGATCACAAATGATCGAGGATAAACTGAATGTCTGGTTACATACATATATGAACATCTAAAAATGATCCAGTGTTTCATGAGATAGGTTTACACCAGAAAATAATAAAGAGTGTTGCCATTTAGTTACCTTCTTATAGTAGGTAATAGTTTGGGCTTTGCAAAAAATGGGTGGAAAATAACCAAAAATATATTTATGACAAAATGTCTTTAATAAAGGATCAACCAACAAAAAATTAAAATAAACAAAAGCGGCTGCGGTGGGGCCGTGCTCGGGTTACTGTACGAAAGCCGTCCCCACCCTGCAGTAAACATTTGCATTCAATATGACCAAAAAGGTTCCACGTTGGGCGCCAATAAAAAGGACAAACTTTAGAACATGGTATGATTATCAGTTATTGCGATGTACATTATATTCAAAGGTTAGTGGCCTTTACATCATTGGATGCGTTTCGCCCAAATAGGTATATATACACGGTGGGCTTATCAATAAGATGCCGTGTACCTATTTTTCTTAGACGCATGATTTGTTTTGGTCGATGGAAGAGACCTTATTAAACAAATTTGCAATTACTGCTGTTAATTATATTGTTGGGAACCTTGTTTAAGGTTATGCATGCAACTTAAAAGAAAGATTACCCGTGGCCAGGCTTTACAAGAAATTAAAAAAATTAAAACAATAACAAATTATTGTTTTTGGTTTGTGATGTATAAGTGAAAGATTTTCACGAAAACAAAGGTTAGTGGCCTTTACATCATTGGATGCGTTTCGCCCAAATAGGTATATATACACGGTGGGCTTATCAATAAGATGCCGTGTACCTATTTTTCTTAGACGCATGATTTGTTTTGGTCGATGGAAGAGACCTTATTAAACAAATTTGCAATTACTGCTGTTAATTATATTGTTGGGAACCTTGTTTAAGGTTATGCACCAACTTAAAAGAAAGATTACCCGTGGCCAGGCTTTACAAGAAATTAAAAAAATTAAAACAATAACAAATTATTGTTTTTGGTTTGTGATGTATAAGTGAAAGATTTTCACGAAAACAAAGGTTAGTGGCCTTTACATCATTGGATGCGTTTCGCCCAAATAGGTATATATACACGGTGGGCTTATCAATAAGATGCCGTGTACCTATTTTTCTTAGACGCATGATTTGTTTTGGTCGATGGAAGAGACCTTATTAAACAAATTTGCAATTACTGCTGTTAATTATATTGTTGGGAACCTTGTTTAAGGTTATGCACCAACTTAAAAGAAAGATTACCCGTGGCCAGGCTTTACAAGAAATTAAAAAAATTAAAACAATAACAAATTATTGTTTTTGGTTTGTGATGTATAAGTGAAAGATTTTCACGAAAACAAAGGTTAGTGGCCTTTACATCATTGGATGCGTTTCGCCCAAATAGGTATATATACACGGTGGGCTTATCAATAAGATGCCGTGTACCTATTTTTCTTAGACGCATGATTTTTTTGGTCGATGGAAGAGACCTTATTAAACAAATTTGCAATTACTGCTGTTAATTATATTGTTGGGAACCTTGTTTAAGGTTATGCACCAACTTAAAAGAAAGATTACCCGTGGCCAGGCTTAACAAGAAATTAAAAAAATTAAAACAATAACAAATTATTGTTTTTGGTTTGTGATGTATAAGTGAAAGATTTTCACGAAAACAAAGGTTAGTGGCCTTTACATCATTGGATGCGTTTCGCCCAAATAGGTATATATACACGGTGGGCTTATCAATAAGATGCCGTGTACCTATTTTTCTTAGACGCATGATTTTTTTGGTCGATGGAAGAGACCTTATTAAACAAATTTGCAATTACTGCTGTTAATTATATTGTTGGGAACCTTGTTTAAGGTTATGCACCAACTTAAAAGAAAGATTACCCGTGGCCAGGCTTAACAAGAAATTAAAAAAATTAAAACAATAACAAATTATTGTTTTTGGTTTGTGATGTATAAGTGAAAGATTTTCACGAAAACAAAGGTTAGTGGCCTTTACATCATTGGATGCGTTTCGCCCAAATAGGTATATATACACGGTGGGCTTATCAATAAGATGCCGTGTAGAGTAAGTGTCCCAAATATGGCCCACCCTTAACCTTTTTTCAAATAAAACAACCAGTTTAACGTCAATTCACTTGGTTTCTTTTTTAATTATTAAATAAACTATTTTAAGATAAGACTTCATTTACATAAAACATAAAAACAACTTGATAAAAAATAAATAAATAAAAAACTAACAAAACTTTTTTTATCACTTTTGAAAAAAGTGATCCTAATATGGACCACCGTGTTTCAAATATGGACCAGGTGGTCCATAATTGATACAACTTATTGTTGTTTATTTCATGCACAGCAAAATTCACACACAAAATATTTTGTTTCGTTTCCTGAGCAATCTTCATGTGCCCACATAGAACAGACAACACATTGAACCCATTGTTCTCCTCCCTTGTCTTCAGAAAACAAACCTGAGCAATAAATGCATTTAGCATCTTGTTGGTTAGTCCGATCTGGGCTTTCATCAGATAGTTCGTCCGGAATAAAGTCCTTTTCACTTTCTGAGGACGTTGATTCTTCAACACATTCGTTTTTTTTCTTTTTTGAAATGTTGCTTCTCCTTATTTCCCCAAAACTTAAATTTTTAAGTACCTTCTGGAACAATAAAGAATCAAGAATAAATATTTAAAATTTAAACCACACCTGCAATTTTTAACCTACCTTCTTTTCTGATTTGCTGACTTTTTTCACTTGTCCAGCCGTTTTATTCAGCTCTCGTTCGTTTTTTTTAATTAACGAATCTTCTAGAGCCTGTTTGTATGGCGAAGATGAAATAAGTTCAGCTTTTCCTGGTTTCCTACCTCGATTTGACACCTTTTTGATTCGGACAGGAATGGGAGAAATTTCATGGGGAAATGTATAGGTTGATCTAATACCAGTAGATGTTGAAGGTTCTGAATTTTCTACTTCATGCTCAAATGAACTTGCTGCTATTTGGACTGCTTCAGAAAATAAATTTGTTTCAGATGTAAAAGGTTCTGAGAAATGCGTTTCAGCTTCAACTGGATCTGCATCTGGTTGCGTTTGCTTGGGCTCTTCAGCAGCAATTGTTTCAAGTAACGATTGATTTGGTATTTCAATTTCTTCTGCTGCAAGAAAATCGTGTTCCTTGAAGATATTTCTATCAAAAGGACATATTCCAGTTGATGCGAAGCCCTTCACAGCTATTTCTCCTGTTTGAGTTTTTAAATATGATCGTCCAAATAACTCAATGATATCAAAATGTGTCAAGGCCCTTGTATTGTTTATTACCCATCGCCTGATTTCCTCTGTCAAATATTTTTTTAGCGGTCCCATGAAAGTTTTGTCGAGAGGTTGGATTTTATGACTAGAGTGTGGGGGAATGGAAAGAATGCGCACGTGATTTTTTCTAGCAAGGTCAATAAGTTCGATGTTCCTTGTGTGGCTGGCATGTCCGTCCATTATAAGCAATACAGGGGATGATACAGAAGGTTTCACTGTAGCAAGAAAATGCTTAAACCATTTGGTAAACAAATTGGTCTGCACCCATCCAGAAGGATGATTGGCATAGATGGATCCTGGTGGCGCACCTTTCATGAGTAGGGGGTTGTCTCTTTTCCTAGGAAAGATAAACATCGGAGGTACAAACGATCCACCGGCGCTCATACACAAAATTGATGTAATAAGGGATCCTCTTTCAGCAGAAGTAAGTGCTCCTATCTGTTTTCGACCTTTCATAGCTAGGACTTGTGGCATTTTAGCTGGAACAACAGAAATTCCTGTCTCATCCACATTATATATGTTGTTTGGAGAGAAATTAAATGTTTTCATTTCCGTTTCAAGAAGGTCGAAAAATATTGTGACGTTTTCCTTTGAGAATCCCTTCGCACGAGCAATCGAAGTTCCGGTCGGCTGACGGAATGACAATGATGGGTGGCGTTTGAGAAACAGACGAAGCCAAACCCTACCTGCAGCTTCATTTTGTAATGAAAAAGGGTTTGGTATGTTGTTTTTAAGTGCTAGTTGAAACGCTAGTGATCGTATGTCTCTTCTTGTTAGACCAAACAACTTTGCTTCCATCAACAGTGTATATTCTACAAGAGAGTTTTCGAGCTCAAGAGGAAAGATGGGTTTCCTGCCTAATTTTGTAGACACCAGATCTTCAACAGTTTTTTCTTTCTGCGCAGCCAAACGCCTTAATGTGGTTTTAGGCACGTTGAATTGTTTTGACGCTTTCAAGAACCCCATACTCTTTTCTTTAATAGCATCTAATGCTGCTTTCATATCCTCCTTTTTCCATGTATGTCGTTGTTTTTGTGGTTGTTTAGATTTTGAAGCCATTGTTGCCTTAAAAAAAAAAAAAAAAAAAAAACACTAATGTTAAAGTTCATGCATAAAAGTGTACTAAATATGGCCCACTGGGCCATAATAGAAACGCCTTTGGTGGGCCATATTACAAACATCGCACTTTTTCACTATTTTCTTTATTATCTTACACTTTATAAACTGTAATTCATTTTTGATTTCACTTAATGGAATTTCAATTTAAGCACTACATAATAGTATAAAAACATTAACTTGATTTTACAAAATTTTATATAAAAACACTTAGCAAAACTTACCGAAAAATTACTTTAAAATAATGAAAACTCTGCCACGTGCTATACTGCGCACATTTGTTGAGCCAGACACAACAAGTTACACTGGTGGACAACCGGTTTAAAAACGAACAAAAGGAATGCATATTGGTGTGCGTGTGGTTCTCCTCTTGTGAGATACAGTGGTGGGCCATATTACAAACATGGGCCATATTTGCAGCACTTACTCTACCTATTTTTCTTAGACGCATGATTTGTTTTGGTCGATGGAAGAGACCTTATTAAACCTTTGTTTTCGTGAAAATCTTTCACTTATACATCACAAACCAAAAACAATAATTTGTTATTGTTTTAATTTTTTTAATTTCATTATATTCAAAGTTTGTTCTAAATGCATCCAGGATTGCCAAAAAGAAGCTTTTAATTCGTTATTATTCGGTTTCTAAGGATTTTTGAAGAGGAAGGCTGATATTAGTTATTGCACAAATCGCGTACTATTCATCGATACAGTCTCTAAAATTTACTCCATACAAAGTCAAATATAATTGCTTAGTGAAAAGAATTCTCTAACATTATCTTCCGAAGTGACAGCTACTCCTAAGCTCCAGATAAAAATGATCTTCAAACTTCATACTACAGTCTACCGATCACAGCAACTCTATTAACTACACAGTGAGTGGGTATATCTTTCACTATATCGTTTTAAGCCAGAGTTAAGATATGTATGTACACACATTTTAATAGAAAGTAATTATAAAGCACCGGCCAGCCAGGGATATTAAGGTTCACTTAAGTATTCCTCTGCCACCCGCGCTCCATCACAACACCACTACTACACCACACATCATGCCACAGACGTTCATATGCCATGGCTTGGCATGTGGCGGCGAAATCCCTATGAAGTTGCTTTGTTCTGTGTTTAATTTTTTTTTATTCCCAACCTCTCTACTGCTGTTAGCTATATGAGGAGTCGAGGAGCCGCACTTTAGTCAAATGTATCTCGGGCCTCGGCTTTTGCTAGCGATATGTGACGTTTCATTGTTTTTGTTACTTTCCTTCAGTGTTTCTTTTTTTTTTTTTTTGTTATTGTGAAATTAAGGCAATGTAATGCATTCGTAAAAAACTGAAATAAAATTTTTAATTGACATTTAATAACGGTGCTTGAAAAGACGAAAAAACTAAAAAAAAATAATTTGGGTGTGTTAGCATCAATGTGTCATATCTGCTACAAAGAAACCTTTTTTTTTTGGAACAATGTTTACGATTTCAAATGCGATCACAACATTTACAATTTAACGCTTCACCGGTCATATATGAATGACCGGAGTCATTATTGTTTTAAGAGTTTTTCCTACTTATCAATTGTCTTGTTTCCGTGATCCTTTAAATTCATCAGTTTGCAAAAATTGCTGACATTACACTTTATGAAATTTTGCATACTTCTTTTAAAACCAAATTGATACGGAGGTAAATTTGATCCCCACGTTGGGCGCCATCTGCTACAAAAAGTCTATAAAGTACGATTTTTTCCGGCTTGACTAAAATCCTATACTGTAGTTATAAAAATGGCTACATATTTTAATATGTTGCTTTATTACCAACATCAAAATTTCAAGCTAAAAACTATAGTTACTTATTTGCTAAAACAGACAAACAATAAATTTTGTTGGTGTATGTCTTAGTTGCATTTCTCGTATGTAGTTTTGGGCAAACGCTAGTTGAAATGTTTTGTAAATATATGTAGAAAACTTTAAAATATTCTCTTTTTAAATAATGATCATATAACAAGTACAGGCGACCCTATGATTCATTTCATTATTATAGGAATGAGTACACCTCTTTATTGGCCATTACGAAAATGCGGATGAAATGAAATGGAATTACAAAGTTCGTATTATCGTATTGGTTTTTTTTTTTTGATTTAAGGTTCTTTAGTTTTTTTTTGTCTTCTTGCGGTTTTTGTTTGTGATTGTGAACACTGCCTCTTTTTTCCTTATCCGTTCCCGTCAGATATGATAAGACGAATAACAAGCAAATGATACAAATGCGTAGAGAATGAGTGAATGTGTGTACAATATGTTCGTTGGTATTTGGTTTTGTAAACATATAAAGAAGAAGAGGCAGAGAGAATAAAAATGTATTTTCAGATAGAAAAGAGAGTGGTTGGGGTCGATTTGCTGCTCTACTCTACTCTACTGCAGCAAAGTGCAGTGAATGAATGCAGTAACAACAACAGATAAAGCAACAACAAAACTTCAGTGGTATCCCCCAAAGAAAACCGGCAACAACAAGCGGTAATACCTAATATTTGTTCGGTACAACAACAACGTTCAAAGCGGCATCGAAGTGAAGTGCCAAGGCTGGAGTGATTCCTTAAGAAGGCTACCTTCAAAGCAGATTGTATGTGAGCACTTTACGTGAGAATTTAACATATTTAAATGAATATGGGCCGGGGAACGATTATTTTCTGGATATCTATTTTCAAGAATTTCAAGCGTAAATTCGTTTTATTGTTATCGTATTCTTTGTTTAATTACTGTACATACATTGTTTTCTTTGGTTGGCTAAATTAAAATCACATGTTTACAATATTGTCGGTGCTAAACTTTTAGCTTTTAAGACCTGCGCACATACATAAGTTGACTGCTTCTTCATTTTTCTCACAGATCTAATAATAATGATGTATTTAGTAAATTTTCACGAATCGGAAAAAAATATCGATCCAGGAAACGGGGGTACATGTGATTTTCTACTATTTTCTTTTTTCTAAAAGTATTCTTAAATATGTGCATTTACGTCTTTTCAATCGGTTAAGTACACATTGCAGTGACTAAATCGAAACGTAGTTTGAACATATTTTATATCAAAAGATTTAAGTCCACCTTTCGAATGCTTTTTGAGGGATTATTTAATTTGTAATTTTGGGAGTTATTTCATGATGAAATCACTCCCCAAATTGAACTTTAAAATATATCCCCAAATTTGAGGACTTATTTCAATCTTCAATTTTACAGCAATTTTTGGCTCTTTGTAATAATGAACGGTGACTGTAACGGTTTTATTTTGTGATAATTTGGCAAAAAATTCCCAAATTCAACTATGAAAGAAATCCTGAATGTCGCCCTAAGCATTAATTAAGTGAGGTATGTTGGTGGGGCATGCCTGCCTGGGCTCACTATAAGATTTGGGGTGGTTGCGAGTTTTGGTGTATGCAAAGATTTTGGTTTAAAAACTTTAAACTTTGCGTATACCCAAACAATCACTAACCCCACTTTTTTACAAAATGATTTGGCGATTGGGGACTTATTTTATTATTTGTTGGGAATGAATTGATAATATTATTAATGCAACAAAAAATCGTTTTAGCTTGTAGGTGTGACTATTTAAACATTTGCTATTACTTGCCATACATTATTCACATAAGAATATAATTTCTAGCATATAATAAGTTTGTTCACATATTAAAAATGCAAACAACTATCCCATTTACTTTGCCATTAAAGAATAAACATCAACAACCACATGCAGTTCCCTATACCACTCAAGTAAATCTACAAACGAACCGAATGCCATAACCAGACCGAAAACTAAAAACCAAAGTGATTCGACAGACTTACCGCCAGTATCGGATTAGATCGCAAACTGTGAACACACACCATAGGCACGATCAAACAGTGCTATTTAACTTCATTCGATATTTTTCTAATACCATTTCGTTTGTTTAGTTTCTCGTTGAGGAAATTTAATTTGTATTTTTCTTAAAACAATAATTTTTTAGTTATGTAAACAACTTTAGTTATTAGTAAAAAGTAAATTTAAAATGAATTTGTATTATAGAGTGATTTAAATTAAACGAAGAAATACAAAAAAGAAATATTTCAGTGATTTACAAGATCAGAAGAAGAAAATAATCTTCAAAAATGTGTTTTAGTGTGCCAAATGTGTGCTTCTTAATCTTAGCTATATTTTTGCTCTTTGATGAAATTAAAATCTCCCAAGGATTACAATGCCAACGAATATCTGTACCAGCATGTCAAGGTCTAGGATACAATATGACGGCTATGCCAAATTCGGCTGGTCACACCAATCAGCTGGATGCTGAAATAAGGGTAGGTCAACACCATTATTATTTTCAATTTAATAATAATTAAAAATAGATTTCAAAGACCGACATAGTTTTTTTTTCTGTTTTTTATGAAATTCAAAGGTTGAAATAATGTTTAGTTAGCCTTATTGTGCCATTCATTTGGAGCAAGAACAAGCATTCACATACCTATATGAGTATGTATGTTCCTTTCGACAGGTAGATATAAAACCATTTTAAACCACAACATAAAAAAGGTCTAAAGAAATAAAAGAAGTGTTTAGTGGACTAGGTATTCACAAAGAGCACAAGAAACTCTATCTGAATAAGATACGATTGTTTGGAAGCGCGGCCATTAAGCTGTGCTCTGGAGTAATGGTTTTGCATTTTCCGAATGAGTTGAGCGATATAAACAGTTGTGTGGTAGTCATCGTCTTCGACATTTTTGTGTAGTTAGAACATAGTACTCCTTCTGTGGCAGGAAAAGATCGTATATGTATGTGACTGTGTGACGTATATAGATGGAGTATAGTAGATAGATGCTGTTGGGTGTTCTTGCGATACTTTTGACATTTGAATGGAGAATTGCTGAGGATATAGGATATAGGCTACTTACCATACAAATTCTTTCTTTTTGCTCGATAATCTCTTGCTAATGGATTGTTATTCTTTTGTTAGATTGTGGTTTATAATTGCCAGTTTTTTTTAAGAGATAGACCTTGATGGACAGTTTGAAAGCTAATTAGATTTAGCAAGATGCTAAGGGGTTAAGTGATTTCTTTCTAGCTTCTATAGAATGTATGGTAACGAGATTTATTCTACTAAATGGCGCCCGATGTTCCTCTGAGCTGAATGTAGGAATATCGATAATGTAGGGACTTGAATTAATTAACCCAAAGTATCCAAATTCAGATATTGTTATTGTCATGTACATAAAAAGGGGAGACATTAAATTTCTACTAAATTGCGTCCGGGTTTCTCTTAGAGGTTGAATTTTAATAATGCGGTGACTTTAATCAACACATTTATCATAAAGATACCAAGATGTAATTCCCCAAATGTACATTTCTATTAAATGGCGCCCGGTTTTTGTCCGAGAAGAATTTTTATATTATGAGATTATAACGACGAAATCAGTTATTATTGTCATGTTGTTAGTTTAAGATATTTATCGTCTCAAACCCCAACCCCAGTTGTCATATAAAATTACTATAAACGAAGTTCATGTGTTCATACCTAATTAATAACTCATAACCATTCTCCCATAGCTATAAAGATCACAACAATTCAGCATAAGAATCCATTGATTTGAAAAAAAAAATTAAAAACTAATTTAAAATTAAAATTTCGGTTCCTTTTCCAATCAAAATCACCGAATTGAAAGAGTGGTTTGAAGTTGTGATATAAAATTCATTCACTCAAGTCATTAAATTTCGATTAGATCAGGTGTATTAGTTCTTAAGTGCATTTCTTGTTTTTTTAAATTTCTTTTATTTTGTTTCAACAACAACAAAAAAAATTATACAAAAACAACTTAAACAAAAAATAAAATAATTAAGCGCCTCTTATCATTCAGAAATACGAGGAAATATCGTAATTGACTGTCTAGTCGTGACTGGGCGGTGGCGGCATCGTGTTTGTAATGCAATCAGCAGAAAGATAAAAGCAAGCGGCATCTTTTGTTTCAGATGTATTATTCTTGAGGACACATTTTAATTTAATATTCATAGAATGTATCAACATTATGTTAGGTAGGTATCTGGTGTTGAGATATCTGTCAAATTTGAAAACAATTTTCTTTAAATACGGAAACGGGCGAGACAATATTAGTATGTAGGTTTAGGTTGGTAGATTGTGATAAGAAAAGTTTGTCTTTTAGCATTCATAGTTGTTTTCATTATCGCTTAAGTAACTCAGATAGGATATGTATGTAGATTGTGATTGCTTCAATAATTTTTGAAATGCAATTATGTCTAAAAAAAACAGTTTAAACCAAAAACTTGTAGGTACATATTTATTTAGAGCGACAAGGTCACCACCTTTTTATTCACTTGTCGATTTATAAGAGATATAGTTAGGGGTCAAAACTAAGGTTCAACCAACTTTTTTGGCCAGTTATAAGTTATTAATAGTTACAGATTTATCCATGGACAACTTATCTATGGACATGTATTTTCATCAAATTTTATTTTGATCGGAGTTTATTTTGATATACATACATTCCAATATAATATTGTTTAATTCTAGTACAAAATACTGGAATTCATCACAAATAACATCTGGGTACTTAATATGAACTCAAAA
The DNA here is from genome assembly GCA_951217065.1 of Baccha elongata. Lineage (NCBI taxonomy): Eukaryota > Metazoa > Arthropoda > Insecta > Diptera > Syrphidae > Baccha > Baccha elongata. The sequence continues at coordinate 7,166,633 of OX578272.1, forward strand.
AACGTATTAAATCACTCTCATCACGTAAAAGCGAGCATATAGCGTTGTGAAAAATGCAATAAAAGTTCAAGCGAAAGATATACATAAGTGTATCTTGGGTTCTCACTTTTCTTAATTTGTATGTATTGTTCATCAAGAAATATCAAATGAATTCCATCTTCTTCGAGTAGTGCTGCTGACCACGTACACAATTAAATTATGAGATTCAACTGAAATACAAACTGATAAGGAAGAAGATACAACTTTGGAAACTTTGCTTAAAGAATCTAGGTATTTTGTTTTATTGCAGTAGGTACTTAACATACCTATACAAGTACAGGGTGGCCCAAAAACACTTGCAATACTTTTTAAGACAATTAAATATCGCCATTGTTGATCAGTTAGTTGACCAATGTGGCTATTTTTACCACATTTGCAACAGTTTGTTTTTATAGATTCGTTACTTCAAAAACCCAAATGATGAAGTCTGGAACTGTTAAATTGGGCAATCTTGCTAACCAATTCATATTACTATAACAAGACTTAAGGTAAGGTTACCTAAAAATACAATTCTTCAAAATGTTTCTGAGTATTGTATATGTCACGTCCCGTCATACGAAAAACGTGTAGTTCTTGTAATTTTTTCATTCTTCAATTACTTTTTTTGTTAGGGTGATGGAACTCTTAATTGAAAGAACTTTGAACCCCTTCTTAACAGCCTTCAACTTAAGTCCTGGAAATAAAGGCCTTTGTTTTTTAGGTTATGGCGATTATGTTTATAACGCCTTCGTTGACTGAAAGATGTGCCATGGATTTGAAATCTTGGTATCGGGCAAATTTGTTTTTAACATTTTTCATGCTCCAAATTTCTATCGTGAACAGTGTTAATTTAAAAAATCAATGAAATCTTATTATCTTGATGGGTCTATTGTTCCTAATTAAACCAACAAGCAGATCTTTCGTCCAAGTAATTAAACTAACTTTCATTTGTAGTTTCTGACACCTTGTCAATCAGACGCCATGTCAATTTAGTTGATTCCATATTGCATTTGCATTGAACACTGCTATTAAGAAATGCATTAACCGTCAGATAAGTAACTAAGTGCTGCCAAGTCATTCAAAATCACTTTCATCAAATATTAATTTCGACAACCCTTTCAAACCTCTTTCAATATTCACCCACTCACACGATAGAGATGTTTCATGTTATCTTCAAACAATATATGTACATAATAGGTACAATATGAGTATAGGTATAGGTAAGGTATATATGTTAGTAGATAGGTATTTCTCATTACGCTATTTTCAAACCGCATTTTCAATTATGATAAATAAATTGGCTTCCCGACTTGAAACTGTCAATAAAATTTTTCAAAGAAAAAGATATTTGTCAGTTAGTTGACTTTTCATTGGAAATAATAGTTTATTTTTAATTGCCTTCCCGCTGGTTGCTGATTGTGTGTCTGTCGGTATCATCGGTATCTTTGATCTTAAACATACAAACCAAAAGATACAGATACCGAAACAAAAAATAACAATTCACTTCACTTACGTACGCCACCAGAAGTGCTAAGTACTTGTTTAACGAACTCGGACGACAACGTCGACAACGCAGGTGAGGAAATGATTATTTAGATAATTTACTTAGATCGCGGAATACGTACATACATAAATATATACATAACTACATCATCATAATGGAGTACCTAGGTACATTTTTAATCGTCCACTTGAAATGAAATCATAAAATGTCTGAAAACCAGAGGAAAATAAAAATATTTTATAATGGTTTCGCCATTGAACTACATTAGTTTTGCGAAAACAAAATAAACACGGTGCTTTAGCTTTGTAGATTGTAGATACATCTATAACGTATAATAATATTTAGGGGTAATTTTATTGCTTCTGAGTAATTTTGAGCGCGAAACTTCAAACGTTGTTTGTGCGGATCACGACCGACGGATCAAACGATCAAAAAGTAGATATTTATAATATCTGCCTTTTTTATTTCCTTGATGTATGTAGTAGAAAAGCGAAATGATTCATTTACGCTTTTAGAATTTGGATGATAAAATAATGTAAACACTTTGAAGTAAGCAAGACAGCATAGCGATTCGTTTGATGTACACAATTTCTATAGCTACTTCCATCATATACCTACATATCGTCGGTCTTAGTGTAAATTAAGGACATATGCCATGCATCTGAGTGTATCTCCGGGATGCATTGAATCTTAAATATTGTTAAAATTTATCATTTAAGACTGATGGATCTATATTTATATTAAAAAAGAACTTGGTGTGTGTACGTTTTTAATCTCTCTTCTGCAACCACTAATTAACCTCAATTAGAATCAATCACCAGCGACGGCGCTCATATAGCATTATGTAGCTCGTGTTTTGCACCAATTACGCCGAGAACCAACACTTATAATACTTTCGAATTTGATAATAATAATAAGTATGTTAACTGTTTGTTAAAATGTTTACTTTCCGATATATGTAAGTATTTAAGATATTCTTTATTTTGCGGCAATCTAAATGTGTCGGCTTTTTTAGCATCGAGAGAAATATTTTTATATGGGCTGGGTTGGGCGAGTCAGTACAAAGGTGCCGCACTATTTTGTTGACACAGTCCTCACATAAAAATATATATGTGTCTGTATATAACAGCGGGTGATACGACCGACACGACACAACGATTGAAGATAGTAAAATGCGACGACAACAATAATTGAATGACAAGTGACATATGAGAAAAGTCAAGCAAGCGCATGTTATAAAACTGTTATCTGAAGTGTTCTTTCATATTTGAAGTGACGATAGGCGTTGATTTGTGAAGTTTTTTTTTTTTTCTTATTTGCTGTGAATAACTTTTGAAAATAAGATACATCATTTACAAAATTTAAAGTGGCATAGACTGAATTTCCTTTGAAATATAGGCAGGGTGCAATTTGTAATATATGGAAGTTTTTTTTTAGAACACCTTATCGATATGCCCAGTTTTTTTCGAAAAATCAAAATCTGCGTTTCTGGTATAAGCAACAAGTTTTTTAAACTAAAATTTGCTCAAACCGATCAAAAACGAGTAGAAATGTTAAAAGATGATTCAAACAAACACACTTATTTTGCGCTCAATCAACAACTGTCAAAAATGACATACCTATGATAGAGACTGGTAAAAAGAAATAATTTTATCTGTATTCAGTATTACTCTTGCGAACGGTTCCGAACAGAATAGTACATGTTTTAAATGTAAAACAAGAACATTTCTTTTCTGAAGTGAGCTGACAGCTGCTTTATAATTTTTTCCGGAGCAGCTCGCAACAGAGTTTTCGATTCGTTTATAAATCAGAACTGCACTTTGAATAGATTTGTAAAAGTGTAAACATTTGTTTGTTGTTATATATGAATGTCTAACAAAAAGCTGAAGGCGGCCAACTTCATGTAGTTTTTTTTTATATTTTGACAGCTAGAGAAATGATTTCTAATAATATGATTTTTCAAAAATTATTATAAACTTAACAACATAAAAGAAGTTATTATCGAGCAACAAAACTAACTGTAAATATTGTATACTAAAGGTATGCATGTCAACATTTTCGTTAACCAAATACAAGTAGCTCAACCGCCTTAAAATTTTTCAGTTCCACTCTGATTGCGATCGCTTCTATTATGATAAACTTTTCAAATTCAAAATAAGTCCATCAAGTTGTTTGTTTACTTTTCTGAAGTAGGGTACTCATACTCATATTCGAAAAACAGATCAGTTTACAAAATGGACTATAAAAAATTATTTATTTTCCTAACTCAATGGACTTAGCTTCCAAAGACAGCTTAATGTCTTAATTTAAACCTCTTTTAAAGAAAAATAAATAAACGATTATTAGATTTGAGAGAAGATATTGCTAGAAGGAAGTTTGCGCAAGGAATTATATTTTGTCGAGTTGATTGAAAGAATAACAATACCAACATCTTAACCATCGTAATGATGGACAATAAGCGCTCAAAACTATATAACTCTTTGATCTTAGTTTTAAAATTATGCGTCGTGTATTGTCTATCTAAACCAATAATTGAAGTACAATCTATTTTTTTTGTACTATCTATTTGCTTTTTGTATGACTTGTTTAAACAAACAAAAAACGAGAAACGAAACAACGTATTGTGTACATTTTTAATGAAAGGCTGGTGTTTATTTTTTTTTTTAAGAAGAAGATACGCGTGATTTCTATATTAACATCAAGACATCTTAGCAGGAATGAAAATATTTTATACACTTTTGTATGCTTAAAATAATAAAAGTGTTCTTGTTTACATTCCGATAAGTGCAGAGAAGTCGCATCAAAATGTAGGAAAGTTGGTGGTAAGAAAAATATTACCAAAAAATGTAACGATGAGGAGTGCGATGGGCTTTGTTTTGATTTTTCATGTTCGTTATAAAGTTGTTTGAATTGTCGGGTTATTTTTTGATGCAGTTTAATCTTAAACAATGGAAAGTTGTATGTTTAAATACAACCCGTTCGAGCATTCGGGTAGAGAAGTATTTCCGGTCAGGATTGAGAAAAATACAAAACTTAACTTAAGAAAAATAATGTCAAATAATAAAATCCGATTAAATTGTGATTTATCATTTAACGAATGCACGACCCACTTGATAACAATATATCCATATATATATTTCTTTTTTCAAATATTTATTTTGATATTTTATAAATTCTAAGTAAAAAACTGTCAACTACTGTCATTAAATCCCTAATATACTTACCCGTATTAATTGAGATTTTTCATATTCCTTTTGAACACTTCAATTTAATAAAATGATTTCGAACGTCGAGAAATCCGGCTATTGCCAGGTATGTACTTCCCAAATACATATGGGATGCTTTATTGAAGAATTAGCTGAAAAGAAAGAGAGGTTAACTTATGTCATATTCGAGTTTAAGTTCGGAGGGCCCTCCGAGTAAAAAAAAACCTTCCCATATTGGTCGATTGGCTATTCGGAGTGATGTTTGGGAGTGCAGTGTGTTTTCATTGCTTTTTTATGTTTCAAGAACTTAAATAATAAGTGTAAATAAGGAACAAATATTGAAAAAAACACTTTTTAACTCGTTTTTGCTTTGTTTGAGGTTACCAAAAATAAGGTAAACAATCTTTTGTCAACTAATACATGCACAATTGAAAAAGGGAGTGTTTTTAATGATTTATTGGATTCATATTTTCCTCCTCTTCGGAGTGGAACCACTCGAATATGACATTAGACTCTCGTGTCTGTTGAAAAGCATCTTTGTATACAAATCATAACACAATGAAATACATAAACTTACGATTGGAAATTAATAATTGCAATTTCTATTAATCTTGTAAAATAGAAAGTATAAATGAATGGACTCATCTTATGTATTTTTATAAAACCATTTCTCAACTTAAATAATTATTTTCTTTCCTGCGTCACCCATAGCGACCTAATAATGATGGCAATCCATTCCATTAGGGGCTTTAAAAACAAATTTAAGACAAAAAAAATCTTCACTCTTTTATGCTTGAATGCGTGCGCACACGGTCCTCGTCTTTAATCATTTCTTAAAATATACGGATACACAAGATCAGAGTGAATCGAGCGCGTCATCTTATTCAAGATCATGTATATAAAAAGAGCTAATGTACAACGTTAGTGATGTGCGTCAGGAAATTCAAATTGACTTTAGTTCGGTGGATCAGTTAAACATGAAAATATGTTATATATTTTTATGTTTTTTTAAGAAAGGAGAAACAATCTCACACACGCAAACACAGTTTAACTTTGAAGTATTTTATTTTCAGCAAAATAAGATGTGATAGTGGTTCATAATTTAAATTTCATGTTTCATTGTAAATTGAATTGTTAATGTTAGGATAAATTTCCAAATCAGAAGTTTGATGTTGACACTATCTGACGATAAACTTAAAAACAAACAAAATGGCGCCCAACGGTCGCCTTAAAGAAACCATGTTTTAAAATTAAGTAGTCTTATGATTTTAACGGGTGTACATAATATTGATGAGAACTTATTTTTATCTTGAGAAAAAATTACCGATGTAGATTGTCAAGCTGGTATAAATACCTAGGTGCTTAGTGAAATTTCGATTTAAGATTGGTTAAGTGGTCAATATTTTTGACGTTTGAATGCCACACATGAGAATTGTTACGTGAGTTTCTGCAAGTTCTTTACAAGTTAAACTACATAACTTTGCATAAATATTCATCGGTCTATATCTACCTTATATTTGTTGTATCTAACTAAAATTTCAATAGATTACATTATGTACAATCAACTCAATGCTTAGTCTTCGTTTTATGTGATCATCACATATTTTACACAATGATGAACGACCCATACTATGACGAATCTTCCTCGTCAAAAACAAAGACTTCCCGATAAACGATGACGGGATTTTTTCTTCATTGTAGGAATTTATAGTATCCAACCGTGAGCCGGAATACCTTCATTCTATAGAAATTTTCAAAGAGAGGTCCTCCCAACCATTGAACATAAAAGATACGCACAAATTGATGAAATACCATCCTTTCTACCATTTTTCTTGATCATCGTCTTCCTTCGATCATCATCATTGCTAAAAGAAATGAAAATTCCTTCTTGCCAAAGACAGTTCCACAATCACCATTCCGTTTTCGAACATAATTACAATTCGCAATTCGCATTGTTCTGTGATGCTATGTTGGTTGGACTAGCTCAGGCTGACTATAGCTAGTGGCTGGGCTGAATTTGTTGGTGTTTTGGCATTGGCTTCTGCTTCCGCTGAAGATCTTTTATTTACGAAATCAGCAGGATAATAATGATGGTTGTTTTTTGTTTTGTTTTTATTGTTGTTCACATCTCCACGAGGTTTCTCTCTTTCAAAATTATTTCTTTAATTTTTTTTCTTTGGTGTCTATCTTTTGTATTGCGTATCTACCCATGTTTTTTCTTATTTCATTTTTGCTTTGTATTTGTTTTACCTTTTGGATTGCACAGCATACCTTTGGATAATTTATTTCGAATGTTTCAAAAGATATTCCCTGGGCGAGCTCTGATGTGTTTTTTTGGATAAGGCATCTGTAGCAAGGTAGATAATTACATGGCAATTAAGTTAATTGAACTGCGCAAAGTTACGGAGAAGAGAATAGGAAGAAAAATGAGTAGCATAAATGATCCGGCCTCATATATACTAACGTTCATTTGGTACCGGAAAAAAATTACACGTGTTAAAGGTGCATCGAACAAAGTGGCAAAAGTATATTTTAAGGCTTTTTTTGTGAATTTAATTGATTCCTCTAACTTATTTTGAGGCCGAAGCAAATGTGTTCCATCGCACACCAGAAGTCCATAAGACAGTAAGGTAAATTTATGATTTACATCAATTTTTTGTATGAATTTTCGTTTTTTGAGTAATTTGTAGTTGTACGTGTTTTTGACACATTAACGCGTGCAAACCCTTTTTTGCTTGTGGAGTCTTAATTCAATTACAGTTCTTCGGTACGTCAAACAAATGAAAAAAAGGACTTCGTCACACGGAATGGCTTTTATACACAAAAGAGTACACTTTAAACTTTGACAAACTTTAGGTTCTTCAAATAATCGAGTTGTACGGAGTGCAAATATATTTTAATTACCGGCGTCAATTTCTAGCATAATGCGTTTTTTTTTTTCAGCGCAGAACAAAACTTTGAACAGAGGTCGAACAGAGATCGAACATGCTCTGAATGTTCTCTACTTCGAACCTGTTCTGAGCTAAGCGCTATACTATAAATTATGTTTCAAACAAACGGGTTGTCACTGAACGTAATAATACTTTGCATGTAAACTACATATAAACGCTCAACCAAAGGAAAAGGGCTTCTGAATCTTACTATTATTGACGGTACTTAAGGAAACTTAATGTAGAATTATGACATATATTTGGGTCTTAAAAAAATTGACGAGGACTAGATTATCAAATTTAAAATAAAGATTATAAAAAAGAGTTTAATGGATAAATTTTAAATCATAAAAAAAAGCATTCAATTAAGTTTTCGTGGAAAAAAATCGATGGGAATGTTTTTATTTATTTTGTCAAACCTCACTTCGATTGAGTCTTCAGCTTTCAATCAGAATGCTTGTTTGATTTAACGTGAGCTTCTAAACAGTGTTTACATTGTACTCAACCAACCGACTTATTTTGACGTTTCCAATCCATCATTTTCAGACACAAAGTAAAGTCAACACTGCTATTAAGATGCGATGAAAAAACTTCCGTATCTACCATTTAATAGGTCGTAATTGGCACCCTGATTTCTCAATTACTGTACGTTTTATTATAGTTTAAATGGGATAATTACAACTTAGAAAGCAATTCTTATGCCAAAAGTTATCTGAAGTTAAATTTTCTACTTCTTTACGATCCAAGCAAATTACATTCAAATAAATTAAAACAAAAACCACCTGTTCCTGCGGTGCTATTTGATCTCTGAATCTATGCCAACTGTTTGCAAATGCTAAAATTAAATGCTTGACCATTAAGGCCCATAAGGCAAACCACACCATGTGCAACCGAATCAGAGATCTGAGCTGGGTGCACAGCACATGCAAGAACTTACATATACGCTATACATATATCTCATCTGAAAGCTGCCGAAGCAACCAAATCAGTGTATCATACTCTATTAATCACAGAATGAGCGGTGCTTGATGCTAGCACCACAACGCACCACCACAACCCATTTCCGTCCACACGATGGAGTGCACTCTATTCTATTTGGATCTTTGCGCGGCCACCACAATATTCCATGGCATTGGCATTACATCATTTTTCCTACGATACGATTTATCGTTTGACTCGTTTGTTTTTTCTCATAAAGATTGCCGACGTCTGGTAATATGCTGCGCTTGGTCCGTCTCCTCACTGCTCGCAGATGCTGTGCCGATTGCTTGCTAGTTTGTCTGTTTCTTTTCTCAACCGTTGCCAATTGCCGCAACGAAACGTTTATCGATGCATTGCATCTATGCATCTCTAGATGCAATTTATTCCTACTTTTCCTCCATCATCATAGCCAAACACTCTGTAGTGCTGTAGTTGGGCTATCTTGTGCAGAATTCGTTTTCTTATATTTTCCGTGATGACGTTCTCGCAAAGTTAAGGATCTGAACGAGCGGCGAAAAAATTGTCAAGTACCTGTCCGATACACGTTGGGGAATTCTCTCAATCTCTGTGTCGTCTGTCGGCTCTTAGCGAACCGAAGCGTCTTTAGCATAAAATGTTGCTCTTATATCGGTTGCTTTACTATTAATAATCGTGAAATGTCTTGCGGCAGCGAAATGAGTTGGTTGCAATCAATTTGCGGGAGATGAAAAATTCACGATTTTCCATTCAAAATGACAGATGAGAAGTGACATATATCTCTTTTGTGTTTGTTGGTTTGTTCAAGCAGTGTCAGATAAAGTCGGTTGGTCGGTAAGATCAGAGGTTTACTATTTGACAGCTGTACGTTGAGCGACGTGTTGTATTTTACAAAAAGGCATATCTAAACTACTTCTATTTGTAATGTACAACATGAATGTATAATTAAATTTTTAAATTTCACATAGTAATTTTAGAGACATACATGATGGATAGTATTTGACAAGTTGTAGAGTTTCTTGATTAATTGACCTAAATTCGAATGTTTTGACATTTAAAATCTGCACATTGTCGACCTACTTTGAATACTTGTCAGATAAAATTAAGGATTAACAACAAAATGATGACAATTAGCAATTGAAAACTCGTATTTAAGCTACTGTGTCCATGGCAAGCATATATATTTTAAGCGTACTGACTCGTGATATCCATTTGACTTGCAATGTCAACATTTCTTAAGTTGGCAGTCCAACACCATGTCAACGGTTTCGCCGTAAAGGTACTTTTTAATATACCTAACCGTATCGAGATTCAAGCAGAGACCAAAGAACGCGATGCCCAAGCGCATCAGCATAATATAAATCTTGTCTTTTGCTACAGAATTGTACAGAACGAGCTGTCACATATTCATGGTGTAATGTGCACTTACTCGACGTGCACACATACAATGGTGGATAATAGCTTTTTGTTGCGCGTTTACCTTAACATTTTATGTGGTTTCATCCCATGTCTTTAGAGCTACTGACAGTTAATGTCAATTAAACGAAAATCAATCGAAAGATAATTATTATTTATTTTGTGAGTATAAAAAAAATGGTTAAAAATAACAGCATGTTTTATCTGCTTGATTTTTTTTAATGTAGTATAAATTATATTGAATGTTAATATAAAACATTTGTATGTTAAACATTGTTTCTAGTGTGTTGTGAATATATGCAATTACCTTGAACCTTAAATCGTTTGGTGGTATGCTGCTGCGCCGAAATAAATATATGGTGAAACGGTCGGTTACCAGTTCAAGTCTCCACATCGTTTCAACTCATTTCTCGCACACAATTAATTGTCTTTATTATGTTAAATGCTCGCGAAATTCTGACATTTCGATTTTGTTTCGCGACCAATTAATGTGCCGGTCAATTAAATCGTGTGTGAAAATAGGGTGGAGAGTAGTGGAGACTTGAACCTGTTATCTACCGTTTCACCTATATTCCCTCATGGAGCTGCTCATTTAGCGACGTCTACTTCGGTGAGTTTGAAACCATCTTGATTCCTTTATGTATATTAACTCAGTGGTACTAGGCTATAGAAGAAGAATATGTCATAAAAGTCGGGCATGAAATTACTCAACGTTTCATCAGGCTCCTCGTGAGCTATCATCAGATAGAAAATGAAGACAGATAGATTGATCGTTATATCTATACATCAACAGATACATGCTTTATTGCTATATCATAATAGATGAAACCTGTCAGAGCATTAGCGGTTTCCGAACAATCCCAACTGACTCAGCATTGGTGGCCTTTAAAACCAAAGCGATTCGATCTTACTTTTTTGGCTAATCTATAATATTAATAACCGAGCTATTAAACTCAATTACCAAGAAAGCAACGATCGAACAACAATCACGCGCATATCTTTTGATCTTTGGTTATATGAATTTCTTCGCTGCCTATCCGGTTCAATATGCCGGTACAAATGATATATGGAGTTCAATTTTTTTTTCTATTTTTCAAAATTAAATTTCCCAAATCAAAAAAATTAATTTGTTGGTAGTCTGAATTCCAAAGTAAATTAATGAATAATTTTAATAAATTTGGCACGACTGCTACCAAAGATAGATTTTAAAAAAAATATCACAATTAAGAAAGAGTGAGAAAAGAAAATAGGTATCAATCTTAAAAGTCATGCAAAGCTAATTTTCTTGTGTATCAGATCGCTTGGAGCGACACAATACATACATGGCAACCGCGCCGAGAAAAGATTGCATCTCGATTTTTTGATTATTCGGTCGTGTTTTTTTTTTATTATTTTTTTAAGAGCACGCCAAGCAAAAAGAACACAAAAAATGTTTTACATATAATGTACATTGTTGTATGGCTGAGCCAATACTCCATTGTACCTACGGATCGTGGCGCGATGCGCGATGTAGGTATTTGTGCCAGAGATCATTGCACTTTTTTCGTTGTTTTGTTTTCAATCTAACACCATGGAGTTGGTTGTAGGTCTGCCAAGAATCGCTGTTAGTCTGGGGAATATGGTTGGTATCTATATAGGTAGTATATTTACAGATATTTGAATCGATTTAAAATGATCTCCATTGGATTAATGGACATAATAGGATTCATCTCACAGTTTTCCCTTAAGGGGAAAGTGGTTGAAATCATATTGAAAGACGAACTAGTTTTCATAAATCAGAATTGCTTTTTGATTAGGTAGAGTGTAATGGTGTTGAATTAGATACAATGTAAGAAATAAGAAGTCTTTAGAATTGGGAGAAGAAAACACCGCGAAAATAGGGAAGAATCGGTCATAAGGAACCACTTAAAGTTTGCCTATTTGGGCTCTTTTAGGAGACCATCAGTCAATTTCTCAACCATAACCACATGGAACTATTTTGAAAACCTATAAGGTAGGTATCTGTTTTTTGTGGAGAGCAACACACGGGTGGACTGATACAAATCTAACTTGAAACTAGTTTCAAACTGGTAAGTTCCGGTCATGATTAAGACCCAACTAAAATGTGAATATACCTATACCATGTGCCCAAGAACAAATTTCGATTGACATTGACATTTTTGGTTTTTTGTCAATGTATGTATATTGATTTTAATATCTAATTAGACATGGAAAACTGTCATGTTTTTTTTTTAACTTTCAGTGTTTTTAAAGTTAATTGCGTTTTAATTTCGATGACTGTTATTTAAATTCTCCTTCGACATTAGGACTGTTCACGGTAACTACTTTTATCGCTTCTTCTTGAAAAATTTGACAGTTAATCAAAAGATTTCAAAATTTGAGCCCTGTCATAATTTGATCGAAATGAAATCCACTTTTACACTTGTGACTCTGAGTCGTGCTTCGTGAAAGACGAACGGAAGTATATTTGAAACTAAGCACTTAGTGATCCAAAACATCCTTTTTCTCGAGAATTCTTATGGATACATTATACTTATCTATAATTTGGATAATATTAAATTCCAAAACCCTCAAAAATAAAAGTAACTTAAATATCTCCTAATTATAATGAATATTATATGAAAAAAAAAACATCAACCACCAGCTGAATAACTGGTGTGACCTTTTCCACGAAATTGAAAGAAAAAAATATTCCCATTCCTACCAGTATCATCATCAGAAGCGTTGATCCCATTAAATATGTCGGAATATGTGCTTCATATACCGACAAAAAAAAGAAAAAAAAAACTTAAAAGAAATAAACCCAAAGTAATGGTGTTAACGTTATTTGAATCGATTAAAAATTATTTTATAGATTCATAATTTCGAATGAAAGGCCATTTAATAGATTCGGCAGTAATTCCGTACGTGATGAACGACATCAATGGCTGAAACACATCAATGAGAATATGAGGCCTAATCACTACCTGCGACTGAGACTAATGTGTAGCGAAAGAGATAATGGGATGGACATAATGTATTTTCCATATTTTTTTTAAAGGAAAATAATTGGAAACAAAACTAGGAGGAATATTAAGTTTCAGCATAATTATATTTAATGAGTTCCTGGCAAAATGCTTTTAAGTTAGAGTTCCTAAATGTAGCCAATATAAGGACATGTTTTGTTATTTCATTTCTATATCTACTTGGAATTTTTTCATTACTTACTGACCATATTCAAAAGTTAAATCCTTCTAAAAATAATTGTTTTGTGTGTGATATAAAAGCACATTATTGATCTTTTATTTTTGGAGTGAAATAAAGAGTTAATTATGTTTCATTTGGTTCAAACTTTAATCCAGTTTATGACTGACTTCAAGAGTAGTAGTATTGTCAACGGTTTCAAATCAATTCCTTTTTAAATATAAAAGAGCTTGAGTTTAATAAGTAGGTACATAATAAAACTGACCCACGAAGTTCTCTACTCCTCGTCTAAGGCCACCTTGTGCAACTACCACTTTATTATCATTATTGCAATGCCCCATGCCCATCAGGTCAAATAATATGATTAATAGAAAACCTCCCATCAGCTTAGCAGCATACCTACTGACCAGTGACCATCTCTGACCAAATGCATATTTCTATTAATTACTTCAGCATTGACCCCATGCATTCCATTTGTACAGACCGTGTCGTCGTAGCCGTCACATCGAAAAAAAATGCTGCCATGCGCCATACTGTGCGCCAAACGCGCACCAGTTGCAAGTCAAATAACCTGGCAGATCAGATAGCTAGCTAGCACCAGCTAGCTATAGTATAACGAAGATCACTCTTCCTCCCTGCAGCGTTACATTACACATGCCACCATCAAAGAAAGATACCTTTGATGATAATGATGACGATGAAGCTGAAATCTCCTGCTGGGTAGGTATGGTGTGTGGAGTGGGTATTTCTTTGAATCTTATGAATTGGCCACATGCGGGGCAAAGAAGATTGAATCGAAAGAAGACGAGTAAAAACATTGTACTGCATTCAGTATAAAACGTGAAGATCGCTTCTGTTAGATGTGTGATTTTCTTTCATTGTCAGGGCTTGTTCAACATGCAATAATAGCTGCGTGGACATCATTGAATTGAGGTTGTCTTATTGTTTGTTATAAATTCTCTCCTTTAAATTGTTCCTCTTTTCACAAACTGTGTCCAGTTGTAGGTATAGTTGTCGTCGCCCGTCATGCACCACAGGTGATGTATCATATCTATTCGTACTTAATTTGTATACAGTTGTATACGATAAATTTAATGGGAAATAATTTGCTACTAGCAAAAAGAAAGTTGGAATATATTTTTTTAGTCAAAATTGAAAACCTGTAAAAATCTTTAAATGAAAATGAATGTTACAAAAATAAAGAAAATAAAAAATCATTATTTTTGCATCTGGTTTTTGATTTTGGACGAAACGGTTTTGTATCTTAAATTTTTGTTTTTATCTGTCAAAACGTCAGTCAAGTCAGTCAAATTGAGAGCGTTATATGCAATGAAGAAGACATATAAGAAAAATAGGTGTTCTTATTTTAGTGTGAATTGTTTATTTGTGAGGAATTTGACAGTAGCGATATCAGTAACTCGCCTCCTCCTGCTGCTCTCGCCGTGACAAAATAATATTTAGAATTCGAGCTCTCAATGTACCTATCTAAACTTTTTGGTGCCACACATGTGCACTATACGTGTACGTATTCTTTTATTTCTTTTTCATTGTTATTGAAATAAAAAAAAAACACACTGTATCTGTAATATAGTGTTTGTAAAAATAAGTCTGTATGACCCTGATTAGACCAGTCCCTTTTCCGTACGTTTCGTCATACGTCTTTTTGACATATTTGGTGAGGTGAGTAGAAACGAAGGAGGAAAGAAGTAAAGAAAGCACGTATAAAAATTTTAAAACTATTTCCGGTTAAACTTTGACGTTTCTTGTTTGACGCCGGAAAGCGAAATTGAATTATTTAGAATATTAAATATTGCAACTGTTTTGATAGAATTTTGTTGTAAATGTGAACAATAATTGAAAAGAAACTATTAGCAATATGGTATTTAACAATAATATTTGTTTTATTTAGAAAAAAAACTACCACAACTTTCACAACTTCGCTTCGAAACACATCACGTACGAAAAAAGGGACTGTTGTAATAAGGGTCTAAGCGTGCATTTGTTTGACAAAAATCAAAACCCTTTTGATTTTGCCTAATGACTGATTATATGTGTAGATGACTGACGTCCTCTGGCTCTGACTGAGCGTGTAAACGTCGCTTAATGTTTTGACAGATCATAAACAAAATATTAAGGATACGTTTGCATTAAAATAAAAATTCGTTAAAAAATTGACTTAACGTTTCCAGTAATTGTGAACGTCGTTTTTTTTAATAACGAATAAAAAGACTTTTGATTTTTTTCCGGCAATCAATAAAAACTTGGTCATGGTCAAAACTATCAAAAAGTAAGATCACATAAGTTCAATATCCCGCTGGAAATGTGTGTCTTGAAACTATAAAACTATCAACTAAACAAACTTTCAAACTAATTAAACAAAATCTCAATGGTGATCGCTTCTGTATTTTGATAATTATTCAAATTCATATCTAAATATTTAAACACAGCCATTTTTGTTTCTGAAGTTTGTCTTTCCTTCTCCATACTGTAGGATATCTAGCATCAAACAAGTTTTATTTTATAGACAACTTTACATTTTAATTGCAATTATATTCAAACCAAAAAAAACTATAAATATCTTGCATAGAAATCGATACAAAATAGCTAGTAAAACAAATTATTTCAGCGCTCATATACATAATTTTAATTAATGATCCGATGATGAGATCAAAATAAAAATTCATTAGATGCTTATAAAAGATTATGAAGACAATCTCATACATTCTGAAAAAAAAAATCGATCTGTGGTAGACGGTGGCTGCTGGCACATCAACTCCATCTCAAATCAAATCAACCGGCTTAACACTTAAGTCGCAATTGATCGGAATCGTATATAGAAAAAGGCAAGCCACATTGATCATGCCGCCGCAGTTTCTTTTTCATTTAATTTCGATATTCTCGGCATTGGTCAAAACCTGTCGTTGTCGTTGAATTCTTCTCTTTATCTTATTTTAAACAAAAAAAAATAATGTCGGATAATTTATTCAAATCCAGAGTTATACTAAGTCGAATTTTATTTCTTCCACACATGGATTTCCACAACTTTTTATATATTTTTTTCCTCCAATAAAAAAAATAAACTCTTGCCAATTCTTGAGATAATGCGTATGATTGTCATCATGTTGATAATATTTGTTAAAAAGTCTTCTTTTTTTTCATCACCATTCATGATGATTTTATGAAGATTTTATGCAAACAATTATTTATATTGGAATGGAAGCTCCTTTTGTAGAGGATCGACGAATTGGATAAATTGATCGTGTTGCCACAAGTTTTTTTTTGTTTAATGGAATTCAGTGAATGGGCGGCAAAGAGATAAGAAAACTCGCTCGTTGTGTGGTGGGTTAAAAGCTTTTTGACGTTTTATGTGAATAAAATGACAAGTGACTTAAGATGAAAGGTTTTTTGCTCTTTATAAATTGTTGTTGTTTGTGGATTTCAACGACAAATAATATAGAGCATGTGCATGTTTTAAAATTTTAGATAATGGTATGTAATTTTAGAATCAGATCCTGTTAAGTTGCGTTTATAATTTTGCAATACTCACAAAAGCGCTTATGTTAACAGGGTTCAACTTCAAGTTAAAGTTTGTTTTTATTGAACATTGATATTATTTACAATAGACTTAATATTTTTTAAAACTACTAAAGAACAACTAAGATACATGATATAGTATATAAAATAAGTTGGCTCATAGAGTTCTAACATCTAACGTAATAAGAAGTGTAAAATCCATTTGTTATAGATATTTAAAATTGAAAATGTCGGTTTGACGAGCAGGTTCATATGAAAAATAAGTAGATATATCGACTTTTGAAGCCAAAAAAAACTTTGGATTTAACATGAATGACCAATACCCTAGAGAAAGAAAAAAATTGTACCATTACCTTTTCAAGGAGGTATTCTGTAACCAACATTTACAACGACTTTAGTTCGCTAGCTAATGGTTTCTTAATTGATTGTTTACATATTTGATATAATAAAACAAATTCTTGATCTAGTAATGATTCTAAAAAATCGATGTCGATAGCTGTATTTAAGTTCAAAAGTCCAATGCTTCCTTAGAGACCTTAATCAACCTTACGCCACAGAACAAAAAACGATGTAAAGGGGCATGATTAGTCAACTTTGTCTTTGTCTCGTCTCGGCGACAGCATACCTATATTTTTTCTGAGTCTGTTGTATATACTTATAAAAAAACAAAACAAGGAATGTAAACAAAATATTTTTTTAAAATTCCCCGTAAATCATGATCAGAAGAAATACTCACATAAAACATAACAAATGCGACAGTTTTGGTTTATCTCCTTAAGATTTTGTGGTCACATTTTAGCACATCCGTCGACAATCTAAAATCTAATGCGTCCTCAGGACTGAAGCCTTTGTCTTTCTTAGAACCAAAAAGCCAATTTCGCTGTTATTCTATACTTTTTTTTTGTTCAGATATTTTTTGTTTCTTTTTTGGGATCGACGTTGATGATGCCACTATGCCAGTCATCATTCTCAAACATCGTCCTTTCCATCAATCTCCGGACGCGAGACACTGAACAATAAAAAAAACTTATGAATTTTTTGTTCGTTTTTATTTCGAGCGAACTTTTTTGAAAGGTTTTTATTTTTTAATGTTTTTATTTTTGCACATTCTTCCTGTCCTTGAATGACCAGTGAGGATCATATCAACAGCTCTCAAAAATGTATCTGTCGGTATCTTTGTGAGCTATTTTTTTTTGTTTTTTTTACGCTTTTTTCTTACTCCAATTATCATTGAATGTCAATTAATTTGCTTTGTTTCTTTTTTTTTTCTTTACAGATAACAAAATTGATGCCAATATTGGAGTCTGGCTGCTCTAATCGAGCAAGGTTCCTCCTATGTTCCTCCTTGTTTCCTTTATGTACACCGGATGTCCCGAGGCCTGTGACTGCTTGCAAGTCACTTTGTGAAACAGTAAAAGCAGAGTGCGCTGACCAAGTTCACTTGACTCTCATATGGCCAGAGTTTCTAAATTGTGATACACTTCCTCAACCAGAGAAACATGAGCTATGCATGCAGATTCCCGAGGAAGCTGCTGACAAACCACTTCTCCCAGAGAGGCCATTTTTACCTCAACAAGAGCAAATTTTTTGGCCTTGGTTGCCATGGAGGCTTCCCCCACATCATGCCGCAAAGTCAATGTCAACATTAATTTGTCCTCAAAACTTTACTGCACTTCAGAACGATTGTACTCCACAGTGCAACAAGGATGCAATTTATACCACACAACAGAAGAAAATCGCGGAAGGACTCATATTGGCTCTTTCAGCTGTCTGTTTCATCCTAACGCTTTTTTCACTGGTAACGTTTTGGGCTGAACCCACTCGATTTGGTTATCCTGAGAGACCAGTGTTGTTTCTCTGCCTATGTTACAATTTATACAGCGTTTGCTACTTGGAGCGGATTGTTTTCCACAACTCGACAAAGATGCTTGGCTCTGGAGCTATTTTGACTGAGGAAATTGGAGGTCCTTGTGCCTTGACCCCACCCTGTTTGGCATCGTATATAACAACTAGTTATCTAACACTGTGTGCTGCCACCTGGTGGTTAATTTTTGCTTTGTGTTTCTACCTCTCGTCACATAAAAAATGGTCAAGTGAGGCCTTGGAAAAGAAGTCTGGACTGTTTCACGTTCTAGCTTGGGTACCGCCACTTGCGCCTCCAATAGCTGCACTCCTCCGCGATGCTGTCAAGCCCCATGAACTAACTGGAATGTGTTCAGCCCCAGGATTTGTTGAGATCCCAGCTCTTATTTTGCTCGTGCTTGGACTCTTCTTCACACAGCGAGCTTCGTGTTCCTTAAAAACTCTTCAAGAACAGATTCAGCCCACAATTGGCCTTCAGAGGTTTTCGCAAATCCGTAAGCGATTTCTTATCTTCAGCTTAGTATTCTTCTTTCCAACAATTCTTGCGGTACTAGCGTCTTTCTTCGAACGTTTTGACTTCAACGTCCAACCCTGTGTCTCAGCAGAATCCTGCCCAGTGCCAGCAAAAACATCAGCCCTACCAACGCTTTTACGAATATTTTTCCAACTCACCGGTGGAACCCTCACGGGAATGTGGGTATGGTCACGTAAGACCTGCGAGTCATATCGAAATCGCATTATTGCAACACCAACGCCATCTACGTCAATCAAATCCGTATCTTCGCTACAAAAGAAGGTATTCCCATCGCCATCAGCTAGTTCGAATGGCAAAGCCTTTGGACCACTCTACAGTGGAATTAATTTCCACAATGTACCAATGTACAATGGACAGTCGAGAGTGTAGCCTTATGGCGGCGAGGGGGAAGCTTTAAACTTGCGGCTTGAATGGTTATAAATAAAATTTATTGTTCAAGACTTTTTAATAATATGTAAATACGTATAATTTTATAATTGTAACTTAATTGTATATTGTTATTTAAAAATAAAATAGAATATAAATAATTGGATCGGAGCTTATAAGGCAAAGTCAAATTAAGTTTAAGGAAAATGTGTTAATAGCTTTAAAAATATTTATTCCAAATGTAAATAGAGGTATAAAGTGCATAACTATGTTATGTTGATTAAATAATAAGATACAATAAAATAAAAACATAACTTTGATTTATTAAGAAATATATTCGGAATGAAATTTTAAATGGTAAGCTCTAAAGATAAAAGCACAGATATTAAATATGCAGATGTCTCATGTCCATACAAAAATATGTCCCTAGTTTGTTTCCCCAATTGGGTGAACATGTCTGAAAATATTGCACCATGAACACCCAATTGAAAAAAAAACTAGGGACATATTTTTGTATGGGCTTGAGACATCTGTATATTTATTATCTGTGATAAAAGGTTCTTTCTGACAGACTGGGTGTTTGAGAATGAAATTGAGAACCCCAAAACCAAAATATTGACATAATTAATTTTTGTTTTTAAATCATTTCCTGGATTTATTTTATGAAAAGAATTGAAATTTTAACAAAGCGGGTGCCACTCTCATTATGCATTTCCTGTCAAATTATTTGTTTGGCTACTGGCAAGAAATTTTGTTTTTGGTTTTTTTTCCTACGACACGACAGACGATTCAAGAAATTGACTTGGCCTTATGATCTGGATGCTTTTTATAATGGATACATTAGTCTAAAGCTTGAGCACAACTCTTATTTATGAAACTGAGCAGTGCTATTTTGTCCTTTAACTTAACATAATCCAGAAGAGTTATAAAAATTAAAGGACAGTGAAATAAAATGGAAACGCAGTAGAACGTATGCAAAGAATGTGCTAAAAGTTCGCCCTAGAATCCAACTTTGAACGTAAGTATAAAGATTTAAACTGCACGAATGTTGGATACCAACATATACCACGTATGTATCTGTATTTGTACCACCTTTCCTTGTAAGAATAAACCATGATTGAAAGAATACAATGTCGACGTAATTACTTCCAAGAAAAAATCATGCTGCGTTTGACGTCAAGGTCAACCGAGACCCAAAATGTTACACTATTGTAGTAGTGAATTTCGATGGTTGTTAGCCGAATTCATTTTGTTTAGTTTTGCAATTTGTTTCTTTTGGGTTATTGAATATTTTGTGTTTTTTATTTAAAATAGTTTATTGTATAGTACATTTAATTTTTTTTGTAGGTCACGGACTACGTCATCAAAAATGCTTGCACCAGTAAAGTTGGTTGGCTCCCAACTTTTTTGTCCATCAATTACTGGTGGTGCAAGAGCAAAGTAGAGCAAAGTTTACACATCATGCAAGTCATTCATTCATCAGGGCAAAAGTAGCTACTGGCACCAGTTGATACTGCATATGCTTTTTAAAGCTACAATCATATACTTTTTCTTTTGAGAAGTCATTATACTAGAATTAGATGATATTCATGCGTTCACATGTTTCGATTTGATTTTGAAAGGTTGTAAGAGAAGTCATATCTCAACCTCATATGCCTTTTCTTATCGTGCAAAGCAAACCTTAAGCGAACCTTTTCACGGTCAATAATTTGATATCAAACATAAAAGACTTTTTTTTTTGAAAATCTATAAAGAGTACAGTAAGATTTTATAAAAAGTACAAATAAAACATCGATTTTACGGTATCGGGTATGATAAATGATAACGTTTGACTAAACGTGTACGGTGTAGGATTCGCTTTGCACGTTCAATAAAACGACGTCAATCATCGAACATTACACCGTCAGTCTTGTTAAAATAAGTCTGTATGCGTGCATTTGTTTGACGAAAAATCAAAACCCTTTTGATTTTGCCTGATGACTGATATGTGTAGATGACTGACGTCCTCTGACTGACCGTGTAAAGGTCGCTTTATTTTACAAATTCTTAAAGTCTGCGAAATATCCAAAAAAACTAAAGCCATAGTTTTAATTTTACCTCTAGATGTCCACGGGGGAAAGTGTTATGCGATTACTATTCAAATATAACTATATACAAAACTGAGCTCATAGAGCGCGCTCCGAGCAAGAGGTCTGATCGAGAAAAGAAACACAACTCGAGCGCCTTGAGCGCTCGGAGCTAAGAAAGAAACACGGATCTATTTTTGACAGCTCAGTGCACTGCTCCGAGCTTAAAAAGCCTACTTATATCAGAAAAATCCAATGAAGAAGAAATAAAGGATGTGCAAACGTATTGTGTACATACGTGAGGCACTAAAATCTTCATTAAAAAATCAAGAAACCATTGACAATCGTTAACATAACTTCGTGAGCATCTACAACCCCAGTTATTCGTTTCAAAATATTCAAACAGAGATGTCACCCGCTTTGATAGCAGTGCTGCCAAACTAATTTTCAACTAAACTCTATTTTCTCTTGTCATTTTTGATTTTCCACACACACGCAAAAAAAGAAACAAAAAAGGTACAAAAAGTGATTTTTGTTCACGTTTTTTTCCTTGAAAGAAAATGATAAATTTATTAATTTTATTAAAGATTTTTCATTAATTGCTGTGTTTTTATTCCTCTTACAACGGTGAGCCATTTAAATAAAAGTGAAATATGTAATTTATTGATATGTAATTTGAAAATTCAAGGTTCTTTTTTGACTACAAATGCCTGCATTGCAGCACAATTCCATTTTTTAATTCTTTCATGTTAATGGTGCTGCTGCAGACGTGTGTGAACTTAACCTCATTATTATTACTTGAATAGTTTTCTTTTTTTATTTCTCTTCATAATTTCTTCATAAAATATTAATAACAAAAATGTACATAATTGTTATTTATGTAGAAAAAAACAACATACAATTGAAACAAGAAAGTTTTCTTGGGTTTTGTTTTCATTGTTTTTTTTTTCTTATGTTTTACTTATTTTTCTTTTTTTCTATTTCAAGTAAATGTAATCTTACTGATAAGAGCTCTAACTTCTTGAATCGACTCAGCAAACCTTCATTTGAAAAAGACAATGAAGAAGAAGCGCCAAACTGATCCACACGGAGGCGAAGATTACTCGACTGAATCGTGTGACGAGAAACCATCAAATGGTTCAGGAACTGGGTCCTCAAGAGATTGCATGCACATCAAGAAATCTGTAGATCCAACACGTTTGCGAAAGATCCTCAAAGCTGTTGGCATTGTGACAGACACTTGCTCGGAATGTTCAAAGGCCAACAAAACACAATCTGCCGCAGCAGCAGAGGACGAGGCGGGCGAGATGTTTGAGTATGATAAGACACTGTGGCTTTGCCTCAAGTGCGGCTCACAACTCTGTGGAAGGTCAAAGAATCAGCATGCTTTAAAGCATTTTGAGGTGAGCTTTGTAAATTTTAGTGGCATGTTGTTCACAATAATTATTTTTAAATAAGTAGGTAAGATAGTGGCAAATATTAATCTTTGAAATGCCTAGTATTTTTGTATCCATTTCTCTATTTGCTATGTTTGTAGAATAATCAATTGAATATCAATTGCTTTTAAGGTTTATAAACGTGATGGGTGACCTCAACGAAGATGAAACCATTTTCTTCGAGTCGCGGTTTCGGTAATTTCAAAAGTTTAGGGAAATATTGAGTTATTTTCACTCATTAAAGAGGAGAACAATGAGGTTGATGCAGAAAACCTGATCTTCTAATCGCGGTAAATTGTATGTTTGTCTTTTGAAAAGATAAAAACTTCAAATGCAAAATTTAAACTCAATGAGTAGAGGAGATACATATTTCTTGTCCCTGACTGTTAACGGAAAAAATTGTTAGATTCAACAGCAAATTCAGATTATTGAAGAACTGGTTTTCGAATATAAAAAGCCGAAACGAAATGTTCTCTTTCTCATGAGGGTCTGTTAAGGCTAATCCTTGCCTAACAAGCTTATTAGCTCTTTCATTTCTTTATGACCAGAACCTCTATTAAATAAATATGTACCTACTTATGCTTAAATGAAGCCCGCGAGCTCACCTCACATTGAGATTACCAGGCCAGGCAGCTAAGAATTGCCTTGATTGCAGCCGGGTGTTCTATAAAAATTAACACATTTTGCTTAATTTGCTTACATTGTTCAGGCTTCCTTAATGGCAAAAATCTCGGCATTAAATAGGCTGGCAACATTGCGATTGGTATAATCTTAAATACATTTTGAGAAAACAACCGCCCCTCTATCAACTATTTATTAGCCGTTAGTTAACACTATGATGTCATGGCATCGTAGTCGACCTCATCTAATTGAATATTTTGGAACTTAGTTTGCAATTACTGACAGATTATTCCTTATACAAAAACTATGGTGGATTATTTTTAAAAGTTTTAGTAGTACGAAATGGTCTCGATGTGGCCTGTGAATTTCCTCTGAATTTCTTCAACTGAATTTAATAACAACATGTACCTAACATTGGGTCATATGCAAAATGATGAGTTCGAGCTTTTACTCACTTTTATTATTATTATTGTCGTTACACTAGCCTACCAGCGTGTTTAAATATATATTAATTGTCTTAATTATCATCACCATAGACACCTCATTCAGATTCACATGCAGTGGCGATGAATACAACAACTTTTGAGATTTGGTGTTATTCATGTGATGATGAAGTTAGTCCAACACTACGCAAAAATCTTCAAGAATGTGTGGAGATGGTGAAGAAACTTTTACTAAAGCCACCACCAGCTCCAGCTATACCCCTCCAAGGCAGTGAGAATTCAATTGATACAATTCGCGGAAATATAGCTGCTACTGTAGAACACATCAGACCTTTGCTGCCCATTGACCAAGAAAGAGCAGAAAACAATAACGGAGTCGTATATGGTCCATTACCACCACCTCCACCCCCAATTCCTGGAATGGCAAAAAGAGTTCAAATTACACCTACAGCCGACATTAGCTACGAACAATCTATGTACAATCCTCTAACAACAGATGCATCGCAGAACCCGCAAATGCTACTGCCCCGAGTAAGGGGTTTGACTAATTTGGGAAATACATGCTTTTTTAATGCTGTCATGCAGTGTTTGGCGCAAACACCATTTCTATTGGATGTACTTAAGGAATCAGCTGAACCGGGAGAAGAGTAAAAATAATTAATGATTGAGTACTAAACAGATTTTATTCCTTTATTTTGTTTTAGATTTATTTTGCCTGGAGGAACATTTAAGTTTAACAAAGATGAAAATGTTGAACTGCCACCCATTAAAGGAACTTTGAGTTATTGGGGAGGATTAACTAGGGCGTTGGCTCAAACATTAGAAGAATTGCAGTCAGGAGGTAAGTTTATTTTTAACAGTTTTTAACAGTAGACAACACAAATTAAGCTGTTATCGATTATTTAAAACTTGTATCTTTGTTTTAGCAGGAGGTGTTTACAACCCCAGCAATTTGTTTGATAAACTTTGCGCGAAATGCCCACAATTTTGTGGTGGAGATCAACACGACTCTCATGAACTTCTACGACATTTACTTGAAAGTGTTCGGTAAGAATGAAGATTCTTCTTTAACAAATAAAAACAATAAATTGTTTTTTTTTTTATATAAAATAGATCTGATGACCTCAAACGTTACCAAAAAGTTATCCTTCAAAATATTGGTTACTATGATCCAAATACCATCCAAAATGATAGTGAAGAAATGAAAAAGAAATGTAGAATCTACGGCCAACAGGCGGGCGATCGGATTCTTCGTCCCGAGCAAGTATTTCGAGGATTTTTGGTGTCAACACTCAGGTGCCAAGATTGTTATCATGCCTCATCAAGGCATGAGAACTTTTTGGATATGTCGCTTCCGGTGAGTGTGGAAAAACCACAACCACCGATGCGTCGCAAAAATAGTCCGGAAAATGTACCACAAGGTCCTTCCAAGCATCAGTTAAAAAAAGAGAAAGAAAAAGAACGCAAAGCTAAGCGAGCACAAAAACATCAGCAAAAGAAACAGTTAAGTTCTACAATATCTATGGAAACCAATTCATCTGCATCTGAACAATCGGATGCCGATGTAGAGGATAACCTAAATGACGATACCACTGCTGAGGCAACATCGAAGGTAACAACGGCAGTGCCGATTAATGAGGTTTCAACTTGCGATCCGAATGGCAACAGTAGCGATCTGCCAAGTCCCTTAGTGCCAGAAAAACGTGGAGATTCCCCAGAAAATCCTAATAAAGATTCCCTTGATGACGATGAAAATGGTAAACTTTTAAAAAAAGCTCCAGGAAAACTGTCAAAATGTATATTTTTGATTTCAGATTCAGGTATTGCCACTAGTCCAGCTAATGCTGGTGTCAGCGTTCAAGAACGGTTTCTAGCCCAAGCCAATAACGGTGATGGCAATGTAGCTGCCATCAACAACAAAGAAATTGAAGTTGGTATTAGTGAAAAAGGCGCAAATCTGGTGCGCCAACTATCGCTGACCAACGACACTGCCGCCGTGTATGGTGGAAACAACGACTCGCTTTCCAACGACATGGAAAACCTCCATCTTACCTCAGAATTATCAGCATTTGATTTAAAAGCTAGCGCCCTGGCAGCAGCGGCATTAAGAGCCAAAGCGAAACGTGTTCGCACTCAAAGCTATTCAGACTGGAGCACAACGATTGCGCCGCGTTATCATTGCGATGATGGCGAGTGCTCAGTACAATCGTGTATCAATAATTTTACTGCCGTTGAGCTCATGACGGGCAATAACAAAGTGGGCTGTGACAACTGTACGAAACGCATTAACGGTGAAGGCGGCAAGACAATCTACACGAACGCTACAAAGCAATTCCTGATCTCCAGCCCGCCGGCGGTGCTTATACTTCATCTGAAGCGTTTCCAAATTGGTCAGCGTTGTATTTTTCGTAAACTGACTCTTCCTGTGGCATTCCCCATGGTACTGGATATTGCTCCGTTTTGCGGCTCAAAGGTGAAGAATTTGCCAAATATCGATAGAAAGCAAAAAAAACTCATGTACGCTTTGTATGGAATTGTGGAGCACTCTGGCGGCATGTATGGTGGCCACTATACAGCCTATGTTAAGGTTCGGCCGCTTCTGCAACCTGACGACAAGCGATGGAAATTTATCCCGCAAGGGAGCAAGGCAGAGTTGGATCAGGCCGATGAGCAACGTGAGAAGCTCGAAGAGTTGTTGGCCAAAGAGAAGGCCCGTGATCTTCGCATGAAAGCCAACGATAGCGATGATTTCTCTACCAGTTGCAGTTCGTCCGAACCGGAGGTTGAGAATGAAGAAGAACCCGAGCCCTCACCGGTTGAGGAGCCAAACATCACACCGCCACCTGGAAAATGGTACTACGTGTCCGATAGCCGTGTACAAGAGGTAACCGAAGACACGGTGCTGAAAGCGCAGGCGTATTTACTTTTTTATGAAAGAATATACTAAGAAATCGAATGATTCATTCGATAAATTACTCAATCCTAGCCGAGAAGCGTTTAAAAAAAAATTACATAAACTATGAAATTTGTTCTTCTTGACGTGTTTGTTGTTTACGTTAACCGCTTCATAATATTCTTCCCGCATTTCCCTTTTTGACTCCCAATCACCGATTATTGTTTTTGTTTTTGTTTTGTTGTAAGCTGAATTTTTCATTTTACAATTTATATTTTTTTTTTTATTTTATTGCATTTTACTTCCTATGAATAATAAGTCTTTTGACATGCGAATAGAGTTCGGATTTTATTACAATAAATATTATATAGAAAACAAGAAAAAAATATCCTAAATTTATTGAAGAGAATTAACTAAAAAAAAAACAGTAAATAAAAACGGAAAATATTAAAAGAAAAGAAAATTAAAAAAAGGAAATTATATACAAAAGCTAATTGAAGATTTATTATGTATCTGCAATGTGTATAAAACATTAATTTTATGAAAAAAAAAAAATAAAAAACAAATAAATAAAAATTTTGTGAATTTTTATTCTGTTAATCTGACCATTTGACTCATACTTGCATATGGAACTTTCAAGAGGGCAAATTTGTTGCGTGTGTTTAAAATTATTAAATTGAATTTTTCTAGTCCTTGGACCTAGACCGAAAGAAAATTTGAATACCAGAGTATCATAATTAGAAAAGATAATGCAAATCATCATACAAGTATTTTAAGAGCGGCTGAAAAAAGCGTGATATCGGAAAGTCTAAGTCGGGCAATAGCGCAAAATTGCAAGGCTGATACAATTTGTAATTTAAAAATTTCCTAGTGAAATATGATATACATAATTGAATAATATAACATTGTTATAAAACTTTTTAATGTTGTTTTTTTTTATGTAATTCAAAACGTATCCTTTTGTGTGAGTAGTCGAATCGGAACGTCTAAGGTGAGATGCACTTTTCATGACAATACCCGTGTTTTTTTTTTTGGCAAATTGTATATAGTGAAGTGGAAAATTCCCAAAAAAACTCATCCGCAGCCGCATCGGCAGCTGCGTTTATGTTTTTGAATAGTGGTACTACTGCACTGTCAGACAGAATGAAATGAAAAAAAAAAAAAAACAATTCATAGTATTTTCAAGGAGAAAAATACACATAAAACTAAAACGGAAAATGTTGAAGAAAATGTGGCAATAACAAATCGAAATAATTGAATTTTATAACATAATTCAATTTATAATTCATAACAAATTGGCATTCTTATAGACGTAACTGCAATTTCGTTAAATTGCAGCAACAAAAATGAACACAAGATCAAATGGGGTTTGTTCATAGAATAGATATGTTTTTGCACATATGTTATGAATTCACTCGAGGGTACTTTTTTTTTAAATTCCATTGGAGTTTCCGGAACACAGTTTTTTATTGTCTGTTTCATATTTAGTGGAACCAAACTTTAAACCAAAACGTATTAACGATTTATATATAGCTTTGCGATGACGGTTCGCACTAAATAGGTAATTTGGAAATGTCAAGATTTCAGATCTTTCAAACTATAAAATGTCAAATATGTTGCTTCTGATGACAGTTAGCACTATAAACTCTGCAAATGTCCAAATTGGATTTGTAAAGGCCAGTTGAACAATCGTGGTTAAGCCATATAACGTTATAATATTTGCATATTTGACCCTTAAAATCTGTTAAAAGAGTATGTGCTAGTTCGCACTGAATATTCAAATGCTTATCTCTCCACCCACAAAGTGACAAAGCTCAAAACTGAGAAAACTTTTTAAACAAAAAGGACTTAAGTTTCAGATTTCACAAGATACCTGTTTACTTTAACTTTTTTTACTCGAGGATTATGAAAAATGCAACACCATATTTTTGGATGGAACTGGCAGATGTAATGTCCTCCTATGTATAAATTTTATCTAAAACATTTGATTTTCCTTAAAAATGTTGATAATTTGTTTCGAGATTTGGGTATGTTTGTGGGATCGAACTTAAAAAAGATCACACTTTAAAAGTCACTACAACTTTACGAACGTACCCCTATCGAGATACATTAATTTATCATTGGTACCAACAATAACAAAAATTTTGATCGCTACTCGAATGAAAGTCGAAAATTTATCGGCAGTGAAATTTGACTTCTGTTTTTATCGGTAGTGATACGCAGTGAGATTTTTGTATGGAAAATCCAACTCCACTTCGAATAGCTTTTCCAAAAAAACATGGCTTATGATACTCTTGGAAGATTTGTCACTTCCTAGCAAGCGTAGTGCCTTTGAAAAACAAGGTGTTTTCGAAGCTGGGCTCGAAGCCAGACCTCCGGCTTGATAGTCCGAAACACTAAGCACTACGCCACGGGGCGTCAGAAAAAAGTTTTGAGATAACAATCAAATATGACATTACAATGATAGCGAAGTCGAAAAAAGTGGGTCTGGAAATTCTGTCCGTGTGTCTAAACTCTGCAGCTTAAATGGATGGGCATCTAAAGTTTTTAGGGTAACCGTTAAACGGTACCTGCCATTTTTTAAATTTTTACTTTGTCGTTAATCACTCAGCGTAGATACTTAATTTTTCCAGAAACTTTTTTTTTAAACAAAGGAGAATGCCCAAAAATGTATGGACAATAAACACAGCGTCGATTAAAACAAGACATGTATGTCACATGGGTGATTCTATTACAAGAGGTTTTTATTTCTATGAAGATGCGGCCAAGGGCGAAAATTGGAGTTTCTTGACCAAATTCATAATTATGAATCTTGTCCCTGTTATGTATACGAGTATATTCGTGCAAGGGCAAGTCAATTTATGCACATTTAGTTATTTTTTAGAAGTCCAGGGTTAATACATCAGGCAGGGTAGGGACATCAACACCCGCTTTTAGATATTTTTTCTGGGCTCTTATTACGTATTACGATAATCGTTACAAACCCCTCGTTCTCGCTTACGAGTGCCATTTGGCAGTCCTTTAGCTTTCATTTTCGTTGTTGTCAAAAATATTATTGTGACTGAGTTGTGTCTACTGTCTGCTTATCAGGGCCCGTATTACGTATTACGAAACGAACGGCAAAAATAACGAAAGTCAAGGATACGATAGTCGGAATAAAAGGGATTACATAAAACGAGAATGGGTCCACGAAAATATTGCCAGATAAAAAGGAGAAATACTATTGTTCTCAAAGCGCCTCTAACTTCACGTCGTTGAATAGATGTCAAAAATTGATCAAAATAAATAAAAAAATATAAAATATTAAAATATTTATTCACAACTACTTTTTGGATAGTGAATATTGTTCTGTGGGGGTGCAGGTGGAGAATTCACAAATATTTCAATGAGAAGAACATGGAAAAATGTGTATGTGAAAATGTGGAAGCCAAATAGTTTTTTTTTGCAATTATTTTTGTTTGTTTGGCTTCTTAATTTGTTCGTTTAAGTTTTGCTCGAGATGGTACTAAACCGGCAGCCATAAACACAACAAAAAAAATTTAGGTATGGTATGACAACGTTAGCGAAAGCTAGACGACAGTCAAATGGCACTCGTAAGACAAAACGAGTATCGTTGAAACTTAAACGATAGTCGTTTTACGTAATTGCATTTAAACGAAAACGAGGGTTTTCTAACTATTATCGTAATACGTAATACGGGCCCTGAACTTATCGCTTTTCATGTGTTAACTTTTAAGTTAGTTTTTAGGAGTTAATTTTTTTGTCAAAAATTAAATCGCACTTCATACATACACCTACAGGATTGTTAAAATAGTAAATGCAATCAAATAAAATGAATTTAAATGTTTTAACCTGCTTCCAGGGTATACTGATCAAACCACTGAACTGCACTTTCGCGTCGCACCAACTGAGAGCGATATTACAGGACGTGTGTAAAGTATTACAATCTTAACGATGATACGCGTCTTTGGGCGCTGTTTTAAACAAGTTTAGATACGCTCAAAAGGTGGGGACAGAAATGAAGTTCGAAAATTATTGAAAATTAACAAATATTTCTTTAATTTCTCTTTACTATGCTTAAGTATACCTACTTATTTGAGGTTATGTTAAAAAAATTTTATTTTGCAACTGCAATAAAGAAAGTTTGTACTGACTGAGTTTTTAACTAAAAACGTGAAGTGGACAGGCCAGGGTAGAAACTTTTTTTAGGCTTAAATATTGAATTCCAGAAAAATTTACTTCATATGGGCATTTACTGTGAACTCTGAATACTGTGAATTATTGCACAAATTTACAACTCTTAATATAAAAAAAATATATTTAAATGATTGCCGCACATAAGCTGTTCTAATAGAACCACGCAGATAACGAAGATGGTATTATTTTCTTAAAAAGTTATCTCCGGGACTGCACTATGACAGTTTTTTTTTTTTAATAAACAGTGTTTTTTTATGAAAACAAATCTAGTCGTCAACATTACATATGGGGTTTGTTCTAAAATACCTATTTAAACTAGTCCAAATTCAAATGCAAATCCGTCTTTCTTTATTTCACAATATCTATATCGTTTTTAAACTACAAGAATATAATTACAACTTATGCGGAAAAACGTTTATGTAAAAACATTTTTTTTATTTGTTTATATTTATATATATATATATAGTTTATCAATTATATATATATATATATATATATAGTTTATCGCAATTCCCTATTCAAGACCACATATTGAAGACAGATTTTATCGGTTACATAATTTCTGCACTAAAGATGATTTAAAATCATTTTAATTAGTTTTTAAGTTTAAGTCTAAAACATCTATGTATAATAAAATGTTTGGTACACTGGGGCGTATACGTACTATAATTTAATTTATTTGCATATCCGTCATAAAATATTGCAGTTTTTCCTTTATTGAACGATTTGAAGTAGATGATTATTTAAAAATGGAAGGAAGAAAAACTAATTAGTTGTCTACATACAATCGGTTTTTTTATAGGTAGCTTTAAAATATAATGGTTTATTTTGTATTTTATATTTGTTATTATTAGGTTAATAAAAATATTTTCTTCTTTATGATTACTGCATAGTGCAACTTCGAATCGAATCAAAATAAATTGCTATGATACCTTGAGCATTCAAAATAGCAAAGGTATTATGCAAAGTCTTTCATTTATTTTCCGAAAAGGTCAAGGTCTATTGGGGATAAGAAAAGCCAAACATTTCCATTTTACCCATAATGCACATTCACAACTTCAAATAACAATATATAGAATTGAATACAACCTTATCCAACAGAAATATTCTTGTTATTTTTTATTAATTTTGTAGGACAATACCTAATTATATGCTCAGAAGATCTGGAATGGGAAGAAGGAATGAAGGAATTCCTCTTTCACAAAAGAGATTCGGTCCAAGCATTCAAAGAACAGAAGGGAAAGCTTTAATAAAATTTTGATAACGTCAGTATCCATGATGTCCTTGTCGAATTTGTCGTCCAACAGATACACTCTGTTTAAAGTAAAACATTGCATATCCTTGTCTATATGTAAATCCTAAGATAAACTAAACGACATCGTCATCTACAACAGTATATCATCATTGCTATCATTTTCGTAGCTCATTTTTATCCTCCAATTCTCCTAATTTCTCAAGATGAACCAAAATCTAGGTCAGTTCACTTTAAACGAGCCTCACAAAAAGAAAAAAAACAAGGTTTCTTTTTTGGCTCACAAGGCAATGTTTTATTAAGTCAAGCAGATGCGATTTGCAGTACTAAGACAGGGATTTAAAAAAAAAATCAAACTAAAGCAACTGAGACAGCTGAAGCAAAGGAAGTTACAAGATAAATAGGAACAAGAAAAAAAAAACACATCCAGAATCCATAACTCTTACAAGGTGAACTTCCTGCTCAGGGCGGCGTTGTCTTTTCTATGAAGAAAAAAATAATCCTCGAATCGAAAACTTCTTTTTCATTTTAATAATTCCCATTCTGGGACCGAACCGAACATTATATTTTACATATATATGAACAGGCTTGGCCTCCTTTTCCTTCGATTACTTTTCCAATAGAATGAGATGAAGAAGGCTTCTTCGCTCGATTTGTGAAATAGCACTAAACGCAAAGAACACCAGGCAGGTACACGAATACATTTTCAATTTATTCGATTGCCCTTGTCGGATTCAATTTCTATTCGACAGAGTCGCGTGCTTGAGTTTTTGCTTTTCACAGAATATTTTTAAGGGCTCTAAAAGGACCAACAACTGTGTGCCACTTGAGCTATTCAAGTGGGTGACAAATATATGTGTGATAGGGATGATGTGGTGCAACTTCTCGAATGTTGGATAGACTATCAGCAAAGGTAGCAGATGAGCTTTATAAATGCAGAAAGAAATAAGAAATCAATCTACCGATTTGTTCTAAAAAAAAATTGTTGAGTTAAGAAGTGATGTGAGGTAGTTGAGTTTGTATCGGTTTCCATGTCGAGACAGACCATGATTATGTGCTTGAGCAAATGGAACTTGATAAGTTATGAATATCTTACATATGGATGATTGAAATGTTTAAATTATGAAGTTTTAAACTTTGTGGTAGTTCTGGTATTTGAGTAGGTATTTGTGTACACCAGGCAAGTGTTTTCTTTATTTTATTCGATGACTATTTCAAACTGAAACAATCCAAGCCTGTGTGGACTTGCTTGTCTACATTTTCAGAGTTAAAGCCGGAGAAACCGATAATGGATAGGTGATCACATTAAAAATAATTAACATTGTCGTTTTTTAGGGGTTTTGAGCATCTCTTCTTTGTACATGACAGTCGTGTTGTGTTTTGTGTACGATGGTAGTTTTGACGTGAAGTGAAGACTTTTTCGGATCTTCTTCTAAATTTTAATGCGACCTAGCTTTGTCACATCGATTTTATATGCATAATTTTCAACTCAGCTACTGTCAGTTTTCTTTCATAATTTGTTTAAATTGTTTTTGAACGACCAACTGCAGCTCCCACGGTCGACTGGAACCCCTCTTGCTTAGACATTATTATTTTTCTATCGATGTTCTATTGATTATTTTTCTATGAACTTTATTCAGCTGGGGACATTTTCTGGTCACAAAAGATGTCAGAGTGCTCTTTATGCATCCTACGATTACGTGATATAGTGATTGCAATGTTTTTTCGCTTTTGATCATAGATCCAACATATTTTTACTTTTCACGTTGCGTTCAAATAAATGTATGTTCGTACTAGGTCTGTACAGATCAGAAGATGGGCAACATAAGCACACTCTGTCTTTTTGGTGCTTATTTGGAACTATATATATACTATACTACCACATACACAGTAATTATACATTCAATGCTCATTTACAGGATGAAGCAAGACATCTTTCAGACAAACGTTTTTTTTTTCAAATCTTCTCTACAATACCATGGAAAAATAAAACATCTCTCTTTGTCCTTTTAAACAAAATTCATAATCCACATAATTCAAATGCAACCATTTTATATAAATCATTTCCACTCGATAACTTACTGGTTCACTAAATATCTTTTATACAGAAAACACGTGCCAAATCCAACAATTGGCAACGTTATATGTACCTAAACTACAGATCCACCCATGTATAAAGCAATAGTGGATTAAAATATCATTCTAATAGAATATTGACAACAACGATGATACAAAATTCAGCAAAAACAAAACCAACAAGGACGAAATCCAAAATGACAAAACACGTGACATAACATATCATATCGTTTTCAAGAAACTGTTAAAATGTATCTGCTTTTCACAGTAAAAGTTTTTTGTTGTGAATCCTCGACTAAATGTAAAAAACTATATTTGTGCCTGTGCTCGGTTGTGGAAGAAAAAATTTGCATACATATAGATCCTTTGAAGATTGCTAGCACTCGCTTGTGGTCTGATGGGCGTCAAAATGAAGTATCTTTGCTAACGTATGCTAGACAAGACGAAACTCATTCCTCCCCCACATGCATGTTGCTTTCCAGCAATAAAAAAAAAACATCTTTCAACTACATCCTGGGAGCTCAGACGTATAATGATGATGCTGAAGTGGAGGAGGAGAATCTTAGATATTCCTTTCCGTGAAGATGTCACTTATAGTAAACATACTTTGTGTTTTGAATAAGACGGTTGAAAATTATTTATTTACGAATTAAGCTACTTTGTGTTTGTTTGGCAAAATTGTATCATAGTATTTTGGATTGCAGTTGCAGGTTTTTCATGATTTTTTCTTCTTTTTATTTTGCTG
The DNA here is from genome assembly GCA_951217065.1 of Baccha elongata. NCBI lineage: Eukaryota > Metazoa > Arthropoda > Insecta > Diptera > Syrphidae > Baccha > Baccha elongata. The sequence goes on from OX578272.1 coordinate 7,201,874, forward strand.
TGATGACAGGATGATGAAAACTTTATGACGCATTTCTATTTTTCATATAGAAGTTATGTATATTGATACCTTTAGGAAAAATACAGGTTGGTCCAAAATGTATCATCTTTTTTTGCGGAAGATGTTTAACTTAAGGCGGTAACTGTCTAACGTAAATTGCGCTCCCGTTCGCATTTTACGTACAAACATTAAATGAATTTGTTTATTTTTAATTGTGATTTTCCATTTTTAATTCCACATGTTGATTCATTTTAAATTCAATTCACCAAACTAGTCGTGTTTTGTTGGTAATTTGGTAAAAGAACCAATAAAACTCTATATTCACTCTTGTATCCACATTTTTATTTTATTTCAATGTTGGTATTCTTGGCTTTAAGTTTCAAATAATTTTATGGATGTGTCTGCAAAGTATGGCTATTTGTATATATCGAGTTGGTCAATTTGCACCCCACCTTCCACTACAAACAAATAAAAACCTGATAAATAATCATTATTTAGCTTGAATATTACCAAATTAAATTCCAAATTATACAATTTTATTTAAAAAAATCTGCATTAACCAATTTTTATTTGTTTTTAAGCGAAAAGTTCAAAATCATCAAAACTTTTTTACAAATTTCGTAGGTCGAAAGCTTCTTACTTCTTCCGCAAAACGTGGCCCTAAAGGAAAACACAATGAACACAACCATTAATACTCATTGTCATTGACGTACTAGATATGGACCGCCAGTCGGTTGAAATTTTCATACAAACAGCCAAGGAAAGTTGTTCCATCTTAAAACAGCCTAAAAACGCCATCATCTTTTAGTGTTAAATACGTGTACTAATTTCGCCATTAGAATTTAAATGAAAACGATGATATATTCATCTGTAAGTATTTCATGGCATAAGGAATGGATGTGTTTTGTAAAATAAAAGTAGTTTGATAATAATTTCCACTAAAATATTTCAATAGTAAATAATTAATTAAAAAAATCATATCACTGCTACGCAGATTCCCTGCTAGTAGTTGATGGCGCCCATAGTTATGTTGGAACACGCGTGAAGTTGGCTACTGGCGGTCCATACCTAATACGTCAATGCTCATTGTATATGGAGTCCATGTCTTATAAGTTGCCATAGGTGCCACCAACCTTTAAGCAAAAAATGTATTGACATTATATTTCGCGCCAAATATTTCCAGGCATTCCATTTATCTTCACTTTTATGTTCACTTTAATTATTGACCAATTTATCGCCACTTTTCGTATCCCATACAAATTTTTGCTAAAGTGACTAAACATTTCCCAATAAAACACACCTACTATAAATAAACAAATGTTTTTGTTCTGACAGGTACTTCCATGCCCGTCCGTCGATTTTGCATTATGCGTTATGAAGAGAAACATTTCGTTCAGTTCTAACATAAGCTTCCTTTTGATGCCGCTCATTATAGTAAAACCATAAGGGTCTATCGAACATACAAGAAATTCATATAAAAGTTAATGCGCATGAGCTAGCATGACCTACTGTCAAAATTAAAGGAACTGTTTCGTCATGTTTATACAAACATGATGAATGCACATAATGAACATGTGAAACATGCGAAAATCACTTGTTTTAAGTTTCTTTTAATTTTGTTAAGAATGCATAACTTATTGTTAAATTTATTGATTTATTTATGAAATAGATAATTTAATGCAAATTCGTAGTCTTTATTTTGGTAAAATGCCTAAATATTTTCAAATGCCCACAGCTGTCAAATTTACATATGTAAGAGCGGTTCAGATGCGCATATGTCCATTATAGCCAACGCCATATATGACCGTGTGTATTCGCTCATTTACACATGCGATTTTGACAGTAGCTCATGCTTACTCATGCGCATTATAGTTGGGCCTTTGTCGTTTTCCTTTTTAGGCTTGCAGTGCACTGAGCTGTCAAAAATAGATGTGGTTCTTTTTTAACTCCGAGCGTTCAGAGCTTTCAACTTGTGTTTCTTTTTTCGATCAGAGCTTACTCGGAGCGCACTCTATGCTCTATGAGCTGAGAATAAATGATGGAGTAGGACCCTGATTAGACGAGTCCTTTTTCCGTACGTTTCGTTATACGTCTTTTTGACATTTTGGGTGAGGAGGAAATATGAAAGAGGAAATATGAAAATTGTAAGACTTTTTCTGGTTGAACTTTGACGTTTGTTTGAAAATATTGCAACTGTTTAGATATTATTTTGTTGTAAATGTGACCAACAATTGAAAAGAAACTATTAGCAATGATATTTAACAAAAATATTTGTTTTATTTTCCGCCAAAAAAAGTACCACAACTTCCAAAAACTCGCTTTCCGGCATCAAACTTTGCTTCCGGCGTCAAAATGACCAATGGAAACGGGCAAATATCAACGAACCGTCCAATCAACATAGTACTCACCTGTCAGAAAGACGAAACACGTCACGAAACACGTACGAAAAAAGGACTGGTGTAATCAGGGTCTAGACGAAGCACGAAATTTATGACTATAGCTTCCGTTTACTTCATAGTTTAAATTTAATTTTTACTTTTAAAGTTCAGTGTACCTAAAAAAAATTCTTCTACATAGTAGGTAAACGTAATGTTTAAAGACATTTTTAAGATATGAAAAATATATTAAAAGTTTTCAGTTTTGCATTGTTTGTGTATTCAGTACCAACCGTTTTCCCGGTTATGAAATGTGGTGAAAGTTTCAATTGCGATTGTGTCACGACTAATCAAACAAACTTATACCGAATATTCAGGAAACACAACAATCAATTGATCCTTTATTTTACAATAAAACTTTTTGTCACCACAGATGTTTCTGGCATTCAAAATATGTACGTTTGTATACATTCGTATAAAGTGTCCATCAAATCTGCCCTCGAGTATTTTCCATTCACTTCTTTTTGTGTTCAAACAAAAAAAAATTATTGAAATTGAATTGAAAACATTTGCAACCACTGTTTATTCTGACACAAATGTTTTTTTTGTTTGTTTTTGTTTTAATATTTTGTTTCAAGGATCGATTGACCAATCCCATCTGAATTTTTAGCAAATGCAAATAATATTTAAATTCAAATGGTATACGTATAGTTTGTACAGTTTTCGGGGAAATATTATTTGCATGTCACGGATGAATGACGATAAGTGGTGAGATGGCAGAAAAGTTTAATCGACAATAAATGAAAAAAAAAAAAAATAAAAAATAAATTTCAGGCTCATGGTTTTATGCAGCGAAGTGTACTACGAAACAATCATTGGACATACGAGTATTCCCATAAACTCTGGTAGAAAAGTTTCAAAAAGTTTTGTTCTGTTTTCATTTGAACTTTTGGTTTTTATACATAACGTTGGTGCATGATTATTATATATTCATTATTTTTAAAAATACGGTATAATAATTTGGGTTATGATTTCAATTTGGTAATAATCAATAATAATGGTTTTTTCGTTAGCAATTCAGAAATTTTTAATAAACGGATTAAATTGATGCATTTCCAAATAAAAACATAATGTATACTTATACCTTATTAAAAATAAGGTTATGCTTCGTATTCATATTTATGTACGTTCTTTTTTTGGGTACTTTTGGTCATTTCTTCGATTTTCACCATATAGTATGTACTTATACAAAATCTATAGTACTTTCTAGTGAACAATAAAACGCATATGTAATGCGTTTTATTGTTAACTATATTTTTGACGTATGGAGAATCTATAATAGTCGTCATATTCACGACCACTTCACCAAGAAGGTTTAATTCCGCCATTCGGATCGCTGCCATCGAAAGTGTTTTAGGCAAGTATTAGAGGATCAATGTAAATACATACTATGATTTTTACTTAAATTTTAAAAACTATATAGTAAAAACGTGGGATGTCTTAAATATGAAATAAAAAGCATGACTGCGAGGCACACTAACATAGTCTCGTAGCTAGCTATGTGATTATTAAATATGAAATTAATTAAAATAGAATAGATTCTATAATTTTGCAAAAGGCGGAAAATGTCAATTCTACTTTGAACCGTTACATAGAACCGTTATTTTTATTTTGAGCTTTGTCGTGAACGGGTTAATCGATTTTAACTTCATTTTTTTTTGGAAGATCTAGATGATTTGATAAAACTTCGGTACCAAACATTTTGCAAAAGTGCTTAGTTTTAATTTAAATTAGTTTTTTAATTTATTTTTTTATTTAGAAAATGAGTTGACTAAAAATTATAAAAAAAAAAATATCATACGATTTTTTTCGTATTTCTCATTTATATTAAACAAAATTATTAATTTATTTTTATTATTATTTTATTATTGTGGCAACTTTCCATAATATCAACAAGTTCGTGCGGTCAGTTGTGCACGTTATTTTTTGAACTCAAAAGTTAGTTTGGAAAAAAAGTCGATAGTAATGATATCCTAAGTATTTGAAACTTCTTTTTGAAAAAGATGATTTTTTATTATCTTATTCTAGAGTTGATATTTCACTTTTAAATTATAAAATTTGAATAAACTAAACTAATTCAAATTTTAAACTTAATGGCATTATTGAAGACATTGAATTGCTTCAATTTTGATTTTCGCCTCTCTAGACATTTACTCTGCTAATATCTCATCAACAAATAATTGTTGTGTGGCTTTGGGGGTTGGTCAAATCTCTTTTGAGAAAGCAATCGATTTTCGTTGTGGCTTTAAAATCTAAACCTTGCAACAGTTCAGTTAAACTACAAATTTATCACTCTATCACCTATGCTTAATTTATGCATTTATTACTGCCAACGTAAACGCCTCTGTTGTATGTATGTAAATTTATACAAGGAAGCTACAGTTAATATGAGGCGGTGCAACAAATAAATTCAAACCTCTGCAGACTCCACTACAATCACCATTTGTGACTGTTTAACTTTATTAAACTAACATTATAGTACAAAATATGTATCTGCATAGAAACACATACCTATACTGTAGGGCGAAAAGGGTAAACAGACATTCACTTAAGTACATCGTTTCAATTAAGATGCCACTTTCACGACCTCCAATAATTTCCTAATGCACTTTGTTGACAGGTGCGTATCTAGACAAGGAAGAGTATATAACAGGGTGTAAATGAGTGTCGAGACAAATGAATGTGCCATTTATGATCTTTAAGGTTCAAAACCCAGTCACATCTGCTGTTAAGTAAAGATGAGGAAATCTCAAAATATATATGTATTTTTATATCCTCTTTCATGTAGCTTTAAGGTAACTGCTGTCAGCAATGAGGGGTTGCTATTAGATTATGAATGAACAACAATAATTGTCTTGATCATTATAAATAGTTATATAGATAGTAACACTAATTGAAGCTCTGGGAGTGCATTGAGTATAAATGGTGTCACGTTTATCGTGTCGACTCATGCGAATCAGAGTGACAATCGATACTCAGTTTTTTAATTTGGTCTTTGGATTTGCAAGGATAGGACCATATTATTTTAATTTTTTATTTCAACAAATATTCTTAAAATACTTTTAATGGTAACTAAAGTCCTTCTAAAAAACCTTCAGGCTGCTTATGATCTAAAGTAAAAAATATATACCCGCTTTAAGGTCCGGTAAAAGATTTTTCAATAGCTTCCGAACTATTATGATGCAATATGCATTTTTTCTTACAAACGGAAATCAAAAACAAATAATAAAGCAACTTCTCAGTCTCATTGGATTGTTGGAATCCAAAATGTTGATCCGCACGATGTGTATTGAACATCCTATAAGCTTTTCCAAATATCTCTTATTCTAAACTATTGATATTAGATTTGTAAATTCCTTGATGGACGAAGTGTTTCGCCTGAATTTTAGTTGAAGTTCGTATGTATTTGTAAGTTATGCAAATCTTGAAGATGACCTAATAAGATAAACGAGTGTTACTTGAAACTAAGTGTGTTCAAATTGTAATTCGAATTGATTCAATTAATTTGAATTGGATTTCAATTTATTGCCTTAGGAGGAAGAAACTTGACTTAACTATTTGCAAGTTAAATTTGTATCTTTTGTTTATAGAATTGAATAAAATGAACAAAACTTTTGAATAAAGGAAAGGTAGGTACTTTATTTAAGGAAAAGCAATTAAGTAATAATTCTTTATAAAAGAGTACCATTTGTACATTGATGATCATTTGTTGTTTGTTAACCTTTTCCTTGGTTTAGTTTTGATTTGCTCTACAATTACGAAGAAAACAAGTCATTTAGGGTTTTTTCGGTGTTCTTCATGTTTAAAGTTATTCAGTCATCAAAAAAATATTACCATGAAAAAATTAAATGCGGACACTGTGGCGTATGTGTTTTTCTTTTTGTTTTTTTTTTTATTATACGAATTGACTGTCTAAAATAGTAATAAGTCCGTTTTTCAAAGAATTATATAGTGTCCTTTCGAGTAGTGGATAGTGTGATGAACTTTCAACTAGAGGTCTGGGTTAAGCTCGAGGCTAGCATCTATTTTTTTTAAGACCACGAAGATCTAAAAAATCATTAGACTTGACAAAGTGCATCTCATCTATTAGCCGTTCGGATTCGGCGGTATATTATGGAACCCCTCCAAATCTCTTAAACTTGCAGCGCAAAGTATTGGTTGAGAGCACATATACATGGGTGATTCAACTAAGGTGTGCCAAAAAGATAGAGCGAGTTGGTTGAATTGAGACAACAAAAATGGGAGGGGGTATATTTCCCCCCGTTTAGGCGGGAGGGGCAATTTTCTAAAAAAATTACTCAAATCAGAAAAAAAAAATCATTTAAAAACAACGGTTAGTGATATATCTTTTTGGAAAGCCAGAAACTACTCTTTTATTCTATTTTTAAATTAAGTTGTTTTAGTGAACAGTTTTAAAAAAATTAATTTTCAAACTGGAAATTGTGAAAAAAAATTTAAACTAATTTTTTTCAAAATTTTATGTAATAGCTATAATTTTATTTTCAACATGCAGTGCTTTTAAGGCACATAATCGGTCGCGAAATAAATTTCTCCCGGCCTCCTGCTTCTGGATATATACCGCGTAAGCGGAGCAACGAAATTGCATGAGCTACTGGAGTGCAGAACCCGCGAAGCAAGCCACTTTGGGTGATTTTCCATTTTAATTTTAATAAGTTGTATGTACCTATACATATCGCACAACTCGCAAAATAACACAAGGCGCATATATATTTGTGTTGTAAAAAAAACTTAGCTTTTTTTGGCGTTTTTGAAAACATTTGTTAAGTTCGTCTTGCATTTGTAAAGTTCGCTCAAAAATGTTGGGTGACTGATTCTTCATTTGCATTTTTTGACAAAAACATTTTGGGTGATTTTTCATTAAAAATAAATCTGTTTTGGGCGATTTTGTATCTTAATATCTTGGGCGATCTTTCATTACAAAAAATCACCCAAATAGTATAAAATAAAAAACCAGTTTTGGACGATTTTTGCATATCCTCTCTTTAACGTTTATCCACTGTTCTTATAAGAACAAAAGAATAAAAACATTAGTAAAAAGTTACATACTTTTTAGGACACTCCCAGTCCTTTGCCCAAGCCTTTGTCCACAAAACTAGGAAATTACCCAGACGGGCAAAAGAACAGATTTTACCTACAAATCTTAATTTTTTTTAAAAGTTATAAGAATGGCAACACTTATTTCTCTCTTAATTACATAGTCATGAACATGCGTGCTCAGTTTAAATATTCATCACTATATTTGCTAAGTATCAGCTACATGATACCACTCTATATGTTTGAAATAATGGAACTAGACACAAACACAAGTAATAAAGCTTGTAGCATCTAATAAAGTAAACGTTCAACTGTCAAGGTAGCCATAATAGCAGAGATTTACTTAAACAGTGGACCAAATTGGTTCGTTCTCTTAAACCTATACCAAGCTGCAATAATTGTGTCAAACCTATTTAACACGGTGTCTCCATGTCCATGAGCAAGATTTGATAGATTACCATCTGTCACTTTCCATAGAAAGAAAGATTGCTAGAAAGCTATAAAATGTTTGGTGGGCATTTGATAGCTTACTATTTCATACTATTTCAGTCCAATTACAAAGAAAACAGAAAAGTCAATATGAAAATGACAGCTCTTAGAATACTATCTCTAGCATGGTATGAGCTGAGCAATATATTGCAAGAAATTTTTCATAGAATACTATTTGCGGTCCATCTTGCATTCTATGAAATCTAGATCGTGGGGCACCGTGTAAAGATCTGGTGATATTTTGAACATGTGCATTTTAAATGAAACAGAAATGCAATGCTCATTTTACTGACCGCATATACCTATACCTATTCATGGATAAATTTTGATAGTTTGAAGGTACTCCAACAGATAAGTAAAACTTATGAAGAAATCTTCACATAAAAAAAAATTGTGCACACCTTACATTTTATTGCTCTTCTTGCAGTAAAACTTAGTTTAATTATTTTCTCAGTAAAATAAACAACTTAAAAACTATACCACCACATTCAGTTTTAATTTTTCGTTAACTTGCATTCCTCAACTTAAATTTCGCATTTCCTTCTCCAACTTCGATGTTGATACACCGTTAAATTAAACAAAAAGGAAGAAAACCTAAACGCATCATAGTCATATGCAGCAAAGCTCAGTGATATATATATTTTTGTTTCTAAAGCGTATTTCTTGCTGTCCCTGAGGGATAAACATTTAATTACACTTAAACAACAGAGCAACCGAGAAAACCCGAAAACAAGGACTTGAGAAACTAAACACAAAAAAAAAAATGTAAACAAAAACAAACGGAAAAACAAAGTGCACTTACTTCAGCATCATGCGAATGCAGTAGTACCTCAGTCACTTTGTGTCCTCCAAGAAACGCATTCCACAGAATATTTCTTTCTTTTTCCCTGGCCTCCTCCAACATCTCCAAAGTGCCGGGCTACCAAATGTTTTCAAGAACAACTCCTGAAGCGAATAATTGCTAAAATGTGTTCAACTGCTTCGTCTTTGGATCCTTTTCTAGGTCCATTTTCTCTCACACTAAGGTATACCAACTACATAAACAGAAAAACCATACAAACTAACACGAAACACAGAAAAACTTTACAAAGAAACATAACCTAAAAGTAAAATGCATTGTGCCCCAGCAATCATGGCGGTGATGATAGTGGTCTTGCAATACAAAAGCAGGATGTGCACAATTTTCTTATTTTGCCATGCGACGACGAAGACTGGCGGACCAACCCCAGAAGTTTCGCCCAACAGTTTCTTTGGTTCACGTCCTTCGCACAATTGGGTTGATGAAAAAAAAAAGAAAATTAAATCACAAGGCACAGAACAAAAAAAAATCACAAACCCAACACCACAGCACCACCACCGGCAGAATCAAAATCCTAAAAAAGGACTCTAAGGAATTTTTCCCTAGGAAAACTTAAAAAATAAAATTGAAAAAATGAAAAACTTAACTGCAGGCAAGCACGGCTTAAACATTCAAGCAAGACATAAAGGACACATGATGCATACAATATGCACTAGAACTAACGAAATGCTGACATGTGTGGTTGGCGGTGCTTTTAAGATATCATGCTCGTTTGATATCTGTGTCATGAAGTTTCGCTGCTCTTATGTTAAATTATATATGTATATCCTTTGGCATAGGTCAAGGACGTGAATCAAGGAAAACCGAGAAACTTTAAACGACACGGAATCAGTCACCACCAAGCATAGTTATTTGCTCAACCGTTTTCAGGGACGTCTATGAATCGAGGGTGGACGGTGTGATGATGGATGGGTATGGGTTTATAATATTTTTTTCTCTGAAACTGAAGGACTTAAATTTCGTTTTAGTTTTATGAAAAAGTCACGCAATTTGAGCATCATACTCCTTGAGATGTTTTTTTCGTGACTTTAATTTATTGCTTTAGATAAATTTAAGCCTTGTTATGGAATGCCTTGGACTGTGATATCCTTTTTCATATATTTCGCAGGATATGCAATTTTTTTTTTGTATACTAAAGCTAGCACTCTCAAAATAATCTTGGCATTGACACATATTTGTATCCACCTGAAAAAATCTCGATTTCCTTATGACAACAATTTAAGGACAGCAATCAATGCCCTACTGACTTTCTTATTTCAAAAAATAGCATTTTTTGTAGATGTGTATGTTTTAAGGAAGCTTTTAATTTCCCCTCTTTGCTGTCGCTTCCATTTTGGGACAGAAGAACGATTCGGGAATGAAACAATCTAAACTGTCAAAGCGCATGTTTTTACTGGAATTCGGCGTTTTTGTGTTCCATTGGAAGGCTTTCACTTTAGTTCTTACATACAAATATAATAGATAGGTATACATTTATAATGGTATAACTTTAATGTGCCTATTTAAGTTATTGTTTGAGTTTCTTTTTTCATGTGCATTGACAGATGACATAGTTGAAGTCTAAGTTAGATCAGTGCAATGACACGAAACGATTGCCTCCCTTTTGTAGTGCTAACAGTTGACATGATGAGCATTCTAAGTGAAAGGGAGGAAGGCGGAGGGGGTTGAAATTGAAGCACTCTCTCTGGAGAGCTCAGTCATAGTTGAAATAAAATTTAAATGTACCGTGTGGACTGTAAAACCCTTGAGTTATTGTATCCTTCTAGAGTTAAAACATAAGCTATACAAGCACATTTTTGTATAGCACGTGTTTTTATATAATGTTTATTTTGATTTTGTTGAGAAAACAAGTAACATGTTTTTGTTAAACCAGAAAGTAACGAGTTCAAATCTTATAAAAAAAAACAGTGTCTTGTAGAGTGCCACTCATTAAAAGGTATAGTTGTTTGTAGTATTGTGGTAACAAATGACTTTTTCTCATGTTGTTTGAGTTTTGAGTAGATTTAGAGCATTACCTGAACAAGTTTTAAAAACTATATATCGGTGCTTCTGTCCGTCAATTCTTACATTCAAATATCCGAAGACCTAGAGCCCTAGAGAGTAATAAACTCTTAACGCAATCTGAAAGTCATCTAGCCTATGGGAAAGATGAAGTTAAGTTTTTTTATCACGACATTTTTCGTACTACTTTTTCATTGTCATTTCATTTTTCTTAGGAAGTTGTTTCTCATTTCATCTTTGATAAAATCAGCAAGCTTGGTCTTAAATTTTTTGATTTTCTCGGATTAGTTTGTTGTTATTTTGCATTTTGTCTAAGTTTTTTTTACTTGCGTTAGTAGGTACCTATAAGGAAAGTTATGCATTCGTACAAAAAAAAATTGCAAGCATGACATTACGATGATAGCGAAGTGTGTCTGTATGATAATAAGTGTGTCTGGAAATGCTGTCTGTCTGTTTGTATGCATGTCAGTCTGGGGTGTGTATCAGCACCGATAGCCTGAACGGCTGAACAGATTTGCTTCAAATTTAGTTTGTGAGGTTTAGACTTAAAGAAGAAATTGAAATTTTTTTTAGCTTAAAAAATAACGGTTTCTGCTATATAACGGTTTTGGAAAAGCTTATTTTACTCGAAAACGGATTCAACGATTTTCTAAAAAAAAATTACTGGTGGTTTTTGTCCGCTTGCTAAGTAAAAAAAACAAAAATTTTCTGAGCAAAGCAATCGCCGTTGAGAACAACGCTAATTAAGACATGTTTTACATATGTACTACATATGTTATATACATAACACCAACTTTTTTTTTTAAACATAAAAGGTATATTATCAATAGATAAGAAACGTTATTTTAATTTAATCTCAAATTAAAAACACTTTTGTACTTTATCAGTTGTAATTACAAATATCTCTATATAATAACCAGTTTTAAATAATTAATAACATGAAAATGTTTAATCCTCAAAACAATAATAGCTTGCATATCAAATAAAACCCAAAAATTGGGTCAACACGAACATAAAACATAAATGCACACCTTCCATAATATATTCTTAATTACTTAACAAATCTAAATTCTGCATTTGATTTTAATATTTTGTTAACACACAAATTGCGGCAGAATTTATTATTTTATCTAAACCAATCAATACAACCAACCAATTGTTCATGCCACTTACAAATTGGCCGCTTATATTTATAAATATTCTAACCATTAACACAACCCCCTATTCTCTCCCTCTCTAAAACTTGTTAAGCCATTTAAATCATTGCCAGGATTATTATTGTCAAATATACAGACAGCATGGCGCCCGGGTAGTGGATACGAATTTGGAATCAGCTTCAGCAGCGTTACGTGTTACGTATTGGTGTAAATTCAAACCAACATACCACTTTTACCGCAGCAGGTGTCAATTATAAATTCATTTTATTTTATGTTTATTCAATAGGTCCTCATATAGCGAACATCTCGTTTATATCCTTTGAGTGCTTGAAAGTGTAAATATTTTCCTGTGTGCCCTGGCCAACATGCGAGCGAACCAATTCGACTAGACAGGATGGACAATATTGATGGTTGCTCTGTGCGAAATAGTTTACTCGAGTTATGGTGTACAACTTTTAACATTTTTCCGATATAGAGACGGGCCAGGGCTTTGGGTTGTGATATTAAAAATTGATGCTATATTTCTGAAAGGATTATTTTGAAAATGCATTATTGCATTTGAAGAGAGTTCTGTGTGTGAAGCAGGGAGGCAGGGACCCTTCTGGGTTAATCCATATTTATACAAACGTATACCCTATACCTACTCTTCTATACTATATGAAAGTGTAAACGAAAGTTCAACTATATATACTCTCCACAGAAAACAGCATCATCATCATAGGGAAGCCCCGCACACAACTGGTCAAAGTCGCATCATCATGCAATAGTCCTTTGGAGGGCTTCGAAAAGGGGTGCCAGAATTAAATTACATATTTGTGTTCATTAGTAAAGGAATTTAATTGGGGATACATTTTAGATCCAGGAGATTGTCTCTAATAATAATAACTGTAATCTTCCTTGGTCGGAAATTGATTACCACTAAAGTAATTTAATTAGAAAGTTTGCAGGCATGCGTTGATTAATCTTCTCATAATAGTGGTTTTATATTGCAAATGGGAATAATTTGGGGGTACGCTGCATGGGAAATAGTTCCTATTTAACCTGTGGATTGAAGGGGAGTTCAATTAAGAATATTAGCTAACAATGCAACATGCATTTGAGTTATGTTCTTATTTTTACTTTACCACTTGGTTCTTCAGAAATCGTGATCTTTAGTTACAGCAGTAATAGTAAGTTTATTAACTACTGAAAGAGAACACTAGAAACATACAAATGTAACCATTATATGACTAGAAAATACTTGTGATCTTAGTGTGTTTATGTATAGATAATACGCGTATGGTGTTTATGAATAATGTATTCAAAGTCTTTACTGCCACTCTATACAATAAAATGAAAAAGTAATAAGTTTTTATTATTATTCCAAAAAATCGAGCCAAAAATATCTGCACCAGCAACAGATGCACACTAGGGTTATCATAAAATGCGACTATCCTTCAAACTTCCACTCATTATGATAAACACTGCTTTATGATAAACAAAGTTAAGACCCCATTTTAGAGAACTGTATGACTTGAAATAAGTAAAAATTTCTTGATTTTTGTTACTTTCGACATAACACTAAGGTAGTTGATGCTGTTTTTCGTGGTTGCCACTTTTGTATATTGTTTTAATTTAATATTTTCCGTCACCTATTTGCAGTAGGTACAGTTAAAATTCTGTAAAAAATCAAGTATTCTAACAACGAATGATCGAATAAAAGAAATGTAAGTAACTGATAATTAAATTTTTCTCGAAAAAGAATACGATCGATTTTGATAAAATTTTAAATGACTGATTTTTTTGAAAACGGTGATGTTTTTCGACAATTTTTTTTTTTTTACAACTAGATTTTGAACGGTAATCACCTGCCATACAAGCATTTTAGACAGTTCCATTTTTCTCGTTAAAAATACGATCGATTTTTATAAAATTTCGTACAATGAATTTGTAGCCAAAGGTTGTGTTTTTTTTTAATTTATAATAAGTTTACATATTAACGGTTACCTGACAAATAAGACTTAAAGACAATCCAATTTTTCTTGTAAAATATACGATCGATTTTGATAAAATTTAGTGTGACTGATTTTTTTCCAATAATGAAATTTTTAGTTAGAAATTTATTTTCAAAATCACCTTACTAACGGTACATGTCATATAAACGCTACAGAAAATCCAGTTTTTCTCGAAAAAAATACTAACGATTTTGATAAAATTTTGTGTGACTGATTTTTTGCCAATGACGGAGGTTTTCGTAAATTTTTTTTTTTTTTTTCAAAACTACCTTATTAACGGTACCTGACATATAAATTCTATAGAAAATCCAATTTTTCTCGAAAAAAATGCGATCGATTTTGATAAGATTTTGTGTGACTGATATTTTGTCAATAAGGAAGTTTTTCGTTAGATTTTTTGTTTAAATCACCTTATTAACGGTACCTGCCATAAGATCGCTATAGAAACAATTTTTACTTCCGATTATTTATATCTTACACAAGAGCAAGATTGTCCGACCTAGTCGTGCCTTTTATTTTAACCTTTATTGTTGAAACTCGGAAATTAAATTATCTAAAATTTTAATTTTGTTTTGTAACTCGTTTTTGGCGGTTTCATCTAAAAAAAACGTCCGTTGATGGATGAAACTATATTTTTTGCATATAAAGCAATTGAGTTTCCAACAAAAACAGTTTGAGCTACATACAAAGTACATGTTATGTAATTCCAGAACATAAAAAACTCATTTAGAAAAGTACTTAAGTAATTTTCTTTTGGGATTTACTCAACTTTTTATAGCAAACTCAAATAGTTCCCATAGTCATTAATATTTTTCCCTTACATTTAGTTCAGGCACAATTATGCCTACAATGATTCGAATTCGAAATACTATGTTTTATTAAAATTTATTTTATTGTATTATTCAAATAAGAAAAATCATTTTCAAAACTTCTCTGACAAATTTAGCGAAATAAAATATTTTGTAAAATATTATAGGTACATACAAAATTTTAAGAAAATATAATTATGTTTTGATGAAAAAAGCTTATGATGAACTCATGAATGGAAGGCAAAAAAAAAATATTTCATGGAAAAGCTGTAAACATTTATTTAATATTCATGTCTGGGCGTTTGGTTGAAGTAACTTAACTTTGACGATAGCCCAGATAACTAGTTTTGTAAAATAAATGTATGCTTTACAAGCTTTTCGGGGCATCCTTTTTGGTAAAAAAAGCTTTCAATATTAAAAAGTTTAAACTTTAAAACGAATATTTTGAAAATAAAAAGCTTACAAAGCTAAGCCTTTACCATAAATAAATTCAAAATATTAAAAAATAATAATTCTACTTTTTTCGGATCAACTAAAAATTACTAAATTAGTGCTTAGGGCAAAATGCTGGTAGAAGTGTCAAATACTTTTGTGTGAGTGAAAATAGGTGTGTGCAGCATTTCTACACTTGCTTTATAAATTGTAGCGAAAATAACACCGAGTGCAAATCGTTGCATCTTGACAATACGAACATTTTGCTTAGGCCAGTCTTTTCAGTTCTGGTTATTTCTAACCATGGGTTATTTCTAACCATGGGTTATTTCAGTTGTTAACCATAGATTTTGTATGTGTTTTTTTGGTTACCAGCAAATGTATTTTATTGTAGAATTTTACTACAAAATCTAAGTAGAGTAAAAAATCTTCAATAAAACGATCCAGTACAGTATCGTCTATAAGTTTGTGTACCAACGTTTACAGATAAGGCAAATAACTGTTATGAATGATTTATTGCCCATAAGAATTACTACTCATAAAAGGAGAAGTAAGGGCCAATTGTACAATCGTGGTTTAACGTGGTTCAAGTTTTTTGCCTACCGATTTTGGCAGGTTAAACTGTTGTTCAACTATTGTAAAGTCATGCAATTACTTATTATCACATACATTTACCTTTAACCAGAACTAGATCTCAGTATTAAGTAGCCTATTTTGGAAGATAAAAAAAAGCTGAACTGCGGTACAAATGTGGGTGGTATTGTTGAAAATTCTCAATAAAACACAGCTGTTTACTGAATAAAAATATTTCCACCATCAAATAAATATTCGCCTCATTAATTGCGATTGCGCACGTTCGGGCGCACACCAAAAGATCTATCTGGAGACTTCTGTATCGTATGAGTTTGCGAACGACCTAAACCGGATAGGTGTCAAAAGACACACAAACACATATTCGTAGTCAGCTGTTTGCCAATCCTCCCTTGGCTTCGTGAGTATACTAAAAATTTTAGGATACTTTCAGATTTATTTCCCCGCCTCAGCTATATGTTCGATCAGTTGTGTTTTAACATGGAATTACAACAACAGTAAAGTATGCGAACCACAATAGTTGTGCACGCGAACGCAAGCATTCACTTGATTTTCACATTATTCTTACAGCGGCTCACATTCTATCATCATGTGTTCCAACCTTAATGACAATCAGCTGACTGTCATTCGACTGATTAGGTTGACATTGAGGTGACATTTTAATTTTACTACTTAACTCGAACTTTTCTCCTCGCAATTAATTTGTTTTTCCATAAAAATTTAGTTGTTTTTCTTATTTAATTGTTTGTAAAAAGCCGCTTAACATGTTAAACATCTAATATAACCAAAAATCGTCTCGACTTAAAAGCTGTGAGTGGATAACTTTTCAATTCAACATTCAACAGGCATAGATTTTCTTATACAAAATTTCATGCTTCTTTTTCTTTTATAATGTCTTGTGTTTAATTATAGCTCTTTAGGTTGGAATCAAGTCTATTCTCGATTATATTTTTTTAATTACGCGGTAAACCTAAGAAAATTCATTTCGAAAAATGCGTAGTCGCAGCAATTCAGGCGTTCGCCTGGATTACTACCAGCGAATAGTACATCGCCTTATTATGGCTCACCAGGAACCCGTGACGGGTTTATTTCCTGCCAGTGCTATTAACTCTCATGCCTGGATTCGTGACAATGTGTATTGTATTTTAGCAGTATGGGGTCTCTCAATGGCTTATAAAAAAATTGCTGATCAGGATGAAGATCGAGCTAAATGCTACGAACTCGAACAGAGTTGTGTGAAACTGATGCGTGGTCTACTCATGGCTATGATGAATCAGAAAGACAAAGTAGAACGCTTCAAAACCACACAAAATCCTTTAGATTCATTGCATGCAAAGTTCTCTAGCCGCAATGGTCAGCCTGTTGTAGGCGACGCAGAATGGGGTCATTTACAAATCGACGCGGTTTCTTTGTATTTACTGATTCTTGCTCAAATGACCGCCTCCGGGTTGCAAATTGTATTCTCTCTAGATGAGGTCTCATTCATACAAAACTTAGTCTTCTACATTGAGTCGGCTTATTGTATCCCTGATTATGGGATATGGGAACGTGGTGACAAGACAAATCACGGAGAGCCAGAACTAAATGCCAGTTCTATTGGAATGGCTAAGGCAGCCTTAGAGGCAATGAATGAACTCGATTTGTTTGGAGCTCGTGGCGGGCCAGCTTCCGTTATTCATGTTTTAGCCGATGAGGCGCATAAATGTCAAGCCGTGTTGCAGTCTATGCTCCCGCGTGAATCAAACAGTAAGGAGCTGGACTCTGGATTGCTTTCGGTGATTGGATTTCCCGCATTTGCCGTTGATGACCCACAACTAATAAGAACCACAAAAGAAGCTATTCTCAATCGATTGCAAGGAAAATATGGCTGCAAACGTTTCCTTCGCGATGGCTACAGAACTCCAAAAGAGGATCCATCCAGATTATACTACGAACGCTGGGAATTAAGAATGTTCGAAAACATTGAATGCGAATGGCCGCTTTTCTTCTCTTACTTAATATTATTCTACGCTTTTCAGAATGATAAATTGGCCGTTAAGGACTATGCGGATAGGCTAGAGGTAAGTTCTGTTTTTATTATGTATTGAATAAAGATTAAATGTTTATATACACTTCTTTATTGTATTAACTAGCATATCACTAATTTATAAGATTTTTTTTCTTGCTGTGTAAACATTCAATGAATAAATCTAAACTAAAAATATAACTTAACTTGATGGAAATGTAATTTTAGAAAATCATGGTACGCGGAGAGGATGGAGTTCTTCTTATACCCGAAAGTTATGCAGTTCCTAATGATTTAGTTGGAAAAGAATATCAAGTACCTGGTTCACAATCTAGGGAAGTTGTTGGAAGGTGTCCATTTTTGTGGGGTCAGTCGCTGCATATTTTGGGAAAACTTCTTCAAGAGGTTAGTTCAATATTAAACACATAATAAATGTGAAATCATATCTGGCTTGCCTGCGATCTAAAAGAAATATTATGATTTGACTTAAAATAGTTCCGTAACTAATTTAAATAATATTTATTCAATTAGTACAATAAGTACCTACTAAAGCTAACTCTGCATTATTGCTCTTACGTAAAAAAATTGATTTTTGTTTTAAGTTTTTAAATCGAAAATTTGTATCATAAGCACATATCTAGTCTTTCATGTTTTTTAAACAATAAAATGCAGTAGTCTAACGCATATTTATTTAAATATCATCCGTTTCAAAAAAGTTTATTTTCTAAGCCACACAAATTATACCTACTTCCCCAGGGATTCCTTGCTGTTGGAGAGCTTGACCCTCTCAATCGCCGATTGGGTGCACAAAAGAAACCTGACGTTGTCGTTCAAGTTGTCATCATAGCTGAAGACACTGAAATTCGTGACAAACTAGCCGAACACGATTTACATGTCCAAACCATCGCAGAAGTGGCACCTATTGAAGTCCAACCAGCTCGAGTACTTAGTCATCTCTATACCTACTTGGGGAGAAATCGTAAACTGGGATTAACCGGTCGTAAGTCTCGTGATGTTGGCATCCTTAGTACAAGTAAATTGTACTCATTGAAGGATAAAATATTCGCTTTCACTCCACAGGTAAGTATTTTAAATTAAGTCCATTTCAACTCTGAACTTCATCCTTCCTTTGGTTCCCTTTCCCCTTTTTTCCTTTTCTTAAAAAAAAAATTTATATATTTAATTTTTTTGTAAAAAAAATAATCTTACTGTTTTGTTGCACAAACATTTTAAAAAAATATACCAACGAATAGTTTGTCGACCTATCGCGCTTCTACATTGCTTCGGACAACGAACTTATGATCGATATACTCAAGGGTGAAATTAATTTTCTCAAATCTGCATGGGATTTACTTGGACGTCCGATGGTCACCTTGGTTCTTAAGAAAATCCATTTAGGTCCGTTGGTATAGAAAAAAAAAATAAACAAAACAGAAAATGACTTCAATTTTGATTTTGTTAAAAAACTTTTATTTTTTCATGTAAAATATTAGAGTAATTTTTGTTTTTCCCCTTGTTATTTCTTTGGTTATTTTTTTGTTTTCCTTCTTTTGCGTGAAAGCAAGTTTAGCCTATACAATTTTTTTTCGCTAATCTATTTTTTTCTTAACTTAAACTCAATTACACAATACACCCAAACATATTCACACTTAAAACTTAACATTTACAAATAAAAAACATTGATGATAAGAAAATCAAAGTTAATGGTATTGGTTAATAAATGTCAAGTAATATAACAATATCTGGACGAACTGCAATTATAAATTAACAAATTATCGATCAATAGTCATTATGGTGATGGTAACTTTAAAACAAAAAATATTTTATTTATTTTTTTATTTTTACGTTATTAAAACCGCTCATTAAAAAATAAGAAATTACTTTGTGAGAATTGTTGTAAGAATACAACATTGATTGCTCCTCAGAAAAATGAAAATAAAAGAAAAAGCTGATGTTATTATTGCCACTGCTAACAAAGGAAGGAAACATTTGTTTGTCTTCTTTTCTGACGAGGTTGATGATCTCGAACGGGATCGCATCTTTCTTTTTGATCCGGTTAAATAAACGGTGAGAAATAAAAAACAAAAACTATCGACCCAGCTGTCAAGGACGCAGACAAATTCCTATTTGGCAAATATTGCAACGCAAACAGAAGAATCCAATAAATTTAACATATCAAACTTTTAAACACTAATGTCGTTTTCAGTTGGTAATCTGGTGAAATTATCCAAATTCAGGATGCCAAGCAAACACAGTTCATTTCATTGTAACATTTGATTGCCATTGCAGTGGTAAATCGTCAACCCAGATTTTAATCCAATTTATAAAACACGAGCTTATTTCCTTCATGCGTGAGGCCGCCAAACTAAAATCGACTTGTGAATTTTCAGGCCCAAAAAATCGACCCATGTAAACCAACCATCATCCAATTATCAAAAACATCAAATGCGTAAAAAGAAACATGTGAAGTGAAATTATTGTTTTGAAGTAATTATAATAATATAGCATTTTTGTCTTTAAAGCTGTCATTTTGATGACCAAACCAATGTTTTTTAAGGCTTCTGCATGTTCACAGATGCTTCTTCAAGGCGATTGAGTGGAAACAACATTAATTAAATTTTAACTGTCTTTTCTAAACTCTGGGGAAACTTGCTTTCATGAGCTTTTTATTTTGTTGTTTTTTAAACCCTATATTTTTTCTTCGCATGAAAAATAAAGCCTTTTGTGTGAATATAGAAATTTTTCTCTATCGCGCGAGTACGATAATTTAGTTGCCGCAAAATGAAAACATATTCGTGCAGCTAGAGGGATAAAATACGTGGAAGATTTACATATACATACGTATCTCCTTTTAATCGGAAGAGCATATATTTGTTTTAATATTTAAACTTTAGATATTCGGGAAACTTACATTAAAGTACTTTTACTACAAGAATCAATAAATTATAATTTTGCGGGGCTTTACTTATTGTACTCTTTCTTTTTATTAAATGAAATATAGTAAAATAACTCTCCCCTTTTATTAAATTAGCACACTTAAATATTTGCACAATTATTTGCCGACAATAATATTCTTAGATGCCGTTTGAATTAGTTTTCTCTAACTAACCCAAAAACTTCATACAATACAAATTACAGTCATTTCTGTTTTATGCATTTCAATTCATTTCAAGAACATCAACAGAATGAACAGTTAACCACAAATTCACAACAAAAATCCGCCCAATCCTCACCCAATTCCTTAGCCTTCCTTATTCCCTTTAAAGCTGTGTCCACACACGTTTTAGAAACTATTTAAAAATTTCATAAGCATTTCAAAAATATTTATCAACCATTTTGAAGAAATATTTTTAAAAAATTGGAATATTTTTGAAATTTATCTTTATTGTGTGGGCACATCTTTACACTCCAAACTTTTATAAAAAAAATAAAAAAAACAATCATCTTAATTATGTTATCATAGAACATCGATTTTGACGAATACTACACCACCCGCGATCCAGACTTGTTAGCAAGTATCGTTACGACCAATTTGGCCTTCCTTACTAACAATTGGCGCCACATGTTGGGAAGGCCTACTATAACTCTTATGGCAACTAATTATCTATTAGGTAATTACGATCTCTTAACATTTCTGTAAAATATTGGCAACTAATTAAAACTTTTTAATTATGGATATGTAATTAAAATTATAGAATATTTTAAAACACAAATATAGTTTCTATTAAAGTTTAGTTTGGTGATTCGCACAACTAAAACTAAACGTTTTAAGACTATTTTCCAAAACTAATAGATTTTTTTTTTAAATTTTAAATTTCTTTTGAAATGTTATACTATGTTATGCTGGGAAAAGATGTTAAAGAAGCTTAAAAAAGAAGTTATACTGTACAAATTAAAGAGGTACTGTAAAAACACTTAACGTACATCTAATAAATTCAAAAAAATTAAAAGTCCTAGAAAACTAGAACTAGTATAGTTTGTTCAGGAGTGCCAGGAATTGTAAAATTGAGATTCAGTCTATTTCATTCAAAATTAAAAAAAAAAAAAGAATATAGAACTGTTTGTATACCTATAATGAAATTACACGAAATTGAATAATAGTTAATTTGTAATGGCCTTATTTTAGGAGCTTCTGATAATTGAAATACTATTTCTGATCATTTACATTTGTATAAAACTCTTACTCGAGAGGTCTGGGTTCTAATTCAGCTTCTTGCCAGGAAGTGACAAATTCGTTTTGATAAAGTGCATCTCATCTAAGAAGTTCGAGATTTGTCGAAAAACTAGGTCCCCTTGTTCTAAAGAATGTCAACGCATACAATAGGTTTGGTTAAGATCATAAGTCATTGGGCCTTGGTTCTCGTGATCAGGTTCTCGCGTTAATAATCTGATTATTTGAGGTGTTAATAAGCAGTAATAGTTATGATTTTAAAGAGTCTTTTCTAAATTGTAAAATAAAAATAAGAACTGACTTCAGATGACATAACTCTTAAACTAAAGCGGTTATTTAACATCTTTTCCTTTGCTTCGACGGGTGACGGTTATCATTAAATACTTATCATAAATTGCTTTGTCTAAATGTGTACAGTAAATAACAACACTATTATAGTATTAGAAACGAACACAAGCATTTTGCCATACTAATATTAAATACCTCGTTTTACCTTTTTGTCTCTTAATGTGTGTGGTTTCTGTCTTATGCAAAAACAATATGTGAAATTTCCTCCGAATAATGGATTCTTTTTGTTTTTACTTCACGCTCTCTTATTTGTGGATTAAAATTAAAAATAATTAGATCAAAATAAAATTCCCTTGGCGATGATACAAACTATGCGTAAACTAAAATCTGGCTACATCAATGGCACTCGGGTGATGTTAGGAAATTTAAAGGACTTCCTTAATACTTCAGCAATTACTGATTTAAGTTTTTTGGGAAGTCAAGAAGATGGTTATCCGGATCGTTTACATCAAGATGTCCAATCCTATTTGGATGATCATCTTTTACGTTCGTTCAGCAATAAGAATGCTGTTAACATAAGAGCTTCTGGTTTGAAACCACGTCCATTACGTAGGCGGATGTCTTGCAAAGGTGCTATTAAAAAGACACGATCAATAAATGTTGATTGTAAGTATATAATAGCAAATACTATAACCACAATTTTTATAATAAACATTTTTTAATAGCTGATACCTTGGGTATGGAAGGTCCAGGTCTTGAACGTCGACTTTCATCCATAGTTCCTCCACCATGGCTACAAGCAAACGCACAAAATCATCACATTAATTTATTTGCAACAACACCTGAAGAACTTAATGATCATTTGGCAATTCGTGAAAATATTTACCCCATTGATCCACATCACAACCGAACCGTCAATGAACGTCGCAGTGAGTTTGCTAAACAAATTGAAAGTTAGTTGTTACATTTTTTAGTTTGTCCTTTGATTTTATTTTATTTTATTTTTTTTTTCTTAAAATTTTAATTTGGTCAACAAAAAAAATAAAAAAAAAAAAACAAAGTTCCTAAAATTCTCATTCAACGCCATCGTACGGATACAAATTTTGCTGAAACAGAAGTAGAAGAATTGATTGCAATGTTGCGTGAAACAGAGAATTTGGAAGAACAAGGAGATATCTTGCAGTATTTGGTTGATACACAAGGATTGGACTTTAACACAGGTATGTTAAAATAATGAGGAACTTGATTTAAATTATTATTTTATTTCACACTATAAACAAACAATACAAAAAATAAAAACACATGTGCATGTACGTACATATACATAAAAAATTGTTAATCTAAAACTGTCCGGTTTATAACAGCAGTCCTAATTTACAACACCATTACGTGCTTTCATTTTATGTTGTTTTGTCCAGCTAGATAAAATAGTATATATAAATAATTCAGGAAGATTTATTTTAGGTACCAATTTTAAAAAAAAGGGTTCCTTGTTGGGCTCCAGTCTTTTTTAAGTGTCAAGCCTTTTTGATTTGTCACTCACTCTTTGCAGGTATCACAACCTAGGCAGTCAATTTAAGCGAATTATAAATTTTCATACCACATTTTCTTACGCTATTTCTTTGAATTTTTTTTCCTAAAATCATGTTCACGTTTGGTATGCATTTTAATGAACAATGGAAATGTTATTATAATTTTAAAACATGTCTTACTCAAGCGGATCATTGTGGTATTCAAATCGAGTAAAGTTTTTTTTGTTAATAAAATCACTTAATTGAAATCGTTCAATTTTAAGTCATCCAAACTGTTTTTTTTAATCTTTGTTGTATATTACGTTGGGCGACAATTAAATTTAAACGTCACGTAAAATACCTTGCTATAAGTTCTAAGCTGAGGTCATCCAAATAGGTAAGTTATTTTAATAACAACATAAAAGAAAACCTACATTTTATATATTTTCAACGTTAAGCGCAAGTTAAACTTAAATAAAAGAAACACAATTAATTTAAAAAAAAAACACACTACACATAATATTTTATAAAAAATATCTACCACCCAGCTTTTAAATAAAAACATAAGGCATTTTAACTTGACAAACATAATAGTATAACAAACAAAAACAAGCTTTACTTTTTAGTGATTGCTTCATAAACCCTCAAAGAATCTCGTAGCTCAGAAAAAGTATAATAATGTAGTAATGAATTGTTTGCTCTTCTTTTCCTTCATTCATACAAACATGACAACAAATAAAAAAAAAAAAAATACTATCAATCACATTCTAGCTGGACTGGGATTACGAAACAAAACTGGTGGTAAGTAATCCAATTCAAATATCTCGTCACTCTGCAATATAAATAAAAATCACCTACAGCACTTTTGCTTGCTTTTATCGCTTAATACACATACTCCAGGCTGTCCTAGGAGACTGTTCACTTGTTCTCTTTAGTTTCGTTGAAGCAATTTATATTGCATCCATATATAGTCTGTTAGACCGATATTCATCAAGTTAATTTTCTATGCATGGGTCATATTACTTTAGGTAATTTTCTTTATCAAATCTAAGGTAGCAGTTGCAAGGTAAACTAATTAATGGTTAATGTGGCTGTCAGGAAAACTACTGACGCACTTAGACCATATGTATATAGGTCCATTGTGATTACACTAATTAAGAAACTAATTTTAAGCATCAGCACGGAATGCTGATGCTTAAAATAACAGCGAGATTTATAAATTGTGCACGAGGCAAGAAGAACTAAAGAATTTTTCAGAACGATCTCAGCGTCTTTATTATTTATTTATTTATACATGCAGCTTCTGCAGAAATTGTTTGAGAAAACGCCAAGTCTTGTGCGATGTCTACCTACAAGACAGCGTCTATTTATGATCCTTTTTTTTAAAGAAGAAATATTCCAATGGACCGAAAAAATAAAACTGATCAAAACTGACCTATAATGAATTATTCGACTTTTGCATGAACTAGAAAGTAAAAATCCCTTACATCTACTATCGATGTTAATAAATGGGAATTCGCTCAATGTTTACCTTAAATCACAACAACAAAAACGGTCAACACCAACATGCACTTTACCAACCGACATAATAAAGAGCAAATGCATGTGATTCGTTGGGTGACCCAAAATAACGTCGGTTGTGAATTGTTCCATGTTTATTTGTTTTTTCTTTAGAATTAAATGTATGTATTAAAAAAAGAACTATGTACGACGTTTTCCAACGTTCAGAGTATGTTTATGTCATGCGATGTTACCTTAGATTTGATAGGAGACTGCAACCCAAAAAAAGTATGTCTTAAATCGCTGTCGTTTGAAATTATTTCAAAGACAGCCAAATGTTTGCATCAGAATTTGGTTCATTCACTAAGTAGCTTGATAAGATAAAGTTTGCGCACGTTTCATGTTCTACATAATATCACACTTTCACTTTATTTAGCTATATTAGACACAAACATTAACACATATTTTATTATCATCTTTATAATATTTTCTTACTAATTTTGGAATTTATTTTATTATATATATCTATATCAATGTACCTAACTATATTCGTGAATGCTGTTGGCCTGTGCTATAAATGATGTAACTCTGCATTAATCTTAAACCATCTCTAATATGACAAAATTTAAATCAAATAACGCTTGGGTGGTTGATAACAAAAAAAAATGTTTAAATACACAAAACTAAAAAAAAGAGATCGAATCATCATCGCTTCCGGAGGAGAAAGTTTCCTCGAATGATGATCCAAATATTTTGCAACAAGATACTAATTCTTCTCAATCTGAAGGAATGCTGGAAGAAGGTAGAGTTGTCACCGTTCGTGGCTTACTCAAGGGCCTGTATGAAAAAGCATGTCAGCAAAAATTATGGGGTCTGGTGCGTCATACGGCTGGTATGTTAGGTAAGAGGGTTGAGGACTTGGCGAAAGCTGTTACTGATTTGTTGGTTCGACAGAAACAGGTAAATCATTTTTAATGTATACATAATGTGTAAAAAATTTCTAACACTAAATATTGACTTAAGGTTACAGTTGGTATGCCGCCACACAATGAGTTTACTATCACAGCGCCTCTTCCAGAAGTAGAACTTCGTCAGTTAATTCATGATGTAAGTCTTGTTTCGAATCGTAAGAATCGTAATATCCCATTATTTACAAATATTTTAACAGGCCTATGGTGACGATCAAAGTACTTCTATGTTAACTCAAGAATTAATGGTCTATCTAGCGATGTTTATTCGTACAGAGCCGCAACTTTTTCATGAGATGTTGCGCTTGCGTGTCGGTTTGATCATTCAAGTAATGGCAAAAGAATTGTCACGTACTTTGAACTGTGACGGCGAACAGGCTTCAGAGCATTTGTTAAATTTGTCTCCATTTGAAATGAAGAATCTTTTGTATCATATTTTGAGTGGCAAAGAATTTGCTGTTAGCAGTGGTAAGAATATTTTTGTTCGATACAATTTGATAAAAATATTATTGTGTATTTACTTAAAGTTGCTCGTGGAAATCTATCGATCGTTAGTTGTAAATCAAGTCGCGTTAGCAAGAAAAGTCAAATTGGTCTGGGAGACCCAGAAAGTGAGGATCTTATTCCTGCAATAGATGATAGACAAGGACAATGGTTGCGCAGAAGACGTTTGGATGGAGCTTTGAATCGTGTACCGAGAGACTTTTATTCAAGAGTCTGGTCTGTATTGGAAAAGGTAAATAAATTTATAAATGTCTTTTAAATTACAAACCGCCGCATGCATATATGTACTAAATTGGAAAAAAATGTTAAAGTAGAATGGAGATTTACAAGAAGTTCATGATGTGCTCCTTCACTTACTTTTAAAAACAAAGGTTCTGTCTCCGCATCATCACAGCAAACTAGAGCTTCGTGGTTAAAGGCAATGAGCCAGAATTCAAGAAATTATTTTTCAATATTGGAAGACGTTTGACAAACATCTTGGTAAAAACTTCGAAAAGCTAACAGTAATGTAAATGAAGATCTTATAAGTAAACTAAAACAAAATGGTTGCCCAATATTGCTCCTTAATTTTATTTTACATATATCTTTTAACATTTTAAAATGAACTTCATAATTTTTCAAATAATAAGTTAAATGTGCTTTGTACCTCATGGTCTATAGAATACATTACGAGTAGGTCTGATTAAGAGTGGGTCTGGTTATGTTGTAAGGCACCATAAATAGAAAGTATTTTTTTTTTATTAAACTGTTAAAATAAAAAAATCGTGTTTGTTAATTTTCCAGTGCCAAGGTATTGCAATTGAAGGACGCATTCTTCAACAATCCCTTACTCAGGAAATGACACCAGGAGAGTTGAAATTCGCTCTTGAAGTTGAAACTGCACTTAATCAAATCCCTCAACCGGAATATCGACAACTAGTAGTTGAGGCTCTGATGGTTCTCACCCTTGTGACAGAACATAACATGGTTCCATCGTTGGGCGGAGTTATTTACGTAGAGCATCTTGTTCACAAGGCCAATCAACTCTTCCTTGACGATCAAAGAAAAGTCTCAGGTGATGCAACCTTATGCTGTGCCAAAACAAAGGACGGAAAAGATAACACAACACCATCGGGTATGCTGTTGTGTGGTGGAGCTGCATATATTTGTCAACACTTATATGATAGGTGAGTTGAATTCAAAATTCAAATTAATCAAAGAAGTAATAGCTATTCATTGATTTTTTTTTTATTTATGTAGTGCCCCAAGTGGAAGCTACGGAACAATGACTTACATGGCTCGAGCTGTGGCCCTCGTTCTAGAATGTGTTCCAAAGCATGGCGAAATGGAATGTACAGTTTGCTAAGTTTTATTCTTACTTTAATTGAAACCCAGCATAAATGTATGCCAAAGGTCATCTAAATGTCCATCTTTGTGTGTTAGCTTATATAAAAGTCTTATGAGCAATATTTTTTTTTTAAATTTAAGATTTATAACAGCAGAATTTCAAGGTCCAATTTTCTTATTTGTTTTTATTTAAGTTTTATCCATACGACAGACGTTTTCGTCAATAACATTGATTTCTCGAAATTGTAACAATGAATACTTAAATAGTTTTGGAAGTTAATAGGTACCTAAAAAAAGTTAATGCTAGCTAACTATTGTAGAATTTTAGATATTTTAAAACTTAATCAATATATTGCTAGTGCATTATTCTACAAAAGATCAATAAATAAATGAATTTTATTTAAATGCACCTGTTTATATTTATTTAAAAGTGATTCTACTTACATACATACGTAAGGAATGTGCTTTGTTGTAGAAATTTAAATCTCAACCTTGGTCAGGACAGGAGGAGTCTCAGCCCAGGCCTGATATTGACCCGTTAAGGGTTGAGAAAATGAGAAGTGCTCAAAGTTCCTTCATTTTGGTTTTCCACTTTTGTTTCAGAAACAGCAACAGTAAAAAATTATTTTACGATCATTAAAATTTTTATACAATGATACGATTTCAATTGTAATTTTACAGAACACGTATTTACATAGGTAAGGAATTAAAAGAAAAACAAGAGAATTTATACAATTTTTAAAAATCCGGGTTTGCCCCGCGAGTAATCAGTCGACTGTAGAAAATTCAAATCTTGTTGATGTGCCTGTGAATGTGCCCTGCCCTGCCCTCTGCCAGCCATAGCAAACAGAATTTTTCCCGTGTGAAAGAGCCAACTATACGGAAATTATGAGAATAAAGCCGCCTGTTAAAAAGTCCTGTTTTTGTTGTATCTGGATTTTTTAGCCACTGATCTCAATATATAATATCTCTATATATACTAATATCTCAATATATAATATATATAGAGATCAGTGTTTTAGCATATAAGGACCACTGACCTCTCTAATACACTGGATACATTGACGTACTAGATATGGACCGCCAGTCGGTTGAAATTTTCATACAAACAGCCAAGAAAAGTTGTTCCAGCTAAAAACAGCCTAAAAACGCCTCATCTTCTAGTGTTGAATACGTGTACTAATTTCACCATTAGAATTTAAATGAAAACGATAATATATTCATCTGTAAGTAACTCATGGCATAAGGAGTGGATGTGTTTTGTAAAATAAAAGTAGTTTGATAATAATTTCCACCAAAATATTTCAATAGTAAATAATTTATTAAAAAAAATCATATCACTGCTACGCAGATTCCCTGCTAGTAGTTCATGGCGCCCCTAGTTATGTTAGAACACGCGTGAAGTTGGCTTCTGGCTAATACGTCAATGACTGGAAATGACTTTTTAACAAGCGGTTATATTTTCATATTTTTGTATAGCTGACTCCTTCATACCACAAGTATTTATAACGGCCATATTATTCACTCCTTAAAAAAAATTTAAATTGAACGGAGATATGAATTATTCATTTTACTTATTTCCTAACCAAGTTTAATGTTGTTCGTTCACATAATCTACATAACAGCATTGTCTGATAGCTTTGATTTGAGATGATTTGGAAACCGCGTATTTGTATGGGAATTTTTTTTCATTTCGGATAATATGCTCAAATTTCATATTTAAGTCAGAACTAGCACTAAATAGTGAAATTAAAAACCTTAACATGTGATCAACTATGCCGCGTAGTGTCGCTCATGTAAACTGTCGCGTAGTGCGGTCTTAAAGCGAACCTTTATTGTGATAATAAAATAGAAAATCAACCTAGAAAAATGTTTCCATTTTGCTACATACTTTTGGATGTTTAAGGAATGTTGTCTTCATACTTGTTCACAGAACAGAGAAGAAAAAAAAATATTCTTTTCGGGCGCGGAAAGAAAAGAACGACTTGAATACCTGGCGCAAATGTGAGTACATTTTGAAATAATTTTGTTTGGTATCACTTTTAAGAGAAAAATTATTTTAGATTTTTTTTTCATCCCGACTAAGATCGACCTAATCCAATAGAACAATAGGAAATTGACCATATTGTCAGAAAATAAATTACAGCTCACACTACGGGGATGACAGAATGAAATTATATATAACGCTTTTTTCAAACTGTCAAATTTGAAATCTTGTAAAAGAATTTTGTAAATAATCTCTTTTCCAGTGAAATTTGAGATTTACGTGATTAAAAGGTTTAATAATACACAATAAAATACAATTTTCGCGCAACATTAATATTTCATTTAATGGCGTTTCAATCAATTTGTTAACAATGATAAAAAAAATGTTCAGCTGTCATCCGCGTACTGCTGATATTGGCACTGCTCTGCGAACGAGAAAGAGATATATCGTTGTTACCTAAAAAGCCCTATTGTATCTGAGATTAAACCGAGGTTAAGCCATTTGTTAGATAATACTTTATACCAGTCTGCACAGATTAAACCCTTTTTTTTCCTTTATTTGCCAACATTAATAAATTGGAAAACAAAAGGAATCAACATTTTTCGAATTTCGAGTGAATAGTATGCAATTTTGCAATATATTTTTCAAAAAAAAAAAACACTCCGGAACAAACATTCTATATCGTCCCAATCGAAAATGAAATGATAGATCAACAAAACGACACGTACCAAAAATAAAATTACCCATCTGTGAAATGACAGTTTTCCAACAAAAACAGCTGAAAAAAACATTTGGTTGGGTTCGTTTCGTCGTCATTTCAGTTCGTCGTCGTCTTCGTCTCGTCGTTATTTTGTTTCCTTTTGTTCTAATTCTTCTCATCTTCTGCATTAAAAATTAAAATGGCGTTCATGTTCTTTTCAAGTTTTCTTCGAAATAAATTTTCATCATGACATCAAATCTAATAAAATTCAAATAAAAAAAATAATTAATAGTCTGAAAAAGCAAAAAAGTTAATCGTGTTCTGCTTCATAAAAGGAAGTGTGATCGATTAGAGATAAAAAGAAGTCTAAACGCGAGTGTGCATTTGAAAAAAAAGAAAATATTATATTTATCGGCAGAAATTGCTTTATTTTAAAGTAAAAAAAACTTTAAATTATAAATAAAAATAAAAACAATTAAAATTGACCATCGTTTGTGTGTTTTGGTTTTGAGACCAAGTGTACGCAAAAAGAAAAAAAAATCAATCGAATTCCGCACCCAATAATTATCATCATGCAACAAGAACCAAACGACGAAAGTTGGTTAGAAGAGCAGTGTCTCCGCGAACTGGAAACGGAGCATGACTACGAACGGGAGTACCACAGACAAAGGGACAACTCCATCAGCACAGTTTGGGGTGCCTTTCAAGATTCGGCAACTGCCGTAGCACAATTGTACAGAGGTACCGATTTTATCGTAATGAAATGTAAATCTGAATCTGCTGCCCCTCCTACACACGTTTCATAGTATTTTATTTTTCTCAAGGACAAATTTGGTGAAGTAATTCCATTTTTAGTGCTTTACCCACTTGCTCTTTGTTTCCGACATTTTGTTTTTATTTTTCCTCATCTAGATTTAATCTTTAAAAAGGGAGAAAGGGAATCTATATTGTATTGTGTAAAAAGTAAAGATTATTTTAGGGAAAAGAAAAGGGTCAATCACTTCAGCAGCTGTTTTCTTATTGGCAACACCTGCTTTGAATACAACATGTGCATAATTCGATTTATTGATGAAACAAGTACATAACTATAATCTACCTACCTGAAAATGTACCTGTAAATTTTATTTTGAATTTTTTGTAATCCAAAAACACCCTCGACTATCGTCTTGTGTCTTGACCTTTTCTACTGAATAGACAAAGTTTTTTTGTGGAGATTTTGGAACATACACCTTATTGTGTTATGTATGTGTGTTAAATCTATTTTTGGTCTTTTATTCATAAAAGTATCTCAGCTAAAAATGTTTTGTTTTTTGCAATCATTTAAAAAAAAAGTTCTGCAAATACATGTGAATGTAGCTAGTAGAATGGAACCTAAACATGCTTTTCTGTTTCAAAGATAGGTAGGTACATTAAAATGTAAACACAGTCATACCTAAATAACAATGTAAGTAGGTACCTGTTTTTGTTTAATTTTTGAAGAGAACAAAATTCTTTTATTCATGTAATTATTAAAAAATATTTGCATGTTTACTTTGTTAAGTATACCTGGTTACATTTTAAGTTTCTAAAATAAAGAATGAGTGGTCAAATGTACTTCTGTAGGTACCTAAGAACATTTGGTAAAAATGTAAAATATCACAAGTAAATAAGTATAAAGCTATGGTTGGTAGGTACATAAATATTACAGTACCTACATCTTTTTAATAATACCTTTAACTTGGATATCGTTTTGTTGATGAGAAACCTGGGAAAACTTATTTCTCAACCAATATGTTTCTCGAGCCAGTAATAATTTTCTGCGAGCCCTTACACATTATCCATTCACTACTCTTTATGAACCAACCATCAGAGTCATTGAATACCTACCTATGCATTCTTCTGGGTAAATCAACGGCACAGTTCAAATCTTAGAGCCGAACAAACGAGGGTTCGTTGGCGAGAAGGGTAAGGGTGAGTACTGTCGTTCCCTTTTCCGTTCCGTTCATCGGATTCGGAATCATATTTATGAGTACCTACTGTTTCAATTCTAAATTCGCGTTATTTCACATTTTGTTTATTATCTGCTTGACTTTCATAAGTAAGCAAAACTAAGAGTGATAAAAAATGAATTCTTGGGAAAGCAAACACCTAATTTACAACTAGACCCAAAGAAGATCATTCATCGATCGCCTCATTTTTCCAATGACATCAATGTGTTTGATATATCTCTGGTTTTAGGAAGAAAGGGGTTAAGTCACAAAATTCCGTTTTCGAGTTTTTGATTCTATGAGAACCCCTTTCTACCCGACAACAGATATATTATGCCACCACTTGGATGATGTTGCCTCTTTGGTCAATACCGGAGTTCCGACAGCTGTCTTCCAAAATATTTTTGAAAAGATCACAAGAGTATATTTTCTTGCCTAAATCTTATATTCACCCTTATTGCGATAGTCGTTTTACTAAAACGCCTGTAAAACGACACGGCTCTAGAACGGAACTCTGTTTTTTTTTTTTAAAGCTAAATGGAAATAATGGTAAGAACAGTGACCAACGAAGATAATCCTGACGTTTAAATTTTACAAAAACCTCAGCAGTACTCTTAGGAGCCGTGTCGTTTTAGTGGCGTTTTAGTAAAACGACTATCGCAATAAGGGTGATTGACAACGAAATTCCGGTGATGTTGTTTTCCAAAACTAACTCAACTGTGGATTTTATTATATCGTCAATGTGAATAGCTAAACGAATTGGTTGGAGATGACATGTATAGACTTGGGTCTCTAAAGCTCATCACTAGAAATGCTATCATAAAATGCCTTGCAGTCAATGGGATCGGGCAAACGAATTTGTGTATGCACTATGCTTCTTACACATCTCTTCTGGCTTTCAACATAATGGGAATTGTACAAAATCTCGAATGCCATTAATATCGAATTTTTGAGATTTTTTTTTTACATAATCTCGAATGATAAAATCTACATCACCCACATACCTACCTCACTTTTTATACGTCATAAAGTGACATTTTTTTTTGTACAATAGTAGTATTGCATTCAAGATTTCGTCATTCGAAATTTTGTCATTTGAGATTTGAGTGTCGCAGTTAGGACAATTTTAGTATGTGTAGGAAGCTTTTCGCGAAGCAATTTCGTTAGCTACAAATGTAAACCACTTCCGGTCCTCTGTAAAAAAAACAACTAATTTTAAATACTAATGTTAAAGATAATTTTTATGAATTACCTTAGTCTTAAAAACAATGTCCTCGAATAGTTCGTACAAGCTATTTTTTCAAGCGTTATGTATTTTCTCTTTGGAAGGGTACGCGTAAATCAGACTGAAGCTAATTGCCATAATTTGTTTTATTTTAAATGACAAAACCACACCCGAATAGTCACTGCTCTTAAGTTGGCAAAGTATAGTCTGAATACCTAAATCGACTGATGTTTAAAGCTGTGAAGTACTGTAAACTTTTTGCTAGTTCTATAAGTGACTAGTTAGATTCTGTTTCTATAGCCAAACCGTAGGTATGACTGAGGTTGTCCTGCTATAACTATTAACTTGTCATTTTTCTTTCTGTTATTTAAGTCATGATTTATCAAAATTGTTAAAAGACGTTTTAATGTAGATAAACTGAAACGATAAAAATCTGATGAAATCGGTTCATTTATTTCATTTCAAAAATTAAACTCTTTTTTTTTTTTTTTTGTTATTTTAATATACGTTTTTGTAATATACGGTAATTTGAAATGTTTTCCAACTCTTAATAGTTTAGGTTCAAGAGAATGGCGCAAAATTACGTGAAACTTAAGCAACGTTCACGTGAAACTTAAGCAACGTTAGCGTGACACTAAGCTGAAATTCCATGCAATTTCAACATAGTGTCAAACTAAATTTGCTTTAGTTTCAAACTAACTTAACTCTAATTTTGCGCCAATGTGTTTTCGAACGTTCACTCATTTTTAATACATTTTGTTTTATTACAGAACGCTCAAACAATGCGTATCATCATGATACCGGTGCTTTGTGGTTACCATTTCAAACAGCAGCTGGCACAGTTACTACTTTATACAAAGGTACATTTAAAATATTTTTTCTTTGAATTCATTGAAAAGTAATTTGCCATTCTTATTATGCTTAGATTCTTGCGAAGGAATCAAACGTACGGGCGAAGCTGGGGTACAAAGTGGATACCAAAGGCGTACTAGAGAATTGGTAGATTGGGCAAGAAGCAAAAAGCGCCGTGTCATTCGGAGGGCTGATTTGTTAGCATTTTTAGCTGGGAAACCTCCTCCACCTTTAACTGGAACACGTCGGTGAGTTTAAATGGAAGGTCGTTTGAATAATCTCCAACTAAATTTATTTAACTTTAAAACATTTTATAATCGTTTTAATTTTTTTTTTTTTTAATTTATTTTTTCTATAGTTCACCAAAACCTGAACAAAGTTCGAATTCAGTTATGTTAGGTGTTAGCAGTAATTCAACAACTCAGAATGAAGAACCTGTGACCGATCTGCATACATTTAAAGAAGCCCTTGTTTTAAGACCAAGGTAAGTGATTAAAATCATTTTTACAATTTGCATTTAAAATACATATACATATTGTTTCTTACAGAGGGCCAGAACTGTTTGCATTTGTAGCTAACGAAATTGCTCGTCATTGTAAGCGTCCAGCAAGTCCATTAGATGACACAATGGATGTCTGCCATTACAGCAGTAAACGGCAACGCTTCATGTAAAGAGGCTTAACTAGAAAAAAATAACAATTAACACAATGCAAACATCAAATGTCTCTTGCAAACGCTGCAAATCGATCAATATCAGCATGATGAACTTTAACTGTGGTGTGCACTTTATATAAAAACTGTGAAGAATTGATAAAACGACGAAGAGAAAAAAATTAAAATTTTTATTTATTCTAATCAGCCTATTAGTGATTAATTTAATTATTATTCTTTGGCTAAATAGTTTCTAGTGAATTACATAATATAGAAACATTTCAAAAAAGAAGTTATTATTTTTATACATACGTAACATATAACACAATTTAAATTGTTTGCATTATATACTTTAGCAAGAGTAGTTTTTATGTTTATTAGTTTGAAAATCCAGATGTAAGTAATACAAAAGAATAAAAATCTTGATTCCTATCTGAAATGTGAACTAAACTAAAAGGAAAATTAAAAAAGAATAAAATTTCCTAAGTTGCAAAATAAAACTAAGAAGTATACAAAATTATGTTGTAATGTTAACACACAAAATCAAATGAAATTAGAAATTCTTTGTATTTCGATAGCCATTTACATACATACTATAAATGAGAAAAATATTATAAGTTTGAATTTGAAAATTAAACGAATCTTCAATTAAATATGTATGCATAATAAAAAAGAAATTAAAATAAGTATGTATGTATCGAATTATGTATTTTTGGCAATTATTATTATTATTGGTTAATTAAACTGTAATATTGGTATATATAAGAATATTCCAAAAAATATAAATTAAATAAATAAAGATGTTGTTCAGGAATTAAAAACAAATTTAATTAATAAATTTATTTCACTGACTTGCTCGTATTTTGTTATTAGTTGAAATTCGATACGAGCGAATTTGCCTCAAAATCGAGTTTCTAAAAACAAGTTTGTAATAAAAGTATAAAGAAAGGCTCTGAGAATAATAATAAAATACTAAAATATAAATTCGGCCTTGTGCCGAAGTCGCTAGCGTATCGGACTATTATGCTAGGAGTTTCTAGGTTCGAACCCTTAGTTTCACACAATTTACGTCTTGCGAAGGAGTGATAATACTACAAATTTTATAAAGTGCATTTATTTTTGCAACGTACACAAAAGATTGGCTAAGAATGTAAGCAACTAAGCTTTATTTATATTTATGAAGATATCATGCCAAGCAATTTATTATATGTTAAGGCTTAATGATTTATGTACAATAAAAGCTTCCATAAGATTCAATTATTTCGTTCGAAAACTGATACTTCCAACGTTATCTAAAGTTCTTATCGAATAACCTCGGATTCGAGGTTTCATCCAAACAATAGGGCTGAATTAATAATGACCTTATTTTTCTCCTCTTGTTCTTTGGGAAATGAGGTTTCGAACAAAATGATGCTCAAAATATTCTTCAGCTCGATCACAACACTGTCGGTATGGCTTTCTTCTTTTGCGAATCACCCCCTGTGTTGCTTTGAAGGTCCTAATACACAGCTAAAACGTTGTTATCCATTCGATATACATGATGCAACCATCGGCGTAGTGCCCACTGTATAATTCGCAGAGCTTGTTAAACCTTCTACGCCACACAGTAGGTTTTCACAAATCCAGGACCCGAAATCAGCAAAGGGTTTTCGCTCAAAAAGGTATAATTAGAAGCAAATATTTCCGAATTATCCTTTTTTTTACATTTCGGGTACTATGAAGTGTCATATATTCCTTAAAAAATCGAAGTTGAGACAAGAATTAAACAATACCCTTATATAAACCAACTTGTAATTATTCAATGAAATGAGATTACTCTAATAGAAAAAATTTACTCATAAATGTTGTGGATGTTCGTTTCACATTATATCCACACTATAGAATATACAATGGCTATACCGATTTGCTAAGCCGGGTCCGGAAGAGTTTTTGGATTTTGCCATTCAACCGATTTTCTTTAGGCGTTTTTAAACGATTTTATAAATGTAGAAACAGTTTGTACTGAAGAAATCTTTTTATGCAGAAAAGATTATTTAATTAAAAGTTCTAGGCTTTTAATATTTTGAGCCTATGCATCATTTTCTTCATTTTTTTTAATGAAATGTTTAGTAACAGTCTGCTACGATCATTCTACGATGAAAATACGCCAATGCTACTACAAATTAAAATTACTATACTCTTCTCAAACTAGAAATGTTCTCTATTTGTCAAATGCGACGTGAGAACCCATACAATTATTACTATTATATAATTAAGAAACTGCATGCAATTCTAGTGCAATTGTACCTATACCTCAAGTCAAAACTAGCTATATATGTAGTTGATACATTATATAGACATTCAAAGGTTACAGAAACGTTTCTCTAATGAACATAAAAATATGTTCCATTTTAAGATTACAACTTTATATATTTCGTGCCTTTGGATATTTTAGAACTTCACTAAAATTTAATAAGCTAGAACAAAGAATTTCTGTTCTCTTGTCGATTTTTCTCATTACATATATAAATATGTCATGCGTAGCTATAATATTGTATCCACATTTATTCCTTTTTGTCGAAGACACATTTTCCTTTTTTAATGATGTAGTGAAATTGTCGCTCACAATTGTATCCTTGAATGTTTCGGCTTGGCAATCATTAATAACCTATCACCATGAACGAAACTTTTGAAAATTATATGCAAAGTTACGTTCGAGTAGATATCCACATATAAAATATCAACATTTATTAAGTCAACTCTCTGAACACCAAAGATACATTTTTAAATTCATGACAACTATTTTTCTGCATATAGCAAGTACAACTGCAATTTTATTTGAATATAGTAATTCTCTGAGACTAAAGCTATTCTTAACTATCACTGGACTTTCAACGGTTTCAGTAATCATTCGAAATGCCCAATTTATTCTGTGTATGGAATTGATTCGTATAGAATTGGAACATCTTGAAAGGGATTTAATTACGCTGGAGGAATTCCTAAAGTATGAAACCCCTAAAGTATCGTTTTCTCTATTTGACGAATTTATCCGCCGAAATATTCTCGATAAACAAAGAATCTATCAGGATATCTTCGATATGAGTCGAAAATTTCAAGAAGCGTGCAATTGGTCAATGGTGATTAATTTACTAAGAGGCTACGTTCGAGTTTTAGTTGAATTTTATTTTTGCATGTTAGGCATAATGGATTGGAAACCTTTGGGTAAGTAATTAAAATGTTAAAAGCATTAATCATATTATTAATAATTTAATATAATTTATGACATTTTGTTAAGAATCTACGATTCAACAGAGTACCTTTTTATAAAGAGATACATATTAGGTATTGGGTAACTGTGGCGTATGTGGAACATATCTACAAAACAAAATTAAATAAGTTCAAACTGTATCTACAGGAATTGGTTTGTATTTCATAACATTGAAAAAAAAAAACACTTTCTTTAATTTAATAACGAGAGCAATACTCGACCATTAGAAAGTCTTAAGTAATAGGATTTAATTAAAAGCCAATTACTTTATTCATTTTTCCTTCGAATTGCATTATTTTCCGGTATGGTGAGTTAGATAAGGGCCGTCAAATCATGTTATGAAGTTCAATTAAGTTTTCATATTTTAGGTACATAATGAAAGTCATTCTCTATAAATTACTATAATGGATAACAACGGTTATGAGTTTTGCCATATTCTGCAATGGCTTATCTATTTATTTCGTATTTTTGGTTACTTTCCAATTTCAATTCGTTCAAACACATTCTACAATCGATTTTTATTTGTGTGGACAGTTATTTTGATAACATCATTTAACATATGCATAATATTGATTTTCGTGTTCAAAGATACAATTCTTTATGCCGGAAATGATTCTTTTGGATTTTTCAACGATTGCTTAAAACTTAGTGTTGTTGGGTTATCCTTAAATGTTTCTGCCTTGCAATCTTTATTAATGCGAAAATACGAAAGACGTTTTTGGATACTATACATCGAGTTACGGTCGTGTCGATATCCAAAAGTTAAAAATCAAACAATTTGTAGTCAACTTCGAGAACACAGAAGATTTGTTATAAAATTTATATTAATGATTTTTGCTAAATTTGGGACGGCATGCTTGTTTGCAATTCTTTATGTGGAAATGCCGATACAATTGGTTATGTTTTGGAGTATATTTACACCATTTATGGCAGCTGAATTTGTTCGAAATACACAGTTTCTGCTCTATTTGGATCTAATTCGCATTGAAATCGAGTGTCTTGATGTAGATTTGACGAAACTTGTCGATTATATTAAATGGGAGCAACCAAAAAGATGTTTTCCGCATTTTGATAAGTTTGTTCGTAGACGTATTATGGAAAAACAAAAAGTTTATCAAAAAATTTATGATATGTGTCAAAGCTTTCAAATGAGCTACAATTGGTCTATGATAATTAATTTGCTAAGAGGATACACCCGCATTGTAGTTGATGCATACTTTTGCTTGTGGGGGTTCGTTAGCAATACAAATCCAATAGGTGAGTAAATAAAAATTGTAGATACAGAATAAAATAGTGTATTTAGTGCCTTACCTCCTGAAGTGCTGAAGGGATATACATATTTCAAGTCAAGATAATAATATCATTTGAATTTTTTGTAATGTAATAGATAGATTTAATTATAGACTTTTGCACATAACACAAAAACAAACTAATATGAGGGACGACGACGTTGGTTGTGTTCTTCGATGGCTCCTTAATTTATTTCGCATTTTCGGTTACTGTTCGATTTCGATCCATACCAACAAGTTCATGAATAGACTCTATTTCGTATGGACTTTAATCGTCGTTACATCTCTAAACTTTGGCTTGATATTATTTGCTGTTTTTAGAACTAATTTTTTTTTCTTCGAAGATTCTTTTGGAACTTTTAACGATGTATTGAAAGTCAGTATTACTGCGGTTTCTTTGAATGTTTCTGCGTTGCAATCTTTAATGATGCGAGAGCATGAAAGACGTTTTTGGACGTTGAATGTAAAATTACGTTCAGGTCGAAGTCCATCCGTAAATAAACAAAGCATTTGTAGTCAATTGCTGGAACACAAAACATTGATATTAAAATTGATATTCATGATTTCCTTAAACATTGTAGTGTGTTGTTTATTTAAAATAATGTATAACAATATGCCAATAAGAATGGAACATTTTTGGTTTATGTTTTTACCGTTTTCGGTCGTTGTTTTTATTCGGAACACACAATTTGTACTTTATATGGATCTAATTCGTGTTGAAATACAAAATCTGGATATGGAATTAAGTATTCTTGTGGAATTTACTGAGTGGGAACAACCAAATAGATCTTTTCCACAATTTAATCATTTTATCAGAAGACGCATTCTCGAGAAACAACAAACTTATGAAATGATTTTCGAAATGTCGCAGAGCTTCCAAAAAGCTTGCAATTGGTCAATGGTGGTGCACTTGTTGAGAGGATATATTCGCGTTGTAGTCGACTCGTATTTTTGCATTTGGTCAACTTTTATAATGGAAACTGATCCAATTGGTAAGTTTTAATCAATTTAAGTATTCAATTATTCAAAGAATCTGATGGTGGTATACGTATAGGCTATACGATAAGTAGTAAAATCAATACCATTGATGGGGCGAGTTGAGGTAAACAAATTGACATGTGTGTTGTCAAACATATTATGTTTACAATTGAATATTTTATTTTGCTTTTGCAAAGCAAAGAAAAGAAATTATAGATTCATTTTAATGAAAATAAATAGGAAAAAATACAAACAAAACAAAATGTAATTGTTTTATGTTTTGGAATGTACCAAAAGCAACAAATTTAAAGTTTTAATTTTGGAAACAAATATTTTTTGTTTCTTTCTTTTTGTCAACAACACAAAACCTACCCTTGTGCGTTTTTTTGAGAACCGAAAAACCCAGGTTTGTTGACAGCTCTTGGGGCTGTCAAGAAAACCTGGGTCGACCCTGGGTAAAATTCAACGAACATACATAACTAATGTGAACTTTGTCATAATAATTATATATTTGTTACAGAAACTTTAAATATACATACAGGTATGTATATTTAATGTCTACTAAAAATATCGATAAAAATGATTTCTATCTACAAATATTAGGCAGTTATTTTTAATAAGATTCATTAGAAAACAACTGGTAGCAAACAAAAAGTCACAAATACCATAAGACGCTATATTTCTTGGACTAGTAATATTAATAATTCAGGAAATCCACTTGAAATTAACCATTTTTCAATGAGTTTTCGCATTAGTATGTAAAACATTTGTATCATTAATAAATTACTTGTCATAATATGTTTATGCTCCAAAGAACCATCGCTTTAGGTAAACTCGACCACAATTAGTGGTATATTAGTATATATGAAAAATGTTGCTGCTATGATATAAAAAGTCACGAAATATTTCAATCAATATTAAACAGAGTAAATTATTTGGCCATTAACAATTCCATTAAAATTTAAAATAAATTAATAACTGTTTTGTTAAAAGACACAAAAAACTAATAATAGATTTTATTTTTTTTTAAAGCAGATAACGATTAGACCCAAGAGCTTTGCAGGCTTTATCAAGTTTGATATTTGGTTAATCCATAGTTTTTCCTCGATCGAAACGAAACCCTCATTGAGTTACAAATGGAAGACAACGACGCTGACATTGGTTTCATTCTGCATTGGGTCTTAACTTTATTTCGTATTTTTGGTTACTGTCCAGTTTCCATCAATCCGGAATCTTTTAAGAATCGCTTATATTTTCTGTGGACTTTTATTTTCATAAGTTCTTTAAACTTTCTGTTAGTGTTCGTTTTTGTGTTTAAAAGAACATTCTTCTACCTCGAAGATAAATTTGCATTTTTCAACGATTGTTTGAAGCTGTTTGCTACTGCGTTATCTTTGAATGTATCTTTTGTACAATCTTTAGTAATGCGAAAAGAAGAAAGACATTTCTTGAGATTATTTGTTAAATTACGTTCCCGTCGAAATCCGGCTGTTAAGAGGCAAAATATTTTTGATCAGTTGCAGGAGTACAAGACATTAATTTTGAAATTATTAGTCATGATTGCCTTAAACATATTCGTATGTTTTTTATTTGCAATACTGTATGATGACATGCCGCAACAAATGGCAAATTACTGGAGTATGTTTGCGCCTTTTTCGGCAGCTGTTAATATTCGGAACACACAATTTGTACTCTATATGGATCTTATTCGTGTGGAAATTGAGAATCTGGATTTAGAGTTGAAAACTCTCGTGGATTTTACAAAGTGGGAAAAACCAAATACATCATTTCCACAATTTGACGAGTTTATCAGAAAACGCATTTCCGAGAAACAGCAAATATATCAAATGATTTTTGAAATGTCACAGAGCTTTCAAAAAGTTTGCAATTGGTCGATGGTAATGCACTTGGTAAGAGGATATATTCGCGTTGTAATCGATGCTTACTTTTGTATGTGGTCATTTGTTGTGAATACGGATCCAATTGGTGAGATTATTTTTGTTATTATTATTTTCAAGCTTTCAAAATGAACATTTTACAAATATTAAAAAAAATATTATGCATATACACATAAATAAAAATGAAGTGTCTTTTTGGTGTCTCTCTGGAATATATGTATTTATGAAGCATAGCATATATGACTATCTAAGTTTTACATTTCGTTTATATCAGTTCACCTATTTCCTTGGAAGATGCAAATAATGGATACCAAATACTTATTCTGGAAAAAAAAATATGGATATTCCACCCAAAAGAGGATGACTGGGTCGCACGAAGTTCCTCTTCTCACAAGTTACCTTCGTGTTAACGACTGGGAAATTCGGTTGACTAGGTCTTTTGAGAAAGGAATTTTTGTTTTTCCATTTTTTTTTCAAGAATTCTTCTTCGAAAAAAATTTATGCAATAAAAAAATATTTTATATGAATATCGTCGGCAAAAAATCACTCATATAAAATTTTATCGACATCGATCGTAATTTTTTCGAGAAAAATAGAATTATCGGTAACGTTTAAAAATAAAATAAAAACACAACGCCCTGAGATATTTGTTATTAAGAAAAGTGTTAAGCGCGCCGGTGTGCTTTCTAGTAGCTTATTGCTGAATTCAAACTTAAACTTCAATTTGAATTTAGTTTAATGTGTGTCGTTACTGTCATATGTGTTTTATATTTTATATCAAGCATCGAAAATACCCCTTTACTGGAATGGCGATTCAAACTGTATTAGTACTCAATGCTAAAGTAACGAAACAAAAAAATTTTTGTTTTAATATCATGCAAAGTAAATTACTTAAATTTCTTGACTATTAAGCGTTCCATTAAAATTTAAAACGAAATGAAGAATTTAATTATTAGAATCCTCTTCGTTTTACAACTTTGTAAAAGTCGCAGGGACACAATTTTGCAAATTACTTTAATAAAACCGAGAACGGGTCTACAGAAAGTGCAATATTTGTTACGTTAATAGTTTTTTTAGCAATAAAATTGTCATTCAGTGACTAATGGACCATTATGACGCCGACATTGGCTGCATTCTTCAATGCTTCTTCAATATGTCTCATATTTTTGGATATACTGTCCATTTTCCATCGATCCAAATTCCTTCAAGAACCGCCTTTATTTTATCTGGACTGTCATTTATATGGCTTCTTTAAATCTCCTTTTAGTCCTCTTTTTCATGTTTAAAACAACATACTTCGAAGATAATTTTGGACTTTTCAACGATTGTTTGAAGCTAATGGCTACTGCAATATCTTTGAATGTCTCCTTCGTACAATCTTTAATAATGCAAAAGCATGAAAGTTTCTTTAGATTATTTATAAAATTACGTTCCCGCCGAGACCCAATTATTGGGAAACAAAACATTTTAAGTCAACTGCGAGAGTACAAGAAATTAATTTTTAAATCAACACTCATGATTTCCTTCAACATAGAAGTGTTTGTTTTATTTACAACAATTATATGGTGACATGCCGCAACCCATGGCAATGGATTATATTTTTCGGCTGCAGTCAATATTCGGTACACAATTATAGTACACAATTTGT
Source organism: Baccha elongata (assembly GCA_951217065.1). Lineage (NCBI taxonomy): Eukaryota > Metazoa > Arthropoda > Insecta > Diptera > Syrphidae > Baccha > Baccha elongata. The sequence goes on from OX578272.1 coordinate 7,246,411, forward strand.
ACTATATATGGATCTTATTCAGACCGACATTGAAAATTTGGACTCAGAGTTGAAAGTTTTAGTGGAATTTACAGATTGGGAGCAACCAAATATATCATTCTCACAATTTGAAAAATTTATTAGAAGACGCATTCTCGAGAAACAACAAATATATAAAATGATTTTTGAAATGTCACAGAGCTTTCAAAAAGCTTGCAATTGGTCAATGGTGGTGCATTCGTTGAGAGGATACACCCGCATTGTTGTGGATGCTTACTTTTGCATTTGTTGGCCATTCCTTATGAATGTGGAACAAATAGGTAAGTTTTTTTGTGATAAATGTTCGATTCAAGAACTTCGTTTTAAGAGATTGGTCCATAAACATATTATATACCTGATCACATGCATATATTTTTTTATAAAATCTTTGTTTATTTATGTTAATGAATTACAAGAAGATTGAAGGAAAGTAAAAAAGAAATGGGTTTTAAAACCCTTTATGATGTTTCTTCATTTTCAAAGTGATTCATAATATTTATCACCAATCACTTTTCATACGAACCATTGTATATAAATTCAAAATGTATATATGTATATACAATGTACTAACGATGAAAGATAAGGAGAAGAAATAATATACCTATACCACATTAATAACTTCTTGAGAGATTTTTACCATCTTTTGTTGAAAAACTAGAACAATATTGGCCTTGCAATAACTCTTCATAATGCATAGAAAGTTGAAGCTGTACACATTATAAATTCATTGATCGCCAATTTATCAAAATCATGAAGATTAATTTCGTTTTTTAGATAACAATATAATATGCATTATTTCAATTAACTAATTTGCATTCATTCCTTATTAACTTAAAGATGTACTTTTCAGAAAACCAATATCAATAGTTGTCAGTAATGGAATGCTATATATGTCAAATAGTCCGTTGGCATTTTAAGCTGTTTCGTTTGTTCGGCTTGTCTCCAATTTCATTGAGTTCCAAACCAAAATCAATCCGCAATCAGGAGCTTTTCTGGCTTTTCTGGAGCATTCTTATACTTTTTACGTTTACTCTCGGCTCATATGCATATTACAGTATTCATAAATATTTTATGTTAACTACTGATGGTTTTGAAGTTTTCGTTGATTGTATTAAAATATTGACTACATTATTGAATGTTTACATTTGTACAATAGAACCTTTGTTTCAAAAGAATAACGAAAAAGAATTCTGGAAATATTACATTCGGTTAAGTTCGCAACGTAATTTAAAATCAGCAAAATTTTGGACACAAGTCAAGGAGTACAAGTTGTTTCTTCTCAAATTTTATATATATTTCGTAATAAATCAATGTTGTGAAGCCTTTATAATTCTTTCACTTACGAATGATGAAATTTTCGTGTTCGAATTATTTATTTGGTTTGTTTTTGTAATGTATACATATTTTTTGAGATTCAAAACACTGCAGTTAATTTTTTATTTGGATTTAATTACAGTCGAGATTGAGAGTCTCGACAAAGATTTGCAACTTTTGGTAGAGTATACAAAATTTGGAATTGAACGGTGTACATTTATGAAATTCGATAAATTTATTCGTGAACGCATATTAGAAAAACAAAAGGTTTACGAGAATATTTTTGAAATGATTGAGTGTTTTAAGACTGCTAATGGATTATCAATTGTAACTAATTATTTTAAGTGTTATGTTAGAGTTTTAATTAATTGTGGTTGGTTCTATTGGGCGTGGCATAATATGCAACTTTATTATAGTGGGTGGAATTCTATTTTTTGAATGCACGCAGTGATTTAAATTTGTATTTATTTTATAATTTCAGAGGATGTTCTGTTGATTCCGGCTATTTTGGAAATACCTATGTTTTTGCTAACGGCTAAGAGTTGTATGAGTGCGGTGAATATGAATTTTTTAAGGACTTGAAAATTTTACATAAAGTTTTACTTTTATCGACGTATCCATTACTTTAAAAAAATTTTGTAAACTATTTTTATCTTTTATTATCTACTTAATCGAATCTATGTCATACGACCTTTGTTTAACAATATGAACCTTTATTTATTTAGGCCAGATACATTCCATACAGGGTGCACAATTTGAAGCATAGTGCAGACAATATAGCAACATCTGTTCAGGTATTTAATACACAAATCATAATTTTTATTGGATTTGAAAATAATGCAATAATTACTGCAGATTCAAAATTTCTCATTGCAACTATTGCATCAACAGATAAAAATAGATGGATTGGGAATAGCATCGATGGATGGATACATGTTAACAAAAGTAATTCAAGGCTTTTTTTGTCGAAGGAATAAAAATAGCTGTTTAGCTAAAATCTTACTTTTCCGATTTTTGATTTTTATTTTTATTCAAAAAAGCTTTCTATTACAAAAAAATTAAATTATTTTTTTTCCTATTCCAGGCAGTTGGCTCTATTACAACATATATGGTTTTTTTCATACAATTTATGCCGAAGTTAAAATACAGGTTGGATGTGAAACCACCAAATTAAACATTAGGTACAAGCACTATTATATATTTCATACCAGTTAAATTATTTTGCATTCATACACTGTATACTTTAGTATAAACAAGATTAAAGGCATTTGTCGTTTTGGATAATTTATAAAATTTAATTTAAAAAGGTTAATAAAATCTATAGGAAACATAAAACAATTACATTTTGTTTTATTTGTATGTAATTCAATTATAAACATATGTTTGACAAAACACATGTCAATTTGTTTACCTCAACTCGCCCTAGCAAAATACCTAGATCTACAAACAGAGAATTTGTTACCCAGAGCGAGTTGAGGTTTCTCAAAAAACGCTTTGGGGCATAAATACGTATTTTGAGCATAAATACGTATGTGTTCTAAACCGAATGTTCTGCTGGTTCCGCTAAAAAAATTAATGAAAGCTTCGGTGTATCTTCTTCCTTCATACTTTCAATATAAAAAATAAGTCTAATTAACTAAATGTTTCAAAAACTAGAAATTTGATAAATACGCGTTGACCATGAGTGATTCAACATCCATGAAAGTATTCAACAAAACATCAGGCAGTGGGAAAAAGGACTTTTCTCAAAATAATATAAATAAAATTCTTAACTTCTTAAGTAAATATCTATGTATGTTCAAATATGACAAATAAAATTTACGAATAGTATCGACTTTTGTTTCAGATATATCTTTACTCTTTCTTTGTTAGATATTTGTATAGATAACCATACCACAAAATGTACAATGAAAGCGTCCTTTCCTCTTATGTCCCAATGAGTTTGGTGTGTATAATTTTCATGATTAAGTTTGACTGTAAAAGATTAACTTGTCAGAATTTTAAAGCGATCTAATTTATTAAAAACGAAAAAAAGGATTGCAATAATTGAAGTTGTTAACTAGTCCTCGTTCTAGTCCTTGACTGTTATACAACTCTTAAGAAAGTTGATCCTATAGTATGATTTTATAATTTATTGGTTTTGTTGTGAACAAATGGAGAACAAAATTGGCTCAGTTCTTTTATGGCTTGTTTATTTGTTTCGAGTTTTTGGATTTTGTCCAATCTCTATTAATCCAAGACGCGAACAACATTGCCTGTTAAGTAAACTTCTTTTTATGTGGTCAATTTTGGTACTGACAGCTTATAACATGATCATATTCACGGTTTACAGGAACTACTGTATGTTTTTATATACAGAGGAGAGATTTGCTTTATTCAATGATACTTTAAAAGTTTCGATAACATTTATTTCATTTAATGTTTCTGCACTGCAATCATTAATTTCGCGAACTCACGAACGTAATTTTTGGTGTTTGTATATAAAATTACGATCGGAAAGACGTCCCTTGATGGAAAATATGAAATGTTGGGAACATCTTTGTGAGCATTTGGCATTCCTATCGAAATTCGGTGGAATTATGTTGATTAATGTTGTGTTCCATATTGGATTTGCATTGAGTTACTCGAATATGCCTTTTCAGTTAATGATGTTTTGGATTATGTATACACCGTATACTCTTGTACATGGCATACGAAATGCTCAATTCGTAATGTACATGGATTTAATACGCTTGGAAATAAAGCATCTTCAGAAGGATTTAGATATACTTGTTGAATTTGCGGACTATCATTTAACCTACAAAACTTTTCCACAATTTGAAACGTTTGTACGGAGACGCCTTATTGGGAAACAACGAATTTATGAAATGATTTTCGATATGAATAACAGTTTTCAAAATGCATGCAATTGGGCAATGGTTTTTCATTTATTAAGATTATATACTCGGATGCTCGTTGACGGATACTATTGCTTTTGGTCAGTTATTTCAACGGGTTTTCTTTTAAGTGAGTTGATGATTTGAAAACTTCTTTATATTTATGTGTAAAAACTAACAAAAATAGTTGTACCACTTGTATTGATCAATTATTGATTTTAAAATGTTATATAAGAACATAAAGCTATTTCATAAGTCTTTCATAAAATTACATATTTTGATTAAAACAAGATTTTAAATTTTAATTTTTTTTTCAACTTTAGAGGATGTTCTTTTAATTCCGGCTGTTTTGGAAATACCTATGTTTTTGCTAACGGCTAAAAGTTGTATGACTGCGGTGAGTATAAATAATTTTTTACATCGTACTTCAGCGCACAATATAAGCAAATGTATATACAAATTCTTTAATTAGACCAGGTTCATTTCATACAGGGTGCACAATTTAAAACACAGCTCAGACAATATAGCAACATCTGTTCAGGTATTTTACATATTTATTAAAAGCAAATACCTAATAATATTAAAATTATTGCAGATTCAAAATTTTTCATTACAACTATTACATCAACAGATAAAAATAGATGGTTTGGGAATAGCATCGATGGATGGATATATGTTAACTAAGGTAATTTGCTATCTGAATTCGATATACATATTTTCAAAAATACAAAGTTCTGCCAAATTTGGTTAAGCCATTTGGTCGGTTATACGAATTTTATAGTTGTTGTTTTTTTAAAGGAAAATGGTATTCAAGAAATTTAGGGTAAATTCATTTCAAAAAATGCTCATCAGTCTAAAAAATAATCCTGTTGCTTCATTTGAAATCAAATCTTCCTTTCCAATATGATTGAATCAAAGACGTAATGTATTAAACCTATTTAGTTTCATCTCACAATCTCACAATATTTTCATCAGAATTTAATTTAAATTGAGGGCGGCACCTTTGTCGGCTAAAGTTTTTTTTCACAAAACTGTCACAGTTCTTTACAAACAATTTTGATATTAAGTTATTTTATCTTTTTATGTAATTCCAGGCAATTGGTTCCATTACAACGTATATGGTATTCTTCATACAATTTATGCCCAAGTTTAAATCCAAGTTTGATTAAAAATTATTTGATTATCACTAACAAGAAACACAATTCACTAATAAAAAACACAACTTATTTTCGTTCAAACTTTTTAATATTTTCCATAAATAAGTTATTTTGAAGCAATTTTCTACTTTTCTCTTGTTACAATGCAATTTTAGTGTATAAAAAAGATTGTAATCATTACTTTGGTCATTTTTTTAAATTGAATTCAAATATGTTGACTAAAATTTAAAAAAAAAATAATGCAAATGTTAAAAACACTTCTAATATAATTTAAGCTAATACGCAAATAATGTGAAATGTGAAATGACTTATGTAAGAAATTTTATTTCGCATGCATTATTATTCTACTGAAAATATCAAATTTATGTTTTAAGTGTATTTAAAAGGAAAAGACAAATGAGTGAATATTTAAAAAAAATATGTGGATTTAATCAATTTATCAATGGAAACGAAAACTACAAGAAAATCTGTGGAATTAAGAAACTGGTGCCATGGCATTATTTGAATCAAGTAATGAATTTTTCATCATACGTCATCACGCAACTAATCAACAAATAAAATAAATCAAACTAAATTTATTTTTCTTTGTTTTAATTCACTATAGAAACAACTAGAAAAACAAACAACTAATTAAAAAAGGGAAACTTTTCAACTCAGTCTGTAATGCCTATTATTTTTAAAAGCTCAATATTTTAACATTTATTTTTTTTTTGTTTCCTAAATCTGAGTTCTTGGGTTTCTTAAAATATAATTTTTGTTTTTAATCATACTCATGACTTGATTCACGTTTACTTATAAGATTCTCTTTCTCTTCATCATTACCCTCGACTATTGTCGTAGTCGGTGGGGCATTACGATTTAAAGCTTTTGTCTTGTGAAGACCTGCAGTTAGGCCCGATTCTGTAAGAACTTCAACCTCGTCGTCATCGTCTTCATCGGATACACTAAAGTATGGATGCGATGATGCCGGTCGGAATTTATAACCAGTTAGTACAAAAAATACATAGGTGGCCATCTCGTGGAACATCTCATCTAACCAAGCATATTGAAATGCAACGGTTATCTTCAATAAGTACACAATGATTCTAGTGAAGTAGATGTAACAGACGATCATAATGTAAAACTGACGGAATAGTTTTAATTTTCGGAGGTTTATGGCAGCTTTGCCATCGGTAGCAGAAGCTTCATGCAAATGACGAATAGACCATACAACGGGGAATAAAATTGCTCCACAGCAGAGTAAATCGACTAGAATGAAAATATCTCGCCAGGTGCGATACTCAACATCGCTTTCTTCACTTTCAGCAATGATAATTTCAGCGACGTTTGCAAGGATCTTTAAATAAGGGGACATGACAACTTTGCATTTTTTTTAAATAATAATTTTAAATTACTCACTTGTAATGGAATCACAATCATAAAGATCTTCTTGTCCTTGTCGTTCAAGATATGCTTAATGAACGTCCATCCAGTTCCAATTAATAAAATGGTTATGAAGAGGACTGCTCCTTTTAGTCTTGAAAAATAATTTATAAATATTTTTAAAAATAGAATTTGTTCATAGGTGAAAACAATCTAAGGACAACGTAAACATAATTTTATTATTGCTGTTATGATCTCGAAAGGGATCATATATCCTAGCATTAAAAATGAGATAAACTGACTTTTACTGGCTTCAACTATTTATATATATACATTATGTATATTTACTTTTTTTTAATAAGCAACATACGTATAACAATTTTTTCTCAATTCAAACTTAATCACACAGTACATTAGTGTAAAAAAAATCTAGAAAACCTGACAAACCTCAAAAACTGACAACTTCGATGAAGTTGGAAATTGGAAGAGTTGTCGATATTATTTTATGTCGCTGTCAACAAAATTACAATTAAATTTCTTTTATGTGTTAGTGGTTTATACCTGTTAGGTATCCACGCCACTATCTCACACTAAATTTAAGTCTCTAAGAACAGACAGATATGTGCCAGATAAAATACCAACAAAACGATGAATGACTCATCATATTAAGTATAAACAATTCTTTAACTCCACATACTTACAAGTGAGTAACATAATATAGAATAGCCCATGTCTCGACATGCTCGCCTTTGATTTCGATAAAGTGATAATTAATCGCATGAAAAAGAAGTGACAGTGACTTCAAGAATACCAAAACAGCCATGATGTAATGAATTTTAAAAACGGAATGTCTGAAATAAGATGTTTGTTAATAAATCGTCGTTTCTCCTCAATCTTGATTTTAACTTACTTGCTCTTTTTCAATATAAATACCCAAAAGAGTCCAGAAAGGAAGAACAATAGACTCATCATGAAGTATAAGGCCGGTAAGGGCATTTCACCAGCTGAAAGGAAATTACCATTGTTATTTTCCTCAATGTCCACCTGTGAAAATTAGTATGTTATTATAATCATAATACAAAAAACAAAACACTCTTTCTTACATCGAAGGTAAGTTCTTTGGTGGTAAAGTAGTTTGGACAGGCATGGAAGTATAAATTATAGAGTCCTTCTTCATGTGGTGATGCTACAAACATTGAGAACTGAAAAAAAGAAGAGAAAGACGATCGTATGAAAACACTTCAAAAAAGTGATACAAAGATTAAGTGTTATAAACATAAATTAATATTTAAATTTAGTGGAACTGACAACTCCGAAGAACCACGGCCTAGTGACTTACAACTCTCACCCAATCCTTTTGTGTGCGTTCTTAGTTCTACAGGATTGGAGGGGACCTACAATTTTACGTCGAATCCGAACGACTAAGGTTAGATGGAGGATTTGTTACTTCCTCGCAAGAGGCAGTGCCCCTAAAAAAAAAAAAAAATTAGGTGTTCTCAAAACTGGGCTCGACCTCCAGCGTGATATAGTCCGACACACTAACTACTACGCCACGGGGCACTTATAAAGGTGTTATAAACGGAAAAGCTTAATGATTAGATCGTTGATAACAAAAGCGTAGTAAAATATTAAAGCTTACTATACTTAATGCAATTTACATTGAAAAGTTAAAAATTGTGGTTTTGTTATAATGGAAACTCAAACAAAAGGATAGTTGTCGACGGCAGAATTTGGATTTCATCATATAGATGGCGTGCAGTAGAATTTACTGTTTTATGTATGTGAAACGTTTAGAGTAGAAGGCTAAGAGATATCGTCTCTGTGTCTAGTATAATGTCTCTGTTTTCTTCGCCTTTTGTTGCAGGGAGCGTAATGTATTTTTCGTATATGGGGCACACAAATTGTGTTATTGTTATGGTTGCTTGCTCTTATTTATATGTTTGGTTACTAGAAAATGACAGAAAAACTCAAACAGAAATCATGATACCTGTAGGTTAGGTTAGGTTTATGTGGCTGTCAGGAAGACTACTGACACACTTAGACCACAGATAGGTCCGTTGTGATACCACGAATGAGCGAGGGAGTATTTCTTTAATTAAACCAGTTCGAGCTTCTTATGAAGCGGTATAAAGATAGAATATCAACGTTCGACATATCGCTTGGATCGTCGAAAAAGAGATTACCCAGGTGTAATTTACGTCTTTGGGAGAGAGCTGGGCATGAACAGGGAGGATGGGTGATAGTCTCCTCCTCCTCCTCGTCCATGCAGCTTCTGCAAAAATCATTAGAGAATACGCCAAGTCTTATGGCGTGTCTTCCTATGAGGCAGTGTCCGGTTATGACACCAATCACGGAGCTAAGATGTAATCTGCTCATAGATAGCAGACATTTAGTACGTTTCTGATCTAATTTTGGCCAGATTTGCTTTGTCGCTACGCAGGTAGTAGTGTTTGTCCATCTTAAATTTGCTTTCTCTATGGCATTTAGTTTTAGCATGAGTTTGCTTGTAGCGATAGGTATACCAATATTCACCTTGTTAGGTAAAATCGGCAATAGGGTTCCATTTCTGGCGAGTTCATCGGCTTTGCAGTTTCCCTCAATGTCTCTGTGTCCCGGCACCCAGAAAAGGTGAATATTGAACTGTTCTGCCATCTCCATGAGAGATGATCGACAGTCGCGGGCAGTTATTGAGTTTGTGGAAACAGCACTGATTGATTTAAGGGCTGCCTGACTGTCTGAAAATATACGGATATCCGATACAGATATCACGTTTTCCCTTAACCAGGATAATACCTCTTTGATCGCCAGAATTTCCGCTTGGAACACACTACAATGGTCAGGTAGACGGAATGAGAGACTTAAATTTAGTCGGTCTGAGTACACGCCACCACCAACCCCATCTTTAGTTTTTGAGCCATCAGTGTAAAAATGAACTGATTCATCTTTCAAGAAACTCTCATTTTCCCAAGTGGATCTTGGTGGGATGGTGACTTGAAAATTCTTGTCAAAAACTAGCTGGGGTATAGTAGTCGGAGTGACTTAATTTTGGTCCGAATGTTTTCAGAATAATGGAGTGACCAATTGAGTTATCGGTCCATTGAGAGATGGCTTTGAGACGAACGGCTGTGCTTGCGGCCGTTTGTTTGCTAAAAATATCAAGGGGTATGAGATAAAGTAGAATGTCAAGAGCAGCTGAAGGTGTCGAACGGAGAGCTCCGCTAATGATACCTATAAAAAAGTAAGCATTTTATCTTCTCATTTGTATATTTAGGCTTTTGGACAATGGCAAAAATGCCATATTAATACTCATCAAAACTTTAATCTTTTTTAAGCTAGATTGTTGAATCATTTTGTTTACAGAATGAGTTATTAACCTTTGATAAGAAACGTCATGTTGTATATGTACTGTACATACATTATATCTATATCTAACTATATCATACTGTATTACAAACTCAATAAGAAAAAAAAAAACGACCAACTTACCGATGTGTTGTAAAGATTTTGATTACCAACTTTAGTCCTAATAAGTGGCAACGTTAGATCTTTACATATTCCTTTATTTTCAGCTGGGACATGTTGAGCATTCTCTTCCTGGGGGGCTGTTTCTCTTTTCCGTCTTCGCTGCATAAATAATGCAGAATCACTCACTTTGGATTGTCTTTTAGATCGAAACATTGGAATCTTTGATCGGTCTTTGTAAATATGTAAGGTCCTCCAATCAGATGAACAAGTCACATTAACTCTATAATATATTGTAATTAAAAGACAAATCTTTAAAGGAAATAAATCTTTCTTACAGCTGTTTCTTCAAATCCATCAAGAAGAAAACAATTGGTCCACTTCGCTGTGCCGAAGCCGGTTCATCGAGTATACATTTATTCTGATGTGAATCCAGATAGGGATTCATAGCGTCAACTGTTGTCTTATCCAATGATAGCCCAAACTAAAAACATAACTTATGAAAATACAATGGAAAGAGTAGGTAGACGCTTCAAATGTATTACCAAATCATTTTCATTTTCTTGGGATATTGCGAAATTACTTAATTTCACATCAAGAATACCTCCTTTATAAAAACCGAATGTACTTAATGCAATATATCGCCTTGTATCTTCCTGAATTGAATAAAGATTAAAAGAAATGAAAATAAGATATTGCGTGGCTTAAAATAAGAGACAAAATAAAGAAATTCTTACCCGAACTTCAAGGTGATGTTTGCGAGCCTTGCCTAAACTGCATAGCAGCAAGACAATCAAACACTCTTTTAATAGCTGCATAATCTTTAAATAATATGAATTGTTTTAAATTTTGTGGGTTCGCAAATTGCGATGTTTTTTTGTTTTTAGACTTTTCTTCTGCACTTTTAACAAAAATTTTCACGACCACTCAAACAACAAAAAAATATTGTCAGTCAAATCTGTCAAATTTTGACATGTCTAAAATTTTTATTAAAAAGTGATGCCAAAACTATTTTGAAATTATGGGAAAACAAATTTTCAAGCCTCAAAATTAAAATCCAATCCAACCTTTAATATTCTTATGGATAAAATAAACCCAAATAACAGTATTTTTATGCTTTTCCCTCCTTCTCCGATCATCTACCAATTCTTCTAGGCAACCAATTCTATGCTATAATCAACAACAAAGTCGAATTGAGGTAGGTAACAATTAAGAAAAAGAAAATAATGGTCAATTGAGGGAATTCTCATCAAAGATAATTGTAAAATGATAATATTACCGACTTAAAAGTTCATCTTCAAAAGTTGTGGGAGTAGTAACCTCTTCAAATATAACTTAATCATGAACAAAAATACAATTTCAATTGTTCTCAAAAGTAAAGGCGGTAAGTAAAGGAAATGTTTGAGTATAAACTAAACAGGCATTACATTTCTGACATTCCACTAAATTTTAAATAAGTTTTGTCGTTCAATGGTTTCATTTTAACTTAACTCAAGTTCTTAATTGTATTTGTATTGAACGTACCCATTCTTATACAGAAATTCAATTGAGCTAACCTCCTATTATCAGATCATTAAAAAATACAAATTGGAATAATTTCAAGAGCGCCGTACTAAACGATGAGTTAAAAGAAGTTAGACCGTCCCCATTTACAAATACGTTAAATTCAGCAATAGAAGAAAATATACAAAGCACTGTTTTTAGAAATAGAATCAAACTCAACAGCAATTTCTCTCACAATAAAACAAATACGCTTTATTACCAGTTTTTTAATATTTTCAATACACTTAATTTTTTCATATTCTTTAATTTTTCTCCGGAAGAGAAATTTATCTCGTTGAATTAATACATAAGTAGTAAATAGGTTTATACAATCAGCACCCCTGAAAATATCAACTCGGTGTAAGTTTATGATTATAAACTCATTTATTAGCCCCTTTCTTCCTGTAGGGTAGCAAAAGGCTCACAAATAAATAGAAGGAAGAGGACACAAGTACCTATTTGGTTCTCAGCTGTGGCAAAAATTAGTTTTGTATTATACTTATTACTTACGGTGACCATATTTTTCAAAGCCGAACCCGGGAGAGAACAAAAAGAAAGTTGTCAGAGGGAGAATCATAACTCAAATTAAATTTTTGTATCTGCCCAAAAGAGCAAGTATTGGTTTTGTGTCGAAAAATTCGAGTCATTAAGCAAACCTGATATTTGATGTGCGTATGTGCGTTCACCAAATCGACAGCTCATTATTGCATTGGTGGTAGTACAAGGGAGGGTTAAATCTGCCGAAAAATCTCAGATCTGCAAAATTGATCGGAAATCAAAAAACGTGAATCAATTTATTTGCCTATTGGAACGCGTTAACTAAAATTGATCGCCGATCAAAAAAAAATTGATTTATTTTACCAATGGAAAGTCCCATTAGAATATCACTCTTGAAATCGCCAGAAAAGCCAGAAATCGCTTCTTTCATTTTCTTTAGATATTGTGAAAGAAGCCCTTAATGCATTGAATTTAAAAAAAATATACCTACATAAAATTTTGAAAATTAATAGAGATAACATACACGCTCTATCTTTTTGTTACACCTTATGGATGTATGTATATATTTTGCTACTTCACAATTATTGTTTTGTTTTAAATAATCCCTGTTTTGTTCAACACTTGTAAGAAAAAGAACTAACGCTGTTATAAATTTACAGTTTTGATATTTTTCGGTTGATCTCTGTTTTGAGATGTTTTTTGTTACATATCATAATCTAGCTACAACAAATATAGGGATCCCTTACTGCCCCAGCCCCATGGCTGCAAAACTCTTTTTAATGATGTAGATCTTTATTCTTGCATCGATTTTTAATAGAGAAATCGTTTCAAATATTATCTTACTGCAAACTGTATTTAAACAAAAAAAAATAATTAAGCATGCAAATTTAAACAAAGTACCTTGTGCTAGCTTTTACCCTAATAAATAGAGATGTGTGCTACACTACTCCTATTATTTCAAACTCAACCTACACGCTATACCTATCTTTTTGTTACACTTTATGCGAATCAGCCTTCACAGCAGATTACTGGACAAAAAAAATCAACTACATATGTACTGAAAAGGCTTTTCCAAAACTTAGAGCTACGATAGAAGCTTGATACAATCCTAGAATCTTTGTCTAAACCAAAGCGTTAATTGAAATCTGTGAAATCAGTTGGTTATGAAAAACAGTTGGTTATGAAAAACATCTCTATCAATTTTGTATTTATTTTTAATGAATCAAAACTTTTGCTATTGCGATTCTTCAATAGAAATTGGTTTTAAGGACTTTGATTGACTTATGCTTAGAATGATACCATGATACCGCTTTAGATGATCCGTCAGCCTGCAAAATCGTTTGTTTGTTTATCTATAAATAAAATTGAATAATCTTCTTACTTGTATTTCATGACGAATGTCCGTTTGCAGTCTTTTTGCAAGCACTGATATTGATTATTTCCATGAAAAAGCAGATGATGATCGAACCTGCTCTTGCTAATAAAATTTTTCTTGCATATGTGACAGCTTAGTTCAATTTGTTGAGCATTTTTATGTTCTAAACGAGAATGTTCTTTATGCGCCGTTCTATTATCAAACAATTTGTTGCAATATTTGCATTCAAATCTTTCAGATTTTAATGAAGCGGGTTTGTGAGATATTTTCATATGAAATAGCAGACCAACGGAAGTAAGATACTTCTTGGAGCAGTATTGACAATCGAAAGATGCTTCTGCAGAATTATCGTCCGGAACAGAGTTTTTTTGAATTGTTATTGGGTTTTCTAGATGACTAATTTTTGTTTCTTCATCATCATCTTCTAAGAATTCTGGACTTTCAGGGAATATTTCAACAGTGTCTTCAAAATCATCTTCTGGACAAGACCTAAAAAGTAAATTTGTATTGGAGGAACCCGAGTTAAATTACAACTTACATTTCATCATTGTTTTCAGATTCTAGCTGTTCATTTTCAAGGAATTGCTCATCTTCTATCAATTCTACAAGCTGCGGTGGTTCCTCTTTGATATTGTTTTCTAAGATTTTTAATAGTTCTTCATTGGATTTTTTACATTGTTGTTGAAATTTGTATGCAATTTCTAATTGTTTGGAACAAAAGAAACAAATTTTCTGCGGAAGCTTGTCATTGTTTTGAATTGTTAGCGACGGACATACATAGCAGAGGATATCAAGGAGATTTAAGTTATTATTTCCTGGTAAATTTGAAGAGAGGTTTATTAAGTTTGATCTAACAGCATTACAAGTACGACAAGTTGAATCGAGTTCTTCCATATCTTAAAAATTAAATTAGAAATACAAAGCTTTTGAATTTGTTTAGCCAATTTTTGAAATATTTGTATATTTTTGACGTTTAATTTAGAAGTTCTGTTTCATTTTAATTTCTGCAAGGATCCGAGTAGCAGCAGATCATAAATAAAAGATTTGAATAGACAACAGTGAATCTCTGTTCGTTGTTGAAATAACATTTTTATGGCCACCAGTTATCACATTATCTTTTTCTTGAATTGGAGCAGATTGGAGGCTATACGTAGTCAAGTTTGTACTTAAATATAACTTAGTACTAATTATGACTACCCGCTGCGCATTTCAACTTTACCAATTCTCAATAGGGGATTGGAGGCTATACTTGTGGCGCTGCAGTAGTCAAGTTTGTACTAAAGAGCAAAGATAATTAAGTTTTAATTTTGACTACCAATAGCGCATTTCAACTTTACCAAATAAATCTTATAAATCTTTTTGACCAGTGGAAACGCTACTAAATCTTCTCTCAAATCAGGGTTTTATTTTTGGTGGAAACATAGCATAAACTTAAAACATTAATTCGTGTTTTTATATTTCACTTAACAATTATTGACATATAAATCTACATCTAACATAGAGTATTTTATTGCGTCCACTCAAAAAAGAAAACATGAGTAGATACGACAAAGTCCACACTACTCTATAACACATAAAGGTGTGTGCAAGTGCTTGAAGAGCTAAACAACTTTTCTTTTGTTTGAATGAGTACAAAATATGAATATGTTTAGACATTTTTGCAACCATCTTGCTTGTTTACATTTTGTATGTTGAAATTAATTTGAAACTCTTTTGTGTAAAATTAAAGATTATAGATAATTACAATGTTGTTCATTTGTTAACATTTTGGTTGTTTTTGTTTTTTTTTTTTATTTTTAAGTACATTTTTAGATACATACACATTAAATTAAGAATACAAATTGAATACTCAGTGTAGAATTCAGTGTCAGTGATGTCATTTTGCAACTTTTTTGAGTTAACAAAAGCGAAATCAAGAAACGTTTCACTTCGTCGCACAACGTTTTACGACGAATCTAGTTAACAAACATACCTATTAATTTCCAGTATACTCATGAGAAAAGGGAGGATTAGCAAACAGCTGACTTCGAATACGTTTTAGTGTGTCTTTTGACACCTATCCGTTTTTTGGTCGATGCCAAACTCAAACGTATCTAAATAGCTTTTCTAGTGTGCACAATAACGTACCCATAAATTGTCGCATAAAAACTGCCGCTACTGTTCCAAGTTTGACAGTTCGTTTGGCATTTTTATTTGACGTTGACGTGACAGATTACTTTTTTTGAATAGAAAATTTTTTGTTGTTTGGCTCAAACAAATTGAAATTACAAAATACCACCATAAACTAAAGTTTTATTTTTATTTATTATTACAGCTTTTAATTAAAATGATGTCTAGTTCACACTCTTTGTGCTTAACATGCCTTTCAAGTTTGGAAGAAGGCGCCAGTCTCACGGAAACTCTAAAAAGTTTTCTCTGTGATGTCTTACAATTCAATTCGATGTTCGTGCAAGATAACACCAAATTCGTCTGCCGCAAATGCTATAAAACTTTAATCGAACTAAAGTGTTTTTATGCGCAATTAAGAGATGTTGAAGTATATTTTCAGAGTAAATTCAAATTAAATACAAATGATCCCAATGATTTAATCGAAGAAGTGGGTTTTGAGCCAGAGCCATTTGCTGAAATGGAATGCACATTTTCTCCAGCTGATGAATCTAAATGTGATCCGATTTTAATAAATGAAAACGAAAGATATCATTTTCCTGGTGTGTATTAAAAACTGAATAGCTAGGTGTTATTCAAAATTAACCATAGTTAATTTTACAGAACCGGAAGAAAGTTCACAGCAACAGAGAACGCCTAATACCAACAGCGGTAGAAGATTCTTCTGTTTAAAGTGTAGTAAGTAAAATCCTTAAATAAATAATACAACATACCTACAACTAATTATAATACATTGATTTCTAGGCAAGCTTTTTAAGTCCGTTGGTGATCTTCGTACACATGAAAAAGTACATATCCGCCCACCAGCATTAACAAAACCCTCTGGGGTGTTTTTCCTCGCGAATATACCAGTGCCAGAGAATCTTACTTGTTTGGAGTGTGGAAAAGAATTTAGTAAGGCAGTTACTCTGGAAAGTCATATGAGAGAGCACAACAACGAGATACTTAGACCTTTTTATTGCACCTATTGCAAACGCAGGTTTCCAACAAAAGAAATGCTAATCAATCATGATAGCAAACATCCAGACTATGAATGTAAAGTGTGCCAAAAGAAATGCTGCAATCGTACGGCTCTTGAAATTCATATGAGAGTGACGCATAAAAGGTAAGTTCCACTTAAAAACACTGTTACTGGTAGACTAATATTTTAAAAATAAGCATCAGTTTTGAGTGATTTCATTGCTGAGAGTTAAATTAAATGTTATATTGCAAATGTTTGCACCAATATAATATTTTACATAATGGGAGGATATACATAAATATGCTACCATGTCAACTGAAATATCTTCGAATCTTATTCTGTTTTGATGTTATACCACATTCTCGCATGAATCTTGATAGATTCATTCATTGATTTAATACACGCAAATTATTTGTAATGTTCAAACATTTAAATGTATATTGTTTTTACTTCACAGGATAATAAGCAATTCTAATGGTGTTGTTATGGTTAATGCTACGCCTTACACAGCTCCCGTGGAGGATCTAAGCAACACTATCCAAATCGAAGTCCAAAAGCAAGAATTATAAAACAATTCTTAACTTTCTCGAAACATCAACTCTGTGAGTTTTATGAATAGAAAACAACTACAAAAAAAAATTGTACATTTTGCAGTGATTTGTATAATTTTATTTTCTAAATTTGAACCGTTTTACAATCCACATTTTACATCCCTATTCTGCAATCCGTTAAAAACGATTCGATTAGCTTTGTTATTATGTTTTATTAAAGCGGCAATATACAACAAATTACATATTTATGTATTTATTAAAAAAGATTTGATTTTGTTTAAAACTTGTTTCGGACCGCAACGGATGGCAGAATAAGGATTTTTTTGTCTACATTTTAACGTTTCGACTTTTAGTTGCACATGATGTAAAAAATATACGTGTTATAAGCTATTTTTTTTGATTATAATGTCATACATTATTGTTTTTATTTAAAATAATTATCTTAGTCGAATTTCTGTCTTTAGAAAAACGAAATACAAGCCACTCTAAACATGATTTACGTTTTTTTTTTTACCTTTAACTAGGTAATTAATTTTATAAAAAGAAATAGATCTTATGTATGTTAAAACTATCTTTTAGAGAAATATAAATAAAAATAAAAATGATTTTTTTATGATGCATTTGACCAATTCCAAGGAATCATATCATCAACTGAACGTCCAATGCGTTCAGGATCGATTACTTGTCCCAGCAAGTTTGTAAGGTTATCAACTGGTGGATGAATTCCTTTTAAATGCTCAACGGATCTACGACAAAATAAGAGAACTTGTTTGGGTTTGCAAAAGGGAAAAATGATTGTACTTACCCCATATGTCCGTGCTGTCCAATATGAATCCCTCCTCCACCACCCATCATACTATGAGTTGGAATACCTCCAGGAATACCGGCAATATTCATACTCATCGGCATGCTGTTTTCATTGTTTGTTGAGCTTTGCTGAGTGCTCGGAGGCAACATATTGTTTTGTTGCACCTGCTGAAGTCTCAGCTGTGATAATGCAGTTGGTGATATTAAATGCGAATGCGGTACGAAACGATTACTACTATTGCTTTCATCGCTACCAGGTGGAGTTGAAGCTTCTTGACCTCTCCTCTCTGTAGGTGGTGGTGGTGGTGGTGGCGGCGGTTGTCCTTTTTGTGGGGGGCGTGCTAGAGATCTTACACTAACCAATTTCGGTAAAGGAGAAAGATTTGGCTGTTGAACATTACTAAATTGATTTGTTGTTATAAATTTCTGTTGCATAACATGGCTTGCAAATTTATTAGCTGTCGGTGTTAATCCAGTTTGTTTTTGTTGCATTACTTGTCCAGCAAACTGATTGGTCATTTCTGTAGAGGATTCATTAATCTTTTGTTCAGATTGTTGATGCAGAGAAGAATGCATCGATTGTCCAGCAAATTGAATTGTTGTTGGCCCTGATATTCTATTATCATTATTTCGTTCTACAAATTGATTTATTTGTTCTAACGAATGACTATTATTTGAATTCTGCACCATAGACTGTTCTGTTGATTCTTTTACTGTTTCATCAGTTTTCGATTCTAATTTTTGTTCAGTTGAATTATTTTTTGATTTTTTATTCTTTGAAAAATGATGCTGATTCATGTGTTTGTTAAGATTTGCCTGTCGAATAAATCGGCTCGGACATAGGGCACACGAGAAAGGCTTATCACCAGTATGACTGAGTATATGAGTGTTAAGGTCTGTTTGACGGGCGTATTTCTTATCACAGTGCGGACATTCAATATTTTTTGCCATATGATTTAATTTCATGTGCGTTGTCATTGAAGAGTGTTGAATGAAACGTTTTCCACAAATATCACATCCATAAGGCCGTTCTCCGGTATGGCGACGCATGTGAGACTTCAATGTTGTTGGTCTTGTAAATTTATCACCACAAAACTTGCACTCGTATGGTCGTTCCCCAGTATGTGTACGCATGTGATGCTTAAGTGCATAAATTGTTGAGTAGGCTTTTGCTTTAGAAAACAAAAAGAAAAGTATTATTTTTTATAAAATATTAAAGTCTTTTAAATGCACAATTCAAGCATGAAAATCTGTTTGTATTTACATTTAAAAACTGTTATTAGAAAGTAAAAGGTTTTGAACGCTCAAAAGAGTATCTGCTTATTCAGAATGAAAACAAGTTCTAATATAAAAATGAAGAGGTAAAATTAGTGTTTGCACAAAAGACCTGAAATTGATCCAGGTTAATATTCTTTTGGATATGCATATTTTTCTCAATTGACAGATTAGTTTTTTTAAATACACATCAATTTCTTAAAGGTGCTGATACTTTCGCCTGTAATAACTTGGTATGTACCTACAAATAGTCATTTTAATGGAATTGCACTAAAATGCTTATTATAAAAATAACAACAATATTTATTTTAGATATTTGGCTGTAAGGCTCACTGGCTTTCCAAATAAACAGGGGTTGCATAACACTAGTTAAAAGAAATGAAAAGATATACAAGAACTGTTCCTATACAAATGATTATGGATTGAGAGTTAGTTGATTTTTATTTGATGAAATTTCATGAATTCGTTTTCAAAAATCGATCAGACAGGGGAATACATAATCAAACATAGATAAAGATTAACTTACGACACATTGTACATAAAAAGTCTTTTTCGCCGGTATGCATGACCATATGATATCGCAGTTTGGAAGCAGATATCATATGCTTGCCACATACACTGCAAGGGAACAACTTTTTTGGTTTCGGAGGTTTATTTTTTCGTTTTTTTTTGCCTTTTGTTTCTTCTGGCTCTGCATTTAATGATTCATCTCCTATTTGCGTCGTTGTATCATTTTTTTCTACGTCTTTCTTTTCATTGCCACCATTTGAATCATCTTTATCCGGTGCTCCATCATCTTCTTCCTCGTCTTCATCGTCACTTGCATTATGTTTCTTCTTCTTGGACTTAGATTTTTTCTTGTTAGGTCCTCGAATACGTTTGACTTTCTTTTTCTTGGGCATATGGACCGTCATGTGGGCTTTTAGTCCTTCCGCAGTGAAATATGTCTTCTTGCAGACTTTGCACATATAGCGACCTAAAAAATTGCAAGGTGTTTAAAATACTATTCAATAAATCACGTTGATTTTAATTTGCTAACCATGCGGGAATATTTGTGCTTCTTGTGTTGTTGGTGGATCTGGAACAACTTCGACCATTTTGTCCTTGAACACATCATCTTCGTCTTCGGAAGAGTAATTGTCTTCTAGCCCAGGTAAGTCATTAAAGACATCTGAGGAATCGTAATCTTTTTTGTTATCAGTTCTCTCTTTAGCAGGTGCTTCAGAGACGGGTTTCAGTTTTTCTAAAGAAAGCCAATGGTTACAGATTAAATGACGCAGTTTCTTGAATTTTAAATGTACCTTTTTCTATAAGCAACTTAAGAGGTTTATCATCGTCATCATCGTCGTCGATTGTTGCAGTCTTTTCCTCGGCAAAGCCATCTGTTTCTAGATCATTTGCATCATCAGGTACCCAATCCATTTCATCTTCAGACTTTTCATTAGCCTTATGTGGACGGAATTAAAAACTATTATAGTCTTTTTTTCATTAATCATACACTCACTTCTAAATCAGAATCCTCCAATGGATCTTTTGTGCAGTTTATGAACTCAGGTTTAACTTCTTCGAAATTCGGCTCTGCATCATCAGATCCAGTTGGTTCTGGCAGTGTTGTTGTGCTTGTCAACTTGTTACTATTGTCCTCCTCAAATCCTATTTTTCGATTTCTCCTTGTATTCTGATGGATTTTAAAAAGATTCTCTCTCAGTCTCGTATCTGTTTCTTTGGCCTTTTGCATAAACCTATAGGCCGACTTAAGCTCATTTCGACAAAAGCAACAGAGACTCTTGGGCAGTTCATCGTCAATTATAGCATTCAATTGGGTGCAAATGTTATAAACTTCGAGATAAGTTAACTGCGGTTTTCGAGGGAAGATTGTTTTCAATTTGACAAAGTCCTTGGATTTTTTTGTGCAAACTCTACATGTTTGCGATTCTCTACCCATTTTATTCAATGTGCTATATAAGCATAAGTTCTTAGATGTTAAAAATGATTTAAATTACAGAATATATGGGTTTAAAATATTTTGTTTAATTATAAAACTTATTAAAAAGGCAAAACTCTAGGAAAAATAAATTCTAGTGTGTTTATTTTTTACTTTTTTATTGACATTTCAGTGTTGTTAAATAAAGTAATGCCAAACTGATTTTAAAAGTGGCGAATAAAGAAAATTTCACCAAGTTAATAAGCACAGGTCATCAACTTGTAATCCTCCGTCTCCTCCCGTAGAAAAAAAAATCACAAGCGCTTTTCTATACATGAATACGTGTGAACAGCAAAATGGAAAATTGTAAGAATGTATGGTCTAGCCGAATTCGACAGTCCCATTTGAAATGCACTGGCATGCATACAGAGTTAAATCTTTGAGTTTTGAAAGTTTGTAGGCAAAAGTGGGTGAAGCCTCCTGAGTTAATGTTCTATTTATGTACAGTGTACAACTGGGACTTATTAAGTTGGCAACATTTTCTTTTTTAGATTAGGACCAGTTATACAATCTTGGTTCAACGTGGTTCAATTTTTTAAACCACTGAATTGCATAGCAAATCTGTGAAAATCGGTGAGTTAAACACTTGAACCACGATTGTACAACTGGCACTTAGATTAGCAATGGAAATCAGTGGTTTAAAAATTTTAACCACACTGAACCACGATTGTACAAATAGACCTAATCAAACAAATTGACTCGTATTTAAAATTTAGTTTTTAGGGGGGTTCACATTCAAGCGAATATTTTGGTGTCCAAAAATTATAAATCATTTTTATAGTAACCAAGAAGTAGAATTGGCATCACTTTTAAATATATTCCTTTCGCTTCGCTTTAGAAGCTAGCAGCTAATTTTGTTTTATTAGCTTCTAGCGTTTATATTTGTTTTGATTTCAATTTACCACAAGAATCACACAGTCTACACAAATTCAGACCGGTAAAAAAAAATTAGATAAAAAATTAAATAATTTGTTAGCATTTTTGTGGAAAAAAGCATAAGATAAGACGAAAACGGTTAGTATCCAATTACTACTTAAACTTGAGTCCATTTATGTATTTGATTTTATATCCATATTTATATCTGCTAGACTTCTATATCGATTTTCAGTATCCAAACATACAAAAATGGACAAGGAAGAGTTTATAGCAATAACACATTTTATAAATCCGCAATTATTCTGGTATCATAAAGTCGACGGCCAGAATCCAGCACTTCTCGAATCTAAACGCATTGAAGATTCCGTTCAACTACTGTACACGGCAAAGCAGAGCGCTGCTCTTCGAGCACATCGACCACATGTCGGAGAGATTGTCGCGATTGCATTTGTTTCTTGGAATAAATTTATTCGGGCTCGTGTTCTTGCAATCGTCAATTTTACCAAATCCCAGGATGAATTCATAGTGTGGGCTCTGGACTATGGATTTCCATTCCAAACCAAAATGTCTTACATTAGAGAAATGCCCGAATCCCATACCAGGCTAACTGACCACATTTGTCTTGGTGGAATTGCAGATGTGATTCCTGCTGAGTTAGAATTTGATTTTATCACAACTACCAGTCAGATTGTATGCAAGCCATGGTGGTCAAATCGCTTTGTTGAGAAGCTTGAGAAGATTCTTAACGATGCTGCTTCTATATCATTCATTGAATCGTTCGAAGTTGCTGGCAACGAGAAGCAACATTTCGGCGATATGAAGGTCATCACTCATACTGGTTCGACATTCTTTGTTAGTGACTATATGGTCAAGTTAAATTACGCTGTAAAATGCCAGGATAACTTTCGTGAAAAATTGACTACTTTGAAGACAAATAAAATTCCCTGTTTTGAAACAAATAGTCGCGAGATTAAAATAATTGAGAACAAACTCAATTCGTTGAATATCGAAATGGGAAAGTTCGATTTGTCTGGCACTATGTCTGAAGATTCATGCGATAAATTTTCCAAACAAAAAGTCATGGATTGGTGTGAGCGAAATCAGAATATCAATGAGAAAAATGACGACACAGAATTAACGTTTCCCAAATCGTCATGTTTTGATGCCACTGATATTGAGTTTGATGATTCTGTTAGCGTCAAACAAGACATTGAAGACGAGTCAGTTATGAGATTCGCAGGAAAGGTTCACGAGAGTAGAAGAAAAAAGTACGATGGCAAGAAATTACCTCCCATGCCAACACCTGATGGTTTTGCTGTGATTACAGATAAACAGACAGTCAAAGATGAAAAGACTCAATCAAATAGTTTGATGAGCGGAAAAATATCAAGAAGAGCTAAAATGATAAAGGAGCTAAGGGATGCGGTAAGTATTAAAATGTTTTTTTTTTTTTTTTTTTTAGAAATTTATTGTGATAATTTTGTTGAAGATGTTATTTTTACTAAAAAATTTCTGAAATTTGTGTAGGAAAATAATCCTTGAATTAAAAATAAAAGAATTTGAAAAATGCAAATAAATTTAAAAGATTCACAAATGATTGTTTCGAATTATTTGTAGCGAATTGAATTCAAAATTGTGATTGCAATGAATGAATGCATGCATTTTTTTAAGTCTGAAAATACTTAGTATGTGTAGATGATTTACTGTTTCTTGCCAGCCGCCTGCTGCGGTCTGCACCAAGTCACAAAATCCAATTATAAGATTAAATTGGTAAAAGATTTTGTTCCCAAAAGATTGCTTTCCTGATATCTGATAGTTAAATTCTCTGCTGTAGTCAAAACAAATCGTTGGCTTTGTCGTAGGCGTCTATTCTCACCTTTTTTATCAAAGTGTCCAAATATTTTTTAATCAATCACAGCTGCAACAAGTTGTCCTGATTCTGGTAGGAGGTCACTTAATATATTACAATGTCTTGATCTCGAATGGGACTATGATTCTCCCACTTTTTTTTATTTCCATCGAGTTTTATCACTCCTGTTATCATTCAAAGCGTTCTTTTTTCCAAAAGATGGTAAATTTATTTTCTGAATGTAAATTTTCTTAACTCTTTGATGGCTTATCGAACAAGTCGATTTTTGCACACTTCACACAATTTGTACCTGGTACTCCACGTCCATACCATTTTTGATACATCTATACAAGACGCTTCACTGTCCCCATACAAAAAAATATTTTTTACGTCCACAATGAAAAACTTTGATTTTGCATCAAAAATGATACATTGGACGTAGAGAAACAGGTAAAAATTGTATGATGTGTGCAAAAATGTTATTTTGGACAGGAAACGTGTTAACTAACCAAAACATATCCTGCTGTCTTGAGCGTTCAGCTGGGAAGCCGTTCGCTCCATTACCATTATATAAGAAAGTGAATTTGGCAATCACTTTCTTATAAAGGTCGATTGAACAACTGCAAGGGTTTCGTTGTGCTCGCGTAGTGAAACTGGTTCTTTGTACATGTTGCTCGTGGACGAATCATGGTTGCAAAAGCCTAATTGGTGAATTTTGAATAAAAAAAAAATTAATTCATAAGCTATCTAAAATCCCGACACCGAAATAACGAAACACAAAATCTCTACACCGAAATCCCGACACCAAAACCACGAGATACAAAATCCCGTGATATTACAAAGGTCATTCAAGATTTTGGTGTCGGGATTTTATTTCTTGGGATTTTTTTGTTAGGATTGTAACAAAAAATAAGTAATATGGCAAGTTGATTTGTATATTAAATTGTTATTGTGAATTTATATCTATATATTTATACGCTTGGGATAAACTGTCGGTACACTTTTCTCCGTAAGTACTACTGCTTGATATATACACCAAATAAAAGGTATTTTTGCGTAGATTTGCAGCATTAGTTTTTTTTTATTATGTATTTTGGTATCCATGAGTAATTAAGATAATTATTTGCAAGACATATAAGCACCTTGATATATAATTTTTTTTGTTATACATCAAAAAAAAGCTTAAAAATAAATAATTTTGAAGTTTAATTTTGTTCGTTCAAATATAAAATTTGAATTTGAATTTCGATATAAAGATGACATTATGGCTCAATCGACTTCGAGGGATCTCTGCATATAAAGTTTCAAGACTCAAGGGTATGGTTTTGTGCCTTTATCATCAGACATGTAAATAATGTACAATGTACATATGAAGAATTCTGAGGTGGGCCATAGAACGAATATATGCAAGTCGAAATTTGATCAAAATGAGATGGGTAAGTACCTACACCATTCGACTTAAAAAGATGCGAAATGTTTGGAAAAATCAGTGTTTGTATATAATGTGATGTAGGTATATATATATCTACATATGTTATGTACATATGTAAGTCTTGAGAAGTTAACGTTTTTTTTGACATACTCCTTCTACCGCCAACCCTAGAATTGTTTTTCACATGAATCATGAATTCATTATGCATGAATCAACAGTTTTATCTGTTGTGATTTTTTTTAGTGGATCAAAAACAGCAGGTCCCTTAACTATCGATATTTATTTCCTATAAGAAAATCACTTCTTGCAGTATGGTGGTCCAATAAATAATATGTGAATTTGTTTGTAAAAGTAAAATTATAACTTTCCATCCAAATAGGTATTCCTACGCATTGTTTTGTAAAGGAAATTGAATTCTCTATAATTTCTTTTATAAGATTTTTTTTTGTAGAGAGAGACGATATAGAAATGGTTGAGAATTGGAAGAGTTCATAACAAAAAATTGTAGAAAATTGTATGAGCTTTAATTGAGTGTGGAAGCATTTTTTCTTAGAACGAACTATTTCCGTGGTACAAACTTAAACCCCAAAGAGCGACTCTTTAAGCAACCTGAACAATGTTCAGAAGGAATGATTTATATATCCTTGCTCAGGAACTCTAATATTCCTTTTAGACGGAGAGCCAGCGACTAATATACTTTGATAACAAATATAATTAGTTTTATTATTATCTCGCAACATGTATGATAATTATTCGGGAAGTCTGCCAAACTTTCGGTATTAAAAAATAAAACATGTTTTATGTTTAGAATCTTGCACTTTCTGGCTTAATTGGGCAAGATAAACCACACTCCTCATATAGTGAAATGTGCTTGTATTTCGTCCCTAATATGAAAGATCCCATTAGATATTAGTTGCAACGACAAAAATTTCCAATACTATCTCCATACAATTTCACCTTTAAGGATGCTTTGTGGCCACACCCATCACTGGAGGCTTATCAGACATCCGTATTAATTGTCACACGTGTTGGGAGATGATATTTGTAATAACACTATAATTATTTTCGTTATCAAATAAAGTATAGGTATGTATTTTGGTCGCTATAGCTCTAAGACTATTTATTGACTGGACAATGGACATGGACTTTGTGTTATTAATATAAATGGACTTGAGATGGAAACCAAAATTTAAATTAAAAATAAAATTTAAATGCATGTGGTCGAGTTTCGACCGCTGGGAGGGCCTAGTATTAATTAATCGTTTAAAGGATTTTGTATTTCGGAATTTTCTATTTCGTGTTGTTGGGATTTTGTGTCGAGATTTTAACTAGCTTATAATTTGAAATTTTTTTTTAATTTATAGGTCACCAAATTCCTTATGAATTCAGTTTCGTTCAATTATTCATTATTCCTGAACTAGTTTGTAAATTAATTTTTCATGCTGAATAATCACCGCCTGGCCATCTTAAGAAATTTTAGGTTTGTGCATTCACTAGTTGTCTATGTAACTACTTCAAATATTGTTGATTATTTTGATTACGACTATTCGTAGATATAGGGATTTGTTCTCATTTAAAATTCGTTCTTAATATTGTAGCCAGATGTGAAGAATTTTGGTTTATTTATACAACAAGACAGTTTATCTAACTCCCGATAAATGCTTTCCATGATCTCTGCTTTAAATTGGACACTATTTTTTTTCTTTAAAACAGTTGAATACTTTCCCTACATTAATTCACAAAAAAAAAAACGTTTAAATTAATATTAAACATTTTAGTATAAAACAAATGTTAAATTTTGTATTTCATAACAACAGCATTCAAAAACATTGGAGGCTCAAAAAAATGAGAGTATTCTCCAAAAACAAATGGACCAACTAAATTTGAAAGATCAAAGTGAAACTGGAACAGAAAAATTTCTCGAAAACTGCAAAATGGTAAACAAAATTTTATTCACGCTGAGACTATTTTTTATGTGCTTTATTTCATTTAATAGAAAAATGCACA
The DNA here is from genome assembly GCA_951217065.1 of Baccha elongata. Lineage (NCBI taxonomy): Eukaryota > Metazoa > Arthropoda > Insecta > Diptera > Syrphidae > Baccha > Baccha elongata. The sequence continues at coordinate 7,273,923 of OX578272.1, forward strand.
AACCATACAACAACAACAACAAGTCTCAGAAAGATTAAATAATCAAAGTTCCAAAAACAGCGACAACAGCAGTATTTCATCATCTTCAGTTTCCAAAATGAAACAAAAACTTCAAAAGGTAAGTAAATAAAGTATTGATACATAAATGCAGTTAATAATTTAATAATAAATAATTACAGCTTAAAGAGAACTATTGCATACCAATTGAGAAAGTTATACAAAAGAATGACACACAAACTGATATGCACACTTTAGATGATAAAACAGAGTCCAGATCTCAATCAGGATCAAAAGTGCATTGCCAAAGTTTGCTTGAAAAGAGAGATAAGGTAAAGTTGCTTAATATTTGTAGACAAGAATTGTACGTAGTTTATTTAAATGCAAAAGAGCAAAAGGAACTGTTAAGCGTTATGTGTTCTTAAATTTAATTCGTGAAAATGTGCTCGCTAACAACTTAAACAACTCAAGACTTCTTGCTTAATTCTTTCTTTTATCACAAAACCAAAGAGCCGCTGTTCTTGCTCTCTGCAGCATTCCCCATAGTTAATGTCATACAATCTCATTGTATGAAGTCTCTATTATATCGCAGTTCCTGGAAATCTGTTACTTTGTCTTTAAGCGTTTTTATAATATTATAGTACTATCGCATATTAATCACCACCAGCGCCATCTAATGAAACTTTTAGGCTTACACATTTAGAGGTTTGTTTGCTTATTTTATAGAAGCGGTCAGAATATATGATTTTTTGTTTTGTTTACGACTTAAGGAAACGGATTTGAAAGCCAATAAAATACTTTTAGCGCTTTTTTCACAGTCTCTGAGTAAGTTTCAAGTAAAATAATTGGCAGTTAAATTCGTTTTTTTCTGTCGAAAAAAAGTTCCGAATAGCTTAATTCAAACTTACTTAGATATTGTGAAACAAGCCATAAATACATATTGTTAGTTCATTTCTCCAGTTCAGACAGCCAGCGGCAGTACAAACATAACAACGGTTTTCTCAACGGTTTTCTGAAGTTTCAAATTAGGCACTATTTTTTATATATCGATGGCTTAGTGCACAAATGTGTTAAGTGAACTTTGTGTCAAAACTGAGTTAATTATACCATTCTACTCAGGGCATATAAGTCTATCTTTTGGCAAATTAAAACAATCTATATTGAGCGAACACACTTTGTTAAATGGATTTAAACTTGTCCTAACACCCACAACCTTATGGAACTTCAAATTTTTAAAGTTTTGTTCACTTAACACATTTGTGAACTAATATGGTAAACATTTCAGGAACGATATATAATGCTGCTTACATGATTGAAATTATACAAACCTGATTCAACTCCACAATTCATATTTTTGTAAATCCTTCTTTCAGTTGCGTCAACGTACCAAATCAGAAACATCTAGCTCAATCGGTATGCCCGAAACTGAATCAACACCTGCACTACAAAATCAAAAACAAGGCTACAAAATGCCGCAACATAGTTTAAAATTTAGTAAACTTGATTTTGTAAGTAAAAACAAAAATTAAATTGAAAGTAAAAAGAAAATTAGAAAAAACATATTTTGTAGTCAAATGGTATCCGCAATTATTGTGACACAACCTCGGAATGCACACCTAAGGATACATATCAACTACCGGCTGAAGACCCAAAGCCAAAAGAGCAACACAAAACTGCTGAAGAAATTCGAAAAATGGTATTTACTTTTGTATGAATTTAATCATTTAATTACTTAAACAATATTTTCTTTAGGTAAATGAAGATCCTTTCAAAAATATGACAATGATACCAGCAGGTTTTAATGTAACAAAACTAGTTAAACGCCGCGATGAACGTAACCACTGGCACACTAAGAAAACTACTCTCAACGACCCAATGCACTCCAATTATTCTTTCGAAGGTTATCAAAGTAATGATAGAAAAGACATTTCTCGGCGTACCGAAGACATTGAGGAGGATTTTTTTCGGCTTACTAGGTCTCGAAAAGAACGTAAGAAAAGTGACGAGATAGGCCTTTTGGATTCTTCCTTAGATGATGCTAATTATCAATCAGAAAAACTAAGTGAAAAGTTTTCGGATTCGTTTATTGAGACGAGGCACCGAACACCAACAAAGAATAATAAGGAATCGCCAATTAAACATCAAAGTAAATCATCAGCAAAAATAAGTGAAGAAAAAAGTCTTCTTGATTCATCTTTGAATGAGAACGTTAGTTCACCAGAGAAAAAGGAAAATGACAGAAATCTTTCAAATTCATCTCACAAATATAGCGATAAAGTACTAGCAAATAAAAATCAAGAAAAACATCTTCTAGATTCCTCGCTAAATGATTCTGATTGCCCACCAGCTATAACACCAGAAGTTGTAACTGATATGTTGATTTTCAATGACTGTGTCACATCTTTTAAAGAAGACGCCAAAAGACAACTTTCAGAAGAATTCAACTTAATATCAAAATTAGTTTGTGCAAATTCTGTTAAAGAAGAAACAAAAAAAAGAGTTTCAGAAGAATTCAACTTAATATCGAAATTAGTCTGTGCAACTTCTTTTGAAGAAGAAACAAGAAAAGAAGTTTCAGAAGAATTCAACTTGATGTCAAAATTAGTCTGTGCAAATTCTGTTAAAGAAGAAACAAAAAAAAGAGTTTCAGAAGAATTCAACTTAATATCGAAATTAGTCTGTGCAACTTCTTTTGAAAATGAAACAACAAAAGAAGTTTTAGAAGAGTCCAAGTTAATGTCAAAATTAGTCTGTGCAAATTCTGTTAAAGAAGAAACAAAAAAAAAAGTTTCAGAAGAGTTTAGCCGTATATCAAAACTAGTCGATATATCACCTCAAGTTGAATCACTCAATAAGTCTGCAGCTTCTTCTGATTCGTTTTTAAAAGAAATGAATCAAATGAATTCGATTAAAGACACTTCTAGGGAAAAGCTTGTTGAAAGCAGTAATGCAACAAGTGAAGCATCATTTAATTCTGATACAAAAATAACCGAAAAGGTTTCAATTGAAAATAAAAACAACAATTCCGAATGCAATGGTTCTTCATCATCGATTTCATCTTCGTCCTTTCATAAACTTGACATTCAAACAAAACAGAAGACACCTTGTCTATTTAAGGCTGTGAAAGATAAAGAGTTTAGCTACGAAGCTTCTGCATCGTCATTATCATCAGGTTCACTTGATAAGATCGAAATTAAATCAACTTCACCAAGTGTATCCCTTAAATGTGCGTCCTTAAATTCAAATTACTGCAATAGCCTTGCAAGTGATCGTGAGACCAAAAATACAAAATCTCAATCAAAAGCTATCTCGTCTATTTATAGCAGCGACAATGGAGTAGAAAATCCTCAGTCGCGAGCATCGTCGTTAGGATCACTGCAATCTCCGTGTTCCACACCAGTTCACAAGAAAACCATTAAACCATCTGCAATACAAATTCCAAAAATACTAAATGAAGCTGAATACCTTCAAAGTCTTCCTAATTCTTATATAAAATCCAACGATACACACCATCATCTGCCCGAAATCTCTGGGGAAGCTACTTTAAAGACTAATTTTGTTCGACATCTTGTTTTAGCTCACAGCAAGACCGACGTCACTCCCATTGAAACTATGAAAAATGCCCTATTTGCGGCAGAAATCCATCAAGAAATGGAGCATATGCGTCTGACAAAAATGTATCGCATTCAGGCGTATGCTTGGTCTCATTTAGTTCGTGGTAATTGCTTTTGTGTTGTTAACACAAACAGAACTGGAAAAACTTGGTGTTATTTGCCTCCAGTTTGTAGTATGTTAAGTTTCCGCATGGAATCGAAAGGAGTTCCCCAGACTTGCGGTGCTGCTGTTATTATTATCGCACCATCTTCGGTTCAAGTTGAAAGTATTTCCCGACATTGTCGTCGCCTATTAGCAAGCACTACACCAAAAGTAAGCATTGTTCCAGCATATGGATTTCGAAATACAGAAGAAATAAAAATCGAACTTCACAATGGGTGTGGAGTGTTGGTGATAACACCACCTTGTCTTGAACGCTTGCTTGAATCCAATGATAAAGAACACTTGTTAAACATAAAACGTGTACAAACTTTGATAATCGATGGATTGGATAGTATAATGAATGAGAATGCCGAATTTGATGAAACTCTATACAAATTAGTTTCACCAGTTCTGGAGGGCGATAAGATTCCATTTCAATTGGTTGTCACCTCAAAAAATTGGACAAGGAGATTAATAAATTTCTTAAGGATTGGTAATCAGCCGCTGTTATGTATTGCAGACTATCTTGAAGCGGCAGTTTATGCAAAAGCTAAAGTTTCAATTAAATTGCAAAGTAGCTCGGAAAAGATGTCTGTGATGATGAAATGTTTGGATAAATGTGCATATGAGCTGGAACGATGTGTAATTCTATGTAATTCATTGGATGAAGTGTTTGAGATTGAAAGATGTTTGAGAGAATCTGGATACATGTGTTTGATTTATACAGATCAGATGCCAGTGGAGAGTGCAGATATGGTTAACGAATGGAAAGAGAAGGTAAGTTTATATTTTATAAGAAGAACATGAGAACATTTTATTATTAAATATGTTGTTTTAGTTATAACAACACACTTGCTTCGTTTCGAGAAAATGTTTTAACTGTGTTCATGATGGTATTTCGTAAATTAAATTTTAAGTTATCATTCTGGTTTGCCAACTAATGGCCAATGTAATGCCGTCCTTGGAAACAAAAGGCCGCCGTTTCATTATCATCAAATAAAATCTAGTTGCTTTAATTGTCTTTAGAAGATGATTTTTATTTTCAGGGCTCCGTATTATTTTAATTGTTGATCGGTTCCCAAAAGTATTTTTTATCGCATTCAAAAGATCATTTGCGATTTTGTAGATGTCAATCTATACATATACAGCTCGCTTCACTTGATTAGACACACAATTTTTTCTTAATAAATTGCAGTTTTTTTCTTTCGTTATTTCACTTTATTGCATTTATAAGAAAGGTGGATAAGTTCTCAGAGAAAAAACATAAATTTGAGATCGGCGAGAGACTCTTAACTGTTATTTGTATATCTTTTTTCCACAATTTGTTGCGTCATGGACTGTTTCAGTTCTTAACTAGTGAGCTATTGCGAAAATCAATAATTTCAATAATGAAGTCTGATCTAAAACAAGTCGCCTCGATGCAGTAAAATGACAACAGTGAAAAAAGATTTTAACGGCGGAGGAATTAGGCCTTAAACAGAAACCTTCTGGAGTATTGCAAGAAAAAATGGCGGACGCAAAAAAAAGCAGTTCCAAATGTTATCAGAATTTCTGCCTACTACGGGAAACAAAATAAAAAAAAGTCCAACACAGTTACAACACCGCATGGGAAGCAAACAATTATGATGATCGCATCATATTTTGGTTATTAAACAATAAAAATCTTAGAATTATAAGGGTTGAGTGCAACAGATCAGCTTTTTCTCGAGCTATATTAATAGCCCACAATTGAAATTAGAAAACAAACTAACAAAAACTCACCTCTTCGCTGCAAGAAACTTGGAATTTACACGTTTTCATTTGAAGTTGGATACTAAAGTTGGACGTGTTTCAAAATGAAGAAATTTAGTGCTTTTTGAGGTAAGAAAAGTTAATTCCAATGGCCAAGACAGGTATTTTTTTATTGATTTCATGACATATGCAGAAAGAAACGCTTTCTATTCCGCTTTCATTCGAATATAACAGAAGTTATGGTGTGGGTCGCCATTTCATACTATGACGTCTTTGAGTTGGTTTTTGTTTTAAGCCAAATGATTTGAAATTCGTATTGCAATCAGCTTTTCCGCAACAAAATTTGGACTTCCTACAGAAAGATAACGCTCCCATCCACAACTCGCACTTGGGGAAAGCATTTTTTGCAATATTCAACTGATCTAAACATAATTGAAGTTTACTTTCCCATCAAATGGGAGTACAAAAGCTGTGAGGAGCTGATTGCCGCACTCAAAGCAGTCTTGTCAAAGATTCCATTGAATTATTTAAAAAAAAAAGCATTCTCTAAAAAGTAGAATTTTCGATGCAATTTTAAATCGAAAAGTTTGTACAAAATATTGGAAATATGCGAAATGAACGAAAATACACAATAAAATATAAAAAAATTACAAATACCGTCAAATTTCTATTTTTTACTAAATGTTCGGAAGTACATCTAATCAAGTGACGCAAAAAATTCGAGCATTTTATACACTTGTGGGAAAAAGGTATAAATATACAGTTAAGTGTATCTCACCAATCCCCAATTTTTTTTTTTTTTTCTCTAAGAACAAACACCTTTCTTATAAATGCAATTTTTTTAAAGAAAAAACTTCAATTTATTGGGGACAATTTGAGTGTCTAATCAAGTGAAGCGCACTGTGTATAGAATACTGTTGTTTTAATGTAAAGTTTCAGATTGTGATTATTATGGTCTTATGATAACTTCTTTAAAAACATTGCTGTACAACAGAATCAAATGTAAGCAGAATATGATTTTCAATTTGTGTTTTTTTTTTTGCATTACCTTTTGCCTTTCTAAATTTCTCTCAATTTGGATTAACTCATTCGATTCCTGGACAGAACAGTTACAAACTTTTTAATGATCAAATCTTCATTCCACTAAAAATATAATGTATTTTTCAAAATTTCTCTTCATAATAATTCAAATTCCAGACTGTATGCCATCAAATCCTCATCACCATTGACAACGTTCTACCCGAACTAATGCTTCAAAATATCTGGACTTTAATTCACTATTCGATGCCAACGTCTTGGACAAAATTTAACTTTCGTTTTTCGCTTTTCCTTAACAACTACGAAAATCTCCTGGCCACAAACTTCAAAAAACCAACTAAGGTTCCGAAATCTCTAATTCTTCTTGACGAATATAATAATATACAGCTTCCAAGATTGATTGAGTTCATGAAGAATCACAATCAATTAAAACACATCCACTCTGACATTCTCAGTGTAGCAGCAAAGGTTACGGCTGACCGAGAGGAATTGCGAGTCCAGCAAGGTGTTCTTATGTGTACGAAAATTCTCGAATTTGGTTCTTGTGACGAGAGTAATAAATGTTCTCAACGTCATCAGTTGACTAAATACGATGGACCAGTTGAAGGGATTCCAAAGAATGGTGAAATAAGATTGAAAATTCTTGAAGTTCTTTCGCCAACGCATTACATTGCTAGACTTTTGACATACAAGCAGAAGGGAAGTTGGGAAGTAATAAGACGTTCTAGTGAGTATGCAACATTTGCATTGAAGATGTCTTTACATTTCATGCACGATGATGCTCGCATCATTTATTGGCCTCCAAGGGTAAACGATATTTGTGCGTATAAAGATGGAGATAATTATCACCGTTGTCGGGTCTTAGTGGTGCCGCCGATTCTCTACGAAAGCATTGTAAAACTTGTAAATGTAAAAGTGAAGCTTATTGATTCTGGATCAAGTATAATGTGCAAGTCCCATGATCTATTAGATCTTCCAGAAAAGTTTAAGGATTTTCCTGCTCAGGCAATAGACATTCGATTATCTGGAATTGTTCCCTTTGATAATGAACGCGTTTGGGATTCTAAAAGCACACTTACCGTCAAAAAATGGATAGTCAGTGATGTCACAAATAAGGATGTCCTCCAGGCTACGATTAATTTCGTTTTAATGGACATCATTTGGGTGAACAATCTTGTTTTAATGGAAGAGCTGCCTGCTATAAATGGTTACGCCCTGCGGATAAATGTTCGACGCTCATTACTAGGTAGAGGCTTTGCCTTGGACGATAATCAAGTACACTCGATTAAACAAACTGCCATGGAAAATGGTCTTCTAAAAGGGACATCAGATATAATTAAAGAACAGAAGATGGACGAGGAAGAAAATCTACTGCAATTCTCAATAGGTTCTTCTGAAGACAGCAACATACCAAACTTAGATGAGGAAGTTTCGCCGGTTGTATCACCAAAAAAGAAAGAGAACTTAGATTCACCAATTGTTCTTCATGTTGCTTCAAATCAAAAGGAATCATTCAAATCCAAAGAATCATGGGAGTCACTCGAATTGGATGAACTTTCTCAAGCTAAGATCGCTGAATTGACAAACCCTTTTATGTTTTATCTGCGTTTAATGAACAAAGAAGAAGATATTCACGATTTGGCAGATCACATACAAAGTGAAAAGAAAACAACTCTTGAGGATCCACATCCTATGCAGAACTGCTTGGCTCCGTATGAAGGACGTTACCATCGGTCTAAGATTGAACGTTTAATAGTTGACTCTGAATCGGGTTGTGTCGAAGCCAGAGTATTCTTTTGTGATATTGGATTGTTTCGTAATATTCCGCTGGAAAATCTTCGGTCAACTAGCAAATCAATAATAGAATTCATTCCATTTCAAGCGATTTGTTGCAAATTAACAGGAATCAACATAGAATGTGAAGGCGGGGAAATTGAAAAGGTCATACAGATCGAGAATAGTGTCCATTTGGCTTATGCTGTAAGAGAGTTGCCTCACAATAACAAAAGCTTTCGCAACTATGAGATTATACTCTATGAATGTTTTACCGACAAGAAAGATATACAAATAAATAAAATGCTAGTGGAACATGGACTTGCCAGCTACAACGAAGATACTAAGCATTTTTTGGAGCTAGAAACTGAAGTAGACTTTGATGATTTCGACTATCAAGAGCAAGATTCATATGATTTTCAAAATTTTTTAGATCGTATTAAACAGCAAATGGATGAAGAAGATGAAGAGATAATGAACTCTTCAAGTCCAATTATAAACGACGTCACCGCTGCAGAACCAAAAATTGTTGAAATTACTGAAGATTTGCCGGATAAAATAGAAAACCATCAAAGAGATGGAGAAAATTCTAATCCACCACCACTAAAAGCTCTTCATAAGCGTCCCTCTACCACCTGGCATGAAACAATGTGTATGATATATTTAGTAATTTACGCTCCTGACATAAACGATTATCACTTAGAAGTTCATCCAAAACAATTAAAATTCGTGGCTACTGTTAATGGCGAAACGAATGTCTTAATTCTCAATTTGTTGGGATATGTGCGACCTGAGCTTGTAACACACGAGATTCGGGGTCTTAATGTTGTCGTTCGATTGGTAAAAGATATTTACATGCAATGGCCAAGATTGTTAGAAAATGCAACGAAATTCTCATGGCTTAATTATAATTATAACGCCATCGATGTGATAGAGAACGAGGAGATGTTTGGTAAGCCGTCACATTCAAAGAAGAGGCGACTGAGTACTTCAAGTGAGGGTTCAACGAATAGTCGCTATTCCAATCCATGTGAGACATTCACACCAATTGTTAATCTTGATCAATTGCACGATCCAATGCAAGATATTTACTAATTTTTACTTTGATACCGACATTATAATATTTTTTTAAAATTGAATTATTTAAGTTTTTTACAAAAAAAATTACTTTCGTGTTGAACACAGTTTTTTTTTATTGATTGTTCTTTAGTTTAGACTTAGCTCTTTATATTATATTACATGTTATTGAACAAAAATCCTTAACGGACTTTATCCTGTTAAAAATCAAATAAAATACATTTTCATAAAAAAGATCAATTTTGTATATTTATTAAGAAGAATTTCAGCAAATACGAAGATATGATGTTATACCCTGGGCGCCTTTGTTTATGGATATACTTTACAGCAACAATGTTTCAATAATTCATGCTCTACAAGTGAATATATACACCGTAAAGTTGCTACAATTGAACTCGTCGGGAACTGACCGTAAATTTCGTACTCTATTGTTTCAAACAAAAGTATCTGGCTGTGGGGTTCGCCGCCGGACAGACATAACATACTCGAAGCAGTAAAGTAAAGACTTGGATCTAGGATCTATTCAAAATCATTACTATCGTCGAAAAATAAACTGGTGGCCGATTCCGCCGCGCTTAGTGGCGGATTTGAATGTTCCTATGCTATAAATTCAAATTCGCCACCAAAAGCGCAGCGGACCGCTTTTTGGAATCGCCTAAGTGAACACATACAATTAAATTTAAGCTACGTATTCAAGCTTCAAGGTGAAGCTATTTCATGGGCAAGTAAGAGTCAACCAACTAAAATGCCCTATTAATTGCAGAGGTTGAATATTATGCCAATTTCTCAATAAAATTGTAGAGGATATTCACACCTATTGTGATTTGTGAGTTCCACGGGAGAAAAATTCCACACAAAAAAAATATCCCAATTCATTGTTCCCTTATTGTAAGTTTCGTGTAAAAAATTGTGATATTCGTTTTTAAAATCCGACACTAAAAGCTCGAAACAATGCTGATATCTTCAAATTCTTTATTTCGATCAAGTGGACAAAAATGTTATTCAGCGTCGGTCGTCCAAGTTGCGTGTTGAAGATTGCAAACATCACGCCATAAGGCTTCGGTTAAGAGAAGACAATAATCTTAAGATTGTTAAAAATTGCCACCACATTAACACCAACAAAGAGTTATAAAAAATAATATGAGCAGAAAAATAAATCTTTATTTCTTATACAAAACAAAAAAAATATATATGTATATAAACATTGAAATCTGGGGGTTTATATAAATTCTTAAAAAAAAACACAGTCTCCAAATGCTTTAATTTACGAGTATATCAACATCTGTGCTATGTCTCGACAATTTATTCAATAATTTTCTGTCTTGATATCGTTCAATCCCAAGTCTTCATTCTGATCAAAAGTCCTGTCGTAACGAGTTACTGTCATCTTAGGATCCGTCCCTTCATCGACCAAACTCTGTACGTAGCTATTACCAGCCGGATCATCTAAAATCAATGTGGCTGGAATCTTAAGAGCCACAATGGCATCGAACTTCTGAACGAATATTTCTAAGCGATTTTTGGTTTCGGGATCTGCTGAATCATGAAACAGTATTCCATCGCCTTCAAGTTGAGACTTTATGGCAGCAAAGATGCCTTCGACAGTTGTAAACCTACCACCAAGAGCTGATGCTCCAACTTCACATTCTATTTCTGGGATTTCAAGTTGACAGGTTTCGGATTTGAGGACATCCCTAGACAGATCTTCAACAGTGTCGATCTTAAGCACTATTCGGATTCCTTGATCTTCGATTCCACCGCCAGACTTGACTTCATTTGTTTTGTTACCACAAATATCGCAGACCGTAGCCATGATAACAACTTCCTTGAAATGAGGAATATTTGTTAGTTTCATGTTGGTCTCGCAAGGTGCCTTGCAAGAGGGGCAGTTCGTGTTGAACTGAAAAACTTCTCCATGGAGCTCTTCAATTGGCCAAGAACCTTCGACAATGGGTTTGAGGAGATGATTGTCTTTGGGTTGCTCCTCTTCCAGCTCTGCTGCGTCGTACATACCGAGAATTTTATCTTGTTCGGAAGTTCTATTGAAGTGCATTGTTTTGCAGTATGGATCATTGGCTGGAGCAAGAGGATTCTCAACGAATGCATTGCCAGAGATGTCCTCTAATATGATTTTGTATGGGAATGTCTCCTTGGACGATTTCAAACGCTCAATGTACTCATCTATCGACTTGGCTATGTCCGGATTATCTACATGGCGCTTTGCTTGGTCTTGACTTAGTCCACGTATCGTACGATCAAAAATACCTTCAACAGTGGTTATCTCACCCTTTTGTGACTTGGCCGGAATTTCAAGATCAACTTCTGGGATTATTGTCGACGTGTAATCTGAGCGGACAATTTTGCGATTCAGATCCTCGATTCCACGAACTGTGAGGACTATACGTACCCCTTGTTTATGGATTTCCATTGCTGATTGAACTTCATTGTTCTCGAAGTGGCAGTGGGGACACTTAAATGACATCAAAACAACTTCTTTGTAGAATGGAATCTTGGTTAAGAGAAGTCTTGTCGAACCAGTCTTAAAGCATTGCATGCAAGCTGATTCAATTTCGGTAGTTTCTGGATTTGGATCATCTGGATTGATTTCGCGGAATAATTGTTGGCTTTCGTCTTCAGTGGATATTGTTGTTGATATAGCTGGTGGTGATTCCATGTTGATATAAAGAATTTTTTTTTATTTTTTCTTAAAAATTAAATTTTTATTCGATTGTTTTCTGGAATATTTATTTCTTTCTTCTGCCTGTTAAATTACACACCAAAAACAATACAGGAAAACGTGAGAAGTTTGGTTATTGGGTAAATTTATTTTGACATTTGAGTGAAGTAGCCGATTTTTATACTAAGAGTGTATTGTACTAGAATTGGGTGGTTGGTTGAGTCATTGTATATACCATTGACGTACTAGATATGGACCGCCAGTCGGTTGAAATTTTCATACAAACGGCCAAAAAATGTTGTTCCAACTAAAAGCGGCAAAAATACGCCATCATCTTTTAGTGTTAAATACGTGTACTAATTTCGCGTTTAAAATTTAAATAAAACGTTGACATATTCATATGCAAGCGACTCAATGTCATATAGAGTGGATTTGTTTTGTAAAATAAAACTAATTTGATTACAATTTCCACCTAATTATATTAAACTTAAATGATTAATTAAAACAAGCGTAGTACTGCTACGCAGATTCCCTGCTAGTAGTTGATGGCGCCCCTAGTTATGTTGGAACACGCGTGAAGTTGGCTACTGGCGGTCCATACCTAATACGTCAATGGTATATACATTTCTATAGTATTTTCATGCTGAATAATCACCGCCTGGCCATCTTGAGAAACGTGTTATAAACACATTTTTAGGTTCGTGCATTTAATAGTTGTCTATTCTGTAACCCTGACAACAGTCGTAAACATATATTATTTTTGTTTTGTTTACGACTCTTGTCAAGGAAATATGGATTTTAGAGCCAATAAAATACATTATATATTATTAATTTGTTTCGTAGACGACTATTGTTAGGGTAACAGAATAGACACTTAGTAAATGTAAGAACCTCCAAATGTGAAGTTAACAACTTTGTTTAGATGGCGCTGCTCCATGGTTGTACTATAGAAATTTATATACAATGGTTGAGTGTTAAATGTCTGCCTCATTGACGTATTAGGTATGGACCGCCAGTAGCCAACTTCACGCGTGTTCCAACATAACTAGGGGCACCATCAACTACTAGCAGGGAATCTGCGTAGCAGTGATAGGATTTTTTTAATTAATTATTTATTATTGAAATATTTTGGTGGAAATTATTATCAAACTACTTTTATTTTACGAAACACATCCACTCCTTATGCCATGAGTTACTTACAGATGAATATATTATCGTTTTCATTTAAATTCTAATGGCGAAATTAGTACACGTATTTAACACTAAAAGATGATGGCGTTTTTAGGCTGTTTTTAACTGGAACAACTTTTCTTGGCTGTTTGTATGAAAATTTCAACCGACTGGCGGTCCATATCTAGTACGTCAATGGTCTGCCTACATTAGCCATGTCAACTCGAACCCTAATACCGAGATCCCCGAAATGTTGTTTTTCATATCCGTGAAAACGTGTGAATAGAAGCTGTAAAGATTTAGGCGTTTTTATTTCTGAATGAGGCTATAATTGTTTCTGTGTAAAAAATTGAGGTTTTAATCATAAAACAGTAGATTTTGTCATAGCGTCCATTCGATCGGTCTGTGATGTCTACGCGGATATGATATATGAAATTCGCTCCATTTTGATAAAATTGTATACGATTATTTGTTACCAACAGTATTTGAAAAAACTTACTATCTCGGTACTAGATTTAAAAATAAAAAAAATAATTAAAAACATCAGTTTTGATAAAAAAAATTTTGAGCTATTTTTTCATTAGTTATAAAACCGATTTTTTTAAAATGTCGACTAACTTTTAAATGGCGATTTTTAATCGTGCGAGATTATTCCAGTTCGTTGAGGCCGAAGTCCATCCTTGACTGTAAGCGCCATCTAAAGTAAAGTAAGTAAGTAAGAGATTATTCCAGAAATAGATTAACTTCGAGCTGACTAATAAAACTGTTAATTCGGCATCTCAAAGTGACTGAAAAACGGGCTTCCATCAGAGTTAACTCGAGGTTAAACTAACCCTGGAATAATTTACCACTGAAAAACTGGGCATGAAGTTGTGCTAAGTCTGATTAAAACTCGAAACAAAATTAAATAAGCATTGTATATTTTTAAATATCATTACTTGGTAGGGGAATTCGCCCAAAAATTGTTGCCATTATCAGAGGTGTTTTGTTTTGCACAATGGGCAGCTATCCGACTCCTTCGTAGTACAACAAGGTGTGAGACAAGGGGATGTTCTATCGCCAATTTGGGACAGCGGAACGACAGGGCATTTAATGAAGACCGTTTGAAAGGCTCAGCCATTTAGACTATGTCGATGACATATATGTCTCCTGGCAAATAAAATCAGTGGGCTGAACGGGATGTGCCAATCACTGCAAGTGAATGGAGAAGCGAGTGGTTTAAGAATGAATAGCAAAAAGACAAAAATAGTGCTAACAGGCCGCTCTATTATTCTACAGGAGACGCTAGTGAAAGAAGTAGAACAATTAAACTACCTTGGAAGTATTGTTTCTGCTAATGGCGGTACCGATCTGGTATTAAAATAAGAATTAATAAAGCTCGTGCTGCTTTCGGTACTTTGTCCCCAATTTGGAAATTCAGTCAATCTCCTTACGCACTAAGTTAAGATTCTTCGAATCCAATCTCAAATCCGTGCTGTTATATGCGTGCTGTTACCTGGAAAGTCACGTCTACCATTTCGAGAAAATTACAAGCTTTTGTAAATCACTGTTTACGCCACATCCAAAAGATTCGCTGGCCACAAGTTGTACAAACGAGGAATTGTGGCGCAGGACAACGCAAGAGCGGCTAGACGTCGCGGTCGACATAAAAAACAAAAAGCGTAAATGGCAATGGATTGGTCACACATTGAGGAAACCAAACGATGAAATTGCAAAGCAGTATTTTGAATGGAATCCTCAGGGTGCACAGCGGGTTGGAAAACCAAGAACAACATGAAAATCAACTGTCTTAGCAGAAGCAGAATCCCAGTTAAAATACCTTGCTGCTGACCGTGAAGGATGGAGACGTTTTGTTGACGCCCTATGGCTATGCCCCAATCGGGGTTACAGGAAACGATTATGAAACTTAGATATTTTCAAATTTTCATCGCAGCAAAGTAACTTGCCACAAGATGAAGTTCGTGCGACCCAGAGTGGTGCCCTTTATTTCTTAAGGATTGAGAAATCAACACATTATTCGTTTTTACGGCAATTGGGTATTAATTTTGGAAACCTTCTTTACGTGTGAAAATTAATATCGTTCTACTAGTTTTTTTTTTTAAACTGAGCATTTTATGTTGTACCTTTCAAAAAAAAAAATAAAATTAAATATTAAGAGAACGACAAGTGTGCAAACTAAAAACACTTCTAATTAACTTCACCACAAATTTGAAAATCGTAGGTATCAAGACGACAGTTTTACAAAAAATTAAAATATCTTAAATTTAGTAATTCTTTTTAAATTTTCAAATGTGTTTGTATATACATATATTCTTAAAATAGAGGTAGGTAGGTAATATTATGTACCCACATTATGTTAATTAATAACAAATGAAAAACCGTGAAATTATACCTATGTACAAAAATTAGAACTACCGTGGATAGTCTTTTCCCAAAAAGAATAATTCAGTTCTTGATTTTTACTTGTTTTTTTTTTCATTACGAATGCACCTATAACCTGACTTAAAAAAAAACCTATAATCGCGATAGCGAGTACGTAAATATGTTTTCTTGTGCAAACGGAAAGCTGGGGTGGAATCGGCTAAGGTGATTTGTGATAAGTGATAGTCAAAATCTACACTTTCTGTCTGCGTAAGGTGATCATCACAGTGATAGCTAAAAACCAATCACCAAAATATTGTGATAGTCAACTTCTCCTGAAATTGACGTTTCATTTTCATTTTTGTGGCAATGTGACTAGAGTTATAAAATTTTCAACTTTTTTTCAATTTTAGTCACCAAATCATCAAAAACAATATTTCTTTTACCATATGAGTATACAACAATCGAAAATAAATAGTTAAATTTAGAATTATTGCATTTATTCACTAAAAAAATAAAAATATCAATGAATTTACTTGAAAATATGACACCGGCAACAATGTTTTTCACATTATGTCACTGACAAATTGAACAAAGTTGAATTGAGTTGAATTGGTGGATGTGATCACCTTACGCAGAAGGAAAAATCCAATTTTATCACAAGTGATGATCAAAAATGTGACAATCATCTATCATCTTACGCGATTCCACCCCTGCATATCAGTACCTTAGCAATTCGTCCTTACTATTGAATCTGTAGGTACAAAGAAAATTGACATACATAAATATACCTCCTACATTTTATATGTAGGAAATAAATTATTGTTTTAAGTGACCTTTATGTATTAAGTTTATTTAAGTTTTGGCCCCTTAACCAAAAACAACCAATACAAAGTAGTTTCTTCACCGTCAACACAAATGCATTTTCCAGATAGTGCACATCTAATTTTAAATGTAATATCACAAGCGCCAATTTGCAGTAAATTAAATTGCTTGCCTACTTATATTCTATCACATAATAATCAGAAGAATTTCTAAAAAATAATCATCACAATTACAAAAGAGAACTTGTGACGTTTGTCAATTAATGACGCTCTCAATCGACTTTGAATAGACAACTTGTGTCCGCGTGGAAACGGATGTCAAAAGAATTTAAAAAAAAACATCACTCATGAAAGGAGTATCATAGGAATTGTACAGCAAAGTTATCATAAAAGTGCCAACAAGTAAAAGTACACTAGTGGCCATTGCATTGTAAACCAATTTTGAAACAAAAAAGTTTTTTTTTATTTTAAATTGTTAAGTTTTAGTCAACTTTAAAAAAACAAAGTAATTCATAAATCGTTCCAGTTTTTTTCTTCTATTGTACCTTATTCGAAAGCTAAAGAGTGCATAAAAACTCAGTACCTCAGCTTAATCAATGATTCTCAAGATGTCAAGTGGCAACGAGATTGCATAATCTAGGCGTTTGCTTGATCTATCTGCATGAAGGCTTCTTTTTGTAAAGTCTTTTGTTAGATTTTTGTGCAAACATCATCTTTACCTAATTGTTGAAATGACCATTTAGGTACACACATAGTTTCTTAATAATTTTATGAAAAAGTTTATGTTCTTATTTTTTTCTTATCTTAAAAAGTAAAAGCTTTAAAAAAGTTTTTTTTTACATTTTTTTTTTACAAATATTTGGATAATAATAATTTATGAAGAAGTGTTTGAATTAAACCACAATCTGTGTTCACGAGCAACAACTCTTTAGATATTTCGCAGTGGCCAAGCCAATCATCAGACTCATTTAGTGGTGCAGTTTTGTTATAATCTTATGTTTATTCGAAAAACACTTATTTAATTTCTTTCGCTTGTTTCAGGTATAGAACTTTTTTTCTCAACGCCAATTTCTTGAGGATTTTACTCACTATGTATGTACATTGAATTTTAAAGCGAGATCCTAGTAGCCAGAGGCTTCCACACTCAATCATAGTTACTATAGAATTGGTTGGGACAATTTGGTCTTGGATAAACAAACTTTAGGTCTTAGATTGGATTAAGTTTGAACCAAGACCTCTGGCGTGGGAGTTTATATCTAATCTATATACATTTTATGTACGGGCAGTCACTTTTATTTCGTTTCTACTGTTTTTAATTACACACCCCCAAGTGGCCTTTGAACTGTATTTGAGTCCGCCGCCCATTCACCACATACGGAACAACAAATCAAACAAACAATCGACATCAAACTATCTGGTGAATGACATATTCATAAGGGAGCAATTTCTTTTTTTAAACTAGGTAGGTACACTTTTATATAGCCCTCCAACCCTCGTTTGATCTACATTTTGCATCTGTGCATATTTCTCATAACCCGGTTTCAGCAAATTCAACTACCTCTTCTTTGTAATTATGTGTTTTTTTTTTATATAAGTTGGGATGAAACTCATTCATTCATTTCTGAGATTCGGAATTCGAAGCCCCCCATGATGACCGAGTGATCTCTCAAATGGTTATAGTACTTGTTCAACTGTCGTGGGTGGTTAAAGTGGTTCTCGATCATCTCTGTGGCAAGAAACGCATTTCCTTCCTCTTGGTTTCTTTCTTTTGGATGGATAAACTAAATTAGTGGTGCTCCTGTGCGTCTCCGTATAGTCTGGCTGGTCAAAAATAAACAGACGATTGTGTCATCCTCATTCAATTAGTAACTGCTGCGGCAAGCAGATTTATATTTTCGACTTACATAAAAAAATAAAAACATTAAAAAACATTTTCTTCTAATGGCTAACGAAGATCGTAAGGCGCATTTAAATGCCGTTAAATTCCTTGAACTAGCATTCGCGATCGCTTGTCTAGTATTGCATTTTTATAGTTTTAACGATGGTGACATAATAACGTCCTTTCTTGCTACCGGTACATTTTGTGGATATATTTTAATTGTCCTTGGAATATTCGCGGGTTAGTTTAATTAAATTTAAATATAATAACAAAATGGGTGGATACATTTTAAGAGATCTCAATTTCATTTGAAGGAATCCTTATGCGTGCACCGATACACAAACGGATTGATATATTCTTCAGTGTTATTGGTAGCTGTTTGTTCATAACATCTGGAGTGTTACTATTTGAAGCCTGGGAGTATTCATTTCGAACAAGGACTCGAGATCTGGCTATGGTGAAGGCTTCATTGGCAATCGTTGATGGAGCTCTCTTTGGATTCGATGCAATTTTTACATTGAAGGATAAATGATTTCATTAAAGCGTCCCTTTTTCAATAGTATTATTATGGTACAATTTTTACGGTGTTTTTTTTTTATTATTACTTATCATACAATTTTCGAAACGATTTTGTAAAATTTTTGTAAGTGAAAATGGTGTTATTTTATAATATATTTTCCAATTTTAATAAATAAAATGTAAGCACAATAAAAGCGAAAAAAAATATATTTTTTCTTAAAGAG
Organism: Baccha elongata; assembly: GCA_951217065.1. NCBI lineage: Eukaryota > Metazoa > Arthropoda > Insecta > Diptera > Syrphidae > Baccha > Baccha elongata. Next base: position 7,292,949 of record OX578272.1, read on the forward strand.
CAAAGTGTCACGCCCAGTTATTCGCTTAAAACTTCTCTAATTATATCTGATTTGGTCAGAGACAAAGTTTTCATCAGTTAAAAAAATGTCTTAGTTGTCCAATTTCTATATAAAATTATGTATATTTTTTTCATAATTTTTGATACAGCATTGCCGGAATTTTCCTTGTCATAAAAATAGAGGTGATAAGTGCAAAGTGATAAATTAACAAAATAGTGATTTAAGACAATTTAAATTTTAACGCTTATATGAAAATATCATTACAAAGATAATAAAATTTTTAACGCGTTTGACGATAGTTTAAACTGATAAAACCGTATAATTTTCAGGAAAAAAATGTAGGTATAGATATTGTTGCAAAAGTTTGGCGAAAAGACATACATATATTTTGCTATATTCAAACGTAAAAGTCGGAAAAAAAATTAAAAACTGTTAGAGCTTTTTAAATAAATCGATTTTGTAATAATGAAAATAAAAAATACTTTTACACATTTGAAAAAGCCAATTTTAAGTGATAAAAAGATTGCATATAATGTTAAAAAAGTAACAAAAGCTATTTGCAAATATTGAATTAAAAAAAAAGTATCGTACCAAGTAAATTAATAAAATTTATTAAAATTTTGCGTTTTTGCAACATGTCGGTATTAAGATTTGATCAAGAGGTTTCCAAATTCAGTTTTTGGGTTAAAATCAATTAATCCGTTCACGAGAAAGCTGTAAAGCTCGGTTAATAGGCTTGATTATATAATTTTCGGAAAAATGAGTTGAAAGGAGAATATCGCAGAAAGTTTAGCTCTGGCCTTTATTTTTTTTAGCTAAAAATCTAATTTCTCCTCTAGGAAACGGCTTATAACCCCTACATACTAAGGCTGAAGCCGCAATGGTACAATGGATGGAGTGCTTGCTTGCTTTAACCCAGAGGTTGCTATTGCTAGTTCAATTCTCACTCGGGTACAAAGCATTTTTTTCTTGTCAGCATACCTCCCAGCTTATGTTGGACGTCGCGTCGCCCATGAGGTATGCAAAATTAAAAACAAAAATCAACTAGCTAGGCATTTTGCCTTTTTTAATGCAAAATTTTTAGTTGCACAACACTATTTAGGCTAAGAAGAAATAGAAATATAAAATAGAATTGTTTTTGGTGTAGTGGATTGAGTATTAGCTGGTAATTATACAATGGGAAGCATGCCTACAGCAAAAATGCCTTGACTTGGGGAATGAAGAATGAACCCACTTTGAAAATATATACTATATCAACCTAGCACTTATCCACTGCCAGCCACTTAAAGAACTTAATTTGTTATATGTACCTTAAATTTAAATTTCATAAAAACCCGTCAGAAGGTTTTGAAAATATTGAATTAACAAACAGTTTTTTAAAAATTAATTATAACTCCTAAACGAAAAATGATATCAAAAATCAATTTTCAAAGTAATCAGAGTTTATATTAAGTAAAACAGTAAGAAAAAAAAAGAAACCATACCGGTTTGAATGAAACAGTGGGGAAAAAGTATTTTTTTTGCTTGCATGTTATTTGTTTTTTTTTTTTGTTATAGGTCTCAAAAAGTATGAAACTTTTTGGGATGCGAACATTGAATTTTGAAAGCAAAAGTTCTTCTAAGGCCGTGTGCGAACACCGTTAAAATTTTATCCTCTGGCTAATTTTTGACGTTTGAGTTGAGGTGAATAAATGTTTAGCTTTTTGGTGTGCGAACTGGATTAAATGGGATTTTTAACACTAATATATTTTTTTAAATTTCCCTACAAGAATAAATTTCCCCTTCTATTTCTTGGTACGGGGAAATGTAAAAATTTGTTTTGGAAAAAACGAAAAAAAGAACGCAGCATATAGGAAAGTTCTAAGCTGATTCTGGAATGGTAGCAACCATCCAATTCTGTTTAGTAGCTTAGAAGCTATGGTCCCATTTAGCATTTTCAACGTATACCTACATTTTGTAAATCCTATGAATTGTTTTTGATTTTGAACCAAATAAAAAACTGACTATGCAGAAAGTAGCTCGGTTCAAATATGTGTCTGGAATTATATCAATCATCCAGATCAGTTCAGTTGTTTAAAAAATATGGTCCCATTTAATATTTTCAACCGCTATCGCTGCTGTTCTGTTCTGATATAAAACAAAAAACTTAAAACGCAGCATTTTTTATTATATGTATACCGCAGAAATAATAAAGGATAAAACATTATTTTTGAAAGAGTTATTATAAACCTATTGGTTCAACATTTTGCCAAAAGCTTTCAAACTCATAATATAAGAGTTTTCGCAAAAGCGACCCCAGCCCCATCTATTCGGTTATTTGAAATAGCCTTAGTCATTTCGTAGAACATCAGCTATCCACCAGTTAAACCCCTTCAGAATCGGTACATCCGTTTCCCGTCGTCGCGTTCGTCAGTTGAAAAATAAAATTTTCTATAGCGCCACCTAGGGGATAATTTACATCATAAGTTACTTCCTATATTATCAGCCATCTGGCACTGAAGGTCCCGTCAAAATCGGTCCTCTAGATTCTGATCGGTTTATATTTACGAAAATGCAAAAAAAATCGACATTATCTATCGGTCAGTGAAAGTCTCGCCAAAATCGGTCTAGCCGTTCTCGAGATTAGCCAGGACAAACAGACAGACAAACATTTTAAAAATGTGTGTTTTGATATAAGGGCTGTGTCGAGCTCATATGCGTGTAGTAAAATACTGTTAGTTTGACATTACAAACATACACTCCATTTTTATTTATGTGTATAGATTTATTTTATTTTGTTGAAAAAAAAAAATTAACTACTTTGTAAAATAATTAAAATTATGGGAAGTTTTAACGCGGTACAGAACACTGGTTTGGCAGCTGAACTTTACAAAAAAATTTGTTTCATAATGAATATTAATGTACAAAAGAGTATATCGGTTAATTTTAGTAATTCTTCTTACTTAACGAAGTTAAATTAAACATAATTTACAAAAACACAAACGGAAAATTTGACATTAATGATTAATATAAAACAAACAAAAATAAATGCAAATAAAAACAAACACAATACACCAACTGTCTTTCTTACTCCTTTATCCACTGGCTAAAATTTTAGCCTGCTAGAGAGCAGGCTAAATTTTTGAAGTTTTTATTCAGCACACTAGTGTCATAATTTAGCCAATGGATAAAATTTTAACGGTGTTCGCACACGGCCTTAGTTACATAAAATTACAAAAAAAAAAAATGGGTTTTTAATTTGTTTTTTTTTTTCAAAGTCTGATTTTAAAAAATTAATATTTCAAAAACTAGTTAAACCAAATTATAAGTTTTTTTATTTTTAACAGTTAATTAAACAAATGTTCATTTTTGAAAATTTAATATTTTGAAAACCAATGCATGGATTTTTTTTGAAATTTAGTTTTCTCCAATTTTTTTATAAAAATATTTTAAAAAAGTTGTTTGAAAAAAAAATCGATTTTTACGAAAACTAGACCTACAATTTTGGTAAAAAAAATATTGATAAATATATTGTTATATTTAAAAATTACTTGCAATTGTTATAAATTAATTTTCAAAGTTATTTTTTTTTTGTTTATTAATATCTGTGTATTTTTAATTATTGCATTTTTAAATTTATTGAAAGAATTTAAAAAAACTATTTCATATGCACAAATTGAAAGACTACAGCATTCAAGAGGAGAACGATCGACCCAGTTGTGCTATTTTTGCTGTTAAGTTTAAGCCTTTTAGATCACTTGCTATATGAGCAAGTTTGTGGGACCCAGTTTGGCCTTTTATTTTTGTATGAACGATAAAAAAAAAAAAAAAAAAACACTTTAGCAAATCAATTTTACGTCATCATTTCGTTGCGTGCTTCTTACCTACTATGTGACTTATATTATTTCCAGCAACTTGTTGCTAATGCTATAAGAGTGTCTGACTGGTTTTGTGTGTAGTAATTTCATTTCGTTTTTATTATACTTTTATATTTTTTTCACTGACTGAATAAATTTATCGCCACCGCCGAAATATATTTGATTCAACTTCTTCAGTTACTAACAAACTTTTGTCGTGTGAACAACTCAAGTAATTCTGATTGCTCGAGATTTAATAAGATTTTGTGTAAAGAAATAAAATACATAATACAAATAATCAACAATGGAGTTAAATAATCGCCTTCTTTTGAAAATCATCGAATTGGTGAGTAATATTTAAATATTATTTTTAGTATTTTAATAGTGGAAAAATCAAGGATGTCTATTGTCTATCTATGTAAAATTGTGTAGTGTAGATAGGTGTACGTATTAGGTACATTTTGGCACCGTCAAAACTATTTACCTACCTATAAAAAGATAAAATAAAACATATATTTTTGTTAATATTGTTAAATTTATGTTTATTTTTTAAATATATGTGAGTCGTAACTTTAGAAATGAATTATCTATTTGTTTGGATTGTACCTACCTATATCAACATTTTGTTTTTTCTTTGCTAAAACTTCTTTAAAGTTTGTAGGTATATGTAATAACCTACCTAGTTCAAAAACAAGGTTGACTCATGCTTTTCTTCTAAAAAACATAAATAAATTTTTCTGTTATTGTTGTGTATTTACATTTACAAAAACACCAACACAAAATAACAATACAGAAAACACACATAAAATCAAAGAAAAACAAATATTGTATAAATGCTTTTATTCACGAATTTTTTTATGGTCACACAACTTTTTTTTTTTTGATTTAGTTACGGATTTTGTATCTGAAGTTGCAATATACAATATATACACTCGGGTAACTACAAAATAAAGATAGGATTTTTGATATCGTCGCAATATAAAAATGATGTCATCGGATGTAGGTCGGATTTTTGTTGTTGTTGAAATGTCGTTATAGAGTGAGGAAACCGGCTTTAAAAAGAGTGACTGCTTTCCTTGCATGATTCCTCCTCGTATTATTTGTATCTTCGTGATTTGAATTGTAATATTGTGCGTGCGAGCGTGATGTCTAGTAATTTATATGAGATGATGATTTTGAAGGGAAACTAAAATTTGCGTAGCTACCTATATACCTACCTATTCAGTTTTGTATACCTACCTATCTTATAGCATTGCATAAAAGAGAAAAAGAAGCGTGACATCAAGACTTAAGGCGTACCTACCCACCTAGCTGCTAAATTAAATATGTTGGTAGTTACCTATAACCTAGGTAGGTATACCTACAATATTTAAGGAAGAAGTCCAATCTTTTTGTTTGTGATGTGTATCAATGTTCTTTACTTGGCTTTAAGGTTTGAAATTGTAACCGGTTTAAATAAGCCCCTTATGAAATAATTTTGTCGAAATTGTGGTTTTAGAGCACGTATGGGTAGGTATAAGTTATAGGTATGCGTATGCATATAAGAAACTTCAATCCTTATATTATACCTAACTAAGGTAGTTATACAGTTGGCTAAATTTATATGTTGTAAGTAGGTATATAATTTGTGAAATGGAGTTGATATAGGGGCCCTTACATAAGGTATAGGTACGGTAAAGGTATAGGTATACGGTAAAGGTACAGTTATCATTGTTGTTTTGGACACATTGATTTTGATTAGTTTTTAGGATGTAGGTAGAGTAGGGACCTAGGTAGAACCTACCTTTTCAGACGATGTTATGATCATTCTCGCTTTTCATTTATCAAGCAAGTTATTGGTTATTGGTAGGCAGGAAAAAGGATCAAGAGCGGAGCGAAAAAAATTTTAACCAAAGAAGGATCGATTTGTGGTGTGAAAATTAAAAATTTGCGCGAACTTTTAATTTTTACAATACAAATCAATCCTGCTTTGGTTAAAATTTTTTTCGCTTCTCACTTGATCCTTTTTCCTGCCCACCAATAAGCTGCTCCCTTAGTTTAAATGAGTTTGTCAGAATCAGTTATTGTTCATAGAAAAAACAAACTTTGTATCTTTTAAGGCCGATTTCCCCTCCAAAACCTAAAATTCCTTGTGTAGTTTGGTACTCGTACGTCCAGTGCCTACTGTGTATTCAGGATATATAAACAATTTTAGGATTTGGTCGCATTTCACTGGACTGCATTCCAATAGACCGGAATGCATTAACATTGAATGCGCAATAAGACCAACTTGGCGTAATTTCACTTTTGTAAAGTGAAATAAAGCCAACGATTAAAAATTGGCCTTATTAAACTTTAGAAAAGCGAAATAAGGCCATCTTTTGAAAGTTGGCCTTATTTCACGGCATCCTTTACCTAACATTAAATAGATTTTATGTTAAACCCATATTTTGCTAAGAGCTAGCTCGTGCAACGCAGTTCTGCATTTAATTTATTTTAACCTTTTAAAAAATTAAAATATTTTTCCTCAGACCAAAAATTAACATCCCTGAAATTATTCCAATTGTTAACGGTGGACTATAGCAAATCTAAAATGGCTGCACCACTATAAATGCTCATCTATTAGCCGTGTTTGTTTGGCATTTTGTTCAAGTCCATACCTATATACATAGATTTGGGTTAAAAATTACATTGGATATTGGCCCACACCATAACCGACAAAATATGACTTTACTTACGTTTTACGTACTTAAAATACCGAGTTCCGATTTCAACATTTTGACGATATTAATTTAATATTTAATCAACGATTTTTCTCTTCATTCAAATTTAAAAAATAATCAAAAGTATTGAATGAAATTTTCTGTTGGTAGAATAGGTATACCGTATATGTACTATGGGACAATGGAACTGCAATGGAACTTCAATACAAATCAAGAAATTGAATTCTTATTTGTTCTGGTAAACAAAAAACAATTTAGGTTAAAAATTAGCATAATGCTTGTTGCCTCTATTAATTTAAGCTATCATGTTTAACATTCGTCAGAAATGTTATCTTCATTTAATTCTCTGTGTGTTAACTTTAAAGTTTTTATGATCTGAGACACATTCAATTGAAGCGCTCTATCATCTACAATGTGGACAAAAACCGATAAATTTAGAATTAAAGAAAATATGCACATAATATGATTTGAAGTCATCGTCAATATTTAACATGAATTTATTTTTGTTTATGAAATCAAAATAAGTGAGCATGCTAGGTTGTGCTAACGCATGAACACAGATATACCCCTTCTTAAACTTATTCCGTTTGTCCTCGTTAGATTCTACTACATCAATTAAATTACAAAAATATTTTTAGATTTAAAAAAAGTTAGGTAACTAAAATAATAAATGGTAAACATTTGTTACTTAATCCTAATTAATTTTATTTGATGTCAAAGAAACATAAAAATGAATTACGGTTCCACCCAAACCATACCCTTCATTCAAATAATGTTGATGTTTTTGTGTTAAAAACGCAATGGGAGCCAAACACTCAACCTAATTTTTTTTCCAAATTAAACTTGTGTGACCTGCTCTTATAATACACGCGATGTTAAATCCTCACGCATTATCAATTTGTCAATATACAAAAAAAAATAATTCCGACAAAGACATTGCGTCATTTTAATTACCATTTGCCGAAAAAAAGATAAAGTGCTCCGAAACAGGCTTTTTTAACTTTAAATTCTAAAATAATAACACTACACAAAGAGTTAGTTTTTCTTCAAAATTATAATGTTGGTATTCATAACATGATTAATGCTTATTCGGCAAGTTTCCCTCTGCTTCACAATTGCTATAACCACCATCCATAACACTATCATATCATGATGATGATGACGATGATGATGATGATGTGTTCTGAATGAATAATCATATTTTAAAACAAGAATATACATCGAGTTTAATATACATAGATCAAGATTGTAAAAGGTTTTATTCTAATGTTTCGTAGAAGATTAATATTAATTAAAAAAAATATAAAAACAATTAAAAACGGCATGAAGAGTCTTTGTTGCAATCTTTATTATTACATTATAATGGCGATCTATGGTGCGATGAACTTATCACAAGAATCCCTGCAATGACCACTTGATGTGTGAACATTTCGATTCCCTCAAATTCGTCTATTCAGTCCTTTCCGTACTTGAGTTGATCCTTGCGCTCCATGAATTAAGGCACCTCACCTTAAGAAGCAAGAAAAGGCGTCTTGTCATAGAAACCACTATTTAAACTCTATTCAAATACAGTTTAGCTAAACGTTGTTAGCCAAACAGTTTAATCAAATCTTAAGGGACACATTTCATAATATGTTAAAAAAAAATAATGTCTAACTTGACAGTTTTATTATTTGAATACCAACACATAAAATGATTGCTCCATATTATTGTGAATCACGCAGAGCGATGTTCAACAAGCAATCAAAACTAAAGTACCTTAATAATACAAAAATAATAATAAAATTATCACATCGTAGAATCGCTTAAAATAGACTTCCAGCTGGTTTCATATGGATTTGATTTTTTTAGAGGTTTTCTCATGTTTAAAAACAAAAAATTAATCACATTTTGTTTCGGTGAATTACCTACATATACCTATCAGCAATAACTTCAGAATTTGTTCGTTTTTATTTTATTTTTTTAATATGCGATGAGGTAACCTCAGGCTTGTATTCTTCACTATTTTGTTTAGGTCGGCGTATAATTACAATTTGCCTATTTTTTTGTGGTACTATCAAATTATAGAATGTTTTGTCAGAGGCGGCCTATTGGGTTTTTGCGTATTGAACAGCTGAACAGGGCCTTGCGCTTGCAGGGGGTCGCACAAATTCTGTTGAGCAAAGGCATATGCAGGTAATATGAAACGAAGTACAAATACAAAATTTAAATAGTATGCAGTTCTAATACAAAGTTTTGATATGTACATAATATTTAACTCATTAGTTTATGAAGACAATTCTCCCTAGTTAGAAACTTGCTGAATAATGCTAAATTTCAAATTTGCAGATGGAAAGTAATAAATTCTTCACAATTTTCATAAACAGCATATTAAGAATAGAAAGATATGAAATTTAAAGAGTCAAGTAACACGATCTAGATTTCATAGAATGCAAGATAGCATTCTATTAAAATTGCTTATGGACACCGCAAATAGTATTCTATGAAAAATTTCTATAACATGCTATAGGTAGATAGTATTCTATGAGCTGTCATTTTCATATTGACTTTTCTGTTTTCTTTGTAATTGGACTGAATTAGTATGAAATAGTAAGCTATCAAATGACCCCCATACATTTTATAGCATTCTAGCAATCTTTCTTTCTATATGGAAAGTGACAGATGGTAATCTATGAAATCTTGCTCGTGGAGACTCCGTGTAGGAATCAAGAAAACTTCTCATTTACATACATATGTACACACATAGTTTAATTTGTGACAATAAAAAATCAATATCCTTAAAAATAAAAGGTACCTATGACACTTTAGAGGATGTTTCGTTCCAATGAATACCTCGCTAATTTGCTATCAAATACATATGTATGTATGTATTTCAAGTGTTTTCATTTTTATATTTCCTTAAGAAAACCATTTGAAAATTAACTTCTGACATCTTAACTGAGAAAAAAAAATACGTTTACACGAATTTCGTTGCGCTTATTAGAAAAATATTATAGCAACATTTCTTTTAAGCTACATACTACCGCTAACTTCGTAAAGGCCCTATCTGCAAAATTTTCTTTTTTGAGCTTACGACATATTTATTGTCAGGGAATTGTTATTTTGATGTATTATTATTTTTATTATATACAAAAAAAAAAAACACAACTTGAGCTTAAAGACACATATTTTATGGTATTTTTTACGTTCTTTATTGCTGTAAACAGTTTTTTCTTCTTCATCTTCGAAAAAAGCAAATATAGTTAGGGCCTTTACGAAGTTAGCGGCAGCATATATCTTGGATACAAAGTTCCTACATTTATTTTAAGCAAGCGATGCATCACTATTTCAATCAATCGCTTCTTATTAATTAACTTAAAATTCGTTATCTCAAAACCGTGCTGGAAGTCATATATACATATAACTTCTTTTGTTGCAACGTGTTTTATTTAATTCAATTATGTTTACATTAAAATGTGTCATCGTTATAAAACAGCTGAATTGTTTTATGTAAAACACGTCTGTTTTAATTTACTTAGCACAAAAGGCAACCACCCCCCGCAGAGATCTGGCTATGAGAGCCTTGCATACGATAAGCCGCTTCTGCCTACAATATTACAGACACTGAGACACCATTGAATTTGAATAATTTGAAGTGGTTTAAAAAATGAAAATTTAAATTGTCATTTTTTATAACATAGTCTGAGGAATTCATTAATTTATATTGCGGAGTTTCCACCACTAACGCCACCACCCCAATATTATTGTAATGACTCAATCAATCGTTTAATAGTCATCATGATTAGAAATGACTTCATTACGCCGCCGGCCGCCGTACATTAGATTGTTTGTTTATCAACCACGGAAGTTCTGACACTGAAAATGTCTAAGATTAAAATTCTTGGCTCACAAACAAAACAATACCACTGAATGTTTGAACAACAACAATATCACATTTATATACATTATTATAATATCAGTTTGCTTAAATTGTTATTCATTATGAAAAATGAAATAAGTGTTTCATAGAATTTAAATAAGTGACAGTGAGTCAGTCACTTCTGATGGTACAATCTTACAATCCTTTCAAATTATCGTAATTTCTGATAAGCGAGTTATCTCCATTCACCGATTTAAAGCAAGTATTTGAGTAATTTGATAATATATTCCAATTTCGGACTAAATAGCCAAAAAATCTTATTATTTATTATTTCTCATAATTCATTAATTTTATTATTTTAATTTCTTAACCTAGAAGCTTTGATAACATCTGTTACATCTGTTCTCTTCTGTTAACTTTAAAACCCTTCACAAACAATATGTTTTTCTGCATTAAATAAAAAGTCGAAATTTTGTTTTGTTCATTCCCATATGGATTTATTTATCAATAATATTTACAAAACTTGCCGAGTCCACCAGATAGCTTTATCTTTTTGCATTGTTGTGCCTCGTAAGTATATAAAAAGTCAAGGCACGTTCATTTTGATTGAATTAAATATTAATTACTTTAGCTTGCAAACACATAAAAATTGCCTTGAATTGCAGTAATGACACATTTTAAAACTATATACATACATAGTAGTATTTATAAGTTAATTTGCTTTTAAATAATCTTAACTAATTAGTATTCTTTGGGTCAAACTATACATACCGATGTACGTGTGGTGTCTGAAGAATTTGATTGAAGCCTGAATATTATTTAAATTTAGACAAATTGTTGCTATTGCGTTATGAAATAAAATTTGATGTAATGATTTTGAGACGCCCTAAAATTCCATTTTCTTAATTAAAATTAAACAAAAATTTAAGTGTTCTGAATCTACTATATACTAACTACTCTAATTGAAAATGCAAAATGACGTTAAGACAGTTTTTTAAGTGCGGTTTTTACATTTTATAGGCCAAAGGCCTTTTTTTAGATTTTGCCACAATGCGGCACTGTATGTGTACCTACATTCAAAAACCATTGCCCCAATTTGTTTTTGTAGAAACATAAGCTAGAGGATAACTTCGTATGCAAAATGATTTATGTATATAATGTTGTTTATTTTAAGCAATGTGTTTTTCTAATTCAAAATGAATTATGTTTGGAAAACGCAATTTGGAATATTTGCATTCTTATTAATGACCATCGATTATATTTTGTTTTGTAATAATTCATTCAGAATTATGTCAACAGTAATTAAAAACCAATTCCAACTATAAAATTATATTGTATTTATCTTATAGGTACGTAGGAAACTACAAACACAAACATTGGAGAAAGGGTTTTCATGTTCTATCAACAATTGTTATCATAAACCATAATCATCAATCGAAAATATGTAAAAAAATTTTGATAAATAGTTATCATGTTGAGTTTGTTTAATCCGAATTCAGGCTATATTTTTCTATTACATCTGCTTTGAATTTCACCATAAGGAAGCTAACTGAAACTAAATTCTGGCAAAACTTTTTCGTACTTTAAGTGCAAAAGTAATATATTTTGTTGGAAGTCAAGTGGTTTATCGATAAAGATGACACACATGAGCAATGAAGAGTCTTACACTGTCTGGTGGCATTAAAATAGAATAATTGATGAGTTCTATATGTCATTTTCATTGATGACATGGATTTTATTAAAGGGCTCGAGATAAATATTTTTCTGCCTTTCACTGACACCGCACTTGGGTTACTGCGGTGTACCTATATGTGGAAAATTTGTTTTATTTAATTTTAAATTAGATGTTATGATTATGAGTACAAATATATGTATGACATGACAAAAGTTGCGTTGAGTTAAGAATAACAAAGAAAAGTTCACATGCAAATGTATCTTGTACTATTCGCTTTTACCTGTAAATAATATTTAAATCTATGGGCGGGTTGCTCTCCCAAGAATATTTGACAATGGCATACTTATGTGGAATTCGTTTTACACCAGTGTCAAAATGACACTCAGTGCTACACTAAGTTCCCCAATATTTTGGGTAGAACGAACGGAATGAGTGTCGTTTCAGTGTTATTTTGCATTTGTTTAAAGGTATTGCATTTCTCCAATGAGAACTGACTAAATTTCTTGAATTTTTTAAAAGAAACTGACCTTTGGATCTCTTGTTTTATATACTTTATGAGGCGTACTCATAGTCGTTTTTAAACTCCAGTTTATCTTAGACCGGGTTTTATCCTATACGTACCTGCCAGAAAGACGAAACACCTCACGTACGAAAAGAGGACTCGTGTAATCAGGGTCTATATGTTTCATGCAAATTTACAGCTGTCAAAAATGAAACAAATATGACATCTAAACAAAATGTCAAAATTCGCAACCGTTCACAATGACTCAATTTACTATAGAATCATGTTTCATGTACATATATGTACTTACTTAAATGAAAACAAAAATTCACACGCTTATGTGGCCTTCGTTCAGAAACCCTTTCATATAGATGTGAAATTTAGCCCAAGTACTAAATTTAATTGTTGTTCAATTTACTTAATACAAACACACACATATTACTCGTATTTATTGTCTATGTCGTAAATGTTCGGTTTCTTCCTGTTCCGATTGTCTTGCATTCGTGCATTATTGTTGTTATTGTGTCCAAGTAATACATATGTATATGTATGAATATTTTGATATTCACTCCTTATGAATATTTTACAGATTTTTACAATGACTTGCATTATCCTAGTAGAATCTGTAACAGATCTATCCTATTCAAGACAGGCAATGCTAGTGTGTGGAACATTTACTGGTTATATTATAATTTGCAGCTCCTTACTAATTGGTAAATTGGATAACAAAAAAAACAATCTTTGAACTTGATAAGGCAAATTCTCTTCTTTTTATATTCCACTCTAAATATAAGGTAATTTACTTGATGCATCAATTGACAAGCGCATTGATTTGCTTTTCTGTGTGGGAGGATGTGTTCTATTTGTTTCCACTGGATCTGTTATAATTGATCAGTGGACTGATTCTTACAAAGCTCGAGATAGGACTGCTTTAATGGCTTCTGGCTCAATTTCAATTATAAATGGTGTTCTATTCCTTCTGGATGCATATTTTATTTTAACAAATCAAAAATAAATACAAATACAAATCAAATTAATTTTATTATAATAATTAATTATTTTATACATATAGATAGAATAAATAAAATCATATGTTATTATTTTCATTTTTTTCTTATATATTTTATAAATTAAAAATTAAAAATTCAAATTAAAATTTTAAACTAAACAATAAATTATTTTCAGGGAATTTGCATTGCCTGTGTTATTTTGACTGAAGTCGTTGGAAATCTTTCGGGTAGACCAATCATTGTCTATGGTACAATTGCTGGATACACTGTGATTTGTGCAGTTTTGTTTGCTGGTATAATTAAATTTTTTTAATTTAAAAAATATTTCTTATTAAAATCATTTTTTGTTCGTTCAGGTCACCTTTTGAATTCTACCATTGAGAAACGCATCAATGCTCTATTTTCACTGATTGGATGCATCCTTTTCATTGTATCTGGTGCTTTGGTTATTGAGGAGTGGCATGATGCAACTGATTTGATTTTCAAGGATAAAAAACGCAATGCCCTTGCTGCTGGATCCTTGATGATTATCAATGGAGCTGTATTCCTCTTAGATACGTTGTCTATTTGCAAATCTTAGGGTGAAATAGATGCTCTGATCGAATCTTAGTATTAAGAATGAACAAATTTTATATATTTATATGTATGTGTACCTTGTGAAATAAAAAAAGATAATATTAAAAACTACGAAATGATGTGGTGAACCGAATAATGCTTAAAAAAAGTGCCTTATTAAAAAATGGTTTAAAAATATAAACTTAAAAGAATACATTATGTTAAACACAAAATTCAAAATGATGGGACACCCCATATCAAATTTAGGCGTTAAAGTGTGGTTTCATATTCTACTCTATCGCTGCAACCTAACATCGTCAAACAATGTAGGTATACTTCATTTGACTTTTATATTTATGCCGTGTGCCAATTATTGCGTTAAATGTACTTTTGATTCCATGAATAAATTTTGGACATTACTGAGGTGAATACAGACGTCAAAAATGAACATGTTGACGAATTTGTTAGAATTTTAGACAGTGGTTAATTTTTGACGAACATACAAGTTTTTTGTAATTAATTAATAAAACTAAAAAACACCTCGGCTACGACGAGGGTATCGGCTGCACCTGCACATGTGCAACGTTTAATTTTTGTGTACCTAATTCGATAAATAAACATCAAAAATAATTTTGAATTGACATATTTGTATTTGTTTGTGTTTTACACAATTTATGATTGAACGAGAAAAGTAAATATTTTGAATTTATTTTCCACACCAACCGATTATTTTCAAAATTTTATTGGGTAGCTTTTTTACTTTTTCACTAAAACACAAGGTTGTGAAAATGTAGTGGTACGCACACAGAATTAAAAACTTGTAGTTTTAAAAGTTTGTAGGCAAAAGTGGCTGGAGCCTCCTGAGATGATGTTCTATTTATTTATTATTCGATGAACACATCACAGTGATTCAATAAAACACATATTTATGAACGAAAAATGGTTACACAATTTTAATGCGAAATTACAAATGTATAATACTATAATGTACTTCAAAAGAACAAACGGAATGAAAAAAGAACAACGTTAGAACCAAGAAAAAAAGTTAGACTGATTTTGACAGATAATGGCGAACGTTCGCATATTGCAACAGAGTCGCCTTTCGGTTCGCCAAATTTTTTGACATTTGATGCAAATTTATTTATCTGAGTTTTAAATAGTATTTATATCAAATAGTCACATTCGTCACATTTCAAAATTGAAGGAATCTCAATGGGAAATTTATATTCTAAAAAGTCCTATTTAAATCAGTTGACCCAGCGAAAAGAGAAAATTTTATTCACCCAATAAAAACGGATCAAATTTAACAACAGTTTTTACGCAGTTTGCACACGGCTTATTAGTGAAATGAAAATTTGTCTAGTATGATGTGGCTAATAGTATGCAACAAGATCTGAGTTTCAAAAGTTTGATTATCGTATGTGCTAGTTAAATTATCATTGCATAGTTTTGGGCGACAAAAAATTAAAAAAACAGTTGAAGTTGAATGAACATGTAGCTATATTACACATGTACAAACGAAAGCCGATTTCTATTCATTTTTAAATATAATATTTAGTCAAAATAACAGTGACTACATTTTTTGAAATACCTATTTGTATACTATTACAGGTTATAGATCACAATTCGTTTATTCCATCGTTAAATTCCATCGAATATCCCGTTTATTTATGGCATTTCCGATTTTGGCGATTTTAGTCATCCATGTCTGACGGTCTAAACAACTTTTAACCATAAACTCAATATTCATATCTACTTCCAGAAATTAACCCATTCACACATTATAGTTACATTATTTTGTTAAACTATTTTTGTTTTCAATGTCAATACAAAACATATACATACATACATACATACCTGGCTCGTAAAGTTTAGTTCAACCTTTTTTATTCCATCAATATGGTCATTTGTTTTTCTTTTATTGGTTACTTCTTTACTCTATAGACAAAGTCTTGAAGTTCCTTTTTACTCGTCCATTCAAACAAACCCGCTACAACTGGACATTGGATTTAGAGTCTCACGATCAAACAAGTGGCTTAGAATTAATAAATTGCGACAAGACGGTCAGCAAAACCGGCTTCAACCCGGTTTTGTCCTGTGCACAGAGACATTGCGGACCACCAAAGCACCCAAAGCGATCATTGGACACCTTGCTTGGGGTGTTTTCGTTTCATAGAATCCTATATATAATATATGCAATTGGATTCTTTTTGTTTTTGTTGACCTGTGGTTGAGTCGATTTTCTGGTTACTTTTTGTTTTATTTTTATTTATTTTTTCTTGTATAGATTGCGTTGGCGGTGATCTCAACGATTGGGGCTTGGCACTTGGTAGGTATATCTCTGGGAACTATGAGTATGAATGAATTTATTTTAATGGAATAGATGGGTATCTTCGACTTAGATTTTGTGGTTAATAAGGGGAAAGAGAGGCATATTGACTTCTTAAACGTAGTCTAGGCCCTGGCACTGTAAATAAATAGATACTGAACTAAGAACGGTCATATTTGAATTATTATTAACGAATAAATTAAATTATGCGATTGGTTAGGGGTAAAAACCTGCCTTTTTTAGTTATGGTTTTTGTACCTAATACTTGTTACAATTTTCGTTTCGCAATGCAGCGGATAAGCATAGCAGTAAAAAAAAAATACAATAGAAGTTTAAATCAAACATGACATTACAATGATATAGAGATAGAGAAGCCCAAAAGGTTTCGTCATGCCGTCCGTCGGTCTGTCTGAGCGTATGTGCATATGTGCGGATGTATACGGATGTGCATATATGTGCGGATGTGCGGTTGTCTATGCCCCGATCTACAGCCTGAATGGTTGGTCGGGTTTTCTTCAAACTTTATGTGTAGTACTTTTTGGTCTATAGGGAAGAGAGGAGAAATTCAATTTTTTATTTTAGCCTTGCTATAACCTACCCCAAATATACTTAATGCCTTTAGATTCTCCAAATTTTCTCCAAAACGGCTCTAACGATTTTAATGCAAAATTGGTGTACATAGGTAGATACATTATGTACGTGATATTTTGGGTACTTTGTCCTAATGTACCTACCTACCTAACTGCATTTCAGGTTTTTGGCTAAACATCATACAACGGAGAATACAAAATTTGGCAAGCATTTCGACGGGCAACTTTGTGTAGAACCTCTCCTACCTGGCTGATGACGGCTAATGACCGATGATCGTTATGCGAAAAATCATTAGCTGGCCAAAACTGTAAGACTTTGTAACAAAATCTTCTAAACGTGAGAACTTTTTTTCTATCAAGGGCAGGTTTGTCTAGGTACTAAGCTTGTGACATAGCATAACATCACATATCAAAACAGCCCATATAACAATGAACCTAACTTAAAGTCACATAAAACGTATCGCAATTTAAAAGTCTATCTAGGACAATGAACGAATTGCCAACAATAATGGAAAGATTCCTATTTCTATACCTACCTTTTCTATTTTCATTAAAAAAAAACTCATTTGAAAATAATTCATTCCTTCCTTAGTCCTACCTACCGACATTTGGTTTTTCTACAGGTTCGAGAACAACATGTTCCCCACAGGAGATCATCATACCCTTATACCTATCTATAGCCACTTCAAAGGAACACGAAAACACATCCATTCAATTGCACACATTTATCCATATATTAAACCTGACTCTGACCTGGCCACTGTTGCCAAACCATGTCCATTACCATTGTAGTATACACTCCAAAGTTACCCAAATGAGATGCTGCCACTGCCTGCTGATCTATTGAAGCAAAAACGAAGAGACACTTCCAGTCGCCATCGTCACTAGTATCACCAACCAATTCACCACCAGCAGCGTAGGATAATCATGAAAAGCAATTATAACAACAAAAACAAAACACAAAATAATAAATAAAAACAACAACATCAACGGATAGTCATAGTAGAAAAAAAAACAACAATAAAGTGGTTGAACAACTTTAAACCGGGAATGTGGGACTTTTATTTTTTTGAGGGGAATATATACGTTGTCGTCGTCCACACCATGGGACCCACCGCCGACATTGCCTGCGCCGCGTTCACCACCACCGCCACTGCCACGCCATATAGTCAAACCATCGAAGCCTGTAGAATTTTCTTTATCTTTTTATTCTTTTTTTTTTATTTGTTCAAACTGACTTTGGGCAGTCAAATAACCGCAATAACTCCAACTTCAGTTCTTTCCAAAGCATGCTCAACCGACTCTGATAAATACCTGGTTCTGTTCCAAAAAGAAACACACAAAATATTATTTATATAAAAATAATAGAAAAAATAACAGAAAAAAAATTGAGGTGTAAAAGTATCTGCACGAGGAAAAAGACATAGAAAATAAAAATAGATACAACCTGTGCGACTTTGCTTCGAGTTCGAGAAAAAAAAGATAATGTTCTGCTGAGACAGCGACATTACCAACATTGGTGCTAGTGTTAGACACTACTTATTATCAGCAGTGTCCCCATACTAGAATTTTTAAATAGAAGATCGCGAAATATTTGTTATACAAATTATATATGAACTCTGGACCGGCTAATTACTTTAAAAACATATAGTTACAAACAAAATAGAAAATTATGCAGTTTGTATTCAATTTCGAATTCATAGCAACGAAATTAGCTTGAGCCCACAAAGTTTTTTTTTTATTTTGGTTAAAGACTACTTTTGACAGTTTTTCAAACAATAAATGTGCTATTGCACCATGGTTCTGAAGTCATGTCTTTTTCGAAACTACATAAATGCGAACGAGAGAAAAAATTCGAAAAGATGAGATAGCAGATAAACAGCCCTATGCGTCCAGGACCAAGTTTTCCGTGACTCTTTTTAGCGTTTCTTTTCTGTCTCGCTTCATTAATGTTCGCTTCTTGAAGAGCTCACATGCATGCTTTGTATACGAAATGCTCTTGTTTGAAATGAATGTAAAATTGAACTGTCAAATTAATAAGACTAATCAATTCCTTGTACCTATCAATTTAAACTGATTTTTTTCTCAAAACGATGTGAAATAGAATATGTTAATAGCCGTATTTTCTGTCTGTGTGTGTTTCTCTAAACTTCGTCGCCACTGTATATATACATAAATCAAAAGATTGATATATAAATTAATAATCAGAAAAAAGAATAATAGAAAAATTCTTTTCAGGCAAACTGCTAATCTGGAAGGACTTTGATACCTTTTTAATTTGTTAATAACCAAACAAACTTATGAGTTGCTGCACATTTTATTCTGTCACACAAAAACAATCTAATCACAAACCAAAAAAATTTAACGTTCCAACTCAAAATATATTGTGGAAATAAAAACATACTTAATAAATTTTTTTCTTTAATTGATCTCCAGAACTTTGTTAGAATATTTACCAAAAAGTAGTATTATGTTCGATAATAAAAAAAGTGTCAGCCCTCAACAACACACTACTATCACCATCATCACACCGACCAGACCAGCAGCAGTTAACTTCACAATGCCACTAGTAACCAAGAAAAAACCCAGTCTCTTATGCTAACTCCGAATGGAAAATCCGGTGGTGAAGTCGTGAAGCAGCAAGCATGTACCACTTTCTGGACCATTCAGTCAATTGTTGGCGGTAGACCGGAAAGGTAGCATAAGAAGTGTAACTCCAAAAAGATACCTATTATTTCAAAAAAATTAATTCACTAAAAAAAAAAAAAATAAAAAAAAAACTTTTGCACGCACGAATCCGTGGTTGATTCTGAATTTATTTTTTATTTTTTCCATTCGCTAATCGCTTGGAAGTAAGAACTATCTCACGGATTGTCGTTCATCGAATTGAAAAATTTAAATCAAAGTGGTTAACATTAAAGTTGTTAAAAATACAAAATTGTGTCTTTCTGTATACCAACTCCATTGTACTTTTGGTGAAGTTGAATTTGCCTTTTGACGTTCACATTCGAACTGGCTTTTTAGTGTTTAATCTTTGGATGTGCCATTTTTGTGCGAAATAAAATAATTTACTCCCCCACAGATACAAATAATATTTCAAAGTGACCGTTAATTTTTGTTTGTTATTTGAATTTTTTGAATCTTTTGGATTTGTGTACTTATACATCACTTGCTTTCTTTTTGGATTCACTGAAATTAAATTTGTTTTTTGGGATTTTTTCTTTACGACATGGTGAGTATCTATATCTATACTAATAATAAAAGTAGGTACCTTTAAGATTTTTATGTGTATTTCGTGAGAATGAAAAATATCTTCAACAACTTATGAGCCAGGGTTATAAAAAAAATCGTGCCAACCGATATGTAGTTTGCGTTGTATTGAATTTTTATCCAGAACCAGCACACACCATCAACACCCAATACAACAACTCCTCCACCTTGCTTCTTGTGCTTACAAAAGATAGTTTATTGCCGTTTCGATTTTGATAAGATTCAGTTGCGGTTGTAGTTGCATTCCCTGGCGTATAAAAACTGGTGTGCTTGTAGGTATTGTGGATGCAAAGGATTGCACTGGAGCTTCATGCTTATTTTACATTTTCTCGGTGATATTTCTGCTTAACGATGGTCATTGAGGCTAATCATTGAGGTTAGGAGTGTAGCATACTTTTTGTATCTAATACATAGGTACATTGTACATACCAGTCAGAGAGTTTAACAGTAAGTAACTTTTTTCCAACTATCGGAATCCGAATTACCATTATTTTCATCTGTAAAGAAATATTAATGAAATATAGGGCAATCATTTTAAGTCCTTTGGAGAATGTATAATGAGTCATCTTCTCCATAAACTTGCGGATATGAGGTCATTATAATGTTAGTTTAGAGAGGCTACAATTTATCTTACTGTAAGTGTTAGTTTACCATAAATGCCTTTCCATTTTGGGATAATTTGTTCGAGTTTCCAATTATGGCATGAAATTACATTATGTGCTCTCATATCAGATTTGGATGATTTAGCCTTGGATAAGTGTAGGTATAAGTGTTCATCTTTTGGAAAGGTAGAAGTTAACACAGTGAAAATTATTACACAAAAGAACTTAGTTCTAACATTAGTGTTTACAAACAGTTTGCAATGAAACAGACATATTCATAGGGTATACTCGGGTGAATAAGGCACACAAAAACGCACAAAGTGTAAAAGTGTAGTGTTGTAAAAAAGAAAACAGATTTTTTTAGCAGTTTAATACATTTTTGTTAAAGTTTAACTGATGGTACGTTTCCAAAATATTTACAAAAAACTAAATTGTAAATGTTCCATTCACTCCTTAAACAAAATTAGCCAAGTAAAAAAAATCGAATTTATTTTAAAAGAGGCGAGGTTTGACAATTTTTTTTCTAAACCAGGGGTGGAATCGCGTACGGTTGATAGTTGATAGTTGATAGTTGACAATCAAATCCATAATCCGTATTAAGGTGTTGCCAATAGCAACAAATAATATGAAGCGTTGCTTTACACAGAGCCATTGAACAGATTAATAATCAAAAACGTCAATCAACAAAGCGATAGTCAATTTCCTTAACCGATTCAAACCCAGATCAATTTTTTTGGAAAGGAATTTGACATAAGACTCGAATTTTTGGAATTTGTTTCTTCAGTCCTCATGTTATGTTACTTTGTTTGGCATTTTGTCGGGGTTTTAGGATTCAGGTCAGTTAGGATGATCGAGCAAATTTGTTTAGCGCTCAGAATATGTCTAGTTATAGAAATATATACTAGGTTACTAGCCTATAATATATGTCTGGTTATAGAATTTAACAATTCACACATTATAAGAAAATAAAAACAATAAAAAGACTAAAAATAGTCGAATTAGATTTTATTAAGTTGAGTATTTATGAATGAAATTCAATATTAAAGGTTTTGTGGCCTTTACTCCAAGCATTGCGTTTCGCCCTAGTTTGATGGTGGGCTCATCAGCTAGATGACATCAAACCCAATCTAGTACGCAATAATTGTCAATGATTACCGACTGCTTTATAAAATTTACAGAGAAAACTCCCTGTGAATTATATTATTCTAAAGAACTTTGATCAAAGTTAGACATTAGAAATTATGATGTTATGCTCGTGGCCAAGCGAAGTTATAAGAAAATAAAAACAATAAAAAGACTAAAAATAGTCGAATTAGATTTTATTAAGTTGAGTATTTATGAATGAAATTCAATATTAAAGGTTTTGTGGCCTTTACTCCAAGCATTGCGTTTCGCATTCACACATTTCACAATTAAGCGCATTTCGTAAAGCGTGACAAAGTTATTCTGAACAAACTGCTTTAAAAATGATGTATTATTACAAAAAATTATATTTTCTACTGGTTCTACTTTTTTTATAAAACATTTTTACTTCCGATTATACCTACATAGTTGCCTACTTATTTTATAAGGCAAATTATAGGTATACTTTCGTAAAAAAAGTTCTGAGAACATATTATTACGATGATAGGGAAGACGAAAAAAGTAGGTCCAAGGATTCTTTCTGTCTGTCTGTATCGACGTTTTCTTTTTTCCTATGTTTTAGATAACGGTTCCTACCATATAAGCGTTATCAAAAATTAAATTTTTCTCCAAAAAAATACAATCGATTTTGATAAAAAAAATTCCCGGAGAGGATTATTAACGGTAACTACCTGACTTTAGAACAGTACTTTTATATCGATTATTATCGTTTAAACGGCTGCACCGATTTTGACGAAATTTAATATTCAAAAATATATGCTAAACTTTGACTAATACTGCAATCAAAAACATTTTTTTTTCTAAAAAGTTCGTTCATTGATTTCCATTGTTCTGTGTCTGCCGTCTTACTGGAATCATTACACTGTCTCACAGTTCTTACCCTACAGCGAACAGTGAAACATTTTGACCGGAGTTTCCATTAGATTTATTAAACCAACATGTTCACAGAGTTACTAATTTAAACAACATTATCTCAATGTTCCCACCCTTTCCCTGATCTGATCCTCACTTTTAATATAAAAGTAACTTTACAAGCAATAATTTTTTTTTTATTAACGACATCCAACATCCAGCTCTTAAAAAATCGTTAATTTTACACAACTTTTTAAAAATATTTAAAAATTTTTTTGGTAAGTAGGTAGATAGAAAATAAAATTAAAATTCGCAATTTGTACAAATTTATTCGTTTCATTTATTTAACTGAACGAATTGGTCCCAGTTTTAAAAATAATTGAATTTACGGAAATGATTTTTCTTCTTAAATTTTGAAGTGGTGTGGGTGTCTTACGCAAAATCCAGTTAACTGTCAAAATATACCTATATACCTTTTCTTTCTTGTCTTTCACTAAATGAAAGTTATAAAAGAGCGAAATTGCAAATCAGCTGTCATTTCAAAATAAAATAAATATACATTTAGTGGCACTGAAAGCTCCGGAGAATCACGACCTATAGTGACGTACACTCTCAATTAATTATAAGTCTGCTGTCATTTCAGCAGACTTATAATTGTATCGATGTTTTTATGTTACACCTTCAAATATAAAAAAAATCCGATCAAAAAACTCTATTTTATGTCAAATAAGTAAAATGTAAAATAAACAAAGTTCGAAATGTGTCGTCATTTTGTATGTATATAATGGGCTTAAATAAATTAATGTAAGATAAATATACCTAACCAACGTGCGAATTAACGCTAATGACCATAAATTGATAATTCCTGTAGAGACGCTGCTGTAAAGCACATTGTTTCTGAAGAAAAAATAATAATTTATGTTTGTACTAAAAATAAAAAAATAACATTAAAATTTCTGGTACACTTTCTAATATATAAATTACAAATTCTAACACACACAATTATACCCAAACGAAAGAGTTCATAAGGCGTATCAAACCGCAGGCAGTATTCCGTCAGAAGTATTATTGTATGCTGGTATATAATTTGTATTATTCGTTTTTTTATATATTATTTTGTCTTTAATTTATGGGTTAACAATCTGATTTCGCAAGTTTGATTTTGGATACGAAAAAAAAAAAAAAATCATTCAAATTTGTACACATTTATCTTGTTGATTGAAAGAAATCTAATTAATGTTATATGATTTGAGAGAATTAGATAAATTGCAAAATGAATTAAGTCGGTTCTTAACCTATCTTCATAACAATGCTAATCTATATACATATAAATGATGAAGTGAAATGATAATAAAGTATATCACTAAAATCAAATTGTTTTTGTATGCATGTCAAACGTAAACGAGTCAGATGACTAACCAGCTTCATGAAAACTAAATTTTTTTTTTCTTAATTATGCGTATTTCAGTCTTATTTAGAAATAAATTAATGCTAATGCTTTCCGCCAATATTAAGATTGTTTGTCCTTAAATTCGACAAGCAACTTGATATATGTTCATAAATCATATCTTAGAACCTGATGACCACAACGGATTATGACATGTTATTGTTACAAAAAATTTCATACCATCATAAAGTTAAATATTTAAATTAATTTTTCAAGTAAATTGCTTAAATATTTTGACTTTTTCGGAATCAGCGGAGGCGCTGATAGTTATCACCTACTCAGATAAATTTGGCAAAATAATCTTCGACCTACTAAATTATTCATAAAAAGTTACTTATTAAGCTTTTAAGTCATGGTTTAGTCAATAAAGCAGAACAAATTACAGAAATTCTAGAAGCCATAAATATAGTGCCCACCATCTTAAACCCTTATTTGAACCAAATTGTTTGACACTAAAGTAGAAGGTTTTTTCATGATCTCGAATGACAAAAAATATCGAAACACGAATCTCCAAATTCGGAAATTTTTAATGTTTAATTAATACTTTTATTTACATAACGCTCTCTTTAAATTGATTCTTGAGCGTTCTTATTGATCATTCTTTTGGGACATAATTTTCAACTGCGCAGTAGTTAATTGCATGCTGACAATATTATTCCTTTTAAGCTTAAAGGGCTTGTTTTTTACATATTATGTTAAGCGGAACTTAAGGGGTGCCACAAGGAAACCATTTAGTACCTTTTATCTTAGTTTCAATTATTAGTGAAGTTGAGATTCAAACTTGAAATTTATGCTGATGGTCTGGAAATGCGAAATTATGTCCCAATAACTCCCAATTTTGGTTGAAGAACCTTGTTGGTTGAGGCACAGATCACGCTCTGAGGTGCTCTGAGTTAAAAAAAGAAACACATTTGAGCAATTTCTGTCATTTATTATTTTAAATCGAAATTATTAAATTAACTCTTTATTCTTAACAAATTAATTACTTTTTCTACAGAAAAAACAAAATCCCTCGGCCATTTTAACTGTTTGAAGTATTTTATTTTTTTTTTCTAAACATGTCAAACTCATTTTGCTCTGCGTGCTCTGCCGATTTGTTGAGAGAGCATGCTCTGTGCTAACTCTGAGCGAAAAAATAAACACAGATTCAGAGCTCAGAGCGCTCCGAGCTAAAAAAGAAACAGAGATTTTTTGTTTGACAGTTCATGCTCTATTCCGAGCGATCTGTGTTCTTTTTCTTGTTGATTCTCACTTTTTAAGGGATATTTCCTCATTGAATTTTTAACCTTTTGTCTTAACGTTCAGAGGCATAATAACTTTCCGTGGACCAATCTATAAAGATGAAAGAATTTTCTAAATAGGTTTTTACTACCCGTTATCTAAATTGTGCTTAATTTATCTACTGTTTTGTGACCCCCAGCAGGGTATTTTGTTTTATTTTCTAAGAAGAGTTCTGCTCATTCGTTCTTTAATCTTTAATCTTTCAACAAACGGAAATGAATTCTTATCATCCATTATAATCAAGAATATTTCAACGATCCCACGATCGAATATCGACAGGAAACTTATAAAATATAATATGTATGTACGTACATATAGTACTGTCGAATCTTCCCGCACTCCCCTTTTGACTGATCTTTGATTAGATCTTCACGTGTGGCATGATTGTTCGATTCAAAGTTGAACCACACACAACACTGACAATCCCCTCATATGATTGTGTGACAGACAAGTAATTAAATATACGACTTCATATTGTTTGTCAATTGCCATCATCTCAGTTCCAGAAGCAGATATATCGGCAAAATGAAGAAACCCCCACGCATCGTGTTCAATTCAACATCAAAAGATAGATAAGTTAACTATTTTTCAATTTATTGCCGATGAAACGCCCCAAATCCTCAATAGACAACATATTAATACCCTTCTATCGTCGCTTTGAGTCAAAACCAATGTGGGCCATAATTTTTGTGCCGGAACATCACCGCAACCGTTCGTCGGTTGATCGTAGCATCGTATCTCGTCGTCGGTTTGTCGGTCGTTTACCATTGATCGGTCGTATAGTTGTCTTTTACGAGTCCACTCCAAATATCGTTGTCGTTGAAGTTCATTAGAAATCATTTGAACCACCCACGAGAGTTTGTTCGGAGATACAGCTATATGCGCAACATTTTTGCAGTGGCGCGCGGCACAGCAGCAGCAGCAACAGCAGCAGCATCGCCAAACAGTATTGAAGAGGTGTGTGCTGAAGCTACTGCAGTCGACGAAACCTACAACTGGATCTTCATGTACCAACCTACTACCGAATACCATTAGAAATGACATTAAATCGATTTCC
This sequence comes from Baccha elongata, assembly GCA_951217065.1. Classification (NCBI taxonomy): domain Eukaryota; kingdom Metazoa; phylum Arthropoda; class Insecta; order Diptera; family Syrphidae; genus Baccha; species Baccha elongata. The sequence goes on from OX578272.1 coordinate 7,319,659, forward strand.
GTGATTATTACTCGGAGTAACCATCATCAGATAAATAGATAGAAAGACTGATAGGATGTCGATGTCTTCTGGGTGAATGTGGTTTTCGTGAGTGTCCGGATGGATAGATGGCACAATGAACTCAAAAAGATTGTTGATTTTTTTTTAGAAAATTCTGACGTTGATTAGACAGTCATTTATACTATGTCGTTTTTTTAGGATTTTCCATGTATCGTATTTGTGCCAAACGAGAATGGTCAATTAGATGCCTATTTTGTTAAACGATGTTGATTTCATTATATTCACGAAATATATGAGGGCTATTAAGATGCAAATATTTGTTAAATAGTTTATTATTTTAAAACGACTATGAGCTATAAAAACGTGTCACCAATTTAAAGATTGTAAATTTTTTTTTTTAAGAAATTATTAATTTGAATGTGTCTGAAATATTTATGGTAAGTATGAAAAATGTTTGCTTTATTAATGTTTTGCGGGTGGAATAACAATTCATGTGTTGCATGGATTTGCTCAATTGAATATCAATTTAAGCAGTTTCTTTAAAAACTTAATTTCTATATGCAAAAATTTTGTATCAAAAACATGAAATGCAATTTACTGGAAATACTTGCAAATTTGAGCAAGTTTTTACGACATACATTATACTGCAGCTAATAATAAATATTTTGATTAATTCAACCAACTTTTAAATGGTAATGAAGGAGTGCCAACATTAGACCATCAAAAAGCCTCAGTAACTCAACCTGGTTGTTAAAATACAGTTAGAACCACCTGAAAAGTATATTATGCTTTCATCAACATCTCAGTGTCAACACAATTTTACGCAATGGTGACCAACTGAGTTTTTCCGTTCCTCTATAGGTCAATACGAATTAACACAAGGAATCGCTTTTACGTAAAATCTACAATAGAATAAAAACCACAGTGCTTTGACTTTTCAACGTATTCGACTTACATGCAAAAACAACCTAAACGCTCTTATTAGCCAACACGTCCACGTCACCCTCATCATTAGCCATTTACGCATAACATCAATTATTGGTAGGTAAGTGTTTACGCGGCTCCACTTATTTCCGCTCACACGAGAATAAATAACAGCTTGATGTTTAAGTCCAGTTTGGGAACCAAGTAATTTGACTTGATGTTAAATGCGATGGGAATTGCGTTGTCCTTCATTGTTTTTGTTTTGCAAACACATTCAACATCTCAGCATTTTGGCTCCTCATTCCAAATTGACATGCCAACATTTATTTATCTCACTTTCAAAAAAGTCAAAAAAAAAGAAAAAAAAAGAAGACAAGCCCAACTCCATCGAAGTGAGAGCAAAAGAATGGTAATTGCTCTGGGAAAATGTCACGACAATGGCAAACAGATGGTTTCATCATTGTCATCATTACTATCAACATTAGCAACATCGTCATTATCATCATCAGCAGCTCTTCTTTCAACATAAGTATAAGAAGCACACAACCGATGTTGTAGCTATGTATATATACAAAAAACCGTTTCACATTGATGGATACAAATTAAAAGAACACAAGATTGCATCAGCAAAGGCGACCATTACTAAACTAATGAAACAACTTACTAAGCCATCGTGCATCATTTCATACATTTAAATTTTTAAAGTTAAACGGCGCGAATCACTTCATGACTTTATGAAGTCATCTTTGGTAGACAAAGTCAGATCTAACTGGGATACTGTCTATCCCAGTCCCAGGACTGCAGTCTTGGAGCAGACAATTTTTTGCAACAAAACGTCAACGTATATAATGGATTGAATTTAATGGTGTCACAGGAACACATCATGGCTAGGCATATATATCCGAGTTTGAATCCGAATGACTCTCACCCTCTGGCGGCTGCTGCGCTCACTAATTGGCATTTGGATGAAGGCATTTAACTGTTAAATACAAAGAAATTACGTAAGCGAAAGGCGAAACTCGACACAGTGGCGCCATCGGCATTATGTAAGGAAGTTCAACAGTTAATAAGTTTTGTCAGTAATTTATTGTTATTGGTATGTAAAAATAGTTTTGGAGGATTAAATCATATTGCTGATTGAAATTGATTGCTTTTTGGTGTAGCATTTACAGCCTCCAAGAGTGCGAACGTGGTTTTAATGGCTACCGTTATAAAAATGGACAGCATGGTAAGTTATTGTATATAGGAAAATGGATGCAGTGCAAATGAAATAACTATTTCAAGTAATTGCATTTTTAAGATACAATGTATATAATAAAGATTGTTATTCTGACAAATTTCTTAAGAGGATCGAAATCAGTCAATTCATTGACAGAATAAGAGACGAACAAATACGGTTTGATTTCCCAGGAAATAAGAAGAAGTTCTGCAGATAAGCCGATGCGACCACAAATACATATATGAATTTAATCCTTCTATCACAAATCTTCTCTAAGCGGTATTTCATAATTAACTAATGTATTGCTCTCCGACGACACTTCCCAAAGGTCAAAATTAAGTTAGTCTAAATCTGTGAAACTAATAGTTGTCCACGTTTGACGATAGAGTTTATAAGCATGGATGAGTGAACTCATATCAAAACTCTCAAACCATCAACTTCTTATTTTTATTGAACAGACTTTATTTGTGATTTCAGAATGTTTGTCATCAATCAAATACACAACAATTTAAAGAATCGAACCAACCTTTCAAAATAAATCAAAATTGTATTCAATTGTACCAACATTTAAAAACAAAATCACCAAATTTATATTCGCTATTGAAAAAAAATATCAAAAATTTGTCCTTACCGGGTTCTAGAGTAACATTGTTTTTTTTTTGGCAATCTATAGTCATTAAAGTGGTAAGAATAAATCCAAAAAGTTTAAAAAATAATTAATGTCATTTTGCCGTTTTTACTGCCATAAAATTTGAAATTTTACTATGATTGTAGAATTGTTCGTAGAATTGCCTATAACGTTACCGGAGTACACACTCATTTTGGTTTCCATTGGATTCCAAAAACACAATTCTTTTTTCCCATCCAAATTTCGTGAAACCAATTATTAAGCCTTAAAAACATAAAATAGAAACCCGTTGCTCAAATGAGCTCGCCAAACTTTCCAAAACTTTTCTTTATCCAATGAAAGGACCACAAACACAATACACACAGATTGTCATTCATTTAAATTTTAAAGATCCAAAAGAATTAGGGTGAAATGTGTTAACGCCCGACAGGTTGACATTAATACTTTGTTGTCACCTCATTTACACAAAAATCTAATCGCTTCCTAAAAAGCATAAAAAATATTCGAACATTCAATTGAGATCTAAGCAAATTCCCTGAAGCTTAATGAAAACTTTGCAAAAAAAAAAAAAAAAACAACAGACAAAATAACAACCATAACCAACAAAATCACTATAACCATGTCTACTTTTGAGCGCATCAATATTCACCGGAACGGGTTTATTTTTCTTAATTTTGCATATTTTGTTTCTAAAGATTTATTTAAGTCTTTTCAGTTCAATTCCCCCATTTTATTTGCCATCAATAAAACCGGAATAAAAAGTAAAAATGTATCTTCACTATACTTTAGAAATCAAACACAGAAAAACAAGAAACATTTTACTTATTCAAATTAATAGGTAAAAGTTTTGAAAGATGTCACAGGCTTTGTACACCATCATTATCGTTGTCGACCGGACTATTGAACATGTTGTTACAACAACTATCTATCTATCAAGTAGCAAGGAAACATTTTCATTTCCGATGCAATGTGAAATTGATATCGATTTGCATTTGCAAGGAAGTCGGCCATTTGCTAGCACTGCAACCATTTTTTGTTTGAGGATTATAACCTCTAATTCACCATTACTTACATTGATTTGTTGTTAAAAGAAAGACTCCGTTTCTATACTAAACTCCCATTTGATCCGGGTTTAGTCAATTAGTGTGATCAGTAAACTGGAAACACACTAAACCTATCAGATGTTGCAATTAAAAATATAAACAACAAACTTAATTTGAATCTGATCACAGCTATATGATCAGATTTTGAGTAAGAAATTATTCAAAAGTGAAAGTAGAGTTTGGGTTTGATTTGTATTGAGTTTTTTTTTTAATTTGGATGCACAAAATAAATTAGGTGTTAAAAAACAAGATTATTATGGATGCACAATCTTGCACAATGGCTGTGGGCGCTACGCTACATTGCCTAGCAGCTCAGCGGGATTATTAACTCATTTTGGATTGTAAATTAGGTAAAAATATTTCATTAAAGATAAGAAACTAAATTAGATATTGGATGTAACTGGTCGATTACCAAATAATAATGAAGGGTCCAGAAATTACAATAAAGATTAAACACAATATAAAAGGTGTTATATTATAAGGGAAATTGGTGCTTAAGAGTTTTGTATAACATTTTCTGCTGGCATAGAAAGATATTTTTGTATGAAAATCGGCGTAAGAACTTTGATGAATTTGAAAGAGATTTTATTACTACGAGTTTTGTTGCTATTCTTTTTGTTATTTCGTTATTTCTGTTGGACTTTAATATCTCCATGCTAGCTAATTCCAGTTTGTTTTGACTCTTGAGTTCACTGTATAAGAATATTGAAACAATTTTTGCCCGTTTCACTTTTTGTTTAAATGGGTTATGGGCGAAATGCATCTCTCGAAGAATTTTAGCAGAAAGTTTAAGATCCCCTTCATTTTTCAAACTTACGAGCTCACAATAGTATAAATAGTATAAAAAATAATCTTCGAAGTTCAAGACGAAGATAGTTAGGACGATTAGAAATAAAGACAACGAATGGGTCAAACGAACTTGCTCTTGCGGTGTCACCTGTTAACGACTTCGACAAAAAAAATTAGATGAAACTATGCAAGACATCACCGGTTGGCAAAAAATCATTTATACTTATATGAAGTTTTACCAAAATCGATTGTATTTTTATACATCTACTGGCAGAAGACAACTTGCCATGTCCATAGATTTCTTGTAAACTAAGTTTTGTGACGTTTTGGTAATAAAGAAAATTTAATAATAATAATATAATACATCTACTACATATGTATCTATACGCCACTGTAGGTCTGGGCTCAAACCCTCATGTACACCTTAGAGAAAAAAAAATATTTTCAGTGGCACTGCCGAATATTTTCTTAGAAAGCTATAAATGACTTGCTCAAATCTAAATTCCAACATTTTGAAAAAATGCTTGACTTTAATTTCAATTTTTTTATTTATGTTTTTGTAAATTTAAAATTTGGAAAACGGGTTAACTACGTTCTTATTTAAAAATCATTTTTATATGTTTAGTTTATTTTGCCTGTTTGGCGTGCGAAAGAGAAAGAAAGATTCTGATGACAAATCAACGTTTATAATAAGAACAATCAAATGTATTTAAACTACCTTGACACTTTGACAGATGAGTCCAACAGGAGCTTTAAAAATGTTCAATCAAATCGTTCAATGCTTGATTGATATTATTTAATTTTTTTTCATGTTTTTTTTTCAATGAATTGTGTTATCCAAACGACCACTCTGGACGAACAGCTGACAATAAAATATTACATAACAATTCAAACAAATTGAAAGTGTCATATCGAAATAATTTAATATATACAAACAGCAATAAGGTATTATTTAAATTTTAAAGCATTAAAAGTGCGTGGGTTCAATTTCCATACCATACCATGTATTACATATATCACGTACTTCACTTACCACCCAAACTGAGTAAATATCCGTGTCTTGGTTTTTATTACTTCATTTAAATTGCTACTCCTCCATTCATAGGCGAGGAAAACATTTTGTTATAGGCCTAAATTGTGCGCGCAAAATGTTAATAGACAAACCTACACAAAAAAAATCGAGTCTCCATAATCAGAGAGTGTACTTTAAAAAACAACTATTAGCCTCCAAGTTGGTAACACAAATTAATTCGGGGAAAATGGTAAAATGACTTAATTTTTGGTCACAAAAGTATACCACCTTTGGTGAAGAAACATGGAAAAGCGTTTTCGCAGTCAAAACTGACAGTTGTGGATATTTTGACAAATTTAGATCTTATGTGATCTGACACTGTGCCTTTTTGGACAAAAGTTGGGTTTATGACAGTGGGTTTATACTCAGTGGGGGTTCAAATTAGATTAATAGACAACAAAATCACGACAGAGGCTGTTTCAAATTTAGTTATTTAATTTGACGTTAATAAATTACATATATTTCTTCTTGGAAATTAAACACCACACTAAATGTTGTTCTTTTTTTTTGTTACAGGTTTAAGGCGGATTTGAATCGCATTAGTATATTGGTAAGTTAATTGATTGGATAATTATAATTAACATGATGAATAAATCAATTGGAAATCGATAAGCTCGTAATTATTGGGTTGGGCTGGGTGCCATAACATATTTTTTAATTTATCATAGGAGAACAATATGTCTCATACATTTTTTATGTCAGAAAAGGCAGCTTTTCAAGAAATAATGTCACAATACTTGCGACTTTGAAGAAACAGTGAAAATAAATTAGCATATACATATACATATGTAGATATGCTTATGATCAAAGCAGGTTCCCTAACTTTGGGATCTGAAAAGGGTCTGATATTGTTGTGACCTTTTTAATTGTGTAGCGATAAATTATTTATAAGTATTTATAATTTTGTATCTAATGTCAGAAAGGTGGAAAATGTGTAAGAAATGTCAAATCAGCACTGGCAAACGAAAACACACACGAAGCATACATTTTACGGACTTCGTTTTTGGTGTGGTTATTATATAAAAGGCCCATTGAAAAATCTTGAAATTAAAATGTTTTCAAATACGTTAAGCGAACCTTCGGTACACTGTTAGTCATTTATTGACATCAATCATAAATAGTGTTTGTAAAAACAAGACTATAGCTTGTATTAGACGACGTGTAAAATGTAAAACATAATTATGTACGCGTGACGTCAGAAAAAAGTACAACATATTCAATTCATTGTATATTTGGTTATTAGCGCAAAAGCTTCGAACCAATTTATACATATGTATGTACAAGTACATATGTACATATGTCTATTACACGATATGCCTATTTAAAAAAAATCTACATAAAAATATGTTTGTTTTGCCCTTACATAATGTTAGTTACACATTATTTGGTACATATTTTTATGATGATTTGCACGGTTTGTTAATTTTCATATGCTTATAGGGGCCATGTTTTATGTAGAAACATATCCGCAATGTTTATAAAGATTTTATATTAACAAAAATAATATTGAATAATTATTGAATTTTTTTTGACGTTTGAATTAAAGCAACTATGATGAATTTTTGTGACATTTCCTTGCGCCTTATGTCTCGTTATCTAAACTTTAGTTTTCAGTCAACTACATACATATTTTTCATTGCAACATATTTGTGTATCAGAAAAATTTAATGTAAAAATTTATATGTAGCGCCCTATTGCACGATATGTTAAAATGCACATTAATTTTTGCAAGTTGGGCTATACATGTACGTTTTACACATTGTCTAAAACAAGCTTATGCGTGCATTTGGTTGACGAAAAATCTGAGCATTTTTAATTTTGCACGATGACAAATAACATATTATATATGTTTACAATGACTGACGTCGTTTGATTGACCATGTCAGGTTCGTTTTAAATTGAGACGATACAATCGCCTAGTTTTGTGTGCTTGTGCACAGTTGAAACGACTGAGCAAATTTGCTGAGCGCTTCGAATAATAAACTGGCATAATATCAATCAAAGTGCTCAATATGAGCAAAAAAAGGAAAAATCAACAAAATAAAAGGAGTGTCTATTTTAAATAAAATATGAAAACCAAAAAGTGTTAAATTTGAAGTTTTAAGCAAAATCGTAAAATTTTTAATTAAGGATTATGGAGAAACTCGAAAAAAATTGTCCAATGAGCTAAGGTTATTTACCTTAGCTCAGTGGACAATTTTTTCGAATTTCTCCATAATCCTTATGCGAGTTTTAATCAAAACCTTGATTAAAACTCGAAATCAATACATGTACTTGTGTATATCATAATCAAATAAGTTATATGAAAGTATTCCCGATCGATTTCATTGACCTATGGATAGGTTCTAGCTCTATGCTGCTTCTTAATACTTATCAAGATCCTCCTAAGGTTGAGGTTAATAAATAATCTGTCAAAATATTTTGCCTTAAAAGTCTGTCACACCCACAAATACTTGGAGATAAACCTTTGGAATGAATATAACATCCTTTTTTTACGTCAAGAAGACATGAATCATCAAAACTGCCAACAGTGGCAGGAGAAGTCATTGCTTGAGGTTCGTTTCATCCTCTCATCTCTGGTTGGTGTAGATACAATTTTCACATGAATCAAATTCTCATAAAAAATCTTCAAGATCATCATTTCTGAAATTAGCTGAAAAATATAAAAAAAAGCACAATTGATTCTCAAGCATCAACATGGTATAATTTATTTTGCCCAAAAGCCCACAAGCAGATATTTTTATATACCTTCCTACACACATCATCATTATCATGTTCGTGTTGCAGGTTGTTAAAAAATATATATACATATAATTAATTAATATATCTTGGCAACAATGTTTTATTAGACACGATGATCTTATGTGATACTTGAACTTGTAAAGAATTTTCTAGGTGAATTATTTATAATTATAACTATATATGCGTTATATGCATGCATAATTAAAATGTCGATTATTTAAATATAAAATAGCACATAGAGTATTAGTTGGTATACTTGGGCTTAATTAACTTCCTGCTCATAATTCTAATTGGCTTCACACTGAATTTTATTGTTATAGAAAAAAAGAGTTTAATGAACTCATAAACATTGAGTTTTTGCAGTTTTGTTTAAAAATTCTGACTCTGAGTGTTCAGAGTTGAGGAAAATACCAACTTGAAATTTTATATAGATTCTTGGTTAAGAAATTAAATGGCCCAAGCTGAGAGTATCAATTTTATTTAGTTACATTAATTATTGTATCACTGGTTTTCATGAGAATTTGTTGTATATTGTAAGAACTATAGAAGAGAGCAAATTATGCAAATTTCAATAAGATTGACGATAGCTTGGTGCATTTTAAATTTCAACAAAATTTGAAAAAAGTAGTGCTTCGGATCGGAGTGATTTATTTGTTCTGGATTTAAATCTTCCTGGTCTTAAGGGACACTGACGTTAGTGATAAACACTCCATCAAGAGTTCCTATCAATCGTCTTGTTTAAAGTACACCTTATTCACTCATCTGTTTTCGTATTCAGCTATAAATTGCAGGTCCCTTTCAGTATAGAATTGGTTGACATTATATGTACATACAACATCATACTAGTTTTTTGATACTGGTTTTTCATAAAGCTGTCGTGTCAAATAATTAATTTTATATTTTTATCAACAAACTGTGAAAAAAGTGGCAGTATTTATGGTAAAAGGCTTTTCTGAGCAGAGTTCTTTTGTAACATAGATTTTTTTTAAAATAAGTCCTACTATCTGTGAAGAATTTCATCGACATAAACTCCAGAGTTCAAATTGCATCTTTGAAGATCGAATCAAAGTGGTTCTCGGAACATTGATGTCATCAAACTCATAGGTATATCTATAAATAAATAAAGACAGCTTCTTGGAAAACAAAATCTGTCAAACTTTGTCAATTTTATTTACCTAAAACATCTTCCTAAAATCGATGATGGATGATGCAATCTATATTTCCGAAGAAGACCAATCCCAATTCATGCGGATCCTTAAGCCCATCAAAGACTACCGCTTAAAAAAAAATAACTGCCTGACATTTCATTTCAATAAAACATTTTTATTTGCGTTTCAATTCAAATACGAGCAATGCTGACATCAGCATTGCTACGTGCGCACAAGACCAATGTCGCTTTCTTAAAAGAAACAAAAAAAAAATTAATTCACAAACAAAATTGCCTCACCTCCTGGTCTTGCATAAATTTTTTTATCAAGCATCATTTGGCCGATTAAGGTCAACGTCTTTTACACCGGCATCATACACACAAAGCTTTAAAATTCCATAAAGATCTTGAATGTAATGTATGGAGCCGCAATTGCTTCGTTGGTATATTGTGGTTTGGTTGGAGTACGGCTCAGATTTATTGACACTCTGTCTAGTTTTGTCAGCTGTTAAACTTGACCTTTTTTTTTAGTTTAATGTTCGATTAGTAGATAAATACCGGCTTGATAGCAGTTTTTCTTTCTTAACCCTTCTTAACGGTGATTTATTAGATGTTTCAATGCAAAGAATACCTTGTTAAGCTTCAAGTGAGTAAGACTCTAATAATAGTCAAATAGTTCAAGGTTTCAAGAACTCTTCTTCTGATCAACCTATTACAAACAAAAAGTGAATGTTGATTCTGATTGGCTCCAAACTTCACGTTCCCTGTTACCCAACCACAATCTGGCACAAATGTCTATATTTTCACCTGTCATTTAAGAAAACAGTTAAAACCCCCTGCCGATTTAATCAATGTGTAAATAGGTAGAAGTATGTTACTCAAATCAATTCATTGGCAATGTCAAAACCATACTTCCTCATCGATCTTATGACCCAAACTATTCCCACCAAATGCCGATATTGGCGAAGACTTTCTCACACTCTATTGCGACCGGATTTACTGAGCCAACAAGAGGAATCATCTGTGAAGAAGCGCGCCCGTTGAAATTGACAGCCGGTTATAAAGCTATTTGCATTTGTGCACCGCAAGATGGCTTCATACATAAATTGAACTATAAAGATGGCGAAACAAATTCTTCTGTGAACTGAATACGCAGAGTGAATGTGCCAAATCTATACATGCGGTATCATCTCATTAACTTTTCAACAAAACATTATTGCGTCAGCGAAAAGTCCGCTATTATTATATTATAGGGGAACGAATGGGCTTGAAAAAGCTGCGGTATAATGCAAACAAAAAACAAATAAAAAAAGTGACTGTCAGCGAGTGTAGCCCGGACACTCATTCGTTAAACAACAAAGACCAAGAGCGTGGGAAAATGTTCGTATTCGATTGCGATCCCATGTAGGTAATGCAATTAAGAGCCCCAACTGCATGTATGTAGCTTTAGGGTCCAAGAGTCAGACATGAGTCACAGGACCATAATGGGAGAGTCGCGTACATTATAGTACAGCAACGACGACGACGTGTCGTCGCGTCGTGTGTCGTATTCATTCATCGATCGCGCACTCATGGCTTATGTGACAGGGGGCCGATAGTAGTGTTTTCATGGAGCATTTTGCGATTTCATGCAACTATGCATGTATATCTATAATTTAGTCACTGCGCGCCTTTGCGCAGGATCTTTTGTGTCAGAGATCATAGAGTGCCTGATGATGATGGTGACCAAGTGTTTGTGTCGGGTTTTGTGAGATCTTTTTGAAGCACAAAATAACATGAGCAGCAGCCACCGTCGCGTCGTCGTCGTTGTAAAATACACAACACAATATACGAACTTCCATGTTTTTCATATAGTGACGACAACAAAGATTCCAACGACTAAGACGACGATGGAAATTGGACATTTTGATGATGTTGCTAAATCATGTCCCTTGAGGGTAGATAGAGCGCACAAAAGCAAAACCAGGCGCCACAGAGTCCACCTTTCACTTCACCGATTGACAGAAGAATTGCGGTTAATTGGCAGTGCAGAACTCTACGGAGCACTATGTAAGGTTCTATAATATTATTTGTAACAACAAAGTAATTTTAAAGACAATAAAATGAAATAAAGTAAAGAGTTAAAATACTTATGTTCTGAAAAAAAATTCATCAGTAGAAAATTTAAATAATACAACACGTGAATATTATGGATTGTACTGTGTATTAAAAACATTCTACATTATTTAAATGTTAATTTAGTTAATTAGTCTCCACCTTTATTTGGTGAAAGATAACGTCAGCTTGGCGTTAATAGTGTAGGAATTTTTAATTAAAAATATAACTGCATGTCAACTTTGTTTTTGCATAATTCATATACCTAGGTAGATTATTAATTTTTTTTTCAAGTATTGATCGTGAGATTTTTTTTCATTTTTTAAACAAATTGCATAAATGTTTAAATAATAAATTCATACAAGAAATATTCATATTATGGATACCTAAGTTCTGCATGGAAACTATGTTAATCCAATAGAAAAGAAATCTATAGCATGAAGTGTGTAACAGATTTCAAAACAAATTTACCTTTTTAATTGTAACAAGTTAAAGATACATAATGTACAATGAATAGATAACTGTTGATTTGTCTTAGTAACTTAAACAAATTAGTTCAGTTTCTTTCGGAAATTTAATACTATGTTTCCATAGAACTAAACGGATCTACCCATCTTCTTTTAAATTTCGTTTACCACACCTACACAATTTTCTTGATTCTATATTATACAGTAGGTATACATAGCTTTTTTGCATCGCATCAAAAAACAGAGTTTCGCATCGAAAACGGTAAAAAAATTGAAACCTACATTAAAAACTGAAGTGTACCAATGGCTTTTGATCAACAACAATCTGTTTTATAAATCAAAAGTTTTTTGTCAATGTTTTTAGAACCCAATTGATTTTAATTGCAAAATAAACAAAACAAAACACACTTAGCGATCTATCAACTGTCAAGAATGACACATGACAGAGATGATAATGATTAAAATGTCAAACAAGATGATGCGATGTCATAAAGCGAATGTAATTACTTTTTTTTTTTTAATCTATTTGTAAAAACTTTGTGAACACGCCCATTTCTGTGAACGCTTTCATTTGATTTGAAAATTCATTTAAAGTCAACCTTAAACGGTCAGTCATTTGAAATCAGTCTATAATATATTGTTCGTAAAAGCAAGGTTGTATGCGTGCATTTGTTTGACGAAAAATCAAAAAGCAAGGTTGTATGCGTGCATTTGTTTGACGAAAAATCAAAACACCTTTTGATTTTGCCTGATGGCAGATTATAAAATGTGTACGATGACTATAAGCCGTTTGACTGACCGTCTAAGGTTCTATTTCCTATGTTTTTATGAACGAAGGAATTCAAGATTACGCCGTGTCGTTTCAACTTTCACAAGAAACAAATTACAAATCATTCTGCGTATGACATATACCGTGACCAAAATATTTGGCAGTTATAGTAGTGAGCTTCGATGACTAAAGAAAAATTTGCTTTGTTTAGTTCTGCAATTTTAGTTTCTTTTTGGTTATTGAAGATATATTGCAAACTTCGTTGACCAATTAATTTTTGACATCTGAATGATGTTTGAAATATAAAAGCGTTCACACAAAAGGGGGTATTCAAAAAATACGCAAGAAGATTTTAAACTGATTAGGTACTTTTTATTCGTGAAGATTTTTGCTAAAAAAATCAATATATGTATGTAATACAAAACATCTGCGAAGCAACAAAATTATATATCCTTGTTAATCTTTCTATTAATTATATACCAGCTTCTACAAGGTATATACATGTTCTGCTTTCTAGACTCTAAAATGCCTTAGTGCAATTACGAAACAAAAATACGTAGGTACTTAAAAAAAGTTTCACCTCTCATATCTTTAAGCTCTCCATTTATCAGTTTCACTTGCCACTTAACGTCGGTCATTCCTTATTTAATACCGCAACAGGTCATTATCTTCTTCCCGTATGTAAGTAAAGCATATACGCATCACGCTAAGAAGATTTTAATGAAAATCCCTTTTAACCATTAAATTGTGTGCTCCCCATCGTCTCACCTCATAACTCACCATGGATAATACTTTCACTTTCTATTCTATACCAACGATCGATTCGATACAAATCCTCATTCTTGTGCGCACGCTCCAATCGTTGCAGTTTATTATAAATATGTGGATATCAATTCTCAGATGCAACAGTGCGGCGAGACCTGAAAAAGGCATATCAATTCATTGGATGCATGAAAATCCAACTTAAAAATGAAAACTTTTCAAGTCCCAGTCCCAGAGATCAAACAGCTTCTGGTGACCCACATTTTTAATAGGTTATTCGTCTTCATCGTACTCTCTTGGTCTTGCCCCATACATAAATGACTATAAGTTTTATCTGATGGATCTTTTAAGTTTAAAACTTGTATTTTTATTCTGATGGCATGGTAGTATAAACCTCGGTATAAACATCGTACTATAGCACCTATACCTATTTATAAGCATAGTCGACGGGAGGCATTACTTATGAAACTACAAGGTGCCTGTGTATAAACACCATGTTTCGAATAACTTTTTGTATTATAATATTTCTATAGAATCTCTTCTCTGGTTCTTGAAACATTTTGACTCATAAATTATGTCATACTATCTATTTTGAAGTTGACTCTGAGGGACCTCTTTAAGCAAATGCATATTTTTTTTTATTTGTGTCCCATATGAATGTTATATTAGTTTAATATTTTATTATCACCGCTAGAGAGCTAACACCGATTCAAGGAATATTTTCGATTGACATTGTCATAACACAATTTATAAGAGTTTCCTTTATATATTTAAATAAGTCAATAATTCTTTTAACTACATTATTTGTAAGTTTGAATAATTCTTAGAAAACTAATTCCTGTTTCATATCCCCATATCATGTCACTGTATCTAACTGTTAACTTATAGACTTAGATACTTGTTTTACAACACTTCAAAGATGTTTTATTATATCTTTACCATGTCATGTTCGATATTGGAATGAGGAACAATATTACGAGTATTTATTTATATGTTGTCACATTATACGAGTAAAGTCCAATCTGGGTGCATTATTTATAGAAATGTTTTCTTTATTTTTAAAAGTAAAGTTGTGAATAATTCTTTTGTCCAATGGCATGTTAGTTTAATAATTATTGCTTTAAATTAAGTTATGAAATCATTAAATAACATTGTAACTATGTCACTCTATATTATGAAAATCAACAAAAAAAACATTGTGAGAATTTGAATTCCATATTGGTTTATGTTTTACAATTTAATACATGTTTTGATATTTGCCTCTCTATGTTAGATTTTAATGCCTGGCGTAAATATCGCCACCATATAGAGGGCGCAGGGTCTATAGTGGCCAGAGTCAAGGTTTGGTGTTCGAAAAGTTAAAACATCTAGAATGTTGTTCTGTTCGAGGTTTTCCCGTATTAAATGCTTTCCACTTTATACGATATTTTAATCGCATACATTGTTCGTTATCATTCAGTGTGCCGATTTTTACGTCGTGACTATATACGACAATTGAGGTAGGCTTTCTCGAGTAGTTTGTAAAAGCTTTCTTTGCTGGTGTCGTCCTTTTCGCAAATAATGCTGATGTAAGCGGATCCCGACTGGGTAGTCTTTGACATTCGCTTACGTGATCGTTACATTAGATTCCGTAGTCATATTCCAATCATATAAATCACAACATGAATAGTTGCTGCTTTTCTTTGTATATTAACTACCGTAACCGTTGTAGATGGCAGTAATGTCTGCTTCATTAAAGTTTAAAGGCTTCTGCAAACTGCTCGGCTGCCTGCGGTCGGTTAAGAGTTCTAACATTTCATATACAAATCCAAAACTCGTTATTCATTCGTCGTAAGCCAGGGTTGTCAACATTAAATCTGTCCGTTGCTTCCTCTTCTTCTTCTTTTTCGACGATGGTAGTGAACCCAAGTTTACCACTAATCGCTTCACCTGAATAATGAACTGCTTGTGGGGTTCGCCGGGTTGACATCAGAAAACGTTGACAAGCCTTCCGGTTTTAGATTATTCCATGAGGCCAACTGGAATGTGTTGCATTTTTTTTCCAGAAATTTGTAAGCCTGCCTCTTTGATATTGTTTTGTTAAAGAGTTCTCAGCATCTCCTAATTCATGAAAAATGCGCCTTATGATGGCTCCATCTCAGCAAAGAATACATTATTCACTTTCCGGTCACCTTATCTTGATCGTTGTTTAACCAAGATTTGTTTACGTGGCCCGGGAATTAACTTCTTTAAAGAAGTCTCAACTTCGAGCACAATGACTGGTTTTTTATCCATTTTTTTAAATCAATACTTATAGCTTCTTCATGGCGAATAAGCCGATGTTCAAAATCGTTAAGTTGGTGCTGATCCATTTATGTATATATATCTAGTCTCATATTTACTCGAAAAGCACTTAGGTATTTGATTTTAAAGGATTACACCATATTTGTCGAGTAATTTGAAACTCACATCAAGTCTTAAGAACATCTTCAGTTTCATTTGCAGAGTAACGGATTTTTCGCAACAATGTCTTAATGTATAAGCATCTGTCTTTAAATGGTATCAAAAGAACTTAAGCTTTTAAACAGATCGTGGCATTTAATCCTCTTATTTAACTTCTTTTGCGCTTCATATATACGAGTCTAAATATTGACATCTGAGATGCTTTACTATGCAAACAAACTAACTTAACCAAAAAAAAAAACGTACAAAAGACCTTCCACCAGCTTACTCACAACAAAAGTTTATACAAAGAGATTACAGTATATAACTACGTATGGTATGTAGCCATTCAAACTATTTCTTGTTTTGACCAACAAAACAATCTAATGAAAAATAAAAGAACCCAACAAAACAAAAAAAAAATTGCCAAGATATTTATGTAAAACGTGATCTTGCCATTGTCATTTCCCGATTCTAAGACCAACTTTAGAGGAACCTCATTGTTATGGCCGACAGCCGTGTATCTATAGATATGTGTGTTGTTTCCCTTTGAGACTACTATCATTTCTAATCATCTCCTCCAAACTATTCGTTTTTTCGAAGTCCGCATTAACTTGCAACCATGACCAAGAGTAGGTATAGTCAAAGATAGGTAGTACCTACGCGCAATTTAAGCCTCTTCAAGACACGGTATACGGACTCCAGCAACAATGGCCGGCCAAAACAACGTATCATATTATTTTGTTTAAAAATTCTCAGTAATGGATGGTTATGGTTAGTCTTTCCATGCGGCCGCCATCCTCCCGCTGCACCAAAGCCACCACCAAGAAAGGTGGGAATGGAATTGTATTTCAAGTGGATGATCCTCGAGATTTCCTTTGCTTATGGTTCCCTTGGGGTAAATCATAGTTTACGGTACGTTACAGATGATTCTTTGTTGCAGGCTCATCGGCTGGATGGGTTTCGAGGTGTTTTCTATATAAAATGCGGATTGTGGACCGGAAGAACTTGTAATTTTACGGCTAACGATTGTAGTTCTAAAGGGTATATTTTCTTGGCTTTGGTTGGTTTAGTGATTCCATGTTATGGTTGAGTTAAGAAGTTTATTGTTTTCTTTTTTAGAAGATCAGATATACCTTAGGCGAAAGGTAGGTACTTTCATATTAGTATACATCTATATACCCTTTGTGAATCACTAACATTAAAATATATTTTTTTTGTGTGATGTAGTCAAACTTAACTTAATTCATAAAGAGAGTTGAATGAACTGCACACCTTATTGATATTCAAAAAGCTAATTCAGCATAATAATTTTATCCGGTTTTTAGAGTGACTAATTGTCTGTGATTAGACAACTGATTTCGCACTGCAATTATTTTAAATTCACATTCATTGTATGAATGTTGTTATCGAATGAGTCATACCAGGTGTAGTTTAGAGCAAATTATAATTTGTATGCTGTACCTACCTACTTATGGTTTCAATTTCTTGAGGTCTTAACCAGACACAAAAAACCTCCGTCAACAATTCAAGGTGAAGACTAATGATCACTTAAGATTGAGTTTGGCTAATTCCGGCTTTGATTGTTAAACAATTATTATTATAGCTCTGTTTTTAGATCGTTATGTTAAATTATTTAACCATTTAATAATTGTAATGAAATGATTTACTTATAATCGCAGAGCCATTCAAGTATCTTGACTCACAAAGTTTCTTTTAAGAACTAATTTTACGACTTATCCGCTACCAGGTTTAAATAGGATACATACATCCGCTTCTATATAAAAATTGTTTCCAATTAATTTTCCCAAAGCTGCGGAAAGAATTTCATATTTTTTGTTTTAAAAAAGAAATTTACAAGTTTTACAAAATCTAAGGCTTGAATTAGTCGACTAAGTTTTGTCGTTATCGATGTTTTTAAATTTTGAAAATTATCATTGTGAACAACGTCATGATCCAAATAATATGTATGTACATATGTCAAAACAAAACATTTTGGATTAGCCTTTAAAACCGTTTTTAAGTGTTTTTTCGTAAATTTCTTAACCTATGAGATTGCAAACAAAAATTACTGGTACTGAATAAGCATAATGCTGACACAATATATTGCACATAATGAAAAGTCACAATAAAGAATGAACCTGTTAATTTTTAATTTTGACCGATATAGTGACATTTTTTCAAATTGATAAAAGAAGCATGTATCATTGCCGTATTAGATATGGACCGCCAGTAGCCAACTTCACGCGTGTTCCAACATAACTAGGGCACCATCAACTACTAGTAGGGTATCTGCGTAGCAGTGCTTTGTTTGTTTTAATTAATTATTTAATTTTAATATATTTTGGTGGAAATTGTTATCAAACTAGTTTTATTTTACAAAAAAAAATCCACTCTACATGGCATTGAGTTACTTCCATATGAATATGTCATCGTTTTATTTGAATTTTAAAGGCGAAATTAGAACACGTATTTAACACTAAAAAAATATGGCGCATTTTGGCCTCTTTTAGCTGGAACAACTTTTTTTGACCGTTTGTATGAAAATTTCAACCGACTGGCGGTCCATATCTAGTACGTCAATGGCATGTAGGTATTTATCTTTCTTTTAAGTGCTGCCAGATAAACAAATATGTTGTTAGTAATTTCCTACAGTTTGATAAAGTATCTAATAAAAAAAAGTAGCAAAACACACGTCGTGTCAACAAATTTGGGAAGAAATTCTACTTTTCATATACAAAAATTACAACAGAACCTTTACCGGTAGAAATAACTACCTACTCTAAAAGAAAACTTAATAATATAATTAAATCAAGTCATAATTCATCTTCGAAAAAAGTCCAACTCAAACGCACTTATGAAGACAAGACAACATAACAAATGCTGACCTCCCCACTTCCATTATGAATTTATTGACGAAATTCACCAACAACCTGTTACTTTTGCATAATTTTTTTCAGCTTGACACCATTATATTATATTCTCCTCATCATGTGGTCAACACTTTTACTTGCAATTTCTCTTCCACTTCAATAATAATCGATTGTAATTTAATTTTTAATCAAATTTTGATTGATGTGCACCTTGAAGGGACCTTCTTAAGTCAATTTATTATATGCTCTTTCAACCAGGCACACCCAGCTCTTAAGTGATTTTAAATTGCCATTTACCAACACCGTAACAATCTAACAGTGTGAAATCCAAACAATACACACGAAATAAGTCATAGCTGAGAAATTGTAACCATCAGTTATGTAGGTCAATGGACCATTGTCTGGTCTACAAATTGACAAACAAAAATAAGATTGGTAGCACTGACAGTTGAGTTCAAATTAAATGACAAATTTTTGCCGACATACTTTACGGCATAACGTGTTCGCACCTTTCTTGAGTTCGATTATCTGACAGGGCTTAGCAAGTCCTTTCTCTTTTGTTATCCCTTAGTTACTGGATATAAAAAAGACGCTTTCACATTATAAAAAATGCTTAAAATCCAATGATGTAGGGCTTTAGGCTCTGAAAACAAATAACAGTTTTTTTTGTCTTAAACTTAAGTGGCAAATGCTTCGTTCTTTTATGTTTATTTATTACTAGATCTTGAAATGAAAGCTGTCAGCTCTTTGTACATTTTTTTTTCCTTTTTATAAAACAAAAGTGTAGGTAGGGCTCAATGACACAAATCGCGCAGCCTGAAATGTCTTCATTCACGATTTTGGCATGGTTAACTACAGTTAAACCAAAGCACTCAATGGAAAAGTGTGACTTTGATTGGAACAAACACTTCTTTTTTTTTTTGTATTATTCGTGGTGATGACCTTTAGCGTTTGCCATGTTGGAGTTAACAATGTAGGACACGATGTAATCGCACCATAAAAACGTTGCTCTCTACAGAGCATGATGTTGTTTTTTTTTATGTTTATGTTGTGTTGATGGCGATTGTGAAGGGTCATTAATCAAAATTATTACTGTGCGTCTGAGTTTTCTCAGTACCTATATAAAGAGTGGGTGATGATTATCCATGAAACGTAATACGTTTTATCTTTTACCTGAAAAGGGGCACAACCAATTAAATTTAATTTGTTGTAGGTACATACACTCAGTATATATATATATACGTATACCAGATCAAAGCTAACGGAGGCGTCGTCTTTGTATAGGTACTATATTATTGAATAAAAAAGCGAATGCTGAGTTCGAATAAGGTGACTTGTGAGTTGTGATTTTGATTCTCACATATTTTTGTTCAATTACTTTTGCATCACTTTAAAATAAATATACAATAAAACAATACATTTTTGTCTTCTTATTTGTATTTAGGTGTGAATAGATGCTGTGGAAATATGACAGCAGGACAGGTCAAAAGAGTCACTTTATTCCATATCATATCTGGAAATCCTCTTAAATATTCGTTATTTCCTCTATTACTAGTTGAACAAGAAAACAAAATTTCTTTCCCGCCATCATCGTGATAATACACTGCTTATACTATTGGTTAAGACTCCCAAGACATAAAGTGCAAAGAATATTCTGTGTTCACTCCCGCTCTAGGGTAACCATCAGCATTATTGGATTCAGGGCATCATTGTTATTCATTGAATAAAGCTGATTTTGATGTTTACAGGATGATTCGAATGAGATGCAACAAAAAGCTTTAGCGGGCAGACTCAGATGAGACAAAAAGAAATTGTGTATGGGGATCGGTCTGATCGAATTAATGAGGAATTTACACGAGTCGGTATCAGTCGTGCGATGAGGCCCCAAAGAAAAGATCGACTCGTGTAAACGGTGAATTTGACAGGCCTCAACTGACTAGAATCGAATGCGTTAAAGTTAGAACTGCATATATATATTATAATCCTCCTCATTTCATACTTACGATTTTGATTTCTTTTCTCAACTTAAACCTTCACATATAAATGTTTTGCCACTTTTCATGCGAATCACCCTGTACAGGTAGATAGTTGTGTCTATTTTAAAAAAAGTTAAAATAATTCTTCATCAATGAAAGATGATGAAGATAATAAACGATTCTCTAACCGGTTTTATGGTGAAAAGACTTTCTCATCACGATTTTCAACTTGTTTGAAATCAAATCATATATCAAATATATACCAAAATATTATAATGTTCAAAAATAAAAAAAAAAATGATACTGTTTATTTAAACAAATACAACACCAACAACATTTATGTTTGTCGTGGGGTGTGGGAAATTTTGACACTGCAAAGTGTTTGTTGTACTAAAACGCCAACACCCAAAAAGTTTTGCATGCTTGATAAAAAAAAAAAATAATAATAAAAAGCCAAGACATAAACCGGATATTTGATCAGAGCAACAAAAAAATACTCTTTGATGATCATGAAATAAATTCTTGGTGGGAATCGGTTTAATTTTTAAGATTTGAGATAGTTTTTTTCCTTTAGGACTCCAGACGGTATTATAATTTACCACACAACGAGACAAGGTTAAGTATAAATTCGATGGATGTATGTGACTTTGAAATATATTATTATAGAGATAAAGCGGTGGTTAAATATATGCATTTTGCAATAAATGACTTGTTTTGTTATAAAATTGCCATAAAGAAATTGTTTTATGTCTTTGAAATTTTCTTTTTAACTTTTAAGTATAAAGTAGTTAATTTTTAACTGCAGTTCTGGGTTTTATGAAACCAGTTTTATTACTTACAAGCAATTAAGATAAATTGCTTGCACAATAACATAAAACTGCCCATTCGCTTCTTTGTTTCTATAAGGACAAGGTAAAATATTTGTTCTACTTTTTCCGTAGAATCCAATTTTGTTTTATAAGTATGAGCAAAAGATGTATCTTTAGATATTCTAATACTAAAAAAAATATGAGATTTGATGTTGAAATCGCTTGTTGATGGACAAACTTATTGTGATTGATAAATATTCAATTTATCATGATGTATATTGGCGTAGCTAGGCTTTCATTCTTAGATACGTTCCTGTACTTTGTAATGAGTTAAAACTTAAAAGGATAAAATATAAAATGAAGTAAGCGGTGTATGAATACGAAATTACGAAAAAGAGCGGATAGGAACAAGAAAATCGAAAACAGGACAGGAACGAAAAAAAAAAAAATGGAATGTAAAACAAAAGGGACCAGGCATGCTTGTGAGACCCGGATAGCATGAGACTCTCAAGCTCAGGGTTATGAGTTCTGGCCCCCACATTGGGCGCCATTTGTTATAAGATTATTGAAATTATTCTCGGGTATAAAAGCATGGGTAGATTGGCCGTACTAAATTACTATTCATAAGTGCTTTACCATCCTTTAACAGCTTTCTAAAGTTGGAGTATGTAAGGCTGAAAATTCTATAAAAGTTCGACAGAGGTTTCTTTATGCTGTAGCATCCGCTGATTCCAAACTTACTCTATTACGACGTCTTGTGGCATTCCAACTGACATTATTCGATAAGTTTTATTTTAACTTCAATTAGGTTGATATTTTCAACGAGTTGTACGTATATTTATTTCGAGATTGAAATTATTCAATCAATATTCTAACCAATATGATTGTATATGTAGATACAAAAACAAATTTAAAGCGGTAAACTTCAAAAGAAGATTCGCCTTTCGAAACTTCCAAAAGCTAAGTTAACAATGTCAATTCACTTGACATTCTATGTCTGTCAGTTTTTTTTAAATTATCCCCACAAATAAACCTCATTCATCTTTCATTGACGTATATGCCATCATAACCAAAGGCACCAAGCCACCAAGCCTCCAAAGCAGTACATAATAGTATATTATATTGTTGCACTTGTTTTTCCCTCCATTGCACCTTGCGTGTCTTATTCTGATAGCTTGTTCCAACGCAAGTTCTCTTTTACATGCCACGACCAATCCTTTTGTGGGTTAAATGGTTCGGCTTCGGCATTCATATGTTTCCCTTATGTCGTCGGTTGGCGGCGGCGGCGGCCAGAAAAATCAGAAAATGTCACTCGCATCAGTGAAAGAATCCTTCGCCTCTGTATATTAGCGGAATGCTTGAGGCACGCGTGTGCGTCGATTAAGATTCAGTTGGGACGTTTTTGCTTAGATGTATTGATTTTGTCACCCTAATTGATTGCAATTGAATGAAATTTTTTAATTGCGATCGGTTGATTGCATTTTTCTATTGATGATAAGTCATCAAGTGACTATATATAATTTATATGTTATTGTTTCATAATAATAGTTTTAGTTTTAGTTTATTATGAATCGTGGTTTAAATAAAATAAACATAAACCTAGAAAGAAAATTACATTTATGAATTATTGATTTCTTTTAAGTTTAATTAACGGCAGCTTATAATTGCGCATAATAATGGAGTTGTTTTCTTATGCTCTGTTTGCGAGCTGCTTCGATGAATTTAAACACTGGTCTCGGTGTTTGCATTCCGGAATATCTGCAGAATCTTAGGACTGGATTTTTGTATTATATTATATATATTATTATATGATTGTGTAATTTTCAATTGATTACAATTTTAAGATGAACTTTACGATTTATGGCAGCAATTTATTTTTTCTTAGAAAACTAAAATGCTGTGTAGGTTTTATTATAAGTTTTATTTGAAACATAAATTATCTTTGAATTGCAGACCGTTTAGTTTGTTTTCCACATAGTGATGCCCAACCTTATATCTTTATAATTTATTTCTGATGATTGTTAAAAGTAATGACGAAAATCGAAAGAAATTCAATGCCAATACGATGATTTGATAGTTTGGTAGTTGCTACATATGTCCCATTAATTTTTTTTGTCGTTAAAAAAATATTCTTATATAAAAAAAAAAAAACAAAAAATTGTCAAACAAATTTACAGAAATTAGCAATGGCAATGCTGGAACATTTTATATGGACGCGAGCATTATTAAAATACGAATCATCTTAATTGTTGCATTTCGGGCCACTACTATTCTCTCAGCGACTTAAATATTCGTGTTCCTCAGCTCCGTTTTGTCTCCGATTGTTCTCTTTTGTTATTAACGATCTTCTGTCTGATACTTCTAGTTCGCTGAATAGTTTTGCTCCACGAAAGTATTTTCAGCTTTTCCAATTCTTGTTCGATAAGAAATAAACAACCACGTCGAGTTTAATTCTTCAAAAATTTAGTGCTACTTTCTGCCAATAAGGTGCACCTCTGACAATCTCTGTAAAACGACCACATATTTGACTTCGCTATGAAATGCATAGTTAACCTTTTATAAGATGCAAGAATTCCTTTCATTCTGATGTTGTATCTATCGTACGTCCGTCTGTTTAACTCTGTAGTCGGTACAAGTGTTTAACCCTATTTGAAAAAGAAGATAGGACTATTTATAACGGATGCGTTTGTTTCATTTCAACACCGTCCTAATGTTTCTTGCATCTCCTAATCTTTTCGCTGCTTTTATAAAGAATATTCTGTTTAAATATAATCAGTTGCATATCTCCCCTGAAATAATTCAACCGTATTACTCTCACAGCTCACTGCGGGGAGTTCATACTAGAGCCCAACTTATAACAACTTTATTCGCACTGCACGAATATGAAATGCTCTATATAGCTCAATTGATGTTCAGACATACAAAACCAATGCCCATACGTATTTCATTGTAACTTCATTCAATGTATCTACAACTTTTGTAATGCGTTAAATCAATTTTTGGGGAATTCATAATCCTTTGAGTGCTTTAAAAATAATATTAAAAATTCATTTAAGAAATTGACGTCATTCTGATATCAAAAAACTTATAACAACAAACTAATCTTAATTTATTCCAAAGTTCACTTTCCTTTTCCGAAAAAAAATAAAAACCTTACTTAACTTGCCTTCATTAGCATAGGCTTGCATTTTTGAAATAATTTTTCCACTTCACCCGTTATAAAACCAAAAATAAGTTGCATATATCTTTCCGGATTTTCTCAAAAATCAACACAAACGAAGATTTAATTCTGAAATGTGCATTGGAATTATGTAAATCTCTTGCTAGCCCTAATGTTCCCAATGCGTCTCTGATGTTTACAAATTCAAAACCTGAAATTAAAATCCAGTTGAATTAAATATGCCATTAATTTTATTGCTATCGTTGTCACGACACCTTACGTCTGTCTGACTTTCGCGTAACACATTATATGTTCACCTTATACAATTTTGACAATAACGATTGTAAATAATGCTTTTATTTTCGCATGCATTGCGCAATCAATTAACACTATCAATCATAATTTATAAAAAAATTCCTTTTTTTTTAAACAGAAATCCGAATAATGGACAGCTCAATCCAAAATTCGTACAATAAGCAGCGAGGTCACATTCGCTCCGCATCGCTGGAGAATGCGAATTCATTTATATCGAAGAATACCCTCGGGTTGCCTCTGGTGCAGCCGGGCTTTACAGGCACACTCAAGTCACGCAACGAGCAGAAGCGTCTGCGCAACAAATTTGGCAGTCAAAGTAATTTAGAGGATTACGTGCAACAGAGCCGATCAAAGTTTCAAAATATACGAAGCATGTTTGAGGCAACTAAAAGTGGTGTCAGTGTTGGAGGAGATTGTGCGGAGCCCCAACAAACACAACAGTTGCAACCGCCACCGATGCCACCACCACAGCAACCGCAACAGCAAATGCATCCAATCAATCAAATGAATCATGCACAGTACCAGCAAAATATTCACATGGCGACTGTGATGCATGCCCATCCGGAACTGGGTCATCGAGGGAGTATTGCGAGCAATTATAGCAGTAATAGTAATCACCACCAGCACCACCCGCAGCTGAAGAGGACCACTATGGGCGGTGGAGTGGAGTACAGTGACAGCCTGAACATTGTTGAACCTGACAGTGGTAGCATCGATCGTGTGAATAGACGGGGAAAAACAGATCAGGTGAGGTCATCTCCAGCTAATGGCATGTTTGCGTGTTGCGACATTCAAAACTTTCTCTTATTTTTTAGGCAACAAATCTCCTCCGACCTATTGCATTCAAGCCAATCCCCTTTGAACCAGATTATAGTATTCCAGTGAGATATAATGAGCTTGGAGATCGTTACGGATCAACACCATCGCTGGCACCAGTTCAAGGTTCCAATCTTAGATTCGGAAGTAAGCCAAATTCTATTTTTTATGATTCATTAAATAAAAATTAACCTTTTTCTGTATTCCCTTAAGGCACAACTGACCTTCGGCACGGATACTCGTCCAGTAATAGTTATTGCAATAACTTAATGGCACGTCGAAGGTGTTCCAGATCGTTGAAGATCAACGATAGCTTGGAATCAATTCGACATACACCCGACTCAGATGCAATTAGCCAAAATAGTACTTTGTGAGTTTTGCCATTTATAAAATGGTTGTTAGTCACCATTATATGACATTATTTTTGTTTTGTTTCATTTTGTGTATAGAAAATCAAACTGTGGTAATAATAAATATAGCATAAGCGAACAATTCGATATGACACCATCACCTTCGGATTCAGGAATATCAGAATTAGAAGCTGCTCTTAAAGATCGTGACTCAGAGTTATCGTATTTGCGGCAAACAATGGAGCACAATGAAAAAGTGATTTTCAAAGTTCAAAAAGTATAATTTTTGAATTCATTCAACGGCTAATCTAATTCTATGTTTTTTTTCGATGTTTTTTTTATTGCTGCATATTTTTAGGATAAAGAGGCTTATTGGGAAAATGAGACGAAACGTTTGAAGGCTTTCTATGAGAATCAACAAAAGGAGTTTCTATTGAAAATGAAGAAAATGGAGCAGATGATTACATTGCAGTCGTTTCAATTTAAACAAAATAAGCTGCGGATAACAGAGAATACAAATCGACTGAAGGAACAATTCGGTGATTTGAAAAAGGAGAGTGAACTTTTGAAGTAAGTTATTTTGTTTTCAATTTAAATTTTTTAAATCGTCCTAGTAATAAGAATATCCTTGGATTTCTTTAGTTTTAAGGAAGAACTAATTTATAGCAATAATTTTTGGTTGGCGCCTCCAAAGGACTTTATAAAGGGTCTTCCAATTCAATAACATTGATTATGTTGGCTTTCAGGTTGTGACGTTATTTAAAAAAAAGAAGTATGGACCGATGATGCCGCCAGTACCTTAATCCACATCAGACAGTGTCTTTCTGTTGATGCATTGCAATTTGTATTTATCCGATTGTGCCAAATTATACTACTTTGTTTGTTAAAGAACTCATTCATTTTTTCGATCAGAAATTGGTGACTCACTTTTGTAAAACAACTTTTATTGAATTTAAGTTGTTGTAGGTCATAGCTTTCCATGTTGATTTTACTTAATAATTGACGGCCCCAACCTCCTGTCAAAATTCTTAAACGTCGACCCAATTAGTTCTTCAACTTCGAACAAAATGTAGTGTGTAAATCTAGTTATCACAATCAAAAATATTTTTTTAATGCACAGCCACTCTTTTTCGAAGTCGCTTAAAATTAAAAAAACAAGAAGCAAATTGAAACACCCCTTCATATGACATTTTTATAACCGTTTCCACATTGTGATTGCGACTCAATTTCGCATGAACATCTTGAATGTTGTTGGTGCGTTAATAAACATAAATTTCCATAAAACTTTAAAAAGATGAAATCGAACAGGTGTCACATTGCCGATCGAGGTATTTCTACGGTGACACTCAGTTGCATATTATTTCGCAGTAAATCGTTCTTATTTCAATCTCGGTTTCGACTCGCCTCGATTTGTTCAATTGGGTATATTAATCGAAGCGAATATAAAGTGAAGAAAACGAAAGTGGTAGCTGTAATACCAAACATAAATCTCGCCACTAACAAACTCGTTTCGTAGTTCCACAGTAGTTGTTGTTTCCGGCGAAATGTATAAAAGATTCTGTCCCGAACGGCATTCTGTCTTCGATGTCAGAACTTGATCTGCCCACAAGTCACTAATAACTCCTGATGTCACAGAGGATTTCTGATGTGTATAAGCATATTACTAAAATAAATATTCTTTCCTTTTTCAGAAACGAAAATGAAGGTCTCAAAACATCAGAACGTTCAATACGGGACTGTATTACCCAATTGGAAGAAAAAACCCACGTTATGGATGGACTTATAGGAAATCTTAAGGCACAGTTAGAAGAGAACGAATGGACTGTATGCCAACGAAATGGTGAAATAGCTTTACTCAAAAATCAACTCAAAGAGGCCAATGTAATTGATATTTCTTCAACATCTTTACTTCATCTTTTATATACTATTGCATATTTTTCAGCTTGAATTAACAGCAAAAGATCAAGAAATCCTCCACCTCAAGCATGATCAACCCACCGTAGCTGATCCACCTCCACCATCACCATCTCTTCAGGCTCAAGAAGTCGAAATTAGTCAACTCAATCGTATTATTATACTTAAAGATCAAGTTATTCTAGCACTGACAAATGAACTTGGAAAGCTACGTAAGGAATTATCTGATTTAGCAATTTTCCATGAATATGGAGAAGAACCATCGGGTAAATTAAGTCGGCTGAAGTATCAAATTGACAAAATATCTAACATCTGTCAGAAAAACCAAATGAACGATGACGAGAAACAAAATAAGGATCTCTCATTAAAGACAATCGATGATTCGAATCTTGAAGTTATCATGAATTGTCTTCAAATTGTTCCACCTTTTAGTGAGCCACCTCAAAGACCATTGGAACGTCATATGACACCTGAATCACGTTTGGCTCAAATGTCCAACGATATTCAAAACTTCGTCTATGGAAGTCTCAATCTTCCAGACATAGCTCAGAACTCACAGTACATCGAAGAAAAGCCAGCTTCAAAGGATGAAGTTAGTGTGTTACGAAAAGAGTTAGCAGAGCTAAGGAGTAATTTCGAAATGGAACGACATCAATGGGCGGAAGAAAAAGAAAAAGTTTTAAAATATCAGAAGCAATTGCAAATGCACTATATTAATATGTATCAGAAAATCAAAGACTTGGATAGCAGTAGTAATGGTTCAGAGGCTGTTTAAGTGGGCTCAACAATAAAAACAAAATTATTGAATATTGTAGTTACAAAACTTATTTAATTTATTGATCGTGTATTGTAACTGTTAAATGTATTTTATTTTGAATATTAATGTGTTTATTTTTTTTTTGTATCTATATAAGGGAATTGGAGGAGTAAATAGCAAAGATATTCATTTAAGAAGAAAATAAATAAATAAAAACTATATTAATACATTGTGTTATGAAAATTAATTTTAATTAGGAAAAATATAGACAATAGTTAGAAACTTATCAATAGATATTGGAAAAATAATCATCACTGGAAGAATCATGTTGCTAGAAAAAGTTTTGCTATGGTTATTGTTATCTTGGGAATTTTCGTTTGTCTTCCGAGAAATGGATTTGTTTTGTGCTGGAATAATATGATGCAATGCTGGTAATTTTTCAAAATATTCATGGAACATTTTTCAAACAATTATGAAACATTCAGCGCCAAATCAATCCAGAATGACGATATGAGATGAATAGGGCTTTCAAAATAGATTATAACGGTTCCGAACAGAAAATGTTCTTAGTTCATGTTTTAATAATTATAATAATATTTTAACTGTGTGCCTGGCACATTGCCTTTTAAATGCAACAGATTGCACGACAATAGTTAGAAGGAATAGAAAGATAGCAAAGAATTGTTTTGGTACATTGGATAGAGATTTAGTTGATTTTTGTTTTTCATTGCATAACCTCATGTGTGACGTCCAGCATAAGCTAGGAGGTATGCTGAAAAGAAAAAAATGCTTTGTACCTGAGTGAGAATTGATCCTGCACCCTCTGGGTTAACAAGCAAGCAAGCACTCCAATTTTTAAACAAAAACTCGTATATTAGTGTGAACGTTTCAAAAAGGTTTCACAAGTTATTCGGAGCAAGATATGTAGGTACATTAAAAAAAACCATATCTGTTATATACACTGTTTCAAAATGAACGATGTTTTTAAGATGAATCCGGCTCAAATTAGATGTATTTCTTTTTTAGTTACTAGCAAAGTTTGAGTCGTAAAAGTTGTGTTTCTTTGTTTAGACCACGCAAATTTTGTATTTCTTTTTCAGTTCCAGATCATGGATCAGAGCGAGTTCTATGAACTCAGTCAATATGAATCAACCGAGCTATTTAAAGTTGAACGCATCAGAATCCATGTGCATGGATTTTTGTCACTGAAATTAAACTGACTGCTAATTGCTCATGTGTCAAAAGTTCAAAATGCTCCGACTTTGTTTGAAGAAGAGGAAGAACTGTTTAAAATTGAAAAAGAAAAACGCTTGTGTGAATTTTTAAATCTAAAAATGTTCCTGTGGATTGACATTTACATCAGCTGAATTGCTCATATTTCTTTTTTCAAATCTAATCTTTTTACATATCTTATTGAAACAATATATTAATACGTACGAGCCAATTAATGATGCCTATCTAAAAAATGCTAAATGTGGTAATAAAAATAAAACCATAAATATCAAAACACATCAAAAACTAAATAATATT
The DNA here is from genome assembly GCA_951217065.1 of Baccha elongata. Classification (NCBI taxonomy): domain Eukaryota; kingdom Metazoa; phylum Arthropoda; class Insecta; order Diptera; family Syrphidae; genus Baccha; species Baccha elongata. The sequence goes on from OX578272.1 coordinate 7,350,296, forward strand.
TGATTGGTATGACAGTACTTCAAGTTTATAGGTATACTGTTAAATAAATCAAATAAAGTTCCTGGTTTAAATTTATTATTATAGAGCAGTCCTACATATATAATACCTTATTGATACTTGATTTACAATGAAAATCAATCAAGTGCGTAGAATTAAGTTTATTATGATTGGCTTTACTACGAGTTAATCATATTCTAATCAAAAGGCAATAAAAGATAATGAATAACTGATTTTCTCACGCTGTTGATTAAATGTTTATATTCACATAGGTAGTATTATTGAGATATTATAGAACCATTTAACTAGTAATTTCCGGTTATTGAGAACTCCAAGAAGAATTTCTTAACACGATTCCTCCAACAAGTTTCTCAATTTTTCTATAAAAAATTGTTATTTTTTAAGTTCCTGTCACTAAATTGTACTTTTTAGTAACTTTTGAAATTTAATTTTTCATTTACTTGGTGGCCTATCGCAAAACTTAGAGAACAAGTCTACCGAACCTTGTTTTTCTTTTTAAATTTGTATTATAATGCAGGCTTGGCTGAATGCTCCCCCCCCTGGCTTGGTTATGGTGTGCCTCATAGTGTGACCTAGAGGATCGTATTTTGGTTGAAGTAAGAAATTTCTAATCCATTTTGTTTTTGCATTTGCAATTTGGCGTTGATTAAGAAAAATTTGTTTAAACATGACGATTGAATGTTTGGCTATTGAATATTGCAATTTACCAATCAAAATGACTTTGATTTGACGTTTTCGAAAAGGCCATAAACAAGAAAATCACATTTGTATGCAGGATGCAGGCAATAGTTTCAATAGTTAACTTAAATAGTTTCAATTGTTGATTTAAAAATTAAAGAAGTTTAATATAAGTTTTTTTATATAATTTTTAATATAACTTAAAATGTTCTTACAAACTATAAGCATCAAACAAACCTTACGTACATAAATTTATTTTAAATGTTAAATTAATTATTTAATCTCTTCAAGATGACAGCTTCAAATGGCATCAAATAGATTTCATCTAATCTCACCATCTCCCTAAATATGAAAAAAAAAAAATGTTAGCCAAGCACGGACATAATTGTTGAAAACAAACGAATGACTACTCACCCTATATTGTGTGGTGAATTACTTGTCACCAAAACATATTTCATTTGTTGTCCGCCATTATGAGAATCACTTAATAATTGACCCAAGATCTCAATATTCTGGCCAATATTTGCCAAAATTCGATATTCTTCCGTTGAAGATGATCTAGGAAAAGCCCATTAAATGTTTGAATTAATAAGTCATGAAAATTTTCTTTTCAAAAACTCACCTTATTATTTGAAATACTTGATCATTCAATGATCCATAACTAAAACCATCAAAATTCTTGAATGCCTTAAAAGCACTTGTCTGTTTGAATTTCTGCAAGTTCTTGAATATATTCAGAGTACTTCTCGGGATGGGTCTCTGTACTTTTACATTAACCTTTTCATAATCTGAAGCTACTGGCAACCATGTTTTCAACGACGTAGAGAATCCAGCTGATACTTCATCATTCCACTGGAAAGGAGTGCGTTCAAAGTTACGACTGTCGCTATAGGTGCAGTCAGTACAAGTTTGTACATTTTCCATTCCAATTTCTTCACCCTTAATTAGTTAAGAAATTCTTAAAATGTTTATATTTTACAAAGTCAAAAAGAACTTACGTAGTAAGTAACAGTGACACCTGGCAGAGTAGCTAGGATGATATTGTACAAATCCTTCTTGTGATGTCCGCAACGATTTGCAATTCTCGGATTGTCATGATTACCCATCTGGAGAAAAAAAAAACAAAACAGATATTAATATTAAAAATTGAATTAAATTTTTTGCCACCAACTGGCAACTATATGAATCTTTTGTACTTACGACCCAATTGGCAGTTTGATGTTTTGTCCACATAACGTTCATCCACGTACTGACAGCATTTTCAACATCTCGCGCATTTGATGATTCATTGAAAAACATTAAATTAAAGTTGAATGGCAAATGCACCCCATTATGTGTTCCGTTACCAGAATACTGATCGATAACGTCAATTGGTGAATAAGCCTCCGCCAAAAGAATTCTTCAAAAAATATAATGGTCGATTTGTCATCTTTTGAGAGGAGAATTTAATAAAACTTACCTTGACTCTCCACCATTTTCTTCTTGATAATTCTCTAAAAATGCTCTCCATTCATAAAGAAGCTCAACAGTTTCGTATTGATGTTGTGTGTGAACATGATTCAAGCTGTTTGATGAATATGGATATTGGACTGAAGCATGGAATGGTTCGTCCGGATATGATCCGTCTTCGTTGACCTTTTCATACATATGGGGAACAGCATCAATACGGAATCCATCGACTCCTCGATCTAACCAGAATTTCAAAACATCGATCATAGTTTCACGTACTTTTGGATTTCTAAAATTAAAATCGGGTTGCTCGGGCATAAATTGATGCAAGTAAAATTGTTGCCGTTGTTCGTTCCATTCCCACATTGATCCTTCAAAAATGCTTATCTATATAATTATATTAGAGTAACATTTGAAATTTAAGAACAAATTTTCCCTTTTACCCAATTTGATGGTGGAAGTTTCTTTCCTGGATTTTCTGGATCATCATGACCATCTGCCCAGACGTAAAAGTCTTCAAATCCTTCTGTACGATTGATTGACTTAAGAAACCACTCACATTCGTCGCTTGAGTGATTGGGAACAAAATCCAAAATGATCTTCACGCCAATAGTTTTGGCTTTTCTGATTAGAGCATCAAAATCATCCATTGTACCGAAAATTGGGTCGATTTCATAGAAGTTTGAAATATCATAGCCATTATCTGCCATCGGAGATTTGAATATTGGCGACAGCCAAGTTGCAGTTACTCCGATTTCTTTTAGATATTCTAGTTTTTCGGTGATTCCTAGAAATATGTAAATTCTCTTTGAAAAAGTATGTTCTGATTTGAAACTTTTTCGATGTTACCTTTTAAATCACCAATGCCGTTTCCGTCGCTATCCTTCCATGATCTTGGATATATTTGATACAAAGATGCATCTTCCCACCAGTCTGCATCAGCTGCTGCCGCAAATGATGAAAGACTCAGTAAAGTTACAGTGAAAAGAATCAACGACCGATTTGACATGTTTGCCTTTATTAGTCAAGCGCAAACTTTCAACTAATATTAAATAATTTTCTTCTTTCCTCGTTAACTTGATTTTGATTTAAACTTATGACATATTAAAATGATATTGGAATTTGCGATTGCGTATCTAAAAACACAAAATTGCGTTTAAATAAATTTAATTAATGAAATGGATAAGATTGCCATCACACACGTTTATAAGTCCTTTGTGGTTTAAAATTCTAAATTTACTCACAGCGTATCACAAACGGAGAAATCATGATCAGTCGACGGGAAAGTGCAAGATAATAATTCAAAATAGTAATCACTTATAAAAGATTAGCTATTTATAAAAAAAAATATAAAATAATTTGTGATGGCTTTATCTTTTACCCGGATGGGTTAAGCTTGTATGGCCAAGACAAAGCAAATCAAATATTTTTGTTCAAGAATCTTTTTCTTTTAGTAGAAAGATAAAGCAAATGTCCATCAGACTGTTGTCAGGTGGTGTTAAGTAAAAACATTTTTCGTGGTTTTTTGGCTGGAAAAATTCTAAAATCCTCCCAAGATTTGAATCTGGCGCCATTTGAGTGGTAATGTGGTGTCAACGAGAAACCTTCATAGTGACAGTGACAGCTGTCAGTTTAGGTTTATATAAAAGCTCAAACGTCGCTCGTTTTCAGTTTTGAGCAATTTTCGCCTCTTAGGTCGTGTTCGTGTGCCAATAGCATTAAAATTAGTATCCTATTTCTAATTTTTGATTGTTAAGTGGAGGTGAATACATTTATACTTGTTTTACAGTCTCTGAGTAAGTTTCAAGTAAAATACTCAGCAGTCAAATTCGTTTTTTGCTGTATATTTATTTGTTGTTTTCTGTCAAAAAAAATCTAAATAGCTCGATTGAAACTTACTTAGATATTGTGAAACAAGCTCCTAATGATTGTAGCTGTAAATTATATTTTGTTAAAGAAAAAATAGAATTCTTTTAGAGATGATTAAAATTATTGGTAATTTTAACACGACACAGTACACTGGTATGGCAACTGATCTTCCAAAACACAAACGAGAAATTCGACAGGTATAGTTATGTATGTAAAACCAAACAAAAATAAAAACAATCCAACGAACACATTATTCTGAAATTCTCTCTCACTTCTTCATAAGCACAGCAAATTATCTTATGATGACTGATCCAGAGCAGGCTAAATTTTAAAAAATTTATATTCACCACACTATAGTGGCCTTAAGCGACTTTAACACGGTCAGTCATTTGACATCAATCTGTTATATAGTATTTGTAAAAATAAGTTTGTATGCGTGCATTTGTTCGACGAAAATTCAAAACCCTTTTGATTTTGCCTGATGACTGATTATATTTGTAGATAACTGACGTCCTCTGACTGACCTTGTAAAGGTCGACTTAATGAAGTTTGTTCAAACGAAATCATGTTCATCGTTGAAGCTTGTTTTGAAACTGAAGGCTTTGGCTAACGTCAAAGTTAACAAAACAGAAATGAAACAGAAAAGAACATACATCTAGTGATTATTTGGCATCACTGAGATTTATGTTTTAATAAATGCTACCAATCTTCCAATTTACTAATTTTATAATACTTTATTATAATAAGTTCCACTGTTGTTCAAAATTTTTAAGTGCTCTTAATTTACAATAATTTTTCTTAAGATAACTGCTTCCAACGGCATCAAAACAATTTTACTCAATTGTATTCTTTCTCTGCAAAAACGAAGTCAGTTAGCTGACGATTATATTAAAACCAGATTTTTTTAAATTTACCCAATATTGTGGGATGAATAACCCGTCAATAAAGTATACTCGAAAATATTTTTGTCGTCCTGAGAACCATCAAGTAATACACCAATATATTCAATTTGGTTTCCTAAGTTCGCTAAAATTCTGTATTGTTCTTTTGAATTGCCACTTGGAGGAAAAAAGACATCAGTTAAAATCAATTCTTGGAAATGTATAAAACCCTACATACTTACCGAATTATTTGAAATACGTTATCATTAACAGCTCCATAACTGAAACCACCTTCATCCTTGAAAGCCTTGAATGCTGCTGTATGTTTGAGTTTCTGCGAACCCTTAAATATATTCAAAGTACTTCTTGCAATTCCTCGCTGAATTTTAACATTGACTTTTTTGTAATTCTTAGCTACTGGTAGCCATGTTTTTGGTGACGTAGAAAATCCAGCTGATGTTTGATCGTTCCATTGGAATGGTGACCTACCGAAATTACGTGTTTCTGCGTCTTGACAACCAGGACAATCGTACTCAACATTGACCATTCCGATTTCTTCGCCCTAAACCAATATTATGTTATTATAAAAAATTGCAGTTTTAAAAATAACTATTTATTTGTTTTACATAGTAAGTGACTGTAGCTCCAGGTAATGCAGCAAGAACGATATTAATTAAGTCTTTTTTATCGTTGCCCACACGATTGCCAAGTCTTTGCAAATCATGATTACCAGCCTAATCAATTGAAATCGTTTCTACTTTTTAATTATTTTTTTTTTTTGAGAAATACTGAATCTTACCACCCAGTTAGCCATTTTATGATTTTTCCACATAACATCCATCCAATAATTGACTGAATTTTCAACATCTATGGCATTTGAAGTCATATTAATTGACGTAAAGTTAAAGTTAAAAGGTAAATGAGCCCCAAAGTGGGTGCCATTTCCAAAATATTGCTGAATACTGTCAAGGGTTACATAAGCTTCTGCTAATAATATTCTTAAAAAAAGAAAAGACCATTATAGAGGAAAGCCAATCCAACTTTTAAACTCTTACCTAGTATCTCCTCCATTTTCTCTTTTGTAGCTATCCAAAAACTCTCTCCATTCATACAGAAGTTCAACAGTTTCATATTGTTCTTGAGTATAAATATGTGTAACGTAATATTGATTATTCGAATCATTTGTCGTTCCGCTAAGTGGTTCATCGGGGTAGGTTCCATTTTCAAAAACTTTTTCATACATATGAGTAACTGCATCAATACGGAAACCATCAACTCCACGATCTAACCAGAATTTCAAGACATCCAACATGGCTTCATGTACTTTGGGGTTTCTAAAGTTGAAATCAGGTTGCTCTTTCAAGAATTGATGCAGATAGAATTGTTGGCGTTTCTCATTCCATTCCCACATAGAACCTCCAAATATACTTATCTAAAGATGAGATTTTCAGAAAAACAAATTTATTAAATGCAGAAATATTTCGTACCCAATTTGAAGGCGGAATTTTTTTTCCAGGATTCTTTGGATCATCGAGACCATTAGCCCAAACGTAGAAATCATCATAACCATCTTCTCGGTTGATTGACTTTTGGAACCATTCACATTCATCACTTGAATGATTTGGCACGAAGTCCAAAATGATCTTCAGACCAATTTGCTTGGCTTTCTTTAAAAGAACATCGAAATCCTCCAAGGTGCCGAAAATTGGATCAATATTTGTAAAGTTTGAAATATCGTAGCCATTGTCTGCCATTGGAGATTGGAAAATCGGCGAAAGCCAAGTTGCATCGATGCCAATTTCCTTAAGATAGTCAAGCTTCTCAGTGATTCCTGCGGGAATAATCAAATTTTAATTTCAAGAGGAATAATAAGTCTTTATATTCTTACCATTCAGATCACCGATACCATTTCCATCACTATCTTTCCATGATCTTGGATAAATTTGATAGAAAGATGCATCCTCCCACCAATCTGCAGTTGAAGCCAAAGAGAAAGCACTCAAAAAAGTCGCCGTTATGATTGCAAAAAATATATTTTTGATCATTTTGACTTTGAAGGTGTAGACCAAGAATCAAACTGAATAAAAACCGCTCACAGTAATCTCTTTTTAATTGTAGACTAGACATTAGCCATGTTCTTGTCTTATTTGATCAAAAATCTGAGATATGATAATTCTGTAGTTTTAATTAAAATGATAACATCTTAAATTGTTTGATACTTAAACTTAAGTTGAGGACTTTGGTTCATACAGAGGCTTTCTGAAATCAAAGTATTAGGAAATCAATTCTCAGGGTTGGATTGTATAATAATGGAGCCGGGGGCCTATTCTGGTTCTATGAAAAAATTAAATGAAAATATTTTCAACCTTTTTTTCATTTAAACAAATTGTTTTCACGCCTCCATTTGCAAATGAATGTTTTAGTGAATGGAATTCGAAATTTGTATAAATTCGATTGACTTTTTCATAAAACCAGAATCGGCCCCTAGCAACCTCAATAATAAACATTAATCACCACAGCGAATAAAATTGAATTTACCGCTTCATTTTCATTCACTGAACAAGAATCGCTTGTTTGTAAAAAGTGAATCGAAAAGGTGAAATCAAAATCTGAAAGCGAATGTGAAAACGATTTTTTCGATTCACGTTTTCACAGAACCAGAATACGCCCCGGTTTTTTTTGTAGATATTATTATTTTTGAGAGCTTACACAATATGGTGAATATACGGTGGCGCTGTAGTTCAAATATTTACGAATTCAGAATAAAAAAAAAAATACCGAGTGACGTCAGGTGTTAAATATACGTATTACCGCTAGTTAAATATACGTATTACCGCTCTATTGTTCTATAATCCAATTGAGTCGCTATTTTCTTTTGATTTCCGAAGCCTTTGTATAATCAAAAGTCCTCTATTGAAGTTTAAGTATCAAATAATTGATCTTATCGTTTTAATTAAAACTACCAGATTTATCATACCTCAGATTTTGTTGGTCGATAAAATAAGTCTAGAACATGACCAATTTCCAGTCTTCAATTTAAAAAAAAATTACTGTGAGCGGATTTGATTAAGTTTGAAAAATTCATTCGCTCTCATGCATTTTTCGATTCACTTGGTACAATAACGCGATTCCCGTTCAGTGAATGAAAATGTAGTGGTGAATTTAATTCTAATCGCTTTGGTGAATAATTTTTCGTTGTTTCTTTGTTATTGTGGTAGTTGTGGCCAATTTATACAAATTCCGAATTTCTTTCACATTCACTTGCAAATCATGACGAGAAACAAAAATATTCATAGGAACATTTTTGACGTTTGCACTTTCACAGAGTGGCAATCGAACTTATAATGAAAGGGTGAAAATATTTACACTCTTTTATTTTTCCCAGAACCAAAAAAAAAAAAAAAATTTTGTTCAGTGAATGAAACCGTATAGTGGGGATTTCAATATCGTTTGCAGGGGTGAATAATTTTTATTGCCTTTTGTGTATTTTCTTTGCTATTGATTATTAATTACATATACTAATATCGAATTTCTTTCTATATTAATTTACCTATACTTATATAGAATTTCTTTCTTTAGAACATTGGGCGTAAAAATAAATTATGTCAAATAGAATAAAGTGCATGACTGGGTCGCAAGAACTTGCTCTTGTATAGCAAGTTACCACTAAAATAAAATTAATTTTAATAAAAATAAATTTAATAATTTTTGTTTAATACCTATAAATAAAAAATACGAACAAAATCATATACATAAATTGTTTTCAAAAGTTCTAAAGCTGTATGTAGAAAATTTTGTTGTCTGAATGAAAGTTTAACAAAAAAAAATTATTCCAAAATCGTTATAGCGGTTTTTTAAATAAATCGATGTTTACTTAATAATTTTTATAAAAATTTTTGTTTTCGAATTTGGAAAACGCCAACTTTAAGTGGTAAATAGTTTGCATATGATGCACAAAAAATAAATTTTGGTATTAAAGTGTTATCAAATTATCTAGATCTTTCTAAAAAAAAATATTAATTTAAATCGATAAACCCGTTTATGAGATAGCTCAAGAAAAAAATGACGGTTCTATGGAAGGTTAACGGTACCTTCCATAGAACCGTCATATAGGCTTCCAATTTTTTTTTTTTTACAATATTACAAAAATCATCTCTAATTTTTTTTAAGAAAATCGTTGGAACAGTTTTTGAGCAAATTAAGCTTAATGGCAGGTACCGTTATTTTCTGAGCTAAACAAATTTCAATTTCTCCTCTAAACTTAAATTCAGATGTAAATAATTCTTGCTTTTTCACCGATTTTGACGGCTTGTCCACCAAGTCGCACTTATTTTTAAAATTCCCTTATATGATTTTCGTTTATAAAATCTTTATTATATTTCTTTGTTTTGGCGTTTTCCAAATTCGAATTCATGTATTTTTACATTTTTGTCCAAACTATGCTTTATGGTGTGGAGAATGCATACAAGAAATGTTATTGAAACTTTCATGACGTTTGGGAGTCTATTAATATGAGATATATGCGAATAATTTTTGGTTTGTAGATACAGAATTATTCGCATTAGAAGAATGAGTTTGGGTAAAGTCATACATTTAGCTTCAAATATTAAATGAAGCTTTATCGTTAACGGATTTTTTCTATCGTGTACACAATCCATTCGAACACAAGAAAGTTTTGAAGACAAATTAAGAAAAATTCTGAATACCGAATACCGATTACTTCTTAAAGTTTCCACCTCTTTTTGTGAAACGTTTCAAAATTTATTCAAGTAATTCAATCTTCTATCTTCAAGAAACGAAAATTATACTTTTCACCGAAACGGTATTATTGTTTGTTCTATTTTTATTTCGTTATTTAAAATACAAATAAACATTTTATGTATTAACGTGCCAATTATTTTATTCAATTACGAAGAATATTATTGAAAGTTAAGCTTGTTTGTAAGTCAAAAAAAGAATCTCATAACATAACATTAGTTTTGAACAATTTTCCTGAGGATAACTGCTTCATTGGGCACCATAACAATATCCCTCAATTTTAGTTTATCCCTGCAAAATAAATACCACATTTAATCATTTATTTAATTATTTCAACTTTTAAAACTTACCCAATATGGTGAGAGGAATAACTGGTGACCAAAGTAACCTCAAATATATTTGTGTCATTCTTAGAAGCATCAAGCAGGGAACCGATCATTTCAAGCTCATTTCCAAAGTTTACCAAAATTATATATTGTTCTGTTGACTTACCACTTAAATGAAATTATTCTAACCGTGAGTTTTTGCTTTTGCCAAGAAATGTATAGGTTCTTACCGAATTATTTGAAATACGTTATCGTTAACAGCTCCATAGCTAAAACCACCTTCATCCTTAAAAGCCTTAAATGCTGCTGTATGTTTCAGCTTCTGCGAACCCTTAAATACATTCAACGTACTCCTTGCAATTCCTCGTTGAATTTTAACATTGACTTTCTTGTAATTCTCAGCTACTGGTAGCCATGTTTTTGGTGACGTAGAAAATCCAGCTGATGTTTGATCGTTCCATTGGAATGGTGACCTTCCGAAGTTTCGTGTTTCTGCATCTTGACAGCCAGGACAATCGTACACAACATTGACCATTCCGATTTCTTCACCCTGTATGCATTTTTTAAGATAGCGGATTTCGAATGAAAAATAAAGCTAAAAACAAACTTACGTAGTATGTTATTGTAGCTCCGGGAAGTGCAGCCATGACTACATTTATCAAGTCCTTCTTTTCATTGCCCACACGGTTAGCGATTCTTTCCAAGTCATGATTACCAACCTTAAAATATAAATGATTCAAACACATTGTAAGGAGTACTTCTTAGATTGTTAGATCTTACCACCCAATTAGCCGTTTGATGATGCTTCCACATTACATCCATCCACGAATTGGCCCAACTTTCCACAATTCGAGCATTGACAGTGTTATCAATTACGGAATCTGTATTGAAATTGAAAGGCAAATGAGCCCCAAAATGTGTGCCATTTCCAAAATATTTGTCCAGAGTGCTGAGAGAAACGTAAGCCTCTGCTAACAATATTCTTAAAGAAAATATAAAAATTTGAATTGAATGCAAGTATCCTTTATATATTTCCAGTTCCCTTACCTTGAATCTCCACCATGTTCTTTTTTATATCCCTCCAGAAACTCTCTCCATGCATACAATAGCTCGACTGTTTCGTATTGTTCTTGAGTGTAAATATGTCTTACGTAGTACTGACTATTTGAATCGTTAGTCATCCCACTAAGTGGTTCATCGGGGTAAGTACCATTTTCAAAAACCTTCTCATACATATGAGGTACGGCATCAATACGAAAACCATCGACACCACGATCAAGCCAGAATTTCAACACTTCAAACATGGCTTCGTGCACTTTCGGGTTTCTGAAGTTGAAATCAGGCTGCTGTTTCAAGAATTGATGTAAGTAGAATTGCTGACGTTTCTCGTTCCATTCCCACATCGACCCTCCAAAAATGCTTCTCTAAATCAGGAATATAAAATAAAATTTGTAGCTTTAAGAAATGTCTTGTACTGTTTTATTTTTAACTCAGAAAAGGAAGTGAAAATATTTACTTAATTTCTAAGGTAGTTCTCTTACCCAATTCGATGGAGGAAGTTTTTTTCCAGGATTTTCTGGGTCATCTACACCATCAGCCCAAACGTAAAAATCATCGTAACCATCTTCTCTGTTGATTGACTTTTGGAACCATTCACATTCATCACTTGAATGATTTGGCACGAAGTCCAAAATGATCTTCAGACCAATTTGCTTGGCTTTCTTTAAAAGAGCATCGAAATCCTCCAAGGTGCCGAAAATTGGATCAATATTTGTAAAGTTTGAAATATCGTAGCCATTGTCTGCCATTGGAGATTGGAAAATCGGTGAAAGCCACGTTGCACCTATGCCAATTTCCTTAAGATAATCAAGCTTTTCTGTGATTCCTGTGCGAAAATTTTTGTTTAAAGTTTGGGAATCATAAGTTTTATATATATATACCATTTAGATCACCGATACCATTTCCATCACTATCTTTCCATGATCGTGGATAGATTTGATAGAAGGATGCATCCTCCCACCAATCAGCAGTTGAAGCCAAGGAAGATACACTCAAAAGTGTTGTCGTAATAATTGCAAGAAATATTACTTTCACCATTTTGCATCTGTCTGGACAGACGTTAAGAGTTTAACTGATTTAAAATATGTCCCAAGCGAGCTTTTCGTAGTCTTAAATATAGCTTTTTTTAAATTGAAGATTAGAAATATCTTGTCTAATCCTATAGTCTTGTTTGATAAACGACAAAATTTAATGATATGGCTACTTCTTTAGTTTTTATTAAAAAGATAAGATTAAGATCAAACTACCAATTCGAAAGAGTACTTCAGAATGTTCAAAAACAAATGTCTCAATATTTATTTCAGTGCTGGATTTAACATATCAGATGTAAAAGAAACAGAAACACATGTTCAGAATGTAAATATGTACTGTACATACCAATATGACTGGGCTATATTCTTTTCTACACAATGCCTTACAATTATGAACTTTCTGCAATTTGTTTATAAACTCCAAAAGTGTTTTAGCCAATATCGACAGTAATTTCACTTTACGACCAATTTGAAATCTTATTTTCCTTGTACGATATTGAATTAAATTATAAATGAAACACACCTATTATAACGGTCGCGCCTTACCCTAATCAATATCACTGCGCCCCTGAACATAAATTTAAATTTATAGAAAAAAAAAACGAAATATTCCCACTAGCACTTCGAAATCTTCGAAATTGCCTTTCGAAAAAGAAAAACTGCTTTAGAAAATGAAATCTGGATTGAAAATAGAAGAGCCTTCAAGTGAAGAAGTAAGTTGAAATAATAATTTTATTACAACCAAGACGAGAAGTCCCGAATCAGTGTAAAAAGACTTCCAATCAATGCATTATTATTTTGCCATTTTTCGATCCTGACTACCAGATTTTAAAAATTCTTAAATTCGAATGGAACGAAGATGGAGCCATCGAGCCAAATGATGAGATAGCTTGAAGTGGCTCCACAGGTTCGGTTTGATTTTAAATATAAAAACATAAAACGAGCCGGAAAGTTGAAAATATAACAAGCCGGAGCTATTTTAACTACTCAAATGAACCTAGTTCAAAATATTTCTGTAGGTACAATTGTTTGTTTCTATTCAAATTAATTGGTTCGACAAACTTTTGGCTCTGTTGTATGTGACTCTTATTTTTTACTGGATCTATTTGGTTTCGGTCCATTATGGATCCGAGCCAAATGGCTCCATTTTGTATAGTCAGAGTTATGAATTGTCGAACACTGTTATTCATTATAGAAAAGAAACTTAGCAGATTTGTTGTTTAATCAATAGTACAATTTATATTCTTTTAATATGACAAGAATAAATATTAATCTCAAATATTATAATATTACGAAATCGATTATCCTTCAGTGTTTCATGTATACTTTCCTCAAAACAACTCCTTCATCGGGCATAAGGTAAACCTTACCTAATTTCACTTTATCTCTAAAAATATATAAATAAAAAATCGATAGTAAAATTAATTAAATAAACAAGAGTATTTTGAGATGTTACCCGATAATATGAGGTGAGTTTCTACTAACAACTGCATATTCCATCGTATTGTTCTTATCTCTTCGTGAACTAATAAGATTGCCAACTGCTTCTACATTACCACCAAAATTGATCAAGAAACGATATTCTTCATTTCGAGAGCGACTAAAGATAGATACGAATAAAAGTTAACGATTATTTTTGGTTTGTTTAATTAAATTAAACAACAACAACACTCACCGAATAATCTGCATAACGTTATCACTAACAGCACTATAGCTAAAACCGGCCTTGTTCTTGAATGCCTTGAATGCGGCTGTGTTCTTCAGTCTTTGCAAAGCCTTGAAAATATTCAATGAACTTCTAGCAAAAGTTCTCTGAGCTTGAACATTGACATTTTTGTAATCATCGCCAACTGGCAACCAAGTGTTGTTTGACGTAGAGAATCCAGCTGATATTCCGTCATTCCAATGGAATGGACTTCGGCTGAAAGAACGAGATTCAACGTAGCTGCAGTTTTCACAAGATACCACATTATACATCCCAATTTCTTCTCCCTAGAATATAAGTTAGGTAGTAAACCCTTTTTATTGCATTTAAGTCGACAAGAAACCTACGTAGTAAGTGATAGTTACACCGGGTAACGCTGTTAGCAGGAAGTTAATCAAATCCTTTTTGTTTTCTCCAACTCGATCAGCGATTCTTCCTATATCATGATTTCCAGTCTGAAAACCATAAAAAGATTTTTCCAAAACTATATTGGATTTAATGTTATACCAACTTACCACCCAGTTTGCTGTTTGATGCTTCTTCCACATGTAATTCATCCATCCATCAACCATACCTTGAACATCTCTAGCATTTGATGTCAAATTCAAACCCCACATGGCGAAGTTGAAAGGAATATGTGCACCGTAGTGTGTTCCATTTCCATAATATTTGTCAATCATATTCATAGGAGAGTAAGCTTCTGCCAGTAGGACTCTAAAAAAATTATTTCAAATTCGTATATAGGAAATAGTCGGTCAAATAAGATGATATTTACCTTGTATCTCCACCATTTTGTTTGCGGTATGATTCAAGGAAGTTTCTCCAATCGTACAACAACTCAACAGTTTCATACTGATCTTGAGTGTAGTAATGATTGTTTGGGTCTTCATCTGGATAAGAACCGTTTTCCATGACTTTCTCAAACATATGTGGAACAGCATCAATACGGAATCCATCAACACCACGATCAAGCCAGAATTTCAATACCTCGAACATTTTCTCGCGAACTTTTTCATTTCTAAAGTTAAAATCTGGTTGTTGTTCCAAGAATTGATGAAGATAAAATTGTTGACGTTTTTCATTCCAAGTCCACATTGATCCGCCAAATACACTGACCTAAATCAATTTTTTTTGTTACAAAAGTCTTAAAATCAAGTTTTACTATGCTTATACCCAATTGGATGGAGGTAATTTCTTTCCAGGATTTTGGGTATCATTCAAACCATCAGACCAAATATAGAAATCATCGTATCCATCTTCTCGGTTGATTGACTTTTGGAACCATTCACATTCATCACTTGAGTGATTTGGTACGAAATCTAAAATGATCTTCAAACCAATTTGCTTAGCTTTCTTCATCAGAGCATCAAAATCTTCCAATGTTCCGAAAATCGGGTCGATGTCGGTAAAGTTTGAAATATCATAACCATTGTCTGCCATTGGAGATGAGAAAATCGGAGAAAGCCAAGTAGCAGTGATACCGATTTCCTTCAAATAATCCAATTCTTCGGTAATTCCTGAACAAGAAAATACAAATCATGAGTTTGTTCTTCGAGCACAAAAAACTTTCCACTCACCCTTAATATCACCAATTCCATTTCCATCACTATCCTTCCATGATCTGGGATAGATCTGATATAAAGATGAATCCTCCCACCAATCCGAAGCCGAAGATGTTAATGTACTTAAGCCCAATAAGGCCAGAACAACTAAAAATATAGCACTTTTTCCCATGTTTGCCCTTCTTAAAGTTCGAACGGCTAATTGCTGTGATGGTTTGGTGCTCCTCCTTTTATATCCAATTTACTTTTCTATCTGTTCTATATTAGACGAAAACAAAATTAATTAAATTTTTGTAGATTTTCATCAGATTTATTGCCGAAAATTTTAATTACATTATACCAACTGAAACAATAGACCAAACTCAATTAAATTTTTTTGGTATAATTGAAAATTATTAGATAACTGACACGGAAAATAAACATGACAAGGCGGTTGATTTGAAGACGAAATAAAAAATGTCTGGTAAATCCCAGAGACACATCGAAATATAAAACATTTGGACAAACAAACTCTTATAGTTTGTTTATTTAAGAATTCGGTAAAGATCTCTACTGAATTGTTATCAAGCTTTCGTTGAAAAGAAGAATCAGATTTCAAATCAATCAGGTATGTGCCACCCATGAAGCTATTTTATTCTAATAAAAAATAAAATGCACGACAGGGTCTCACTAAAATGCTCTTGTAGCAACCTATGCTACTACAAACATATTATTTTATTAAATTTTGACGAAACGTGAGATCAAGTTGTATGGTATAGCTGTCATTGTTAAGCAAAAAAACTGTGAATGCCATTTTGTGTTCAATATGTCTAATTTAAATTCCTTACCAAATTTGAATGGAACCGGCTCAACCGTAATAAAGTTATTGCCAAATTTGTCCTCTATAGGGAATCACTAAAAACTACTACACACGAAATTTAAACAAAATCCGTCCCACGGTTTAGGATGTAGCTCGGTGAACAGACAACAGATGGCTTAGACAGACCGACGGATGGCATGACGAAACCTACTTTTTTGGGCTTCTCTATCACCGCAATGTCACTAATGTCAGGTTTGATTAAAACCTCGATTTTTTTTCTTACACGAAACCAATACGTGCCCTATTGAGCAAAAAAAAAATAATAGAATAGGCTTGTCGCAACGTTTATGTGATACATGATGTTATATGTACATAGAACATAGAAACATACATACATAGATATGAATTGTGTATAGTTAATCTATAAGAATGTGTACAAACAAAATACATTTGATGGGATAATGGAAAGTTTGGATATAGAAAAAGTTTCAGGAAGGAATACTGAGATTGAGATAGTTTTGTTTTGATAAAATGAATTTCATCTTAACATTTCAAGTTTGGTAATAAGTTGTAGGTTCTCTTCAGTCCTCTATGCTTCGGATCAATGCCTAAAAAAATACCTTTACATATTACGTATGCATTTAGCTTTAGACCGTGTGCCATTACGTTAAAAGTGCTGTTAAATTTGATTTTGACACTACTGAGGTAAATACAGACATCAAAATTTAACCTGCTCAAGAGCTCGTCAAAATTTAGGCAAGTGGTTAATTTTTGACATTTGTTTTGCTGCGTTCACTTGAAATTCATAGAAATTTTGTACTTAAGGAACGACAAATATTAATTAAATAAAATTTTTAACAATACTCAAATTTAACAACAATTTTAACGCAATTGACACACGGCCTTAATATTAAAACATGATGTTTTCGAATACAATACAGCTCCAGTAAATTTTTCTTGAGTACCAGGCACCCGCACGTATTTTTCTTGCAAAATCATCAAGATTAATATCATTTGTTTTCATTTTTAATTGAAAACATTTTATAGTTTAGTCATGGATTGTCAGTATAATAGATAAGTAAATATAATATATATAATATTCATCGAATGATGGGTTCTAAACTCTTTGAAATCAGATTAAGAAACATACTAGTACATATAAGAATTAATATAGCAAATAATTAAAATTTTAACTTTTCTGGAGATATGATGAATTTTTTCGTCGATTGTGTTAACGAAATTAAAATCGAAGATTTTAAGATAAACTCAATTAAGATGGACAAATTCGGGGTTTAGTCACCTGATTCGTGTCTTGGTCGCCTTATTTCTTATTTTGGCGATCGACACTTATTGCCATGACCGGAGTTGAACTCTGCAGATTCTTTTGTAAGGTTATCCGAAAATTCTGTCTGTCTGTCAGTCTGGTTATACAAATATCAGAATATACAGCCTAACCGGCTGAACCGATTTGCTTCAAATTTGGTTTATACAGGGTTTGTAGACCTTTCATAGAGCGGAATTTGGAATTGTTTTTTTAGTTTTAAAAAGTAACGGTACTTGTCATTTAACCGTTATAAAAAAAAGCTTCAACGATTTTCTTGTAGAAAACATTGGCGACAGTTTTTTTTATCTAATTGCCTTCCTTTGCAAATGAAATAAAAGGCATGACTGATGGGTCGCACAAATTTGCTCTTGTGGCAAGTTACCGTGTAAACGATTTTTAGATTCTTAAAAATTTATCAAAATTTATCGTATTTAAAATATAAATTGAGTTTGAAAAAAAACTTTTTAGATTTTTTTTTTGTTGCAGTTTTTATCAAGCAAATTAGGATCTTAAGAAAGTAAATTTTCGTCAAAATCTGTTTAGCCGTTTAAAAGATAATTAATATAAAAAAGTAAAGTTCTAACGGGTAATTTTTTAAGAGGTTTAGAACTTTTTTTTTAAAAAAACACAAAAAATTCGAAAAAATTAATGAAATATTTATTTGAATCGATAGTTTGAACCTTGCAATTTAATGTTTAAAGATAATTTCATGCAAATGTTGACCGCGGCTGCGTCTCAGGTAGCCCATCCGCTGAGTCCAATTTTGGCATACTCTTTCACACATATCGGCCGGTATCTCACGAATGAATGCATGGATGTTGGCTTCCAGTGCGTCAATCGAAGCGGGCTTGTCCCTATAGACATTAGCCTTGACATACCCCCACAAAAAATAGTCTAATGGTGTCAAATCGCACGATCTAGGCGGCAAATTGACCGGCCCGAAACGTGAAATTAACTGTTCACCAAACTCGCCTCGCAATTGCGCCATTGTTTCGCGTGCTGTGTGGCATGTGGCACCGTCTTGTTGAAACCACATATCATGCAAGTCAAGAACTTCCATTTCGGGCAAAAAAAAGTTTGTTATCATCGCTCGGTAGCGTTCACCATTGACAGTAACGCTGCGATTCGCATCATCTTTGAAGAAATATGGCCCAATAATGCCGCCGGCCCATAAACCGCACCAAACAGTGGCTTTTTCGGGATGCATTGGTAGCTGTTGCAATGCTTCTGGCTGATCTTCACTCCAAATGCGGCAATTTTGCTTATTTATGTACGTACCCATTCAACCAAAAATGAGCCTCATCGCTGAACACAATTTTTCGATAAAAAAGCATTTCGAACATTTCGAACCGAGCACGAATTTTGATATTAAAATTCAATAATTTGCAAGCGTTGTTCATTTGTAAGACGATCCATGGTTAAATTGCAAACCAAACTGAAGCTGTTTGACAGTGACACAAGGTACTTAACACACGTCAGCTATCAAAACCAGTGTTGCCAAAACCAAACCAGCTAAAAAATCACCCGTTATAGCAGGTATACCGTTAATAAGCTTCTTGGGATCTTTTTTTAGATAACACACATCAGCGTTACCAAAAAATCACTCATCTAAAACTTTATCAATAGTAGTTTTTTTCCATATAAAAGCAAATATTGGTACCATTACTTATATGGTAAGTAGAATATGAACCGATATTCAAAAATTTCCCGAAAATTGCTCTAATGATTTTGATATATCTTGGTGTGCATCGTATTTGGAGTACTGAATATAACTGCACTTCAAGTTTCTGACTATAAAAATGAAAAATGAAAGACTTCAAAAACATCTGAAAGGCTTCTTTATTAACAGTTGTCATAATCAACAATGGTTTTTACAGAGATATCTCATTGAATTTTTTTTATAAGGTACTAAAAATTCCCATTCGAGCTTATAAAAATAAAATCATCTCAAAAGATTGAGCCGTACACAATACAAATGTAAGATGGAGCTTATATAAGTAAAACACAGGAAATAGCCAGACTGTCATCGTCTTTATTTAACTCTTGAATTCCAGAAATGTATAAGGTGGCGAGGATCAGAAACCGTTTATACAAAAATACTTAAAAAACAATTCTTTCCTACCTTTCTATACTCTTCTAACTAGTGTCGTGCAACACCTGTTGCATTTGAAATATGCAGGGTCGAAAGATCGAGTTTTAGTTGAAACGAAATTCCAGCACAGGTATTTCAGCAAACTAGTTGAAAGCTTGAGGAGTTGAGTTAAGTGCGAAAAAGTTGAAATGACAGGAGAATACTTGCATTGCTTTGTAGGCATTAAGACAAAAAGATTGAATTTCCGAGAAAAAAATACTTTTATTGCTTTACAAGTTATGCGCATACTTTTCAACAACAATTATTCATTCGTTAATATGCGTTTGATCACATGCAGATATAATTATATATTCAACATTTCAACCCAGACCCTCGATTAGGGAATACGAAGCGAGTCGTTTTAAGAGGCAAAAATTAAGTTTTGTGTATGAGAAACTATTTTTAATTTTATCTTTTTCGCTTTGTATGATTGTGAAAATCAGATTTCAATTGCAAGGATTAAAAGAATTCTCTTCGAATAGATAAACAACTCTAGGTGGGTAAAAAAGCAGATATCGAATTGAAAACGATTCGCTGCGTATTCCCTAATCGGGGGCCAGGTATTTCATTTAATTTTCGACTCAACTGCTCGAGTGCAATCGAGTTGAATTCCATTTCGTTCCAACTCATCCCCGTTTACAAAGGGTTGAACCTAAGTTCAAGCTGGGTTCAAAGACGCATATAAACTAGGTAATAGTTAAAATATTATTATTATTATAAAAAACGCATTTATCTATATTTATTTAAAAAAAATTAGATCACAGAACTAATAAATTAATCAATGAAAATTTTCTTAAGAACAACTGCTTCATATGGCATCAAATAAATTTTCCGTACGTCAGTTCTTTCGCTGAAATAAATATCAAAATAAATATGTTTTACTAAAAATTTCTAATTAAATAAATAAAAGTTATATATTTACCCAAGACTGTGAGGAGAATGACTGGTCAACAAGCAATATTCGTAAACATAATCGTTTGGATCAACCGAGTTTCCAATCGGGCCAACAGATTCTATTTCACCACCCATATTTATCAGAATACGATATTCTTCGCCAGGGGATGATCTATAATGCGTTCAAATAGTTACATAAGCTGTCATTTGTCAAAATTGAACTCACTAACCGAACTATTAAAAACACATTATTGTTAATAGCACCATATTTAAATCCTCCAACTTCTTTGAATGCTTTAAAAGCAGCTGTTTGTCTGAGCTTTTGCATTCCTTTATAAATATTCAAAGAACTTCTAGAGACACCACGTTCTACTTTCACATTAAGAGTTTTATAATCATCAGCTACTGGCAACCAGGTATCAGTTGAATTGGAAAATCCTGCTGAAACATCATCATTCCATTGGAATGGTGAACGTCCAAAAGTACGGAATTCATCCCATGGACAAGTTGAACAATTCTTTCGAATGTTGCTCATTCCAATTTCTTCACCCTTTAAAAAAATAAAAAGTGCTACCAAACAAACATTTCGAAATGACAAAAACCTACGTAATAATTGACTGAAACACCTGGCAACCCTGCAATTAGAATTTGAATCAAATCTTTTTTGTGATCGCCCATCCGATAGGAAACTCTTGGCCCATCATGTGTACTCGACTGGAAATCAAAACATCTTGCATCATCAAATAGGGACAGTGAATCTGTAAAGTCTTACCACCCAATTTGCCATTTTGTGATTTTTCCATATAACTGCCATCCATGCGTCGATTGTAGTTTGTAAAACTCTGGCATTGGCGTTTTCGGGCAAATTTTTAATGTCAAAGTTAAACGGCAAATGGGCTCCAAAATGTGTTCCATTTCCAAAGTACTGATCGAGAACTTCAATTGGTGAAAAGGCTTCTGCCAACAGAATTCTAAACGATAATGTCAAAATCTGCATTCTGTTTTTAATTGCATTTTTACCTTGTGTCACCACCATTCTCCTTTTGATATGCATCTAAGAAATCCCTCCACTCATATAATAGCTCTACAGTTTCATACTGATCACGTGTGTAAATGTGTATTAATCTTAAGTGGCTTGTAAGATCTGGGTTAGGGTCTAGAGGTTCATCAGGATAAGTGCCGTCATCATTGACTTTTTCATACATATGAGGAACAGCATCAATACGAAATCCATCTACTCCACGATCAAGCCAGAATTTCAAAACATCCAGCATAACTGTGTGGACTTTTTGATTTCTTAAATTAAAATCAGGTTGTTCCATTAAAAATTGATGCAGATAAAATTGTTGACGTTTGTCATTCCATGCCCACATCGAGCCTTCGAAAACTCCTTCCTGAAAGAACACAGGTTTTAGTGACGAACACAATTAAATCGAATGATGATGCCTTACCCAATTAGATGGTGGAAGTTTTTTTCCAGGATTTTCCGGATCGTCTTTACCATCATCCCACACGTAGAAATCATCAAATCCATCTTCTCGGTTAATGGACTTCTGGAACCATTCACATTGATCACTCGAATGATTGGGAACAAAATCTAAAATGATCTTAATACCAATCTGCTTGGCTTTTTTTATCAACTCATCAAAGTCTTCCATTGTTCCAAAAAGAGGATCGATGTCATAAAAATCTGAGATATCGTAACCCATATCAAGCATTGGAGATTTAAAAATCGGTGAAAGCCATGTAGCTGAAACTCCAATTTCCTTAAGATATTCCAATTTCTCAGTTATTCCTAAAATGTCGATACTTTTTATATAACATAAGTCAAGTCAGACTATTACTTTAATTACCTTTAATGTCACCCATTCCATCACCATCACTGTCCTTGAAAGATCTTGGGTAAATATGATACAATGATGTATCCTCCCACCAATCCATTTTGGCTGCCAATGCAGTAAAATTTAATATCGCCAAAGTGGCTAAAACAAGACCGAGTTTTGCCATTTTCAACCTTTCAACATTGAATCCACTCCTTAACTGAAAAATTTAACTCTGCGCTAGAAAGTAGTGCCACTTCATGTTTCTTCAGCAAATACACTGTTGGACGAAATTATGCCTACAAGTTCTTGTTTTGTTTTATTTTTTTTTTTTTTTTCAATACAAAAATAATATCAAACAGTTTTGAGGACTAGCTAATTGTTTTTTTTTTTTTTTATATTCGTTTAGGAAGTCGATCTCTGCTTCTAAAGATTCACAATATATATATATATATATATATATATATAGATATCCAAAATTACGCCTAGAATCGGTTCACCACCTTCGGAAAATCTCCTTAACTTAACTCATAGTCATACGAATTGAAATTTTGAAATGCTCAATTACTTTCGACCACTAGTGTTGGCTGCGATAACTTTTATAATAAATTTGAAGATTTTGTCTCTGGTTTTTTTTTTAAAGATAAGATATAATTTTAATCGAATTTATGGAAAAGTCCAATTCAGTTACTGTAATACCCAGTTATAGGAAAATTTGTTTTGTGTTATAAGACTTTGGACTTGAAGGGCTTGAACCCTTATTAGTTATTACGAAGAATCAATATCTTGTTTTAATTGTTTCATTTATATTAAATTAGTATAGAGGTTAACCCAGAAAACTGTTATCAAATTGAGATTTGTTTTGTTAATATTATGGTGTAAGAGTGTGCTGTTAAATGATTTTGGATTATGTTGTCTATTGTCTTTACCATTTCAGTGATATCGAAGAATATTGGTTGTAATTATAAGCACATTATCGCAGTTTACGTAGGTACCCCATTTTGACAGTAGGCCGAATAAATGTCTAGCATTCGCATCCGACTTTTGGGCGATTCAAGAAACTGACAGCACTTAATGAATCTTCCACTTGCTCTCGAATATTATGGTTGACCCTTAAAGTTTCTCGGACTGGATTGTTTATTCAAGTGATGAATATTGGACGAGTTTATATTTCTAAGCGCTCACCTGAGCAAGCGAATTCAAAAATTTTCAGGCTCTGTGTTTTGACAGCAATAGAAAGGGTATTCATCTAACGACGTAAATTCACATTTGATGTAAAAAAGTATCTTTCTGTCATACATTGTCATGAACGCCACATGAAAGCTGTTGACGTAAATTGGCATTCATCGTATTATGACCTCACTATCATCTTAAAACTAGACAAAATAGGATTAGGGTATATTGGGTGAGCTGCTTTGAATTTGTGTTTATCATATGTATGTTTTTATATAATTTCTTTTTTATTCTCAATTTGTTAATTTTTTGAAAATTTGTAAAACTAAATTTTAAAAAATTTTTTGTTTTGCAGTAGGAAAACACTTTTAAAGCGTAATATAAATAATTTTTAAATTAAATATTTCTTTGTTTCAATTTGTTTTTTCTGTTATAAGAACAAATATTTATGAATTTTCTTTTGCTTTTTTATTCTTCTATTAAATAAAATTACTACAAAATAATTGAAGTCGAGGAAAAACTTTTTAGATTATTTGTTTAATTTTTCAGCAGTTCTGCTTTGCTGAACACATTCTGAATATTCGAAGACCCTGACTACACCAGTCCTTTTTCCGACATTTTGGATCAAGGGTGTGAAATAGGGACAAAGTAACGGAAGCATGTATGAAAATTTAAAGACTTTTTTCTAGTTGAACGTTGACGTTTGAAAGCGGAAATTGAGTTATTTAGATTATTGAATGTTGTAACTGTTTCAGTACAATTTCGATGAAAATAAAAACAAAAACTGAAAAAGAAACTATTAGCAATAATATGTAAAAATAATTCATAATTTGGCAACCGGCCAAATAACAACGAACCTTCTATTCACCATAGTACGTACCTGTCAGGAAGCCGAAACACGTCACGTACGACAAAAAGGACTGGTATAATCAGGGTCAAAAGGTTTGTTTGTTTACACATTTTTTTTTTGCAAGTGGATTTCGATTAGATTTCGTTGTAAGCTATACTAGTTTTCGAAATCCGAAATTGTGTGGCAAATATACTTGATTTTGATGAGATTTTAAACTTTTTGCTAGAAATATGAATATGCACACATGCAACCATAACCAAAATTCATATGTGTTTTTCTAAAATCAGAAAACATTTGTCATTCAAAAATAAACTACAGTTTTTTTTTTAAAGATATGTAAGTATATATTTAAATAAAATTGTTAATTCTATTTATGTACATTATTTCAATTATAGGGTTTAAAAAAATTAAATATTTTTGTTCATTTCTTAAACATAAATTCATGTATATATACTTGCGATTAATCTACGATTTACAATATTACAAACTAGATTAACAAGACTATATTCTAATTTTATTTTCTTCTGTATGAAATTCATTTTCATTTTAAAAAATGCTTAACGACATGAGAAACAAAATACAAACGTTAAATTTGAATTTTAAAAAGTATTTTCATCACAACGGATATGAAAGTTTAATAGAATTAAAATAATTTGTTCGAATTCAATTCGATTTCGTTTGTCAAGAAATAATAAAGTTAATTTTAATAAATAAGTAACGAGAAAGGTGGTGAAAAACTTTGATCAATTTTATAAAAAGGCAGTCACATGGAAGACATTTTAGCATTTTTTTTTTGTTTTAGCTAAAAAGGTAGATTTACAAATTGCCAATTTAAGTTCCCCTTTTAAATCAGTCTTAGGCGAACTCTTCCACATAGGTCGCAGGAAAGATACCGACATTGTTGCGTAATGCCCCCAACCACCAACCATCTTCTTGTTTTACATGTACTTCGATTATATCGCCAGGATTCAGTTCGAGTTCATCGTATAATTTTGGTGAATAGCTGTAAAGGGCTTTGCATTTACTAATGACAACCGAATGAACATTATTTGATTCATCTGATGCTGAGGAATCATCTCGGTGTGCTTTTCCATTAGTCAGGGATACTGTCACTACACCATTTTGTTGCTGTTTTTTGACTTCTTCCTCATTCTCGTCACCATCCTGTGAACTAAATTCGTCAAAATCCGAGTCTGGTTGGTTAGAACCACCATCCGCAATACCTCTATCGAAGAAGGGACTATCCAAGACCGTTGTGGGAATAGTATTGGATTTGCCATCAACAGATACTTTGTTGCTTTCGATATTGCTGATTGTTTCGAGATTACTTTGACTACGCTGAAATTGTTTAACCAGAATATCATTTTTGACATCTGAGCAACTTCCATTCTCTTCGTTAACGGAATCATATTCGTTATCGCGGTTATCGGGACTATTGACTTTGTCGTTGTTCTTGAGCCAAAGTGGAACTTTTAAAATGCTTTGTTGTAGGCCAGTACGATCTCGGGTTATCTGCAAAAAGGAATTTTTGATGTGTAACTTTTGATTTATAACATATTTTTCTTAACAAATACACACCTGTATGTGTTGAGCTAATGGATGTGAGCTCCTTGGTTTATGATCCAGTTCAAGTAACGCTGAGTGAAGTTTGAAACGTGCACCCTCTAGATACGTCAACATCGATCGAATCTGTCAAAAAATTAGCGTTACATGATGCCAAATCCCCTGAAAGTCAAAAAAAACTTACGTGATACAATTTGTCTGTGATGTTTTGATTATCAGTATTATTTAGTGCATTATTTAGTGACTCCGAAAGCCCCTTGAGCCCATTGCGAGATCTTCGTTCCCTTTCCAAATCTGTCTTAACCAATTGCAATAGTTTTATCAACGCATGCTTCCTTCTCTCTCTATTCATAGCCAAAGTGGTATGTTCACAATAAAAGTCCGGTAGTAACTGTTCACTAGGACCTTCTGCAATTCGTCTAATATTTTTAATCACACTTAGGTCTTTTTGAACATTGCAAGATTCGACTGTGGGCGTAAGTCTCTGAACAAGTCCATCCAAAATAGGGTTCATATTTTCAGTAAGCCTGAGATAATTTGTAACGAACATCTTCATACTGGCCAACCGTTGAGTTTCAACATTTTGTAAAAGTGATGATCCACGTAGTACTGACATCTCCCAATCGACACGGGCACGTTCAGCACGCACACAAAGTGTATAATACTCGACATCGGCACGTTTAACAGCTTCCTCAGCTTTGCGGCGTTTATTGTCGAGCTTAGCACAATCTTTTTCGGCAGATTTGATTTCTTTTTCGGCAGCAATTTTATTAGGACCTTGATGTAACAAGGCAATCGAAGGTGACTTTTGTATTCGAACATCCAGCATTCCATCTTGAAGTTTTTCATTTTCACGAGCAGCAGTGTGTGATGTCTTCTTACTCTTTGCCTCACTGATTCTCCACTCGGCAAGCACTCGAGAGCTTTTGTCTACATTGTTTTCAACCTAAAATAAGAAATGGGATGTTAGAATTTGTTTTAATTACAATTTTTTAAAATTATTTACAGATTTCCTTGTTTTGTGATGATTTTCGATTAAAGTTTTTAATGGCTTAACCAGCTCATCTACCAAAGAACTAGAGAGTTGCCTATGAATTTCACTGCGACTCTCCATTTCAGTTGCAACACCACGCCAGGCGTCAGCAATGCTACCGGGCAGTTCTCGACATGCTTTGTTAAGTTTTGTAGCCATTTTCGAAAGTGATTTCGAATACAATTGTTCGGATTCGACTCTGTGAAAAATAATGTGAAAATGTCAAGTATTTAATATTAGTAAATAAAGATCATGTTTAAGGTGAGAAAAAAGGCAGATCATTAGAGCTAATCACACGTATTGTCTAAAAAAAATGCCTCATTCAATATTAGACTCGTTGAACACAGCTAAACCAAATTTAATCTAGTATTGGTACTCAAATGACATATGAAATATGATATTTTTTGACAGATACAATTATTAATTGACAATAAACGTTAATACCACTAATGTCATACAAACCTTTCTTGTAGAATAAGTATGAGTTCTTTTCCAAAGTCACCTCCTTGTTTGATGTACCGGCGTAATTCCTCAAATCCATTTTGACCCTATAAAAAAAAGAGATTAATTAAGAGTTAAATCATACAAAGCTTTAAAATCACACTCAGATAAAAAACAAAACTCCGACCACAAACACAAATACACCCCACCCACTACCCTCTCACCTCCCATTTCTCTTTGAGCCTTGATTTCTTTGAAAACGGCGAAATCTCTCCATGATGTGTAGCCGTCACTGAAGAATCCATATCTTCATTGTCAGTCCCTATAACAGTTGACGTATTTGCCGCACTAAGTTGTGGCAAAAATAGCGAAGATGCTGCAATAGACTCTGAGTCTTGATTCCGTTCTACCGATTCTGCCCGAATACCACGAACGGGAGAAACTTTCGACTCCGGAGAGAAATTGTGACCGACTCTCTGCATGGCTGCTTGTTTCTGGACGACTTCTTTAAATTTTACACTTTCCTCTCCAATCCAGTGCTTAAGACCACTCCAAGCATGATTGATTTTTTCTTTGTTCTGATTGAAGTTGATCAATCGGGAATTTTTGTTTTTCATCAACGTGATTCTTCTCTCGCTCGGCTTGAGATTGTCACGATGAGTGCAGTACTCAAGGTCGATTTCTTTATTAAAATCTTCAGATTCGTTAATCTGTCTGGTTATTTCGTTGAGTTCGTCAATCGAAATAAACAGATTTTGTGCGGTCAATGATTGACAGCTGACTGATTTCATATCAAAATTTTCAATGGCACTATCGCAGGCCACACTGTCTTTGCTGCCACGATTGATGCTAAAATTACTGGCAAAGTTGGTGCTTATTCGATTTTTTTTGGGGCCAACATTTATGGAATCAGCACTTTGGTAATGTTGTGTTGGCACCAGGAGTCCTTTTTCCGGATTGTGGGGAGTATTGGGTTCACTTTTGCTCAAAACTGGCTTAGCATTTTCTTTGTTCTCCTCGTCTTCTTGATTTTCATCTATGCCAATATCGGCTATCACAAGGTTCTTATTCATTTCCAGGGATGGAGCTTTTTGAAGAAATACTTTAATTTCTGATCTATGCAAGCTCTGTACTGATCTTGAATGGTTTTTCTTCAAAACCTTTCTTGTTTTGGGAGTTTCATAGTAATTTTCCATCACGTCATTCAAATCTGATGATGAAACAGTCGTATCATTGACTTCCGGTGATGACTCTTTTCCCGTCGTGATTGGTAATCTTTCTTGAAACTCAAATTTTATATTTGGCAATGCTGAAATACAATCCACTGCATCGACAAACACCTCATTTTCGCTTCCTGAAGAACCAGGATTTGTATCGTTGATGGGAAGTGATTTATATCGGCCACTCATGTCTTCCAAGCGATCAGCATTGATCGTTGTCGTCGATATAAGAACTGGTTCACCTATTTCCAAACGATGATCATCAGAATTCGAACCAGTCATGTTGTAGCTACCTGAGATCACTTTTGCTGGCGATACTCCAGATCGACCTGGAGATTGTCGTTTAATAATTTTGTTGCTAAGTGTGGAATAGCGTTTGGTGATCTTGTTGAAGAGACCACTGCTGGTGCCATCTGGATTGGTTTTGTACTTGCCGGACCGTAATTTATTCATAATGATAATGATAAAAGTGTAACGATAGCTGTTGATCATAAGTAAGAAATGTTTTGATGAAATTTTAAAAGCTTGATTATGCACTTGTGTTATTGGTTCTTCTTTGTGAATATTTGTTTGTTGTTTTGCTTTGTTTTGTAAACATGACAAAAAGGAACTGTTAAATTAAAAAATGTCACTTGGGTTTCTCGAAAATTGTGTTATAAAAGCAAAAGATATACAAGTGTTTCAGTGAAAAAAGGCTTAAACATGAAAAAACACTCACTCAAGCATTATATGATTAATATGAAGATTTATTCGCTATGTGCAAAGGAGATTTGCTTAGTCAGTACACACGAAAATGTCAAAAAAAATCACAACAAATTCTTCTATAACTTATTAGATAACGTTAGTTTCTATATGTTTCTATGGAAATTTGTTCACAATAAATTTTATTTATGAACACTGAGCTCTGACTGTAAGTGTGTCTATACTAGAAGAGCAATGCGCACGTCATAGCGAATAGCATCAGAAAAATTACTTTTTAACGCAAATTTTCCTCAAATCTCTGCGAATACGAACGAAACTAATAACACTCTAGAAGTTAAGTTAATTTCTTATCTAATTCGGGTCTAAAATTAATTTCGTTGGCTTCATGGTAAATCTATACTAATGCGAGAGACTAGCACAATGTTTCTTTTTAATTCGAAATTTTAATAAATAAACACTGTCTCTAATGACATAGTTTGACAGATGATTTATGGTCAATTTACATGGCCTGATAGTAATTTTACCATGAATAGTCTAACATTATAACACCTCTTATGAATTTGAACATTTATTTGGAATCCTACTTCGCCAAATTTACTGGTATCACTGTTTTTAGTGACAGTACCTTATTTTGACATCTGAAATACCGATGATTTCTACTCAATATGTATTTTGCAATTTTATTATGTATATCTAGTTGATTTATAGTACCTAGACAGTTTTTTTGACCATGTTATAAAAAGTTAGATATTCTTGTATAAGAATACGTATAAATAAAATCGGTTTTTTGTTTGGCAAACAAAAAGCCAACGGACACCAAATCCTAAAATAGACTTAAAATGAAATCAACTAAATCATTGATTTAAGATTGGTTTAAATATGCGAAGAAGAAAACAATAATGCATGTCAAATCGTTTAAAAGCTTAACCCACATCTGGTTTATACCGTGCATCGTCTACATAGCTTCTCAATGCTTTATTTTAATTTATCAACAAGAGTGTTGTTATTTGTGAGCTTGTACTACAACAATATCTGGCCTATAAAAAGTACAAACAAAAATCGAAGAAAAAACACACAATTGAAACGGAAAGTGCCGAATGACACAAAATATCCAATTTGGCTTTGTTTATGAATTTAAAAATGCAAGCAAACCTAATTATAGCTACCAAAACAAATCAAATCAAACAACATGCCTTACGAAAAAAACTGTTAAACCATCATGCTAGTGTTCACACTCATTCATCATTTCAACTCACCAACTTTTTACCACCCACGACCCATTTATGACATCTAACAGCTGGAAAACTAACAGATGCCTTAGAACACCAAAATAAAATCCGATTATAATTCACTCCCACTTCTTAACTTCTTCAGGTGGTTGTAGAAGAGAATACAATAAGTGTACACCTCCACAACCAAACAATATATAACGGTCAACGTAAATCGTTGACGTTTGTTTACTTTTTCATCAGCTGTGGCCGCCAGACATTTAAGCCGCTTTCGACGATATTGATGATGCATTTGTGGTTGGTATAGGTAACAGCACTATTATATTTTGAAGGAGGTTTTCTTTAAGAAAAATAAAATAAATAAATAAAAATAGAAATAACTGAAAGTGAGTAAAGGAAATAGCAACATTTTTATATGGGTAATGAAAGTGTAATGTCGTACAATAACATAACATAATTTCATAATTGTTAACATGACTGCATTTGCATTTGTGGGTAGCTTAGGTATTTAAATCGTTTTTAGTTTTTTAAGAGAAAAGCTTTAAATTCAAATAAAAAAATATTCGTTCCATCAGCCTTGGTCACACTGATATGGACTATGTTCGTTGATAAATTGAAGTATTTTACAGTGTGTCTCCCACCCATGGTTGATTAGAACCTCTCTTGCCGAAACTTGAGAATTTTTAATTTCGTTTTTGTGTGTGCAAATATAACCGGACGACAAGTCGCATCCTGTATTTGAAAATGTCAAGTTCTTTCATATCTAATGTCAGCCCAGCCCACTATGTGACAAAATGCAATTTAGTTCTAAGATCGACGTTTCCAAAACATATTTTTACACGTATTAAAACATTAAAGTGGAGTGGCCGAATCGTTTTACACGACATCTGTATTTCATCATTTTCAAAATTAAAAATGAGTTT
This sequence comes from Baccha elongata, assembly GCA_951217065.1. Lineage (NCBI taxonomy): Eukaryota > Metazoa > Arthropoda > Insecta > Diptera > Syrphidae > Baccha > Baccha elongata. The sequence goes on from OX578272.1 coordinate 7,381,734, forward strand.
AAAGTGAACATAACCGATTTACTGCCAACATTTCAAGACGAAACACCCCTATTAATGCTTGCATTTGATTTCCAGCATGTGCCCGGCCGCTGATGTGGCGGCGCGTACATTGTCTAATCTGATGGTCTAATTTTAAAAATTAACATTGGTTTAACGCGTAAGTCTATGACGATGTTCACAGTAGACAAGGTCAAGCGTGTTCAGACACAATGTCTCAATTATCACAAGAAACAAAATAAAATATAGCTTTCATATAGCTATTTTGAGCCTCAATGATAACAATTTACTTCATGCCAGAAGAAGGGGGGAATAAGTCAGAATATCAAATGTCAAAGTCCATGAGAATTTTAATAAGTCTAAAAATCCTTGGATAATCCTCTTCTCTTTTGTAAAACGAAGTGGAAAGTAGACAAAAAACGTCAAAATGCTTCCCTTCACTGTCAAACGTTTGCCAAAAAAAATTGGGCATATTCATAAACACAGTTTAAGCTGTTTTTAAGAAAAACTCGAGCTTATCTTATTTAAATTACATTGCTAAAACCCAGGCTAAGCACAACTGTATTATATAAACTACGAATATACCCCAATTACTTTCAAGATAACTTAGAACTGTCAAATCAGCCGTTACATAAAACAGTGTTGCCAATTAAGTGTACTCCGTCTCTAAAAAGCATACTTTAGATATTAAGTTTACCCCTATCATGCGAAAATGTCTCCATATGAGCTACTTAAGGTTTTTGTGACTTATATCTGAAGTCAAAGACCAAAATGTATTATGCAAGACTAATGCTCCAAAAATGAAAATAAATAGGTACTTAACTGCGCAAAACTTCAAGACATTTCAAACTAATTTTAAAATATTTATCTCGCAGTATAATAAGTTGTTCTATATAAGCATTCTATCACAAATGAACTTCAGCCACTTCTATATTAATGCTAATATAACTGAAATCACATACCTTTAATAAATCGGATGTCGGCCAATTAGTTGCTTTCAAGACTATTTAGCAATTTTATGTTTACCGATCTCCCATACCCATTACCACAAGTAAAATTTCGAATTAAGTTGTGCCAACTTAACCACCCCACTTTAGTTATAGTACAGGGTACAGGTGATATGTTACGCAACATTTGCGGTCATCTGTAATTGGATTTCAACCTGTATCTATCTTTGTGTTTGGTGATTATCTATATTAACACATAAAAAAGATAAATAAACGAAAAAACAAACGAACACAAGTAGTGGAAGTAAAATAGACAAACACAGTTTAGTCAGGTTTCCTCGGACTGAATTCAACACTTGCCGGATTTCGTTGACACTGTCAGCCCAGGCCAGTAGTTGCAATATAATCCACTTCGTTGAGCAATATCAGCTAATCGATGCGAAAATGCGAACAACTTCGACAGTAATAATGAGCGACAATAATGACGATGACGCTGGGACACGAAACATGTGTATTGGCAATTAAACTAATTGTTGTTTTTGTTTTTTTTTTATCTATTATTCGGTGGCATAGTTTTATAAAGAAATACGAGATACAAAATTCTTCTCAATTTCAAAACAGCAAGAGTAACTACAAAAATACTTATAAATACAAAAACTGATTGTTGTAAATTGACTTGAGAATATTTACAGATTCGTTTCCATGTGGGTATAATAATGACGAAGTTTGTTTAAACACTTTTTAATACTTTTAACAGTCAGCAACGACAGGTGCTGGAACTGATAGGTCACGTTTTTTTTTAAATAGTTCTTTCAAAGAGCTTGACTGTTGGCCTTGGACGAAAAAGTGATTGTGCGTTTGTAATTGGATTTGTTAAAGTGTGTTTGACAAATTTGGGATTCAGAAATAAATGGAGTAGTTTCACTCGGAGATACACTCTGAACTTTGACTGCTATAAGGAAGAAACGACAACAACATAATAGGGCCTGCAAAACTTTACAATAGGCAGACAGGCACACGATTCCCCAGATTTGCAACTCTATTCTGTAACCAGTACAGTTATCAGTTAAAAGACTTTGACGTGTATTCTAGTGGAGACGCGCACAAGTCTTTTGATATATATTTTCGTTATGAAATGACGTAAGTATTTTTGTCGCTAGCTCTCCGTCTATATGTGGACTTGCAAAAAACACACCTATTATAGCCCTGTTAGTTTAGACGGCTTTACATTAAGAAACTCCTGCGTGCAACTCGTTAGTTTTTTACTCGTTGATTCGAGCTTGATGGAGAGAAACGTATGTGGTGGCCGGGGAAGACGGAGTCGCTGAGGCAGTTCGTGTTGCAAACATTAGCATTTCAAGGAAAGTTGCATTCAGTTGCAAAGTCTAAAAGTAGCGCTGAGACTGGATGCAACACAAAAAAGAGTCGCAACGCAGAAGTTGCTTAATATAAAAGCAGTCTAACTTTCCCGGTTATCTAGCGAAATTTGACATTTATTGACAATATGCGAAAATTATTATGTCATTGAATGTTTTGAACAACAACAACAACAACTTAAAGGTGCTACCACCAATTTTTAAACAAATTTTTTTTACTCGTTTTTACGAATTTTATTATTCGTTTTTCCATTTTTGACTGGAGATATAGTTATTTTAAGATGTGCCAATTCCCATCATCAGTCTCCTTATTAGGCTTGCCGAGCTTTAATCCAATTTTATTATGAAAAACTTTTCACATGCACATCATGAGATTCGAACCCACGCATAGAGTAAATAAAATTCGTTTAAAAATTGGTGATAGCACCTTTAAGTTGTTGTTGTTGTTGTTCATTGAATGAAAAATTGACGGAATGGTCAAGTAATAAAACTGACATTCTAGTACGAATAGTACAATAATAACGAAAATTATTATGGGTAGATACCATATTTATGTATGACATATGATAAATGAAAGTGACGTATATATCATTTAGTGACAGTAAGGTGTGTTTAAAAAGTAAACAATCTCAGTTTAGACAGAGAACGATCGGAACGTGCTTTAACTAAACACTTGAACTTTGTTCAGAGCTCTGATCTGAATGAAAAAATGAAAACAGCTATTAATTCTAAAATTAAATTAAAACTTATATGTCTATCTTTTAAAATAGTTTGTGTTCGTTTTTCCATAAAGCTGAATTTCAACATAAATATTCAAATTAAAAATCAACATTAATTAGACCATTATTTCACTTGCCATTACTTCAGTCCTTGATGAAAATTACCCACGATTTCAAAATTAGATGTCAAAATTAGACGCAAGATCATTACGGTTGAATAATAATCTCAAGTCGCACACGAGGAGTGAACTTACTGTATAAAAAGACCCCCAACAACTCTCCGCTATAGAATACTCAAAAAGACAAAATTCACATATGTACCTAACCAAATACCGGGTACCGGTATGATCGGCATATAGATTGTCATCTGTTTTTTTTTCTCTATCAACGATCAAGTGCATCGATCACATACAGAGAGCGGGAAAATAAAACAATAATAACTTGATGGGAAAATCACATGACATCAACATATAGGAGGTATTATAGTAACTCTAAAGAAACAATCCATTTTATTTTTAGTATGCGATGCGAAAGAACAACAACATCCAAGACCTCAACAACGAGAAAAACAATTTTTCACGACACAGATTATATGCCTAGATGGTTGTGTCGAATATCGTATCGCAATGCACTACATAAACACTTTTATAGGCATTTGCACTTTTTTAAGTGCGCAATGTGTGCAGAAATTAACACTTCACCTCATGGGTTAACATATTTAATGAAACGAGTTCATAAGTTGGCGCATTATGGGGTACTATATCTCTATATAGTGTCGTGTTATAATTAAACAATTGAAAGTTGTTACGGCAGCCAACATTTTTATAACTCAATCTAGTGAAATTTTTACCAGATCGTGTATATAGGTATCTTTTCTTTGTATTTTTAGATTCTCAGACATGAGGTTTTAGCAGATTATTATACTTTTAACAATATGTGATTTAGTAATTCAGATTTTTTTTTGTTCTTGTGATATTGAAATATTGATAAGATACATTGTACATATGTATATATACTATTTTAGAAACAAAGATATAATCTACATTACCTATACTGAATAAAGATTACATAATATTTCCCATGGTTTTGCTCATGGACTAGATTTTTAATTTTATTTCGTTTGTCGCTTTAAGTTTTAATAAAATAACATGGTGGGTTTTGAAAAAAACAATATTAGATATACATAAGTATATTAAATGCTCTTAATGTTAAATAAAATATTAAATAGTTCCAAAATTTAACGCGGATCATTAAGTTCGGCAATATAATACAAACCTTCTTCAAAAGTTAAAAATGTTTACTTATCTTATATTCTTTACAGTTCTGAAACCCAGAAAATTCCTTCAAGGAATAACACCGAGGAAACAGAATATTTTTACGACTCCGTTTTTTTCTTACAAAATATTGCGAAAAAATATAGTAACAAGATGGAAAAATAATTACAAAACGACAAAAGTTGTGTGTAAGTTTGTTGATCGAAAATAAATTCGACAACTCTTTTCCTAGTTCTATTAAAAGTCGACGTTCGACAGAAGTAAGCCGAATAAATTCTTGGACTAAAATTTGCGTTTAGCAAAAATTGATTACTCTTTCGTTAGCAATCTTTCATAAAAAAAACAGATAGTTTATCAGGTACGAGAACGATATTTCGGATCATTCGTTAGTAGTACCAACTGATTTAAAAAATGTTTTTAATTAATTCTCCAAATTTGATCGCAACTGATTGTAATCCAGCATTGTATTTATCGTATAAAATCTTGATAAAAAACTTTTCAATCCTATTTAATACATGAGTCCAAGGTCTAAAGTGTACGAAACCATTCCACTCATAGTAAAGTTGTGTGCAACTGGCAAGCAGAATTGCAAGTGACCGGTTCGCAACCAATTTCAAAAATAATTTATTTGAATATCAGTGGGCTCGTCTGTACCTTTTCAATAAAGAGTATCTGCTAGGTTTCAAACTGGTTGCATGTGGTTGATACTGGTTAGGAACTGGTTTTTGAAATGTATTTTCCGTGGGGTATTTCTTTTTATAAACTAACAATTTTTTTACGTATACATTATGATTAGCAAGAGTTAATGCATAATTTAAAGGGGCTACAGGAAGGAATCTAAATTATTTTTATTTCGCGTTTGTATATACATATGTTTAAAATTATATAAAGACGTTTATCAATTTCCAATTAAATGCAATTTTAAATTAAATTGCTTGCACAACCTTCAAGTTATTATGTGGTTTCAGCGATTTTCTTCTATTAAAAATAAAAACATATACCAACCTCACCTATTTAAGAGTGCGAATCCATGCAACAACCTCTTTTTGCAATTATACCGCCCATAAACATGTTTTTGTTTTGATCTTCGATTGCAATTACAACAGAAAATAAAAAAAAAATACTTAACAATATAATTGCACATTCAGGACAATCGTGTTACAAAGTGCACGCAGATCCCTAGAAACAGATTTTCTAAAAAAGAAAATAGACATCTAAACACAAAATAGTTGTTACCATAGAATCTTGCACAAGGATCTTTAAAAAGACAAGGCATGCATCAAGCTTGTTGTTTTCAATATAAGAAGCCAAACAAAAAAAAAATAAACATCCTTTTTTTGTGTTGGCCAACAGGTAACATATGTAATCCTAGCCCAGTGATTAAGTTGCTGCTCCATTCTAGAGTTATTTATTTCAGTTAAGGTCTCAGTCAAATAGGAATCAATGGAAAGGATAGAGGCTTCTCGGCCAATCGGCCACCTTCAAAGGGCAATCGGAAATAGCCGCTGCTGCTCCAAGGCACCCCCTGCAAGTTCCAAAGGAACTATGCAAATCGTTGGGTAAATCTATCCAATTTAATGGAAGTGCACATCAGGTATGTTATTGGTCGATCTCTATAAAGGGATTCTCAATTATGTCTATGGTAACAATTTATTTTTATTGGCATAGGATATACTATAACTATAATACCAACACATTTTTTTTTCTTTTGGTTTTTTGTAAGGATAGCAATTGACGCGCCAATTTAGACGAAATGATGTGGTTGATACTGCATGTATAGAATTAAGTTATTCTCGATTTTAAAATAGATGAGATTAGAGATAATGATAAAGTTATTTACAAAAAATAGTATAAAACAAGTTAAAAAGTGCAGAAGAATTTAAAAATAAGAATATAAATATGTACCATTGTATATACATTTCTATAGTACTTTCATGCTGAACTGCCTGGCCATCTTAAGAAACTTGTGAATAACACATTTTCGTGCATTTACTAGTTGTCTATTCCGTTACCCTGACAACATAAACATATATGATTTTTGTTTTGTTTACAACTCTTGTCAAGGAAATATGGATCTTAGAGCCAATAAAATACATTAAATATTGTTAATTTGTTTTGTTCACGACTATTGTTAGGGTAACAGAATAGACACTTAGTAAATGTAAAAACCTCCAAATGTGCGGTTCACAAGTTTCTTTAGATGGCGCTGCTCCATGATTGTACTACGGAAATTTATATTCAATGTATGTACATAAATAGATATAAAAGAAACAGGAGAAGACAAATCTTCTTTGCTTTCCTTTTGATAAATTTGCTATAAGGACTGGGTGTTCCATAATGTATAGTACCCAGACCGATGATGCTATACATTTTTGCAAATTTCGAAACTTACCGTATCACTCTATACGTATACGAAAATGCTATACCTAACTTTTAAAAATGGCGGCAGCCAGTCAGTTTATTTCTGATTTATTTGAAACTTTTTTTTAAAGATCACTGACGCAAAATTTATATCACTCAGACGGGTGATGATTTAACTTTTTGCGACGGTAACATGTAGTGTATCACCCTATCAGAAAATGACATATTGCTTTCAAAAATTGCCGCAGCTGTCAGTTTATTTTTGATGTACAGAATGCACGTCGACAATTTTTGTTTTAATCACTGAATATTGCGATTGAGATATTTCCGCTGTAGGTAAAAATAACGTGATTGATGTTATAGTAACTGGTGATGAGCGATACAGAACAATGAAACTATTGTTACCAGCCAATCTGAACAGAACAATGAAACTATTGTTACCAGCCAATCTGATAGTGCAATCGCTACGCAACAAAAGACAGGTCAAAGGATTCGTTTCCTGATCACATAAAATGTCCCGTTTTTGCGATTTTTAATGGTAAGCTAGACCGCTTGTCTACTCCAGATTTTGTTTTGTTTTGTAATTTTTTGACGTTATTTGTGTACTAGAATATAAACCATAGACTCCGAAATAAAAAGTATCCGACAAGATTGGCCAGAACTTAAAGACCGAAGTTCTCACACAAAATATTGAAAACGCGTCTAATAGCCTTTTCACACCGCATCAAAAACCCGGTTTTTGATGAAAACTCAAAAACCTGTATCAAAAACACAAGTTTTCCCATACGATTTTGGCAAGTAACAAGTTTTCGTAAACAACTGTTTTTTTCAAAAACCTATCAAAAACCAGTTGAAATCGCAAGATGATCAAAACAAACACAGCTAGTGAAAAATTCAGTGATCAATCGACTGTCAGAATAGGTTAGTGTTGTATTCTTTCATTTATGGGTGTCATTCTCAGCTGATGAAAACTGTCAACAGAAATTATTCAAATTATAAATCCAAATATTGTAGACCAATTTACAGCTGCGGTAAGTAGTAATATTATTGTATTTATAAATATGTATATGAATTCATTGAATTAATAACAATTTTTATTTATAGAAAATGAACAAGAAAAAAACAAACGAAAGAAATTGTGGGGCCTTGTAGATGAGGGCATTGTGTTTCGATTTTTAATTGATCATAAATATGATGAAATTTGAGAACTGATGTCAAAATAAGTGAAGTGTCAAACAAATGTTGTTTATTTACGAGTTTTCATCGAAAACAGGGTTTTTGATGCGGTGTGAAAAGTCTATAAAAGAACGTCTTTTAATTTAAAATAGAAAAAAAAATTTGTTATTTGGATGTTAGAGAAGATGCTTAAAAAAGCATATCTACATATGAACATTTTCAATAAAAAGGAATACAAGTTCGATCTTAGCACGAGTGTCAAAATCGCGATGCATATATAATAAGGGTGGTGACTTAAATAGACTGGAAGATAATTCCACCACTGCGCTTCATGATCCGAACTGTATTATCCTCTTTTGTATCCATATTTTTTCTGTCAAATGTCACATCGATTGCTTTACTCAGAACGCTCGGTCGATTATTTCATAGAGCGAGATCTGATCATGCTATGAACTAAAAAAGAAACACAATTTGTGTGCTCTGAACGATCTGAAGCAAAAAAGGAACACAACTTTTTTTGAAAACTCAGACTCTGCTCTGAACTAAAAAAGAAAAACGCCTAATAAAATAATATAAAGTCTATCTATAACGATATTCTTCGATATAGATATTGTCTGTATAAGTTTTAATACCTTTAAGTACCTACCTATTTTAAAGTAGGTATTTATAAATAAATTTTATAACGAAAACAATGATTCAAAAAAAAAAAAAAAAAACCTAGTTTTTTGTTTAAATACATTAAACTTCTTTAAAGGTCACATTGATGAGATTTGTATCAAAGTAAACAATCCAGTGTTTTTCTTTTAACTCAAGTATATGAATTACCCACAGGAAGCCTCGCACAACAATTCCTTTACCTTTACACACAATAGAACAATGGTATTCTACAGGACGTGGTTAAGTACCATGTCTCATTACACGCAATCTTCTTCGCATATTGCACCCATAGTACAATATAATAATGCTTCCACTCCACGTTCGGATTGATTGATTTATGAAAAAACTCAAGTGAAGAAGTTGCGCGAGATGCTGAAACAAATGCACGATACAAAGAAAGAAAAAAAGGAATGAAATCCGCTTCGCAAGGGCACTTTGCCTTTGCCTCCTGCAGAGCAATCAGTGATATCTCTTCTCTTTAAACGATGAGAAGATTTGTCAGGGAAAAATTGCTGCAAAAAAAAACAAAAAAAATTATGAAAATTCGTGCAGAAAAACTTTAATTTTTTGTTTGCAATTGTTATTGTTTTGTATGGAATGTTATGAGAGAGAATTTTCCTCCTCAACCACTTTTTTGTGAAATCGTGAACAAGATAATTCAGCGTTTTTGTTAAGTTACAGGGAAGTAACATAGTTTACCCGTGGGACTTCCAGTATTCGTTTAGTTCCAGTAGTGTATTTTTCAATTGACAATTTGTATCTTGTAACTTAATCTTTATTAGTAACTTTGTTGGCTGTAAATACAAAATGTGATCTTCGTTTATATGTACATTTTTGGAATTCCATTAAAAGAATGAGTAAATATGAAATTTAAATAGTCCCTCATGCTTGCGAATTTTGTTGTTTTTCTCAGATAAGATAAGAACTTTGCGGATCAAGTTCTATAGTAAATGAATTAAATCTCTAAAGATATCTTTTGTACACATATAATTTAACATTTCCGTTTCCCAGCGTTATATAAAAAACATTCTGAACATCTTCAAAAACAATTCAATTGAATACGAAGAGGTGCTTACATACACACATATGTTATGTATGTATAATAACATTAATAGCATTCAAATTATGATATGATAGTGGTGATAACGACGAATTATAAAAATGTCAAAAATGTGACAATCGTTGTAACTGATAATTATTAGTCGATCAAAAAAAGCACAATCACAATTGATAATCAAAATGATTAAATCTCAGCAAACAAGAGGCAACCAAAATACCACAGCATCAGGTTTTAGAGTGTTCTTCGCATTCTCAAATGTTCGCTGGAGGAAATCTATCTCAAAGCCGTTTCACACCGACCATAATACTAAATTTTCACCAAGCATTTAATCACTTAGTCGTGGAATTGAACGAAATTATCCGTTATCTTTTAATAAATCTCGAAATCTACCATACAAATTAATTTCTTTAATCTTGTATTTAAAAAAAAAATATTTGTTTTAATTCTAAATTTTTACTTTACATGGTTGCAATGACAATTTCTTCGGTCAAAATTAAAGTTGAAATGACACGCATTGGAAATATATGTAGTTTACAAAACCTTTCTTTAAACTTATAATTAAATAGCTTAAAATAAAAAGAATTATCAATTTTATTTCCATTAAATATGTGAATAATATTTGACAACTACTCCTGTCAAAATAATTGAAATGTCAAAACCGTCTGCCCTAAAATGCATTTTTGGTTCAGTCTTACAATGATATAATACAAATTTTACAGTGTCACAATAAGTGAGATAATTTTTCATGGATAAAACAAAAAATTTAGTGTAATATAAAACTCAATGATTTTCGATGAATTGATAAAGAAAATTGATAAAAGTCTTGAATAAAAGAAAATTTTATACAACAAGTTTTAAATTTCCGTATTCAACCTGCTGTTGGTTCAATAAATTGAAAAAAATTTCATTCATTTTATTCATTTCAATTTAATTGAAGTTGTTTATATAGTCAGTCATATCATACATAATCTTTTGCGCATCAGTTAACTACAGCTGATGCTTGAATGGTTAATAAACACATTTAAAATAAAAAATTTAGGTTTAACTTTAGATGAGTAATAACCTTCTACCGGTTTTCTTATTTTTGTATGACACATGACACTTTGTTTGATCAATAAGATTGCAGTTGAGAACAACACAAGCCGTAATTTACTGAGGATACATTATCTCTGATAAACAATTTAAACTGAGAAAATAGGAACGTAATCTCATTATCAGATTTACTTCACTGAACATATGAATTTAATACAGGGTGGGCAAAGTAATGGTTGTTCATCAAATAAGCAGTGACAATAATTTTGCGTTCTTCATCGCTTGCTGTCATTTAATTTTGTATCTGCGTTCACAACATAGCTGCCAAATGCACAACGACATTTGACACAATTTGCAAAACTTATCAAATTATGATATTAGCGGTGTTCATTTAACTTTCCCAAGCTGCGGAATTTTAAACAAACTAATGTCAATTTGACGCTAATTGTCAGAAAACTATATAAGTTTGTGTAGAATTTAGCAGCAGAATTTTGTTCAGAAAATCTACTATAGGTTTACCTTATTATTAGTAACTTTTTTTCCAAAAATTTACTAATAATTTAAATAATTCTTCGAAATTATGCAATTGAATTATTTTGTAAGGGGAAAAATTAACAAAAATCAAAAATATATTGTAAAATTTATAGACAAATTCATTGTTGACATCTAAAATGACATTTGAAACATAAATTTATTTTTTAAATTTGAAAAAATTTATTTTTACTTTAAGAAGCAACGTAAGCACGGGTCTGGTTATTATTTATTTAACAATCAAAACAATTAAAAAAAGTGTTATTCTGATGAAATTTTGTTTTTATCATAAAACGACGAATCAGAGAAGAAAAATAAAATGCTTTCATTAACTGAAATTTTGGAATAAAATTTGGTTTATTTTGAGAAGCAACGCAAGGTCAGGTCTGGTAGTTACCTATATACTGAATAATCAAAACAATTAAAATAAACTCGATAAAATGGAAGGATAGTATTTATTTTTTCAATACCATCAATTATTAGTGAACCGTGATCAAAATGATAAATGATTTCTTAAATTATTTGCTTTATCGTATAAAAAGAGTTTGTTTATCTATTGTCTATAGTTGCCAGTTGGCTTTAGTTTGCCAGTTGTCAAAACTAAATTTATAAATAAAATCAAAACAAATTACACACTTTTTCTAATTTGCAAAATTTAAAAAAACTTTTTGAACTTCAACTTGTTAAGTAAAGTCACCTGACATTTAATAAACTGTTTCGAATTTGCTTAGCTAGTGCTAATAGCCATATTAAAATAATAACCATCTTTACAAATCAAAAAAATATTAAAATGTTAGGAAAAATATCTTTTTTTCCTCAAAAATAATGATGACATGAAGAAATTCCATTTTAAAAATAAAATTCTTACCCAAAAATAAAAACAACACAAAAATGTTGTTTTCAATGACGAAAAAGAAAACGCAATGAAAAAAAAAATACAAGAACAGTGCCAGATGATATTGAAAGAAAATTCTAACTAAATCCACAACTTTGCAGTAATTTGTCGCATTAAGAAGAGAAACCTTCACTGTCACATTTTTTTAACATCTTTTTTTTTTGTCAAAATAATGATCAACAACTTAGTTAAGAGAACAATCAACACATAAATTTATAACCAATAACACAAGCGAATTCGGGACAAATTGCATAACAAAATGAATTTTTTATGTCTGCAACATGTTCATCTCAGGGATTCCCAATATTTATATTCTATTTTTGGAATATATTTCTTTGCACTCACTTTTTATATTTTCTTTTATTTAATTATGGAAAACAATATCGTTTGATTATTTTTTAAATAAATATCGCGTGCTAGTCTCCTCTCCCGCGATCAATCATTGAACCATTGCAACAATGATGCAGCAACATAAATGATGTTCATTACTGTTTTAAATTAAATCACATGTAAAAATAATTGAAAATTTTCACTTTCTTTTCATGATTATATTGAAAATCTTTTTTTGTTTTTAATAATTAGAAAATAAATCCTAGCGGAAAATTAAGAAGAAAAAACTAAGACCGAAATGTTTCCGACAAATCATGTACTGCATAAGCTTTTTGCAAAAAATTGCTCGAGATTCTATTTTTAATCATTTTTTTTCAGCTCTTTGTATAATTAATTGTTTTTCCGTTGAGACGAGACGAGATAAAAAAAATTAAATCTCTTCACAGACTTATTTGTTTAAACAAAAACACTATTCAACACACAGATATATGATCTTCTGAAGCTCTGTATCGCGCCCGGTAAATGATTTGAGTGATACGGTACGAATCCAATATGCAACTGGGAGACATGGACAGAATTCAATGGTGCAATAGCCGTGTTAGCTAGAGATCGGAATCTTTGTATGAAGCGCACGCACGCCCGATAGGTTCTACGTGTGTACCAAGAATAAAATCGTGTGTGCCTCTGACTATACGACGAATGGCTAGAGCAACACTAGTACGAGATTCAAGCGTTAAGACTGTGCCGGTGGTCGATTGGAGTCGACAGCAACTGTGAACAGCGTCAATGTCAGTGCGAGTGTAAGGTACTATATTCTCTTGCTCTAGGTGCATGGGCTCGTTTGTGTCTTGTGTGTGCTTGAAAGCTGGGACTGTGACTGACTAAAGGGAGGAAAAATGTTTTGTTTCTACACCCAGAGAAATGTTTAAGATTTTTATTTAATAAAATATGCTAAGCTTGTAGAATTTTTTTTTATGGAAATATTAATTTGCTAATTCAGTCATAATTTTATGAGCAACATAAAATTAATAAATTACTTAAACAAAAGGGCTTAGTTAGGAACTACGTAGTTAAATATAAAAAAGAATTTTGAAACGGAACAAAAGCCTTTGGTGATGAAATAGAGGTTTAGTTTGATTGGTGTCACAGTCACTAACCAAATTGGTTTAGAACCGTTTGTCTGCGAAAAGCAGTAATATAAAACTTGGGAAAAGATGTTAACCCGTGTTTAGGTCATCCGCTTTTGTAAACCGTTTCTTATATAAAATCATATTTTATTAGACATAATTAGGTTTTCACGCGCATATGGATAATAGATTAATGACTTATTTAAAACTTTGATATTATTGACAGGTTGAATTGACAAATTATTCTATTAATAAGAAGATAGGTATTTAAAGATGACTAATTTGAACTGATGTTATTGTACAATGAATGAATGAATAGTAATGATTAAGTATTGAATGTTTAGATTGTAATTAACAGCATATGTATCTGATTTGCTATGCAAAATATCGCCTAAAACAAAACTAAAAAAACCCAAAAATTAAAAAAAAAAAAAATTAAGTAGGTAGGTATTCTTTTGGGTGATGAAAGATCGTCCAACAAATATTGATGCGAAATCACTCAAGACAAAGTTCTTTATTTTTATGAAAAATTGCTTTAAATGTAGGCAGAAAAAAGAATAAAAAAAATGAAGAATCACACAATTTTTTTTTGGTAAACATAAAAAACACAATAAAACTTGGTGTTTTCAAAATGCGAAACAAATTAATAAAAGTTCAAAAATAAAAAAAGATACATTTTGTATATGTACTATTACCCAAACAAATAAGTAAGGAAAATAGGTATGGAGACATGCTGCCCAAGTTCAGCCAACATTTTTTGAAGATTTTTCATTTTAAATACATATGTACATATGTATGTATAAAGGCGACTTATTTCGGGCGATTTTTTGCATAGACTTTGCCTTTGGAACGCTGTTTAAAAATAGATAATTTAAAATTTACTAAGTTTATAACCTCGGCCTCGGAAATGTGGGTGAAGATTCTTCGCATAGCAGAAGAATTGAAAAAGTCGCTTTGCAAAAGAAAAAAAAAAGAAAAAGAAGAAGATATAGCCTCGGCAAGCGTGAGAGATTAAGATATGGTGGGTTAATTACATGCTGAAGAGTGTATATTTCCTTAATCTGACAATTTGAGCTTGAAGCAGGGGAGTGGAAGGGTCACAATCTTGCAAAAAAAAACCGTTAACTCGACATTCTCGAGCGCGGTTAAATTTAGTTTTATTTTCAAGGAATTAATTCAAGGATAACAAAAAACCTTAATCTGACGATTTGCACAAGCCGAAAAAATTGACATTGAAGTTTTGAGCGCGCAGCTGTTTGATAATACTATAAAAGTTTACTTTGTTTTTTATTTTTAAAATTTGTATGTTATTTGGATATTTTTCTGAATAACATGTAGCTATGATTTTTTTTTTTTTTTTTTGTAATTTTTTGTTTAATCGTCAGATTAAGAAAACCCCTTCATATAATCAACAGATTAAGGGTCATCACGCCTTGGACATCAAGCTGAAACATCTGTATGATAATCTGACGCGCTCGAGTATTTCAAAATGGCAATTTTTTTCATTTTCAAATTGCCACCACAAGCTTGCGTCACGTCAGAAACGGCATTCTTTGAAATAGTAGCTACTTTTGGGTTCACTCAACATCCCCTATGAAATTCTGACGCGCTCGAGTAAATTTTTGTTTAACCATTTTTCAACACGCCAAAATAACCACCCCCACCACGCAAACCGGCAGATTAACATACAACCATCAACAGATCCCCTTGGATTGTATCCATTATCATAATATCTGACGCACTGTAGACGTTCCCCCTACCGGTTAATAGGAAAACTTCCATAACATTTTTATTCTTTCTATCATTTAGTCTTTAAAATGCATTAGGTCCCAACGACACTCGAGTAAATCCCCATTTAGCATCTTGGGGTCGTCTTCTATTCTTTTTATTTTTAAAATATTACAAGGTGGGATTTTGAGTGAAAAAAGCGATTACAATAGCGTTAGTTATTCCTTACGACATCAGGTATCTACTTATACCTGTCCCGTCGAAATTGATCCAGCAGTTTCTGATTAGTCCGTAAGTTAGAATTTTAGAAAATTAGGTTAAAATCAGTCCAGTAGTTTTTTTATCGGTTCATAACGCATATTAACAAAAACACTCTAGTGCCACCTAGGAAGTAAATTAGGTATAAACGCTACCGTCTCTGAGAAAAGCCGGGCCAAACAGACAGACAGACACAAATTTTAAATTTTGATTTTTTGTTATAAGAACCGTATTTATTCGTTCATTATGTATTTTGTTAAAAGCCGTTATTATGGCATTACAATCAGACACTTCATTTTTATTTATGTGAACAGATGTGCTTAGCTTCGAAATTATTAAAATTTCAAAATCACAAAATAAAATTATTGGTTGAAGAATCAATAAATGTAATTATTATATCTATAATTTTTTCAGTGCATCATCAACACACCACCCAAGAAACCACCGCACACTTTGCGGTAGTTCAATGAGTTTGAGTTGTTTCTTCCATTCTTTCCAATTAGCTTTTATCGCTGCCTATTCTTCGTCTCTATATCTACCTTTACAAGCTACAACACTGTTCGCGCCACAATGAAAATAATACATTGCGCTGTGCGCACTGAAAGGTACATTATTCCCCCTGTTTTTACTTTTTATACTTAGAGAACTTTCTAAGTATAAGCCTTTAGTCTTATAGTCCGCAACCCTTTAGGGCTCAAGTGGAATTTTCAAGAGCTTCACCAAAGCTACAAAACGACAATGACAACGTTCGTTTTCTGATTCCAGAACAAATGGGCACAACTCTAATCACCTGTACACTTTTACTCCCTCATTAGAGACAAACAGTGACAGTTTCATGTTATTTAATAGGATTCACTATCACCGCAACAATTTATACTTCTCGAGAAACAAAAACCAACAAACAAACAACCTGAACCACCTCTATCGGCCGTACATTGAACTAACATAAATATAGTCAGTATATTTGTGCACAGTTTGCATGCACACTAAAAAAAAGGTGTACTAGGCCACAATTAGATAGTTGTTGGTTGTTGCCGATTGACAGCCTGATATCGAGAGGATGCACAGCTTATAGGCTATAATAACAGTCTTCACTATTTACGGCACAGACTCCGATTGTAGAGTTTGCTATTGAAAAGACTGTGCAATAGCAATAATTATAACGGCAGAAAACATAAACAAAACGCAAGCGTGATCTCCAGAGACGCAGCCAGATTGACATAGAACTTGTTGGCTTTGCTGCAACAACTATCAAGGAAGCGAATGGTAATGGGTTACCTTTTACCTGTACCATCTGCATTCTGCACACATGACGTTTTCGTAATATATACTCTCATTAGTAGCTTGGACTTTGATTAGGTAACCGTTCTCACTTATGATGGAAGAATGACAAGCGAACGGGAGGATGGCATTCGTCGTTACACATTTTAAATGAATTGAAAGTAATTTCTGTGTCATTTCTGTCAAAGCAAAACATGCGTGCGGCATCCAGTTGTTGATGACTGAAAGTCTGAGATTTGCTTAAATTGGAGCATAATAATTATTGTTGATGTTTAACTTGAGAAGGCATAACAGGGTTTTTGTTTTGTGTTCTTATTTGTTGGCGTTAAAATTTTTTTTTTTTTCTTCAATCGGTGAGTTGATTTTTTGTTCACAAAAAGTTTAATAATTGTATAAACAGTTTTTGGAGAATCTTGAAAGGGAAAAAATTAGTTTGACTATGTTTGATACCTATGTTTAATGTGGAGAAGAAAACGGAAACGTGTTAGAATCAAGCGAAACTTCCGAACTTATAATGAACGTGCACGGAAGTAAAAAACATGTGCGTCAGTAAGCAATTATCGAAATCTAGTTTTCGAGCAAAAAGTTCAAAACTTCATCGAAATCAAAGTAAGTTGATTTCCCATACATTTTTAAATTTTGAAATATAGTAGATGACAACTGACAACGTAATCTAATCAAAATCTTCTTGAAAATGAATGTTGTGTAAACAAACATACCTTTTGAATATTCAGCTAAGGTCAGCTGAATTGCTGAAAAGATGGCCGTCAAAAGAAAACGAATTTATTTTTTTTTTATTCAACGTCGATTGTTCAGCCGGTGAGTTTTAAATCAAAGGAATAAAAAACAATTAGTAAATCAAAAATATTTATTATAAAAAAAATGGTGAAAAGACAGATTTAATTTGAAAATTAAAGTATTGAAACTTCAAACAAAATCTAGTTTTCCGTCGGTGTGACGAGATTTCGAAATCTTTTTGCTCAAAATCTAGATTTTTATTCGGTTTGAATTTTAATTCTGATCTGCAAAGAACATTTCATAGAGATCAGAATATATTAATTCTTGAGAAATCACAATATCTCATTTATAACCTTTTATTAACGGCTTCAACGATATTATTCAAACTTTTTACTGCTGATGATCTAATGATCGATTTGGGATGCACTTAGTAACAATTCTTTTTTAAAGTTGCTCAAAAAACAGAATGTTTAACACCGAATTCTTGTTAAGCATCTAACAAATGTTTATGATATGACTAATATTAAGCTAGAACATTTTACAAGGCAAAAAACTTCAAAATAATTCTTTTTACTTAAATTGTTTTATTTAGTGCCTACAAATCCAACCTAAACTTAATTTTCTACCAATCCTACAAAAAGATAAAACACACCTTAAACAATTCAAAAATAGAAAACTATTCAGAATAGAAAAAAAAAATAAAAAAAAAAACAGAAAAAAACAAAAAAAAGGATAAAATAAAATCCCAAATACAACCCGCTGTTGGTTTGTATCCAAAATTCATAGAATTCCTATTCAGCCTATCAATTAAAATAAAACGCATTACTAGGTCGTACACACTTGCTTTTTTTATCTTTTTAACAAAAGAACAAATATATGTAAGAAAACTTAATCTAAAATTAGTTAAGCTAATTCTTTTGTTGTCAACCGACTGCGCATGATTTTTTCTTAAAGTCTAAATCCTGTTTTGAGAATGCCTTCAAATTTAGCAAAATCAGAAAAAGAGAAAACGAAATTGAGTTAAAATATAAACTTTTGATGTATTTTGTTAAATAGGAAATTTTATAAAAATCGATATAGCGGTTAAAAATAGATGATCAATTTATATCTTTTACGCCAAAGTCTGGGGTACATTTTAGTATACTAAATGCTGGAATTTGATTACCGACTCTAACGTAGGAGTGAATGAAAAAAAAATCATTAATTAAACACTTTTAACGTCCTCTTTTTATTTTATTTTGAAATTTGAAAATCAACTGTTCGTTAGTTTAGAAGGTCATTTCCAAAAGTATTTGAATCGAAATGAGACTTAAATTTAAAAATATTTTAACATTTAAAATGCGTCATATTAATTCACGAAATATAATCAATTTTGTAATTTCAATGACGGAAACTAATGTCAATGAATAGCTGAATTTAGTTCTAGTTAGTTAAACACAATCGTGTTCGATTTTCTCACTGTTCTCAGCTGTCAGTTTTTTGTGATGATTTCAATGATCAACTATTAACTAAAAATGGTTTTTGATTTGGTTAATGATATTTTGAGAACTAACATTAAATTTCAAACGTTGAAACGTTCAAGTATTTGTTTAAAATTACTCCGTTTTCTTAATGCCATATTTCATGCATAATTTTAGACATCACATTTTTTTTCATGAATGCACTATTAACTCTTAGTACTTTTATACCACACGTGAAAATGCCTTTTCAATGTTTACATATCTTCAGTTGATAAAATTAACTCAATTTATATAAGCACGATGAAGTTCTTTTTTAATTGAGAAAATGTTATTTATGATCTTTATTTAAAATCCTCATTTCAAAAATAAACCTTTATGATTGCGTGTCTTTTGAGAAAATGCATCTATTCATTATTAAGTGGTGATGCATTCAGATTTTTGACATCAATGTTTGGCTATGCTATACTAAAAGGAGGAATTCTTAGTGAGAGCTTAATATGTCATCCAATTGGATTTTAATTAATCCCATCATAAAGATTTTGGAACAAGCTCTATAACATGAGTATTAAATCCAATTAAGGTGTTCACATTACAAGAACATTTTCTACTTGTAAATGTGCTATTTAAAAAAAAACTCACTCTAAATTAGGACACACATATGATTAACACTGGCAACATTTTGCTACCATTAACTGGAGCATAAAATAAAATTAAATCTAAATCGATGAGGGTGAGATTGAGATTGAGAACTGCAAATAAAATAATAAACTATTTCCTGATTGCGAATCACTATAAGATCGACGAACTCTGTTTACATTTACTGTTAACTACTTTTGCCTTTTTATTTCTATTTCAACATAAGAATAGTAACTTTACCTTTTAAATCATTCAGCCTTATATAAAACCATCAAAGTGCAGGACTTGTTTTGTCTGCGTCATTTTGAACCGGATAGACACGCAGTTTAACCAAAAATGGTAATAGTTACTTTAACTACATAAAAATGCAACTGGAAATGATTTTTTATTTTTTAATTCAAACAACAAGTTTCATCAGAATGGCCAGATAACTTTGTGGAAATGTTTTATTTTTAATCAATTTTGATTTGAGATGTTTGTTTTGAGCAATTTTATTACACCCACTGCAATAGAATGGGTGTGGTTAAGGTGTTGCAAAAGAATGTTGTATTATTCAATGTTTAGTGACGGTGTGCTTTGATTTTTTTTATATAATTATGTTTGTGGATTATGATGTATTTATAATGTTATGTGGTGTTCTTTCGGCACAGTCTAACCCAGGCAAAGTCATCTGGCAGTTAAAAATTTCGACGAAAAGCAGGGTAGTATCGGAAGCAGAAAATTGAAGTGGCTCTGTATCTTGCGCTCATAATATCGAAATGCTATTTTTTTATAAGTTTTGCTTAAGGAAGTTAACTGCACCTCTGCCCAAATTTTACGGACAAAAACTCGGTAGCTGACTGACAGTGACAGCATTTATTGTGGGGTTATTTCAAATACTCGCTAAGTACACTTTTTTCAATTACAGTTAATGACTTTTTCGTGTACTTCGGAACTAATATTCAACTTTCTTCTTAAAAATTTTCCGTCTGACGTTTATCGTTCTTCTTTTTCGACGATGTTTTAATATCGAATGGTATCACTGTCAATTAACTAACAATTCTGCAGGTACGTTTCACCAGGTTGACTTCAGAAAACGTCGGCAAGCCTCCCCGGTTATGGATAATATAATGTCTGTAGGCCAACTGAATACTGGTGCCGGCCGTTTTTTAGGAGTTTTTAGGTTCGCCTCTCTTTTAACCATTTTAAGTGTGTTTTGATGCAACTGCCGACTATTCAAAAAATCGATCTATACCTATATTTTGAAAATACATATTTGAAATCAACATACATAAATATTTCTAAAACGGAGATAACCCACCTTTTTAATTTAAAATTGATTTTTTTTTTAATATAAAATTTGTTTAAAATCAATTAAGCCGCTTCATATCACCGTTAAACAGCGTACGCATTATAAGTGGTTTTTAAACCATTTATGTACAAATTAAAATACATATATGTATATTCTTTTAATTATAAAAAAATATAAAACGAATTTAATAAAAACATACCTACAAATACTTCTTTGGTTTGTGGTCAGAGTACCCCCAGAAAAACATTCAAATCAACTTACCTGAAAAGAAATAAATTCAAATTAAAACTGATTATCAAAAATATTCTTAAAACTTAAATGCGCTATTACAAAGCAAACATGGTTTTATTCGAATAAAAAATTATTTTAGAAAACAATTGTTAGTTAAAAAATAAAATGGCAGAAAATAGCAAAACACAAAAAAATGAACACCAACAAAAAAAAACAATGAACATAATCATATGATTTAACTGCAACAATACGACACACAGTTGCATGATTTGATTTATCTTTTAATCTCCGAAAAGACTTGCACTTCACCTTTAATATCTGATACATAGGCAAACATCGTATCCAAGTATAAGGCCATGGACCAATCTAAAATTAGAAATATATTATAAATATTTTATTTTTCTATCTTCGATCTTTTTAGTATCTAAAGTGGGTAGGCTCTTTGCATCTTAAAATTATTATCTGAATATAAAACTTGGAAATTGATCGTATAAATTTCTAACATTGTGTTACAGAGGGCACATTTTAATGACAGACCTTAAGCTGTGAAGAAGATAGAAAAACGATTAACAACTTCATTTGTGTTCCATGTTTTATGATGTGTGTTTTCCAAATCTTAAAAACAGCATGTTTAAATCGTATACTCAGTGGCAAATTTAATGTCCAACTTAATTATTGGATGGTACTAAACTTTGAATTTTATTAAAATCGTTTTACTTTTGAAATGAAGAATATTGCATTTAGGTGCATTAATGCAACATAGCGGATATCTTATGATGCTTGGTAAAACGCATCCTCTACGTTTGTCTTCATATCGTCGTGCATCGAGTCATTTGAAATAAAGTATCTTATAGCTGTGCTTGGCACGAGCCTATTTAATGACATCATGTGGTGAGGATTTAGTAAATGAACTATGTTTAAGTGCAATAAAGTAGATTATATTCAATTATGGAATTACATAAGTGCTACTTTTGGTGCTTTGTTATAAATGGGTTGCTAATTTGTTGCAGCCCATAAGAATTCACTTAAAAGAGGTCTTTTATTAAATTGGTTTAAGTGTTGCTTTCACTTAAGTTAGAATTTAGTTCTAATAAAAAATATTTTTGTCTTGAGAAACACCGATGAATAAAAGCAAATATTTATAAACCAACTTTGTATTTGTATTTATATTCACCATCACCACTGGTGTGATCTTTCATTTCAGTAAATAACACTTTCAACGTTCTGGCTGTCTTACATTTTGAATTTTGAATGCAAACTACTGACCCCTCATTTAAAAAAAAAAATAGAATTTGTTTAAAACAAAATGGAACTTTAGTTTATTGATATTTTTACAACTGATCCTGATGAGAATGGTTGTTGCAAAAGAAAAATGCCATTTTAAGATTTAACAACCGAATAAAAGTGTTTGTAGCAACAGGGCATATAAGTTCTTAATCTTTTAAGATGACTCTGCTTACTATACCGACTGAGAGAAGAGCTACTGGATCAGATTCAGGTATATAGAGAAAACTTTTGTGTGGTGTACATTTTATTTTGGCTTTAATGTTCAAAATATAGATTTTGCGTTTTCTATAACATTCCGTATAGTTATTATGTCCGAGCTGTCCGTGGTTTAAATTCAAAAATAACTGTACTAGCTGCCATTAACCGTTATATTTATTTTATTTATTTTATAGAAACCTAATTTTTTTAAAATGATACAAATTCCATTTTAAATTCAAAACCAATTTTTTTCTTATTTCGAAAACACTTAAATTTGTCTAGCTACTTTTAACGAATGCAAAAAATTATTGTTTAGTATTTTTGTTTTATTTAAAAAAAAAAATCTCATACCGTTGAATGGCCATATCAAATTTGAACAAAATCGGTCTAGTCGTTATCAATTTCTTGCCCAAATTAAAAAAAAAAACTTTAGCAATGAATTTTTGTAACTTGCCTTTTAAAGCAAAACAATTAAGACACAATTTTGTTGCAAACATTTCAAATTATAACGAAATAAATAAGTTTTATCAAAAACGTTAGAGATGTTTTCAAAAAAATTCGTGAATAAAAAAAATCGAATCACTACTTAAATCAAATAAAAAATTCCATTAATCAGTTAATCTATTTATGTATCTAGACAGGTTCAAATGAGCATATTTAAGTTAATACCTCCTATTTTCTTATAAGAAACCAATATTTTTCGTATTGTATTTTGACCTCATAGTGACGAGTGACGATATACAAATGTGTCCAATGAACTTAAATAGTCTAAGGTGTATTTTTGTACATGTAACTGGTCACTGGACTTATTAATTATAATTCAATATATGTACCTCCTAATAGTGAAGTAAACAAATTATCTCAGTTTCTTTCCTTAAATTTAAAAAAAAAAAGAAAAACAGTAATTATTGTACCGTCCTAACAGCTAGATCTAGTACAAAAATGAAAATTTTCACATCTCTATAATTTGTATCTCAAAGCTTTAGGTTTGTGTACAAACTTATTCAATTTTCACAAACATTTTTGCTCAAAAACTTTTAAGCTAAGTTTTAAACCTTTTAGTGGAGTACAAAATGTGCTAAAAAATTGTACCAGTTCGATTCGATTTAAATGCCAACGAACTTTTAAAAAGAGCTTTCAATAATTTATTTATAAATCCAATATCAGTTAAGATTTTTTTGGCTCCCCCAATGATGATACATACAAATTATAGTTAAATAAAATTCGCTTACCGGATGCGTTGATTCATTATTTATGAAGTGTATTCTAGTAAATTACCTTTTATGTCAGTTAAAAAAATTAAAATGTGTGAAGTTAGGTAAATACCTAGAAATTTTAGCAGTAATAATATGTATATTAATTACATGTTTGCATAGTTAAGATTTTCTACAGAAATACAAAATTGAACTTAATAAAAGATATTTAGACAGCAAAATGATTGAAACTTTCTTTGTTTATTACAATAAATTTATAAATTGAATAGAAAAAAAAGGCCATAAAAATGATTATACAATAATTGCAAAGTATTATTCATATGAAAACAGAAAGTCTTACAAATGTCATAACAAATTGCATAATATTTACATTTTCTAATTCATACTTCTTTACATAAAATGACCATGAGATTTAAAATAATTGCAGTAGATATTATTGCAATTTAATCATGTTGTAAATTTGCATTTTAGTTATAATTTAAAAATTGAAACACATGGTTTGCGATTTAATAATATTTCAAGATAAAACTTTTCTTTGTATATAACCGGAACACTGAATAATTTGAGCGATAGGTGACAGTTTTTATTACTAATTCCATACGCCTATTGATCAAGTTTACGTGATCAGAATTTTTGATCTTGTTAATTATATCAGAATAAAGTGTACGAATTGGTCGTAAGTACTTGCTCTTTTGGCTCTTATGTATAGGTAATTGTAATAAAAACACTTTCTACTGTTAAAATTAATTCAAACCTTCTGAAAAGCTGTCGCAAAAGGGATAACAGATAAGATGCTCCCTTACACAGCTCAATATTAGACTATGCTGTTGAGTGAGTGTTTACAGATTCGCGAGAAAAACCAATGCTTTGAAGCCCTATAATGTAACTACTATACATATGGAAAACCATCAATTGGGCGTCAAATTGGGGTAACATTAACCTGTGTCTTAAGGCTGTCTTATGGGTCACTTTTAGAAAAACATTGTAATTCGTCTGCCACGACCGGATGAATTTTGTCAAAACATATATATATGGGGCATTTTCTAAAGTGCGGAAGAGTTGTAGAAATTGTGTTAATTCAAGAAATCTATCTTCAGAATCTGAATTGAACTGTTAGATTTTGTATGAAAAAGTTTCTACAAATCTCAAAAATGTATGAGCTGATTTTGGCTCAAAAAAAGAACGGCATTAAGTTGCGGAAACCAAAAAATGTTCAACTTTAAGACATTTGTTTTAGTTGTTAATTTGCTGAAATGCAAACTATGTATTAGTACTCGTTTTCTGATTGCTATTCATAGTTAATATTACCAACTACTTATTTCCCGATATGTAAAATTAAATATTTCCGAATAGTGTTCACAATAAGTACCGCAGTAAGCATCTTCATTTTAAGAAGCAGAATTAAGTTTTAAGTGAATACTTTTAGATTAAGATAACCACAAAAGGATATAAACTCATTTGTTATTGAAGTACGCCAATTCGTATATAAAACCTTGAACAAAGATAATTTTTACTAATAATTTAATAATTTAATTTGTAATTCTTGATCTTATGATTTTTGAGGATCTCTCCAAGTTTTAAACTCAATATTTTGATCTTTAACAATGTATTCTTCAGTCATCATTTCAGGAAACATAAGTGAAAACAAAAATACATTTAAATTACTCTTGGTTTCATGATATTTTTGTTATTAAAGTTTTTCAACGAAATGTCATCTAAAACTTACCTATTAATGACATTTGTATTTATTTAGCCTATCTCTTAGTTACAAACAAGGTTTCAGCAATAATTCAATGTTTAAGCAGTTTAGTTAAGAATCACATAAAAATAATTGTTATTTGATGTGCAAATATAAAAGTCAGTGTGTAATTAAAAAAAAATAAAATTATCGATGGAAAAAAGAAATAAAAAGTGCAATGTTAGTTAAACATCAATAAAACCAAAAGAAAACTCGTTGCGATCGAGTTGAGTAGATAAAAATAAAGGTGAAAAAAGCATATTGTGGGTGTTATGAGTTTTTATTAATACACAAGAGTGTAGGAGGTGTCATGTTTATTAAAGAGGCTCTTCAAATACAAATGAAAGAAACTATTGACCGTCCATTATGATGTTAATCCAGGTTATTATTATCGCCAAAAAAAACACATACGAAAAACATGTAAACAAACAACCGTCATCCAAGTCATACCATTGCCCAGGTGGTGAGGTGGATGACGCTGCTGCTTGACAGCTTACCTGAAGTTTATTATTATGTTTTCCCCGGCCAAGATTATCGGTTGAAAGCGAACGCGATCTCGAACGGCTTGTTGTACATCTGAGACTCATCAGGACGGATTTTGACCGTGAACTTGCCAGCTATATTTTGTTTTTGTTTCGTTTTTATCGGTCGTTGTTTGAGTTTTATTGTTATTGGTTTTGATTTTTATTGTTATTGTGTAAGATCACGAAGAAAGGTATCAAGATAAAAAAAGAGAAAAAAGAGAAATGCAACAATTAAATACAAATACAAAATATTGTTTTTTTTTTTACATTTATACGGAGAATCATAATGGGCGTTTTTTAAAGGTGACATTTTTATTATTGTGAACTTTGGACATTTATTTTGAATGGGATTTGCAGCACTTTAACCATAAGTATTAGTCAGGGTTATGCATGAAGTATTATTTTTATAAAGGATCAATTTTTGGTGATTATTTGTTTAGAAATTAGACCCTCAAACAAAGTGCTTGTTTTGTTTTTATATAACCGAAAATTTCTTTGTGTTGGTTATACATAAAAATAACAGGCTAACTTATTCAATGATTAGATATTGTAAGCATCTCACACTTAAATTACACTATGTGTTTCAAATTCTTGGAAATTCAAAGAAACAACCCTTACCATTTTCCCACCGACCTGATTTAGCTAAATTCACTTGATTTAAATCTAAGTCATGTAATTAATTATGTGATTTACCATACATTTTCATGATTTACATTTACGTGATTTAGACTCGTTTTATTTTAAATTACGTATCTGTCACCATAATCTTTATAAAAACAAACTACTGCTTTTTACTCAGCGCTTTATTCAGCAACAAAAACAAAAACAAAACTTTGAAGCTGTCAAAACAAATTAAATTTTAATGTTCCCAAAAGAAAAACAAATATTGTTCTCGGTAAGTTTTCTTGTTTTTATTAATTCTTTATAATTAAAAGCTATATTTAATCTTTACAGGAATGTTTCAAGACAAAACTAACAAAAAGAACGATTTGGAAGGAGTCAAGATTGACATAAAAGCCAGACTGAAACATGAAATAGTTCGGTGGGAACACCTTTCGTGATTTATAAATCATTTATTTAAATCAGGTCGGTGGGAACATGGTATAAGTTACTAAACCAAAATAACCGGATCTCAGTAATTTCATGTTAGAATGTAGAGAAATAGAAAACACAAAAATGCTTGTTCTGGTTAATTCTCACTTTTTGAAATAACTGTTCTAAAAGGTACCTACAACGTCGCGAAAACAACATTATCCCCGACATGCAGTTTAGATTTCGGGAGCATCGTATTCCACACTGCATCTTCTCGTGAAGTTCCAACACAACATTACCCGCTCTAAACAATTACGGAGTCACAGTCGGATCTGATGCTTTCTGGATGTCGAGAGACTTTTAACCAAGAGGCTTGGCAGAATTTTCCGACGTCAAGATGGCGAACCCCACAAGTAGATCCTTAGCTAAAGATAAGAAGTGGACATTTGCTTTTGGCCCTTTTCGAGATCATAACCATCGTCGAAAAGAGAAGATCGGGGTTTCCAATTCCACAATTTAAAAACTATCCGATTATTATGAATTTTACCCGAAAAAATATTTAATGTTCAAAAAATTTTAACTGTAACAACTTTCTAGACAAAAAGCAAATGTCATTACATAGCTAAAATGTTCACTTATACTTTTTGGAAATGAACAACTAAATAGTTGAGAAATGTAAAATATTTGCAAAATTAATATTTAAAATTCCGGGCAGATTTCCGACAGGCAAAAGAGGCTGAACTAAAATTCTTATGTGATTTTTTTGGAAATTTTAATTTTTTCAGTTGATGGAAAAGTTGTTATTTAAAAACGTTTCATATTATTGTTAAATTTAAATTGTTTTCGACAAAAATAATAATAATATATGTATATATATGTATATTCGGGGAATAACCTACTCTTAAAACAATAAATCAGTTGAAATATCTGCTGAACCCTTTTTTCTTGTATAGTCAGTCGTGTCTGATTTTTTTTTTTTTTTTTAATTTCTTGTAAGAATGTACAACTTGCCCTATAATATCAACAGTTGCAAGTAAAAATAATAATTAAAGGTATCCGTAATGAGCCCAACTTTCATTCATTAAATATAAATATGGGAACAGCGACGACGTTCAACGTGTTGAGGGACAGCGTGTTAAACTTACACTTCACTAACCGTAACCACCGACATGACTACTGCATTAGCAAGTGAAAAATACAAATTAAAAAAAAAAAGCCGATACGTACAGTCATTCGCATTTTACTATACAAACCATTAAACACCATGATTTAACAAATTTGTTCAAAGTTGAAACAATAGATGATGAATAATAATTGATACACCTCTAGAAGTAGGTATTTTAATATGAGAAACAACTTAAAGAAATACGATAAATGTATGAATGTTTCATTTAACATTTATCAAATCTAATGGATAAGGCTTTTATATGCTTTCTGGGGTTCGTTTAAAGTTTTATGTTCAATACAGGAAGGATTTTGTGGCACACGTTATTGTCATTTTTTTTTTTTTTTTTTTTTTGAATCGAGTGAAATTGCGTTAGATAGCAAAATTTTGGATCACCTCATGTGTTTAACTTTTCAATTTTGTTTTAATATTGTTGTCAAGTTTCTCTCACCATCCCACAATTTGAAGGTACAAGACAATAATAGAACGCAAGAAAATATGGTCTCAATAATTTCAAAAATAACGTCTGAAAAAAACTAACGTCAAAAAAAAGAAGAAATGAAATATAAATAATGGGCATGACTTGCTCTTGGAAAAGTTTCTTTCGTGTTCACGATTGGAAAATTCTTAGAAAATGGAATTCAAAATACTAACTTTTTAGAAAAAACTTTTTTCCAAAATTTTTGATTGCAGAATTAATAAAATTTAAGAGCACTGAATATTAAATTTAGTATGAATGAGTTCAGCCGTTTAAAATATAATTGGTATCGAAAAAGTGCTGTTCTATGGCAGGTACCGTTAACAAGCTTCTCCGGAAAAAAATGTTAGATGAAAGACATCATTATTGGCAACAAATCACTCATATAAAATTTAAAAAAAATTGATCGGACTTGTTTTCGAGAAACTGAAATTTAAAAAACTAAATTTTTAGAAAAAAACTTTTTTCCGAATTTTTTGATTGCAGTATTAACGAGGCTTAAGAGTTGTTTTAGAATATTAAATTTCGTCGAAATCAGTTCAGATTTTCAAAAGATAATCGCTATCGAAAAAGTACCGTTGTATAGCAGGTACCGTTAATACCGTGATGTG
The DNA here is from genome assembly GCA_951217065.1 of Baccha elongata. NCBI lineage: Eukaryota > Metazoa > Arthropoda > Insecta > Diptera > Syrphidae > Baccha > Baccha elongata. The sequence goes on from OX578272.1 coordinate 7,411,086, forward strand.
TTGTCATTGACAACACATCACTCATGCAAAATTTTATCAAAATGGATCGTATTTTTTCGAGAAATTTAGAATTATCGGTGACGCTTATATGTACCGTTATTTCACGACCTAGGATAAAAATAAAAAAAAGGTCCGGGGTTATTACTCAAAGAATGCTTTTTACCAAGTTTGAAGAAAATCAGCCTAACCCTTAAGGCTGCAGGTGTCGATACAGACAAACAGACAGACAGAATTTTCAGACCCACTTTTTTGACTTCGCTATCATCGTAATGTCATGTTTGATTGTTATCTCAAAACTTTTTTTTTACGAATCCAAGACTTACCTTATAGTACCTACCTATAGAGCAAGTTAAAAAAACTAGGTACGTTGCAATAAAAGTATACCTAGTTCTAATTATAAAGATCGCTTTTTATATTGTAAATGTAATTGCAATCTTGCAATAACAAAGTACCGAATTAGGAAACTAAAGCATCACTTTGTAAATATTTCTCCATTGTGTTAATGGCATAAAAATGATCTCACGACCAAACACAAATCATCTTATTGTTGTAAGTGAACTGCGCACTAAGCCGCATAAACAAATTAGCACAATTATTCAAAATATAAACCAACATAGCGCAGTTCACCTGTTTATATGACTACTCTCAGCCAATCGCGAATTATTGTGGATGATCATATTCACAACAACCCAGTCAAAGTGCCTGATCTAACTTCCACTTTGTGAATAAAGTAAGTAAATTGAAGTCGATGTGATTCTCTGGCGTGACGCGATCACAAACATCATTAAGTGAAACAGTGAAACCCATTGTCAAGACAAATCGTTTCTTTGTGAGCGCGAGAAGGCCGCTACAATATTACACGCTCAACCACCACACTACCGGGCAGGCTTTGAGTATCGCGCGGATTCACTGAGTGAGCACTTGCACTTGAATTTTTAATACAACACTAAGTTTTGTTAGATACCATAATACCAACATTAATTCAAAGTGTTTGCAGCTGAGAATTAATTTAATTTGTTGTTGTTAAGACCCGAAGATTCTCATGTAGGTCAGCTGGCGGTGTATTTATAATTGAACGCGTGGGGACTAACATGGGCGGTGAAGTTGGGGCGGAACAAAAACTATTTGTAGAATGAACAGCATCCGTATGCTGTGACCTGTGAGTGAAAAAATAATTGAAAAACTTTTTCCATATGAAGGTGGAACTTCGCTTGAACTGTAATTAATGAAACTCAATTTATTATCTTATTTCTCCAATTAATTTATTAATGTGGTGAGCGCTCGGAGGTTAAATATATGTACATACATTGGATTCATAAAACAGATATTTTTCATATCAAGAACACTTAATACCCGACCCCGTATACTATTCCAATTTTCAATCTTTTAATTCGATCAAACTACTGGGATAAGTGAAGCATCTTTATCTCAGCTGCCGTTAAATTAGTCTGATACTTTTTTTATACATTGTCCAACAACCGGTGTGTTAGAAAATATTTCAGTTCTATTAGAATTTATAGAGAATACGATTGATAAGTTGCGAAAAGTGTCAATAACTTTCGATATATTAAATTTGACATTGTCGAATAAATAAGCGAAAAAAGTCGGGCAAGACGAAACCTAGTTTTTAGGTTTTTTTCTTTTGCGTTTATCAGGTTTGATTAAAACCTAAACTTTTGTCATACCTTTATCAAAACCAATAATTGCAAGTAGTAGAAATCATGAATTTGTAAAAAGAATGTCTCTATAATTTTTTTGTATCTTTATTTATAAAGTAATAAAGGATGTCAAATGAATGAATGAGCTCGTCCATGGCGCTTGGATGATACATATAATCGTTACGATAAAATGGTGCAAGTATCGCCAAGTATATAGTAATACGAATATATATGTCTCATAATATTATGACCTAGGTTTTATATAGGTACCTCAAGTAACAACCGACCTTAAATATTTTGTGGCCTTTACTCCAAAGAATTCGTTTCGCCCTGGTATGATGGTGGGTTCATCAGCTGGTTACCTAATGACAGCTATGTATATGTATAAAATTTTGTGGGAAAACTCACTGTAAATTTTGATTTTCTAAAGAGCTCTGAAAAATAATATTCAGCCCTATCCAGGCCCCGTCGGAACAATTTCATACTACGAATTGCAAAAATAATCCCCCATATTTTATATATTATAGTGAACATAATATTGCAGTGACATTAAGAATTAATGCTGTCAGTAATTGCAAAATGCAAATTGCAATTTAAGCTGCAAAATATTCAGTAAGAAGTCATCTACGACTACGATGCTTTCTTTTTGCCATTCGGAGCGAGATTCGGAGTCCGAAATTGATTCGACGGAGCCTATGATTGGCTGTTTTTAGCATTTTTATATATTTTTTTTTTTAACTATTTTCAACTAACTTTCAACATGCAGGGTAATGTAAACTAGAAATAGATAGTATTTTAATCAATACATAATTTCTCATTCTTTTTATAATGTTGACGGACGGTACAAGCACTCTTTAATTCAACTTATACGTATATGTACCTCCTATTATATGAGTATTCGTGTTCAATCAAGCATTCGTACCAATTTTATATTGCATTATTTTCAATGATTTTTTTTTATCATAATAAATATGTTTCACATACACTTTTAAAGTACAACGCAAAACTTTTATTCAAACAAAAAAACCATTGTTAAATAACCAGTGATTGATGTCAAAACTCTCAACTCTAAAAATGACAATTATTCAATTTGGCATGACGAGCAACACAACGACGACCGCATGCCTGTAAGCCAATTAGTATTTTAAAACCCCATTCAATAATAAATTATTGTGGCATACAAAGTCATTTAACGAAAAACTATACGCAAACCAATTGGTATATTTTAAGTTTAACACACTTTAGCCAATTAAGTTAAAAAAAAACACATTAAAAGCTCAAAACAGAAGTAAAATAAAATTGACTGAATCCGGAGAAGTGACCTTTGAAAGTTTGAAAATATAGGTTGTATCGCACGGTAGTTAATATAAATGAAGATATTTCAATGTTAGGCGTTGTATAAAAAGATGAGCGGAATAATATACTAAATTTAGACATAAAGTGTAGGATTTCAATTAACATAAGCGATAATAAATTATTTATATAAATTTGTTGGTTGAAAAATATTAACTATATCTAGAGCTACACACACAATAAACTAACTGGGTCGGTTCGTACTGGGCAAATCCTTAACCTTAGTATACAGACGGTTTTAAGTTCTGACAATATTGTATGACGATAAGCTGACGAAAGTGAAATACTATATTCAATGCAAATTGTCCATTTACAAGGTTTTCAGATTTTATGTCAGAATAAAATAATTTTTCATTGGAAAATTGGCTCACCTTTTGTTCGGTTTTTGCTAAAGTGGTAATGTAAATTAAGTGGCACTGACAGCTCGGAAGAACCACGACCTAGTGACTTACACTCTCAACCAATCCTTTTGTGCGTTTTTCTACAATATTGGAGGGGACCTACAATTTTTCGTCGCACTTTAGTGCCGGCATTTTGAAAAAGTACATAAACTTAAACCTTTAACAGAAGAATTTATATCTCATGTTAACGGCCTTCCTACATAAATATGTATCTAAATATTGCTCTAATTTGTATAATTTTTCTTCAAAAACGAGCACAAGTCAAAAGCCAGTTAAATCATCTGCCCAATGAACATGATGCATAAATCTATCTTCTCCACATGTCTAGAATGAATTCATTATCATATTCACAACAAATTTCAAACTACTACATAAATTTGCATAAATAAATGATAAATAAAAAATATAAAATGCGTTTCTTCTGAGTGGTCTTCGTTGAATCTTCAACCTTGATAATTTAGTTTACCGTTTAAAAAAAAAGTGAATTGTAAATAGCTAGCTTTTGCATAGTTTAATCTTTTGGCGTACGACAAAAATTCCAAAGCTTCTTACCCGAGCCAAACAACCATGAAACAGCGATTCCAATGGAAAGCAAATTGAAAGTGAAACCTATCATAATGATTCTTTTGCTGTTATCCCAGCTGTGTTGACCTTCATTTTACTCTATTCGTTTTGCGGCTGCATAAAATTCCAGACGAGTTTATTTAATGTTTGTATTTCTTTAACTTGATTGCTGTTACTCCTGTTCCTGAGTAGATAGGCTGGTAGAATAACTACTTTATTTTATGCGTCTTACCATTTTGGTAATAAAGAAATGTAATTTAAGGTGACTTGACTTGCTAGTTACTTAAAATAGTACCTTTATAGAGATATAAACGGGTTTTCGGCGTAAAGGGAAATAATAAAGAGTAAATCCCTCATGGTTTCACATTATTTTTTGTGTGTGTTCCTTGTTTAAACTGTATATCTTTTTTTTGCAGTGAAATATTTTTTGTGCAAAACATTTATTGTAATAAAAACTAAGATTTCTATGACATGTTCACAAATAGAGAAAACAACTAAAATGTTTGTTCTTGTTGATTCTCAACGGTTTGAGTGACCTAGTTTTTTTTTTGAAAAATAAACTTCTGAAAGTTTTAATTGCTTTATATTAGTCGTGTTTTTTGCAATTCCATAAAGACCTGTCGAAAAAAACGACATTGGGGATCAGCCTAAACCATTACCGACGAAATTTGACGTTCTCATATAACATCCATGTAATTGTGCCGGTAATACAGTTTTTATCGGGACTTACTAAGTCCTGATAATTATCTTGAGTTATCTAAGTCTATAGACTTATGTTGTTGTTATATTTACGTGTAAATAACTGGTGTCGTTTTTTTCACACAAGTCAGACTTGCAAAAAAGCACGGCTATTAACGATTCCACATTCTAAGGGGTAGGTTGTTCTTTACTATGTTATGGTAGTTTGAAGGAAAGCTGGTAACGTGGGTTCGATTTTCAGTCGGAGGTAAAGTTCTTTCACTGATGATCGACCTGACCGTGAAATAGCTATAACTTCGGTCTAAGGTTAGTCTTGTTTTTGCTTTATTCAAACAGTTCCGAATGTTTATATTGCCTTCTACGAAAAACCTTTACAGAGTAATGTTTGCGCGTTAAGGATTAAGGTTTAATCAAGGATCGATTGTTGCATGTTGCAGGTTTAACACCGGTTTCATTTCCAATGCATTTTGCTGGTTTGCCGCACATAGCCGACACAAATCTCAAAGTACCTACACATAAGCTAGGTAGGTAAGATGGCGGTTTCGCAGAAAAACTGTTCCGAAGAAACCCAATTAGCAAGGAAACGCACCGTTTTGATAACATAACTCGTTTGACCTAATTTTTTGTGATATAGTGGTAGTGACTGTTAAGCTAAGGGGATCAGTTTTTGGTCTGTGCCCACAGTCCCAAGGGAAGAACCTAGCTCACACTGTGTGCTGGGTGGTTCCAATTGGACTGAGAGTCGACCAATTAACTTTACACTAGATCTATATAAGGCTAAGCCCGTTCAAAGGCAGGGTACACCTACCAGGTGTAAATCCGTGTTTTGATGCTTTCGCCACAAAATAAAGTAAGTGCTAGTCCGAAAAGCCAGTCCTAAAGGTAAGTTCCAGAATCTTACTTACTTAAAGTTGAAATGGAGAGTGAGTGAGTGCTTTGAAAAGCTAAGGGGGCCAGTTTTTGGTCTGTGCCCGCAGTCCCAAAGGAAGAAATTAGCTCACACTGTGTGCTTGGTGGTTCCATCTGGACTGAGAGCCTGCCCAATAACTTTACACTAGATCTATAGGAGGCTAGGCCCGTTCAAAGGCAATTTATACCTACCAGGTATTAATCAGTGCTCTGATGCTATCGCCAAAAATAGAGTAAGTGCTAGTCCGAATAGCCAGTCCTAAAGGGAAGTTCCAAAAACTTCCAAGGTGAAAGTTGAAGTAGAGATATTGCTTGGTTTGTTAGAGCCAACTGGTGCTGTTGAGAAAAGCGATAAAATCATTTATCCTTTTGATCGACAGCACGTTTAGGTTGTCGAGAAACAGGCTACCGAATGCCTGGAGGCGAGACCTAGCCAGGGCCGGACAGTAGCAGAGGAAATGCTCAATAGTTTCCTTCTCTAGCATAAAACTCCATGTACTTGTGGATGTTTTTTCTCATTTCAAGAAAATAAACTAACACTTATTTATAAAAGAATCTACAGCAACAATCTCTTTTTAAGTTAGTTTAACTTCTCGACCATCCTTGACTTTTGTAAATGTTCCCTTCAAAATATCCATTCAGGTTTATTTTAATCAAATTACCTTGTTCAAAATAAGATCAATATACCTTGCCATCATATCAAACACCAAAGAGATTGTGTTTACACGATTTATGGATTTGAAACTAAAAATAAATATCAGACACCATAATAAAGCTATTTAACCAATCACCAATGGCAATCAATTTGTTTTTGTGGTTTTAACTTGTGACCATTAGGAACAAGACATTTTATTTTATTATAAGTACTAACTCATTTACAATCATTTATTACAACAAATCAGCAATATCCTTAATCTTATATTATATGGCATGGCAATCCATGAAGTCGCAAAAAAAACCCGCTAAGACGTCTGATCATTCGTCCAGATCACGTCATTAATCTAATAGTTTGGTTAAGCCATTGGCCGTGTAAAAATCGACAAAAAAAATCAATGCTGAATGTGTTTTTTTAAGATAATTCATGTGCTGCCAATTAAATTCACAATAGTCTCATTTAACGGCAGCATGCAGACTGCATGTGGTAATGGCGGTAATGCAGTTGCGGCATCTATGTATACAAACGTGAATCTGCCACAATGGCTTTGGAGAAAGTTATCTATCTCGTTTTAATTCATTGAATCCATATGTCGACAGTTGAGTGAAAATCATCTTTTGTGTAAACATTTTTATTAGTCACAAGGAATAATTACAATTTTGCAGTTGCAACTGTAATGAAAACATTGTATAACATGATATGTCCATAGAGGAGATTAAACAGTATAGATATTCGTTTGGGTGGTTATTGCCATGTTGAATAGTGTAACAATCTATTTTCTTTTCTTTTTTTATGATTCATAAAATTAGGAGACTAACGAGAGTTGTAAGATTATACACTTTTTTTGTATTGTGATTATTAAATAGTTTTTGGTTTTATTAGCGAAAAAGCTATAAAACTGTGTTTATTATAGTGTGCTTTCTAAAACCACGTAAGAACCTTAGTTTAAACAGATTTCTGCTGGCAGCAACACATATTACAGCTAATTAAAGTTTAAAGCTTGTTTTTCTTTTTGATTTAAACAACCACATAATATATCAATTTGGCTACTTATGAAATGTTTAAGAGTTCGTTGAACCATTGCTTTAGGTTTGGTAATTTCCATTATGTTGTTGTCGTGTTTCCGCCTTGTTAAATACAAATTATTTAAGTTTTAAAATTACTGAAGTAAGAAAATAAGATACAATTATGGACCATTAAGCCGCAGCAATTCGGAATTATATTTTCTAGGTTTTTTCGGTACGATCGATGGATGGCTTGTATGAATCACATTAAAACCGCCAATGAAATTCCGTTCGTTAGAAAAAAAATGAATCCACCACACTTTAGGATTTAACTTATTTTTGTAGAGGCATCAACATATTTAAAACATTCTAATTTATGCACATTGTTAAAAACGTCACCATCGGGTAAACAATGGGTAAGTATTTTCAGATACACAATGGGAGCAAATGTGTTTTCAACAAAATCATCCCGCTAAACGGGAAATCGAACCTTCAATTCACCTCATCGGTTCCCGTTCGCTCGTCGTCTATATTCTGTTAAACGTCGGAGAAACTACTTTCTCAACCTTAATTTCGAATCTTTCAATTTTAATTGAAATGTGACATTAATATGTATAATTATGTATGTATATCAAAAAAATTATTTGAAAAATGAAAACTTATACTTAGTTAATATACAAACAAAATTAAAACAATTTGGGACAGTGCCGCTTTTTTTCAATAAATTTCGGGAACAATTGAAGCGAGGAACGCAAAAAACGCAAGACATTTTTTTTAAGTGGGTGTAGATTTTTGAACTGAGTTACCGACGGGGAACGTTTTCCTTAGAACGTTTAGTAGAATCAAAGTTGTTGATTTTCGACGAATCGTTTCCTTCGCCGCCGTTTAACAGAATAGGGCTGAACAAAAAAAAAACTCTTTTAGCAAGTAACATGTGAAATTTAGGCGAGTTTATATTTCTCACCTGAGCAAACGAATCCAAAAAAAATTGAGGCTCAGTTTTTCGGCAGCAATAGTGTTAGATGCTAGAAATACAAACTGGGCTATTGTATTAAACTTCTGTTTGAAGTTTGTTTTTATTGAACATTATAGTATTAAATATGTCGATGTCATATGAAAACGAATATTTATATTTATATCAATATGCAGGTATATCAAAATAATGTGCAACTACATATTTGAAAATATCGTGGAAATCATCGTGCCCTATGAACTCAAAAAATTAGTTAAAAAAAATATATACCAAACAAAAATAATAATCCCCATTAAACGATTTGAATTTTATTGATTTATAAATAAATTACAAACACAATAATTTATTTATTAAACGATTAGATATTAACTTTAACGCAGAAAACCTTTTTCTCGAGACTTTTAGTGACACAAGAAAATATAAAGATGTAGTTCAATTTTTTTATACCTGCACCTACAATGGTTTAATTTGCATTCGACCAACAAAACGTGATCCACTAAAAAAAAATACAAACAGAAACTTTCACTTCATTTAGAATGACCAGCGACACCTGATCTTCAGTAAAGTCATATTTTAACACATTTCTAAGTGCTCCTCTACCTTTTGACAAAACCCTCGCATCCCAACAAGTGTATTTCAAAATAAAATCAGATTGCAAGCGCCCTGCATACTAAAATAAATCGACATTGAAGAAACCACCTGATGAAGCTCCAAGAAAGAGCCTTGGATGATGGACATGTTTTTTGTGATAATAAGTTGGCATAGTATCTTTGGTTCTATTGGCCTAGCACCGCATGACAGTTTTGTTATAGATTGTGACTGCCTTGAGCACGGAGTCCGCTTGAATGTTCCTTTTTATTTTTATAACACGTCGTCGTCTACCGTGAATGAGGTCAGTAGCTGAACTCGAAATTAAATATACAAGCTTACGCTAAAGACCAACAGACCGAGTAAACAGAAGAACACCAAGCCAAAACAAAAAAAATAAAAAAAAAAAACGGCGTGTACATTATTTGTTATTATAGCTTTGAAAACTGACATATAGAGCGACACAAGACCACTAACCGCACTTGGAATATTGTCAAAGTTATTGTGCTAAACGCGCTAACCTGCTTGACTTGTCAAAGTGGCCAAATAATACTTCACCTCAAGTAAGCATACTTGATAGTTGTTTTCTGTTTGTCTTGTTGTTTGCATCAAGTAGAACGTTTAAGTGGGATTCTCGGTCAGGAAGTTGATGATAGACGTGACTGCTTCTTCTCTTTTTCTGTTCTGTTGTCTTTAGTAATAAGTGTAAAATAATTGTTATTGCATTCAAGTGTAAACTGTTGTTAATGGGCATAAGGTACGCATAATGCGATAAACATGGAATTGTGCCAGATTAAGAGTTAGGTATAGGCCAACATAAGATTAATGGGAAAAGTTTTTTTTTTTTTGGTTTTAAGGGGAAATTTTGTATAATTACAAAACGATTTAAAGGTATAAAATTATTATCAATGGATGAATAAAAACTCATTTTTTTAATTTTAAGTATAGAAATAAGTGTCAACTGTCAACATTGAAGTTGCACGAAACACACTGTGTTGAATAGAAGATTAATAACAACATTAGTATAATTCCTACGTTATTGTTGTTATAGTTGATGGATTCAGTATAATGGAGCGGATTGAGTTCAGGATCAATTCATTAATTTTCTAAGCATTAGCTATAAACAAATCTCCTAAAAATGTCTTCTCAAATTAATGACCAAATGCACCAACGCGCTTTCTTTCAAAGAATATGAAAACGCTCATCTATAAACAGCTTAAGAAATGTTTTGCAAAATTAAAACTTCTGAATGACCAGAAATGCATAAAAATAGGTCCACAAGGGATCTGATGGCATATCTCACAAAAAAGGGAAGCCAATCCTTACAGATTAAGGAAAGAAAAGTTATTGCACTATTATCTGTTATCGGCCCTTCAATTTTTTGAATTTTTATTGGATACATTCTATAAAAGAACTTAAAACTAATCTGAGACAATACCAAACTTGAAAAAGAATACAGCCTTTTTGATTTCTTAAACATTGATAGGTTTCCGATCGTTTGTCTATGTATTCTCTTCATGACACGTTAAAATATTTTTAAAATAACTTTATTAAAAACTAACGCATTAGAGCAGGTTCCCTAATGGTCAGACACTATCATTAACGTTGAAAATAGTTCACAATGATGTGCTTAATTTGTTTTAAAATAAAATTTCACAACAATATGCGACTTAAAGTGACCTAAGACAAGAAAAAATAACAAAGAAGGAAAACTTGTTATACCTAGGTCTTTGAACGCTACCATTATGATTCTCTAACCGTTTAAAACATTTTGACACAAACTCCAATGGGACTTACCGCTAAGCGTTAAGCAATGAATTTCTGTCACCTTTAATTCTTAGAAATCTATTTCAAGTTTTTCCAACTTATTTGCTTTAAAAGGAACCAGACTAGCCATGCCTTTGGTGGTCAATGAACTTTTTTACAGAATACAAAGGTAGGTACATTACGTGGTTGGAGTTAAACTTCAATTTAACTTTTCTTTTGCACATGATGCACCTGGTTTAACTTTTATAGATATGTGTTGTGTATAGGTATAGGTAACGCATTTTCCATCATACGAATTAAAAAAAAAAAAAAAAAAAAATACCTCACGTAGAGAAAAAGTTACTTATATCTATAAACTGCTTGCCAGTTTTGCCACCTATGCTATAGGTATGTTAACAAACAAGCTTGTACCTCTTGTACTGTTTCAACAAACAACAATGGCATCTGGCTGAATGTGTAATCGTTAACTTCCGAGTCTCTGTCGGGTGGCTGTTGTTGGTTGTTACTTTTTTGTTTTGCTTTCGATTCCGCATATACTTTGTTTACAGTAAACACACGCTTTCTTCGGTGCATTATGAGTAATTGTTTTTCTTTGACTGAAGTTACTCGAAAAAAGTCATCATTAACTGCTGAATTGATTGGCGAACACGATCGTGAGTCTTTAACTGTTTGTGGCTATTGATAAGCAACATGGGTTATGGGTCGGTCACTCGCTTTCATCTACGAAAGTGCAAAGAATTTACCTACCAAATGGAGCTAGTGATTAGAATTGTTAATAACTTCCTCAAACGAAGTGCCTTTCAACTTTGACAGTCAAATTATAGCGGAAGTTATGTCATCATCATGTTTTTAACTGTCAAATGAAATGCATCTTGTAATTCCGAATATACTTGATCTCTTACTCATATTTCTGTTGTCTTTAACAAGAAGCCTTACGCATAACGCAAAAGTAATAGAACCGTTGTTTTTGTTATATATGCCTTCATATTTCCTATAGATAAAGTTTCATTCGAGGCATCAATTCACCCATCCATGCATCCATCACACCATACTTTATAATAGAGTCAGCCTCATTTTGTTTTCAAAAATGTTACACCATCAGCAGACATGTGAATTATGATTGCATAACCTAAAAAAATAAACCGGTTGATCGTTCTTAAGGTTTGGATACCTCATAGTCCAACGAATTTTGATATTCAAGACTTGTATGTATATGATGCACCATCGGAAAGATCTTTAGCACAATAAATGTATCTTCCTAACCTGTGCATTATGTATCATTTGTCGATGCAGACCATAACTCTGGGTGTTCATTTGTGCAATCTTTTTTTTTTAAATAGAAAAGTCTAAGACGTATACCTAAGGTAAAGCATCAATGAAACGCAACATTGCGCCCGTTATTGCACTGCTGTATGGTTGCTGCCGGGCTTAATGAGGTGGAGATCGTATAAATGTGCTGAATAGCTGAATGTTACTTTAATTGGTAATAAAATGCTGAACTATGGCCTTTTAATTTGTTCATATTTAAGATGTATGTAGAAGATAGTAAAATGTGTTGGATGCAGTGTTTCATCGTATCAGCTTAACTAAAGACGTTGTGAAATGAGAAGTGTCTTCATTTTCTGGTTTTAATTGACAACTATATATATATAGCCACATGATTGTGCCACAAATATGTAGATTTTGCGTGATACACAATCGAACTAGTTTGTGTGCATGGCAAAAATATATTCTGTTCACGATGGCTTTATAACCTCGTCCTAATTAATTAAACGAGGGAAATAAGTTCAATTATTATTTGAAATTTAATAATTATGGTAAGAGTTTAACAAAATTAACGCATAACGTATTTCCATAGCAACCGGTCAGAAAATCGTTCACACAGACGAAAGCTTTTAATCGTTTTTTCATACAGAATCTAAAATTTTGTTTATTTTAGCAACCACCACGACTAATATTATTCAAATGACCAAAGACTGCAAATCATTATGCAGCTCATTAGCCTTCTATCGTTTCCTGCTTTGGGTCACGTTTATCCGCCTGCTTTTTTTTATGTTTTTCCTGTTCCATGAAAAAACTCGGTCAATATTGAAGGTCTAATGGGAAAAAATAACTAATCGCTGAGTTCATACATTTCAGCAAACACAAAATCAGCACAATCTATTGAAAGTTATTTTTTTTTTTGCTGCAACATCCAATTTATGTCATTGCTAATGCAGAAAGCATATTCTCTGCCATGAGATCTCAATAAAACGGATATACAATCGCATCCATTAAAGAAAATCACTGTCAACAAAAAAATAAAACTCTCAAGCATCAATCTTAACTCTTAAGGCCGCCACAACCCGCAAAACAGCGATAGACATACAATTACAATACTAGAGTATAGTGAAATTTTTCATGGCCACACGCTGGCAATGTCATCGTCACATAAACTGCATTCACTATACTCCTTGCAACAGGTGCAGAACTGACGTGAAGCACAGTGTAGTCACACAAGTGGCAGATGCCTTTGCAAGGCAATAAGTAAACGATAACGGGTGTATTCGTCTACCTGCATAACTAGCTCCATCTTTGGTGCACATATGGCATACCCACGTTCATTCATCCGTTGGTTGGTTGCATGGGAGATTGCAAGTAGATGGTACATTTAATGCGGAGAGAAAATTCATTGCACCAAGTTAGTGTCAAGTGTAATTTTGCTCAAAATGCGATACGAAGATGCATTTTAGTAATGAATTTTTCACATCCCACATAGATATATACTTATGTATAGGTATACTTATATGAACCACTCATTGAAGACGCGACGCGACATCGGCAAAATGCTTTGGAGTGACGATTTGATGATTAACGGATTTCCTAGAAATTTGGTTACAGATAATTCACCTGGCGACCACACTTCCGGACCCCATTAGGAAAAAGTAAAAGTTTTGTTACCAACATTTTTATACATTTTTCCGCAATGCGGTAATTTTGTTGTAAATTATAGTTGTCTGTCTTAAGTTGGCTGGAGTATAAATCATTTTCTCAGGAAAAGTCTCCATTATTTTCACACAATTATGATATCCCAAGTTGCAAACCGTATTTTTATTGTTAGGAGAAGGATTGAAATCACTTCAACCTGTCACGATCATCAGTTTATTGACCATAATATTATTCGACTGTATGCGTCATTGATTTTGACAAATTTGTAATACCAGTTGCTTCTAACGGAAATTTTCACAAAAAGACGTTATGGACATGTCGGCTGTATTGATATGTCAACGGATTCAATGCTGTTGGAAAGAAAATTGCAATATTCCGGTTAGTTTTGAACTTTTTCTTATAAACGATTTCCGTTCGAAAGCTTGCGCAATTCTGTGTGAAAATAGATACAAGTAAAAATGCCCTAGAGAGATCGATTTTTGATAATTTATAAAAGTATTTATAATAGCCGTGTTTTTTTGCAAGTTCATATAGACTTGTGTAAAAAAAACGACAACAGTCGTAATACAACAACAACATAAGTATGTATAGACATAGCTTGCTCTCGATAATTATCGGGCCTTAGCTAAGTCCATATAGATTACTGCGTTACCGACGCAAAATTAATAAGTTATTAATTACCGCAGTCAGATAAGACTTTTAAATGTGTTAAATTCAGTGGTTGTATTTGCATTTTTATTTTGATTCTGACTTACAGATTTTAATATTATTTTTAAATTTTCAACTTTATATTGAAAAATTATGCATTAGAATTTCTGATATTGATATTTAATCCTATAGCTTGTCAGTTTCATTTAACTTTCGCCTTTTTACCTTTGACAGTTAAAATGTCATGTGGTCAAATTATATGTATACATATATACATACAGATAACTATTGATGTGTTATATACTCATCTGTAAAGAAGCATATCACCACAGAAAATGATTGATTGAATTTCATATTAATTGTATTACTTTGACACCATACCACAATCAAAACAAACCTACTCCACTCATCGTCATATCTTCTGAGCGAAATTCATAAGCAAAATGAAATGCATTAAATGTTTGACGGATATCGATTTCTGTGGTTTCATAACCACAAACTTGCTCAATAACCTTGTTCGGTGATATGGCAATCCATATGTATCAAATCATTTCACGCAATATATTTTAAGCTCTATCTATCGCAACCAATCTCACTCAAGTGACCTAATTATTAGAAGCCAGAGAGCACTACTCTTTATAGTTGAATGCACTCCATATACCATGTATTCAACAAAACTATTTCAACTTGAAACACTTCATACATTCCAGAGTAATAAATTGCGGAAAGAGGAAGTTCTGTAACCCCCTGGCATATTTTTAATAAAAAGACCACGAACCGCGGCACAAACAAAATGTGGCTTCTATTTGTCAATCAGAATCTATTTTTATTGAAAAAAATATCCTAAATTACATTTGTATGGGAAGTTCATATGAGACTCTGTGAGCCATTGGCCGCTCACGCATCAAAGATTACAAAACCAAATCGGAAACGATTCATATAATTGAGATTATTATGCATTGGATTTATTTCGATTGCTTTTGGTAGAGAAACCTACTGTTGCCAATTATGGATTCCGCACGTATTCTATGGTCTCTGCAGGAATGTTTTTCGTTTTTACTTCAAAGAAGCATTTAAGATATAGAATATAATGTTTTATACATTTAATAATATGACAAGGAAGTTTAAGGTAATGGAACGCTATTAGGCACAATCCGTCAGTGATTGAGATGCACCATATATCTTTGGCACATTTTGATGACAGATTCTACTGTGAAATGCATTTATTGAAGCATGACATTTAACTGTATTTAACTGTCATATTAAATGTCGGCATAGCAGCCCATCGAAAAATGGTAATTCATGGATATTATTTAGGTATACTTTATATGATAAAAACGATTTCAATAAATTATTGAAGGGGTGTTTTTTGCAAGTCTCTATATATAGACAACATAAGTCTATATGGAATTAGCTAAATCCCGATAAAAATTATATTTCCGGCACAAGTACCTTATAATGGAAACGTCAAATTTACCGGTAAAAGTGTGGGAAAACTACATTTTTTCGGCAACTCTATATGGACTTGCAAAAAAACGAATTGGATATCAGGGAAAATATTTGTTTCAATAAATAACGCCGGTTTGCATGCGAAAGATCGGTTATATTTTTCGACGAAACATTGGAAATCTGTAACATTATTCTGATCACATAATTTCCGTTTTTTCTGTCATTTAAACTGAACCCAGTTGTTTGAATCAGAATACTTACTTCCTTACCGACATGTAAAAAATCCGACATTTTGCATCTATTCAGTTGAAAACAAAACGCTGCAATTAAGGTTGTTTCGGATTTCACGATAAGGCTCATTAATGTCTTTTCTTTAATCAACGCACATGACATATTGATATCAAAAGTGATATCCAAAACTGAATCAAATTTTCTATGTCCACCAAAAATAGTACCCGTAGATACAAACCTTTACAAATGAAAGTCAAGTTCGAATGCAAACAACAGTTCATTTGACAATTATTTGAAAGAAAGTAATTTTTATTGGAATTTTTATTTCTTTAAAGTCACGTTCTTTTCTTGCAGTCTGTTTGGTTTCTTTTTTTTCGAGGTCTAAGTCTATTATTAACAATTATTTTGAATGTGAATTGGAATTGGTGTTGTTATGTCTATACGTATAGTCACTGTCTCTTTAAAGTGGTTGTTGTGTCGTTGCCATCGTTCGACCGACAATCGTGACAAACATAAAATAAATGTAATTTAATTGTCTTCGTCGTTATTCGTTTTGGCTAGCCAACTGTCGATATTTTAACATCCAGAAACCTTTGGAGAAAGGAAAACAATTCAAATTTCTTTTAAAGTTTCTTGTTAAAAAGATTGGCACAAAATTCAACTGCATGGAGTTATACTTATCACACATTGTTTATGTTTACTTAAAAATAAAGTCATTTGAGATTAAAATGAGACAATTTTTAAGGCTATCATAATAACCTTTAGTTGGATTTGATTAAGTTATTTATAAAAGTTCTTTAGACAATTAAATACAAAAGTACGTAATTTATGCAAAATATATATGTATGTTCTTAATTCTCAGTTCAGGCAGAAATCTTAACGTGCGATTAAAAACTGACCACAACCAGCGACAGCGAAAGCGAAGCTTTTACAAACTTTGCTGCAAATATTGCAAGCAAACTTCAAAACAACCGAGAACTGTCAAATCGGCTGCAACGGAAAACAATCAAAAGTTTCGTTTTGAGTCAAACTGAAGGAGATAGAGATTTTACTGGCGCCTTTGTTCATAAATCCCAAAGGATTGTCATAAAGCCTAGCGCCCACAGCGCTATCTGGCGAAGCTGCTTGGCAAATTATTTCATTGCAGTGTTATTATATAGAGACGCTAGCGCCGTTTTATCGAGACTTAAAGGTATCACACAATCATTGATATAGTTATAAACTTGTAGTAATTTGATTTTAAATTTTTATTTCAAATATTTACCAACGTACATAGACTAACAACCGATAATTCTTAATTTAACCTTGCTCTTTGAATATCATAGACGTATCTAAGTAATCCTTGAAAACCAATATTAAACAAAGCATGGTATTCTGCTTTCTAGTGAGTGCATTCGCAGTTAGATTAACTAGATTAACCATTTTCATTTTTCTTATCTTTATCTATAGATTATAATATTATGATTATCTAAATTCTAAATGAAAACAAAGCCTTAATACTCAAGTACGAGTAGGTATGTAATTAGTCACATTCGAGTGGTTAAGTAAATAAAAGAATTAAAAAAAATAACCTAAAAAAACACACCTACCTTTGTTTGTAAATACAAAAATAGGTCGATTGCAAGAAGTTTGTCGAACTTCTGACTAATTACACATGCGACAGCTTTGTTTATAGTTTACTCAACGTGCGTTCTAAAGTTGCGCTATAAAATGTCAACACATTAGTATAATCATCTTATCGAAAGGAAGTAGACATCTAGATATCGGTATATACATTATGTTTAGTCTTAACATTTATATTTTGAATGTGATTTTTTTTTTAATTTGAATGATGAATGTTTTTTATAGAGTTTGTTTATATTTTTGGAAAAGTATTGGTGAAATCTATTTAATACATACTCTTACATATTCTATATATTATTCTTTAAACCTTGATATCTAGAAGTAGAAAGTTTTATTCCATTAGTATAAAAAATGTAAGTTTTATTAATCATTTTTTCAGTTTAATTGCAACTGGATTTTTTATTCTAAACCCTTAATAGTTAATTGAACAAAATCAGCAGGTTTTTGAAAACCATTTAAATTTTATAGGCACTTATTTTAAATACCTTCCTTTCAAATACTTTGAACTTGAATCAGATTAGATTAGATACCTGCCTACACCTACTTTAAGCTAAATACATTAATAACTGTTTAAATTTCCTTAAAACGTCAATATAAACAGTTTCAAGGTTGCATCGACACAAAAATGGTTTTAAGCATTAACAAATATATCTTGTTTTACCATTTTTAAATGCACCCACATTAAGTCATCAAAACTGATAAACTTCAAAGTTATTGAAATTGGTTTATACTGACCGATGCATATCTTTAAATTAAATTAAACTTTTAATCTAATTCTCGAAATGATATTTGACAAAAATGTATTTTGAATATCAAATCTGTGTTTGCTTTCTGCGGTACATACCGGTTTGTTTACTTAGTTTTGCCGCTGTTTTGATATAATTTTAGCTGGTGCTTATTTTAATACATAATATTATACTGACGTGAAAAAAATATACTGACGTGAACAAGGCTTCGGAACCATAATCGCTTGAAATCTACATTGAAATATTTGTCCGTAGATTAATTTTTGTCAGAATAAGTTTACTTAATAATTTTTCAATATAGAGATCTAACAATTGAATTGTGAACCATTAAACTTTTGTTGAAGCCCCTCCCCCGCAGCGCTACTTGGCAAAACTTTTCACATTTTCTAATTGAGAGATTTTATATAAGAGATGCTAGAGTCATTTTATAGATAACTAAAGAGTTTATATATGTACCTTCAATGCTTTTAATGTCAAAACGTCAATTAATATTTTGATTTGTATATTAATTTTGTTTTGTCATGATAAAAATGAAAACCTGCTTGACTGACGTCAAACATATAACGTCAAACGTATAACAAAAAACATAAATAGCAATTGAAGTTTGGAATCTAAATAAAATTAAATAAAGGTTTATGAAAAGTTGCATGCTTATAAATGAAGGTAAAATCAAAAGTAATTTCATCAAACAGACACCATTATCAAAATTTCCAAAAAGAACTGTCTATCAACTTTAAAGTTTATACCACCACTTTCCTCATTCATTATTATCATATACCTGTTATTTAATTTTAAATGTTAATACTGTATTAATTCTTGCAAAAAAAAAAATCAATTAAAAAAATTAAAACATTATCAAAAGCAGTCCAAATACAACTTACCCATGAATTATCTCGAAATTGTGACATCTTGCTCCAATTTATATGCACAATAATCCAACAGAGGTCGTATTTTCGTTTTATCAGTTTAAATTTAATTCACTTCACTTTCTGGTTCTCTCTTTCAAACTTTTAAAAGTGCAATTAATTATCATACACAAACCAGTTGCAAAAATAAGTTTTATATTATTGTAGTATATAAATGTGCGCCGGTAACAAGTCAAACAAAAAATACACAAAACCGTTAACAGGTTGTAGGATAGAAAACATGCAAATATCGAATTGAACGCGTTCTTTTTTTTACTTTATTTTAAATTTTCAAACTAAATTTGTAGAAAAATTTCAATTTACATGGATTGCATTAGCTTTTTGATTTTTAATTGAACTCCATAGCTCACGATAAGGCTTTTTTGTGACCACAAAACCATATAACCGTAAACCCCGTAAACAAATTACAAAAAAAAAATGTATCTATGAATCAAGCGATCTTCTCAAAGTAACTATCGAACCGTGACAAATAATGTTGAGTATATCTTTTTTTATAATAAGCTTGATCGCAAAAAAATAGAGAAGCACATTTTACTAGGTTGCTCATCCGCAACAGTGTATCCGTGAATCGGTACCATTCACTGCCACCACACCTTCTCTGATAGCTTGGCCTGGCCTTATGTTATCGATTTGCTAAATTTCGTGTTAGAAATTAAAAACGATTTAATCGATTACGCTGATCGCATGCAATATATTGCCCACTGTATATACACGATTACTTTCTTGTGTCAAATTAAGCTTCGTTTTTCCACAGACGACGGCACACGTTGAAACTGATGGAACTCTCGACATTGACTGAAGCTTGCACAGTGAATGAAGTTCGGCGGAGCTAAAATCGATCCCACCGGCATTTGATTGCATTCAAACATGTTTGAGGTGGATCACTTCATAGATACAAATTAACTGAACCTCAACCTGTTTTGTATATGTGTGTTCAGAAGAGAAAGCTTCTTATTTGTGTTTTTGTTTTGAAGTTTAAACAGCTGATCGTTTTTGTTGTGAGCTTTTCTGAAATATTTGTCAACAATTTGGATTGAAATGAACATTTACAGCTGTTGAACTAATCTTGATACCATCGCATTGTATTTTTACCTATGATGAGATAAAGTTTATATATATTTCCTGAGTTAACTGATTTGTATTAATGAATGTTAAAAAGCATACCATAAACAAGAACAGATTTTATATTGTTAGGACTAAGATAGGTAGGTATCATAAATCAAGGTCTTACTTTTAATTTTTAAACAGGACTCAATTCCAGCAAAAAAAATCTCTTTTTTCCTACCGCACTTTCTTTGTATTTTTGACAAATTCTGTATAGATACTGCGCCAACAATTACATTAAAACATGCTTAAAGTTTCGCAGAGTTTTATCATCAACATCAAGCATTCGCTCAGCAACATGCTTTGAAACACTACAAGTTATTTGTTCTTTTTCATTTTTTATAATCCACTTATACATACATACATACATAATGTAGGTACATACATCAAATATAAAATTTTTCCTATTTTGGGTTTATTCTGGAGAAATTTATTTAAAAAATTATGTGTCCAACGTTTGTTGATTAATTTATTTTAAAGTTGTGAAGTTGTACACTATGGCGTATGTGCACTATTTTTACTTGCTCAATTAATAGGACAAGTATTGGTTTCGTGTACAAAAAAAAAAAAAAACCTGGGGCCCAACTATGTAACTCGATTCTACAATTAAAATAATCGAATTCACAAGATCCGAACTCTGTAATTTTATAAGAACGCTCTAATAAACGAAAGTCGAATGAAAAAAATTTCCTTTCGAAAATTTGGCACTATCTACTCGAAAGTAGATGTCAAAACCATTCGAATTCGCATAATATTGTTCGCATGCAAATGTGTTTGCGAGCAATCCTTTAAAATTAAACGAAAGCATACAATATGCATGAAAACATATTTTTTTGTAATTGTTAATATTTATTTAACTGTTTTTAACTAATCAATAATACATTTTCAAAGTAAGGACTCACTTAAAAGTGCGAATACAAAAGCTTCTAAATTCAATGTTCTTGGCCAACACAATGACGAAACGCACCGATTTTTACAAAAAAAAATTCAAGGATCAACACATAAATTCATCTTCTAAAAGCGCTATTTTTATTGCAAACGAGAAAATAAAACATTTCACTCTGTAATCGCTTTAAATATATGTACTTGCATTTTTAATAATTCTTTTTGCGATAAGCACCATTATACCTACCTCCGTGTTTTGTACAAAGTACAATGTATTGCATTTATAGCGTTTTTTCTTGTTCCAATTTACTTCCCATTGGAAAAAATCTGATAAAACTTAAAAACTTAAGTTAATATTTTCATTCAAAAACTTGATTTAATTTAAAATGTTTCACAAAAAAAAAGTTTATTGACTCCTTTTTCAATTCATCTGTCAAATAGAATGCTAGACTCGTTCGAAAATCGGAAACATTGTGGGATATTTTTGGGACTTATTTTATTCGATTCTCATTTCACACATAGTGCCAGTTGAAAGTAGAATCGGAAATGATTTGCGAATAGAATCAAAAGTAGAATCGAGTTACATAGTTGGGCCCCTGACAACGATAATAGAAAGCCCTGAAAAAGTAGGGTTTCGTCATGCCGTCCGTCGGGTGTCTGTGCGCCGTGCGGATGAGCGTACGTGCGTGGCGGACAGCCTAAACGGTATGGCGGATTTTTAGGTTTTTGGTTAAAAATGCACATGATGTTTCCTGTCCCATCGGTGTATCACGTTGCGAAAAATAACGTTTTTTTATAATTTTGAAAAACGAAAGCCAATTTTCAATACAAATGTCCATTGTCAATCCAAATAACCTGTTCGACCGATTTGAAAGTTAAATTCGAACAACGAATATTCACATTCATTATCGCGTATCGTTATAATGTCCTTAATCGTCGTTTTAAGTTCATAGTGTAGATTCAAGAGCCACAGCTGAAATATTTAGCGCAATACCAATACAAGTAAAATGGAATAGATTTATTGGCACCTTATGAAATGAATTATGACATGTGATTGTACCGCAAAATTACGATTTAAAGACTTTTTTTTATTTGTCACATTTATATCTCTGGATTCTTTATTTCGTTGATTTTACTTGTGATTTCCCATCACAATAAATTTATTATCTTTTATTTACACAATAATTGGGTGTATATTATTAATCTAAGGTAAAATTAATAAAAATAACAATTAAACATTAAATTACAATTATTATAATTTCAATTTTTACTTAAGCATTACATAAAATTCTTTCTTTTGTTATTATTATGTTTTGTGTATACACATTAGTTCGCAGCACACTCTCTTATAAAATATAATTATATTATAATATAAGAACAAAATATATATAGTTTTTTTAGTTAGTTAAGTGTAGGAGAAACAATTAATTGCGTTGAAAATTTTTTTTATTATTTATTAAAAACTAATAACTTGAAGTAGAATTATTAAAAATGCAATCTTTCTTAAGCAAATAAAACAATTATAAAGAAATAAATTTGAGGCAATAACTTTGAGTTTTCAATAAATCAGTTTGATAGTTTTCAGTTAAAAATATTGTGGTTTGCTTTAAAAGAGCAAAAATATTGTCAAGCAAAACTTTGATATGTGGAATGTGACAATCGATACTGTGTTTTCTAAATTATTTTTATTTCTATTATTGTTTTTAGTTTAACATTTGTTTTTTTTTTAAATTCAGCAGTTATTTGAAGTTTATTCTTTGATCATCATTTAAATAAATATAAAGTATTTGTGCAAACAGCTATAAATAACGAGACGGTAAGTTAGTGTGCATGGAATGAAGTTAGATA
The DNA here is from genome assembly GCA_951217065.1 of Baccha elongata. Taxonomy (NCBI): domain Eukaryota; kingdom Metazoa; phylum Arthropoda; class Insecta; order Diptera; family Syrphidae; genus Baccha; species Baccha elongata. Next base: position 7,434,045 of record OX578272.1, read on the forward strand.
TTTAAAGTTTTATAATTAGTTTTCATATAGGAAGCATACAACAGTAAGGTGTATGTATATAGTTCTAAGGAAATTGAATAGTATAGAGTAGGTTTGCAGTTTTTGGATAAATTGTTTAATGTTTTAAGTTATAAGAAGAGGAATATAATAAATTTAGACGTGACCTCTATTGTGAGGCATTCGATCTGTAAAACAACCCTGTGATAAAAAGTTAGAAATGGTTCCTATACTAGCTCGTATATTTTACCAAGCTGACTGCCCGTACGGATACCTGAAAGGACATAAATGGGAACGTAGCAGTAGGATCTTAGTCGGTGCTGAGGATATGGACAGATCAGAGCTTAATAATATTAATATTATTATCATTTCTGTAGAGCTTCTAATCGGGACAGTGAACTAAATTTCGCCGTTAAATCGATCTGTTCACACGATCTTCAGAAATTTATAATGAGTATACTGAGATACCAACTCATAATGTAAATTAGGTCGAAATACAACATGTCCCAAGAAAAGCCCTTTGGCATCATGTGCCCAATCCCCAAAAAAAGAAGAAACTAGTTTGCACTAGTTATATAGAAAAATCTCTTAAAAATTCCATACAATAACTTTTCTGCCGTTTTGTGTGAGTGTCTTAAATCATTAGTGGACAATGTGACCAATTGTTTTCTGTGTTGTTTTTGGCAACAATAATGTACAATCGACCAAAAATTCACATTTCCACAAACACTGGAACAGAACCAAAAACGCCAAGTTGATAAACATTCAAAATCATGCGATGTCAAGGTAGTGAAGGATTTAATTTATCTTGGATCAGCTGTTATTCGCGAAACGACTGCAACTTTAAAATCAAATGAAGGGTCGCTCTTGCTAACCGCTATCTCTTTGAAGAATTAGAATAAAAATAATTTAAGCCTTCAATCCTTCTATACGCTACTGAAACGGGACATTGTCTAGGTCGGAGAGAAAGTGTTTGACCGCGAACTGACGAAGAAGGTTCAACGACGAGATTTACGGTGTGGTGTCATCATATGGAGCCAGAAGGATGTGTATTCAACGTCTGCCGACAGAAGGCACCACAGACTCTTAGAAAAGCCCCAGTGAAAATTCACGATTGGTGATTTGGGGACGGGTAAGATAGGAAGATCTTAAAAAAAACTTCATGTAAATGGCTCAAATTAGACTGGTTAATGAGACGTGCTGGTTGCGGCACAAGTTCACCGAAACGGTGAACTGCTGCATAACTGCTGTCGACCATTGAAGGTCGACTAAGGACTCAATAGTATCTGCAGTCAAACCAGGATAAGGTAAAGTGTGTGTTGTATATCCTTTGCTCAAGCAAAGGATATAAAGGATATATAATCATATCTTTTAGATATTTAACTATCATTATCATAAAGGAATAACAAAACTGTACGTTTATTTTTCTTAAGGTATTTGAATTCCGACAGCTTTACTCGAAAAGTAAATCAAAGTCGAATATAATAAACATTTCTAACTTTATTCAATTCATACGTGTTAAAAATGTATTCTTCAATACTTCATATCCAATTGTAATAGAGTTCAGAATATAAGTAATATTATTCATATAAATTTACATGAAAGGTGTTGGTTTAAGAGAGTAGTCAGTAAAGCGATGAGTGAATGATGTATTTTCGTTTAAAAAGGTCAATTGAATAAAAAACTAAAAAGCAATAAATCAAGATTCTAAACATTATATATCATATTTTTTTTTTTTTTTGTTTAGTCATCGAACTTGAACCAGTAACCTTACACTCTTCAGGTTGCCCCGAACCGGAACTAATAAATTTATAACTTTCCTAATCCACTTTTTACATAAATGTATTGATTTCAATCAACAAAATGGAAAGCATTTAATTAACGGCTAGAAATTATAACGAAATATAAGCAATTGACCAGCGGGAAGGTTTTTTTTTTTTTTTTTTATTTAAATTTCATAGAAATATATATTTTATTTTGTTAATAATGTATATTTTGTATATATAATGTCTGTCGGCATTTATTTAATTTTATGTTTAACTAAATGTGTATATGATCAAAAATATACACTTTTTCTTTTGTTAAATAGAATCTTTTAATTTATTTTTTATCTTATTAACTAAATAAAATTACATCCAATGTTGCACAACAGATGGCGCTTAAAGCCTTACAATGAAAATAAAATCTATATATAGTTTTTTTTTATATATTTTTGTTAACACTTTTTATGACGACGGATTAAGAATTTTTGTTTTTGTTTGTTTGTTTGTTAAAAATGGTCTCACTCTTAACTTTTCTAGTTTTAATATTTTTGTATACACATTTTTTTTGTTTAAATTTATTTTAATAACTTTTTCTATTAACAAATTTAACTGTCCTCAGAGATGCGATTACCTTTCCTTTATTAAAGCTTAATATTTGTTTTGTTTTTTTTTTCTAGTTTTCTATCTTATTTCAAGATAGTTTGGGAACTGGCCGCTAAAAGTCATTATATGTATTATTATTAGTAAAGCTTACCTTTTACTAACTAAACCAACAGTCATTGAAAAATATGTTCGTAGAAATATTTCTTGTTTGTGTTAATGTTTAGTTATTGTGGACATTTGAGTTGCTGCTACGTCTTTGCTCTAATGACGGTGTATGCATAGAGGATAGGTTCAACTCTGATTCAATGTATACAAAATAATTGTAATATCATAGCTCGTCTGTAATGGCGGGATGTTCTTTAACATATTCTTTAGGAAAATAGCCCACCTAGAAGATAAATTGATAAATTGAAACTAAATAAGAGTAAGCAACGTTATTTCTTTGTCTTGTAACGAAAGTAGTTTTGTTAAAACAACGTTAAAACAATAATTGACATTTAAGTTAAACTGAAACGATATCGTTCTAAAGCTGAACGATGGTTTTACTAAAATGTCAATTATCACTACCAAAGTCATTTAAGGAAAACAATTAACCTACATAATTTGTGCGAGTATTTTAAAAGTAATCATACCGTTTCTCCTATTCGTCCTCTCCACCATCCTTTGCTATCGCCATCCTTTCCTATTACAACAACCTGGCATCCCTGCTTAAGTTGAAGTTGGTTAGAACCTTTGGGTTCGAATTCATAAATTGCTGTTGCGATCACTTCTCGAAAGGGCCACAAAAGAGATTGATTTAATCTGCAATACAAAACCTTAATACAAATTTGCTTAGTTACAAATTCTGTTAAGCTTACCCAGCAAAGTTTTCACCTAAATCATTGCGTTCATAATATGATACTAACTCAACAATTGTTTTGAAGTGACGTCGCGTCGATAGACAATACGCCAGACTATCTCCATCAGTCTCTTGATTGATTTTCATGTGTTTTATCACATTGTCATCGGTCCTTTGAAAAAAAAAAAAAAAAAAGTGGATTAAGAATTAAATTAAGAATAACTTTCTCAACACTTACTTTAAACTGACAGCATACATAGTTTCGTGGGAATTTGATGCACCTTGTGGTCTTACTCGCAATAAATAAGTGCCAACTTTACGGCCTTCGAGTCTTGAAGCGGCCGTATCTCGATCCATTGTCCCTACGAACCTATTGGTACATAAAAAAAAAGATTTGAGATTTTTTTTCAAAAAGAAGTAAATCATATAAAAAATACCAATTGAATTCAGCTAGTTGTCGATCACATACCGGAGGGGGTATACTTATAGGATTCTGTTTACAACGACCTGTTGAGGAGATGCAGCCTTTGTGGACAGGAATTTCACAGACTTTACATTTATAACCCTGAAACATAAGCACAAATAAGAAAACTATTTTAAAACAATAGTATTTTTAATAATAATATTTTAATTATGTGTCTTTAAGGCACAATAGCTTGAAGAAGTGGCTCTGAGACGAATGGCTGTGCTCGCGGCCATTATAGTTTGCCACATACATCGAAGGAAAGGAGGTTAAAAAGTATATCAGCAAGGTGTCGATAGGAAAGTTCCGCTGATATAAATGCAGGCTCATTGCTGGACTTTGCTAAACTTTTCACCATAAGTAACTTTCGATTCTATAGTCATTATGGGTCTGATGACCACTGTGTATATTCAGTGGGAAATATGTGGAGATCCTTTTTTATGCTAGTGTGTTGACAAGGTGAACTTTGTTACACACAAAATATTTTTTTTTGTCGAAATGGAGAATTGTGCAATTAAAAAAAAAAACATTTTTAAGCCCAGTCCATTAACAATTATTCAATCCTATCGAGGTAGTCGTTTGGGAGAAAATTTTATCCGGTTGAACGAAATCCCAGAAATTTTAATCGTTCCGATGAAGAAATCGGAGAAGCTTGCGACTGAACTAGACGCCTAGACGCATAATATTGAAGCGCGTTGCAACTCGTTGAGCAATATATTTTTGAGAGCTACTGCTACCTGGCAAATACCGTCCGGGAATACAGAACAAAACTTAATTAAAAGTTCTGAATCCATGTCTTGCAAAGATTTAAACCAAGAATCAAAGTATGCAAACATTTTTCTTTATTAAATATTAGTTAACGAAAAAAAAATTACAAAATAGTTGGAGCGATTTTCGAAAAAATCGTTTATTTTAAATAATTTTTCGAAAATGTTTTTTTTTTTTTTAAGTGAGTATGCAATTTTTTGAACTTAATTTATTATACCTTTTACCTAAGTTTCATAAAGATCCGTCAACAAATTTTTTACTTACAGTGACCTAACAAAAAAAAAGCTCTGTACGTATTACCCTAAAAACCATACCTACTGATTTGAAGTTAAACGGCCCATTTCCTCGTTTGGTGTTTGCAAAAATCAGGTTCAGAAACAGAGTTAACCTTCTTTTTTACACTGATTAAACAAAGTTTAACCAAGATTCTAGAAATTTAAAAAAATTTCCGTGCTCTAACCACTGTTTTTAATTTGTCATAATTACACGCTCAAATCAATGAATCTCGTAACAAAATGCATAAATATAAAAAAAAGTCCATTAAACAGTAAGTTCACAAAGTATTGTATGTAAATTAATATGAAAGAATCACTGATTGCTCGGATCCGGGTATCCGAAAATATCTTGATATTTGAAACTATCCTGATATCTGATACTATCTGGATATCCGACACTATCCGGATATATCGGATATCGGATCCTGGATGCGGATCTGTTTCGGATATCCGGGTATCCGAAATATCCGGATACCTTAAAGCACTAAGTTGAACCACTCGACCAACTCAAAGTTCATTCACCAACTCAAAGTTCATTCACTTAAAGTTCATTGGCAACTTCTATATTTTGAATTGGGTATATGACTCCACCTTGCGCTTTACTGAAGATATTCTTACAGAAAAGCCATCTCAGCCTTAAAAAAAACTCATAAATCATGAGTTTCTTAAATCTCACCTGATGTATTCGACCTTTTAAAAATTTCGAACAATGTGTACACTGTACAGGTGCGTCAAAAGTTGTAATTTCCATTTTATGGTCTGTCGTTCGGCATCCAGGTGGGTCAAGATTTTCCCTGAAAATAATTATACAAATCATAATTTTCCATAAAAAAACAATTTTTTTAACAAAACTCTTGACATCCACCATTACTCACATTGCATCACTAAGTGCTTTCTTCCATTTATCTCTCTCCGGTTCGGATTTCAGGTATAATGTAAATGCAGTTTTCTTAGATTTCCTTGCTAACAGCAGTTGACACTTAAAACGTGTATCTCTTCCTAAAGTCCTTCTCGAATGACCTTGCTCAACACGATAGTCTGATAAATTATGCGAATCTCGATATGTGTATTGTGTATCGCCAGTTTTCGAACTAAGTGTCTTAACTAGAATTAAAATTTTATCAAATACAAATGCGTATCTTAGTTTAGTCTTTTGATCTTCGTGAGCTTTGATGTGTAACTCTCCGTCCAGCAGGAGTCGACCGTACTGAGTCAAATCATTGGAACTTGTTAGATTCCCTTGAATGTCTATTATACTGTCCTGTATTGGAAAAGGTATTTAGTGAATATCTAAATGTAAAACCGAAGTCGAATGAATTACCTTGACTTTTTGTATAATGACCAAATGATCAGAATCACGCTTGACTTCGTTAATATATTGAGCAACATCAACCATTGCTTCTTTGGCACGCTCCAAACCACGAAAGTCTTCGTGTACCTTTATAATTGGCAATAAGGATGACATAAGTTTAAAAAACGCTTTTGACATGACTTACAGGAGAAGTTTCTTTGACTAGTTTGTCCAGCAACAGGTGGTATTTTAATATTCGCTGCATTGGCACCGATAGAATATCTCGAAGTTGTAACTTTCCAACATTATACTCTTTTTCACATTGCTGCAGAAAGAAGAAAGTAAAAATTATACATTGATTTTATGTTAAAAGAGAGAAACCTACCTGAACCAGCTGTTCAATCAGACTATTTCGTTTACAAATATCACCCAACGCATCAATGGCGTTTATAAGATTCGAACAATATTCTCCGTATATTAGAAATGGCTCCCGAAAATCTAAAAACACTTGACTTAATTTTAATTTGGTATTAGGCAGAACTGCTTCGCGGAGTTTATCCAAAAATTTACTATGAATTTCTGATAGGTCCTAAAAATCAATCATACTAATTGTAAAAAAACTTGATATGTATTTATAAATTTTACTTTGATCCTTGGAAATATCGTCTTGATATCCTCGGCGGCTAGATATTTCTCCATTGGTTGCATAAATTTGTACTTGAGAGCGTTTAGTACGTCTAAATAATTTGACTCTGTATCAATCAGTTCACGTATGACGTAGTCACGTTGTTCAAAACTTGTCGTCAGCTAATATTTGGCGAAATAGAAGTTTAAAATGTTTTAACTGAAATTCTTTTCATTTTGTAAATACAAACAAAATATAATTCGCTCTCAACAAAAGCTTACGTTGCTCGCATTAAAATATTAAATAAAATGCATGCTGCTTTCTTTTTCAATACAAACAAAAATATTAAAAAATAAATACCTGACTCGAACGTTTTTTGGTTACTACACAGAGGTCCTGGTACACCTCTTCTTCTTTTGTGTTTAATTCTTCAACGGTTGCATTGCACGCCGAATTGTAAGTTGTACTATTTATCATGTCATTCAAGTGTTTTTTTTTTAATTAAATGAAAACAATAACGTAAAATATGGGTGCATTTTGGTTTTGTTGTTGACAGCACGCCACATGAATGTCAGCCAAAAGCCAATAGTTTTACATAAAAATAAACAACAAGAATCGAAACAACAAATAAGAACAAATTTTTAACAATAAAAATTAATTAAAATAAAATAAAATACATACATTTTTATGATTGAAAGTGCAGTACAATTATAATTTGTTTTTTATTGACAAAAAGTCAATTTATTAATTAAAATAAAATAAATAAATTTATAAAAGAAAAAAGCTTATTCAAGTAATCAAATAAAATATTGTTTTAAAGAAGCAAAATGAATAGATCGAACTAATTACAAGAGCGATTAATGTTTTTTTTTATGTTTTAAGAAGAACTAAGAAAACTTCTCGGAATCACTAAACAAGCGTGCATATAGAGTGTAAGCTTTAAACAAGTTTTTTGGTTTCAACATTGTATAAGGACTCTATAATACTTTCACGAACGAGAATTTTGTGATAGATCTCGTTGATATAGCGTTGGCTTTTTTATGTAAAATTGCTCTAAATGAAAAAACCGACCAGGCAACATTTTTTTGTTAAAAGAAGATCAGTCAGCAGAGGCACACGCACCGTGGTGTGTCCTTTACCCACTTCTATGAAACATAATCGTAATCGAACTTTTAGTGGGTATGGAAGGAGAGTTATACGAAGTGATAGCATATGATGATGACGTTGTCATTGCAGTATTTTCATAACAAACTACTTCAATGGGCAGTCAGTCAAATGTGGACTGTGTGTGAGCCAGTAAATTCAAACGGTTCGAATCCCATTCCGTCTCAATTCAATATAAATAAATCAGCAATATGGACAAACACCACTACCAGATCTGGCAACAAAAGTCTGTTGTCTTTGAGTAGAATACAGCTTAGCTCTGTAAATCGTCTCCTAACTCGACACTCTATCATAGGCAGACAGGCCACATTGCATAGCGTTTTCACAAACGATATCTGCAGAAGTTGCCTATACGAATAGAAAGGGTATAGAATATTTCGGGTATAATAAAACTTCAAAAGAAACCACCACTCAATATGCAACACAAAATTCTAAACGTCAACATTTGTGTTGCACATCGAGTGGTGGTTTCTTTTGAAGTGTTATTCATTTTAAATGTTTGGAACTGTTGGTTTCTCTTATTACTGTTAAACCTCAACCAAAAACACCGGCTTTCTGTTTGAATTTCGCCGCAAATTCGCAAGAATCAGGATAATCTTAAAACTGCACTTTGTTAAACTGTTATTGTTGAAATTTTGTTTTACCCCCTCTAATTTTTTTTTAGAAATCTTCGTTTCTTAATGAAAAATGTATGACAATAAGATTCCATTCTATTTTGTTGTCTATAGCACTCCCTTTTAGCCATGGTTATGTAAGTAAGACGATATTATATCTTTCGACACTAATGAACGATTTGGCGATAGCCATTTTACTTTTTACTGCGATTAACCTGGTGTCTATTCAGTTGACGCAAAAAAAAAAAACAGTATTTTGCTTGTGAAAGCTAACCACAGACAAAATAGTGGTACTTTTTGAATTTATCTTTCTGCTTTCTGTTCTCAAAATTATAAAGAAACAGTTACCATCATCAAATGATAAATGAACACACAAGGTTTAAAGAAAATGGACATCGCACTAGAAAAAGTTTACTTATTCAGTTGAAGCGCGGTATTGTATATCAAAATCGTCGAAGCCTAAAAAAGCAAGATTTTAATTTTTATGGGAATTGAAGATTAATATGATGATATTATTCTCTGTAAAAAGTCTGAACACAAACGGTTGTTAAAAACATTTTCAAAAAAAAAAAAAAAAAAATCAAATGCAACTGGCACCACATTTTAAAAATAATTGTCCTTTTACCATCTCTGTATAATTAAAAATTCCAACTTATCACGCACACAATTCATTGGTTATATTAGGTATGTTTGTTAACTAGATTCGTCGTTAAACGTTGTGTGACGAAGTAAAACGTTTCTTGATTTCGCGTTTGTTAACTCAAAAAAGATGCAAAAAAAGAGCACAATAACAGAGAGAAACATTTCACCTTCATTAAAAAACTTGCAAATTTCTGCTACTCAAATTACTGGTTGCAAGAAGTTCAGCTTCTGTCAAAAAGGAAATGTGATGCTTGTTACTTTTACTTTTTTGGGATTTTTCAACGAAATGCAAATATGAAAAAAATAAAATAAAACTCGTGCTTTTCAGTGTTCTCCTTTGATATTTTATACGATTTAAGTTATAAGATTACTTTAAAACAAGAATTGTTTGAAAATTCACAGATAAAATTTTTAAAAAAAATTGTATTATTTATGTTTTGATACAAAGTGAAACAAATTAAAACATCGCGTTAGTGAACTTTGTAGCAATTTCGTCACACTCTGAGAGAATTTTCTCATTCTTACAAAACTTTGACAGGTTTTAGACAACGTGCTTCGAAAGTAACCAAACAAACGGTTGTTATAAACATTTTCAAAAAAAATTCATCACATTTTAAAAGTTATTCACCTTTTACCATCCCTATATAATTAAAAATTCCAACTTATCACGTACACAAACCAAAATATACCTATTGTGTATGATACCCTATTGTGAATTAACCAGAACCACACTGCACAACCGTCACCTGTCAAATTATTTATAATTTTTTTTCTGTCGCGCACATTTTACTTCGATTTTTTGCTCGCGATTTTAGTTGTCTCGTGTTTTTTCAAAAATAAATTGAAATATTGTTATTTAATGCATAATAAAAGCTCTCTCTACAATAAATCTCAATGGTCTTGCCGGTAAAATAATTATTATTAAAAAAAAACCATGGAACTCCATTCGTATGCAAAATTACGGGGTTACAAAAAATGTGGGTATCAACATTCGCGAATTTTTATCTTTATAATATAATTTTTGGCAACAAATTTACAGGGACTATTGAACAAAAACGGAGACTGGTTCAAGCTCGCATCAATTATGATGGAATATTCTCAAGGAAATCTTCAAATTGTGTGGATTCTTGGAAGAAAATAATCCATACTGCTAAGCTGAACGATTTTAATGTTAGCTTCGTTAGGAAGCAATGGGCTAATCTTTTGGCTAGATATAAATCTTATAAGGTAAACTGACTGTGTGAGGGAATTCCCTGTTGTTGATTTATATCAATTGCACTCTTTCAGCGAACACGTTTGAGACAACTTGGCAAAAATGGGGATATAAATGAAGAAGTAGCTCGAGAAATCAGTGAAGAATGGGAATTTTTCTTACCTATTCACAGTTTCATGTCGAAGAAGCCTACCAATTTTCATTCCTATGCTCAAAATCCATGTGACGCCACCGACAAGAATGGCAAAGCTCATGACCATGATGATGAATTTCGATCGAAAACGCTTCCACCTTTAGTTACACCAAATACGGATCACGATTTTTATTCCAAATCCGCACATAGAGAAATTCAAGATATTAAAATGGAACCAGATGAATATTTTGCAGCGACGGCGACGGTATCATCAGCAGCTCCGAAAATATCTTCTGAAGAACACATCGTTTCTGACCACCAAGACCCTTGCAGCAGTATTAAAATCGAATCCGGTCAGGTACAACAAACGGTTCCGATTAAGAAAATTAAAAAGAAACCAAAGCCATCGGAGAGAGACAAGTACTACATGCATAAGCGACGCTATGATCGAAGGAATGAGCGACGCTTCGATGCTCTGCTAAATGTTGTCGGTCAAGTTGTTAAGGAACACTTCCCAAATGTGGACATCAGTAAACTGGGTGCCCAAACTGACAGAATCTCGACTGAGGATGAGAGCTCAACTTCAGAGACTGTGTGCATGGAAAACGATTCTGAATCTTCTTGCACAGCACCATCATCCGATGAAAGTGGACTTTTACAATAATAATATTATGAGAAAGTTCAAGGACTACTGCTTTAAAATTTGCAGACTAAATTCTAAAACAATTATTATTCTTTAAAAAAAATAGATTGCGCTTTTGTTACTCGAAATTTAATTTTGTGTTCGTTGTTCTTTCATACAATCGAATCGTATTAAATGTATATTATATTGCACTGAAATTCATTTTGTTTTATTGTGGGAATTATGAGAAGATGAGGTGGACGAGATAACTTGCAGTTTTAAGTGCTCTTTGAATTGCTGTTCTTTGTGATTTAAAGAACGGAAAGTAAAATAAATTAGTTTGCAAAAAGAGTTTGTAATTATTCTAATTGGAAAATACAGTGAGACATTTTACTGCAAAACGACTTTTCTATTTGTCTTTTTTGATGTGATTTCTAGGAATTGTCAACGTTATCAAGTTTTACGTTGACCAGACTAGGGGCATTCTGTGGTTTATTTTAATTTTTTGTTTGCACTTTTTTTCGTTTTTGCTCAGACTATAGACTGAGCGTGTTTTGATAAAATAACAAGCGTCTGACGAAGCAAAATCACATATGTATGTCATAATCTAAAATATACAAATCTATATCTGCGTTACAACGTAAAAAAACACAGTGATTTTCTTGCGTTTCCACACTGAAAAAAAGTGAACAATTTTTTATCAGGGAATCCCAAACAGCTTTTACTTTTTTACATAAATAACAAGCAGCTGAAAATGTTGATGGATGATATTATAGAATCAATTTAATTAAAAATCAACTTCATACCTACCTTCAAAAGTAATCATTTTAATATTTAATGCAACAACGGAACTGCGTAAATTTGTTGTATTCGATCTCATCACATCAGTCACACTTCATTTCATTTGTATTTATATTGACAAGAATCGATTTTTTATTCATGTTGTGTGTGGTTTAGGGAAAAGTGAAAAACTCTGTTGAGTTTAAATATAAAAAGCATTTCTGAGAAATTAAGTTAATGTTGATTTAGTATGTATGTACTTATGTATGTAGGTTTAAGAAGTACCTACTAATTTAATGTAGACGTTTTTTTTTACAAAATATAAGTGGATTTTAGCTTAGAATAAAACATTGGAAATCTATTCAATTGAGCTATGGAAATAGATGGAAGACGTCGTCGGGGTTAGATGGCTCATGGTAATTCACAAGGATGATGTAAAACACTGCGAGTATTGGATCGGTCTTTGTGGAAGAGCTATTTGAGCATTGCTAGTAGGGGTGGCTTTGTTTTTATAAAATCAGCCACTGATGAAATCCAGAGAATACGAATTTGACTGGAAAAATATCGCGATTCCAAGTGATTTGCACAATGTGTTACTTGAATGATCGGAGACGGTTCGGATATTCCCTGGAGTAAATACCCCTGGCCCTAAGAGCCCATTTTTTTGATCACAACTAGGCAAATAACACAATGATAAGCCTAGCGATATAAGCTGAGTTGAGAACAATAACAACTTCCAGAAATTAAGCTACATAGGTAGGTTGAGAATTGAGGTATTGACTCACCGGCTCTTTAAACATTCAACTGGCGCTAAGGGGCAAGTGACCTTATTTTATTTTGATATGGTTTCTGAATTAGAAAAAAAAGACACAAAAAGGGGTGACTAAACGAAAGTTTGTGCAAATCCCAAAAAAAACTGATGTACGTCAACAAACAATAATAAGTAAACCGGAAAATATGCTTCTATCAAAAAGATAACAAATTAATGTACTTAATCTGTTTTTTAAATTCTTCCAAAAAATATTATATTCACTGTATGTTGCTTTCTATCAAACTACGTACATTTGTAGTTGATAAAAAAATACTACTACACAAAAACTCACAAAATTAATTTCTCACGAAAAAGATAAGTTTCCAGCACAAATCCCCTTAAATTAAGGCATTATTCATAATAATTTTGTGTTAGCAAGAAAAGAATAATATATTCTTCTACTAAATCGTCATCGGCAGCAGTTCTGTAATATATAACCTTATCGGGTATCAAGTTTCTAAACAAAAAGTAGGTACAATGGATGTCCAAAAACACAAGAGAAAACTGAGAGAGAGAGGAAAAATAAATATATGGTATTTTAATCAAACACAAAAAAAATTCTTAAAACTTAAAATGCATTCAAATCTACGAAAAAACACGAACGGCACGAGCAGCTACCATCATAAAGTAGGAAGAGGATTAAGCTAAACGAAGTGCTGAAGCATCCAGAAGCAATTCCAGTAATCATCCGCAGGAGATGTGTGCATACATTCAAACAGGCATTCCCGTGTGCATTTAAATTAAGTACGGGAGTGCATAATATAATAGCACTTCAACACTAACGGTAGAGTTCTTCTTTTTTAAAATAAGAGGAAAGAATAATTTTCAAAAATAACAACAGAAAATAATAACGCAAACAACATTATGCAACAGAGAGCGAGACAATATACAAAAAAAAAATATAGAGATAGACAGCTAGTTATAGGAGTCTCATGTAAAGCACCTCGCGTAAATTAGACGAGAACGTGACATAGCATAAGTCCTCGTAGACTTTTTCCTCCTCGTCAAAGTAAATATCGTTGACGTCTACTCCACCACCAGCATGTGTCGTATAAGTCCATATTGTCGCCTTAGCAGCGGCACTATGCAGTCCGCTGTTGATGCTCAACGAGGAAGAATTTATGGACGCCGATCCCACAACACTCGATTGACCATTTAACGAGGAGCTGTCATCTTCGAATGTATCGTTGCCCGCCTCAACGGTAATGTCACTGTTGTCATCTTCTACAGAGAGTGAGCTACTACGGGCGTCATGGTTGTCTGCTTCGTTGGACGCCTCTGTCTCTGTCGATGTAACCGCCTCTGTGGTGCCATTACTTTTTCTTTCACTATTGGCATCAATTCCCAAAGTGTAGGAAGAAGTTCGATATTTTGATTGGTGGGTGGTGCAAGGATGCGATAGTTTTTATGTTGCCCCAGGAAGATTGTTTTTATGTTTTTTTTTGTACATATTATTGAGTGTAGTTTCCAAAAAAGAGAGACAGATCACAGAAGAAATCAAGAGGAAAGAAAGAATAGAAGGATATTTTTGTTGTCTCAATGAAAATCATCTCATAACACTAAATTCTAGAGGATTAAGGAATCAAAAAACAATTCCATTGAATCCAAAAATAAAATGAATAAAAAAAATAAATATCAAATGGGAAAAACAATGTTCTTTGCTTAGATATGTACAATTGTACATATATGTACATATGTGTACTTTGATACTTGTGTAAAAAATAAAAAAAAAATTCTACTCACGTTGAATGCAGATCCTTGTATATGGCTTCATCCGAATGACTTCTTTCAGTGTGCGACAGTTGAATGTTAAATCCGCTGGAAGAGTGGAAATTGGTTGGGTTGGTTAGTAAGTGAGTGAGTGGCCTGAGTGATGTTGAGTATGGTGACATTGTATTTGACTTACTCTAGGTCCGGATGAAGTTGCTGTACTTTACGGCAGTGCGATAGCTTTGACAGTGTGATGAGCACTCGATGGAAATTAGTCAGATCATAAAGCATTGTTGGTTCAAATAAATCCGACTCACGGATGCCAAAGTGGTTTTTACATACATCGAGGAAAATTTTTATGTTTTTGCAACAAAGGAACTGAAAAAATTTAAAACACAAAAGTGATTCAAGGATTATCTGTCAAATAAATGTTTTCAGTACTCGATAGGGATACAAACAAGGGTCAAAGTAGTATTGATATTTGGTTTTTTCTTTTTTTTTTTATTAAAGCTCAGGGGTTGTGCAAAGGCAAAGGGTAGAAGTTCTTGTATTTCTCAATCTATTTGATTTTTTTTTCACAGAAAAGGGATTTTTGGAGTCAAATTAAATAAAGGAATTTCATACACTAATTCTAATAATGATGTAGAAGATTCAAATTACTGAAATCTCACTATTGGAAATTTTTTTTTGTAAAAAACAAGATTTTTTGTATTTAAAGTTTTTGGTACATGTTATAATTTCAGCAACCCCTTTAAGCCCATTACTATATTTAAATCGTTCTATCTTAATTCAGTGTTTAGAAATAAATATAAAATTGCTGCTTTGAATTTTCGTATTTTGGTAAATCAGTTTTTTAACCTACTAAAGGAGAATAGTTAAACATTTTTAACTGGTTTCTAGAAACAATTAAAATCAATGAGATATATTTTGATGTGCATGTCTGAAACAACTTTTTAAATTTAAGCTGTTGGGTTTTAATGACTCAGTAATGTTACATATAAAGGCTTAAGATCTGAAGTGTACTTGTGTATATACTGATTAAACGTTTAATAAAAAGATGGTAATCATTTTGTTGGGAAAATAATCAGTTACATTTTTTTTTTTTTTTTGTATAATAATTCGGGCAACAAAGCAGAGTGTTTGCCGCTTACATTACTTAAGTTCGAGATTTCCGTCCAGAGGGAATAGAGGATGACGTTTGGCGACATTCATCCGAGTCTAATCGAGAGTAGCAGTAGCAGTAGCAAGCTTGCATGTGAGGCAGTCAGAAGGAGGCCTTATCATTCTTTAGTTATTATATCTACAGTTGATACAGTTGGGGCTGTAACTTATAGCCACACAAATTTTCGAGCGGAACTATTTACCCAGCTGAGAATCATTACAAGAACTTTAAAATCATTTAAATAAGAAGCCAACTGAACCCAAATTGAAGTCGGCCAAAACTTAGAAAAAACACATTAATCAAACAAGATAGGTACCTAATGCCTTACCCTATCTCCTTGAATCGAAGATTTCTCCACCATGTGCGAGGATATTTCGATCGCATAGCAGATCTGGTTGGTATAATAATAAACTGTACTCCTACTCTGGTGTTTTGTGGAATTCAAAGCTGCTAAGACACTGGTTCTTAAGCACCCGAAACTTTTTCATTTGAGGTGGCCAATCATAGGTCTGCAGAGAGTTTTGTAGAAAATCACTCTTACCGGTTGCTATAAGATTACAGTTTTGTTGGGGCAGAACTATCGAAATAGATAGAATCGATTGACCGATCCAACCAGATTTCATATTTCAAGATATAACTTAATACAATACATTTTATTCGTCTTATGCTAACTACATGGCGGGCACATCAAATATCAATTTGACATTAATTATACTGAAATGACATTCTTTTGAGGAGAATTGGGCAGAATGTGTACCAAGTTTTGGGAATTTCTGAAACAATGCTTATAAGTTTACACTGAAAATTGTGTCCAACGAAAGAATTGACTTTGAGATCTCAGTCAAATATAATTTGGTGGGACGCACCTCATATCTTGTTAATTGCACTGAATACTGAAATGACATTAGTTTAACCAGAAAAAAGTGATTGCCACTTGCCTTGAATGGTATGAAGGCACCTTTATTCTTAGTATTTTTTTTTGTTTGTTTATCTCTTATAAATTCTAGAAATTCTTAAACAAATATTTTAAATTATTCCTAAAATGTCCTTCTTTTTTAAATGAATATACATATGTCTAAAACATTCACCTTAAGTAGTCTTTCATGTTTGAATAAATTACCAATCAATCAATAAAACAAAAAACAAACAAACAGTTTATGTACCGATTCCCTATTTTTTATTTTATTTTTTTAAGTCAACATCTTGAACACCCCTAAAAGCTGTTAGATACACTTACAAGTCTGTTCATTTCATTTAGATGATTTTTTTTCGTTTGATTTCATCCTCTTATAAAATGATAACAATTTGTCTGTTTTCTCAAGAAACAGAATATGGGAGTGATAAGTGTAGACAAGCAAAAATAACGACAACAATAAAAGCCTATATTATTATATATATAAATAACCACAAACAGTGAAACATCATTTGCCTGACTTAAAGTGAGAACAGAACAAAACTGGCGTGACTAAATGGCGCCTAATAATAAAGTTTATGACTATATTTGTTTCTTGTTTGTGTTTACTGAATTATTATACGAAAAGATGTTGCGTCGCCGGCATCAGAAGGCACGTGCTTATTACTTAATGCGAACTCAATTAAAATTCAAAATTTTATATTTATTTTAACGAAACTTTAAAGTTTATCTTTGGGTATGCGTATGAATAATATTGTCTGTCAGACTAAAGTAAAGAAACATAGTACCTACCTAGTTTAAATTTATTCGAAATAACAAAACAAATTAATAATACTTATTTTCCCGGAAACTTGATTTATTTGCTTGGAAATAATGTTTTATTATTCTCCATTGCACTATGCGATATCTAAGTCATCAACCATCACTTAAAAAGCAATATTTTAACCTCAGTGCTGGGATCGACCACGTCTCACCACAGTCTTGTGTTGGCAATTACCTTTATTTGCATTTAAATTCAATGTCCTCCCTTGTCTCGTAATCTTCACATACAAAGTCGTTATGAAAAAGGGGATTCTCCTTGCGGCAAGGACAAGGACATTATGCAAGGATTTGTCCCCCCAGGCAACATGCAAGAAAATTAATAAAAAAAAAATACCATGGAAAGGAAAGGACAAGAGAAAGCAATTTATAGGATACGTGGGACGAGAAAATACTCTTGAAGTTGTCTTTACAAAAAAGAAAGCTATTCACATGAGCATGCTTCTTGCAACACAAGAGTTTTCCTTCCTCTTATCATTTTCATGCCATAAAAATGAAAAACGATTAAAAAGTTTACATAACTTTGAACTAAACACACTTTTACCGGAATTGTGTGCTACAAAAGTTAACCATCGTAAAAGTTAATTCACGTGAAATCGAAATCGTATTAAAAAAGAAAAACACCACAAGTTTATATAGCGAGACTTGGTTTAAAATTTTGATTTCAATTATGTAGGTTTTCAGGAGTTCTTGGAAATATATTTTTACGTTTCCATACAAACAATACCAGACGAAACCCTAGGGGAACTTTATTATTATTTAAATCCGTACAAAATAATTCCATAGAGATCGTCCCACTTCATTCGATTTATTTTAAAATAAACGATGGTTGTAAAAAAACATCCTTCAAACTTAATTATTCACTGAATCAGCTATTAAATTGAATCCATTTAACTTACTTTGGATTAAATAATTGCTTTTGAAATAAAAACTTTGCTTTAAAAGCGACAATTATTAAAAACTCTTTTTTTCAATAGCGCTCAAAAAATCACAGCTGTTTTTAGTTGGTATTGGTATAATGAGATAAAAATATTTTTTTCTTTTGACTATTAGCTGGAAAAATGTCTTTAGAAGAAAAGTTGGACAAAGAGGGGTGGTAATTTAATTTAGAACATCATCTTTTACTTTTGAATGCCTAGACTGTGAATTTTCAAACTTGTTGAACGAGAATATAAGAAAATGTTATCGTATTTGAGATACTTTGCGTTGCCTTGACTGTGAATTAAATCTAAGAATGTAGGAATGAAAAAAAAACATGGCCGGTGTATTTCATAGGAAGCGCCTGATATTCTTCTTCGAACGTCTCAATTTATTTGTTTTTTTCCGAATATACTTAGACCCTCAGCACATGTGAGTTCAACTGAAGTTCCACATGGAACTATTTTGACACTTTGCATCAACAGTGGCGTATAATACAAGTCGTCTGATAAAACAAAATTATTTGAAACTAATTTCGAATTGATAACTTGCAATCTCTTAAGTTGCATTGCTGCTTAAAAGTTCGAAATTGTGCAACCACAAATCAGTGTTTGAAATGTTGGTTTATATTGTTTATTTTATCATTATTTTGTTATGTATCTTGAGTTTTTACTGGCGTATAATTGGGTATCTGTTGCAATCGAAATAATGAGCAGAAATCAGTTTCAAAGCATTTGAAAAATTATGGATTTGCAACGTAATTTTGCAACTGCTTTGAAAAATTATGTTTTTCAAAGGATTGGAACATTTTGTTTATTCATGTACTCACGAAGAATTAGTATACTATAAACACGGATCTCGCAAATCTCGTGAAAAATGTTGAATTATTCTCTTTTTTTTTTTTTGCACCGACAATTTATAACCGATTCTTGTAGAGGGGTCAAACACAAACATTTTTTACTATGGGAGGGGGGTCTATCTCTCCCCGTTTGGCAGGAGGGGCAATTTAATGAAAAAAGTACTAAAAATAGAAAAAAATCATTAAAAAATAACGGTAATACCTTCAATTAAGTATTATATCATTTTTAAAAGCCGATACTCTGTTTTATTAGCCAGTTTTTAATTCAAGTCAAATCTATCCATAGTTTTTGAAAAGGCCTTTATTTATAATACCGTTTTTCATTTACGAAAAGATTTGCTCTTTCCTTCAAAAGATATGATCTTTTTGCAATTTTGGTGTTTCATTTAAATGAAAAGAGGAGAAAAAAAAACAAATCTCAACCAAAAAGAAGCGATAGGGCTTTTTAGGTAACAACGATATATCTCTCCCTCGTTCGCAGAGCAGTGTCAAAATCAGCAGTACGCGGATGACAGCTGTTAATTTGTTTTATCATTGGTGACAAATTGATTGAAAACAAGAGCGGACATTTTGATGATGTGCGCGAAAATTGTGAATAGTATATTATTCAACTTTTAAGTCACGGAATTCTCAAATTTTACAAAAAAAAAAAGAAGAGATTATTTATAAAAAAAACTTTTACAAGATTTTGAGTTTGACAGTTTGAAAAAGTAGCGATACATATTTCAATCTGTCATCCGCTTAGTGTGAGCTGTCATTTTTTCTTTTGACAAGATGGTAAAATTCCCTATCTCCCGAATTTGGTAGATTTGATCTAAACACTGACACATGAAAACATTTTAATGGCGGATTTTTGCTTGCGCGTTCTTTTTTATTCTAAAATTATTGGATCGCTTTGTAATGTTTTAACTTTTTGGACGGTATAGGTATATTATTGCACTCAAATTTATAATATTTTTCATAAATCTTACATTTTTTTAACGAATTTGTAGAAACAAGTAAACAAACAGTAATGAATAATTATACTTGTAATTGATTGTAAGTGTAAAATATAAATGACTGCTTATTATTGCTTTAAGCATACTAAAAACAAAGCTATCCTATAGTGATTGCATGATGATCGTTTGGAACACAGGCATATTATTCACACAGCCTATGTTCATTCACACACACAGCCTATGCGTGTTTAATCTCTGTCTACACACTACGAAAAAAGCAGCCCGACATGTTTCATTTAAAAGAGCACTTCTTGATTTTGAATCAAATCTTTGGGATTTAAATGAAAAGCCCTATAAGAAAGGCTAGTGAGAGGTTATTAAACTATCAGAAAATATAGGAGCATTAAAGAAGAAATTTTAATGTCATTTTTCATTCGTTTCAGTCGGAAGAGGAAGGAAATATGATTTAAATGGAACGGCGAAAATCATACCCTATTTCAATATTGTATGTGGTAGCGACAAAAGATTGTTTAAATTTAATTTTTAAATAGAAAATGACATAAGTAACTCCGTTGCAGGCAAATATCTAAGTGGGTGCGAGACAGTTTTTGGAGACCTAAAATTAACATTTTTCGAACAAATTTCAAAACTTAAAACAGTAAGATTTTTTTCCCGAGTTTGTTCTACATCAATCATCTCGCGGAAAGGTTAAAGTTAAAAATATTTTGCTAAAGAATTCAAAAGTAAAATGTATTACTTTTTACATTCTTAATGTATTATATCATCGTAGACCTCTGGATTAATTTTTATCAGATTTTATCAACCATGTGTGATTGATTAAGGTTCCGAACTCGATTTTTCTTTATACAAATGCATTATTTTTGTTCCTTTAGATCTTCTATATACATAGAATGTAAAGAAAAAATCTATAAAAGCTATTTGTTTTATTAGTTAACCAACTTATTCATTTCGAAATTGTACCCACATATTTAGTTTACCCAGTCGTCGCCCTTTTATTACAATCCAGCCGTTACGTTAATATAAACCTAAGAGTATACTTTTTCTTCGACATTATGATGAGAAATAAATCTAAAAACTTTGAAACGTGATTCTATTTCCTTTTAAGACTCTTCTCATAAATAACAAACTTAGCAAACATAAATTTTATTGCAGATTAAAAAAATCAATTTTTTTTTGAAAAAAAATCTTACCAAAAAGAGCATTCACCAAAATATACAGCACGGGGTGCATATGCTGGGAATAATGTTCTTAAACATTAAATTCCAAATTTGAATTTCTTAAATTGCCTTTAAAATGAACATCATAAAATTTATGTAAAATGTGTGGTGTTCCTTTTCAATGAAATCTCTTACAATTTCGATATACCTGTTGTATGTTTACTCAATCGAGACAAGTATTTTCGATTTAGAAAAGTGTCATCCTTCTGAATGAACAACTCTAAATTCAAAAGAGTCAGTCATATATTTTTTTTTTATTTTTGTTGATGTAAGCTTTGAAATACTTGACATTTTCTTACACTTGAAATAATTTGAATTGTAAGTTAAGTAGGTTTTAATATTGAAAGACAAACAACCTTACCAACCAACAAAATCGAATGAATGTGACCTTGAAAGTTAAATCCTTTTGAGGCATTATTCATGCCTTTTGAAAATCCCTAAGAAATTAGAAGGCGAGATAGGAGAATTAATTTGGAATCAAGAACTTATTTAATTCTTTTTTTTTTAATTCTGTGAATTGCTGAAATTGTTAAAATTTAATGATTTTACGGACGGTTTGGTCATAATCGAGAAATGAGTTTGAGTTGTTCAGTTATACCTATGTATAGTGTTTTGCAAATAAAGTTGTACAGTTTTTAATAAAATTGTATCATATTTTTTTAAACTATAGAAGTTTTAACCCTGAACCGGTGGATTTTTAAGTGAACAAACAAGACACAGAAGACTCCCACTCATTATTGCACTGCAAAAAGTCTCTAGCATTCTTCAACAAAAGCTAAGGTCACTCCTAGCCATAAAAAGGATTGACAAGCTGAATTTTAATTTTTCTTTGAGATACTTTGTTGCAAAAAAATGTATGTATTTCTTTTATGAATTTTTTTGCATACCTAAATGAACACAGAGAACTTCTGTAAATTCCACACAAAAAGCATTTTCATTGAAGTATACTGCGAATATGAAAAAAGTTATAACTAAGTTATGCATGACTTCGTCAGGCGCATGATAAAATAAGAAACAAAAAAAACAAAAAGGCTTTTGGTATATCTAAATCAACCCTGGATTTTTAATTTAATAATAACAAGAAAAAAATAGATGGGATATAGAATTTTATCTGAAGTTGATGGAAAAATAATTTCAAAGCGAAAATAGATATTGGCACAAATTGATACTGCAATGTATCGGTTGATTTGAAAATGCATTTGATGGACTTCGATAACTGATTCGCGATTGTGGTAGGAAGATTTTGAGAGAAATTTTAGAAAATTGTGAGTGGGTGAGCATTGGCGTAGTATAATAGGTAAGCAACGTCTTTGCAGGATTTTCTAATCAAATTTGATGTACACCTTTGAAAACATAATTATTTCCTTTCTCCATATGAATAACAGTTTCATGATTATCTTATTTAAACTAAATGTATGTTGTAGTATCATAATACAACTTTGTATAATTTAGTGAAGTAATAAATTCCCAAAAAACCCACGTTTTTGTATTCGAAACATGGTACCTATTACTGAAGAAGTTTTTTTTTTAAAAAAAGAAAAACACATATTAAACTAAAATGGAAAATTTAAAAAAAAAGTTTGGTAGGAACAAATCGAAAGAAATTGATTTTATTACTTCATAATTTGTTTTATAATTCATCATTGCATATTTTTATTTTTATAATCAATATTAAAATTTTGTTAATTTGCTGGCAACAAAGTTACCTAAATTAAAAACAGGTCAAGATATATTGAAGCTGAAGATCGCTGCAGATCTCGAAAAATATCAATGATATCGGAAAATTTCAAACACCAAAATGTTGAGCACAATTTTGTCCAGGGATTTTATCCCGTTATATTTTTTTAAATGTGTTTTTAAGCTTTGAAAAATAACTTTTTTTAAGGAATGCAGATAGACCAAACTACACAAACTAACACATACGTATTTTAATTTTCAGTGCATTGAAGCTAAAAATTGTTCAGCTGAACTTTGCGTTTAATGCACATCGCCCAGTTAAAAAAAAACTTTAATTTAACTTTCTATGTGTATCCATTTCACTATATTAAATTGGTAAAAACATGAATTTAAAAAAAAAAATAAAAAACATCGTATCTAGAGTTTGTAAAATTAATTTCTTGCATGTACTTTTTGTGTGTGTACCATTCACTGTTCCGAAGTTATATGGGTCCAAACTTGTTGTTCTTTTTGTTTTTTTAAGTTTCAAAGAAGAAAAAAAAGTAAGGAATATCGCCCCCAGAGTAAGGTATGCTTTACACAGTACAATTTTTATTTTGATTAAAGGGCCGTTAGTTTGGTCTACCTGCATTCCTTAAAAATAAAATTAAAAAAAAAGGAACGGACATCGTCCCTGGACAAATTTGTGCTCAACATTTTGGTGTTTGAAATTTTCTAATATCATTGATAGTTTTCGAGATCTACAACTATAAATTACAAAAGCGCAAATTTTTAAACGATTAAGCATCATACTTAAACATATTTAGCACCATACTATGTTGAAAAACTATTGGCGCAAATTTTAAATCGACTAAGCATAATTTTAAAGTGAATTTTGTTCAACTAAATAAGCTAGTAAAATGCTCACTTTCTTTGAAACAATCTAGACAATAATTTAACACCATTCCCAATCCACAATATTTTTTTTTTACCATAAACTTAGTTTATAATTTCATTTATTTCATGATTTTCTATAAAAAAAAAAGAGAATATTCAAACCAACTCCACGAATTTGATTCGTTTTTGAACGTAGATATCTACAACATGAAGTATCAATTTTCATTCTTTTTTCCTAGAATCCACATCCACGTGTAGTATTTGTGATTTCAATTTCGTTAGAAACTAAATAAAGTCAATTTATACATTTCATAAAGTTCAGTTTTTATTTTTTATCAATGTCAATATTTACCTACATATACTTTCGTTAGAAAAAATAATGCATGGCATGTTGTATTCAAATTGATTCTAGTAAAAGTTCGATTTTGCTTATTTTTAACTGCATAACAAAAAAGTTGATTGATGCGGTTGCGTTTTTCAGAATGTAAGCAATTTACATAAATTGTTTTAAAATATTTGTTTTGGCTCCAGCAAACAAAAGCAGATTCAGTTGCAAAAAAAAAATACAAAATAATTTAGAAAAACTTAGTGAGATAAAAGCTAGGTATATAGTAAAATTTTAAATATTCTAATTGTCGTGAATTTGTCTTAAACTTGTCGCGCAACAAAAAAATTATATTTTTATTTCTATTATATTTTTGAAAATAACCCCTGGTAATGCTAACTCGACAGTCATGTTAGCACTACCACCCCAAAAGGATCAAATATAATCGAAAATTAAAAAGAACAACGGAAATAACTCCCTCTTTTCTGTCGTAAATACGTCTTGCAACGGTTGGACCGAGTTTGACGGATCTTTTACTGACACATAGTTAATGTGGACGGCAATGATACAATGGACGAAGTGCTTGGCTGTTAACCCAGGGGTTGCCAGTTCAATTGTCACTCGGGTACAAAGCATTTTTGTTTCTTTTCATCATACCTCCCAGCTTATGCTGGACGTCGCCCATGATGTATACAATGAAAAATAAAAATCAACTTACTCTCTATTCATTGTACCATTGTACCAAAACAATTTTTTCCTGTCTTTATACTCCTTCTAACTAGTGTCGTGCATCACATGTTGCATTTAAAAGGCAATATGCCTTACACGTAGTGAAAATATTATTAAAATATGTTATTAAAAAAAAAAATTTTGTACCGTTCGGGTTGCTGTTTTTTCATATTCGTATATATAAACCGATCAGAAACTACTGCACCTATTTAAAAGGACTTTCACTAACCGATTACTGATGTTGTAGGAACTAGTATATAATATTTAAATTATACCCTAGATGGCGCTGGGGTAGTTTTTTTTTTCAAAAAAATTATTTAGGGACGCAGGCGCGACGACGACGGGAAACGGATTGACCTATTTTGATCGACCTTTCACTGATGGATAGATGATGTTGTAAGGAATAACTAAGGCTATTTCAATTACCCAATAAATGGCCGTGTGGTCGCTTTTCCGAAACTCTTATACGCGCCGGGTAAAAGTTATAGTGCTAAGTAAGTTAACATTACCATTGGATAGAGGAAATGCGCTCTTCAAAGATTAAAAGCCCGCTTTTGATTACATTAATAATAATAGCGTTTTTTTTAAACTAAGCAATCATGGAGTTTCAACAAATGTAAAAAGAAAATAAGGGAGCCAGTCAAAATTCAGCAGAATTTTGATCTGTGATGTTAGGATATCATATCCAATTGGTACAAACAAACCAAAATAATGGGGAAGGAGTAAAACAGCGATGTCTGTTGAGTAAGCTGCTCGTTTCAGTTTATTTATAGATGCCCTGTCCATAAAACGTTTGTTTTACGTAGACAGCCAAGCCAGCCTTTAAGTACTTTGTTGTTTGTTTGAAGAGAAGCTACTTAACACGCCTCAACTGTATTGAAAAGGTTAATTTTTGGATTTCATCGGATTCATCATGGCCTTACTCTTTACCAGACAAAATTGATTCTCTTCAAGCAACTCCAATAAGAAGACCCATATTAACATCTACTGTTTTCACATCTGGTTTAGCATTTTAAAAACCAATGTGCAGACACTTGGAGTTTTCGAGAGGAAAATACTAAGAATTTTCACAGTACTGCAGTCTAAACGAAATTCGACAGAGACAGAGACACTATACAGCAACAAACAATTCTACAAAGCAGCTATCAATATATGCCGCACAATTTAGAGGTTAGGTTTGAAAAAAATAGAAAAACTCCGTCGTTCTTTCCGAAAAAGAATTTTCAGACTACCTACCTATACACGAAAAAATACACTTTTATCTAGAAACTGCGGTCAACTTCCACTGCACATATGCATACACTTGGACTACAATTTTCGTTAAGTTGCAATAAAAATATTCCACTTCATCAAAAAATAAATGATGTTAATGTAAATTGAAAACTCTTTAAGAATTTTTTCAAAAAACAAAATGAACATAGTCAAACTAGGAATACCTTAACCTATAAACTACATAATACATAACTACTTCATTATTTCATCATTTTCACCAAAAACCACCCTGTTTTCTTGTTTTTCCACAGTAAATATCGCCCTGTTTTACTGGGCTGGGCTACAAGTCAACTCAAAAAAAATGTTTACCTGCAAAGTATGTTGGTTTTTCTTTTTCAAACAAAACACATTATAGCTTCTTTTTTATGATTTTCCGCAATTAATTATACCACTCCTTTGACTACATGTTTTAAATATACAATACAATATTAAGGACATACACGTGTAACCTCATTCCTTAAGCTAAGTCAAGAGAGAAAACCGTTCTGTTATTTTCGGAAAATTTAACAAAGAATGTTTTCTGTTTTCATAAATTTAATGTAACTGAAACATATTCTCCTTTTTCCTTTATATCATTCAAGAAAAAACAAACACTATGATAAATTTAATGATTCGTATACCTATTCGTAGTCATACAAATATTAAAAAGGAGTCTTTCCAATCCAAGTTTCTTTCGCATTCCTTTAGATGAATAATATCATCCTCATCACAAAGTCATAACTGTATAAGAATACAACTTTTATGTTTGAGTTTTCATCAATAAAACTTACTTATACAAGATGTTATTCCCATTAAAGTATTATTCATTTCAATGACATGTTGGCTGATGACTACTCGTAAAGTTTTCTAGTATATCCTTGGAAAAATTTAATTCAAACAAAAATAGAAATTAGAGATGATTAATAATTTAATCAGTCTTCTGGAAACGCCTCTGCCGAGCCCGCCACCACCACAAAACGGCCTCAGGAAAATTAAATTTAATATTCAAAATTTCTACATCGGAAAGATTTATTTAAATATTTATAACCATTAGTTTAGTCATTTTACATCTTACACTGTCTAACCCCACACAACAAAGAAATTATTATACCTAGGTATATAATACCAACAAGACCCAAATTGATGATTTTATCGACCTTAAGTTTGCTTACCCAAAGTATAATCCCATTACGATTTATACTAATTTGATTTTCGATCCAATGAAAGGATAAAGGCAGATTTTCTCATTTTCCTTTCAAGACATTGTGTACGTTTTATATTTAACACCATTATACACTCATGTATGTACATCGGAGACGAGGCAAATTCTTTAACAGTCTAGAATAACATTTCTCCTTTCTCTTGTCATGCCCTAATTGGCTTTTTGCCGTGAGCTTTAAATTGCCATTGGGTCAAGGTTCTTCCGAAACTATTCTACACCAGTGTCAGGCAATATGTCCTCGTTTTTGTCGCCAGCAATGACGCCTATATATGCAAAGGCATACATTTATATGCAGAGACAGAGGGTGGCTCCATCGACACCAAGTCACGATAGTATTTCATTTCTCTCCAATTTTCTTTTCTATAACCATAAACAAACTGCAATGATATGGAGTCCTATACAAAATATCCCACTAAAGGAAATGGATGTAATTCCAGTGTTATGATATGGATGACTGCAAATGGCGGAAATGTGCAGATATATACACTTACTGTTACAGCGGAGTTGTCTAGGAAGAAAATATATACGACATAAAAATACAATTTAAAGTGCTTCCAGGTCAAGGTCATATTCTGAACAAGAAACTTATCTGAAAATTGAAAGAGGAAAAAGAACCTGTCCACACAACAAAAAAAAACCTTGAAAAAGTTTTAGATACTTTCTATGTGCAGTTTTCCCAAGATAACGCTGATCGAAAGCATAAAAAAAGATGGGAAACATTTGATTAGCTTCCAAAAATTTGTTCAAAGCGGAAATTGTTTTGTGTGTTGGAAAATAAAGGATAAAAACTGAAACTTTACCCTTTTTGTACAAGACCGCATCAGAAAACATGCAGTGGCTTTCACAACAATGGCTTTCAACCAGGGACCATACCTAACACGGAACAGTAAGTTTCTATAGAAAAGTGTTTTCATGGACAAATTTCTAGAAAATAAAAATACGTGGAAACTCGAAATTTAATACTGTTAATCAAATTAATTAGAACAAAAGGAAGGAATTATCATTAATACATTAGAGGTTTCAGCATTTATCGTTGATGATGTTTCTGGTGGTGATAATGAGATCTATAATAGGAAACATTCATTAATTAGAGTTTGTTATTCAATTTTGGGTTTGCGAGTTCTGTTTATGAAGCGAAAAGTGTGAAAGTGTTTGATGCGGCTTTTAGCTTTAATCGTTATGCAATTGAAGTTAAGTAGATTCGATAAGGTGTGAGGTTAAGAAACATTGCTACAGCTACTTTAAGCCAAGATTTTTAACAAACTTTTATTTTATTTATGATGTTTAAAATATTTATGAATTCACAATGTCATTTAAAGGAGCTTAAAGAATATCCTGCATTTACTTCTAAATTTGAAATAAAAAAATATGCAATGAACCAAAATTAGCACATATTAGTTCGAGGCTTTCCGTCGCTTCTTCACTTTTTTTTCCAGTCTTTTTGAGGCGAGCGGCAAAACGCCTTACTCTTTGGTTGGCGCGGACATTAAAGTTGCACGAAAACCACTGAGGAACTATAAACTAAAAGTATTCAACGATCATAGGAGTACAGCGTTCCATAGCTTGTATATTCTACCTGCATCTGTTTACAAAACAAAACAATTGACGCCATTTGCAAAAGTTCTATATTCCCCATTATTGAAAATAAGGGAAAGGTTAACCCTATATGTTGATGTGTCTCGCGGCGTAGTGGTTAGTGTCTCGAACTATCACGACGGAAATTTAAAAAACAAAACCTAGGGCCTCTTGCGAGGAAATAACAAACTCTCCCAGAGTATTTATTGTCATGATTAAGTGCAGACAACGCAGACAAAAGAATTGGTTGAGAGTGTAAGTCAGTAGGTCTGGGGTCGTGGGATCTGTCGGACGTCGGTGTCAATAAAAAAAAATGAACCCTGTAGTGTATATACATAGTAGTCAATCGGATCCCTTCGATTTTATTAGAAAAACTTCGAGTTTTTTCTTAAAGAGCTAAACATAGTTGGTAGTAATTTTTGAATATCAGCAAAAATAAACACAAAAACAGAACTTGCTTATGCAAAAAAAAAACGATGACGTGAAACAGCGCCAAATTGGCTTTATTGTGTTTTCAAAATCATAATAACTCCAAATTTAGAGTTTGGCTTAATTTCAATTTAGAAATCGAAATAAAGCCAATTTGGCGTTATTTCGTTTCCAATCATGAACAAGGTATTTCTGGCTTGCGGCGTATAAACAATGAGGTTGGTATGGGGGAGCATGCTGCCACTCCCCACAATTTCCTCAAAATCGTTGTCAAAATAAATGAACTGTCACAATTTTTTGCAACCTTAAAAGTGTTGCCGTATTCATTTTCAAACAGCAACAATTTCAGTACTAATATGTCTCATTGTGGACTTGTATCACTTTTGCCAAAAACATCGAAATGTTTTTTTTTTTCCTATTTGTGAAGAGTGTGAGAGTGTTGGCTCTTCATGTCACCGTTACCCCTATAAACTCTCAACTTATCTTAAGTTAAAGTGATATACATTTTGGGACACATTTTATATCAATTATAACCCCTGATCTTCTTTGAATCTCAAAGAAGAATTTTTATATAAAACGCATTACAACGTTTTTATTTTTATAAATCTTAGATTGTTAACTTTTACTATTCAGTAATGCAATTTGAAAACTTTACTGAATCACAGACAAATGTACAATTTTGTTTAAATCATTACTAACAATGACTATTTGCAAGAGTTTATACACCCATAATCAATTATGTCCACCCCTTAACGTATACTAATACTTTCTTTTATTGGAGAAGAAGAAAACTTATTTAAAAACTTCTGTGTTTTGCTAAACTGTCGTTGGTTTTAAATTTGTAATTTTGTAGAGAAAACTTTTTCTATGTTTCTCTGAGGAGCAAGTTTTGCAAAGAAAAATAATATGAAACGTGCTAAATGCGTTAAAAAAAAACACGTGGTGGGTTAGGTATACTAACTAAATTATAAAATAGTATCAAATTGATTACATGAAACTTATTTCTTGAAGTCTGATTTTATATTTCTGGGATAAATAAGATCGGTTAAGTTAACTACGTTAAACCTGATCTTTCCAAACGAATAAAAATTAATTTAATTTAAATTTTAAGGATAGTGAAACAAAGTGAAATTTGAATTTTAAATAAATTCAAAGGAGCATTTTAAAAAAATTAAAGAAGAAAATAAAAAAAAAAATAGTGCACAATTTTGGTTTTCAAGGAAAATTCTATTTGTTAATCAGCGAACGAAAATCAAAAAACAAATAGAACAATTAAATTTTCAGCATGGCAGCTTTATTAGCGAAAGTGTATTGATTTATACTATCGCCCAAATCTTTTGTGTTCGTTGTTAGTTTTACAGAATTGGGAGTTGACCGCACATTTTAGTATTTTAAAATTCCTATTTTTTATTCACTTTTTTATTTTCTATCAAAAATAGTCAAGACCTTGTAACGAGCGGACGGGTTGATGCGCCCCCCGCTACATAAAAATAAAAAAAATAATAAATATGAAAATGAAACGAGAGGGGAATATATGACCTATGTCATGAGGTGTTGCATCGTACTATTATATTCAAGCGACCAGACAAACGAAACCAGAAACAGTTTGTATCTAAACTTTCAAATACTAATCTAAAACAAATGACTTCAATTCCCTCTTTAATATTCCTCTTAAATCTATGTAACGAGAGTTCCCATCCAGGATCCTGACATAATATTGTGAGTTTTATCGATATAGAAAAATGAAAGAGAAGAAACATCTTTATGTGTGTAAGGTCACTGACCTAGCACAAGATGGTTCTCCCTTACCCTCTCTACATCGAGAGAACTCGACATATGTCGATGGTATATATGTCATTCTTATCACACCTAGGATCATCAGTCATATGTTCCTTAGTTAAGACTGATGAAATCATGACTTCGTGTAGATATTTATGAAGTTCGAACGATCACATTAGAGTCTGCGATATAATTGGAAGAGAGTTAAATTCTTCTGCCTATATGGTTAAGTAGGTATCGCTATCTACGCAATTGTTTTCACCGATAACACAAAAATAGAAAAAGGATCCTACACCTGCTAACCTATCTGACTCTTAGTACTTATTGTTAAGCACGTCCGAGCCTAAGTCAACAGGGTGACTAATGTTCGACTGCCGCTGCAGGTCTGCTAAACATCGCCTTGGCCAGCTCAACGGTTCAAGGAAGTGGATCATGCTGCAGGAACAAGTAGTCGGTGCTACAAATTATTAGACCTGGAGTCTCGGTGACGGTTGACTCGAGTTAAGTTTTCAGATGCTAGTGCTAAGAAGCAAAAAGGGCTAACGCCGAAGAAAAATTTTAGTGCGATGATATAGTCAAAAAAAAATAAAAGTTGAAGAAGATCAGTGATGTTCATATGAATTGGACAAGATGAATGTAGTCCATTCGGATTATCTTAACCCAATAACCCTACCAAATGTTCCTTATCATCCGAAAGAATTTTTCAGGAACCCTTCAAAAGTCGGAGGAAACGGCTGTAATTATTTCCTCCTTACGCCTAACTTCCCGACCGAAAGTTGCTAAAGGACAATGAACTCCCTAGGCTACTTTTCCCTTGATGTACCCAATGGCGAAATTGGATGTGGGTACATCCCGCTAAAGTTAGTGAAATTCATGTGACCACACTACTAATACATGATTAGAATGTAGTCGACTCCGTATAGAACGACGTTGTTGTTGATGTTGTTGATGTTGATGATGTTGTTGTGGTTTACAAAGAGGCTTCTCAGGATTTCGTGTACATGACGCCAGCCACGACCCCTATCCTTAGGTTGCTAAACTTCCATGTTGCCTAAAACTTCAAGAAAACTTGGAGAAAGAAAATCAACTTCCCTATGACCGCCTCAACGATCACATTGATTAACGAAATTAGTGAAAATTAAAAGAATTTAATTTCATCTGTTATCCTAAACAAATTTTATTCAATAAATCTTAATATCTAACAAAGTTATTTTTTTTTTTTTTAAATCCTTAAAAGAAAATTTCCCTATAAACTAGCTAAATCCATACAACTTAAGTTGTTTTTCTCAAAAGAAATTTTTATAATACTTGACAAAGAAAAATTTAATGAAATGATCTTCCTATGACTAAGTGTCTAAACACAAAAAAAAACTGCTACACCATGTAACTAAGTTATTCAAATCTAATAAAGATGTAAAATCTTATCTTTATTTTTTTAAAGTTTAACATCTCAGTGTAATGAAGAATGAAAGAAAACAAACTTTCACTACCATCAAAAATAGATGGAAGCAAATACCATAAAATTTCCCGACAACAATCGTAAGTTCAAAACTATAGTCTTATTCAGACTTGAACTTAATTTGAGGATCGAAGTTTTTAACTTCCCCTCTTTCGCGACGAGAACAGATATTGCGATTAATATCTCTCAATATAATAAACTACCACGTAAAACAATCGAAATAAAATGAACATGAACTCTGTCGAATTTGTATTTCGGCCGCTTAACTCTGCACTGAGATCACTCAAGGCCAGTCAAGGTAGATTGGTACGATAGCCTTAAATTCGAAAGAATTAGTTCGATACCGTCTGATTATGTTAATCAGTTGATTTAAGTTAACCGAACAAATAAAAAAAATTGTTAAACACAACTATGAAGTTTAAAATTCCGGATGAAATTCCCTTAAGTAGGTAATTTCATAAACGATAATACACAAATGAAAATTTTTTTAAAAGACTATAAGTCTGCCCACAATATCCCTTTACTAAATTCAAAGAAGAATATTCCTCAACGAAAATCACCAAAAGCTTGGGTTTCGGAGTTCAAAATTTAATATAAAAATCAAAAAGTAATATTAAATTCAAATATTAATATAGTGTAGTAAAAATTTTAAATTTTGTAATATAATATAATATAGTTACATATAATCAATTTGGACAAAAAGCTAAAAAAAACTAAAAAGGTTCGACGGGAGAGAAGGTGCACCCTATCACTCGAAGAATGGATAGATTCAAGGTAATGTAATATTCAGATTTAAGTTTAGTTTCAAAAAAAATTATATTCTTGTTTGTTTCCAGACCTAGGTACATATGTTTCAGAAAAGTAGTCAAAATCCCGAAAGTAGGTATCAATAATTGATATGTATCATGAACGAATGATACTTTTCAACTTCTTGACCTGCACTATTTGTTACGCAAATTTACTTTACTGTACACCGCTACGACGAATATTATATTTAACAGAAATAGGTATTTGAAAGTATTATTGTTTCCTTTCCTTTCCTTTTCTTGTTTTATATTTTTCTGTGACTAATAGTCAGTCACTTCCAAGTTAAATGAAATTATTTTTGTTGGTGGCGGTTTCTCTTTACAAAAATATTTTTAAAGTATACTTTTAGGATGTTCATTATGTATTTTCTTTTCAACTTAGGTTTTTATTTTTGTAATGACAAACAAAGTTATCCTTCTCAATAGTTATTTTAAATGAATTCATATACCTCAGATAGGTATTAATTTGTGTATATAAGTATACACGAATACAAAGAAAAATGAAATAGACTTTAACAAATTACGTTAACAACTAACTGTTCCATAGACAGTATGAAATTTATAAATGTACTGTAAATTATTCACTGTTATCACATCCACAAAATTTTTATCTTAGATAGGTTTTTAGTTACCTACATGACCAGAAGGGGTATTTTTAAAAGATTCAACTAAGTTCAGACCAGATGATCAATAAAATATATGATACGAATTCTTTATAAATAAAATATATTGGTCACAATACCTTACATCCATAAAATGTTTTGGAATTTTGTTGCATAATATTAGGTACTTAAGTACATTGGAACATCTTGATGATTGAAAATTAATTTTTCCTCTTTACAGGTGGTTGCTGATGGTGGAGTCCCTCGTTGAATTCCAAATAGCCGCATATTTGTAGTTTCCAATTAGGTCCTCGGTCTTGTCCGACCAATGCTTCCATATGATATAGATGAATTTTAAAGTTGAATGTAATTTTGGATGGATAATAAATACGATGTTTGAATTAGCTTCATATAATGGTCTTGATGTGTATATATGACTGAGTGAAAATGTGTCGCAATTTTATTTATATATAAAAAGCCAGGCAGGACTTTTGATGGGAGTATGACAATACGATTTGTGGAACCTGTTCGATGGAATGGTCTTTTTGTTGGTGGATGTACCACGACCACTTTTAGGTTGCCAATACCGTCGGTAGTCACTCCGTTTTTTGGGAATCACTGCCTGTGTGAAAAGAAAAGTTTTAGTATTTTGCTTTTATATAAATGTTTTTCTAACTAGAGCAAATTTATACTACTACAAAGCCAATAATTTATTTTAAGCTGTACTAATCAATAAACTACTAAATATAATGACTACGATTATACCTACTAAATGTTTCTATGGATTTCTTTTTTTTTCTACATATTCTCTACGTATTCTTTACACTAAGATCTGTATGTTTTGCTAGGAGAAATTGTGCATGTTACCACGTGCAATTGTTCTGGACTTTTTTGCCACTTTTTCTTTCTTTTTTATATAAAATTGTAAAAATTTTGTTACCTGGCTTATCTTTATGTTGGGGTTGATTTTTTTTTTCTTTGGTTACAATAGGCGTTTCTGTCTGAGTGACTTCTAGAAGGAACTCTAAGATTTCTTCGTCGCTTGAACGTCTTTTGTTGCTGAGCAGTCTTGGGAGGTATCTTTGGTACGTTTGGCTAGGGAATGTCCCTTCTTGCCTAGATGACCTCTGGACGTGCTTGTTCAGATTAAACCTTTTTTTCTTGCAGCTGCGTCTCTATCAGACATTGACTAAGAATTCTATACTTGATCCTTTATCCTATTGGATTTCGATTTTCTCCTTTTTAATCCTTGCAATTCTTTCTGATCTTTGACGATTTTCTTCTTTCAATAATTTACTTCAGTAGTTAGAAATTTTCCCTTACTTTTTAGCTTTGTCTAATTTGGACTTTTCTTTGCGGGGGTGGAATATTAAAAGACTTTACAATTAGAAATTTTAATTCACGATGGCTCGGTTGCTGTGCGACTTTTCTGTTTCTTTACGAAACTTATCATTTTAGTTAAGTACTAACTTGGTCGTAGATAAGTTGTTACTCTACTACTGACTCTGTTACTTTGTGAATTACTTTTCTGACTCGCCGGTTGTTCTCACTTGGACTCACGTGAAGTGATAAAATAATTTAGAATTACTTTTTGAGTTTTTATTTACCAAATACAAATATTTATATTAAAGTTTTCGATTTTCAGGTAAGTTAATCTTCGGTAAGTAATATTTTGTGTGTAAATCAAAAATTTTGTAATATTTTTTCTTTTGTGTTTTCTTTAGTCATGAGTCTTTTCGAGGTTGATGACTGAATGCTGAGTAAGTATTACAAATAATTTTGTATATATTTTTGCAAAAGAAATAGGTAAGTACAAATATAATTTTGTAAATGAAAATAAATTAATGCATCGTCATAAGTTTTGACTTGTTTTTGGACTTTTTGTTTTGGTGAAGATAGATAAAACGTCGATTCTTTGTGACTGAATGGATTGACGAGTACTAGATTTTTATATAATTATTTTATTTGGAGATTTTTCGAGTTGCCTGTATTCAGTTGATGCGTAACTACGTTTTTCGTGGTCATTGACTACTGGGTGGTACTCTTGTGACTCAAACGGAGAAAATTTTTGTTTTCTTATTTTTACGTTTCTCGTTTACCAATCTGAAAGATTATTGATGAGCATCTATTTCTTCTTCTATACTGTCTATTCCCCTCAATTTTCACTCTTCACACTACTTTTGTTTATTTTACTATCTCGAACAGAACTAAATCTATCTCGTTCTAACTTTCTATCTACCTACCAAAATTCTATATCTCTTTGCTTGACTTATTATTCTTCTATTTTCTCCACTTCTTCCATTCTACTCAACTATCAGTTAAATATGAGCAAAAACATATTATTACCTTTCTTTTCGTTGACTCTCTTTACTCAATGACAAGATTTCCTATCGCACTTATTTATCTTTCTCAACTAATTCTTATATTTCTCTGTTCTTTCTAACTTATTTGAGTGTTACTGACATTTTATAAACATTTCCTAAGGCTTTGAAGTAGGTATAAATCTTACCATGCTCTGGGGTACGGCTCGATTCGCGCACATCATTGCGTATTACATTTTTCTCTTGGCACATCACTATATGTGACCACCATTTCGTTCAGTATTGATGTTTATTGTTGTCTCCATTTACTTAGGTGATGCTGTCTACCTCTAAAACGTATTTTGCCTCCTTTGCCTCCAATTCAATGTGTGTGTTTGACATTCTTACTATTTAATTGTATGGCGCATTATTTTTGTTATACCTGGGCATATTTTATGTTTACTTTTATGAACCGGTAGGAGTAGTGGTGCGTGTAAATGATAGGTTTGTTTCTTCGCTACTTCCTATAATTTTGTCTTTACTTAATAAAAGTTTATTTCATTACCATTGAAGTCGATAATGCAGATGTGGATTCATTTGAGATGAATAAAAAATTTTTAAATTGGTTGGGTTTTTAAATGTGGATGGTGAATTGAAGTTATGAATTATATTGCCTACTGTCGGGGTAGGTGAGGTAGATTTTCCTACAAAGCATCTTCGTTGTGTGTAGCGTAAGCACATGCAACGACGATGGAAAAGAAAAACTGCCTTGACTATATTAAAATGTTGATGAAAGCTTTGACGATTGAATATGATACCCACGACCCTTTGTCTCATGTGCAGCTGAACTAGCCGGTTATGATAGACTGTTGTTTTCTACTAATTTATGTTTTACTTGCGCAGGTCCTTGGTATGCACTACCATCTCAAAACCTTTTTCGTCCTTGACGCGGTATAAATTGTTTCCAACTATTTTTACTACATGCGCTTTCAGAAACTTAGGACACAGTTTAGCGTTTAAATGTTTGGCTGCGCTACTTAGGGTAAAGTTTCTACGGAAAACTTTATCTCCCACGTTGTATGACACTAATCTGCTTCTTAGATTGTAATTATGTTCGTAATTTACATGCGCTTGGTTTAAAGCGGTTTTTAAGTATGCATGTAATATACCCATCTTTGCAGCTTTCGGTAGCCAGTTAATCTCAGATTGGTTCAAACCGTCCAATTTTCGTAACAGACGATAGTCAGACCCATGTTCCACCATTTGCTGTCCAAACAAGGCCTCATATGGAGACATACCTATGACGCTGTGTACCGATGTACGCAAGGCACTACTTATCTCTGATAGGTGTATGTCCCAATTTGTTTGTTTGGGGTCTATATAGGCACGTATGGCACTTAATATCGAACGATTAACCCTTTCACTGGCGTTAGCCTGTGGTGCATAAGATGCGGTTTTGATATGTGTAATATCAAAGTTGTCTAAACAATTACCAAAATCCTTACTAATAAATTGGGATCCGTTATCGGATAACAGAGTCTCTGGAACTCCAAATATTAAAAATATCTCTTCTGTAAGAAATTTGATCAATTCATTTGAATTTGCTTTTTTAAGCGGTTTAATTAACACGAATTTTGTTAATTGATCTAAAGCAATAACTATAAAGGTATTCCCTCTTTTGGATCTAGGATACGGTCCTAAAAAGTCCACATATAAATGTTGAAATGGCCGGTCCACCGTGAAGGCTTTCCCCATCTCTGTACGTAAAGTACTGTTAGGAGCTTTTGTTGTTTTGCACATATCACAGTTATTCACGAATAATTTTACTTGACTACTCATTGCTGGCCAATAGAACTGTTGTCGGAGGCGATATAAAGTCTTAGCGATCCCTCCATGCGACGATCTAGGTGGACAATGAGCTTGCTCTACCAATGTTCCAGTCAGCTGCGACGGAACCCAAAGCTTCCACGACAAGTCCTCCTGAATAGGATTACCTGTGGCGTGTTTTACTCTTTTATATATAAAGTTTTCTGATATTTGCAGATCAGGCAAACGTTCTGCATTCTTTTCAATATGTGCTATAATCTGAGAGTATTCCTCTGACTTGAACGCTGGATCTTTTAGATCAATGCTTAATACTTTAACTGAATTTGAAGTGGTGGTTTCGAGGGTGGGTTTCTCAACATCCATGGAGTCTACTTCATATACCCTTGACAACGCGTCAGGCACATGGTGTTGAGATCCACGCCTATGGACCACCTCAAAGTCGAAACTTTGAAGCTTGAGGCTCCATCGAGCTAACCTTCCCATTGGATCCTTCAAGTTCATCAGCCACCGTAGACTAGCATGGTCAGTTATCACTACGAATTTATATCCCTCGACGTAAGGTCGAAATTTGTAAATCCCTTGGACAGCAGCCAAGCATTCCCGTTCGGTGACGGTGTAATTTCTTTGAGCTGAGTTCAGCTTTTGTGAATAGAAATAAATTGGTTTTTCGTTGCCGGCTTCATCTAATTGACAAAGAACACAACCTATCCCTGTGGATGAGGCATCGCAACAAATAATGAACTGTTTATTAAAATCAGGGTTTATTAAAACTGGTGCTGAAGTTAACGCTTTCTTAGTGGCTTCTAAGGCAGCTATAGCTTCCGGACCGAATTCGAACTTTTGTTTCTTTTTCAAGGTGTCTGAAATTGGAGCAGTGAGAGTTGAAAAGTTTTCGATAAATCTTCTGTACCAGCCCGCCATTCCTAAAAATCGTCGGACTTGACGTAAGGTGGTTGGCACAGGAAACTCTACTATCGCTGACACTTTGTTCGGGTCAGCTTTTAGACATCCTTGACCTACAATATACCCTAAATATTGCAATTCGCGGAAACAAAATTTAGATTTTTCCACGTTAATGGTTAAACCAGCATCAGTAAGATGCTTTGCTACTTTACGAAGTGTCGAAATATGATCGTTGAAATCTTTCGAGATGACCAAAAGATCATCGAGGTAAATGAACACCTGGTTTCTCAACTCGCGAGGAATTACCTTGTCCATTAAGCTCGTCAAACTTTGCGCAGCATTCGAAAGTCCGAACGGCATCACTTTAAATTGATACAACGGTCTCCCCGGGACTGTAAACGCTGTCTTCTCCCGTGATTCTTTCTCCAGGGGCACTTGCCAGTAAGCATCTTTCAAATCCACGCTAGAAATATAGCGTGTTTCGGAAAGGCGTGCTAGCAATCCTTCAATGTGCGCAATTGGATTCGCATTTTTCTTAGTTACGGCGTTAACTTTTCGGAAATCGAGGCATAGGCGGTTTTTTCCAGGCTTTCTCACCAGTACTACTGGTGAGGACCATGCACTCTTACTTTCCTCGATAACACCTAACGAGATCATGCGATCCAATTCCGTGTACACAAGGCTTTGTACTGCTGGCGATATGGGATAATGACGTTGTTTAATGGGTTCTGCGTCTCCCGTATCTATAGAATGTTCCATCAAATGAGTACGTCCGAGCCCTCGAACGGCGAATGACGGAAATAGCTTAATCGTATTTTGAAGAATAGTAGATTCCTCTACGGATAGGAGACATTCCGGCTTAATTGCCTGTCCGGTTGTTGTCTCGGTAACAGTATCTAAAGATGAAATGATTTGCGGAGCTAATTTAAATGTTTTCCAAAAATCGATGCCTAGATATAAATCTTGGGCTAAAGATGGCACTATGTACAGATCAATTGGAAGACTTAAATCTTTGTACGTAATATTTGTAGTGACCACCCCAGCAATGCGCTGTTTGGTTCCATCGGCAGTGGATACACTACAATCGAATTTTCTATAAGGAATATTAGCATCTTCAAGATGTTTAGCGGCACCGTTACCGAGGCAACTAATGCTCGCTCCGGAGTCGAGTAAACCAAGCCATTTATGTTTAAATAATTCTACTTTTAGGTAGGTACGTGGATCGTCTTTCAAACATTCCACTTCGGCTATGTTTACGGCTCTATGTAGCTTACGCTTTAAAATAAATCTGTTTCTTAGTTTTAGTAATTTTTTATTCTGAATTGGGTACGTATAAATGCGTTTTCGCGCTTCAGCATATTCGATTTGCCTCTGGTGAAGTGGTTTTAGAGGTCTTAATTTAGGAATTCTAGTAATTTTTGAATAGTTATTTTTAATATTTCGGGTTTCAGGGTTTTTTAAGATGGTGACTTTTTTCTCTGTTTCTAGCAAAGGTTTTACATCGGACTCCCCGAGTTGCCCATCATCGTCAGCTCCCTCTCGGATGATCGCTGACTCGACGACTGGTTTCCCTTACACTTTAGACAGTTAGGGGATAGAACATCGGGTTGACCACATCTGTAACAGAAAATTTTATTCTGAGGTTCGGTGCAGTCTAAGAAAATATGTCCGTTTTTATGGCAATTCCAGCATATTGCTTTTTCAAAACTAACTTTTGTATCTCTGTTTCTGTTTCTTTGGAAAGCTTCTAGAGCTAGAGACATATCCTCTGCGACAGGTTCTGTTTGCATCTCCATCTCGCTCACTTGCTTTCTTACGGGGTTATTGAAGATAGGTGGCATCCTTGGACGTACTGGCTCGTGTTGTGTTAAATAGCGTTCCATCTCTCGACAAGTATAAACCAGATCAGCTAGTCTTGACGTACGGAAAGTTATTAGCAGTTCACCCATTCGGCGCTTGACATTTTGTTTGATTATCTCGGCCAACTCTTCGTTTGGTCGAGGATTTTTCATTTTTGAATTTAATTTTAAAATGGCATCGTAAAAAGCATCAAAACTTTCGCCAGGTGTCTGCTTTCGCTCGGCCATCTGCCTTGAGATTTCAGAATCTGTTTCTAAACTTCCGTAGTGGTCGATCAGTGCTAGTTTCAAGGCTATCCACGATGTTTGCGGATTGTTTTTAAGGTATATCCAATACCATACCTCTGCTGGACCACTTACAAAATGGTGGAAGTTAGAAACTATTTCATCCCACGATGCGCCGTAGCTATCTTTAACTTTATCTAATCTGAAAAGGAACTCATCTACCGTCATGTTCTTCGAATTGAATGAAATTCCCCACTTTTGATAGTGTGGCGAACGATAGATGGATGCCGCTGGTGAAGGCATTGGTACTCTCGCGTCTCTATTCGCGGATGTGGTGTTGAATTGAATCCTGTTCAATTGTTCATAAAAATCGGGTTCAGTTGGTCGATTAGCTTCTCTTCTTGTAGTAGATGCTACTCTTTCGGGCCATACCCTCGGAAAGTCGGGAACATTTAGGCCGATATTCGTTGTAGGTTCTCTCTGAGTGGTATAAACTGGTCGGTTGGGCGTTGGTTGGTCACAAAGAGGTATTGATGGAGGTGCTGACTGTCTTGGAAGGTTGAACTGGGCTAATGCATTATGCATCGCCTCATTCATCTTCTCTAACAATATGGCTTGGCTCTGCGCTAGTGACTCTTGTAGTGCCTTCCGATCTTCGGCTCTATTGAGACCAACCGCTGCCAAAGCGACTTCCTTTATATATGATTCATACTCTTCATCACGTCTTAATGGTGTTCTTTCCCGAAGTATCTGTCTTGCGGGTGTTCTTAATGTTTCATCGGCTAGGATCCGCACGCGTTCGTTTTCTTGGCTTTCTCTATGTGATGGACCTGCTTCCTCAACACGACTTTCGTCCACAGCTTCGCCGGGTTCCATCGTCATGTTGTGAAACAGATCTTGGTTTTTTCGAAAACGTGTGTTATGCGGCTCCGGAGTTACCGCTCGATGAACTGTAGGAGACTCTGGTTCAGACTGCTTCTTATTCCCTTTGTTTTCAGACATTTGTCCTTTTTCCTTCCTTCGTCCCATTAAAACAATTAATTTCCCAAAGTGATTTTTAAAAAAAAAATTTTGTTTCGAATAAAGTGTTTATATGGAGATCTTACAAAAAAAAATTCAATATCTACAATAAACTTACTAACTACCTACTATAAAAACTAAGTTAATCCCTACTATAACCTATAACTAATCCTACAATATCTTACTAACTAACCTTAACCTAATCTTCTTTGTGGGTAAACCCCTTGATAAACTCAAAAAAAAGAATTAAACTAAAAACTTAATAAAATGTAACTTGATTCAAAAGAAATTCCAAATATATGAACTCAAATTCCAACTTAAACTCAAAAAATATATGTACTAAATCAAAAAAAAAAATAAACTTTAAAAATAAAGTTTCTAAACTAAATTTCAAAAAATATCAAAAAAAATTTACTGAAAACTAAAACTCAAACTATACTAAATTTTGCTACCAGCATGAACTTAATTAAACTTGATTTTGCTACCAGCATGAACTAAATTAATTTGCTACCAGCATGAACTTAATGAAAATGTGCTACCAGCATGTATTCTAAATTAAATCTTGATGTGCTACCAGCATTACTAAATTAAATCTTGATGTGCTACCAGCATGAACTTAATCTAACTCTAAATTTTTCAAAAAAAAATTTTTCTCAAAAAATTATCTCAACTAAATTTCTTTTCAGGTTTTCTTTCTTGTTTCAGGTTCGGAGTCGTGACTGTAATCTTCCACTTCCCGAGCAATTCCTCAACAACATAAAATTTCAAAAAAAAAAATTTTTTACAACAACAACCACAACAAATATGGTCACATGAATCTTCACTGCTTCTTGAACAAACATAACTTTTTCTTCCCTCTCTTTTCTCACTGCTTTATCCCCTTATCGCTACAGACCTAAAGAAAATAAAACTTCCTTAGCGGACAACAAACCGGAAAAACAAATTCGAATTGATTGATGGAAAAAGCTAAAATGTTACTCTCTTGAGTGTAAAAGATGGTATAAAAAGTAATATGATTTTTTGGTTGATGTTTCTTTTCTTATATATTTCAGCCGTTTGGCTTTCGCTACAGACGTAAACAGGATGAAAGTCGACCATTCACCGGTCGAAAGTACAAACATTAGAAAAAGAAAAGAAATCATGAAAATGAATGAAATGATTCTCAGCAGAAGCTACGGCTACTAGACGATACTACGTCCAGTACGGACATCTGACTATGAAAAATCGCAAAATTAACAAAAGACTATTTTTATCGAAAGTGGAAAAGAAACTGAACAGGTTATCGCTGCTGACGTAGTTAGGACGTGGATCAACCAACTACCGGTCGACACTTAAGTCAATTACCTTCCTGATGTTAAATCTCGATAAAACTATCGACTCAAAAAAAAACTTAAAAATTTTTGAAAAAAAAAAATTTTCGCACTACAAAAAAATTGTTTACTTTTTTCTAAATTTCATCACAAATTTACTAAAATTTTCTCCGTCGGGCCCCACGTTGGGCGCCAATTATGTAACGAGCGGACGGGTTGATGCGCCCCCCGCTACATAAAAATAAAAAAAATAATAAATATGAAAATGAAACGAGAGGGGAATATATGACCTATGTCATGAGGTGTTGCATCGTACTATTATATTCAAGCGACCAGACAAACGAAACCAGAAACAGTTTGTATCTAAACTTTCAAATACTAATCTAAAACAAATGACTTCAATTCCCTCTTTAATATTCCTCTTAAATCTATGTAACGAGAGTTCCCATCCAGGATCCTGACATAATATTGTGAGTTTTATCGATATAGAAAAATGAAAGAGAAGAAACATCTTTATGTGTGTAAGGTCACTGACCTAGCACAAGATGGTTCTCCCTTACCCTCTCTACATCGAGAGAACTCGACATATGTCGATGGTATATATGTCATTCTTATCACACCTAGGATCATCAGTCATATGTTCCTTAGTTAAGACTGATGAAATCATGACTTCGTGTAGATATTTATGAAGTTCGAACGATCACATTAGAGTCTGCGATATAATTGGAAGAGAGTTAAATTCTTCTGCCTATATGGTTAAGTAGGTATCGCTATCTACGCAATTGTTTTCACCGATAACACAAAAATAGAAAAAGGATCCTACACCTGCTAACCTATCTGACTCTTAGTACTTATTGTTAAGCACGTCCGAGCCTAAGTCAACAGGGTGACTAATGTTCGACTGCCGCTGCAGGTCTGCTAAACATCGCCTTGGCCAGCTCAACGGTTCAAGGAAGTGGATCATGCTGCAGGAACAAGTAGTCGGTGCTACAAATTATTAGACCTGGAGTCTCGGTGACGGTTGACTCGAGTTAAGTTTTCAGATGCTAGTGCTAAGAAGCAAAAAGGGCTAACGCCGAAGAAAAATTTTA
Source organism: Baccha elongata (assembly GCA_951217065.1). NCBI lineage: Eukaryota > Metazoa > Arthropoda > Insecta > Diptera > Syrphidae > Baccha > Baccha elongata. The sequence continues at coordinate 7,478,469 of OX578272.1, forward strand.
GTGCGATGATATAGTCAAAAAAAAATAAAAGTTGAAGAAGATCAGTGATGTTCATATGAATTGGACAAGATGAATGTAGTCCATTCGGATTATCTTAACCCAATAACCCTACCAAATGTTCCTTATCATCCGAAAGAATTTTTCAGGAACCCTTCAAAAGTCGGAGGAAACGGCTGTAATTATTTCCTCCTTACGCCTAACTTCCCGACCGAAAGTTGCTAAAGGACAATGAACTCCCTAGGCTACTTTTCCCTTGATGTACCCAATGGCGAAATTGGATGTGGGTACATCCCGCTAAAGTTAGTGAAATTCATGTGACCACACTACTAATACATGATTAGAATGTAGTCGACTCCGTATAGAACGACGTTGTTGTTGATGTTGTTGATGTTGATGATGTTGTTGTGGTTTACAAAGAGGCTTCTCAGGATTTCGTGTACATGACGCCAGCCACGACCCCTATCCTTAGGTTGCTAAACTTCCATGTTGCCTAAAACTTCAAGAAAACTTGGAGAAAGAAAATCAACTTCCCTATGACCGCCTCAACGATCACATTGATTAACGAAATTAGTGAAAATTAAAAGAATTTAATTTCATCTGTTATCCTAAACAAATTTTATTCAATAAATCTTAATATCTAACAAAGTTATTTTTTTTTTTTTTAAATCCTTAAAAGAAAATTTCCCTATAAACTAGCTAAATCCATACAACTTAAGTTGTTTTTCTCAAAAGAAATTTTTATAATACTTGACAAAGAAAAATTTAATGAAATGATCTTCCTATGACTAAGTGTCTAAACACAAAAAAAAACTGCTACACCATGTAACTAAGTTATTCAAATCTAATAAAGATGTAAAATCTTATCTTTATTTTTTTAAAGTTTAACATCTCAGTGTAATGAAGAATGAAAGAAAACAAACTTTCACTACCATCAAAAATAGATGGAAGCAAATACCATAAAATTTCCCGACAACAATCGTAAGTTCAAAACTATAGTCTTATTCAGACTTGAACTTAATTTGAGGATCGAAGTTTTTAACTTCCCCTCTTTCGCGACGAGAACAGATATTGCGATTAATATCTCTCAATATAATAAACTACCACGTAAAACAATCGAAATAAAATGAACATGAACTCTGTCGAATTTGTATTTCGGCCGCTTAACTCTGCACTGAGATCACTCAAGGCCAGTCAAGGTAGATTGGTACGATAGCCTTAAATTCGAAAGAATTAGTTCGATACCGTCTGATTATGTTAATCAGTTGATTTAAGTTAACCGAACAAATAAAAAAAATTGTTAAACACAACTATGAAGTTTAAAATTCCGGATGAAATTCCCTTAAGTAGGTAATTTCATAAACGATAATACACAAATGAAAATTTTTTTAAAAGACTATAAGTCTGCCCACAATATCCCTTTACTAAATTCAAAGAAGAATATTCCTCAACGAAAATCACCAAAAGCTTGGGTTTCGGAGTTCAAAATTTAATATAAAAATCAAAAAGTAATATTAAATTCAAATATTAATATAGTGTAGTAAAAATTTTAAATTTTGTAATATAATATAATATAGTTACATATAATCAATTTGGACAAAAAGCTAAAAAAAACTAAAAAGGTTCGACGGGAGAGAAGGTGCACCCTATCACTCGAAGAATGGATAGATTCAAGGTAATGTAATATTCAGATTTAAGTTTAGTTTCAAAAAAAATTATATTCTTGTTTGTTTCCAGACCTAGGTACATATGTTTCAGAAAAGTAGTCAAAATCCCGAAAGTAGGTATCAATAATTGATATGTATCATGAACGAATGATACTTTTCAACTTCTTGACCTGCACTATTTGTTACGCAAATTTACTTTACTGTACACCGCTACGACGAATATTATATTTAACAGAAATAGGTATTTGAAAGTATTATTGTTTCCTTTCCTTTCCTTTTCTTGTTTTATATTTTTCTGTGACTAATAGTCAGTCACTTCCAAGTTAAATGAAATTATTTTTGTTGGTGGCGGTTTCTCTTTACAAAAATATTTTTAAAGTATACTTTTAGGATGTTCATTATGTATTTTCTTTTCAACTTAGGTTTTTATTTTTGTAATGACAAACAAAGTTATCCTTCTCAATAGTTATTTTAAATGAATTCATATACCTCAGATAGGTATTAATTTGTGTATATAAGTATACACGAATACAAAGAAAAATGAAATAGACTTTAACAAATTACGTTAACAACTAACTGTTCCATAGACAGTATGAAATTTATAAATGTACTGTAAATTATTCACTGTTATCACATCCACAAAATTTTTATCTTAGATAGGTTTTTAGTTACCTACATGACCAGAAGGGGTATTTTTAAAAGATTCAACTAAGTTCAGACCAGATGATCAATAAAATATATGATACGAATTCTTTATAAATAAAATATATTGGTCACAATACCTTACATCCATAAAATGTTTTGGAATTTTGTTGCATAATATTAGGTACTTAAGTACATTGGAACATCTTGATGATTGAAAATTAATTTTTCCTCTTTACAGGTGGTTGCTGATGGTGGAGTCCCTCGTTGAATTCCAAATAGCCGCATATTTGTAGTTTCCAATTAGGTCCTCGGTCTTGTCCGACCAATGCTTCCATATGATATAGATGAATTTTAAAGTTGAATGTAATTTTGGATGGATAATAAATACGATGTTTGAATTAGCTTCATATAATGGTCTTGATGTGTATATATGACTGAGTGAAAATGTGTCGCAATTTTATTTATATATAAAAAGCCAGGCAGGACTTTTGATGGGAGTATGACAATACGATTTGTGGAACCTGTTCGATGGAATGGTCTTTTTGTTGGTGGATGTACCACGACCACTTTTAGGTTGCCAATACCGTCGGTAGTCACTCCGTTTTTTGGGAATCACTGCCTGTGTGAAAAGAAAAGTTTTAGTATTTTGCTTTTATATAAATGTTTTTCTAACTAGAGCAAATTTATACTACTACAAAGCCAATAATTTATTTTAAGCTGTACTAATCAATAAACTACTAAATATAATGACTACGATTATACCTACTAAATGTTTCTATGGATTTCTTTTTTTTTCTACATATTCTCTACGTATTCTTTACACTAAGATCTGTATGTTTTGCTAGGAGAAATTGTGCATGTTACCACGTGCAATTGTTCTGGACTTTTTTGCCACTTTTTCTTTCTTTTTTATATAAAATTGTAAAAATTTTGTTACCTGGCTTATCTTTATGTTGGGGTTGATTTTTTTTTTCTTTGGTTACAATAGGCGTTTCTGTCTGAGTGACTTCTAGAAGGAACTCTAAGATTTCTTCGTCGCTTGAACGTCTTTTGTTGCTGAGCAGTCTTGGGAGGTATCTTTGGTACGTTTGGCTAGGGAATGTCCCTTCTTGCCTAGATGACCTCTGGACGTGCTTGTTCAGATTAAACCTTTTTTTCTTGCAGCTGCGTCTCTATCAGACATTGACTAAGAATTCTATACTTGATCCTTTATCCTATTGGATTTCGATTTTCTCCTTTTTAATCCTTGCAATTCTTTCTGATCTTTGACGATTTTCTTCTTTCAATAATTTACTTCAGTAGTTAGAAATTTTCCCTTACTTTTTAGCTTTGTCTAATTTGGACTTTTCTTTGCGGGGGTGGAATATTAAAAGACTTTACAATTAGAAATTTTAATTCACGATGGCTCGGTTGCTGTGCGACTTTTCTGTTTCTTTACGAAACTTAAGGCAGAACCATAATAGACGAAATGGCACGTACGGCGCCGTACGAAATCAGCGAGAACAAGCAAATCGTATAGTGCGCACATAATGTCGGACTGCTCAGTTTCGGCAAGTTTTCGTTCACTTTTGCCTCCGTACGTAAAGAGCGCTCCAGAGCGCAGTTTACGTACGTAAATCTGACAGCCAGCCAAATACATGTGAAATTGGCTTGCGTGTGCGTTCGACCATTATGGTCGAGTGAAGGTAATGGCGGCACTTAAGGAAACTTGACGTAGAACTATGACATTAGCTTTCGTTTGCTTACGACTATTATGGTTGGCCCTTTATCATTTTAGTTAAGTACTAACTTGGTCGTAGATAAGTTGTTACTCTACTACTGACTCTGTTACTTTGTGAATTACTTTTCTGACTCGCCGGTTGTTCTCACTTGGACTCACGTGAAGTGATAAAATAATTTAGAATTACTTTTTGAGTTTTTATTTACCAAATACAAATATTTATATTAAAGTTTTCGATTTTCAGGTAAGTTAATCTTCGGTAAGTAATATTTTGTGTGTAAATCAAAAATTTTGTAATATTTTTTCTTTTGTGTTTTCTTTAGTCATGAGTCTTTTCGAGGTTGATGACTGAATGCTGAGTAAGTATTACAAATAATTTTGTATATATTTTTGCAAAAGAAATAGGTAAGTACAAATATAATTTTGTAAATGAAAATAAATTAATGCATCGTCATAAGTTTTGACTTGTTTTTGGACTTTTTGTTTTGGTGAAGATAGATAAAACGTCGATTCTTTGTGACTGAATGGATTGACGAGTACTAGATTTTTATATAATTATTTTATTTGGAGATTTTTCGAGTTGCCTGTATTCAGTTGATGCGTAACTACGTTTTTCGTGGTCATTGACTACTGGGTGGTACTCTTGTGACTCAAACGGAGAAAATTTTTGTTTTCTTATTTTTACGTTTCTCGTTTACCAATCTGAAAGATTATTGATGAGCATCTATTTCTTCTTCTATACTGTCTATTCCCCTCAATTTTCACTCTTCACACTACTTTTGTTTATTTTACTATCTCGAACAGAACTAAATCTATCTCGTTCTAACTTTCTATCTACCTACCAAAATTCTATATCTCTTTGCTTGACTTATTATTCTTCTATTTTCTCCACTTCTTCCATTCTACTCAACTATCAGTTAAATATGAGCAAAAACATATTATTACCTTTCTTTTCGTTGACTCTCTTTACTCAATGACAAGATTTCCTATCGCACTTATTTATCTTTCTCAACTAATTCTTATATTTCTCTGTTCTTTCTAACTTATTTGAGTGTTACTGACATTTTATAAACATTTCCTAAGGCTTTGAAGTAGGTATAAATCTTACCATGCTCTGGGGTACGGCTCGATTCGCGCACATCATTGCGTATTACATTTTTCTCTTGGCACATCACTATATGTGACCACCATTTCGTTCAGTATTGATGTTTATTGTTGTCTCCATTTACTTAGGTGATGCTGTCTACCTCTAAAACGTATTTTGCCTCCTTTGCCTCCAATTCAATGTGTGTGTTTGACATTCTTACTATTTAATTGTATGGCGCATTATTTTTGTTATACCTGGGCATATTTTATGTTTACTTTTATGAACCGGTAGGAGTAGTGGTGCGTGTAAATGATAGGTTTGTTTCTTCGCTACTTCCTATAATTTTGTCTTTACTTAATAAAAGTTTATTTCATTACCATTGAAGTCGATAATGCAGATGTGGATTCATTTGAGATGAATAAAAAATTTTTAAATTGGTTGGGTTTTTAAATGTGGATGGTGAATTGAAGTTATGAATTATATTGCCTACTGTCGGGGTAGGTGAGGTAGATTTTCCTACAACCTCTTACACTTTAAAAGAAACAATAAGTATTTAACTGCTTTGGTTGCATTCACTTTTTATTCTTTCGATATCCTACTATTTTGAAATTTAAAGAACGAGTCATTTTTCACATATCAGTTACGTAATTCCTCAGTTTCTATGGTGTTACGAAGGCAACACCTTTCATTTATAGAAAATAAAAAGAAAAATTATCATGTCACCTGACAGGCATTTTCTACACTCGTTAACTTTTTCATAATAAATACACATCATTATATCACTTTTTTCATATAATCTTTAATAATAATTGTTGATGTGTGTAATTCAATATTTAATGGAAACTGGGATAATCGTTAAAGGTTACAATGACAACATAGAAGGATACACAACAAACATACATATACGATATACCTTCATTCTTATACCTTATATAAACATAATTACTTTGAAAGCATACAAGGTTGAGTCACTGTCACACATACAAATTACTTAGCTTGTTGTAAAAAGGCTTTCGTGAATGAAAGAAATCAACACCTTCGGAATGGTAGCCGGGTCGGTGGAAAATTCTTTTATGCCTATACAAAGATTTTGTTGGGTATAGCTATTTCGATAAAAGTCGTTAGTAAATAATTTAGAAGTTGTTATGGGTGATTGTGATGTGAAGGTGTTTTGGTAGCGGAATTTGATTCGTTCCGAAATTGACAACCTATGCAGGATGGCATTTACTTGGTAATTCGATTCCAGCAAATCCACATGGAAAAGCAAAATTAGAATTGAGATTTCTTTTGAAGAAAACAAATCAGAATAAATATAGCAAACAAATATTTTAAAAAGAGTTACTAGTTTTGTTCTTATTTTAATTTTTAGTTGTTAAAGTATTTATGGCATGACTATGTATCTACGTATTTATTTATAATTAATTTTTTATTAATAATAATTTTTTTGTTTGTTTATTCATTAATTTCTATTTAATTTACATATTTATTTCTTAAATTTATTTGACACCCAAAATGTAATAGATTTAGTAATAGGTCACTGATTAGTAAAACGCGTGTTTAACTTGATTATCGGTAAACACACAACTTAACTCGTGTTTAAATTTAACTTTGGATTGACATACTCGTGGGTTTAGCGTTTGATTTTATTGTAAATACGGATGTAAATGTCTTGCCCGTTCAATTCATCTTTTTATACTTGCTCAATACAAAATATCGATTTCGTGTTTAATGCAAACCCGACTGCTGGATGTTAAAATTTAGATTTCGACATGGTCTGTCTTTGCGGATTCGCGTAGCTGGGTGTCCAGACTTGAGAACATATTAATTAGGTATTTTACACTCAACCAATATACAAGAAAAAAACTTGCTGAAACGCATTTAATAATACGCATAAACATCAAATGCCTTCCTAGTTCAAATTTGTCCGTGCGTGCGTTTTAGTTATTAAATGGGCTCAAATAAATGATAGCCGTTTATTACCACAAACTTTATAATTTATAAACTTGTGGACAAAGCACCCCAATATTACCTACATACCTACCTATTATTATATAAACTGCATTTTATTACGCATTTTGATCCGAATTCGATTTGTTTTAAAGAAATAATGTTGTTTAAATCCTTTATAAATTAATTTTTCTATGTTTACAACGAAACTATATAGAATTACTGATACATTAGTATTTTATAAGCTTCAAAAGCCAAGCGACAAAACGAGAGGGAGGCATATAGATAGACTGTTATCTATTAAATTCACAGAAAACATAAACATTATGTAAACCTACATAATATTATCTTAATTTATATCTACATATACGTAATTACGGATATGTATTTATCCTTTTTTACAAAATATTTCATCGAATTGCATTGATGTTATCAGAGGTTAATTCATGTGGGAGGAAATGCAGTACTAATTGATGGATGCAACAACAAATTTATAGCTATAGAATTATATTGTATTTTATTCTCATTTATAAAATTACATTTTGTTGCTTTTGTACCTATACGGCTATGCTGACAAATATGTGTGTGCATATGTATATGTTTCGATAAATCAAGTTTATTTTCAATAGGAATTTGTACAACAAATGCAAATGTATATTTTGTTTTACTTTTTTTTAACACAAATTATGGGTTAGTGAAAAAAAAAAATCAAAAACAATTATTCATTTACGTTACCAACCTAATAATTTTTCTTTTTTTAAAATCCCAACAATCCCACAGAGAATGAAAAATAAGATACTTTCAAAATAGCTAGTCTGGATTTAAAATCAGATTTTAAACCGGAAGCACTCACCCCCACATGCAAACGGTATAAATCTTTGGCCGAGAGCTTCTTCCCTTTCGAAAAATTAGAAGCACTCTCGTGGAATATAGTTTATTTAAAGTTCTTATGTTTTTACTGACTCATGTCATTCAACACCTGTCAAAATAATTTGGATGACAGTAGTTGTTTAACGTGTCGTAGCCACATAACGCCCAAAGACATTATCGCAAAATTCGAAAAATGACACAATGTCCAAAAGCTTTATGAAGAAATTGTTGTAGCATTTTATTTTAAATTTGGGCGTTATGTAATTTTTTTGGGCGTTGTGCCTAATTTGTGCCCTCAACAGTTAAGTTTAGTAAGAGGGGGCATGCTGCCCCACTGCAACCCCCCTGCCTGGCCTACTATAGGATTTGGGGTGGTGCGAGTTTTGAGTTTGGTATTAAAAACATTTTTTGGGCTTTATGTCATAATGTTGGGAGCTATGTCACACTTATTTGGGCGCTATAATGCATTAATTTTGGCTTTGTGTCACTATGACAGAGCACCCAAATATTTGAGCGTGTGTCATTTTGCGATTTGGAAGATGATATTTTTTTCTAAACGACGTAAAAAAATGGCATTTGTCATTTGTAAAATGGCAACTGGTAGCGACACATTTGTGCCTTTCATTTTATTTCAAAAAGTAAAAGCTGCTTTTCTATACATTGTTGCAATATATTTTTCTGGATTACGTACAAAATATAAAATTTACGATATTTGTCTAACTGTAGGTAGATAGATATGAATAGGTATAATGGAAATAATGATTTTCCTTCATCACCACGCAAGGTGAATTTATTTTAATATAAAATATGAAAGCTATATACACAAATGAAAGCACCCTCATTTTTAACAGGAATTTTATCAGAATTTCGCAGAAAATATGTTCGTTTTAATGTTTTATAAGTGGTACCTACAAATTTTATAATTTTATGGGGAGCTCAGAAATCATTAAAATGAGATTATTATTTTTAATATTGAAAACTGTTGAAGAATTGATTAGCTTTTATGAAGAACAGCAATAACAAGTAATTCCATTAAGACATCATTTAATAGAATATAGTAAGCTACTTATCATATGAATCTTTCATTTCAAATTCAACTAATAGAATATAGTAAGCTACTTATTATATGAAACTTTCATTTCAAATACAACTGTAGGTACATTACATAATATGAGTTCCAAATATAATGCAGACATCAATATTTCCTCGCATTTCCTTGAAATTTACTACTGAGGATTGTATTAAAGATACAGAAGCCCTTTTGATAATAATCAGCAATGCAGAGAATTAGACTAGTGTACAAAATAGTGATTTCATAACATGTTTCTTGAAAAAAATAATCAAGAAAGATTTTGTTTGTTTTTGGAATGAAGACAAAGCTTGCTAGAAGTTGAATTTCTACCGAATATACGAAGCACTACATTTTTGATGAGCAGGGATGAAAATTTGTGGAAAAATCTGAAACTGCGTTTCAACGTATACAATAGCGCCAAAAATACTTCCATTGAAGAATAAGTAGGTATTTCAAGAAACTTATGCTACTTAATTCAGAATACTTAGCTAATCTATTTAACTGAACCCTTGTCAAAAAATAACATAGGAGCAGTCATGTACGATTGATTTACATACATAATATTGGTTGATATTCATTAAATTATACCTTAAAATTAAGTAATATTAAACGAGGGTATTTAATGACCTTTCTTTACAGATGACCCTATAAAACCATCGGTAATGCTTTTCTGATTTATATGCCAGTCAAACAGTGTTTTATCCCGCACAAACAAGTATCTTATCTATTATTATTATATCCCAACTCAATTTATTTACCTAACTATGTGGCTTATAAAAAAGATGTATCCCATATTAGAGGTTATTATCTTATTTGTCGTTTAAGTTTAATAAAATATAAAAATAATCCTCTTACTCATGTAGTAAAAGTAAATAAAAAAAACTTGTTTAAAAAAGGATCTGCTAAATGGTCTTATGACTTCATAAGCACTTTCTATTTTGTACGTACCTACACATGTAGGTTACAGAGAACTGAATAGAGGATTTTGGTTAGAAACAAATAGATATACATACAAATGTAGGTACATATAGGAAAACAATTATGCACTTACTGCATGTATTTAACAGATTCGTTCCAACGTACCTAATAATTTTATTTATAAAGTATTAATGGACCCGTTTTAAAAATGTCGGTTTATAAAAATCCTGTTTAAAGTACTTAAAGGTAGGTACCTCACGATAAATAACAACAAAAATATGAACAATTTCAGAATAAACTAAAATTATTTGTCAACGTAATATTATAACATTGTATTCGATTTAAAAGATTGTTAAGTCAACTATACCTCCGTACTTAAAGAGCGCCATACATGCTTTTTGTTATTATTGTTCTACTACTCAAAGCAACATAAATATTTTAATGACGTTCGCCAATGGATTCTAGTGAAAGGTCTTTTATTGCTTCGAAAATTGCACCCATGCAAAATAGTATGCTTGAGGTAACCAAACTTCACATTCACTCAACAATACTGACATCACAATAAAAATAAGAGTAAATTAATGTCACTTTTTATGGACTTTCGGACGTTTTACTTTGCTTTTAGAAGAAAAGTACAAATAAACATATTCACATGAGAGAAGGTTAAGAGCAATCCAATTTCTTATACAACTCAAGCAAATCCCTGACGTTTTCAGTTCAATTGAGTGTTTTTTTGGTGATTTTCAATTCCAAGTGGGTTTATGAAAGCGATAATGGAGCGTTATGTATCAATTGAAAGAAGCTTATGTCAACTAAATTTATTAGGTCCTTTTTCTTTCGCTGAAAAATGTAAGAAATTAAAGTACAAATAAAAGGAATCTTTTTCTTTGCTATAATTTTTATAAAGATTTTATTTGTGTTATAGCTTGGTAGAATAGTCTTGGTTGGGTTACATAAATAATCTTTCATAGAAGAATAAAAACATGAAAAGTTATAGAAGTCAAGGACTAACAAAACAAGTAAAATTAAAGACAAATATACTAGGTAATACAAATTAAAAGCATTACTTAATTTTTTTCTGAAATGGCTTCTACCCTTGTGTACAACGTATTACTAAAGATTCGGAAACGCTTTGTAATGACTTCACTCTGCCTATAGAGCTGAGCTATCAGGAATTTCTACCTAAAAATACCATATTTTCTTTTTCAAGAAAAAAAATCAAAAGGCATCGAAAACACCAAACATTGAATGAAACCCACGAAAGCATAAAATATGAAAAATTCATTTTTGACACTTTTTGGTATTTATTAATTTTATAAAGTTCAAAGGGCAGACCAGCAAGTAAGTACCTGTGTATGTAGTATTGAATATTTGCGTATCCATTTTTTCATATTCAATTGCGTCATGCCGTCTCAAGCATTTTGTAAATTAAAAATTAAATAATAAAATAGGTACGAACACGAATTCACTTTAACAAACATAGGTACTTTCATCCCTAGTATTAGACAGACGTGACTTTTCAACGAAATTAAAAGTACACTTTCAATGATATCTAAGCTATTTAAAAATAATAAAAAAAAATCAGGGGATTTTATTTAGAATCCACTAACCCTTTTCAAGTGTCAAAACACGAGTTTGTGTCAGGGCCGGTGTTCCCCGATGTTTTTTTTATTTATAAATTGGTTCGTAACTTACATTTTGTTTTTATTCGTTTGAGAGACCTATCGATATCGATGCCATTGTGTATGGAATATTAAATTGTTCAAATGTTACCCGCGGCTTGATTGGGTGCCGCGCATCCGAATAGTCCAATTTTCTATGACTTTGGCTGAATTTGACCAATGGCATGGGTTATGTTGGTTTTGAAGGCTGCTGTCGTTTGTGTCTTATTTGCATAGATCTACGCCTTCGGAAAACCTCAAAGGAAAAAGTCTAACGGGGTCATATCGCACGATCTCGGTGACCAATTCACATCACCTCCACGTAAACCGACCATGCCCTCGAATCTCTTGTGCATAATTTCCAGTGTGGCGTAAGCTGTGTGCCAAGTTGCGCCGCCGGCCGTCCTGATGAAACCACATGCCATATCATACAATTGATAAGAATGAAAAAATAAAAACAATAAAATGACTAAAAATAGTCGAATTAAATTTTATTAAGTGGAGTATTTATGAATGAAATTCAATTTTAAAGGTTTTGTGGCCTTTACTCCCAGTATTGCGAAACCTAATACTTGGAGTAAATATCATACAATTCATGCCAAAGGAAGTTGGTATTCATCGTAATTGCCTGGCCAACGTCATTTTTCTTAAAGAACAACGGGCTGATGATGCCGCGAGCCCAAACTCATTGGATGCTTTTAGATCTTATATAAATTAATATACCATTCTAAATTCGAGAATTTTGTTTGTTGGCGTACCAATTCTCCTAAAAAAAATCCCGTCGTTGAAAACAATTTTTCTACCGAAATGGGGTTCAACTTCCTCAGCAGGCCCAATTTCATAAAATAATTTTATCATTTTCAACATGTGCAATGTGCATTTTGAATGCTACCTATAACCCTCCATGACAATTTCGCAATACAGACTCTTTAAGTTACGGCCAATTTAACGAATTTAGGTGTTTCAACTTTATGGCCACAAAGTTTAGAAGTCCCTATTGGAAGACCCTTTATAACTCTATTCACAACTTAAATACAACTCCTTACTCTATAAACAACCTAAAATCCTGATCAAAATAAGAACACATTTTAAATAAATTAATAACAATAAAAAGAATATCAATCAAAATTTCTATTCTTGTCAGAAAATGTTAATAAAAATAATATTTTTGAAGAAGTAAAAGAAAACCGCAGGTGCATGAAACTTGTATGCGGCTAACCTTCAATTGTGCTAAACAAACATCAAAAAAAGAACCATCGTATGGCAATACTTTATCCTTATTTTATGATAAATTATAAATTTGGCTGATTAAAGTTACCTACAGACTCTGTGCACATTTTTTCATTGTTGTCGCCGCCATGTGTCGTCACGTCGTCGATGTTTGTTTATGGTAATACATAGAGAATTAAGAATATATTACGAGCTTTGATGCCTTTTGCCGAAATCGACGAATTTTCTTACTCATCATACCTTCTTACAATAGGGGCTGGTTTGCCGTTTGCTTAAGCCACCCTATTTTTCAAACCCAGCAAAGTTTTTTGTTTAAAGAAACAAAGTTAATACATACGAAAAAGACCTTTATTCTTTAGAAGCTTGCTGGCTGTTCATTGCCATTATCATTCATTACCAAAGGTGTACTGGGGAATTCTATACATCGTTGCTGTCGTTGTAACGTCTTCTATATAATATACGATGATGCCACTTTTGGATTATCTGGTTATATAAGAAAGAAGACAAACAGCCAATTGAAAGAATAAGATTAATTAACTTTGTGCTGTTTTGTTTGGTATTTTTTTCTTTTATGTTTGTACTCCATCAGGATGTAGGTATTATGCCAAAAGATGCTGCCAATTTCAATTGACTTTGAATATCTAATCAATAAATATAAAAGCTAATGACATTTATTTTAGTCCTTGTCTTTAAACAATAAGAGACAAATATTTGGGTTTTCTGTTGATGTATGACATTTTTCAATGACTTGGACACAAGATTTTTGGTGAATTTTGAACATTGCATTATTTTTTTTTTTAAATTTATTGCTTTTCTGAAGACAACAGTTCATCACCCATGGTTTACAAGAAAATCAATGTGTCTCAACGGTCAGTACAGCAGTTCCAGCACTAGAATGGAGGCTGAAAAAGATAAGTGATACCTTCAAACTGAGACTTTGTTCTATGTTACGTTAGGATACTTTAGTATTTGCAATACATCCAGACATTTGCCTGATAAACGGTGAACAGACAGTTTTATGGAACTATCTACACTTCTGTTACTTTGGTGCCTTGAGAGAAAGATTTTTTTATGTTTTTCAAAATTTTTATGTATTAATTATAGTCTTTGATACCTACTGTTTGCATTATTGTACTTTGCTTTTATATAAATTTAAATCAATATTCTGTTGACTCCATATCAAACTTAATTATTAAAAGATTGTATCTTAAAATTAAGCTCCTCTTGAAATAAATAAATAAATAAATAAATAAATAAATAAACTATCCAGCTGAGTCGATGTCCTTTTATGTGTCGTAAGGATGGATATTCTTGCTATTTAATGGCTTAAAAGTTTTCATTACTCCTATCACACAAAACATAGCTGTTGAAATGCAGAAATAGTTGGTTTATCATTTCATACATCACAGACTCTGTGTCATACAAAAACGACAATTGAAATAAAAATATATTTAACATCATTGATAGAGGTCAATTGATTTTTCAATTATTATAAATCGCAAATTCGTGAATCACTTTTGCTTTAATAGAATTCTAACGCAGTAACAAGCAATAACAATTTTGTTCTTTTTAATAAAAGGTGTTCAAAGAAAAATTATTATAAACAAATTTTAAACAAATTCTCACTAACACACTTTTATTAGAAAAAAAAATTACTGTAGGTAATCACTTGTTCTAGTCTTAATATAAACAAACAAAAGTTATGCAATACTTATATCTGATGAAAACTAGAAACATCAAGGCAAATGTATGTATAAAGTATAATATAAATATACCATTGGCCGTTCAAAGAGCGGGAAATTAATTAACTTTTACTGATTGTTCCAGTTTTACAGTACCTACCCAACTTATTTGAATTCTCTTTTGCCTGATATTTGTGTTCTTTTTATTTGTATAATATGTTTTTTCTTGCTATAACTATTATCTTTATCATTTAAATTATACAATAAATGGGGACTAACAATGAAATTCATTGGTTTTATATTCTTCAGTTTGAGGTCAATGACACGTTCATTTTAATTCATGCGAATAGTGAGTTGTTTTCGTATACCACAGATTTTGTTTACTATATTTAGCAATTTGATTCCAAAATATCTGTTTGACTTAATTTTTGGTATGCAATTCTGAATTGAACGCTATTTTCTTCAAAGTAAAACATCTTTGTAGGGGTTGATCAACATCTTTTGATGTATATTTTTCTGCTTTAGTATAACATTACATCTTCATAAACAAGGTCAAATAAAGGTTACACCTCAAAATAGCGGCGACGTAAACAATTCATTATGGAATACAAAGAAGAAGCAAGCCTAAAAACTCCTAAAACCTAGACATATGCAATGACATAACTGAAATGGCATCACACATAGATAACAAGCCAAAACCAGACACCTTTTTAGTTTATGGTTTCATTTGTGAGATGATGATGGTTATAACTTATAATAAAAGTCGGAATCTTAGCTTATCGGGAAAAAGTAGATAACTTTGAAGAGAAGTCTCAAAGGAATAATTCTCTGAAATACCTACCTACCTATCTGTATGAACAAGCAGTTGAAAAGGAATTTAATTTTTGTATTAGGTAACTATCAAAAATTGTTATGGTTTCTCTCAAAATTTTCTGGCTACGGCTTTGTACAACCGACCCCACTTTTGAACTTCCAGCATTCTGAATTATAGGTAGGTACATAAAATATTGAAAATTATTCGTTTTACTTTTTGTTGTTCAAGTTGACTTTTCATTTAACAACTATAAATTATTTTTAGTGTAAACAATTCAACGAAACAAAAGCAGAACAAACAAAATAAGACCCCATCTTTCTCAGTCATCTTTTTTATGCTGACTGTGTTTTGTGGTGTCCTTGATAAAGAAAAACCCCACACTACTTAACTGGGGCATTCTTAATTTATTGTTTTACCCCTGGACGGAATTAATTACATTCCCATTAGTGCAAGTTAATTCTTTTATTTAGTCATTAAGTGATAACGGGTAGTGAATCGATAGATAAATAAAGGCTAGCGCCAGTTAGGTTGTTGTCAACAGAAAGAACTCTCATAAATAAGTACGTGTCGCGGGCTTCGACCTATTACGTTATCCACCAACCGGAAGGAAGTGACATAAATAGCCACAGAATTGGCTATGAGAATAGAATGAAATGATGGCCGAGTACGTTTCTGTTGGTGTTGTTTTACTGCCAACAAACAGTGGTCATTATTATCATTTACTCACCTGGGCCATTTGTGGTTTGCGACTGAAGTCGCCTTTATCCATGCACGTCGGATCCAAGAACAGGATAAGGTTGCACAAGAGTACACCATCACGAAGGGTCAGAGCGAGCACTCGAATTTCAGATTCTGGCCAGTTAGCTTTGTGATCTAAGGGTAGAATCTTGCAGCGAGTTAACCAGGCGACACATTCACGCCATAAATCATTGGCCATTGCCATGGTGATTCTGATACAAGTTTATCAAATGGGTTTTTTTTTTAACAAGGGAGACAATCTATTTTATAATGAATTAACAGAGATTTGATGCACTTAAAGCATCCACCACCTGTATATTTGGTGGTGGTGGAACAACATCAACTTTCAAATATTTTCCAGGTGAAAAAATGCACTTATCACCTTTTCAATTTTTAAAACAGCGTTCTTGTTTTCACTTTCTATTCCGCGCGCATTCGTTAAAAAGAAGAAAAATAAATATTGCACTCTTTTAAAAATAAATTCCAAGCAAGAATTTTTCACGAAAAAAAATTAACAACTGGAGAAGGGCGATGGTTTTTTTCTTTGCTTTCTGCTTCAAAGATTCATAACTATTTTGTTCATTCAGAAAACGATTTGAAAAACAGGATTAATAAACAAAATTTATTTAATAAGACTATTGAATTTGTTAAAATCTTATTGTATTTTTTTAAAAGGAGTAACTAGAAGCGAAGCGACGTGGTTCCTGCCGTCCAGGATGGCGATTATTATGCAAAAAGACAACGAAAACTCTCCTTTTCGGGAAGCAAGCAGAACGAAATGAAGAAGAAAAATATTTTTTTTTATTGGTTTGTTTTATTTTTCAATTTGATCACAAATGTCAAATGAAAAGAAAATGGTGACAAAGAAGCTGTCTGTTATCGATAACAATAATACAACAGTGGCACTCAAATTTGGTTATCGAGGTGTGTTGGCTTCAAAAATTTTACTGGTTGCATTTGATTTTGAAATATCTTTTTTTTATTGCACTGGACCCACTCATTTTGGATTTTGACATAAATTGCGAAAAAATCTGCAAGAGAAGTGCATTATTTTTGGGAACCGTTTAGCTGTCAAATTTTAATGATTATCTGACTGTACTCAGTATTATCATTATACAAAAATAGACCGCTGCACATAATCTGTCATCATGCACAATCAAGTGTTTCGAATTTTCATCAATCAAATGAACGCATAAAGCCATGTTTTTATGGTGGATTTACATGTCTCTGCACCTGCAGAACTGCAGAAAACTAGATGGAGAAAGAAAAAACGCAATGGAAAACTTAGCTTGTTTGACAGAGAGAGAATACATGAAAGTGCAGAGATCTTCATACATGAATTATGGGTAAAGATTATAGGTAAAGATTAGAAATTATAGGTAAAGATGAACCTGTTCATCTTCATTATAGCAACTTCGTCTGCATACATAATTTACTAATGCCTATTTAGGGCCAGTCTTTTCAGCTCTGGTTAAGTTTAATCATTGATTATTTCAGCTGGTAACCATAGATTCTGTCTTTTCAACAAAATCTTAACCAGAGAATCTATGGTTACCATAGATTACGTTAACCAGCTAATTTTCCGTGGCAAGTGTCATTATTCCAGTCGGTTAACAGAGATTTGGTCTTTTCAGCAAAATTTTAACCAGAGAATTTATGGTTAACAGAGATTTCGTTAACCAGTCAATTTTGCTTGGTTAACCACAGACATTCTATGGTTAACGATTATTTTTTTTACATTTGTGTTGAATGATAAATTATATACCAGATAATAATTGATTATCACTACTTACGTATAGAATAAAATTAAAGAAAATGATGATCTACCATCTTAATAAATTCCACCCCTATATTTTATGTATATTGTTTTGTTTTCCTTTGTTCGTAAATGAATTAATTCAGTTTATCCATGTGCATCGAAACGAGACAGGCTGTTATCAATTATCGACAAAATCTTCGATCTCTTTCTCTTGCATTCAAAAAAGTATAAACAAACCGAACCAGAGATTCCATTTCACAACTGGACCACTGGAAAACTTGGAACTATCTTTGGTTTGGTAACCAAAGTAGATAAAATGGTGAAAAGACGAACTGTGGGTAACCGAGTTTCAAAACAACTGGTTAAGAAAAGTCTATGGTGAACAAACCAGAGATTTAACCAGAGCTGAAAAGATTGGCCCTTAATGTAGCACTAAGCCATTTTAAATAATTTTTGGGATATTAAGTTTGAAACTTGAATATTTTCGTGAAATAAATACGTAAAAAGAAATTAACATATTTATGAACTACAATTAATACTCGTTTATTTTCAATCAAATTTTAAATGATAAAGTGTAATATAACCACTTTATGAAAACAAAATGCAAAAGAATTTTTCTTACAACATTGTGGTGTGTACCAGCATTAATCATTTTGACAGTAATAGCCTTTTCACACCGCATCAAAAACCCTGTTTTCGATGAAAACTCGTAAATACGTTCATACTGAAAATTTACCTGTTTTTGTTTGACACTTCACTTATTTAGACATCAGTTGTCAAATTTGATCATATTTGATCAATTAAAAATCGAAACACAATGCCCTCATCTACAATGCCCCACAATTTCTTTCGTTTGTTTTTTTCTTGTTCATTTTCTATAAATAAAAATGGTTATTAATTCAATAAATTCATTTACA
Source organism: Baccha elongata (assembly GCA_951217065.1). NCBI lineage: Eukaryota > Metazoa > Arthropoda > Insecta > Diptera > Syrphidae > Baccha > Baccha elongata. The sequence goes on from OX578272.1 coordinate 7,497,193, forward strand.
TATTTATAAATACAATAATATTTCTACTTACCGCAGCTGTATATTGGTCTACAATATTTGGATTTGTAATTTGAATAATTTCTGTTGACAGTTTTCATCAGCTGAAAATGACACCCACAAATGAAAGAATAGGGAATTTTACCATCTTGTCAAAAAATATGACAGCTCACACTATGCCGAAGGCAGATTGAAATATGTATCGCGCTTTTTTCAAACTGTCAAACTTAAGATCTTGCAGAAAACAATTTGGAAATAATTTTTAAATGTGGTATTCTTTTTTGTGTGAAATTTGTGATTTCCGTGGCTTAGAAATTTATTTTAATTAGCAAAACCAACAAATACATCTATATATACATATAAAAGTGGCCGAAATAGTGATAAAAACATTATTAATATTAAAAACTATTCAACACAAAAACATTGTTAAGGTTGTTACTAAAAACTATTCGATTATTGTGTAGTGAATTTGTTTTCAAAATATTTCGACACCAAAACATTTGTTTGTGATTTGTGAAGAGCATTTATTTAAACCAAAAAATGCCATCTTATTGTAGTGTGCCCTTGTGCAAAAACAATTAAATAAACAACAAGGACGTTCGTTATTACAAAAGTCCAGCAATATGGACTAGAACAACGAGATTACAAAAACTATGAGTGCATGTCTCAAACAGACCTGCTTTGCATTTGCAGTGGGCAGATTCTACATTTCCACTCTCCTTAATGATAGATAGATAGATAGATAGACAGATATATTCTTTATTATTTTCATAAAACAATTCAATTTCAATTTTCGATAAATATCGAATTTTGCTACATGGATCTAAGGATCTAGCATATTGGGAGAGTTCCATACTGTTGTTTATCTTTTTCCAATTGAATACTCTCCTTGAAGTAATCGGCTCCTGTTTCCAACAATTGATGATTTAGTTTTATTCCTTAAGTTTTTTCTTCATAAGTGGAAAAACAAATTCTCTCAATGTTTATATTTATTTCTTAAAATTACAACACAATTTTCGCGCACATATCTTAAAAATTTCCGCTTTTGTTTTCAATCAATTTGTCAACAATGATAAAAAAAATCAGCTGTTTGGCATACAGCTGTTTTTGACAATTCTGTGAGAACGAGAAAGAGATATATCGTAGCAGTATGGTGAACAGCTGATTTTTTTTTATCATTGTTGAAAAATTGATTGAAAACAAAAGCGCGAATTTTAAAGATTTGTGCGCGAAAATTGTGAAAATTGTTGGTTTTGCTAATTAAAATAAATTTTTAAGCCACGGAAATCACAAATTTCACACAAAAAAGAATACCGCATTTAAAAATTATTCCCAAATTGTTTTCTCCAAGATCTTGAGTTTGACAGTTTGAAAAAAGCGCGGTACATATTTCAATCTGTCATCACCATAGTGTGAGCTTTGACAAGATGGTAAAACTCCCTATACAACACTAACCTATTCTGACAGTCGATTGATCACTGAATTTTTCACTAGGTGTGTTTGTTTTGATCATCTTGCAATTTCAACTGGTTTTTGCAAAAACCAGTTGTTTACGAAAACTTGCTACTTGCCAAAATCGTATGGGAAAACTTGTGTTTTTGATACAGGTTTTTGAGTTTTCATCAAAAACCGGGTAGAAAAGGTTTTCGGAACTTTCCTTATTGAAGCACTTTCAAGTTGTCGAATATGAAAATGTCAACCCTCAACCAAAAACAAACGTCGAAATATTGATATCCGTTGTTTAATTATGTAAAATCTAAAAATTCGCTTTTTGGACGGAACGTTTATGATAATTTAATCCCTATTACTTGTCATATAACGGTCATGAAAAAGCTTGTTTTGCTCGAAAATGGCTCAAAGAATTTTAATAAAATTTTACATGAGTAATATGGCACGAAGGACCATTCATGTGGTTTAGTTCGAATTTCCTAGAAAATAGTTTAAGTTGTACCTGACATATAACGGTTTTCTTAAAATTTGACGTTTTTTTCGTCTTCCGTTAACGACTTAATGGATGATCCAAATTGTATTTAAAGCCTAGATAAACAATACAAGCAAAATATAAACACAATTTTATATTTAATTGAAATTAAGGAAATCATACATATAAAATGATTACTTTGGAAATAAGTAAAAAAGTACGCACGACCTTGGTGCCACAAGAACAAGTTTGCACAACTTAAATACATGAATAACATTATAATTCTATGTCAGACAAAGATTTCTCTGCGATCATCTTTTTTCTCGACTAGAACCACAATTCTTCTCCTAAGCTCTTTGAAGTTCGCATGATACGATTTTAGATTTCAATGTCTATAAGACCACTGAATGCGGGCCTTTGAATTTTCTCGTACGAGCATGATTGAGATCTACCTTTTCTCACAATGGTATTATTAATATTAATTTATTATTAAATTTCGACACTTTATTTTATAATAAAAGATAAATAACAGTAATTAATATATTAAACAATAATTTCTTCTCTTGTTCTACATCTTGATTGTGTAAGGGCCGACATCAGCATCCCTGCCATTCATAAGATATGCGTTGATATATAACTGAGAAAGAATTTTAACTCCATTCTTCATTAAGACAGCATAATCAGCCAGCGTCAGAGGAGTCTTTTTTGCATCGACAAAACAATGTGTTGCATGTTTCACTTCGTCCGAGTTAGAGAATGGAGATTCAATTTGAAGAATATCACCGTGTCCGGCTTTTATAACGTTTTTCAAAGATTCCTTGTGTCGGACGGAAATTTGAAGAATAGCTTTGAAACCACTAAAGGCACCTTGAATTTGCTCTTCCGAATTGGTTAACTGCTTTCTCCATCTATGAGCAGCACTGGCAATCACTTGTTCTTCTTTTGTCAGTTCTGGCAAATTGAATGCCTTTGGATTGCCCCACTCAAAGAGTTCTTCATTAACAAAGCAATTTTGGGCGAAACACTCTTCGATGTAAGCTAGTCCTAGTGTCCATTTCCCAGACGCTATGCAACCTAGCATTTTTTCACCACGATTAGGACGCTCGCACAAAAAGTGTGTACACTCAGGATCATAGTTGGCCAGATTTTCTGAAATCTCACCCCGAAGTCTTTGCGCCTTTTCAATAACCTCTTGCCGCATGGAATCTGTAGAACATGAAATACTAAATCGGGGAGTTCCAACAAATTGCATGGAAGCACTCTTGGAACGTTTAGAAACAGAAAATTCAATGGGATCCTTCCATGTGACCATTTCTTCAGTACCCCCACCAAACTGTTCCGATTCAAAACGTTGGACGCGGACATTCTCGCACTCAGTGTTATCAAACATTTGAGGTTTTTTCGGCTTCTGAACACTCTGACGACGAGACTCACAGTTTTTAAGATACTCACTAATTTGTTTGAGTTCTGGTGATTGGGTAGAATGATTAGTGGAACAGTCTTCAAAGTCCATTTTCTCTTGGAAGGAAGATTTTTTGCGGGTCAAGGTCGCCGCAAGTGGAGTGGTTTCATTAACTGTCTTGACAGTAGGCTTAACTACTGGCGTAGTCGAAGCAGGACTCTCAGAGTAACCCTTGTATTCAATTCCAATCATTTTGCAAGTTGCCCGAAGCATTCGCTTACGAATTTCCTCTATAGGAGTATTGGGTTTGAGTTTCTTTGTCGGTAATCGCCAGCGACGCTCGATCTCTTCAGACATTCGCTGCTCGAACTCTGGAGTTGTGCAAAAGTCAGGAATGCCTTTGGGTGTTGGAAGTTTTCTGTTAATTGGCGTACATGCCTGACGTTTGATTCTCTCTAGTTCCGGTGTCTGGTTGTTTCTCATTTCAAGAATGACTTCTCGCAAACACTCTCTTTCATCTTCGTCTTCGATCTCGGCTAGAATTTCGTCCATCAGTTCAAAATTACATGATGGCCTTCCGGCGTAATTTGTTGGTGTCACAGGTGATTCAGGTCCAATACTTTTCCTGCTTGGCCCAGCTAGTTCTGTAACACGTTTGTTTCTCAATGGAGTGAACTCCGTCGTTACGTCAAGATTAGCTTCCACTGGCACTGCCACATTTTCAACTGCATCTGTATTCATTCGAACAGGTGCTTGCGATGCTGGCTCTGAGCATAAAGTACGAGAAAAATTATTTGAGTTCTTCTCCCGCAATGCTGGAGATACTGGAAAATCTAAGGGACTGTCCCCGACGAGATATTCATTGTAGGGCAGCTTTTTACCAATCTTAGCGCAATCCAACAACCACTTAGATGTGACAACTGGATATTGCCATTTGATCGCTCCTTCGTATTTGGAACCTTCTGCTTGTGGACAAATGAGTAGAGGCTTCTCGCGCTTAACAAATGTTTGGTTAACAGTTGCTCCTAGAAGTTGTGCAGCAGAATCAACGAAATCACGTTCGAGGCCAGTGTATATACTTATAACAATAGTCATACCACTCAGAGGGCTTGAGTCTGCAGTGCTTGGGACATGACGGTGAAAGTATTCAATGGGGACCAATTTGTTTTGTTTAATACACTCCTCCTGCAATACAAAACATAGTTTTTTTTTTTTTGTAGAAAATAAAACATAATTTGCAAAAAAAAACTTACCACATAAAGTTCGGTCACAATATTTATCGCTTTCACTGGTAATTTCTTTGCATCAAATGTTTTTTCAAACGATACAATCGCATAATCAACTGGATCTCTGAAACTGCTTTTCACCACATTACCATGAGCCGTTTCGCATTCACACACCAACTGTGTACGAAACTCATCATCAAAATTTTCTGAATCAATATAGACAGACATTCCTTGAAGGAAATCCAAATTCTTATAGTCTAGTGTTGTCATCGAATTGGTCATCTCCGAGTCTGTAGTAAGTGGTGCAGCTGCTGGTACTCCGACTGAACTCGATTGTGTTGAAGTACTCATTGGGGGTGGCAATCTGAGTGGAGTTGATTCTGTTCGCGGGGTGTCGAGTGATGGAGGTGCCATAATAACAACTGGTGTGTCCTGAGAATACTGCGAGATTAAGTCATCTTCTTCGTTTTTCGAAAGCTCTGAAATACTTTCAGATGGCAGGGGATCTGGAGCCGCAGCAGCAAATAATCGTTTTTTAGATGGTAAGTCCGGTTGTTTGAAACTATGATTCATGGAACGCAGAGTTTTTTTACTTGACGGCGATGGAGCATCTGGTTCACGATTAGTTGGCAGTGAGACACGATAGATATTCTCACTTGCTGGTTGCTTCTGATTTATGCTTTCCAAAAGCCAGTCTAGTCGAACTATATTTACGACTGATAATAACTTCTCATTTCGCCACGAATGATAGTCAGCCTCATCCAGCTGTCCTACAATGATGTGTGTTAAGTTTTCATTGATTTCGTCGTAACGCGTGGCTCCTCCAGCATTGAGGATTCGATTAAGTTTGTCTTTCTCTTCACCTCTAAAACCGCTCAAGTAAATGGAGCATCCATCCAGGAAGGTTCCTGCCTTCTTTGATTTCTTGGGACAAATGTCAGCCAATATGGATTTGTATTGCTGTCCAACTGAATTTGCCTGTTTGGTAAGAACGGCTTTGGCCATACCATGAGATCTAGCAGTTTCATTCAAACTTGAACAGACCGAGTCATTAACTGTGAGATCCATTCGTTTGCTTGAATTCATCATTGAGATTCTAGAAACATCCGATAACTGAGTGTAATCGCTCACACTGTGGTCTGGCTTGGTTGGTGTGGACGCTTTCATAGTTGTCACCTTGTAGTTTTTTGTCGGGAGAGCGAATCCTTTAGTCACGCTATCAAAGATCCACTCCGGAACTAAAACGTCTTTCTTGTATTTTATAGCTGCCTGATATTTATCTGAGTTGGCTTTGCTCCTTTCTGTTATAACGATGTCTGTGAACTGAGACCTAAAAGCTCGGTTGTAAGTCCCACCGTTCTCTTCAACCAATCGCATTACCTCTGTTTTCTTTTCACTGTCCAGTCCCGAGCAAGTGATATTCACCCCATAAAACACTGGCAGCTTGTATTTATCGAACTCGGGATCAGTAGCTGAGACAGCGTTACTGGAACAACTTCTTTGCCAGACATTTTCTACCCAGTCGACGTGCATAACTGGTATTCCATTCAACGTAGCGTGTTCATACTTTGTTGACTTTATGGTATTCGAAAGCAAATGCGTGATGGATCGTCCCAAATTCTGAAAATAATACCCACCCATCCATCCAACTAATACTCTTATTTTTTCTTTGTGTGTAGCACCTAGACCAGAAGCTGAAATATGCAATCCTTTCATTGCTGTGGTAAAAATTGGCGATAAACCTAATGGAATGGGTTCACATCTGTGTAAACAGTTTATGAGGCATTTGGGTCCAACAATCAAACACTTTGTCGATTGTAATTGATCGAAGAGCTCTCCATCAAATTTGGCAAATACAAACAAGTCCTTTTTAGTTAATTTACCAGATTTAATTAATAAAAATGCTTCTTGTGGTTGAATCCATTTGATAAATTCTTCAGATTTGATGTGCTCTTTGAGAGTGGCAAATGCTGAACTCAATTCGGCTGGTTCATCGTCAATTTCTTCATCAATTACAAAGTATGCATTTAATGCTTCATAAAAACTCATTTTCACTTTTATATTTATATATTTCTTGTTATCAAAATTTTAGTTTAAATTTAACACAATTGGTAAAAAATTTCTTTTATAAAATAAAATTGGCGGTTTTCCGGCTACTGTCACTTTGAATTTTGAAGTTTTCATAAATAACTAGAGTTGAGCAAGCAGAATTTATCGATAACAGATAAAAACTGTTTGTTGTCGGTATTTATACGATACGTTTTCTAGTATATAAATCGACGTTTTTTTCAAGTCCAATAGAAATTCCATGTTGAAATTTTCAACAGCGAAATTTTTAAATAAACGATTGAGTATAACATCGCTTATAAGGTATAAAGTAAAATAATTTTGTTCAACAAAACACGCCTAGTATAGAAAGATAGTGAAAGCAACGGTCCGCACCGCATTCTGCCCCCTGGTTTATTTTTTTAGCATACGAAGGACGCAATTTTGTTGAAATTGAGGTTTTCGAAATAATTAAATAAAAAAATTTGTTCGTTGGCGCACGTCAGAGAAAAATAAATAAATAGAACATCATCTCAGACACTTTTGCCTACAAACTTTCAAAACTGCAGAGGTTTAACTCTGTATGCGTGCCCATGCATTTCAAATGGGACTGTCAAATTTGGCTTGACAATACATTCTTACAATATTGCATTTAGCTGTTCACATGTATTCACCTTTAGAAAAGCGCGTGTATGAAAATTGTTTTCTACGGGAGGAGACGGAGGAGTACAAGTTGTTGACCTGTGGTGAACGTATAGAAGAATCTTCTTGCCTCAGCTCATAGAATAATAAATAAATAGAACATCAACTCAGGAGGCTACACCCACTTTTGTCTACAAACTTTCAAAACTGCAGAGATTTATTTCTGTATGCGTGCCGTGCATTTCAAATGTGACTGTCAAATTTGGATAGACCATACATTCTTACAATTTTGCATTTTGCTGTTCAAACGTATTCATGTAAAAATGTGTTTCCCATGTAAAGAGCCTCTAGCCTCAGCTAGAAGATGCCCGTTTCCAAAAACGTCATCTTTGTGCAAACTGCATTTGTAACACGACCTGTAAAAGTAAAATGCTCGAAAACTAAAACATTGTGTTCGATAATGTAGTGTACTTTCGCAACAATGTTCGTAAATGTGAATTTACAAATGCTTTTTGCACGCAGTGATGTCGTTTTTGAAAACGGACGATTTCAAGTCAAACAAGGGCGGTTTTTTTTGTAGTTCCGACCTTAGAAATAAAAAAATGAAACAGAGCTTTTTCGTTATCGAAAACATAATCGTGTTATCGATAGTCAACATTTTTATTTATTTGACATTTACCTACATCGAACACGTCAGCGTAATAAATTATATTTGTAGCACCAAAGTAAATTCAATTTATTTGCTTGAAATCTGCAAAATATTTGACCACAATTTATTTAAAAGAGTAATTAAATAATCAAACAATATGGTAAGTATTAAAATACACCAAAAATTTGAATCCAACAGCCTTGATCACTTGTGAAAAAAATTACAGGTTCTTATTGCCTCAGCGGTATGCACCAAGAATGGGAAAGGTAAATACAAAAATTTATTTTGCTAAAAAAATCACAGTAACCAAAAATAATATGGATTCTTTTTTAAGTAATTATATCTAGACAGTTCGTCGAAATGACTAAAGCCCGTATTGAAGGTCTTCTTGCTGCATTTCCTAAACTCATGACCTCTGGCAAACAGCATACTTTTGTAGAAACAGATTCAGTGCGATATGTTTATCAACCGATGGAAAAGCTCTACATGCTCTTAATTACAACAAAGGCTAGTAATATCTTAGAAGATCTTGAAACCCTTCGTTTGTTTTCTAAAGTTGTATGTATTCTCATTTCACATTAAGTTAAAACTTGCCTTTATTAAATCACTAACTTAGATTCCAGAATATTGTCAGTCTCTGGAGGAAAAAGACATTCTTGACAATGCATTCAATCTTATCTTTGCATTTGATGAGATTGTTGCACTTGGATATCGTGAAAGTGTCAATTTGGCACAAATCAAGACATTTGTTGAAATGGATTCCCATGAGGAGAAGGTCTACCAAGCAGTCAGACAAACTCAAGAACGAGAAGCTCGTCAGAAAATGAGAGAAAAGGCAAAAGAACTACAAAGACAGCGAATGGAATCGATTAAACGGGGTGGTGTTTCAAGCCTCAACCATATCAGTTCCAATTTGGAAGGTTTCGGATCATCATCTGGTGGCTCGAATAGTAAATCAATTATAACATCAACTATTGATTTCACTGAAATTAAGTCTGCTCCTAAGGCACAGTAGGTTCTTTAAATGTATCTTAAGTTTAAGCTCAAAAAAAATTTTTTTTTTGCAGAAAACCAATATCTGGTAATATTCTTAAATTGGGTGGCAAAACCAAGGATGTTGATAGTTTTGTCGATCAGCTTAAAAGCGAAGGTGAAAAAATTGCCAATTTAACTCCAAACATTGGTGGAATCGCCTCAACTACAACTGTCAGACCAAAACTAGTATCAGATGTCCAAACTGAAAGGTAAGGTTTGGTGTAACGGCGATTTAGCGAATATTGATACGAAATATCTTTCCAGCGTTCATTTAAAAATGGAGGACAAATTAGTTGTTCGTTTGGGCCGCGATGGAGGCCTTCAAACATTTGAACTATCAGGCCTACTTACACTGAGAATCTCAGATGAAACGTTTGGACGAATTAAGGTTAATGTTGAAAATAAGGACACACATGGCATCCAACTGCAGACACATCCAAACGTCGATAAGGAACTTTTCAAATCACGTTCTCAAATCGGTTTAAAGAACCCAGCCAAACCATTCCCGTTGAATACAGATGTTGGTGTTCTTAAGTGGCGCTACACCACACAAGATGATTCAGCTATTCCGCTAACGAGTATGATGAACAATCGATTCTTCATAAAAGCCATCTTCTTATAACATATTTTTTTCAGTTAACTGCTGGCCATCTGAGAATGGCGATGGTGGCTGCGATGTTAACATTGAGTACGAACTCGAGGCTCAACGTCTTGAATTGCAAGACGTTTGCATTGCTATTCCCCTGCCGTAAGTTTACATTGAGCATGTTCAATCAGGATTAAAACAAATTGTCTGTCTTTCCAGAATGAATATTCAACCGTCAGTAGGAGAATATGATGGCACATATAATTATGATTCGCGAAAGCACGTTCTTCAATGGCTTATTCCCATCATTGATGCTTCAAACAAAGCCGGATCAATGGAATTTAGTTGTGCTTCATCCATTCCAGGGGACTTTTTCCCGCTACAGGTAAATTGCCCATTCATTTTGGATATCTTAGTACATACTTCTATCTGATTATTTATTTTTAGATTTCGTTTGTTTCAAAAACTCCATTTGCTGACATACATGCTAAAGATGTGGTTCACGTAGACGATGAAACTTCAGTCAAATATTCATCCGAATCCGTGTTGTTTGTGGACAAATATGAAATTGTTTAAAGCCCAAATGTTCGTTCTTATTTTGTTTGGTTATATTAATTCGTATTCCCTTTATACAAGATATAAATATACATATTCTCTTATTTTTATTACACATAGGTACATTATTATATAAAAAAAAATCATGATGTTTAATATTCTGGAGAGGAACTCTTTTTAAAAGAGCAGGAACTCTAAATTATTTTAAACTGTTTTCCCTTCTCAGCGCCATTGATTAAAAATTTAAATTGTATTGTACGTGTACATCTAGAAATAGAAAGATAATTATTATAATATTGATAAAAATATACATACAAACGCTCCACAGGGGGAAACAAATAATGTTTTTATCTTTCAAAACAATTAGTATGATTTTATCTCATTTCCGGTTCAAGATGAATTTTCATACACACAAATTGAATGGTTTGTAGATTTTGTTGTCAACATCTTTAATATAATAAACTGTCGAATTTTAAACTAAGTTAAAAGGTTTCTACGAATTTCAAAATACCAGAAAGAATTTATGAACTCATCGCTTTAAACAGTTTTATTTAAAAGAATACTGTAAAACACTTTTGGTCCTATAATAACAAGAATACACATTTATTTTTGTAATGTAGAAGAATAAAAACGAGCGTAGAAATTCGCTTCTATGTTAAATCCACTTATATCCAAAATGTTGGTTTAAAATTTGTGTGTCTAGGGTATTTTAAATCTATATTAGATGTTTCCGGCATAACATTTTCTTTAAATATCGATTTTCTCGATAACGGTTGTAGCGAATCAGGTAAGATTTTGTTAGTAGGAATAATAAATAAATAGAACATCAACTGAGGAGGCTCCACCCACTTTTGCCTACAAACTTTCAAAACTGCAGAGATTTAACTCTGTATGCGTGCCCGTGCATTTCAAATGTTACTGTCAAATACAGACTATACATTCTTACAATTTTGCATTTTGCTGTTCACACGTACTCATGTATAGAAAAGCGCGTGTAAAAATTTTTTTCTGCGGGAGGAGACGGAGGATTACAAGTTAATGACCTGTGGATGCGCCTAATGTTCTATTAACCATTAATCATTTACACTCTCGTTTTTCGTTGTTCGTGCAACAACACCAGAGGTCATCAACTTGTAATCCTCCGTCTCCTCCCGTAGAAAAAAAAATTACAAGCTCTTTTCTATATATGAATACGTGTGAACAGCAAAATGCAAAATTGTAAGAATGTATGTTCTAGCCAAATTTGACAGGACCATTTGAAATGCACGGGAACGCATACAGAGTTAAACCTCTGCAGTTTTGAAAGTTTGCAGGCAAAAGTGGGTGGAGCCTCCTGAGTTGATGTTCTATTTATTTATTATCCTATGAACAACACCGAACAACGAACGCTGAAAATTTAAAGCCACTTTGAACTTGTTTGTTCTTCATTCGTTGTTCGGTTTTATCATTTACACTATCGTTGTCCCGCTTACGTTCAACAACGGACAATGTACACCGACCAAAAGAACAAAGGTCTAAATGCAGCTTATAGTAGACACAAAGAGCTACAGCATCGTGTAAAACGAAACGACATCTTTTTTTCTTTCAGAACACCCTATTCATCCAGCTGCTAAATTTATGTCAAAAGTGACATCGCATTTAAAATGTCACATTTGTTTATGTTTTTTTGTGATTTAAAAATTTTTCACAATCAAACAAAGACGAAAAATATTAAATTTAGCAATAAAGTTTAAGAAAATGGAACAATCTTTAGAAAAAGTTATAAATGATATGTAAGTTTGAACAATCATTATTAATTTAGTACTTATTGATTTCTATTTGTCTTATTTTAAAGTATATCAGCACCTGAAACTACAGCATGTCTATTTGCCAACAAACAAGGTCTTTGTCTTTGTAGTAAGTAACAAAAATCAATTTAAATAATTTTATAATCAATGTTCTACGTGATTAAATCTATTTAAATTAAAGCAAAAGGAGCAATAAGCTCAGAAATGGCCGGAATTGGCATAGCAATATCTGAACAGGCTTGCAAATTGGAACCGAACTTAAATCCACCAACGATATGCATGTACAGTGGAAATAAGTATGAGCAATTTTTTATTGAACTTTATTAATAAATAATAAATGTATTAATTCTTTAGGAGATGTATTATCCAAAAAGATGGTGAAATAACAGGAGTACTCTACAAGCAATCACCAAATTAATAAACAAAACTTTTCTCTTAAGATAAAAGACTCCAGATAAATAGATAAATGTTTATCACATTATTATTTTGTTAAATATTCTTTTATGAAAACAATATTCAGCTAAGCTTGCAATAATCGCGTTTTATATGAATGCAGCATCATTTATAATAAAGTGGCTTAAATAATTATTTAAAAAAATATACCGCACAATTTATAATAAAATCTAAGGTTTTAACAGAAATATAAATTAACATATAGATACAGCATTCCGCTTATCTTAAATGACCTATTTACAAAATTTGTCAACTATAACCGGAAATAGCAAAAGATGGAGAAATTTACTTTTAACATAATCATGGAAAATGGATGTCAAACGAGATAAGGTATGTATAGTACATTTTACAAAAAATGATTTTAAATTCGAGCTCAAAATAATCCATTGCATAAAGTCGATATGTATTCAGCTCGTGTTGTGCTGACAAACTTATTCTTTAAATTTAGTACTCAAAATACTAAACTTTACCTAAGAAATTACTTTTGTGGCTCGACGGTTTAACATTAGAAAACGTCGGAAATTCTCCAGTTTTTTGATAATTTCATTTGGGGCCAACTGAATACTGGAGCCGTTGTATTTGTTTGTTCCAGGAGCTAAGGACTGTTTCTCTTTCGATTGTAATTGATTAGAAGAAATCATCAACGTCGTCGTATGATAATTTACTCTAATACCGTAGGTGCTGAGCTTATCACTACCAAGGTTTTTAAACTGTTCGCACTTTTGGGAGCACAGCTCTGTCCGTAATAGGAGCGTGTTGTTCCGAAGATGTTAAATAATAATCGAGAATAAAAAAAAAGAGGAAGCTAAAGTATCACTAACTTATTCCATCGCAGGCGAATATCTTCGAGCTGCCGATGCTGGATTCTTTTAGATTTCTTCATGTCTTGTATGTTTTCTGTTTAAATAAAATGCACGATTGGGACGCACGTACTTACTCTTGTAGCAAACTATGCAATTTAAAAAAAATCAATTTGGTGGGATTATGTTGAAAGACGAAAAGAGGCTTAAATGTGAGACGAAGTAGTGTGGAAGTTATCATTAAATTTTAATGGCATTTTGTGTTGACTGTTTTGATTAAACACCTTACCAAACTTAAATGAAATCGGTTTAGTCGTTTACAATTGATGTCCAAATTTGAAAAAAGAACCGTTAGCCGTTCGTTTAATACATTACATCGAGACATGTTTGAAAAACTAACAACGTTATATGGGGGTAACCTTTATAGCCGGGCTCAAACAAAAGCTCGAATTTCTCCTCTATGGAATCACCACTACTACACATGAATTAAAAAAAATCCGTTTAACCGATAAGGATGTAGATTAGGGCGCAGACAACCGCACATACGTATAGGCAGACTGACGGACACGGACGACCTGACATAACCTAATTTTTTGGGCTTCTCTATCATCGTAATGTCATGTTTGATTCAATCTTCGATTTTTTTACTTTGCAAGTAAAAAATGTTGAATTTTAATATTTTTGATTGATTTTCTACCACAGATTTTACTTTCACTTTTCTCATTATAGCTTATAGGGAAACCAAAACTATAATCAACCGTTTTATAATAGCTACCATACAAAGTTGAGCCATTTTTTTTTATTTTTTGGATTTATTCGTCAAATTAAAATGTTTTTAGGGCTATAGTTTGCTACAAGAGGTATGTACGTGCTCAGTTAATTTTTAAGTCAACTTATAAAAGGGTAGGGATCAGATTGCGAATTTTGTTTGTTTTCACTTCACAATGATCATTTCGCATTTCGTTTGCCTTGCGTTTTATCATTTCGCATTTGATTGTTTGTTAATTTATTGTTTAGCAATTTTAATTTCTCTATGTGGTTTTTGCGCATTCCTTGAGTTTGAAATGACTAACTTGATCTCTTATTATTATTTAGGTGATACATAACTGAATCGTAAATTGGATATGGTGAAACACGATGCAATAACATACATAGTTCAAAAATAGATACAATTGAGAAAATTGATCGGAATAAACGCATCCCTTGAGTTTTAGGTCGTTGAGTTTTCAGATGAATGGTTCTTAAAACTATCTTCTTTAGAACTATGTTATTTGAAATTATAATTAGAACTAAATAAACGAAACTACTGAAATAAGAATACTTACAATAGATGAAATCAATTTTGAACGATAAAAAAGAGCACGAAAAATACAAAAAGTTAAATCCGCTCATGTTCCAAATAATACAAAAATGTAAAAAAAAATAAACAATACAATTTAATTGTATTTTAAATACTGGCTTACACAAATTTATGAATATATTAAATTTATCATCATATCCAAGAAAATAAATGATCTAGAACTGATTGCGAAAAAGATTCTTCCTCCAGTGTGCTTCTTCTGTGTTAACCACAACAACATCATCCTCACAATTCAACTCTTCGTTCGTTTCAAAATCTGTATCTTCATTATCCGTAGTTTCACTTAAATTTCGAAATTTCATTAAAACCTGCAAAACTTCCGTTCTAAATGCAATAATATGCTCATCATTAATTTTCCGAACCGAACTTAGAATGCTTTTAAAAAAGCAATCATGTTCATCGATTGCATATTCAGTCGGATGAAAAGTAGAGACAAGTTCACGTTGATTCCTTTTTCTTTTTGGTTGATTCTTATCATCACATTCAACCGGAAGTTGATCTCCATACCCGTTTAAGCCTTCAGTATTTATATTGAAATTTTGTTGTGCTGCCATCTGCATTGCTTGATAGAACTTCAAATAGTCCAAACTCGAAATAACATCTTCGGTCAGATTACTTCCAGAAACCGTTGTACTACTGCTTACCCTGGTATGATCACTGCCTTCACTGCATATTGAAGGAGTAGTGTTAACGTCGTCATGAGTATTTAATAATTGGTTAGTAACATCTTCGGTTGAACTTCTCTTCATTCTCCGACGAGTGGAGGAGAATGGTTTAAGAAATGACAATCGATCATACAGAGGCCAATAACTGCGCTTGCTTCCAGAACTTGGCACTTGCTTCTCGCTGTTCTCGTTTATGGTTTCATTGTTATTTTCAGTGATGTGCAATTGTCTAACAAAGTAGTCCCTCAAATATCTCCAGCGCTTCTGACAAACCGGAACTGCAAAGACAAGATAAACGAACATTAGGTTAAAGCGGCATTCTTTTCAAATGTTTCTTTCTCTCTCTTCCCCTCCAATTCTTTTTTGACTGCTGTAAAACGATCGTATTGCAAAATTTATGCAAAAGCAGTTTTTACGCAAACGCCAAGGTCGCCGTTTACTATCTAGATTTGTGTGTTTAGCTTTTTACGAGCAGTCATTAACATAACATCCGTACTTCGGTCCGCTATTCAACTTTTCTATCTCTGGACGGTCGTTTATCATCAGAGATCTGATGTGTACATTCACTATCCGCGTAACTTTTGCATAAATTAAACTGAATCGGTGCGATTATCTTGTCTAGCCGCACCACATGCAGTGGTCTGGGCCGGGATTTGCACCCTACTCACCCTCCTGTTGCATTTCGCCAGCAATCATCTGCCAAATGGATCGTACATGCTCCTTGTTGCTGTAGAAAATGTCGGTTTTATCATAGATCGAGGGTTGTGCCTCGACAAGGTCGACTAGCTTGGCATCATTCATGTTTCCTTTGATCACAGAGGTTTCTTTAATTGCTATTGAAAGTCTGATATTTAAGCTTTTTTGTTTGCGCCCGACTCAGACTAAAGATATTATTCTAACACGACTACTCTCGGAAAGCGTACACGTCCAACTGACGGATCAATTCATCCGCTTTACGTGCATTGCTGTGAGAATCGAAGCTGAACATTAGATGACGACGGACGCTCTGAACAAATAAAAGTGAAGGTGGCTTATGTTTTGCTGTGGTTAAGTGGCCAGGCCAGTCTAGTTAAAGATTGAGATGCTGCTGTTGTGCAGAAAGCGGAGAGAACTTAGGCTGAGAGATCACGATTATAAGAGAGTAAGAGGAAGATATATCAGATTTGTATTTTTATGTTTTCAGGGTCATCATGAATTGTTACACTGCGCTGCTGGTGCGGATAGGACAGCTACAGCAGGTGGTTAAATTATTATTATTTTGATTTTGATGACGTCTCTGTTGGATTCTTCATGATTTCTATTGATATTACGTCAGAGATTGAGCGCACACTAAACCACGATCTTTGTTTTGGTCGATGAATTCGCGTGGATAAGTTTAATAAATGCATAGAAGTGGGTTAGTAGTAGATAAAATGCTAGTAGAAACATGCTGTTTACGTTTTTTTTGCGAAGTTTTATTGTAGCTTTTGACCTTTTAATGATAATAGAAATAAAAAAAAAAATACTCAGAATTGCCTGCAGATGAAATATTTTTTCAAAGCGGTTTTATAAATTATATAATCTTTTTTGTTTTTGTCAGGATTTTATTATTGTTATTTATTACATTTATTTGGGATTTGGGACTTTAGGGATAAAGAGCTGGTAATCTGTTTGTGAATAAGTAATTCTATCGGCAAAAACTGTATAACACTATGAGACTAAAAAAAAATTAGTAGAAATCCGATTCCCATATTTTTGTGATTTTGTAAAGCAGATGTTCAAATAAAGGTAAATTAAAATTTAAATTTTACTTAAACGCTTATTGGTATTAAAAGAGCCATCTCGTCTTTAAAGAAAACCCTCAATATTTTCACTTTACAATGTCGTGAAATTATTATTCATACAAATACCGTTAGACATCTCACAGAACAAAATCATTGCAAAATCGCTTTTTGAAAATGTCCTTTAACATGAGAAAAATGATATTGTAGAAAGATTTTTTTGCTGAAAGTAACAAGTCAGGAAATGAAGATGACAACAGTATAATTCCGGCAAGATTATAAATATCGTATACAGATACTGTACCGAGAAATCAGAGAATGGCCTTAAGGCCTTAAGGATTAACCCTTGACTTTGATAAACAAAGAATAAGAAACAATTTAATATTATTTAACTTACCTTGTACACAATCTTAAATTCGCTAAATATAAACCACAATCTGTTCCTCTGCCATCGGAAAATATCCCAAAGTTGAAATTAGGAATTTGTCCAGCGGGTAATTCCGTAATTTTTAAAACGATAATCGTCAAAACGATAATCAAAAACGAGATCGTCAAAAAATACCTTCACGTAACGCAATCATCAATCATTTTCGCGCTTCTTTATTTAAATTATCTGTTAAAATTTTGTACAATCTGATTTCTCTTGTATGTCTAAAACAAGAAAATAGGTTTAGTATGAATGTAAATTACATAAAAGTTTTAAAATTAAAATAAGTAAAATGAAACGAAAAAAAAAAAAATAAAAAAATAATTCAACACTTTACAAAATCTTTAAGTAAAACCATACCAAAAGAAAGAGATTCCGTTAGGAAAACATAAAAAAAAAAAGTTGGAACTGGAGTCCTATAGATCCTAGACGAGTTGTCATATTCCTTGATATAGGAAAAGCAACTTTGCCATCAAATGTATCAGCACTAGTGCGCAGAACATTAAACAAGTGGACAGTGCAACGAGCCCCACATTCGGCTGGCTTTGGAGCAAGAGAAAAGAAAACAAAATATGAAAGCTTGACTTGAGTTTCTCAAGAAGTATGAGTTGTGGTCAGATGATGATTTGAGCCGTGTCATATGGTCAGACGAAAGATATGACACGATTCCAATCACCATCCGTCCACAACTCATATTTCATGAGAAACTCAAGCCCTGCTTTTATATTTTTCCTTCCCAAGGATAGGTTTCTTTTTATTCCCTCTTGCTATCTTACTAATATCACGTCTCAAAACAAAATACCTATGGTTTGGAACACTTTTGCACCTTAATGTATATTGTAAAGCATGGTTAAATATTAAAACAGCTTTCACACCATTCGAGGAAAAGGTTCGCAGCAAACAAAACTTTCATGCTGTGACGACTCAAAAAAAATTAAAGTAGGTTAAATATTTTTTCTGACTCACCCAAAGATTTTCAGTTTTTCATAAGGGTTCATGAAGTTGCCCAACGTTTTGATAAGGTTTCCCTTATCGAGCCAACGACCAGGTCCTGGAAATGACATGAAATTAAGAACAAGAACTTTTTTCGTGCCATGCCATTTAGCAAGGTTATACGCTGAGAAGACAAAGGAGATAGACAGGTGTTTAAATTCCTGATTCAAACAAATGCAACAGCACAAGACAATTAGCCTTAGACATTGCATTAAATATTACAATGAGACTTGTCGGGTTTAACCTCACAGACATATCGTTGGAAAAGAAGAAGAGATTTTGTTTTAATTTTTTTTATTGTTTTCTTTTTAAGAATTATATAATAAATATCGAAAAAATATGCGATTACATAATATTTATCTGGTTATCTTTCCATAATTTTGTTTTAACAGAATTTGCATACATATTTTATTCTTTTTTTTTTATATATATAATTTTGTTTAAATAACTTTATATTTTTTGTTTGTGAAGCATTTTTTTTAAGACCAATCCTCTGTCCGATGATTTAAAATTAAACCTTCTTTAATGTAATCAATAACGTCTTAAATATGTATGCATAACATTCTGTAGTAATCTAACTTAATAATTAGTTATTGCATTGTTACAACTGTTTTCATTCTCTCGCATTTTTATTTTATTTATTTATTTTTTGGAAAAAATGTAAAAAGATTAATTTATTTTACATTGAAACACAATTTTTGTTGTTGGTTTTAATATCTCTGCTTTTCAGCTGAGAATAGATATACAATTGTAAAAAAATAACATTGTTCTGCTTAAGAATATATAAATCTGGCAAAATGTAACAAGGTTTTGTTTTAAATACATTTTTAAAACAAAATAAACAATAGACAAGAATCGAAACAATTTGGATGTGAATTTTTGAATGAGAATGAATAAATATTTATTTTTATTTTAATAATCCATGGTTTTAATGAATTGAACCACTGAACAAAATTGTGTCCAATAAAACTGTTCCTCTCCGTCTAATTTTTCACCAATGAAGCTTGTAACATATTCGATTGTTGATAATAAATAAGGTGGATTAGCCTGAAAAAAAAAGAAATGGTAGAGTATAGATTTGTACAAAAATATAAATAGAATTACCTTGATCACAACATAAATGAGAACAGGTAGCAAATCATCAGCTGCCGGTATACGATCGCATGCCATTTGCAGGAGGTTCATTATACTGGTAATGCACCTGAAAAAACGTTTTGTCTGTAATTTCAGTTTGGGGCATAATAAAATCTATTTCTTAGATTTCTAGAAACGCTAAAGCGAACCTGTCCCAGTTACATTATAGAACAGGTAGGCTTAGTAGCAACAAAAAGTTTAAATAATATTTATAATAATAATAATAATAATATTTTTAACTATTGGGATCCTGGGTAAACATATTCAGCTTTTTGGCGAGATATTTACAAAAAGCCCATGAAGTTGTGCAAATGAGGAATAGTTTCTTCCAACTATTTCAAACATGACTAAAGTTTTTGCAAGGAGATTCGCTATCATGTGATTTCTTAAACCTCGTTCTAGATTCTAGATCATCTTGAATTACCCGTTGTTGCTTCGGCGAAACAAAAGTGTTCAAAGCATCTCACACGTAAGACGTGTGCGACGCCATTGTTGCGTATTACTTTTTTTTGTCGTCGAGGTAAGTGCTGGCATGCTAGACTGGCATGAAGTTGATACCTTTTGAAATCACGCATACAAAAATGATGCCAGTCTTGCGTAACGCACGAGAAGTTTTTCTTTACCCACCCAACCATGGTTGCCTCGCTTGGGCAACCCTGCCATCTTTTGTCCCTTTTTTCCTACTGTAGAAAACTCTCATGCGGCCAGTTTTGCTTAACAGTGTCGAGTGTAAAACCATAAACGGGAAGGAGGAGCTGATAATGGATTCTTCGAAAGAAAAATTCTTCGACGGATATATATTCCCATTTGCGAGGAGGGCGAATGGAGGAAAAGATACACCAGTTGAACTCTATGAGCTGTATTTAAATGAGAACGTGGTCCAGAAAGCTAAAAGACGTTGACTGCATTAGATCTCCAGAATGGCAATAATGCCTCAACCAAAGTTTTCGAATCCAAGCCACCAGGTTCAAGGCGTCAAAGAAGACCGAAACTCCAGTTTAGAAACTCAGGCATCCTGAGCGCTTGGTCTGGATAACTGTATCTCAGACAAAGACCCTACATAGATAAAGGGGGATGTAAGAAGAATTCTAGACGCTGTTGTGATCTCGAATAGTAGCCTTAACTGTTCAAACACTTATTCGAACAATAATGGGGACGGCAATTCTACATGCTATTGAGATTGAATGTAAGATATATTGCAGTAGAAGAATAATCCAAACAAGTAGAATTGTAAAGAAGGAAAGTATATCTGGTGTTAGAACAAGTATTATCTGCTCGTTTTACAAAAACGGGGTCGATTATGATTCACTAATGCCTTGGCTCACCATGAGTGGTACCTACTGTTGATTAATGGGCTGAATCTAAAGAATTTAATTTTCAATGTTGCAGTGAAATTAAGATTTATAGTCCTGTGACCACCAGATTTTTGTGAATAAATTGCTAATGTTGTGGTTGTCTTACCTAATAACACATTGAAGTTTCTCCCGCGGAGTTACATAAGCTGAAATATAATATAACTGATGCTGAGCAAATGTCCATGGTGCTTCTGTAAGATACTCTAGTGGTATTCTTAGGGCTGCATGTGATGGCTTTATGACTTGTTGAAGTTTTCGAATATGTTCATTTAAGACTCTGTTAGAAAAAACAAAAAAGATTACAAATACTTTAAAAAAAATACTTCAATTACTTACTTATCCCTATTTACATCAACTTCTTCATTGGGAAACATCACATTTTGATACAATCTCTGTAATAGATTTCTTTCTATTGAAACCCTCGCCTCTTTAAGCTGCCATTCGGCCATTCCATGCAATGAACCACCATCAGCTAGTTGACACATTAAGTCATTTATAAAAGCATCAAGTAAATAAATTTTATCATCAACTGCAGTCAGTTTGATAAATTCTTCATGGAAAGTCTCAACACGTGCTTCTCGCTTTTCAAGAAACATTCGGACACAAACTGCCACCAAATGCCTATTGCATACGTTTGTTTCAATTCTCAGCCGATCTTCGAACTGGTTGACATTCTCCGTTATTAAGAGAAGATTCTGACGATACCTCATGAGATATTGTAGGTAACTTTGCCGTTTAAGAATGTCACTTTGTAATTCCTCCATAAGCTGTTGATGTTGAGCCGCTTCCAGAGTGGCTAGGCATCTTATTGCTTCAGATACAAAAGATATTTGTTGGAAATTTTGCAAATTAATAGCTTGTGCCATTTGAATTTGCAAATATGTAAGCAAGGGAGAGGCATTGGAGAACTAAATAATAAATTAATAAATAGATTATTATTTATAAAACAAATAGAATTTCAAAGTTTACAGTTGTATGACGGAAGTCACCAGTATGAAGATCAGTTTTCGATAAGACTTTTCGAACTTTTCGCTTAACCATATTAAAAGCTACCACTTTGTCATGCAAAACAACGCTGGGGATTCTAAAATGAAAATCACATGTGTTAATGTAAAAGGCTATGAGATTAGCAAACGTGCAGGCAAATATTGATAAAGCTTCAAATTAATCAATTTTTTGATATATTAATTTATCCTCGAGACACAACTCGCGGGCTTTTGTGATGTAAAATAACAAGTATTCGTGCCAGGATTTTCTTTGACTATTTATCAACATTTTTATTATGTACATACCTATTTTCTGTGTCGATTGAATTTTTTCGATTACCATGACAGATATTATCCGTTGAATTAGTATTTGTTGTCGAATTCGAAGTAAAAGCTTTTGTTCGATACTTAGCCAAAATATCTTCATTGTTATCACAGTATTCCTGATCGTTTGTTACTGAATCAACATGGCCATTAACTTCATTGAATTCCAGCGTTTCAGCATTTCTAGAAAATGATACATTTCGATTGGGAAATTCATCGGTGGTTATTTGATGTTTATTGCCGCTACGATTTTTGAAGAAATTCTGCTTTAATTTATTGAATATTGATCTATTGGCGCCATGCGTTACATCGCCACCGCTAATAACTGTTGTTCTTAACAAATTACTTTTGAGAGTATGTTCTTGCTGAAGTCGCCGCAAATGCATATTACGCGCTGACTTATCGGCCGATGCATCAAAACTAATTGATTTGGGGATAGCTCCCATGGATTTTGCTGGTTTTGATGTTGATGGAACAGATGTCACTGGAACAATATTAACCATCGATGAATGAGAAGGTCCATTGAGGGAAAGCTCTTCTGTTTTTATAGCAAGCATGGCATCATCAGTAAGTCGACCCTGTTGTTGTTGCGATTTGACATCGTCGCTAACTGATGATTCTGTCATAGTGATCCTCTGAGTGTTTTTATTTACAATAATTTCGTGATTTTCGTAGTTTAAACTTTGGTGTCGTCGAATATTTACCATCGACGTAGTAGGTGCTTCCGAATTCTTCGATTCCATTCTGATGCCATTGCGACGTCCATCAATTACAGCTGACCTTTGTTCGTTGCCCGACCTGCGCTGAACTACTGCATCAAACATGTCACTAAATGATTCGGCTTCATCTTCGTTTGGTTCAGCAGTTTTCACTTCTAGGCCAACAGCTCCTTCATCAAAATCAGAAAAGTCTATGAGATCCTTAACAGAAGCAATGGAAACCCTTTTTTGTTTTTTCTTCTGCCTTGAAGTTGATGGTTTGTCTTCCATATTGAGACTCTGACTGGAGATGCTGCTTTCGGCAGAATTCTGACGTCTCATTCGAGGCGATAGGAATGATTCTTTATCACTCTTATAGTTCTGCTGAAAACTATTCTCCCCCGTATATTGATTTGTAGTGCGCACTGAACTACGAGCTAGCGAAGATATTGCCTGCAGACCAGCTGCATCAAAGAATGCAGAGTCTTGGGTAGGTTCTTCATTTGGCACTCCAACAGCAGACTCAGCTGGAGATTCTGGTGCGTTGTAATTGACATTCATGGCACGCGGGGCAAAAAAAGGAGAGTCGGGAGTGCAGAGATTTTCGGCTACCGAAGTGTTAGTAATGTCTGATTTAGCAGTGATGCTTAAATTATCATCTGTATCGACTTCTGCAAGTTTTTCCGAATCACTTGCCAAAACATCAGTGCTCCAATTTGATTCCGAACGCGTCTCAGAACCTTCTAAATAGTTAACTTGAGGTATTGCATTCGATAGAGGATCAAAGTTATTATCACCTGGCAAGACAACTGCCGAAGGAATGAGTGGAGTCGAGAAGTTGCGATCGCGCTCATTCGCATCCAGAGTTTCTGAATCACTGGCCAAAACATCTGTGCTCCACGTGTCTGATATTATTGAAACAGTCTCATCAACTTCCATCAGTTTTTTAATCTCAAACTTGCAAAATTTATCTTCAATGTCTGAACGAGCTTTGGATAGCAACTTGGCCATCTGGGGAGTAGGAATCACATTCGTTACAGACTCCCCGTCTGTCACCTGAGATGACGGCGTGTCTCGGCCGGATATATTTGGTGTTCCTCGGCCTGATACATTTGCTGAAACCATATCGGAGAGATTATCATTCTGGTCGTTCTCTTCTAGCTCAAGGGAGCTTGTCACAGAGTGATTGCTTGGAGCTTCACTAACCGCCTCAAGATTATCCGAATTGCCGATTGATGCATCATCGTGTGACAGAGAAAAACGAGTTGTTTTGCTATGCAAAGGCCTCAACAGAGGTCCATCTATTCCATCTGTTTCAAGTTTTTCAATACTATTGGCATCATCGGTGATTTCCTGTCCAATTGCATTCATCTTGAGAACTTCTTCTTCAGTCAGTGGTTGCAGAGTGTTGTCGTCTGAGATACAAATGCGAAAAACTAAAACTTGCTCATTGTCTTCCGCAGCATTCAAGGAAGGAGGAGAATGACCGGGAGAATGACCGTTAGTCAGTGATGTTGCACCATTACTGAGGCTTTTAGAAAGTTTATTTTTAGTGCTCTTTCCCAAATTGATAAGGCCATGTTTAGAACGAGGTGGAAATTCTGCGCACACAATAGGAGGTGCAGCTCCATTTACCTGCACATGCTCAGGTAACTGATCGATGATTTTCTTAAGCTTCAGACGATCCTCCTCTAAGAGAGCCAACTCATCGCTTTGCACAACAATCCTGAAGAACTCAACGAATGTATTCAACTCTGACTGGGTGATAAGAAGATGTGCCCGCTCGAAATCGCTCTGTTGGGATCTGATAGCTACCACATCTTCTCCAGAATCACTAACAAGAAGTAAGTCCAAGAGTTTGCTAACAACATTCGCATCAAAGAGTTGATAGACTTCGCTAAATTTCGGATCTACATCTTGGTACTTCATAAGGGCAAGCATTTGAATGATCTGACCAATTTGCATGAGATTAAAACGAGCTAACTCTGAGATCGGAGCATTTATAATGCCAAATATATCCGGGCTAACAATAGCCGGACAAACAAAATGAGTAAAAACCATGTCTGTGATAATTTCATTGATGTCTTTCTCGATAGTTCGAACTTGTTTCAATTGATGACACATAGTTTGAATAAGCCATCGAAGTGTCGACGGAAAGAGCGACCAATTGTCTGTTATATTCGAAATAAATGAACTAGCAAGCTTGTGTAACTTGGTGATGATTTCTTCGCGAAATTTCTGAACCTTTTCCGCATAATCTGGCGATGATTCTTCACCAAACCGTTTTAGTTTCTCTTTGCTGTTGAAATTCTGAACCATTTTGCTGGGATCGACGTCCAGCATCGTCTCACTGTCAACAAGGACATTCATTAGTGGTTCATATAATGCTGCTGTAAGAAATATCTTTGCTGAAAACATCGATTCATTCAGTCGATGAAATAGTCTTGCAAATGATGATGATCCTGCACGTATCATTCTTCTAGGATTCTCACTAGCAACTATTTGAATTTCTATAAGTTCTCGCAGAAGTTTCAATAAAGTTTCCACATCTTTAGTGTGAATTGCATTGCCATACAGTCCAGTAGCAATGGTATTATTAACTGAGTTCATTTGACTTGGAGTGATTTCTGGAATACGATCGCCCGTAAATAGTGACATAGCCAGAACGTAAGGAGTTCGATAAAGAAAATTGAATAACTCCACATATGCAATAATGTACTATAAAAGAAGAATGTATTTTTATTTGAAAACTGCAAATATTTCCTAGACCTACCTCATATTTGAGAGCCTTAGCTTTATTTGCATCAACAAATTTTGTATTCTCCAAATAATTAGAACGATTGCAACATACTGATGGGCCAGATTCTGGACGAGAAGTGATTAGATCATTTAGATTTTGTCTTTGTTGGGCACATATATAAGCAAGCTGGAAAATATAATAAATTTAAACTAAACTTATCTGATGACTGATTTTAAATTACCTGAGCTATTTGTGAAGAACTCAAAGCTAAAGATTCTGTTAAACTTGCAAATGCGGCTTGTTCATGCTGTATAAAGAGTTGCTCTTGACGCAAGGTGCGCGCTAGATCCATTATTTCTAGCAGATTACCTTCGCTATCACTATCCATGGTTATTAGATGTTAATTTAGTTTTACTTAGAAAGTTTAGATACGTTGATCAAATCTAAAATCCTTATATGAAGAAAAGAAAACCTAGTCAATTTTTTGAGATTTCAAGTGTTTTTAAATAATGTGTCACTGATAAGGAACTAATAAACCCAAAATGATCCGAAAATGAGTTGCGCTGATTCACAAAAAAAAAATTCCCTAGACTTTTAACGAATTATGCAAAACTTGGGGTTCAACCTTTTTAACATTTATAAGACCTTTTTAACCAAATGATGAGTTTGATCTTTTATAATCATTTATTCGGGCAATTGGCTCATTCGATTGCTTGCCTGCCTGCATCAACAAGTTTCATAGCTTGGCGAACCATTGTTGTGTTTTAAAATATTTGTCATGTCATACATATTAAAGTCTTCTCTTCTTTAATAATATTGCTACGCACAATGTTACTGTCAGTAGGGTCAGCATTTTAGCAACAACATTCTGTGTGCAACGTCTAGTCGTAGTCATATTGGCTAGTTATTCCTTCGGCGAGGTTTAAATGAACAAAAGTTAATAATATACGTTTGGTTTAAAATGTAATGCACTCTAAGCTGTAAGTGCAACATAAACTAGAAAATGTTTTGATAGGAATTATCTAACACAATAAATACAGAATCAAACAAATCGTATACCTAAAAAACCTTATCATATTTGTTATAAATTATTGTTTACATTTCGCCACCGAGGGATTCATGATAAGAGAAAATAACTTTACACCAAAAACTTACATTATTTGATACAATATTAGCAAGTATTATTGAATGCACACTTAATAGGAAGTATTCTTCTACAGGTAGTCATCATATACATGTTTCTGTGACAGATGTTCTTATTAAGAGTTTATTTAGTTGAATATCAAGCACAAATCGATATGCTCATTTTTTATTTATAGTATCGACAGTCAACCTGTCGATATAATTTGGATGGAATTAATGTTTAGGTGTATCAGCATATTACACGTGTGAGGTTAGGATCATAGGGTAAAGGTGACGGCAACAATCGATGGACATTATAAGATAAGGAATAAATACATTAGGAATGAATACAATGTTTACAGCTTGTCTATCAATCAAATAAAATCAATGGGAATTCCCGGAATAGGTTCACATTTATTTTTAAATACCGTGGAAAATTTCAACAAAAAGATAATTCCTTTATTTCGATGTCGTTTCAAGTGATTCTTTATACATATGTATAAATATGTACATGATATAATGTTTTTGTATACAGGGAACATTATACACAATACACACAGTATAACAAGAATTTAAGAAAGCTTTCAAGCGGTGAAGTCTATTGAGGACTGTACCGGCAGGGATGATGTTGAAAGTTCACAGAAGTGTGAAAATATGTTAAAACGCTACAAGTTGAGAACTGAAGACTGTCGAAGAGACAGGAATATGGTAAAATATTTATTTTTTTAAATTGCTTAACAACGATGTTAGCCAACATTAGTCAATTTATTGGATTCAATTTTGACAATGATGGCCAACACTAACGTTAGAGCGGTTAGCGACTTCCAAGCTTATATCGTATAAGAAAAAAACGACATGTGCGAACTACAAATAAATAAGCATCTTAAACATCGCGTATAAAATGTAGTCGGCCTTTTGTGTAATGATCTACTAAAAGGTTCATAACAGGGTGGAAACACCAAGCAGAAGAGTCTTTGATTCTAACACTGATGGCGTACGCACCAGAGGAACCCCAACAGATGGAAAAAGCAAGTGGACCTCGGCAAACTTGATGTGCGTAACTGAAGGTGGCTAGCTAGTAATAGAGCTGGTTGGAAACTCTTGTTTACTGAAGTTGTAGTCAATCCTGGTTAGATGCCATCAATCATCAAGCATCATCCAAAGTGAAGTAAATAAGTAACTACATAAAATGAAGGATTCATGATTGAAAAACTGTTTCATGTTGTGTAGCCAACTAGAATTAGAAAAATGCTGGCAGCTGGTTATTATCGATTTACTGGATGTGAAGACGAAGCATTGATTTTAAAGTGTTTGCTGTGAAAGCTACCCGTTTAGAAGAGCCGATCATAGCTGTCGTTACGTTGGGTTAAAATCACAGAGGAGCTAACAGATTATTACAAAATCTTTGGTTAAAATGTACGGTGCTACGTAGGTAGTTATACTATCAAGGTTGGGATGATCCCTTACAAATTTTTTAGGGTCTGTCGATTCATAGGATGTATCGCATCATTTCCTCATAGCAGCTTCTAACTTTTTATGGTTGTAACCAGAAATCTATATTGACAAAAATTAAGCGAAAATAAGCAGCAATCTCAAATATTCATATGAAAAAGTATTGCATTGCGGGGCTCTAAGTCATTTTCTTAGTTAATAATATTGTTAGTTTATCTTTTGAAAAACCATTCCTCTTTCAACCAAGTCTTTTGTGTGCACTGTTAGTTCTATAGGATTTGATTGAACGATGCAGTAATATTAGCAATTGTTATCGCTGGTATTTTACTTATGCTGCTTCCGCCGCTTCATGGGTGGTATCAAACCAATTCCAGATACATAGATATGCAACCTTATTTTAAAAAAATAACAGAAAATTCACAGAGATCAAGATAATGTTTACTTACATCCGGAGATCAGATTTTACTATTTTCCTGGAATTCAAACAATCATAACCAGAATCATACTGAATATTGTTTTCATTTGGTTCAAAACAAACAAATAAAATTATTAAAGGTCATTTGCATTCCTTTAGATCACGATCAGTACGTTACGCAGCAACAAAACACAGAATATAGGAACAACAACATTGGAATATTTAATTTTGTTTCGAGTTACTGCCCCATTAAAAGTTGGTGCTGCTCTTGTGGTTATAGTTGGAATGCATGTGAAACGTACACAACACAGAATCAGTCATTAACGACAGTGCCAGGCACACACGCTTACACCCTTCCCACCTCCCTACTTTCGCACACAATACGCCCACTTACATTTTACAAGCAAAACGAATAAAGTACTTCGTGTTAAGTTCGCTGGATCACGAATTGATTTTATCCCACATCAATTCGCAAAATACTGGCAAAACAATGTCAGAGAATGGATAATAATTGCTCTAACTATTAGCAGTGAAGGTTTAACTTATTTTGATGGAACTACTGACGATCTCACCTTAGTTCGTCGTTGTCCACACAAAGAATGCAAAAGAGGGTACAAGGAACCACAACTAAATTAATAATTTTATGAAGTGTTGTGTGGCAAAGACGACGACGATGGATGCGAATGGGTTACTTTTCCATTCGACAGCTATTAATTTCAATTGATTTGTTTAGATTACTTACCTGGACAATAATTTCCTTCCTTCATTAGAATGTCTTCCAGTAAAGTTCTACTAAATATTAATAAAAACACCAGCACAATATTGTTAAGTTCAGATTGATTTCAACAAAAAAATCTTTTAATTCTCAAATATTTTACGACATTTTTGATAATTTTGTAGGTCTTTATTTTTCATTGAATATTGAAATTCACAATGGAGAAACCAGCCACTGCATTTTATCTGATTTTGTTTTTGTTTTCACTTGCACAGATTTTTTGTTTTTTTCGATTGTAGTCGAATTTGTAGCAATAAAGCGTTTTCAATAATTAATAAATAAACCGAATAAATTTGTTAACATTTTTATAATAAAATTTATTTTACTAACATCCAGGAGTATATGGAATAAATGTTTTATTTTACGAAAAATAATTATATACGACTTCGCGTAGTAGTGAAAGTTTTGACAATTAAAAATTTTCTGCAAACTGCAAAATGAAAACTGTCAAGCCGTTCAGGAGATACATAATAATTTTCCAGCGTCTCTATTGAATGAGTTCAACAGTAGATGGCGCATGAAGAAGGCACATTTTAGGCAACATCTTGATTTATATGAGGAGTTTTTCTTTTTTCGTTCAGAGCAGATTCTGAGTTAACAAAAATAAAGATGTGTTTCTTTTTTGATTTTGGTAATGATATCATGGTATTGACAATATCATGGAGGGTGACACACACCTTGTGTAGTATGCGTTGACAGCTCGCTACTAAATAGTGATTGATTTGTTTTATTATGATGAAAATATGTAAGTTTTGAATCTTTTCTTTTATGTAACATAATAACCACTAAAAATACATTAATTTAATAATTATTGATGTATCTTATTTTAAAATTTTTTTTTCACGTCCATTTTGCAACAAAATAACCATTTTAACTGATTAATCAGCAATAAAACTTAATTAAGGGCATATTTACGAAAAAATAATGGTTAAAAATGGAGCTGCCTCAAAAAAGTTGCGTATACTACGGTGTATAATACGGTAAAAACCCTAGTTTCGATACCACGCTAATAGCATGTTGCTCGCGTTGTATTACTGTGGTATATTCATTGACACACTGGTGGTTTAGACGTATACCATGGTATTGATACCACCAGTGTGTCACAGGTATAAGATCTAGTTCTGGTTAAAGATGTGATTATAAGGGTCAGTTGTACAATCGTGGTTCAACGTGG
The DNA here is from genome assembly GCA_951217065.1 of Baccha elongata. Classification (NCBI taxonomy): domain Eukaryota; kingdom Metazoa; phylum Arthropoda; class Insecta; order Diptera; family Syrphidae; genus Baccha; species Baccha elongata. Next base: position 7,527,672 of record OX578272.1, read on the forward strand.
TTCAAATTTTTAGATAATCTGTCAAAATCGGTGGGTTAAAAACTTGAACCATGATTGTACAACGGTCCTAAGGACAATCGTGGTTCATGTTTTTAACAAACTGATTTTGACAGATTAGCTATGGAAGTCAGTGGTTTAAAAATTTGAACCACGTTGAACCTTGATTGTACAACTTTCCCTAAGCAATTCCATGACTTTAAAAGAGTTGAACAACAATTTTAAAAACTTGAACAACATTCAACCACAGTTTTACCAACTGGTCCTTAAAAGTTTGTAGTCAAAATAGGAGGAGTCTCCTAAATTCTCATTATTCTCATTATTTTTCTATATTAGGAGTGTCACAGTGCCTAAGAACAAAATTACTATTTTTAATCCTTATTGTGAATGACTCAATCACGATAGCTATTGTTCTGTCAAAACTGATGTTTCAATAAAAAAATAATCAATCTGTCACTTTTAACTATCGCTTTTCTTTGGCTGTTTGTTAAAAAATAAATTTTATTAACTATTTAATATCTTATTACTTTAATTTAAGTATTCTTATTTTGAACTTAAACAACAAAAATGCCAAAAGTAAAACGTAGCAGAAAACCACCTCCAGATGGTTGGGAATTGATTGAACCAACACTTGAAGAATTGGAGCAAAAGATGAGAGAAGGTACCAACAATTTTATTATTTTTAAGAATAATCTTGAAATTTTTTCCTTATGGTTTTTATTTAATAATTTATATATTTATTCATTTAAGCTGAAACCGAACCACACGAAGGAAAACGTATCAACGAATCATTGTGGCCAATTTTTAAGATTCACCACCAGAAGTCCAGATATATTTATGATTTGTTCTATCGTAGAAAGGCCATCAGTCGGGATTTATATGATTACTGTTTAAAGGAAAAAATCGCCGACCCCAACTTAATTGCCAAATGGAAGAAATCTGGTTATGAGAATCTTTGTTGTCTGCGATGTATTCAAACGAGAGACACGAATTTCGGTACAAACTGTATTTGCAGGGTGCCCAAATCAAAACTGGAGGAAGGACGTGTGGTCGAGTGTGTACACTGTGGATGTCGGGGATGTTCTGGATAATGCTTCTTTTATTCTATTTTTTTTTAAATTCTCATTGATTCCCGACAAAGTTTAATAAACGAATTAGCAAATTAAGAAATATATTTGAGTTTGTTATAAGTAGACAAGAAGACGTGTTGCATGTATTTCACTGAATTATGGTATAATATTTTTCTTATTTTCTATTTAATGTGATGAAGACCTCCGACATACAATAGGTATTTGTTATGGATAAATCCCGAATGTGAAGTATCTTTCCAATTAAATTTAAACTCTGACCATTTTTGTGCTTAGACCCGGATGTAACTTTATGTTCAATCAGATTTCTACATGGCAAAGTCCATGACAGCCTAATGAAGTTAGCCAAGGCATATTCAATTAGGTATGTAGTTATCGCTTAGTAAATCGGAAGACCTCTCATATCCGCGATTCTAAGTGCACATGCTTAGATATTTGGTGTGTTGCTCTTATATGCATGATCAGAGTGCTTATTTAAATATGTAGGTGCAGTTACAGATTTACTTCTTATGTAGTTATGTACTCAATTATTATTTAATTCATTTACTCATCGATGTTTCAAAATAATTCATTACATTTTTGTCTGGATTCAAGAGATTCTTATATTCCGAAATTGCCGCTATATCATCTACCATCAAATATTTTCCCAACAAACTTAATTGGCTTTGAATTTCTTGAAAATGCTTAAGTAAATCAGCATAAAGTTCGATGTAATAATTTATTGGTTGTCGTTCCGAATTGCCTTCAATAATTTGACTAGGTAGACATAACCCATCAATAGTTTCCAGGGCTCTGTCGAATATTCTGCATTTTTGTTTCAAAGCTTCCAATGATATGGCTAGTTTGGAGCTGGAATATTGAAAATACAATCAACACGATACTCTAATTCTTATTATGTATTTAACACTTTACTTAGAATTACAAAGTTGATCCTTTTTGGTTTTAAATTCTGCTCTTGTTTCTCTTTCAATTCTATCACTTGGTTCTCGGGGATATGGGCGTACACAGATGGCACCTCTGTTTGTATTTTATAGTGAATAAAAAAATACATAGATCAGAAAAAAAGAAAAAAAAAACCAACACACCTGGTTAATATCAAAAAACGTTGACTTATCACCCACAGAGAGTCGATAACGATCTTTTGAAAATGGAGGTTCGATTGAAATAATACATTATGATCCTTAAAACTTTTTTCCAATGAATGAAGAACACATTTAAGGGACTTTTCAAATTTTTCTTTTAGATTTTTCATTTTTAATTTTTAATTTACTTATTATGAGAATGAAGCGATCAGTTTTTAAATAACTCTAAAAAAAATGTTAAGTGAAAAAAAACTTCAGTGCCCATATTTAAGGTACAAAGGTGGAGCGAAGATGAACACCAAAGTTCGGACTGTAGAGTATTAGAGTAGAGAATTAGAGTATAGGTCTAAAAATATCTGCCATAACCGTCACCGAAAAACATTTTTCTCAAGAACGACTCTAATGATTCTAGCCTAATTTCACACGTGTGTTGAAGCATAAGCGTCTTTTGAAAATTAGCTACAAAAAAAGTGTCAAGAACTTTTTTGAAGAGAATTAAGCTGGAATTGACATGATTTCGGGTACCTTACCTTGTATGGGTTTTACTCAAGACGTTAAAATAAAGGTCTTCGCTAAAATTCAGCTTTATCGGAATTTTTTTTTCGTAATTTCACCTTTTGTTTGCCTTATTTTCCTGGGCTATTTGTATTTTTATATTTTTGTTTCAAGAACAACTTTATGCGACAAAGAAACTTTTTATTTGTTTTTGTGTTAAGTTTTCAGGAAACTTGACACACAAGAGAAGAGCATTAGTTTGTGTGACCCAATTGTATTCTTTATTTTTTCAAGAAACAACTGACTTGAAGGCTTGATGGTTGTTATTTTGACGAAGAATTGCTTTTACGTTCACAGAACCCACGATTTACCTTTAGGATTCTTAAAATAATTTTCCAAAATGTATTTCAATGAAAACTAATCAAAAACCATTCCCTCAAAATATTATGCAACATGGTCTAGCAAAATATCCTTGAGTATCATACCCATAGCCTTTTAATCGTTTTAACTCAACGATAACAACTGCAAATTATACAAGCCAAAACACAAGAAAACCTTCTTTTTCGTGCTTTTGCTTCTATAGCTGCAGCAAAATTTATGATGCAATTCATCTTCGGGCTGTCCTCGTTCTTGGTCACACATCCTTCAACATAAGCATGACAGCACCGTGCCAGTGGCAATGATGCCAAAATGTTCATTTAAAGCAACAACCATGAATGCTAGGCTAACCTATACCACCTGCACGCTCATAAAGATTGCTTCAATATGACGTGATAAATTCACCTGCAGATTCCTGTTTGCACTCATGCCACACGCCAGTAACTATACACATTCACTCATGGTCGCTGCGGGAAAGCTGACATAAGATTTATGGTTATTGCCAAGTATAGGTATTGGTAGAGCTCTATTTCTATATGCGATGTCCAACAAGGATTTCGCTGTGTCGCTAACATGTATCGCTGTCATATTAGATTGGTGTGGTGAAGACATCGTGGGTTAGGGTAATTTCCATTTGTTACAACTGAAGGATATGGTGAAAAGCTTGTCATGATATTTTACACGGTAGACCTGATGTTATTTGCTGACCTTTTAAGTGAATAATTGAGTGTCCTTGAAGTTTGATATTTTTTATTTTATTATTGTCAAGTTTTTAATTAAAAAAATAATACTTATAAGTACCTACCTATATCTACCTACATTATAAAAAAAATTAGGTAATTGTAGATAAATTAAAACTTTTAGAAGCACAGGTTTTGAACTACACCTACATGTACCTACTTTTGAAGACTTTTACCAAAGGATAATGTTGTAAAGTAAATGTTATAAATTTTGTTTAAAACCGTAAATGAAGATGAACAAATTTTTACTTGCGATTATAGGTACTATGAGGCAAGTTTTGCAATCGTGCAAAAAAAAATTTTTGAGAAAACAATCAAAAAAGACATTACGATGATAGAGAAGACAAAAAAGTGGCTCCGGAAATTCTATCTGTCTGTCTGTCAGTCTGTTTGTAACAGCTCCTGTAGCTTAAACGGCTGAACCGATTTGCTTAAAATTTCGTATGTAGGGTGTTTGTGGACCATTCCGTAGATGGAAAATTGATTTTTTTTTTAACTTAGAAAATTACGGTACCTGCCATATAACCGTAATGAAGAACTTTAATTTTATCTAAAACGTCTCTAACGATTTTCTTCAAAATAAATTAGAGATGGTTTTTATCTGATTGACTTTGATAAATTGCAAAAAAAATTTCCCACGCCTATTAAGGGTACCTCCCATAGAAGGCGTTATTTTTTTCTTGAGCTATATCCATGAACGGGTTACCCGATCTTAACTAAAAAATATTTTTAGAAAGGTCTAGATGATAAATAAGATCAAATTTTATTACCAAAACTGTGCAAAAATGCTTAGTTTTAATTTTAATTAATTTTTCATTTAATTTTTTTGTAAATTCAAAATTTGGAATTTCAACTGATTGAAAATGATGATGATGCGCTCAATCTTATCATCAACGCTATCAATAGTCCAGTCAACGAATGATTCTAGGTGGAAAAATCGAGGGCAGAAAAACTAAGTATGCAGCTTTGTTTGGACAAGCGAGGAGGTAAACATACTAAAAGACCCCGATTCTGGTTTGGCCACAAAAGGGTGCGGGGGGGCTTTAAGTTTCTATAATTTTCAGTTTTTGGCTTATAACTCACAAACGCTTGATCCTACAAAAAAAAAATATTAAGTAAAAAATTAAAGCTGATAAAATTTTCTACAAAAAGTGTTAATATAGTTTTTTCGTATCTTCAACAGTTTTTGAGTTATAAGCTTGATAAAATCGGTAATATGTGAACAAAAATTCAACAAAAAATCGTTTTTGATTATTTTTGTTGAATTTTTGTTCCCATATTAGCGATCTTCTCAAGCTTATATCTCGCAAACTTTGAAGATAAAACAAGAAGAAAAAACAACATTAACACTTTTGGTACGAAATTTTGTCAGCTTTAATTTTATACTTAATGTTTTTTGTTTGTAGGATGAAGGGTTTGTGAGTTATAAGCAAAAGGGAAATTTAAAGCCCCCCGCACCCCTTTGCGGCCAACCTATAATCGGGGACTTTTAGTATGTTTACCCCCTTGCTAGTCCAAACAAAGCTGCATACTTAGTTTTTCTGCCCTCGATTTTTCCACCTAGACCCTTTTTTGAGCATTCGTTGACTTGGGCTACAACCCTTAAGTTTCTTGTAATTAGATTAGAACCAATTTAAAAAATTAAGCTCATTTTACACCAAATTGCTTTTTCCAGCTAATAAAAACTTAAAGGTACCTACTTCTTTCAAAAATATACAAAAGTCCTTTTAAAAAGCTAAAGTTATCTTTTCATTTCAAAAGCAAGTATTTCTTCGAAAAACTTCGATTTATTCACTCTTTAGAACTGCGAAAAAAATGTCTTCAAAAAATAATACTTTTTGAGCGCTTTGTAAAGAAACTGCTAACTCAGCATAACATTTTTATAAAGTGGACACTCAATTGATGCAATTGACCTATGTGTGTGCCATCCATCCTATCTATATCATCAATATAAAGAGTATCCTTTCCGATACACAATGTCCTTCCCTGCACATCATATTTATTGGATAAATTCAAAAAGTTTGTTATTTGATGCTGCCGTGTATAGTAAAAAGGATAGTTTGATATTATATCGTTGAACATATATAACCTACTTTATTTATCTATATAGATATTGTAAAACTAGGAGCATCAATTCGGGTTCAAGTGAATTGATCCAGCAGAAAGGAAAGGAAATGCAATTTTGTAAGATACTTTAACCAAAAATGCATTGAAGCGTTTAACATCAAAGTTTGAAAAAGCAAACAACCCAGGAATGAATTGAATTTTGTAAAACTTCGAATTAAGAGGATTTTGTATGGGGGATACAACATTTTACTGGAAAATTTTGATATATGTATGATTGGATGTTGTTTTGATCGTTCTGTTTTTAGAATTTCAAAGTTATCAATGAAAAATATTATTTCAATCGTAAAATGTTTTGCACTATTTTTGGTTTGTTTGGAAGTAATTTTGTTTGGTATACGAGTATAAGGATTGATTTTATGGTTTGCAAAATAACTTGATTGCATAAAATTATTGGCGTATCCATCAGAAGGAGTTCTAAAGACTTTCAACTCTTTTATCACAACTTAATAAATAATAATAGGGAGAATAATAATAATTAGGCTCGACAGTCTCATATCGAGCACAAATGAGTCACACTCTGAACCAATCCTTTTTGAGTGCGTAGCTCGGGTAAATCAGTCGTTGGTTCTTGCCCCACATTGGGCGCCATTCGGTTACTTTCAAAAGGAGGTGTAGGAAAGTTATAGAGAAGAAAGAAGTGGAGGTAGAAGTAGTAAACAATATGGCAGAAGAAGATTGTCTATTTCCAGTGAGCGTCGCTATGTGGAACTTAACTCGCCAGAATTTAGGGATCTAAAAGTCCGAAACTAAACCATGCAACGCACAGAACTGGAGCCTAAACCGTTTGAAGAATTGTCTTTAAACTTCGCGTGTAGCACTTTTTGGTGATTTACTAGAGGAGACACTAAAATGTTTGTTGAAGACGGAGCTACTAAATTTTCTCTTCGCCCACCAATACAATTTAATAAATTAAAAAATGTATTTTGCTACAAGAAAGGATTTTTGTGCGATCCAGTCTTTCATTTTCTTTCAATAAAGTTCAATGTTTATATAGAATGTACATCATATACATTCATACTTATTTTTCCCATATTACAAAATTATTGTAGAAATTTCGATGAACGTACATCTACATATTTACCTACATATTATTGGTATTCAAAATCAAGATTAACCCAAAAATGTTTCTTTCCTTTTATCTTAATCTTTAACAGATATTTAGTTCAAATTCTTTAGCCCCAGCCCAGGTTCGACTTTCATGAGGTGATTTATCTGCATTTAATGTGCTTCTTCAATGGCGCGATATTATTTTTTTTTGTCATCAGCTATTGTTTATCTCTCATTCCATATTCTAAGTCCTTCAAAGTCCTTAAATGACAGATTGTCTCGTTAAAATACCCAGAAAACCATCTGAGGATATCCGATTTTGGACGTCAAAACATCAACAATCAAAATGAGGTTTCTTTTCCAAACAAGGTTTTTCCTTTACAGTTTCTTTTTTATCCTCTTTGTTTTACGATTCTGTGGATAATTTTATTTTTCTTATTATACTCGTATAGTAAAATATACTTTTGCTTTTTTTATATTTCTATTTTGCTTCTACAAAAAATCGTTTCAAAATGTCATTCAATTTGCAGGACTTAGACATTTCTTGATTTATGTGGTGGACATTTCAGACAGTTTTATTAATAGATAACTATGTAGATTAGTGGTTTGGGGGTTTCAACTTCATGCTACATTAAATGCAAAGAAGAAGGATTTGTAACGGATAAGATTGTTTGGTCTTTGGTATTTGTAGTAAGCTTATGATTTGACTGACATATATTTTTTTATAAAAAGTATAAATATTATCATAAGGTTGTTTTAATACAGAGCATACTTTCGACCATATAGAAGGTTAGACGAGTAAATAATATGTTTTTTGAATAATCGAAAGCTATTATGAATATTTTTAAATAGAAAATTATGACACATTATAAAATACAAGAGTGTTGTCTAGCAATTTCTCGAAATTAAGGAAATTATAAAAATTTCTCACATTTCCTAAAAATAAAAAAAAAATTTTGATTTCATGCATGCTTGATATTTGTTTTGGAGAAAATAAATTTTTGGAAATACATGTTGCAAACACGTTGTGTATTCAGTACAACAAAATATTTTAACTACATATCATTAGAAATGTTTATATAAATGAATAAACTGTTCTTATCCCTATAATTTTACTTTGTAAATCGTTCTTAGTCGGACCTTCTCCGAAGAGCATACACAGTGAAATGCAGAAATGCTTTAGATTTCATTGAGATCTAGATTTTGCAATCCCATCATATGTATAAGAAAAATCCGGCAAATTAATGAAACCACTTTTGTTTGGATATATTATTATCATAGTATTTATGCTTTAAACTTGAAAATAAATGAATGAGATCTTTTTAGATAACATAATATTGGCCACGATCGTTGGAACAAAAGAACTGAGCGAAGAACTATATTTTTTTTTATTTTTCGAGATTTTAATCAAATTTAACATCAAAATGATACTCGTCATACTGTTTTTTTTTTTTTTTTTTTTAAATTCAATTTTTATTTTTAGTTTAACTTATAACTACTTAAATGCTAGACAAAAACCTTAAAAACTAGCTTACAGAATAACTTAACTAACTTACTGGCCCATGCGGGCGCTCTAAATTATACTATAACTATATTAAAAAAAAATGCCTTTCGGCGTATAGACTAACTTATATTAAAATTCAATATTATTTAAAACTGAACCAGAAATTCTTTAAAACTCGTTTTCATTTTTATATAAAACTTAAAACTACCCTTTACCTAAATAAAACTAAATTAACCTAAATAAAACTAAAATATACGTAATGAATATACGTAAATAACTTAAAACTACTTAAAAATACTTAAAATAACTTAAAACTAGAACAGCCACCAGCAGCATTTTTTTTTTTTTTTGTCATACTGTCCGTCGGTCAGTGTGGCAATGAGTGCATTTACGGTCATGCGTTTATCTGCGGTTGTCTGATTTTCACCGAGCTACATCATAAGTTTTCGCAAATATTCTCGAAAACTATTCGAATGATTTAAAAAAAACGTCAGGGCAGTGCTCTTAAGTGCATTTCAGGTTTTATCTAAGAATGCACTCAACGGAGATTTCATGTTAATGGTGTTTTACATATTTGCCCATAAATTATGATAACGACTGAACCAATTTCATTTCAATTCGGTACTGCATTTGGGTAAAACAAAAATTTATTGGCGCTTAGGCCATTTTTATGTTTTTTTTTTTTTTTTTTTTCTTTCGGTAGGTGGAAATCTTCAAAAGACACTTGATAATATTCGGTATCAAGTAGTGTGGGACTTCTACCGCACTAAAACCACCTAGAATCATGACCAATCTATAAAAGATCGACAAATGATTTTAGTTTCTCAATTTTTAGTTCACATTTTGGGAAGTTTGATGATTTAATACTTTCCCATCGCTTTTAGACCATCAGCTCATGAGGCTTGGTTCTTCTTAGTCTCCGAACATTGGTACGTACATTTAAGACTGTCTCCATTTCGGAGTTAGTGTGACTAAGCAGTCGCTGATTGTGTGATACAGCGTGTTTTCTACTTACTTCTGTAACCATTTCTACTTGAAGGTCACGATGTAAATCGCTGTTTCTTATATACCAAGGGGCGTTTACTATTCCACGAAGGACTTTGTTTTGGAATGTTTGGATGGTTTCCGCATTTGTTTTCTTTGTACAACCCCATAGTTGGATGCCATACGTCCAAACAGGTTTTAATACCTGCTTATACAACATTAATTTGCTTTCAATTGATAGGGCAGAGGTTTTTCCCAGTAACCAGTACATTTTTCTATATTTTAAGTTAAGTTCTTCCCTTTTTTTCTTGATGTGCTCTTTCCATTTTAGCTTTGCATCCAAAGTCATCCCAAGGTATTTGGCCGTATTGGAGTAAGGTACTACTTTACTATTAATAAAAAGTGGAACATTATTAATCTTTTTATTAGTAAAGTTTATATGCGTTGATTTTGTTTCATTGAGTCTGATACGCCACTGTTGCGTCCATTCTCTTATCTTGTCGACTGCATATTGCAGTTTTTCTGTTGCCTTTACAACGCATTTATCTGACACTAATATCGCAGTATCATCTGCAAAAGTGGCCATGATCGCATTGTTGTCCACTGGAATATCCCTTGTATACAACAAATACAGGGTTGGTCCTAAGACACTTCCTTGTGGTACGCTGGCTTCGATTTTCTTAAGTTCCTTATACTCTTGCTCGTACCGTACTCTAAAAAGTCGGTCGGTAATATATGATTTGAGTATTTCATAGAACTGCCTGGGAAGGTCCCTGTGCAGTTTGTACTCGAGCCCCAAATGCCAAACCTTGTCAAAGGCTTGAGCAACATCTAGAAATAGAGCGGAACATACTTGTTTTTCTTCAAGTGCTTTTTCAACAACATCCGTAATTCGATGTACTTGGTCTATCGTGGAATGTTTGTTTCTAAATCCAAACTGATGATTTGGTATTAGTTTTCGTTCTTCTATTATTTTGCTTAGTCTATTTAAAAGCAGTTTTTCGAAAACTTTTGCCATAATTGGTATAAAGCGATATTGGTCTATAAGATGTAACTTTGGTTGGTGTGATGTTTTTTTTTTTTTATGCAAAACCAAGTTTTTGTCAAATTTATTTGACTTTTAATTTTTAACAACAGTGCATACAAACAACTTAGCACTTAAAAACTTTATTTAAAAAATGATTAAATAAAAATCGATTTATTTAAAAACCGCTCTGACGATTTTGAAAAATTTGTTTGAATAAATTTGTATATATGAAACACAAAATATTGTGCATAGTTTGATTTTGGCTTGCATTTTCCTACAAATTGTAGAATCAGCACTTTTAAGAAATGTCCATATTTTTATTTTGTTAAGCTGTTAGGTATTGTGCCAAAAGAGTAAGCTTATTTTTTCTTCATGGGTTCATGTACCTATTTATGGTACAATGATTGTAAAATTCATTTAATATTAATATTAATTGTTTCAATTCGTATCACATTTACACAAAAATATAGTTAGTTATATGTAAGGTACCTGAACCAAATAAGGCCCAGCTCCTAATAAGGCCCAGTAGACAGAAAACAACAAAATCAACAATAAACGGGACTTTTTTTTCTTTGTATGTGTAACCCTTCGCATTTCATTGCACACACAACAAAAAAAAACCGGTTTTCTCGATCGTGTTGAGACTGGCAGTTCATTGAAGTTCGCCAAGCTGTGCGCGCAAGTGTTATTATAAAAATATATAATAAAGCTTTTTTTGTTGTGGACAAAATTTTGCGGTAAGTACTTTTTTTTATTCTTTTTAGTGAAATATATAATGTAAAGATACATTTTTCACAAAAAAAACTTTTGTTTACCGGGTAGATTTTAGTTTTTAATTTTATAAACAAAAGTCTACCGTGTTCATAATAAGGCCCATGAAAAATTTGAGTGGGCCTTATTAAGTATATGAAAATTTTCATTCCATTTTTTTCGCTTATTTTCAGCCAAAATGGCACAGCAAAATAAAAGGGCGAAATGGAACGAAGTCGACATAGAAAACGCAATACAATCTATAAGAAGGGGGTTACTGTCCCAACGCGAAGCTTCAGCGCGCTTTAATGTTCCCAGAAGGACCATCAGGAACCACTTAAAGAGCGGTTCAACGAAAAAAAAATTGGGACGTCCACCCACATTCACGGCCGAACAGGAAAAGGATTTGTGTAGCAGAATTGTGAGATTGGCTCAAGTTGGTATGCCACTTACACAAAAAGTAGTAAGGCATCAAGTCGCAGTATTTTGTGAGGCCAACAACATCGCCAACAGTTTCAGCAGGCCGGGAAATCTGGCAGGAAGAAAGTGGATGAACTTGTTTATGAAGCGAAACCCAGAGTTGTCGATTAGAAAGCCCCAATTCATGAACCCCGCTAGGGCCCAAAAATTAAATAAGCAAATCGTGGCTGACCACTTCACAAAACTGGAGGTCCTGCTAGATAGATTGAACATAAGGCACAGACCTGAATGTATCTACAACATGGATGAAAAAGGCTGCAGAATAAATTTGCATCACCAAAAAAACGTCTTGGCTCTTAAAGGGTCAAAAAGAGTTCATCAAATATCAAACGAACATGCGGAAAGTGTCACCGTTGTAGGCTGCGTTAACGCCATAGGAACTGCAATTCCACCTATGGTCATCTTCAAAGGCATAAGGCAAAAACCGGAGTTTTTGGATAATCTCCCACTCGGGTCCGTAGTGAAGATGACCCCAAAAGGCTATATGAACCACTCCACTTTTGTGGATTTTGTAACTCATTTGAGCAAGTTCAAAGCTACCGGACCTTGCCTCTTAGTTTTTGACGGAGCTGCGTGTCATTTGGATTACAGTATTGTGGACGAAGCAGAAAAACATGAAATAACGCTCTATTGTCTTCCATCAAACACCACGCACGAGCTCCAGCCTCTGGATAAAGCTGTGTACCGATCATTCGAGCATCACTGGGATCAAGAAGTATTGAAGTTTACTTCGAAGTTTCCAGAAAGAAAACTTAATAAAACAAGCTTCAATGTTATATTGTCAAATGTTTGGTCAAAATGCATGACATATGACAACATTACTTCAGGATTTAGAGCGACAGGATTGTATCCTTTTGATCCTGAAGCGATTCCAGAGATAGCGTTCGCTCCGTCAGCTCTCTCCGAGTTACAATGCCCGACAAATTTGGAAAACATTTTTCCAAGCACATCTGGTACACAAACGCAGCAGCCTCACATTATACCGGACCTCAACAATTCGGATGATGACTCTGACAATGCTCCACTCTCAACATTGGTAGCTCAAACATCGGGTTTCACTCCTGCGCTAAAAATTACAGGACTAGCTACAATGCTTCAAGCAGTGGATCAATTAGAGGAAGAGGAGCGTAAACAATCCAATAAAAAATCTCCATTTCAAAAACTTCTTCCCACACCGAAAACTAAGGTCAATCGAATAACAAATCGTAAAAAGGCCTTGAACTTCAAAGGCCAAGAAGTTACAAAACATCTCTTCGAAGAGAAACAAAAGGAACTGGACACATCTTCTCAACCCAAACCATCAACATCCAAAAGAGAATCTAAGCGAAAGGAAGGGACAGGAGCTTGGTATTGTCACGCCTGTAAAATTGATAGCATGGAAGACATGAGGCAATGCCAAGCTTGCGGCGCTTGGTATCATGAACTATGCGTCGGTTTGACTGAAGAAGACGAGGCTTTTGAATGTCCAGGTGGATGTGTTTAAACTCTTCAACTGTTAAGTTTTTTTTTTAGTTAATTACAATATGAACTGATTTATTTTACTTTAAAGACTGATCTTTCAAAATGAATTTCTATTTATGTTAATTTTTAGTTTTAAGTTTTTTTTTTAAGTTTCTTTTTGTCAAGAAGACATTTTAAAACTCTCATTGAAATATATCATAAAAACATATAAAAAATTTCTGTTTTGTTTAATTTTTTACTTTTTTTCAGGAAGAAATTCATCATTTTTTGAGAAAAAAACGTATGGGCCTTATTAAGAGCACAGGTTCCTAATAAGGCCCAACAGAAGTTTTTTTTTAACCATCAAAAAAAATATAATGAGCAGCTTTTTTTAAACTTAAGTTCCCGTTATATTTTGTATAATTGAACTAATTTTTATAATCCATTTAGTTTTCCTTCATATCTAATGAAATAAGCGAGTTATTAGGGAAAACATATTAGATGGGCCTTATTTGGTGCAGGTACCTTACTTCATATGCATTATTATCTGACCATCCGTTTTTTGTTTTAGCTCGAAAGTTATACCTAATTTAACTTAAAGTTTGAAAACCATCGAGTAAGTTTTTAAGGTGGATTAAAATAATAACATAATTTTGTATGGTCTCTTAAAAACAAGCGATTATGTATATTGTTATGTATATTGTTTTTCACGTGCCAAGATACATAATTGCGAAAGTAATAAAATAATGATTTTGTAATTATGATTCCATTCCAATACAAGCAATATAAGAATTTTCACGGTGATAAGGTATAAAAGCCAAAATTTCGCTTTTTCTAATTAATTTTCACATAATTTTGTTATTTGATTTTGTGCAATCAAAAACTGTTAGGAGAGTTTGGTTTCAGCAAATAAAAAAATAATAAATAAAAAACATAAAAAAATGTAATTTAAGACGATTAAATTAAAAAAAGATCATAGAATATTTAAATTTACACTGCAAAAAAATCAAAGCTTTGTTTTGACCATGATTTTTCTGTAGACCAGTGTAATTTTCAAAAATTAGAGAGAATTACCTTTATCCAAAACTTTGAATTCTTAAAACAAAGCTTTAGAAAAAAAAAATACAATATTCAATTATCCCGAAATTGAAACGAACTAAGATATAATTTTTTAAAACCTTTCTAACTAAATTCCTAAAAGCTAAAACTATATCTATGATGAGTATAAGCAAAGCAACACCAGAAATGCTTAATCTAAAAGAGTCTTCCTCTTTCTATACCGAAACAAAGTTACAAAACAATAACATACCTACAATCATGACTCATATATGTATGTTCAATTTCTACAGTTTCCAAATGACGCTAAAATGGTTATATCTTTAAAAACAAATAATGTATTTAAGTGCATCCCAGATGTCTCAATTGTATTTGAGTTGAATAATTCAAAAATTGCATCCAGCTTATCTCAAACGTTGATATGGCAAACGTTATTGTCTCCAGCATCAAATTAAACAAAAACAATAGATCATTGAAAAATTACTCAATTGTTAATTCCTCGTTATCAACTAAGACAGTGTTCGAAATCCCATCTCAAATCTAGACAATATACATAGGTAGGGTAGATTAGAAAAACATTATCTTATTCTTAAAATTAAATTGCATTCAAAATAGTATTTGCACATCACAACATGTTTGTGACCAGAAAAACATGTCATAAACAATACTGAAACTGAACAAAAACAAAAAAAAATAATTTCTAAAGATTTTCTCCAAAAATATCATTGTCTAGTCCTGCTTCAAAATCAGTTGCAGCAGACAAACATGTAAACAACTTGTTGTTGACAACAAACAATAAAACGCAGCGTGTGCGCCTCGATTAATAAACAATTTTTATTGCATACGTCTTTGTGGCAGGCAGTAAAACACTTTCAAATGACTAATTGATCTTAAATCCACCATTGAAGGAAATTGACAACTTTTATACCTGCAAGAAGGCTAGATTTGATAATAAGTGTTTTAACAAATAACAAAATTAGGATATTGAGCATAGGGGAGGGGATGAAAATAGATTGCGCGTTGTATATAAAATCCCTTAGGACCGCGGTCGATCATCGCAGTCTACCAAGTGACACCGGAGTGACAAGTTATCTATCAAAGAGTTATATATATTTATATCATTTGTTTAACCGAAAAGAAATTCAATATTATTAAAGTAAAATATTTTTTTTTAAAATGCAAGCTCAAGCAGAAAACTATTTATCAGGGATATTTTTGCAAAAAGTTCACCCTTCATCGACTGAGGAACCTGTGGGTCTTAAAGCCTTCGCCTGTTACCATGAACTGACACCAGAAAGCGTTGACACCGTCATAGATTTTGAGATGAAGAAAGTCATGGCTAAGTACGCTGCCGAAGAAGAAAACTTCGTCGAGCAGAAGTTGGTTGAAAATCCAGTGGTCTGCGAACGGCGACCATCAAATCGATCTGGTTCTGATTCGAGTTTATCAAGTCGGGATATATTGCAACAACAGAGAGCTGAATCGTGTCGAAAATCAAGAATTAACAACAAAATCAAAAAGGCCAAGTCGAAGTTCCGTCATAAGTTCATAACAATGAAGTTGGCCCAAAACGCCGCTGCACTGGAGTGCATCAGGGATGTGATTGTCCATGCAGAGGCCAAATTGAGAAGTTCTGGTTGCAGTGAGGAGGCCTTGAGAAAACTAAGGAATGCAATGGGTGTCGACAAAATGGAAATTGATAATTTGTCTGAGATAACCAAGCAGTTGGGTAATGTTCCTGATATTTAAAAAGAGTTTGTTTTGTTTGATTGTATGAATGTAAATAGTTTTGAGAATTAAGTATGTAATTTATTTTGAAAAATTAAAAAAAAAATTCAAGAAATGTAATATTTATGTAAATAATAATTTTAAATAAAATTTATACGAATTAACAGTAAAATTAATTTAACTTTTTTTTCGAAAGTTAACATAAAATTACGTTAGGATCCTACGAACATTCTTCTTCAATGCTGTTGTCACCTTACTTATTAGCTTTTTTGGAAACCAGTTGTTAACAGTTTGCTTGTTAGCAAACTTACTATTCCTTAAGTAATTGTTCTTCTTTTTCTTTACCGACGATAATATGATCTAGAATTTACACTTCATTGTGTAAATCTGTTTGTAGGGGTCGTCGGGTTGACCTCAAAAAAGCCCCAGGTTATTGATTGTTAATAAGAAAAAAGTATTTGGAAACTCTCCTAATTTTTCACCCTTTTTAATTCGACAAAAATTTGTAAAGTAGTGGTCAAATGTTCGGTTACACCGAAATACACTTGAAACCGTTTTAGTTCTCGTAGTAATACAATTTAACGTCATTATGTTATAGGCAGTTTTAATTAAGAGATTTTCAAAGTGACTGTCAAAATCTCCACACAACTCACCTGTAAGTTGTCAAACAATCACAAACAAATTGTTATTGTCACCTCAACATGAAGTTGGCTTTGGATTTTTGTTTTTGTGGCAAAACGACTAGAGTTATCACAAAATTATATAATGTTTTTTTTTAGTTTTAATCGTTTTAAAAAATATTTCATTTAACCATTACATTTTAAAAGATTTGGTTAAATAGAATATTGCATTTTTAATACAAAAAAACTTCAAAAGTTAAATGAATACATTTGAAAATATAACTACGGCAACAATGTTTTTTTAAAATTCCAGTGAAGTAGTAGAAAAACGTAGAATTGAATTGTATTATTGGATATGTTCACTTTAAGCTGACGAAAAATTCAATATGTTCACAACTGAATATCAAAAATGTGACACAATCAATGATCACCTTAAGCGATTTCACCCCTGGTGAGAGCTTTAATTAGTGTAAATGAAAAGAGATAATATAAAAATTAAAAGAACATCTTAACGTTCTCTTTGTTATATATTTAGAATTTTAAACAACAACTCTCGCACCTGTTTTTTTCATTCAAGTGGCCATTTCTAGAGGTATTTTGGATTACAATTCTTGTTTAAAAGGAATTCTGTGTTTTTGATTTACAAGTCCAATAAATATTGAAAAGTGTTTGACAACTGTTCAATAGTGTCATTTGGTGTAGAAAACTAAACCAATTACATTGAATGTGTTTGAACAATTTCCATATCCACGTGTAATACCGGTTGACGTTCTGTAACATTTTCGTCAAAATCCTGACATGAAGTTTCATTGCAAACACTTAACATATATAGAATATAAAGTTATAATTATAAAGTATTATAAAAATTTTAAAACTGGGGTAGAATCGCGTAAGATGGTAGTTGATTGCCAAATTTTTGATCAATACTTGTGATCACGTTGATTTTTCCTTCTGCGTAAGGTGATCACATCAACCAATTGGGCACGAGTACGATAACTTTGGTGCCGACAATTGATAACGGATTTTTTTAGAGGAGTCAAATACAAAAATTTTTCACTATGGGAGGGGGGGGTGTCTATATCACCCTCCCGTTTGGGCGGGAGGAGCAATTTAATGAAAAAAGTACTAAAAATGGAAAAAATCATTAAAAAATAACGGCAATACCTTAAATTAAGTATTATATCTTTTTTAAAAGCCAAATACTCTGTTTTATTAGCCAGTTTTTAAATCAAGTCAAATCTATCCATAGTTTTTGAAAAATTTGGGAAAAAAAACATAAAAAAAATGTTTCAAGTGTATTTTTTCAAAACTCTCAGATTTTATATTATAATTTTTTCTTAGAAATCGTTGCTCATATTAATTTTTAATCAGAAACCGAAAACAAAATTATTTTATGTCTTGTAGTTTTCGAGAAACTTAAAAATTATCTAAACTACTATTTTAATTTAATTAATTTTTTTTGCTTTAGTATTTTACGTGGTCTTAATTTGATAGTAAAAATAGAATATGGATTAATTCTTACATAAATTGACTCTAAATTATTATACTTTCCCAACACCCAGCCTTACGGCGTATCAACAGTGAGGTATGTTTGGGTGCACATGCTGCCCCCCTGCAACCCCCCTGCTTGGGCCTGTAATAGGGTTTGGGGTGGGTGCGAGTTTGGGTACATGCAAAGTTTCCTTTAGATTAAAAAAAAAATGTTTTCAATGTTTTGAAAAATTACACTTTTTTCAAAAATTATGGATAGATTTTACTTGATTTAAAAACCGGCTAATAAAACAGAGTATTGTATATTTTAATCTAGATGTAATCTAGATTTGATTTTTTTGACCAATAAAACGCAAAATCTAAATAAGATGGGAAAAAAATATAAATAGATCAATAAAAAAGCACTTTTTGCTACCAATGAAAAACCACATTAGAAAAGAGCAGGATTTTACGGTTCAGTAGAATATTTTCTTCTATTGAAGTTCATTCCGTTTTTCGATAGATCAGGGCAGATCTAAGATTACAGCAGAATTTCCGCCTTTTGAGAAATTTGTCCGTTCTACCTTGATCTGTAATTTTACAGCTGATTGTTCTGCTCTGCGGAACTTGCATCTGATCTGATATGGCTATATATTCGACGAACACAACTTTTATATAACCTTTATAACTCTTTATGTTTATTGCTTTTATGTATACTGTATTTACCTTCTGTCATTTCTTTACTCACTGTCACTATTGCAATTTGAAAAGGAAAATAGAGAGAGAGAGAGAGAGTTTAATATAAGAAGACTGCATTTTTTGGAAAGTCTACAATACACTAATATAATAAATAGAAATCTACAAAATGGATTACGTTTAGAGTTAAAAAAAATTACGTAAGGAACGATACTGTCTCCAAGAATTTCAGGTATGATTCCAGGTACTCATATATACGCAGAAATAAAATTGATAATAAAACTACAATTAAATAGGAAGTCATGGGTCACGTGATACCTGCAGAATGATAATTAGAAAAAGAGATAGATTTTTGTCAAAAACAAATACCAACATTAGAATATTGAGATTAGGGGAGAGGATGAAAAATAGATTGCGTTGTATATAAAATCACTTACGACCACAGTTGAACATTACATTCTATCAAGTAAGACCGGAGTGACAACTTATCAACATCAAAAGTGTTATTTACATTTATTATTTTTTCAATCAATATTTTCAACTTTTATTTAAACAAAAATAATATTATTATATACAAAATGCAAGCACAATCGCAAAACTATTCAGCAGGGATCTTTTTGCAAAGAATTCACCCTTCATCCACAGAAGAACCCATTGGTCTAAAGGCTTTTGCCTGTTACCAAGAATTGACACCAGCGAGCGTTGACACTGCCATAGATTTCGAGATGAAGAAAGTCATGGCTAAGTACGCTGCCGAAGAAGAAAACTTCGTGGAGCAGAAGTTAATTGAAAATCCAGTGGCCAGCGAACGTCGACCATCAAGATCTGGTTCTGATTCGAATTCATCAAGTCGGGATATATTGTACCAACAAAAACTTGAATCGTGTCGTAAGTCAAGATTTAACAACAAAATCAAGAAAGCCAAGTCGAAGTTTCGTCATAGGTTTATTACAATGAAATTGGCACAAAATGCCGCAGCACTGGAGTGCATTAGGAATATGGTTGTGCACGCAGAAGCCAAATTGAGAAGCACAGGTTGTAGTGATAATGTTTTGAAAAAACTAAGAAATACAATGGGAGTCGACAAAATGGAAATTGATAATTTGTCTGAGATAAGAAAACAGTTGAGTAACATTTCTGATGTTTAGAAAGTGTTTTTGTTTGTTTATATGAATGTAAATATGTATTCAGATTTAAGTAATTTATTTTGTTAAATTAGACAATTTTTTATAAGAAATGCAATAATATTTAAATTTATAACTGTGTAGATTTGTGTAAGAAATTATTTGAAATAAAATTTATTTGAATTGCTAGTAAAATTAAGATTTTTTTTCTCGAAAATTATCATAAAATGACATCATTAAATGGATTGCTAAAACTGATTAAATTAAAATTTCACTTTATCTGATTTAAATTGAGTTGAACCCCAAAATTAAATATTTTTCATTCCTTAAACTAAAAAGTAATTTTCGTCATTCTAGTTGCGTTTAATCCGATTGAATATTAAATAAATTCCAAAAGTTTTCACTAAATTGTCACAAATTCTGGTTTGTTAATCAACTGATACGTATGATCTCATGGAGTAATTGTTAACATAAAACTATCTTTCATAAATAATTTGACTGTACCTTTTTAACGAAAATAGATGGATCATATATTCGGTTAAACGATTTTGTAACTGTTATTTCCAAATTGTCGAATGAATAGTGGGCTTAGATTGTTGGATTTAAAATAATTCTGATTAAAAAAAGCATTAAACTTACTTTAATTTAATCTAAACCGAGAGTGAGTATGTCTTTTACCATAAAATCTATACTGCCCTCCTTAGCGAAAAGGTCTTATCTCAAATTACAATTTTCGGTGAAGCATTCCTCGGTTTTCGTTCTTTTAGACAAAACTTATTTAATTAATTATATTGTATATATGTATCTACTATATTAAAATAATAAAGTTTATCATCTTAAGACCAAACAAAACAAGAAATATAAAAAAATAAAAAAATGAGTTAAGGTCTTTTCGGTTAGGTGGGCAGTATATTCCTTTAAAGTAATTGAAATTCTCATTCTTTTGTACGTGTCATATTATAAGATTTTTTTTTAATGGGTGCTTTGAAAACAGATTATGAAGTTATAGTTTTGTATTGCTCCTATAGTCCAAAGAAGGTAAATAAGTGGCACAATTTAAAAAAAGAAATTCACTATTGTTATCATTATAGAGATCCTTCAGTAAACGCTTTGGCTCTTAGAATATCTAAAGACTAATGAGAGAAACACTTGTCCCATGCTTTAGAAATGCAAATTCTTATCAACAACGTCATACATTATTATGATTTTTTCCCAAATTTAATTTATTTCCAAAGTTTTTCGATCTAAATCCCTAAAAAATATCTTTGTTCAAGTAATTTCCATGTCATATTAAGTGACCACCTTAAATTATGACGGGTTTCACGAAATAAAATCTGTTTGAAAATCCCATAAGACAGCTCTTTTGAACGGATTTATGTACCTTCCTTTTATAGGACCCAAAACGGTCTTCTTTTTTTTCATGTTTAATTGTTAAAAATCAGAAAATTTATCCAACATCATAAAGCACTCTCTCAACAATTATTCAATTAAAATGATAATAAAAAGATTTATTGTCTCGACTCGACCAGTGTCCTATGCGTAACCGGTGACAAGAGTTTCCGTTAATTCTTCCACACCAACTACTTCAGAGTTAGGCCTCTAAAAATATATAAAATATTTAAGAACATTTCCATTTTAATGCTTAATAATAAAGTTTTATGTCTTTCTGTTTTCACGTTGTCCTTTTTCGGTTTGGGGTTTTCCTTTTTTCGGGTGAGTTCCTCGTGGGATAATTTTAATTTAAAACAAAAAAAAAAAAACTTACAAAGCCCAATGCGGCAAGAAACAAATCCCACTAAAGAGGACGACAAAAAGTTTCTTCGACGTTCTGGTCGATAGAATCCAGCTATACTTTGGTCCAGCCTACCAGAACTTTGGCATGGGAATTAAATTCCACGACAGAAATTTTCCATGAATGTGGGAAATGAAAATTCTTCATTGAATAATAGGCCACTAGAGACTGGACAGATTGTTGAGAAAAAGTTTTAACGCTCAAGTTTGGCATATTTCTTCGGCGATCAATTTAAACAGGAAAATATACTCCTCCTATACCCACAACAGTCACGAAGAATAATTCCTCGTTTCACTTTGATAATCCATTTTGATGTGGATGTCTCACTTGGAGCAAAAAACCAGAACGGCAGAAAAAAAAACTCGACTCAATTATAATTAAAAACCTATTTATTCGAACGAAAAGTTTTGCACCTCTTTCCTGTTTTTTTTTTCCGTGGCAAGAATCCGAAGTTGACACTTCTTTTTTAAAGCTCTTGGCTTGACTTAAATTCAGTAAAGCACGTACCTAAGCACAGCAGTGCTGCCGAGGCAAAAAGGGCTCAATTGACTTTACAGTTTACGGCTACAAATTAAAGAGCAATTTATTAATAAAAGGCTAAGTTTGTTTTGGGGTCGTGCTGGCACAATCTTCCACCACGTTGGCGTTGTTTGTAACTATATCCCACCTCGGAGTCATTATGGCTATAATCCCAACTTTAAGGACACGCCAGGCTGAGGATGAGATTATTTATTACTGAGCAACAGATGTGTACGGCGTATTAATGGGTCTCTAATGAAAAATAATATAAATGGGGGTTAATGTATTCAATGTTGGCTTAACTGGTATATGTGGTGTCACAGTCAGATCGAAGAAAAGTAGAAGCTGGTTGGCTGCTATAGTTCAATAGTTGTATTTTTTATTAATGAAGAAAAGATAAATAATTAGGGTGATTTTCAATAGATCAATAGGTTTTATCTGTTAAGTGTTTTAACTTAGATTAAATTGCAACGATGGAACCATGAAATATTAATGTGGGAGATGTAGGATAAAACAAGAGCATTTAAAAGAAGGGATATTGTTAAAAAAAGGAGAAAGAGCATGGCGAAAGAGTACTTACATAATATGATGAACTATATATATTCTCTATGCATAACGTTCCCATAATCTTTTTGATGAAATACAGGAGTTTTTTTTTTTAAATACACACGGGATCTTTAAGGGTAGGTATATGTTTATTTTTTTAATTTGTGTATAAAGCTGTTCCAGCGAACGTCGTTCCCCATAACTGGGTTTTCATAATTTTTCAAATTTTCAATTTTCGGCTTAAACTTGAACTTGAAATTGATCTGAACTTGAAATTGAACTTATCGCATCGACTTAAAGAAACCCTATTTGTTTCCAGATGCGATAAGGGAGGAATTTGTTAACATGTGTCCGGTAATACAATAAATATTTATCACAAGATTATAATTTTTAAGAATTTCTTGTTCTTCTACCAGTGGATAATATCCAAGCTAGTCATTCTAAGTTTTTTGAGATAGCGCTTTGTATCTTGTAAGTGATGTTTTTTAATGTCGCCATGTTTTTTCTTTAAATTAAGCTTTACTTTAAAATTAAATAAAAAACGGATACTTTAATAATTGTCAGTTCAGTTTTCGACTTTTTTGAAAACGATCGAGATGTAAAACATGAAAATTCAATTTTTAAATTGAAAATCGGTTTTCAATTCGATTTCATAGAAATATAAAACATGGGTATTCAACGGTACCTTAAACAGAACCAGCCAAACCAACCAGAGACATAAGACTCCCTTATAATCACCATTTTCTTGAACAAAAAAAATCGGTACCTATCCAAATTATAAGCTTAATTCCATTATAATGCTATACGATTGGGATTTTGTCATTATTTGTATTGGATAGTTCTTTGTGCACCACGGTGATAATTTTTATTAGTTAAATCCCAGTGGTGAAATGATCAAGCAAGACACAGAAGCTCTGTTCATTTTCCAAAATTATGTATTTCTGCCCAAAGTTTGGTAAGTTAGTTAAGTTAGTTTTCGGCAGGTTTTTAACACACACTCACTCAATCTAGATTCTGCGTTTTACAGGATTTTCGTAGGATAGATAATACAGAATTTACTTTTTCGCAGGATTTTGAATGAAAAAACAGGATAATCCTGTGGAATACAGGATAGATGGGATCTTATTTAAAATTAATCGGGAAGTACGCCAAGTCATAGCACATCCATGATTGAGAAAGTATACGTTCTGTGGTGACACGTATTGTGAATTAATACTCGGACTACTTTTAGAAATCAAGCTCTTAGCGCGGAATTCTCGAAAATCCATGGAAGTAGGTTGTAGGTATGTCTGGCGTCAACTGATGTGACTAATTTGGTTAACGGTGTTTTTTTATCACAGCTTCTGCAAGAAGGAAAATTTAATTTGTCATATTATCTTAAAATATGTGGCCCAATTACGATAAATATCGAAAAAACGGTAGTTTGTTAAGAAAAATTCTTGATTTGACGTTTCAAATAATGCAAACAATGAATTAAAATACAGAATGGTCAAAAATGCATCACCCTATCGGAAGATGCTCTCTATACAACTTTTGTAAATGGCGGCAACTGTCAACTGTTTTATTTTGATATTTGTGACGATATTTTCACAAATCCTCATATTCTTACATTCAATCGGGAAATGTCTCGTTTTGGCAATTTTGTTTTAGTTCTTCTAAAGAAGTGACGGGAGTTTCATAAATACAAACAAAACTATGAGCAGGAAAGGAAGAAAATCCTATTTTCCATCGAAAAGCTCTTAAGTTGTTTTTATTGGAGGCATATCACTTTAGGAGTTATAGCGTAGGTAGGTATACCAGCTTAGCTTTTCCAAATTAAAAAAAAAAAATGGACTTAGGCTAGTTCTGCATTGTAGGGACGAAATGTAAGTACAATTAAATGTAACAAAGAAAAAAATACGTAAATAAGAAGCTTAAATATTTTGTTCACCTCGAAAAATGTAATTTGGTTCACAATCCCATCCCAATCTATATTTGTTCACCTTGACTAAATTTGTTCACCTCGTAATTGGTGCACAGATCAGAGTGCAAATGTTTATTCACCTCGAAAGTGTCCTTATTTCTAATGGCGGAGGTCATAAAATCAAATATGGTTGCACTCATGAAACGTTTGATTTGATATAAGTAGGACAGTGTTCCCACTTAATTTCATAGCAAATACTATACATTGCCATAAATTTAGGCTATTTATTTTTCAACTGCAATACTTTTCCGTTGAGTTAATATTTTCTATAGGTTAAAAAAAGTAATTGTTCTGTTTATGATCCAAGAAGACATCTTAACATTGTCAGAAGCACAATGAGAAGTGATTTATTTTTCTTTTTGGGGTTTTCAATTTTCATAAACCTCAATTTAATAGTACTTTAATAAGATGACAGTAGATTAATGTTGTGTAAACCTTAACTCTTACTCAAAAAATGGTCATAAAACATGCTAGGCGTATATTTTCTCAAGGGTACACCTCAAATTGTGGGTACTTATATTTTTACGGCTTTATGCTTTCTAATGAAGATTTTATGTTAGCCCATTTATTGTCCACAGTTATACAATCTCTAACTTTATTCTCTCTCTTTTCATTTTAATAAAAAAAAATTGCGTTAAAATATTCTCCCTTGAGTTCAACATCAAGCCGAAACCCTTTAACAACCTTTTAGATTTTTTTTTGTTCTAAATATTTTTTCCAGTAAATTTAATTCAATGTTTTGTGAAAATATACCAAAATCCCAGAAGCAATTGAAAATCATGAGCAAAAGAGTTCGGTGTGTTGGTTTGACTAGTGTGTTGGAACTTCTGCTGGTGCTAAAGTGTTAATTAAGGTTCCCCCAACAATTCTCAAACTCATTTTTGGGTTCATTTTGTTTAACGAAGGGTGTTTTGTGTGACACATTCGCGGGAAAAGGGGAAACAAACAATTTTCATCTGTCAGCTACAAACAATCACACTACAGAACAGGGTGTTAAAACACTCATAGAAATCTTCAAAGAGTTAAATGTCAGGTTAGGAAATGGTATTTGTTTTAAGGTGACAGCGGAAGTTATTTCATTGAAATACAAATGTGATCTGAATTTTAAACAAAATTTAGAAATATAATATAAGTATTATATTTTAAATGCTTGAACATCATGAATGGATTTACATAAGTGGAGCTAAAAATGGGTGTAACAATTCGGAAGTAAATGATGCTTTTACTTTATGTTTTGATTAAATATTGAGGTTTGATTTTACTTTTGGGGAAAGGAAACCATCGTACTTATTATCTACTGTAAATAACAAAAAAAAATACTTTGCAGGATCCAAAGAACCAGATCTATAATAACGTTAGGGTTAACTGCCTAACACGTATATAAACACTGTTCAGAAAAATTTGGCAATCAATTTTAGATTAATCATTTTCGACTTACGAATGTGGGTGATTACATTACTATGCCACGCATAGAAAGATTACGCAACCCTCGTAACGCGAAAAAAATAACATTTTTAAAATTGTGTTATAAATTCAGCTATTGGAGCTGTAAAGATATAAATCCATCCCTAAGTATTGTTTTAAATGTGTTAAACTAGCTTTTCGGTGGGCTTTAGTCTTTAGAAAGTAACTGTCGTCAATGGGAAGATAAAATTTCATATGACAAAGTGGTTTCAACGAAATCAGTTAGAAAGTTAAAATCACGTCAAAACATTGAGGCCATAACTGAGTTTATCTAAACATTTAAAACTGCGGCACCCTCTATATTTCTTTGTATTTACCAAAAATTGTTCCAGCTCAACTGCATACATACGCACCTAACAATGTGTATATATATAGCTAAGAGTCCTGAAAATTTGCAAAACACATCAACGCTACTTTATACGGTACGGATGCTACTGCTATAGACAGAGTTACAGGACAAGCGAAGAAAAAGTGGAAGTTGGCTTGGGTAGAAGTGGGAAAATTAATTAAAGAAAAGGAACATTTCCTCAAGTTTCATCTTTGTCATGGCTCTTAAAGGAAACTCACTTAAGCTGTCATGAATATTCTGGGTGATATTTTTCGATGTAATAAGTGTAAACTTTCTGGGCAACAATATTATGTTGTTCATAATAATCAGGACTTGGTGTTAAAAATATTTAAATTCATAAGGTGTAAAATTATGACTTTTTTAGCTTTTTTTAAATTAATAAAGTAGAAGTGATATTTTCTATTCGATGTGTTTTTTTTTTTGTTTATGTGCGTATAAACCATTAACTGTCGTTGACCTTTTATTGATGCTTCAACCGATTTTGAAGAAATTTTAAATTAAGCTTAAACTCAAATTAAAATTTTTTTTTCAATCCAAGCCCAAATAAGGACTGGTTGGGAAGACATTTTGATTGATCCTGGGCCATAAAAAAAGAAGAAGTTGAGCGATAATTTTTTTTTAAGAGTTATTGTTTTATCTGCATATGTAACGTATTGAAGGATTGTGGATAAGGAGATTGAACGACGTGCTTAACGGGTTAAAAAGCTGACAATCGGGGACTATACTGGCTGTAGGACATGTGGAACGTATGGGCTAGAACACACCAGCCTGACGAGCTTTGGACTTCAATCCTGATGGTGTACGCAGCAAAGGAAGACTACCCGAGAGGCAGAGCGCACATCAAGAGGAAAAAGACCTCAACCAACTTGCTGTGTGTAACTGAAGGTGGAACTAAAAGGCTTGTTGGTTCTTGTCTTCCATGTTTTGATACTTAAATTTAAAGCTTCAAAACAGAAATAATCGGAGACCCATAAAATGTTTAAAAACATTAAAAATATAACACATACTTTGTGTCTTCGAGCTATCGAAAATATTGATTATTTTTGATTCTTTTCTGTTATATAAAATATTCCATTTCTTATCGTTATCCCAAGCTAAATAACTTTAAAAAAAAATAATGCCCCATTAATATTCCAATTCAGACATCCTGTTGGGTATTAAATGAAAAAGGCACCAAACAAAACTTTTTTTTAACTTAATTAATAGTCCCAAAGTCATTATCATCGTATACACACCAAACATCCTTATGGTCGACCCATTATGAATGATGCTTTCCATAAGCTGCCTCCTAATGACTTAACATTATCCTTGGTTTCATTTGAAACGAACCCAAAATGCTTAGGTCCCATTTCTTACTTATTAGAATTGCTAATGCTATACATATAGCTGGCAACAGTGTTCCGATTAAACAAACCAACCACTTTATCCTTGAACGAAAAAAAAATTCATTCTAACCCATAAAAAGAAACTCATACCTTATCATATTATATTTTTCTTGGTCCTTCCTATAAGATTTGTAGAAAAATATGACAATTTACATTCATTTCGGGCATAGTCAGAAGCTTCTCTGGAATATAAATGATAGTAAAGTATCTGTCACACAATTTTACTGCCGCAACTAATAAAATCACATAATCACAAGGCAAACCATATGAGTTGAGTATATTCTGTCCAAGGATTAGCCATATATATAGTATATGGTTTTTTCCTTCTTTCTAGATTAAGCCAAAAACAAAATCAACAAAAACAAAACATAGAGGTAGCCAGCATCTATTTGCAACCTCAATTAAGTTACCGAAGCTTTATGGTTGTAGGTACCTCTTTCCTTCAGTGAGCTCATCATCAGCAACAGGAAGGATGATACGAAGGACATCGATACACAAAAAAAGTAATGGCGTTCCGTCACATGCCATCATCAACCTGTGTGATGCCTCTGTTTACGTAATAATTAAGTGGATTACCTAAGTCATTTATTGTTTGTGATCCTTTTTTTCTAGAGTATGTAACTGTTGTTTTCCTTTGTGTTACATCCTTTTTTTGAGCGACAGCGCGTCATCTTTGTTGTGTTTGTTTGCCCATTGTCAGATACCTATGCTGGTCTTGTTTACTTTCGTTTTAGAAAATGGTTGGCAGTATAAAAAATCCATATTATCCTTCTGCTGTATAGAGGTATAGATCTGTTTACGCCGATGACACAAACAGAAGGATTAAAAAATAAATTGCAGCTTTATTTTAATTGGCGAGTTTTGTTATTCTTTCATCTATAGATACAGCAGGCTGATGAAATTGTTTATTAAGTGGATTTAAAATTAGAACCTTTTGTTTTATGGCTTATGGTTTGAATGGATTATTTGGGTATATATAAGGTATCTATATACCTAGCTTTACTTTATTTTATTAAAAATAAAGGTATGCATAAAAAACTTTTTTTTTTTATTATCCGAAGGATCTAGGTACATTTAATGAAGGATTTTCCAAAATTCTATCTGAAATTGTTTTTGTTACGCAATAATCATTAAAGACTGCGTGCTATGAGATTATTAAGGTTAGAAAAAGATTTAATTTTAAGTACTTTACATATACATCCTGAATATATATGCATGTAATACCAGTTTAATACCAACTATCCTTAGAAAAACAAAACGTTTTATTATCTTAAATCAGTCGTTTTTACGCTGATGATGGCGTGATTTGGAATTAAAAATCGATGCAGAATAAAAATGTGTTATCAACATTATAAATTGTATTGGTATGTATATGTAGGTATATGTATAAGTACATGAATTAGGTTGAATCAACAGGATGTGCGTTGGTTAAATGAGATTTTAAACGTTTTGTTTTGATCAACTTAATTTCTATGAGGAAGGAAGTAG
Organism: Baccha elongata; assembly: GCA_951217065.1. Classification (NCBI taxonomy): domain Eukaryota; kingdom Metazoa; phylum Arthropoda; class Insecta; order Diptera; family Syrphidae; genus Baccha; species Baccha elongata. The sequence goes on from OX578272.1 coordinate 7,557,011, forward strand.
CTTGGGGTTGATTTGTCCACAATGTCCACAAGGCAAACCTTCTAAAGGTAGTCATGAAATTGAATTCCTGTCCTGAGTTTGAAAGATGAGAGAACCAGGATTTAAAGCTGTGATAGTTTGGTCCTTCGAGCCAGAGACTCAAAGCCTTTCTTAGCACACAAAAACTGCGGTTGGCAAGAGCAATCCTTTGTTGGTTTTTAAAGTTAAGGTATGTAATGATGGAGGTACCTAACAGCAGATCAAAGGGTACTTTCGTAGCAGAAAAAAAGAGCTTGAAAAAGCAAAATTTCAAGTCAACCCGTTTAAAAAAAAATTAAAAAATTAAAATGAAGCACTTTTGTCAAAAGCTGCATTAAAATTCGATCAAATTATAAAAAAGTTTTGTTGGTTACAATTGATTAAACCAATTGTAGAGTAAGAAATTCAAAGAAAAAAAAAAGTATGAAGTGACAAACAAACTCTCCGGCAAAAGCTCAGTTCTTTAATCTTAATTCCTTAACCAAGAGCAAGACTTAACCCAGTACCAACTCCTTTTAAAAATGAACAGATTATTATGTATTCGATGTTTGAAACAATAAAGATTTGCAATAAAATTACAGCTTAATTATAAAGTCAGAACCATAATAGGAGAAATGGTATGTACGGTGCCGTACAAACTTATCGAGAACAAAAAATTATATAAGGCGAATTTGTATAAAGCAAAAGTCGTCACATCTAAATTGTTCAGCAACCCCTGCAATCAGAGTTTCCAACTATAATTTTAGTAAAAAAAAAAAACTAACGGTACCTTACCTACAAAATATTGTAAACGGCAAGAAATACATTTTTCAATGTTCGGCATACAATTTTTGCTTATATACCGATAAACTGGGGTAAATTTTTGTATACAGGGTGATTGGTATAAGGTGCACCTAAAAGCTTGAGCGTTTAGGTGGAGTTAAGACAAGAAAAAAATCGTATGGGAGGGGGGGTCTATTTCCCACCGTTTAGGCGGGAGGGGCGATTTTCTAAAAGATTGACTTAAGTCAGAAAAAAAAATTATTTAAAAACAACGGTGAATGATACCAAGCCTTGTTATATTTTTTTGCAAAGTCAGAAAACTACTCTTTTATTTAATTTTTAAATTAAGTTGTTTAAGTGAACAGTTTTGAAAAAATTTATTTTCAAACTCAAAATTTAGACAACTGTTAGATAAATTTAATGAAAAAACGTTATGCAATTATTGATACACAATTTTATTCTGCGTCAGTTGAGCCCTTTCGCTGTGAGCCGTACGAGAAAAAAATTATTTTTTGGATTTAATTAACGGTACATAGCACAAACTTCAAAAGTATATTATATTACGTAGAGTTTAAGTTAAAAATAATATAATTGTATTTTATACAATACCGATAAACTATTATATTTTTGGTTCAAAATTAAAAAAGTGTAATTTTTGATTTAAATTTTTTTTTTATAAAAAATATTTTATTTGCAATAATAAAGAGAGTTGAATAAAAATTTGATTTTTAAGTTATGCCCAATTTATGTCTACGTAATTGTGCTGTGATCACTTTACGAAACATTTTATTAAAAACTAACCTTGAATATTATATTTTTTTAAATAATTTGTTTGATATACTTTTTGCTTAATCTTAAAAATAAATTTCGCGACAAGGGTGGGATATTATTTTTTTTTTATAAATTTAAAAATAAATAAAATTTTAAGTCAAAATTAAAAAAAAATAAATAAAATAATTTCTTAATAATTTCGAAAACAATTTTTTTTAAGAAAGAATTAAGAGAATTAAATACAATTTTTTTTTCAGTTTAACGTCCAATTTTACTCTCCGTAATTTGAACACTTTCGCAAGCCTGTGGTAATTTTTGTTTGTGAAGTTAAAAAAAAAACAAGAGTTTCTTAAGAAATAATTTCTTTATAATAACAAATTTTTAAATATTTTACTAAAATTTGTGTAGATAAAAGTTTGTCTTAAGGCCACACTCGTTTATTACAGATGTATAATTAAATCTAGATATGGATTAAGTTTTTGTTCATACGATGTCCCGACGATTGACTATTTTAGTGTCAGCGATCAAGCTTTAGTTTAGCAACCTTTTTAAAACTGTAAAAGTGCTTGGTGCAATAGAAAATCTTCATTTTAAGATTTTATTACCCAATAAATATTTAAAAGTGTTTGGAGTAACTGTGCATAAAAGTAAAATAGAAAAAAATGCAAGTTAATTTCGAGGGCAAGTTAATTTTTATTTTTTCTATAGATTTTACAAAATATTTTCATTTCACAGGAATAAGCTTTTTAAGCTTATCTAAATTTAATCATTAAAATTCAATTAATTTCAATTTACCAGTTTATGTTCTCCATTATTCTTTAGCTTTTTCGGCGTTTTTGAAAAATTGCCTGTTGATTTCCGTCAAATTTTCAACTCTAACTCGATCAATTCCCATGGCATCACGCAGCTGTCTTAAATCAGCTTCACTTCGTCCTCTGAGCCTTAGTTTACCTTCAGCACTGGCAATAAAATTCCTGAGACTCTGCAATGTCGAGGCATTTTGTTCCAACTTCAAGGTCATGAACTGATAGCGTAATTTAAATTTTGCTTTCTTGATTTTGCTGAGCATTTGGCATCTGGTACATCGTACACGTTTCTGTGATTGTGATTCTGGATGATTTGTTGAACTTGCTGCTGAGCTGCATGGATCTGTCTTGTCTTCCATTTCAATATCTTTCGAAGAACTCGGTTGTGAGGTTAATAGATCTTTCTTTCTGGGCTGAATATCAGGATATCTTGATAAAAATTGTGCGGAGGTACATGGATCCATACTGTCTTCCGACTCAGAATATTTCGATGAATTTGGTGATGAACTGCATGGATCTTCCTTTTGTTGCGTTTCAGCATACTTCGAAGTACTCGGTGCGGAGCTGTATGGATCTGCCTTCGGTTGCATTTCAACATATTTCGAAGTACTCGGTGCGGAGGTGCATTGATCTTCCTTCTGATGTATCTCAATATGTTTTGAAGTAATCGGAACAGAACTGTGTGGATCTTTCTTGATTTGTTGTAGATTAACACTTCTTGATAAAAAATGTGCTGAGCTGCACGGATCTATAATGTTTTGCGATTCTGATGAACTTTGTGCGGAATCTGATGAATATTTTGACGAACTTGTGTCAGAATCTGATGAATCTTTGGCTTTTGGTGATTCCCCACATTTTGAAGTACTTGATGTGGAACTGCATGATGAATACGGTGTTTTCTGGAACCAAATTATTGGATTTTCACGTAGATTTTTGTCCACAAAAATGTTTTCTTCAGCATTGAATTTTATCATAAACTTTTCAATTTCCTTCGAGATGACTGGATCGATTATTTCTGGAGTTAGATCACGATAGTAGCCGAATGCATGAAGATCGACTGGCGCTGAGGGTGGCATTTTGTCTTCATATTGAATCCTTTGAAAATATACTTCGGGTAGAAGAATTGGGGGTCGTGCACTTCGTCGTCGCGGATACATTGTGAAGATGCAAATATTTAATAAAATTTTACTGGTTTCAGTTTCATAGAACTTTTAAGACTGATTTAAAGTCACTGCTTGATGGCGTTTTATATACCAGGTCCCTACCAAAGTTTTTTTGTAATAACTCTTAGAGTAGATGGAACACCATAAAAACAAGTGGTGTTTCCATAAATTAGGACAATTTCTTAGAATTGCCAGGTATACCCAGGTAGAAATTTGACCTATATGCTATTTGCAGATCAGTCATTGGTAATTAGCAAAATTAGTTTTTATGGTGAAATTGCATGCAAATAAAAGGATATGCCTTTTAGTTTTAGAGTCGAATATTTATGATTTATGAAAAAAGCTAGATGATGAAATTAATGATGATGTCAGTATTTTAAGAAATATGTTAATAATATTTGTGTAAAACCTGTAATGTTAATTTCATGATGAGTGTCAATAATTATGTATCTGACTTTGTGAAGTGAATTAAAATAAAATTATCGTCTGAACAACAATTTTTTATTTCACAAGCACGCCCTATGCGGATCTCGATCTAATAACGATAAATTATTGCGGTTAAAGTACAATCAATCTTTTTTTTTCTAACTTTGGCACGATTGCGGTTGGGGTTTATTAATTGAAAAATTGGAGTTCTTCTCTTTCGGGATGCAAGTAGCTCGAAAATATTTGAGAATTGGAAAATGGTGTTCGAAAAGTTGTAGAAAATTTACATCATAATAAACTCCGAATTGTACGGATGTGTCCACACGTTATTCTTCCATTTATGATACCATTGATCGACTGGAACCCATCTTTCCGCGACCATCGAATTTTTTGTTTTATATTTACATGTTGAAAGCTAGGTTAGCTGGTTTAGTGGTTTCTTTAAATTAAAAATTTACATGTTGTTTTTAAAAACGTTATGGTAAAGTTATGATTATTTTAGATATCGCACTCATAGATATAGCGCCTTAAGAGCAAAAAAGAGGGACTTTCTTTAAATATCTGAAAATCTTTAGATCTTGTTGGGAAGAAAAACATTTGACTATCAACCGAGAGGAAGAAAAGAAAAAGGTCCCAAAACTTTCCAGTCAGAACGTTTTCTTTTTGTAGACTATAAAAGAACTTCAAATACAGAAAGAACCTCAAAATCGCACAAGATATATTAAATGGCCTTCTAAAAACGGTTCAGGGAAATAACTTTCACATGGCAAATAACTTCACCTAAGGCGGGAAATAATTCACCATTCTTTCATCTGTGAAGTTATAATACATATTATGAATTTATTAAAAAGTTAAGTCATTTTCCACCTTCAGAGGAAATGTCATAATATGGAAGTTTATCTTCCACCGAGAAATGAAGAGATTTCTCACCTTATGAGAGATGTGAAATTAATTTTCAACAGAGGTCAGGTTATTTACCACTTTCTTTCTTCGGGATTTATTTCCCTGCACCTTCTTTTATTTCTTCTTTTTATTCAAATGACTGCAATTTTAAAGTGATTTTTTCTTACAAACCTGCTGCTACTAAAAATACTTTAAATTTGGAACCAACAAAATCAGCAAATTCACAACATTTGATACAAATTGCATGTCAATTTATTTCGTTTCTTGTCAAAACGCAAGAAATCAAATTACAAAATAGCAAAGGCTATAACACATGTGGATCTGAGTGCAATGTATAGCTGTTCCTCTAGGACTGATGGCAATGCACGAATACGTTATTGGATTTCTGGTTGTTAAGGGATGTGAAATGAAATATCTTCCTTTTTTTTTTTTTTTTATTTCGTCTGCATTTTTTGTTGAAAAATTGATATTTTGTTCTCATTGCTTTTGCTAACATGCAGCTCCATTAGTTGCAATGACATGCATTTCCCAAGAGGGGCCCGGTCGATGGTGGCGGCCGACTAGTGGCATGGACGGCCACCGACAGTTGTGCATTAAGTTCGTTTCATGACATGTTGGCATTGAATTGCAGTTGCAATGCATCCAAAGTTATATTTGAAGTGCCTCCCAGAGTAATTCAATTCGTTTCGCTGATGGTTTTGTACAATCATTGTTTTTTTTTATTATTATGATTGAAGAAAAATCTAAAGCAAATTTTAATAATTTTCAGGGACAATGATTGAATAGAATTTTAGTTGTTTTTGTGGTTAGTGGTCTTTTAGATGAATGTTTAATTTTTAACGTTCAGTCAACTTGTCAAATCAAATATAAGAACGGAAAATTTTATTTGATTTTCATTTGTCATTTTAATTGAATGAAGAAGAAGAGAAAACAAATACGTAGTACTATTATGTAGCTATGTTGGCTTGGCCCTATTTTGTACAACTGCTAGTTTGGTTCATATTGATTTAAAATAATTATTATCGTTTTTTCTTCATATTGGATTTTAATAATAAATGAGTTCACATTTACAATGTAAGCAATTCACTATGAAATATCCACCAGTGTATAGTGTAATTCTTAAATTAAAATACCCGCAGTAGAGTCAACTTACGCTTGAACTAGAATGAACATCTGGAAAAGAGTTTGACATTTAAATTCAAGGATCAACAAACGAACGAATATTCGTGTTTTTTGACGCTCTATTCACATCAGAACTTTGTAATAGCTGCGAAGCAGGAAGTCGGAGCGAATACCTTTACAATACCACCCATAGTCTACTAGAACCCCTCTTGCCGCGACCATATAACTGATGAGACTCTGTAAAATTTTTGCTTTTAATTTGTAAATGTTCACATTTAAATACGATACAGAAGATAGTCTTGTTTTTTTCCATATTGTCATCTCAATCACCACAATCATATAATATCAAAAAAAAAACAAAAGTGACGAGCGACACTAATTAACAAAAAGGAGTCTGATGATTGGCGGTGGGGGCCATGATGTAGATATAACTCATGCCTAAAATAATGTTGGTCCACATAATGTTGTTATCTAAATCACCCACTTCTCAACAGTGTGCAAGGTTATTGTCTGTTGAAAGAGTTTTCCACGAAGCTATCTCTATCTAACTTGAGGCTTGGAGGGAAGCCATGTTCATGTAGTTATATGGTTATGGCGGTTTATGTTTCATAGTTGCAAGTAAAGAGTTAAGGTTTAGATAAGGAACTTTTTGTGTTTTTAGAGAATATATTAAATTCAAAATTCTTAAGAAAAAACATTTTGCCAAAAATGTTTTCCTTCAAAGTGATTTGACACTCATGGATACATTGAGTATCCTATTTGATATTAGTCGCGGCTTAAAAGTGAAACAATTTATTCGTATGGAGCGTGGATATTATTTGAAAGGCGAACAAAGTTCGACAGTGAAATTTGGAAGGTCACGTGAAAACATTTTTACGTTGAATTTGAGATTAATAAAAATAACCGCAAGATTGATTTATTTTAGTTATTGTTTTCCTTAAGTTCTCTCCTGGTGCATGATACCTATCATGGTACACTATGCACTAGTTTTCCTTTTTTATAATTCAATTTAGCATAAGAAATATAAATATTTACCTAAATTAAAAAATCATACTCTAAAAAAGCTATAAACATATAAAAATTGTTAGTGCAACTATGACGTGGTCATATCTAACCTCAAAATGCTGTTACTTAACCCACATACACAAATTTCTTCAAAATGTGCTATTCAATATCTATTCATAAAAGAGGAACAAACTTTCAAGTATAGCTATTGTGTACTCACCCACTTAGCAAAAGATTATGGAAAGTCGGAGGAGCAAACTTTTGGGGAAAACGGAAATCCCAAATGAAATCAATTTTGTTCATCCTTTTGGATTCTTCCTCTCATCCCACTTACACCAACTAAATCCAAACTAAATTCAATAGAAAGAAACTAAAGAAAAATTGTATTCACTCCAGAACGTGTGAAGAAAAATAGTGGTCTCTATAGCCTATTGGGACCTACAGTCGGTTTTTGAAAGGAAACTTGTAATATTGTTAAACCTTTGTTTGTTTTAGTGTCCAATTTAAATAACCGTTATACAAAACAAAAACAACTAGATATAGATATATGTATATTTGTTTGTTAAAAAAGAAAAAAACACAAACTTTCCTCAATCACGTACACGACTTGTAAGTTTGCCTTGTATTGAGTAGAGGATGAGTTCGGATGTAAGACCCATCCATTTAAGATAGAAAAAGATAAATATATTTCGAACATGCGTCTATCGTCAATAGTGTTTGAGTTTTTTGCACAAAGTGTTTATTGCTTTTGGTTGAAATTCACATTAATCTTAAAAAGTGTCATTATGTTGGCAAACGGGTAACGTTTGTTAGACAAATAGCTTTGTTTAAGTATTGTCAATGGTTTTACTGGTTCCTCTTGAAGAATTTGAATTTGCTACAGCAAAATTTGTGGGTCAAGTTTTTAGAATTTTGTAAGTTTTAGGTATAGGAATTCCTGGAAACAATCCAAAAGGGTAAGATATTATTAAAATGTAATTAATATTTATTTGACCGAACTGAAAATTTTTTATGTATCTATTTACCTAAACTTTGTTTTTTTTTTTATACGACACACCCGATTAAGGAAATGGTCGGGACTAAGGATGCCTCATCACTTTATCATTCATCATCACGTAGGAGCACTTTAACACTTCACTGATGGTATGTTCTTGGAGGATGTAACTTTATACATATTTGTTTAATATTATAAGTACAAAGATCCATCGTGAATAAAATACAGCACGACCAACTTAGCTGTTATACATTCATGAACTAAGGAGAGACGCCAAAAGGCATAGTCATACAAGGTTTCGCTACAACCGCGAAAGAGAGGCAGTTTTAAGAACTTCTGGAAAAAACAAATGCAACGGTACCAGCATTCATTTGACTTCAGATTTGAATGTTCTTCGAGTGGACAATAGAAAATGTCAGCCACCCAGTAGGTGAACTATAAGAAAGTTGTGATCCCATTCGAGATTATAAAATCTTCCGAAAAATGAAGAAGAAAGAGAAGAAGAAGAAGAAGAAGAAGAAGAAGAAGAAGAAGAAGAAGAAGAAGAAGAAGAAGAAGAAGAAGAAGAAGAAGAAGAAGAAGAAGAAGAAGAAGAAGAAGAAGAAGAAGAAGAAGAAGAAGAAGAAAAAGAAGAAGAAGAAGAAGAAGAAGAAGAAGAAGAAGAAGAAGAAGAAGAAGAAGAAGAAGAAGAAGAAGAAGAAGAAGAAGAAGAAGAAGAAGAAGAAGAAGAAGAAGAAGAAGAATAAGAAGAAGAAGAAGAAGAAGAAGAAGAAGTAGAAGAAGAAGAAGTAGAAGAAGAAGAAGAAGAAGAAGTAGAAGAAGAAGAAGAAGAAGAAGAAGAAGAAGAAGAAGAAGAAGAAGAAGAAGAAGAAGAAGAAGAAGAAGAAGAAGAAGAATAAGAAGAAGAAGAAGAAGAGAAAGAAGAAGAAAAAGAGAAGAAGAAGAAGAAGAAGAAGAAGATTTTTAATCTCAATATTATCTTTTTTGGAGTCAAAAATCCGGTTGAATACCTGATTTGTTGTTCCATTTCCAATAAAAGTATAGCCACATTTCACTTAGAATGACAATACCCTAATAAAGTATACAATCCTTCAACTTTGTATCACATCGTATCCGTAATAAGTTCTTATATTTCATCATCATAGAATTACTAGAGATCACTACAATGTTTGTCCAAACTCCAAAGTCACGTATCATATTTCAACGAATTTCGCACAACAAAAATTTTAATTAAATTTTTAGCATAACTATTAACATCTGGTCCGACGTAAATTCTGTGAATTGCCATTCATTATCCTTCGTTGATCGTTGATGTTGTTCATTCAGCTTAAAAAGAAAATCATTAGGGAAATGCGTTTTATTTTCACCTTTCAGCTGAGTTTTATCTTTCAAATTTACATAAATGATAAGGAATGTTAAAAAGCTTAAAAAATTCAAATTGAAATTAAATTTGTCCTTCTTTATTCTCTTGATTATGTTAAAGAAGACACCAACTTCTTAATTTCGAAACTATTTTCTACATTTTGAGCAAAAAGGTGGATTTTACTAACTGAGTTATCCCTTCCTTCTGGATCTTGATTTCGTTTATTCGAAAACTTTTTTTTAATAAGACAAAAAATTGACTATAAACGCAAATTCAAATTATCAGATGAAGTGGAAGAAATCGTTGAAATTTTATTTAAAGAAAGAACTACACATCTCTCACTTTCGTATAAGAGTTTATATTATATGAACTAACTGGTAGAATCCACCTTTGTCATCAAGAGATTGAACACAATGGTGTTCGCGAACACTTAATCTGTCAACAGCAGCAAAAACACCAAGTATTATACGGTCCTCAAATTGAACGAAAGAAAGAGAGAAAAAAAAACAACAAAGTATGGCACTTTTGAGCTAATGCATTTGATAAACATTCTCGTCCGACCTCTGCACGTTCTAAAATACTTAGAAGAAGAATTTCTCATCCTCAAATGAAGTAATGAATAGAAGGATTTGTATCTGGCAGGTCCTCCGCCAACTTTGTACACAATCCAGTGTAATCCGAACAATACACCCGCCATGCAATGAGTTGTGTGCGTTGCTAACACGACGAATTCTTGAGTGGATTCCATTTTTTTTTTTTCAGAAATTTTCAACTGACAGCATTAGATAGTGCAGTTAAAGTGTATAGTTGTATATACATAAGTAACTGGAGAGGAGGAAATCAAATTAGATTTGGAATTGGGTAATATTTCTGAAGAAGGGAAGTCTGAAAATCCAATTTTCACTATCAAAGCTGCAGAATGGCGAGGAGTAGAGAATTTTTTTAGGAATTTGTGTCGTCAATGTTGTCAGAAGGTATAAGCTTTTGCATCTGCATCTGCATCTGTGAATCTGCAAAACGTGTTTTGTTCAGGGTTACCTTGGTTGGATTCAATATTATGATGACATTTGATGATGCGTATATTTTTGTTTCCTCTCTTATGTACCACTCAAGGAAATTCAGAAGATGTGATATTTTGATGCAAATTTTGTACGTGCAACACAGTGATACAAATTGCGGTAATAAACTACATGAAAGCACTTCAAAAGTATCGCAGCTGTAGTAGGTATGCTTTGGAAATTCAGATGATTTTTTTTTACATTATGGAATTTTTATTGTTATTGCAAATTAGTGTTACTGAAACTGAAAAAAAAACTTTTTCAAGGAGAGATTCGATTCAATATAAATTGAATACCTACACATACTAACTTAAACAAATATTAAACAAAAAGTGCTTAAAAATCTAAAATCATTTGTCAATAAACACATAATAATATAACACATATAATTTAAAAGAAATGCTAAATAAGTGTTTATATTAATTTGTTTCATAATTAGTTAAAATTCTATTAACTTTATCTATTTTGCTCTTTTTTGTAAAATTAGCATTAAACTATTTTATAAGATATTGTATCTTACAGTTTATAAGTTTCACGAAATAAAAATAAAATAAGATTTGAGAAGCGCTGTTTTCAACGAAAAATTTCGTCTAGCTTTTCTATTAGAAATAAGAAGAAGGTCCTTAAAGTCGACTCAAGTTCCAATCCAGTACCCCGTGAAACCATTTTGAAACCATGCACGTGTACTGTTTTTAAGAAAATACACTCAAATTAGTTGATTGTTATAAAAGTAGTCGAAACTAGGTTCGAACTAAGAAACTTGCAATCATCCCCACCGGGCAAGGCCGTAGCCAGACAATTATTTCGGGGGGGGGGGGGTTGTTTTATACTTATTCCATACACCAATCAATCTGTACCTTTCTGTAGATGTAATAAATAAAATTAGTACAGCCCATTAACCCAAAATCCACCAAACACGACTTTTAATTGAGATAATGACACTATTCTATTTATAAGGCAAGTTATGATTTCGTAAAAAAAAAAAAATTGAGGTAACAAATAAACATGATATTGCGATGATAGGGAAGTAAACGATGATAGGGAAGTAAACAAAAGTGTGTTGGAAAATTCTGTTCGTCCGACTGCCTGTTTGCAGATCTGCAGCCTAAATGGATGGGCTGATTTGCAAACTTGGTTCAGAGTGTTTATTTAGTAGTCTCGCTCTAGGCGTTGTTGAAATTGGAATTTTAGCTCTAAAACAATGGTAAATGTCATATAACAGTTTGTTAAAACTTAATTTTTCTAAAAATGGCCTTAACGATTTTGATAAAACAGTCGAGAATTATCTTAAAACAGTACCTCCCATAGAACCGTTTTTTTAAAATCAGAATTTCTCGCTAACAACAAAACCGATTTCAATTAAATTTAAAATTTAGGAAGATCAAATTCATATACATAACTTTTTAGATTTTTTTTAATATGTTGGAAACACGAATATCGAATTTTTTCAGATTTTTTTCCAGATGAACTACAGATTTCGATGTATTGAAATACTCAAAAAATTGCAAAATATTTTTCATGGTATGGTAGAGTACTGCTAATAAAGCAGTTTCAAGAAAACTCTCAAACAAATTTGAAAAACTAAAACAAATTTGAAAAACTAAAAGATTTTTCCAATATTTTTTTAAAATAATTTTAAGTTATTAGTTATTAGGTAGGTACATTTATCATCACTCTTTAAGATTTTATTATAAAAAAAGTATTAAATCATTTTTATTAAATTAAATTTAATCTTCTGGCCTTCTATGCTGCAAATATGTTTAAAACTTCCTCAGTGTCAATCTAAATTTGTCGATGAATTGACATTAATGCCAATCCTGTTAGTCTTTCTTCGCCGGTAGAATTTCTGAGGTAAGTTTTTAGACGTTTCATTGTCGAAAATGTTATTTTCCGGTGTACACGTTGAAACCGGTAGTGTCGCCAAAATTTTGAGAAGCTTGTGGATGTTAGGAAACAGATCCTTATTGCATTCCCCAAGAGCTGTTATTGCACTCTTTGAACGCTCTGTATCTTTTTGTCTATGGCATTTTGGGTTCCATAACGTAAACTCAGCTTCCAAAGTGTCCCAATCCAAAAAAGATCTTTAAAATTTGAAGTTTTCTTTGTTGTAATTTTGTTCATATTTGCCAAGGATCGATGGAATTAAAATGCACAAAGAGGAAAGTATGGACTTATGATTTTCAAATCTTATTTTAAGCTGACTTAAAAAGTCATCAAAAAGAGGAATCAAGTTACAATTGCAACTATATAAGTGGAATAACGAAGTTGAAAACTAATGCACACAAGGACACCATTAGTTTATTTGGAAGGGAAATAAGAATATACGTTTATACTATACATATTGTTTCATGTAGATGCATACACATACCTATCTAGGTATACTAAATTTCCTTGAGGCGTTTAGTTATTCATCATATGTGCAATCGAAGCAAAAGTAACCTGGAATCCTGAGGCTGTGCTGTTTGAGGTTGTATTTAAAAACTGTTAGAGCTACCTTACTAAATTCATCGAAAATTATGCTGGTACCTAACTACGCAGGCTGTAAACTTAAATCAGAAAGTTTTGAACATATTCACTAATTATTTGAGCACAAATTTCATACTTATGCGGAAAAGGTTGATTTACAGATGCATTTCTAAAAAAATTCGGGGGGGGGGGTTTGAACCCCTTTGAAACCCCCCTTGGTTACGGCCTTGCCACCGGGCACAATGTTGGTGCGGCAAATAAAATGGATATTAGATCGAATAGAAAAGTACACAAGTTCTTTCACGAATAATACAAAATATCCCAACATCTTTTTTATCTAATCATATCCCTAACTTGTTAAGTGATTATGAATCAAAGTTATAACGGAACAAAGAACAGTAAAATTCTCGGGGAATGGCAATCCTAATTTTATACTCGGAGATCCATTACAACCACTGAAAGCAACTGCATTATGCCAAAGGCTTCGTAGATCCTCATCGAACGATACAGAATCTGGATCATGAATTAGGGCTGCAAGACATGGTGTACAGCTCGGGTGACATATACAAAATACATTTAATGATTTAAATAATCCGTTTCGCCTATAATGTCTCTTTTTCGAAATTTGCAGACTCTGACGCATCTTTCCCATTTTTTTTTTCATTCCATTACAAATCATTTTTATCCAAGATATCCCCATAAATTACAAATAAATCGTACAATAATCCTACTTGCTTGAAAAATAATCAAATTCAATTATTTTCTTGTCGATTTAACAACCGCAAATTTGATTAACCGATCACTCATTAACATTATGGTTTTGAGAAAGAAATCTACAGAAAAACGGTTTCCAAAACTGAAGGACAATCGACATCTCTTAAGGCTCAGAAAAATATATTATTGTTGTGTGGAGAGAAGTAGTTCATTATCGATAACCGCAGTCCATTACCAAACCTTGGAACGTGACTATAGCTAATCTGGATATAGTGGTTGATATAATCTATAATAGTATGTTAACTGTTTCCATTTTGCTTGAACAGTTGTTGTTCGTAATAGTTGCTAATGAAATATGTAGGTGAATAAATAGTGTTGAAGTGTTGTTTCTATTTTAATATATTTCTATACATCATATAAAACATTAAAAATCGAAAAGGACGTCCAATGTCATTAAGTCAATAAGTCCACGTTTACATTCGAAAAATTCGGTGCAATAAGCAGTTTAGGGCGAGCCATTATACACTTAATCTTTTTTGTGTTTTCAATCTGTGAACTATCACCATTTAAACAGCCATCCCACAAATGTGGATTCTGCTCTTAAATTTATCCTTACTTGGTGTTTTATTCCAAAAAGCAGCATCAGGAACAGTATCTGTGACTATAGCTAATCTGGATATAGTGGTTGATATAATCTATAATAGTATGTTAACTGTTTCCATTTTGCTTGAACAGTTGTTGTTCGTAATAGTTGCTAATGAAATATGTAGGTGAATAAATAGTGTTGAAGTGTTGTTTCTATTTTAATATATTTCTATACATCATATAAAACATTAAAAATCGAAAAGGACGTCCAATGTCATTAAGTCAATAAGTCCACGTTTACATTCGAAAAATTCGGTGCAATAAGCAGTTTAGGGCGAGCCATTATACACTTAATCTTTTTTGTGTTTTCAATCTGTGAACTATCACCATTTAAACAGCCATCCCACAAATGTGGATTCTGCTCTTAAATTTATCCTTACTTGGTGTTTTATTCCAAAAAGCAGCATCAGGAACAGTATCTGTGACTATAGCTAATCTGGATATAGTGGTTGATATAATCTATAATAGTATGTTAACTGTTTCCATTTTGCTTGAACAGTTGTTGTTCGTAATAGTTGCTAATGAAATATGTAGGTGAATAAATAGTGTTGAAGTGTTGTTTCTATTTTAATATATTTCTATACATCATATAAAACATTAAAAATCGAAAAGGACGTCCAATGTCATTAAGTCAATAAGTCCACGTTTACATTCGAAAAATTCGGTGCAATAAGCAGTTTAGGGCGAGCCATTATACACTTAATCTTTTTTGTGTTTTCAATCTGTGAACTATCACCATTTAAACAGCCATCCCACAAATGTGGATTCTGCTCTTAAATTTATCCTTACTTGGTGTTTTATTCCAAAAAGCAGCATCAGGAACAGTATCTGCCGCAACATCCGGCTCTAACGTTAAACATTGCCACTGATGACTGCTGGAAGGCGTTGGCCATGAATCGTCGGCACGTCATTGCAGTGCCATTACATTTAATTTTAAATCGTAATTCGCCATCACATCCCCAAAGCTGGAAGTAGTCAATGGTAGGATGGTATGGAATAAAACACAGAGAGGTACGTGTACATTGCCTTGCCACAGCAAAGCACACAAGACCAAGACTGAGATATTGAAAGAGATTAAAAATTATAGCCTCGGAATACTGACTGGGGCAGGCATGACGCGAAATCCTTGAGTTGTGTGTGTTTTTTTTTAATATTCCGACCCCGAGTCAAAAAGGGAGACGGGATTGCGGATTCACATGGGAAATGTGGATATAAACAGACAGGAACACACTCGCCGCCGCCGCCGGGGGTTACACAACAAGGAGAATGTTGGCTTTAAATTCCAAAAACATAACGTTGTCCTTGCACGAAAGGGACTAAGTATAATTCGGAGGTGATAACAGGGATTTGGGTGTGTCCTTAAAATTGAATATAGCTGTTGGTAGAAGACAACTTTTCGCTTGACATAAAAAAGGGGACTGAGATGGGGCGGGTGAGTGCCGATTTCAAAGCTTTCGTAAATTAGTTTGCTGATTATCTGATTGCTGGAAATTGTTTAATTTTTGGCTCAGGATGAAGATTAATGGTATTTTGTCTTGAAAAGTAAATGGAAATACCCTCGGGATCTTGTTACATAAATTGAAAGTTTATAGTTTTGGAATTGTTGAAATATTTAAATAGCTCTTGGCATTTCAATAAGGTTGATGTTGAATTTAGTTGATGACGTCGAAACCATTATTGTAGACAAGTTGGTACAAATGCACAGCCGCAGTGTGACATTTTTTTAAGGGGGTCGGAATTTGAAGTTTTCTCTTATTTTAACATTTGCAATTTTCTTATACTCGAATATTTATTTGAATTCTTGGGAGCGGTTGTGAGCACATTCCCATTTTTTTCTTCATCGGGAATCCAGCCAAGAAGTTCTTAAAATGGATCTACTCCATCCGTTTATTGTATATCGTATATCGTATATAGTATATCGTATATCATATGTTGTTTATTTTTTATCTTATATCGTGTATTGTTTATCGTACATAAAAATTGTATGTGCGAATGTCAACGAGTTTCACAGATTGTACTGTACCTAGAAGAATACGTATTCAACGACTCAGATGGTTGGTTTAAGATTTTATAAACCACACCCGTAGGAGTGTTTTTTAAGTTTTAAACAATTGACGTTCATAAATTTTCTATTGAAACAAGTACGTGCGACGCATACGTGCTCTTTATTTTTTCGTTTTATAACTTAACCGGTGAGTGAATTCATTTAAAAGTCACGACCAAATATTTTGTGTTATACTGAACGCAAAAAAAAAAACATCTCTATTTCTTTGTTATAAGCGTTTGGACATTTTTCAAACAACACTTAAGCCAGGAGGAAAAAAAACTTTCCAAAGTCAATCTCAATTTATTTCGTATACGCAGTTGCCATTGTCCCCTGCAAAGAAGTATACTCTTCATCTCCGGTCAATGAACATACCTTGTATTGCTACTGTAGAAAAACAAGAAACAAAGAGGTATTCTGTGAGCAGTGTCCTTTCACGGTTTTATTGAAATTCTCTGGACAGTCAAAAAGTTTGGTAACCAACTTCTCAAAGGATACAAAACTTTTTTGATTTATTTAACCCGAAAACGATCACACTGCTACTGGCTGGACGAACTGCTCACACTGTTTTGTAAGGTTAAATATTGTTTTCAATTTAAATTCACTATAAAGTTCCTTTTTCCACATCCAATTTTCAAGGTGACGTGATTGAGTCTTGTGACTGAGAGCAATCGCAGTGAATGTGAATAGGGTGCTGGATGTATATCCTTGAACTTTTTTTTTAACTTTTCTCTTATACTCTTTGTAGAAAAATATACTTTCAGTTTAATTTTCGTTGAACACTACATGGCTTTGTGCAGGAATTGAATTAAGCATACTGCAATTGGAGTCCTTAATTTGTCTCAACAACATATACACACACCAAACACTGAGCTGAGGTGTTGCCACAGAGGCTTGTGGTAGGGTCATTCTGACTAAATAAATTATTCTAATTGAACAACACTTTGACCAGAGTCAACTAACCATGTTACCCAATCCTGATGGGGCCACTGCTGTATCTTTTTATATATTTGAATGGTACCTGGAATGAAGACTGCTTGGCTGGCTGAACAGAGTAAAGTATTAAAAATGAGGTGAAGGTAAAACACACACACAAAAAGTTCAGGCTACATAAAGGAGAAATTAATTTAATTTCACGCGTGCAGTAGAAATTATTTTAGCTCTTTGAATATTATGGTAAAGTGTGCGTAAAAAGAATAAACTGACATGTTGAAAGTAGGACTATATAAGCTCAACAAGCTTATGTCGCCTACAACAAGAATTTATAAAACAAAATGTCAAGTATAATAAAATTGTATTTAGTTTTGATTTTTAATTTAGAGTTTTGTTTTTACACACAACTGCATTATCCCACATGCGCTTGGTTTGAAGACTTCCTTTGAATGTAGATGAGTGGATTACCACACAAGAATAGTCAAAAGAGGAGTCACATGACTTATATACCAATGCGAGATAAAAGAACTGATGTACTTATTATATACATTAAAACTTTTCATACTCAGAAAAAAATGGAAAGAAAATCTTTAGTGATGGAAAAGTAGACCTAGCCTGGCACATACAACAGACCTGTATTGGCAGCATAATTCTTAAATTCAATTCTGTAGATTTCAATACAGATTTCTTGAAAAAAGATTTCTTTTAAATCAGTCCATGAAACCGATGAAGGTATTTATATCTTGTGACAAGTAAAACAAGTGGGTTGAATCAGATGTGTCAATGCTTGCATGCAGAAACACTTGCATGCGGTGTCACTTATTCGTTTGCAAGCAAGAAAATCACTTACTGCAAGCATACATTACTAGATGCAAGCACTTGCGCTTACAAAGTTCTTTCGACAAGTTTGCTTACATCCAAGAAAAAAGTCGATGGTTGTAAACTTGATGTGCAGCAGCTTGAAAGAGAAAATAGGAAAGTGTATTTATGAAATTCAGCTACATTTATACAACACGGTGAACATTTCAAAAAAGATTAAGTACTTGACAGAAAAGCCGTAACGGCCATTTATTCGATGTGCGATTCCACACACAACCCAAATCTGCATATACTCTATGAATCAATAAAAAAATAAGCTTTCTAATTAAAAATGTTTATTTTTCTATAAAAAAAATACGTTTTGATAGTTATGAGACACACTTCCGGTTAAATTAGCAAATGTATTATCTAAACATTAAAGTGGCAGCACTCGTAAAGCTTTTCAAGAGAAATGCACTACATTGTAATAGTACCTTGTAGTGTTGGAGCTTAGGTATAACTTGGGTTATAAAAGAGAATTTTTCTGAAGTAGTTTTCAGTTTTTTGTTCAGACGGTTTTGTATCTCGTAACTTGCAGGCAGTTAATTTGTTCTACTTAAAAAAAAAAAAAAATACCTTAAACCTTAAACCATAAAATGGAAAGATATATTTTTAGACAACGACAAAAGTTTTATAATGCACGAAGAAGCGATTATAATGCAAGAGAATGGAAAAATCGTCTTGAAGATTTGGCCGATGATTGTCACTTTCAAGGACAAAGAAATAATATGTTGCGTGATAAATTTGTGAACTCATACACTGGAGAAATATTTGACAGATTATGCACATATGACTCAAATTTGCCTTTAGAACAGGCAGTGCAAATTGTTCAAAGATGGGAACGGCAAAACAAATATTATTAATCAACAATAACTAGAAGGAGAAACAGTAATAATAATATTCAAAACTTGAATTTATCAACAGTATATAGATCTAGAAAAAACTGAAGCTGAAGCGAGAGCATAGTCCTCTTGGGTGAATTAATATTATTATTTGAAACACTTGTGTTAACCTCCTCCTTGGTTTCTAATATGATGGCGTATTTATAGACACTTTTTAAGCTGTTTTAAGAAGAACTCGAATTTATTCTATTTAAATTGCATTACTTAAACCCAGGATTTACAAAACTGTAGTTTGAAAACAACTATGAATATGCCCTATTATGTATTTTATTGTTTTATTGTAATTCTTAACAAAAATCTATTGCTTATACAAATAAAACCATTAAATAAAGTTGTGTTGTGTATTATTGAAATTTTTCTATGATTAAAATATTATAACCAAACATAGATATATGGTTAAAAATATAATAATTTAATTATCATAGTGCTAGATACTTACTGCGATTTCGGAATTATTCAAAAAATGGCTAGCGGCGGCAATGTGACTCATATATTCATTCTCATTTTATATACACATGAATTTTGCCGATAGTTCTAAGTATCTGAATTTTTGTTTTTTTTTGTTTTGTTAATTTCTATTGAGAAAACGAATAAAACACATAAATTATATTGCATGAAAGTTAATACATTCAAATACAATAAGGTTTTTCTTTATTATAACATCCAGCTGTGGGGAGCTTCATAGACAAAAAGAATAAGAGAGCTGGGATTTTATTTATTGGATGCAAAGCTGATCCTGTTTAGCCATCAAAATCGTATACAGTACGTCCCTGGCGCTTTAAGGCGTAGACAACATCCATTGCTGTAACTACCTTGCGCTTAGCATGCTCAGTATAGGTAACGGCATCACGAATATGGTTTGCAAAGAAAACCGTATAAAGACTTTACGAGTTCCCCCGTAATTGAGTCCAGAGATACGTTTGACTCAGGTGTCAATCACACAGAAAAATATTATATACAAAAAATTAAACGAAATTTAATAAAAAGCGTTATAAATCGATATTTCACAAAGTTTCAATCCGAAAGTATGAATAAAAATCTTAGGTAAATATGAAAATATGAAAAAAAAAAATTGAAAATCTGCGGACCAGATTTTAAAAAAAAAAATTTTGTCATATATTTTTTAAAAAAGAAGTAAATATGGATGTTTTGAGACCTAAATTCTTTACATCTTAAAACTCAGTTTTATAAAAATCTGTAAACATAAGTTTTCAAAATATTGAATTAACAAAAAAGTTTTAGAAAAATTATTTAAAACTTAACAAATATTAAGGAACAAAAATCGTATGTTGCCTTATTAGAATTTTCTAGGGCAGCTCAGGAAAAAAATAGATCGCTTGAGCCGTTATAGAGAAAATCGAAATTTAAAAAAAACCGTTATATGACAGGTACTGTCAAACGAGATTTTATTTCCATTATCTGATAGATATTTTTCATCTCATTACACGTATCAAATTTGGTTGAAATCGTTAAAGCCGTTTTAGACAAAAATAAGATTTCAATAACGGATGGTAGGTATAGTTATTTTTAAGCCTAGAACGCTAGTGAAAAATACGTTCGGGGACATCACGCTAAAAATACTACTTACCAAGTTTGAAGCGAATCGTTCCAGCCGTTTAGGCTGTATAGGTGCTGATACAGACAGACAGACAGACGGACAGACGGAATTGTCGGACCCCTTTTTTTCGTCTTCTCTATCACCGTAATGCCATGTTTGATTGTTATATCATAATTTTTTTTGTTTGCACGAATTCAAAACTTAGATTTAGTAGGTAGCTATAGAGCAAGTAAAAAGTATTTTTGTTAAGTATTCATGACCGCACTTATTCCCTATAATCTGTATACTCTCTGAATCAATAAAAACATTTAAGCTTTCTAATTAAAATCTGTATTTTCTATTAAAATTACCTATATTTAGATAGTTAAAATAGTGGTTTAGTAAGCAAAATTGTTATCTAAACAAAAAAAAGTGGCAGCACTCATTAAGCTTTTCAAGAGAAATGCACTTCAAATTTTAAACATTTATAAAACTGCAGCACAGGTTGAAGTTAGTTTATAAAATATAATTGTGCTGAAGTAATTTGCTGTTTTTTTTTTAGACGGTTTCGTATCTCGTAACTTGCAGGAAGTCAGTTTGTTTCACTTAAAAAATAAATACCTTAAACCATAAAATGGAAAGATATATTTTTAGACAACGACAAAAGTTTTATAATGCACGGAGAAGCAACTATAATGCAAGAGAATGGAAAAATCGCCTTGAAGATTTGGCCGATGATTGTCACTTTCAAGGACAAAGAAATAATATTTTGCGCGACAAATTTGTGACGTCATACACTGGAGAATTATTTGAAAGATTATGCCAATATAGCTCAAATTTGACTTTAGAAGATGCAGTGCAAGTTGTTCAAAGATGGGAACGGCGACTCAATAATCAATCAACAGTAACTAGAAGGCGAAACAGTTACAATAATATTCAAAACTTGAATATATCAAGAGTATCTAGAAGGAGGAACAGTAACAATAATACTGAAAACTTGAATTTATCAACAGTATCTAGATCTAGAAGGAGGAGCAGAAGTGGTGAGAACGAAAGGGAACATAGTCCTCTTGAGAGAATTAATATTATTAATTCAAATACTTGTATTAACCAGCTTCCTCCTTGGTTTCCAATATGATGTCGTCATGCATTTTTTATTATTTAAATTCAGAGTTATTGTATTTTATTGTTTTATTACAATTCTTAATAAAAGTCTGTTGTTTAAAATTTAAGGCATTAAATAAAATTGTGTGGTTTATTATAGAAATATTTCTATATTATCAAATTATTTTAACCAAATAAGAAGTAGAAATTGATAAAATATAAGAATTTAATTATCGATACGAACTGCGATTGCTGAATTATGTAACAAATTGACTAGAGGCGTAAATGTGACTCACTATACCACTTTCATTCTCATTTCATATACACTTACACGTCATAGAGTTTGCCGGTAGTTCTAAATTTCTGAATTTTGTTTTGTTTATTTTTTTTTTGTTTTTTTTTTTTACACAGATACATAATTTTTATTGAAAAAACCAATACAAAAGATACATTTTTGCATGAAAATTAGAATATTGAAATGGAATAATTGTTTAAAACATCCAGCTGTGGGGAGCTTCATATAGACAAAGTCCCAACCAAAACAAGAGAACTGGAATTTTATTTATTGGATGCAAAGCTGACCCAGTTTAGCCATCAAAACCATACACAGTACGTCCTTGGCGCTTTAAGGCGTAGACAACATCCATTGCTGTAACTACCTTGCGCTTAGCATGCTCAGTATAGGTAACGGCATCACGAATAAGGTTCACTAGGAAAATCTTAAGAACTTCACGAGTTTCCTCGTAAATGAGTCCAGATATACGTTTGACACCACCACGGCGAGCCAAACGACGGATTTCAGGCTTGGTTATACCGTAAATGTTGTCACGCCAAACTTTCCTGTAACGCCTAGCGCCTCCTTTTCCTAAACCTTTTACACCTAGGCCACGTCCAGTCATTGTTTAGTTGAAGTTTATGTAAAAGATGAAGAATATACTTTGGTGCTTCATTCAGCTTGTCTTTGTCTTCTGAAATGTTTTCAGAAAATGCATTTTTAAGTTCACTGTTTTGCTTTGTGTCTAAAGCTTTTAGATTCTAACATCATCATAGCTTATCTTATTTAGGTATAGAGAGGCTATTAACTAGCGATAAGACTGCACTTTGATTTCAAAACTTTCATATTCAAAGCTAAATTATTTTTAAATCTACTTAAATAAAATAGGTTTTCTCTGATTGTACGTTGTTTTTTTTTCTGGAAAGTACGTTAAGTACTTTAGTACTTTTAAGTACACTTTGACAGCCATTTATCATAATTAGCTCGAAAATCGCAAATATCCGAGTTCATGAAGTGATAAAATGAAAAGTTTCTGTGAATAGTGAAATGATACATTTTTTATCACTTCCCTGTTTTGCTTTTAGGGAATTGAGCCCCAGCTCAACTTCTATACATGTATATATTATATGTAATATGTATAAGTATATCAAAATGGAAAAAAAATCTCCGTATTTTTAGGGTAAACTTTACTTTTACTCTAAAAATACGGAATCATCTTTTGACATTTTCTCTAGTATACCCCCAAACAACCTGTGAAGTTCGGGAATATATTTTCAAGGTAAAAGAATATAGCGACTAGACTAACATCCTCTCTGAAAAATTAAAAAAAAATGAATCTAGAAATTGTTTTTTCGCCAAAATTCTTGTTAAATCTTTCCCAATTTTTTTAAATAAAAGTTGTAAATGCAAAAAATGTAGAAAATCAAATTCCCTTTCAAAGAATATGTAAAAATTTTATTTTATCATATGATAAAGCTTTATAATTTTTTTATATAGTTTTCTGCGAAGCCTGTAGGCTTATAAGATGATTTCTTTCCGAGAGAAGGCCAAATTCAATAGTTCGGCAAAAAAAAAAAACAAATGATGCACAACGATTAAAACTCTTTGAATTTTTTCCCAGTCAACAAAAAAAATCCAAGGTTGGCGTCAGCGTCAAAGCACATTCAAAACCTGTTGAATAAAAATCAAGTCAGATCAATGGGACATGCACTTGGGTTTAGACAGTAATTTTTAAATTTGAAGTTGATGTGAGAAAGGTTTTCTCATTTTGACCAAATGTTACATTACATAAATTTAAATTTTCTAAAAGCAAGGGAAGTCCGATTGAGCTGAAATAAATTTCATTCGATAAGTCTTAACAAGACCTAAATGCTGACACTTGGATTTTTTCGTTGACTGAAAAAAAGTTACAGGGTATTAATTGCGGTGCATCAACTTTTCTCACATCAACCTTAATCGTTTAATTATAGTTTTCTAGAACCAGGAACATAACGGATTGGTCTGAAATAAATTTTAAATTATAGGTTTTAAATGTGCCTTGACGCCGACACCTTGTTGGCTGTGAAAAAAATTAAAGGGTGTTAATCTTTGTGCATATTTTTTTCTCATTTTGAACGAATTCCTGAATACATAGATATTATAAATACCTAACTTTAAAAACATTAGTAATAATATGATTCTGATAATTTGAAATAATATGTAGGACGTGGGTGTTTATATATTCATATAATATGTTGGAAAATCTTTGTTCAAGATAAAGTTTGCTTTAAGCTTCATATATCAACCAGAATCTGATAGTGTACAAAAAACATTAATATTCAATGCTGTTTATAGTTAATTAAAGAATTACTTAAACAAAAAAGTGGCAGCACTCGTTAAGCTTTTCAAGAGAAATGTTCCTTTAAGCTGTAATACATTATTATAAATCTATTGAGTCGAAGTTAGTTTATATAAAATAGAATGTTGCTGAAGGGTTTTGCTGTTCTTGTTTCTGACCGTAAATAGCAGGCCGTTAGTTTCTTTCACTTAAAAAATATATTCAACTATTAAATGACAAGATCTGTGTTCAAACAACGAAAAAAGTTTTATAAAGCAGTGAAAGGCAGGAGAAATGCACGAGAATGGGTAAATCATCTTCAAGATTTGGCCGACGATTGCAGCTTTCAAAGACAAAGACATAATATTTTGCGTGATAAATTTGTGACGTCATACACTGGAGATATATTTGAAAGATTATGCGAACGTAACTCAGATTTCAATTTAGAAACAGCAGTGCGATTTGTACAACAATGGGAACGGCGACTCAATAATCAATCAACAGTAACTAGAAGAAGTAACAGTAACAATAATATTCAACGCTCGAATTTGTCAAGAGTATCTAGAAATAGGAGTAGTAACAATAGTAACAGAAACTCCCGAAACTTGAAATCGTCAACAGCATCTAGATCTAAAAGGGCAAAAACTGAAATTATTAATATTATTAATTCAAATACTTGTATACATCATTAATTCTTCTTGGGTTGTATAGTGGTGTTCTACAAAATTCAAAGTTGTTGTATTTTATTATAATTCTTAATAAAATTCTGTTGTTTACAATTAAAGGCCTTAACAAAAATTGTATCGTGTATTATTGAAATATTTTTATGATTCTATAATCTTTCAACCTAAAATGTCATTAATTTTATTCATTTGTATTTCATACACATTCTGACATTAGTTTGTGTATGTGTTTGCTTTGTTTAAAAACTTTTAACTTGTAACAACACCAAGTATCGGAATTATAGGAAAGCTAGAAGAAGGCTTACTCTTGCACATAAAATATAATAATTTAATAATAAAACACAATGAGTCGTGAAAATTATTAACTATACCTATATTTAATGAATTTCAGATATTTACTTCTCTTTTACAAGACAAAACAACACAATTAAATAAACAAATGCAATAAATGAATTTAAGATTAAATTCTATCAAATTCCTTATTCGCAGATGGAGTTGATTGAGTCCTGATACTGTTGATATGATGGTAAATTCGCGTTTGACAGTTCACTTATTAAACCAACGTTCTGCGAGTAAAACTGGAACTATATCATTGTTTATGTATGTATATTATATAGGTTATAGGTAAACTTAAAAGTGAGGTCATTTGTGAGAAAGCCTGCATCAACAGTAAATTTTATTTTTAGATATACAAAATAATTTTGTTTCTATGACTGAATTTCTAAATGCATTCCATTATACTAACGCAGGTATTGTTATACATTCATTCACGTTCCGAAACGTGCGCAAACAAATTACAAACAGCAAATTGTGAAAAAGTAAATTGAAAAAAAGTAACAAAGTATGAATGATTCGCTGACGATGTAAGGAATTTTATAACAAATTTGTTGCAATAATTGTTAATATTCTGAAAGAAATATCATGGTTACATACAGACGAATAAAAGCACGACAAAAAACAACGAGGGAATCCACAACTTTTTGGGAGTTTTTGAAGACCTGTATTCAAAACAAAAATAAAAATAAATGAAGTTTTGGAATTTTTGAAACAAAAATCAGAAATAGATCGGAAGTGCTTAAAAAATCTCATTGAAAAAAAAAAGATCAAGGATCAAAGTCGAAGAGGAGAAAGTTGAAGAAATTAAAAAAAAAATATTATACTAAGGCGATTAACTTTGTTTTTTTTATGTTTTTTTTTATTGCTATGAATTAAAATACATTTTATCTTATAATTTATCATATATGCAATTATTTCTAATATTTAAAATAAAGCAAAATAATTTATATAAAATAAATATATTTGGCCAGATTATTGTTAAGTAACTTAAATATATAAAGATGACAATGTAAATAAAAACACTTATTTCTAAAAAATTGTTAATGTTTCGAAATATTTTCCTAGTAGTGTTAAATTAGTTTTCAACCGGTTCTCATAATAGTTCAGTTATCTTAGTACTAAAAAAGGATCAAACATGTCACAAATTAATTACAAGTTGAAACCACTTTTGTACAAATTTTGTTTGGGTGAGTAAAAATAGGGGACAAAAAGTTTACCGCTATTTTGTAAAAATTCTTTTATCATCCTGGTAGTAGTAAAACGTTTTTTATTAAATGAGTATAAACATTTGTAAAATTTTTAAAGAAAACAAAAAATTTCAAAAGAAGTATCCGCCACGCACCGTTCGCCCACCCCGTCGGGACATAAGTTCCAAAAATTAAATTTAGGACTTATGTCCCACCTTCAATCTCTTTTAAATAAATTTTATGAATCTACCAAGAATACACTCATGTCGATAGTTTGTTCAGTTATTTCCGTTTAGTTTTACGCATTGTCAATGCTTCAATGCGAAAAACTTTACTGTAATGCAATTACAGTGAAAACTCTACTTACTGACAGCTGCAATAAGCAAACAATTCCCATGACCGGCAAAACTTCGGGGACCATGGGGATTCGCTTATGGGAGCTTTGACTGTACAACTAAAATACAGTTACTTGTTGTTTTACTTTTTTTAAAACTGTAATTTTTAAAGTTAATTTTCTGTGGATTTAAGAAAAGAATCTTAGAAGATTCAAGTTTTTGCGAATTTAAAAAACTAAAACCAAAAAAATCGCGCGATCAAATTCGCAAAAACAAGAATCTTCTAAGATTCTTTTCTTAAATTCACAGAAAATTAACTTTAAAAATTACAGTTTTAAAAAAAGTAAGACAACAATTAAAAACATTACTTTTGTTTATTGTATGTAAAGTTTATCTTATTTTTTGCGATTTTTTCTAAAGTTAATTCCTTTTGTTAATTCGTTTTGTCGTTTTTTGTTATACATAAAAGGAAAATGTTTTTTTTTTTTTTTATTTTGTAAATGAAATAGATGGAGTGAAATAAGGGCCGCGGAAATAATACCCGTGGGACATAATTCCCACTATAACAGGACATAACACCCGCGGGCATTAATTCCTTTTCAAAGTGGCAATAAGACTCTCTACAAAAACCATAAAGACCCGCAGTACTTGCACCCACCAAAACCCCAAATCCTATAGTGGCCAAGGCAGGGGGGTTGCAGGGGGCAGCATGCTCCCCCTTACCAATCTCAACTATTGGGAAATAACACCCGCGGATTTAAATGTCATTTTGAGAAGGAATTATTGCCTGTAGGCGTTGTTTCCTTTCAAAGTGGAAATTAAGACCCGTTGGCCTTAATTCCGCGGCCCTTCACTCACTCCACCAATGAAATAATATACGAATATTTTTATGTTATTCATCAAAGCGTTTAGTTTTTTTTAAAACATCATTAGCAATATTTTTTGATTTTTTGTAGAAAAATGTAAATATTGGTACCAATCTTTGAGATGAAAATGTTGGGACTTATGTCCCGACGGGGTGGCACTTATGTCCCTGCACCGTACAAATGCACTGTGCATTAACAATGCTCGAATATTTTACAATAAAAAATGAAAAGTGAATCAGAAATATTAAAAAAAGCTTGTTAAGAATCGGTTAATCATTATTGCAAGCAACTAATAAACATACATAACATACATATATGTAGCTATTCATTTTGTGGATGCAAACGTTACAAAGTTGAAAATAAACCTTATCGGTGATGTAACGAAACAAGTAAGAGAAAAAAGATTAACATGATTAATCAATGCTGGTCTATGTTAGTCACCAAGAGTATAAGACGACTCAAAAGCTTTTGGAATTTCCATATGGGTGGGTATAATTTATGAATGAAAAAAAATATAAACTTACTCACAGAGGAAAACTGCATCCGTATTGGAAAAGGTGTATTCGAAATAAATAAAAGTTTATCATTATGGGTTTTTCCAGAGTTGACATGAAAATAATTGATAACAATTAAAAAAAAGTACACTAATGTTTCTAAAATGCAAGCAAATGATGGTACACTGCGAGTTGAAAAATACCCGTTATAATTGTATTCAACTTTGGAAAATTGTATCATAAGAAATCCAACCCATTTGATTTAAAGCCTAAACAATTTATTTTAAAAAGTGAAAAAATGTTTTTAACATTGTGCAGCAGAAAAATCAGAAAAAGCTTTAAGTTAACAATGTTTAAACTGCGAGTAACGTTACGTTCATTCATAGTTGATTTTGAGCTGTTTTTAGCCCAGAAAAATTAGACTAAATAAAGCAAAATTCGGAAAACTTTCCGACAAACCTTGATTTTGGCGGAGATCTTTATTCAAAAGTTCTAAGAAAATCCTACAAATTAAAGTAACCAACATTTTGACGATGGATGAAGTTTATAGGAGGTAGAGCTTTTGATGACAGGTATACTGTTAATATGCCTTTCCGGAAAAAAGTTTTTAGATGAAAGACTAAAAAAATCACTCATATAAAATTTTATAAAAATCGATCGTATTTTTCTCGAGAAATTTAGAATTATCGGTGACATTTATATGGTAGGTGCCGTTGTTTCATGACCTAGGATAAAAATAAAAAAAATTTCCTGTTATATTACTTAAATATAACTTTAGGTTAAGTTTAAAGAAAATCGGCCCAACCGTTTAATCTGTAGGTGTCAATACAGACAGTTAGACAGACAGAATTTTCAGACCCACTTTTCGACTTCGATATCATCATAATGTTATCTAAAATGTTTACACGAATACAAAACTTGCTTTATAGTACCCATAATCGCAAGTAAAAAGACCACTGTGGTCAAATTGCAAAATGTTATGAGTGAATTTTTCATATTGTTGTTTTAACATATTAAAGAAAAATTAAAATTTCTGACCAGAGATAACGACAAATAATTTTTATAACATGTAATTACGAGCGACTTCCCAGCTATCAGAGTGGAGTTCGGTGAATTAAAAATAAATCATTTTTGTTGTAAAGTGGTAACTCATCTTTATTGAGCTTTTGTAATGCAATAACCAAAGAGTGTATTTTTAAAGCTTTTTGAAGATTAATGCACATTATATTCTGATAGTGTTGACGGCGTATGTGTTTATAATGTAAAATAATACATCATCAGGGTTGTGTTCAAAGTTAAACGTTACTAATAACATTTTTTCCAGCAAACGTAGCTAGGTATATGTTTTTTTTTGTCGAATTCAACAATTATGTTTCGGGATGGAATAATGAAATCAAATGAAATAATGAAATTTCAGGCAGACGGCAAAGCCATGCTAACCGATTTTTTGTAAAACAAAATTGTAACTTAAACAAAATTATTAATAAATCTAATCTTATCTTATCTAATCTAAAAAAAATAAAAAAAAATCTAATCTAATAATGAATGTTTTATTATTTTTGTTCTCTTAAATATTTTTTTTTTTTTGAGGAAACAGTAAAAATCCGACTTGTTGGAGAAATATTTAAGGCCCAAAAAAAATTATGATTCGTTGTTTTACGTTTTACGATTTTAATATAAAGCTCAAACAATCCTGATGTGATTCACTTTCGAACAAAAGAAATGTGGCAAACTTCCTTCATCGATGGATGAAAAAAAAAATCGAGATAATTTAAACCGAATGGGTTGAAGTGTTAACTGAATCTTCTCCTTACACCTGTTCACATGCATTCGAATGCAGATTATTTTTATTCTTAATATCTCTTACATCATTGAAATGTATCCTCTCGAAGGTTTACTGTTGAAGTTATTTACTGTTTGCGGTAAAAAAGCTCACAACCTCAAGCTATTGTTTTCTCTTTAACATCTTAAAAAAAAAAGGGACGAATCAGAAAAGGATATAGATTTTGTGTCAATAATGAACGACTTTATCTTCGTTGAATTTGATCTAATTTTGTGGAAAAGAACATGTAAGTGGGTGGGATCCGGTATCCATTGTGTATTATAGCTGTGGACCTGTGTCTTGTGTGTGAATGAGGTCTTGATTTTTTTTTTAAGCAAACATGTTTTGGAAGCGTTAACAAATGACGCCATCAATCTTCCCACCCAATTTCCTGTTAAATCTCAATGTTTTTAAAAGAACGACAACTATTCTGAATGACGAATGATGCCTAAGGATTTATTTTCAGGAGTTGAAATTATTCTGGTTGGTTTTTAAGAATAGGTTTCCTTGCTTCTCCGAAATGTTTTCAAAATGGCTGCCACTGCCCACAATTTGGAGGTTACGCAAACCTTAATGAATTAGCGAAAGTTTTCAGAAGTTTTTTTTTTGTCCGTTGCCGGATGTGTATAAGTTTGATTGTGTATATCGTCAGATCGTTTTTAAGATAATGAACGAATCTGATGTCTATAGATTCCCCAGGAAAAAAAGTCTGGGAACAATGGGCCATATTCATAGATGTTTGACAAGTTCTTATTAAGTTGTTTTTAAACTAAACTCGAGTTTTTGCTATGCATAGAAAATTTAAACCCAAGTCTAAACGAAAAACTCGAGTCTAACTTTAAACTGGACCGAACCCATGTTTAAGTTGTATTTAACTCTGATAAACGTCAGAAATAGGTACACAAATGAAACAATTTGTTAAGGGTCGCGAGTGATTTTCTTTTTCTTGCAAATAAAATGTTGGTAATTACCACTTTACGAACAAAAAAAAAACAAATACATAAATAAATAGTAATATTTCTGCATATCTACCTACCTACAATAAGACAAATTTCAGCGGAATATAGGAGGTATATTATTCAAGCAGATGAGGATATAATTGAGCAATAGAACAATCGAGATGGAGAAACTAGATATATCGGCATTTTATCAGACATTTTCTTAATTTTCAATTGATATTTGCATCGCGAATTGTGCTTATTTTAAATTTTATAATTTTCTGTTGCTAGACAAATATTATCAATAAAAAAATATCGTAAACATCTGGCATGCATTGTTTTCAACCTTTCTTTTTCTTACTTAATAAAAAATCAATCTATCCCACTCACTCCATATGTGGAACCCAAGTTTGGGACACGTTCCACTCGTGTTTTACTAAACAGAGCTGAAAAAACATCTATGCATAACAACGGTGTCTAACCTGAGTGTTAACGTTAGACTCCAGTTCAGAAGAATTCGAGTTTACAATATGTCTATGAATATGGGCCAATGGCTCTAATTCCCTGTAACGAAAAATACTGAAACCGAACAAAATACGCTCAAGTATGAACCAATCAGAAAAAAGGAAAAAGAGAGCTAGAGAAAAGTGTATTGAGTTGAAGTTTTTTTTAACAAACCAGTTTTAAATGTGAATGAAAGGAAATATTTGACGAATGAATGTAGAAAATGGCAAATGGCAAGTGCACAGGGACAGGAAGGACAAATAGTATCATTGAAATCCTAGTCAACTCAACGTTCCAATTGAAGATAAGGATGATACATTTTGTATAAATAGGTAGGTAAATTACCTACACATTATCAATATTTTTTGTCATTCAACTCAGCAGACAATGTACCTACCTACTGAAATGCATTGCAAATTTGCAACAACAAGTGACTGAGTGAAGTATATATTGGCGCAAAATTTTAAACATTTAAAACCCATTCTAAATCAACTTTAAAATGAACGTCGTGTCTAAAAAATAAATTTAGAACGAGAGACGGCTCTTTCTAAATGTTAAACGACATAAAGTATACTTTTACCTTAAAGAACTTATCTAACTTTAAAAGCAGCAAACCCCTTGTTTATCTTTTTAAAGTATACTTTATCGAGATGTCATTTGTCATTTCATAACAAAAAAACAATAGGATAAAGTAGAAAAATGTTTCCCGAAGACGGAGATTTCGAAATGTTGGAAGATTTTGAGCTTATGGTAACCCCACGGTGTCTTAAAATACGAAACAATCCGTTGGAAGAGCTCGATGACCTTCGATGATCTTCTCGTAATCGTCTTCAATCGTCAATACAGGGATCTTCTTCAAACTACGGTGGTGGTGGATTCCCTAACTCACGTCGAAGTAGTGGTAGTTTCAGGGGCTCTTCAACCAATGTTCGCTCACACCAGTGCACTTATTTTATTAAAACCCGCAAAGCGTTTACCCCAATAATTAAAATATTTTATTTTACAAATTTATCTAAAAATTAATTCAAATGAATACGCGAAAACACTGACGTTTCTTTGACATTTGATAGACGTCATTCAATTTTAGGCCTGTTCGTCGAAAATTTGCTTGCGTTACGTTACGTTTCAGCATTATTTGTCACGGTTGTTTAAATTGTTTAAAATTGAGAAAAAATTAGACTAGGCTTCAGGTTTAAAGAACTTCTTTAATTAGAGTCGGTTTTTTTGCTAAAATGAGTAGTGTTTAAAATTTTGCGCCATTATATTTATACCTGCCATTCTCTAATTCTCATCAAATTCATAGGCATAGATTTGGAATGAGCCATCCCATCATGAGGTGAGTTGAGTGAGTCAATTGTTTGTCTCGTTTCTTCTGCATTCATTTGTATTTGCTTATCTTTATTTCTCTTGTCTTTTTTAACTCTAGAATAGAGTAAAAAAAAAGAGTAAAATAAACAAGTCGGTACTCGGTAGTAACGACACCAATCGAGCAGAGCTTGAAGTTGAAACTGACTTTTTAAAAAGATGATTTCTCTATGTGTATAAACTCAATGCTGTTACCTATACATTATTTAGCACATTTAGTTGTAAACAAATCAATTATTAAAAAATAAATACTAAGCTTAAAAAAAGCAATTGCTTAGAAATTCTTAAATTAAGGACGAAATATGTAAGAACAATTTTGTTCCTCAAAACGGTAATGAATGTATAAATTTTATTGACTTTCATAATTTTCACAAGTCGGAAAAATAAACAATAACACCCAAATGTTTATCGTCTCTCATTCGTTAAATAAATTTAACGCACAAAATATCATATGCCAACTGTGAGAAATTCAAATCAGAACTCCCCAGGGATATTCCTTGTTGTAATGATGATGATGGTAATGTAATGACGATATGATGATGGTTGTATGTGAATGGCAATTGCTCAACGGAGATCAAGAGAGGACTTAGTCTGTGAAATTCTTTTGCAAAGTGTACTTTATTGTAACGAGTATATGTTATGTAAGTACCTACCCATATAAGAACACAATATATTATGAGATATAAAAGATTTATTGAAGAAACAAATAATTTTCGGAATTAAATTTGCTTGATGAAAAATGAGTTTTACTTTGTGGAAACAGTATTGAATTCATATTCAAAAAAATTGAGAAACGATTTACTTCAAAGGTATAGGTATATGGTTTTTGGAGTAGTACGACCAGAGCTTTTTTGTAGGTCACTGTAAGTCTAAATATAACAGTTATCGAAAATATTATTTGTCTCTAAAATGACTCTAACGATTTCAACGAAATTTCACATGTGTATAGCTTTATATAATAAGGTGTAGAAGTTCTGTTAAATTATGAAAACCAAACCTTCAAGAAAATTGTGTTAACCATATAACGGTATTTTAAATTTATCTTGATAATGAAATTCAATACTGAAATCGTTATAGGTAGCTGCCTGAAATAACATATGGCAAACAATTTTTTTTTTTTAAATTCAAATAATTTTTAAAAAACTGTTTTTTTGACTCATTTCAAAAACCTTTTGACGGATTAATTTGTTTAAGTCGAGGGGTTTGTCACTAGCCACCACTAAACGGTTCAATGATTGCAATATTTTAAATGACTTCATATAATTTCAGGTGATTTCAACGTGATTTCAAATGATTACAAGTATAAGTGGTCAGGTGATTTCATTCGTGACAAACCCCTCGGTTTAAGGTTTAATAAATTAATTTCAAAAAACTTGCATACTCACTTTTTTTAAGAAAAATATTTTGGAAAAATCAACGATTTTGAAAAAAAAAAATCAGTAAACTCATTATGTATTTAATAAAGAAATTTTTGTGCATACTTTGATTTTGGTTTACATCCTTGTAAGACATGGATTTAGAACTTTTAGTAAAATTTGATACGATTTTTTGTATTATTCTGTTTGTACTTTAAACCCTCAGGTAACTTACCAAGAGCAAGTTTGTGCGACCCAGTCGTGACCTTTATTTATATAATTGAACTATTTCATAATCTATCGTATAAATTGTAAAAACTAAAAACTAAACTAAAAAATAAAACAAAACATTCAAACATATTTTCTGTAAAAAAGAGCTCTTTCAACCTACAAAATTACGTATAACATACCTTCATATTTTAAAATAAAAATTGTACCGCCCTCATAGAAATACTAAATAATGGTTTAATTTATTGATATAGCTATGTATTTATTTGCATATCATGATGTTTCATAATTTAAACCTAAATCAAAAATTATTCAAATTTATGTCAAACAAATGTCAAACACATATTCAATTTTGTCATTTATGATGACTGAAGCTGACAGTTAAGTGAGAGATTGACGACAAAACAAAAATCAAATCTAATTTCTATATAAATGGTTTAAATTTTGAAATTTCACAAAGTGATTATGGTTTTAGTTTAGAGTTATATTGGAATACAAAACCGGTTTTCTAGAAGATTTTAGTCTGTTTCATACTGCTCAACTTCACTTCCCTTTCCTAGAAAACCGGTTTTTCCCGGGATGAATGAGTCTCGTGTGTGGAGTGAGTAAGTTTAAAAAAAACGACACGACGATTGATGTGTTTGTGATTACAAATAGCCAAATAGAGAATTGTTCTCAAACCTGTTGGCTCAAGAATATTCAAAAATGATTTTGAAGGGGCACGAATAATGAATAGTTATTTGTTATCTATGTAGGTACATGAGGTTGTATTCAAAGGTTGTGTGGCCTTTATGCCAAAATATGCGTATTGCCCTGGAAGGCCCATCAGTGTGGCCTTTATGCCAAAATATGCGTATTGCCCTGGATGGCCCATCAGTTAAAGATAACTTAATACCATATCTATATAATACGCATTAACTGGTCGATGTTTACTGACTGCTATGTAAATTAGGTGAAAAAAACTATATATTAAGAAGTTGTAGCTTATATAATTCCCTACAAAAAAGATCTGACACACTTTATATTGTATCATCAATCAATTTCGAGTAACACGTGTTAAATTGTCAATGGTTGCTTTGCTTAAGATTTGGCTTTCTCTTCTACCTTAACACATTCTCTGAGTAAATAGCATATTTAAAAACAGTATCAGTGTTTTTTGGTTGATTTTGATTATGCACCCGTTATGTAAGGGGCAAGGGCTCGGTTTTGATTTGACCACTGATTTTGAAAACGTTTATTTCTAAAATTTCAACAATGGCGCTTTCAAAAACAAAAAAATCTTTTTCCGACTGTGTATGAAGCCGAAACGACACGTCTGTCATCACTTTTTTTCAAACACCTAGGTACAAGAAGATATTTATTTCCACAAACGACATACATAGGTATATTTTGTCGAAAAACCATACACAAAGAACTTCTAATTTTTGCATTTTCATTTGAAATTATTAATCTTTTAATATAAATTATATTGCATGAGGCTCTTAACAAGGTTTTCATTTTAAAGTATATACATATACTTGAATAACAAATTCACACAAATAGAAGGTCAGGCAAAGTCAGAGTCCTTTGAATTATTTGCTTACATAACTGTAAGCAATCATCAAACAAAGTTGTATAAAGATCTCATTTGTGGAAAAACTTGTTGAACTGTAATTTTGTTTAGGTTGTGTTGGTTTGATGTTCGTGTGAAAATAAATAACCCCTTGTTCCTTCAACTATGCATCACTGTATACAGTTATTGCAATACTTATCCGTAAACTGTATGAATGATAATGATTAAAATAAACTTGTAACCCATCACCTTCTTCAATACATTGTGGTGTACTTACTTTTTGATTAGAATTTAACTAAAAAGGACATCTATAAACAAAGAAGATCAAACAAATGTAGGGAAAAAAGAAAAACCTCCTTTTGGATGTCCTTTTTGTCTTCATTTGCCTTAAATATTTATTTATTTGCAAAATATAAAAAAAAAACTTTCAAAAGTTATTAAAAAGAACGGGAACAACGTGTTTGTAAAGGACCTGTTGTAGTACCAGGAGTGAGAGAGGAATCAAACAAACAACTTTTGTAAAAGAAAAATTTCTTTTTTTCATTTTGTTTGAAAAAATTTCTTTTGCTTGCAGCAGTTTTTTTTCTTTTTTTTGTTCAGCAATAAAAAATGCATTTCATTTAGTTTTTTGACCTTTTTTTTTGTTGAGATACAGTTGTATATAACATTGCCACTCATCGGGTCCTTACACATCCACCTCCACCACCGCCGACCGACGACGATACCACTATTCACAAAGGATGCTGTTTTTTTTCATACTTCGTTTGTAATTGTTTGGGGTTTGAAATGGAATTGCTACAAAGTGGTTATTTTGGAATTTTTGGCTGTGGGGAGGAGTTTCGAGGTATAACAAGCAGTAATATGCTTTTAAAAATATTAAAAATTTGCATAAATTGGCTTTATGGGAGCTTTTAAAATAATAAGTTATAGGTAAGTTTTGTATGTTTACATAAAGGTAACATTACTTTATTACTACTCGGCTTCCTGGGTCGTAAATGATTTTGGAGGTTAACATGTTGGTGTGTTATTCTTTTTTGTGCGAGGCTGGCTACTAAATTGTGTTTTGACCTAAAAGCAGAAAGAAGTTTTATTACCTAAATGCAATTTTTGTTTTGGTTTACTTGCAGCCTGTGGACTAGTCATGATTAAAATTCTATTCATCGTGTGCATTGCATAAAGACTTAGGCTCAACTTCAAGTCCCCATATTCGGCTGTATTCACTAAATTTTTCCCCGTAAACAAAATTAAATATAAGGCGATATTCACTGTATTGCACATGCAGGCATGAGTTAGTGTTAAGGATCCTATAATAGTTGAAGTTTGCAAAATACTTTTAAAGCAACGAATACTGTTGGCAGGAATTTGATGACGCAAATTGTTTAAGCCAAGACCACTGAGCGAAAAATTTAAACAGAATTTGACCATATTTTTGTATTCGGACAACAACTACTATCAACAGCTTTCTTTTTTTCTAATTTAGACAAAACTGAGCGATTTAGCAAAAAATAGAAGAAATTTAAAAGCTGAACGACGCCGACGTGGTTCTGCCGCTCAGAAATGCTTGTTTTTAGTTTACATTTTTTGCATGTCTTTAAACAAATTTGTCCTTGGAATCTGAATGCGGAAAGCACAAATTAGGACTTTCTAGAAAGATATGTTGGTCTAGTCTTCAAGCGATTGTACGCAAAAAATAGAAGATTTATGGGTTTTTTTCTGTGTTTAATTTTTTATTTATCGTGCATTTTTAAGTTCAAAATATTATAACAAATTACAAAGTTATTTTAGCAATTTAAAAATAAAATTTGATTTATAATACAAAAGAAGATAAAAAACTTTAGTAAACGAAAACAACTTTTTTTTATTCATATGCATTAAACCTTTAAGTAAATATGACCTAATCATAACTAGCAGCATCAAAATTCACTTAGAAAACTTTTCTAAAGTAATTTCCAAAAGTCCACATATTTCTCAATCCATTAGGTTCTTCAATCGCTTGTTCAAGACAAACTTTCAACTAGAATCCGAGTATACCTTCAAACTTTCCAGCTAAGTTATGTATTCAAATTTCCCTTAACCATGGACTTAGACGTAAGTACATACATATACATTATTATAAGATGTGCATATATAGAATTCTTCACGCTTCAAAAGAGACCACTTTATAATCAGCTTAAAGAAGTCCTTAGAAAGTATAGTTTCTCTATACTTCTTCTTTTGTTCGGAAAAGGCGAAAGTAAAATATGATTCCCACTCCACATCCAGTTAAATAGGAATAATTCACTTTCCTTTTATACTGTGGCTATATATGTATATAGGATTTCTATTTCAATGTGAATAAGGTCATACGAGCGTAAAGAACATCAAACTTCCCGGCATCGTTCCTCGTTCATTTCATCGACGGTTGCCTTTAGTCCTTTGTGCTATTACAGGGATTAGGTATTACCATCATTCTCATTTTTTTTTTTTTGATTAACTTCTTCTGAATGCCAGATGCCCATAGTCAAGCCGTCCAACCAGCCAGTTAACCGTCCTTTTTGGCCTGTTCTGGCCTCAAGAGCCAAACTGTATAACCAATTCATTCAACGGAATAAGCTTCCAACACTTTCACTCTTCTATTTTTTGTTGGATCTTTTCATTCTTCTTTACTTTCTGGCCATTTCAAAAGAGAGGGAACACTCGAAGCAGTCGTTAATTTTATTGATTGCTGGAATGATGCTAATGCATGAGACTTATATTGAATTTATTTTTCGGACCAGTGATTTCAGTGAAATGAAACTGAAAATATAACTCTTTTTCTTAAATTTGTCGCATACAATTATTTAATTAAATTGTTTATATTCTGAAGGGAAAGAGTTCAAAAGACTTTGTAGACCATTTTCATCCAAAAGTTAAAGCAAATACCATCATAGTTAAAAGTCCTTAAACCAAAATCAACCTTTCGTTTCGTTTCAAGGAAAGTAGGTTTACACAAACGCACACTTAAGTTCAAGAACTTCAAGTTCGAGGACTTCGTTCACTTTGTCGTGCCATTTTGTTGCCCACATCTTAGCGGTGTGACTTGAGTGGTTGGTTAAAATATTTATTTTGAGTTATTACGTTTTTATTATTGTGGTTGAAAGATCCTTATTGTTAGCTCTGAAAGCCAGCCTAAAGGAGCTAAGTTATTAAATATTTTGCCTTTGACTTGGTTAACTTCTATTACGAGACGTTTCAACTTTTGTGTGTGAAGAAAAAGAAAAAGAAAAAGGTTTAATATGGAATAATAGTGTGAAAGAAAGTTTGTAGACGACTTGCTTTTGATAATAAGACTTTTTGGAGGAAAGACAGAACGATTGTTTTTTTAACCTTCAAAAGAATAACTAAAGGTTCTTTTGATGGTAAAGATATAGCTTTAGAAAAAAGTGGATTTGCGTTCAGGCTTCTGATAGCTGTGTAGTTCAGAAAAAGTCATTCCGCAAAAGTTTTTAAGATTTATAATTTGTTTCCCGATTACAGTTCACATTAAATACTGCGCAAACGTCAAAATTTGATCTGTCAAACTACAAAATGTCAAATTTATTGCATGTGATAGTGTGATGTTACTGATTGCTGTTACTGGGCTTACAAATGTTAATATTAGCTTTGTTAAACTTCAAAGTGCTAAATGTATTGCTTGTATTTATATTCTGTATTTTATATTTTTTTTTATTAAAGTTTACCCGAATACCCGAATGTATCATAACTTGATAGAAATCTTGTTATAAATGTTTTGAATTTATATTTTAAAATAACTTTTCGATTATTTGGTGTAAAACTGACATTTTGATGCCAATATGAGCTTACGCCGCAGGCTGTAATCTACCTATGAGGTCATTTTAACTTACTCGGGCTCTAACTTTTTTAATTTTTTTTTTTATAAATAATGATTTCTTGAGAAGAGACAAAGTAATGGCCGCGTAACTTTACTCAATCGTTAAAATGAGTTTGAAAATAAGGCTGTTAGTGTCTATATGTGTCATCATATTGATACTGAATACTCTACAAACGTCAAAACTGGATTTTTACAAATCTGTCAAACTACGAAGTGTCAAGTTTATCGCTTAGGTAAAAAAACGATGACATGTTGTCGATTAACATCAAGAAAAATTAACAATAGAAAAAATATAGTGTTGTTTGGAGTTGTAATTTTATTCTACAAAGATGGTGATAGTTCCGATAATTGAAAAAGTGGAGTTGGCTCTGAAAAAAAGATCCAGATTTAGGATCTTTTTTTCAGAGCCAATTTCAGACATCTTCTTGAGATTAGAGTTTCCAAAAAATCGGTATGGAATTCGGTCGATGTATATATTGAATTAAGTGGACATTCATATTTTTAATTCCAGTTTGTTTATAATTTTTTTTATTATAGTCATATCAAGAAAGAGAATAATAATTTAAGTTTTTTGCATCAATTCTGTTGACAAAAACCATAAAGAAATGCTATTCTTTTTTATCATTCGGCTACGATTTAATTCTCAGGACTCATAATAATTCATAATTTTGTTCACTTTCGGCTTAAAAAATTCTTTTTTTTTTTACTTTTAAATCCTCGTTAACAAATCCGTAGCTTTCATAACGCATTATATTTCACTTCATGCGCTGTGCAGGAATCCTCCACAAAAATGAAACTTTCTGAAATCAAAAGATTAAAATGGACTTTCAACATTTGCGGGAATTGTAATTTTTACGAGTGGATAAAAAAAACTCATTAAAGATAAAACTGACAACATTTTGAAAACAAAATACCATTGTAAAGGTACTTATACTTCCTATGTCATGTGGTAATGATTCATTTAAAATTTCAGACAGTTAATATTGATCAATATTTAATGTCAAAAGATTACATAACATATGAATTTATTATTGCAATAAAGCTATCGGTGTGCAATAAATCGAATTTGCAAATTTATATTTCGAACTATATTGGCAGTTAGAATAAATTTTCCATCTTCAATGGAAGTAAAGCTAATATGCAAATGGAAGTACCTGCTTCAAATGCACTTTATTTGTATTCCAAATAAATTTGATTGGCAGTAAAATGGCATGCAGATGGATTTAATAAAATGTGACATCTATTTCCGAACTCCATCAATTTCACCTGTATACTCGCAATAATGGGGAATTTTTTAGAGCGTGAATTGGCTGTTTATATTGTTATGACTTTTAAAATTGCTTGGTGACATTTTACGTTATTGATGACACACAACTTTATTATCGAACTAGAACAAACAAAAAAAAAGATTTTGAGTCAATGTAATAATGACTCTTCGTTTAGAGAAGAGCAACATTTATGTTGTTTTTTTTTTTTTTTTAATGGTTCTAACAGCTAATGAATATCCTGTCGAGTGCGAGTCCGAACGACTAAGGTGAGATGCACGTTTCATGACAATAATAATCTTGGAGAGTTTTTTTTTTTCCAAGAGGTATATAGTACCGCATTACTACTCCAGCGTAAAAGCCCAAAACAGAAAACAAAATTGTAATAAGAGAGAAAAGTCATGATTTGTAAACTTTTTTTTGGTGGTAGTGTTATGAAACAAAAAGTAAGCTTGCATGCAGTCTGCCATGCATGGACTCATTACAAGAGTTTGGGAAAGCAAAGTTAAATACCAGAAGTTTTTTTTAGAATATTCTTTGCTGTTTTTTCAACAACGCCAAAATTTTGGACAGATTGTTAGAAAGATTTAGATTTTTTGTTCTGAGATAAAACGCCAGAAATTAGTATGTAGAATTTTTCGCGTTTTTTTACCGAAAAAAAATATGGCGTTATTTTATCTTGCATAATTTCCGAGAGCTCACGGACATTTTGACTTCATACTTGTATTCGTGAAAATAGTTAAAGTTAAAATTTTATTTTGCCCCTAGCATTTGAAATTGCAAAAAAAAAAAAATAAATACAATAACCAATCAATATTCTACTTCCGTGTCTGTATTTTACTGATTTTTCGTTTCTTTTTATTTAACAATTTTTATCCCGCATCAAAAAAAAAAAAAAAACTTTGAATATATGATTGGTCCATATTTAATTCGGAATTAAAATTAAAATTTATTGAACTGCAAAAACTGTTCCTTGACTCAGGATGATAAAACAATAAACACACATGTGCTTGGTTTTCATCCTCTTGTCCAGAAACAAATACATCAGTCATTTAAATCGAAGCAATCGTTTCATCGTCTTGCTTTATATCTATTTTTGAAAGAGGCCAAGTAACGTGGGTGTCTTTAAGACAAAGGTCATCAAAATAATATATTGATTTGATAACATATCGATTAAGGGTATCATATGGGTCCTAGTTCGTGCATATAAAGTATATATAGCTTCTGTTGGTAGTTTATGTAAATTTAGAAAATAGCCTCCACTTTCTCTTTGAAAAATCTAATCCGATGACAAGAAAAAGATTTCAAAACCTATAAACTTTGTTTATAGGTTTGGCAAATAACGAAGCACATGGCCCACTTGAAGAATTGAAACTCCAAGCCAAACCCTGACTCAATCGTTCTAAAAGTATTCACATTCACTCCATCTATGCATATGTGCCAATCAAATGGAATAGATTTTCATTTAGTCTATCGACTTCCTGCCACAAAAAGGATCATAATGTTGGTACGAAACGTCAAAGAAACTCTATATATGATGGTGTGGCATGCAGAAAACTAGAGGAATCCTTTTGTGTAAATGCCAAAGTCAATTTTATTGTCTTGTTTCTTGTTGATTGGTGTGTGGGTTTTGTATACGAATGTTCTGTTTTTAAATATATATATATATATATATATGATTGTTCATGGAAGTGGATACCTAAGCCAGGAGAATCCTTTCATTCAAACTGATATGAGATAGATTTCGATTTTGGCCACAAAAGAGATTTTTAAGAAAATTCCAAATAATATCAAACGATTAAACTTGAGCTTTACGAAATGCAAATATATAATATTGTTCTGTGTTTTTTTTCTAGAAATGGAGATAGATACCAACCAATATGTAATTTTATAAGGGTGCATTAAATATCAAAGAATGAGTCTAGACAAGGTAAACAGAAGGAGTTGACATATTGATTGGGCATCCGTAGCCGAATTTAATTGTTTATAATAGAATAATTGTCTTGTAAAAAGCTTGAGCAACATCTTCAAGCTATTCTTATCGAAATAGTCACTAGACCATTTTGCAAGGCATAATTTCTTATTATCCACATATTAACGAAAAAGTCGCTTACATAAGAGTCGAAGAAGTAAATGGAGTAGTTTAATCAGAAGAGGTACTTATTTGAGAAAATGATACGGAAGAAATCGGGTCTAAAGATGAATAACGATTGCCACCTCCGAACTTACAAGAAAGTGACTAAACGCCTAATCCAGAGTTAGGAGAAATGTACCTTCATCCAATCTTCAAGCGGAAGGGTCGAAGGGAACATGAATATCATAAAGCTAAAATTAAGGTGCATGTCCATTTTAAGGTGCCTATCTATTTGAGAGTACTTTTGCTAGATAACTCTCGAGAATAACTCTGGGAGAAGTCAAGTCAAGAGGTAAGGACTATGTCCACTTGCAAGTTCGCTTTTAAGATATGCTCGCAGCTCTCCTACTCTCAAATGGACATACCCACCTTAATAGTGGCTGATTGCTAAAGTTAACTTATGAAAAGTGCGAGATTATGGTCCTAGGACAACCAGGTGTTTCGAAAACAAACTTGCGGATAACCATGAGTTGTACGACCAAGTTATGCCAATGGTATAATTTTCAGCGGAAGCCTCCATAGAAATATTAATCAAAGATGGAGCTTAGTAATTGGACCTTCATTGCAATTCTCGAATA
Organism: Baccha elongata; assembly: GCA_951217065.1. Classification (NCBI taxonomy): domain Eukaryota; kingdom Metazoa; phylum Arthropoda; class Insecta; order Diptera; family Syrphidae; genus Baccha; species Baccha elongata. The sequence continues at coordinate 7,600,688 of OX578272.1, forward strand.
GATGCTTGAAATCAAATAGGTAAACCAAAAAAGAAATTCTTTTGATCCTTTGCAAATGGGTTAATGCATCAGCGTTGAAAATATCAAAAACAACCATCGTAGAAGCATAGATTGGATGAAGTGGTTGAAATAAGATTCTACACTGCCAAAAAAAAGTCATATTACGACGTTTCTGTACAAAAGCGAAAAAGGATAGCCAGTCTTAAAAAGTTCTGGAACAAACTAATAAAACGACTTCAGCAATCAGTTAGCCTCAGACTTGGAAATTGCGTGACAATCTAACAAATATTTGGTGCAAGAGCGGTTAGATAAAAGACTCTCCATATATAGGAAAGTGTCCGTAATTTTTTTTTATATCTATTAAATGCGAACAAAATTTATCCTTCTAAGTTATTGGATCATTTTCATTAAGATCTTTAAATAAAAATTTAAATTGCAGTTCTTGTTTATTGAATAAAAAGGATTCTTATAAAAATAGTTTGTCTGTTTTTATCGCACTCAAAAACCAATAAAACTCAAATGTATTTAAAAACAAAAATGACTCTATAATTTAAATATCTAAAATTAAATCTACCGCATAAGAGACTTAAAATATATATATACAAGCGTAAAGGACCTCCATAAGTTTCCTTCACCACTAACCGCAGCTATAATAAACCTATATCTTCTGCTCAAAGTAACCGTTGTGCTAAATGCCATAAAAAATGCAAACACAAAACCTCATGCGGGAATATTTATAGTTGCACTTTTTTTAACCCCACTTCCTGATCATTGCTTCTCTTTTCATTGCCACAACCGCCACCTCATCCTTTTCGAAGGACGACAATATGTATATTTTTTTTTTTTTGTAAAAGGATGGGTATTACAAAATTTACGAGCATACTACAAAATACAGATGGGTTTTTACTTTCTTCGCTTGGTTCACGAAAATTTATCGTTAACGCTGTTTCAAAAGGAGATCTCATCTTCCTTTGCAGCTTTAGGATATAAAATTGAAAAACATACGCGCATCGCAATACATGAATATGAACAGAATAAAAAAAAAAACTTGATATTATTCATCGTTAAATTGAGCGGAATATTTATTAACGCATCACTGAAACGTGCATTTGCACATAATTTGTATTCTCGACAAGGACTTCCGTCTTTAATCAGCCGGATAACGCTTCTCACACGCCTCTTTAGTGTATGTGTGTCAGAGGGAGAGAGAGAGAAATGACAAAGATTAATGTTCGTCGATATAATAGTTTTGTTTAACTATGCATCCGGTATTAGGAGTGTCATATCCGTTTTGTCTTTATGTATCGAAATTCACAACTACCACCCTATAAATTAAATTTTGAAGCTAATTTAACTGGATCTGAGATGGGGAATATCAAATACAGGACGTTGGAAATCCTTGTGGCGCTTCAATTATGCAAAATTGTAAATAAACCGCACACGCATAATAATATTAATAATTAGTTATATATATAGCTGAGCACATAATGCATTTTAGTGTTGGAGCCATTTTGTTATCGCTTCCGCCCGGGCGGCCATTAAAACTAATTCTAGCCTACATGGAAAAAAGGGCAGTGGCGGTACATGAAAAAGTCAAATTAGTACAAACACTCCTTGAAATTTATAAAACCATATTTTAAGTCAAATTCATTTTTAAAATAATTAAATATAAAAAAATAAATCACGATATTTGTTTTTGAGAGATTTGGATTCCCATCATGGCACTTTTTTCATCCACCATTACAGAAAATTCAAATTCGGTGTGAGGTTCAAATTGTTTGGGTTACATTTTATTAATTTCTTTTTATTCACCATGGTCAGATTCGCAACTAAATTATTATAACACGAAATTGCATAAATGTTCGTTAATGGGAAAATAATTTCTACTAATTGCGCCATTATATTGAGTTAGAACAAAACACTGGACTCGTGCTCGTGGCGCATTAGATTCAATCGAATTGTATAGTTGGAGTGTACAACTGATGGTCTCTGGGTATATTGTGGTGAAGAGGTCCTTTGTTTACATTATTCGTGGTACAGAAGAAAAGGGGTAGTATGAAGGATAACAGATGCATATAGCCAGAATGCACAGTGTTGTGGATTTTGTTGGCGGTTTAAATGCCCGATAGCACTGCTTCATTCATTGTTCGGCCATAAACGATAGGGCATGGTATTTATTCGAGTGTAAATAAACTTTTGCATGTACTAGTTACGATTTGTATTGGTTTCCAATGATCAGTATTCGTATATTTTCTACATTTCGAGTATAGACTGCAAGAGTGCTGCAGCCGATGATATAAACCGTATTAGCCTCCTTGTGGTTTTCAATGCTAATGATGCCATTTACAAATTCCTGCATACATTCGAAATTAATTCAAAGAGTTTTTGTTTGAAAGTGGGAACTTCATGATATGAAAATAGCTAAGGTATACAAGGGCAGTTAACTCGGATTAGTTGTTACATCAAATCGTTATTATCCATGTAAATATAGGATGATAGTCTTATGTGACTTTACATCTGGGGGGTGTTAAATGCAAGAAACTATTTGATGTCACGATGAATGTCAATTAAACTTCCGTAGACCTGCATAAATGTTATTTTAAGTTTTGTTTTCTGATTTTCCATATTATATGATAGGTTTTTATTGTGTTTGATCTTATTAATCTAAGGTTTTTTTTTTAAATATTTGAATACTTATTTATCTGAAAATGTATCTTTAATAAGAACTAGATAAATTTAAGGTGACACAACAAGTACAAAACAAAAATCATTATATTATAAGGTAAACGGTTGAATTAAAAAATAAAATTTTATTTATTTAAACTATAAAAAAAAAAAAAAAAAACTATTAATTAATTCTTTTTTCGTGTAAGCGGCTTAAGGGAAGAAAAATTACTAAGCGAAATATTTATATAATGATTAATGTTCAGCAGTTTTTTAAACTTGATTGAAGTCAATCCATATCTTTAAATGTTTCAATCCAAAATCAAAGTATGCAAAAAAAAAAAAAAATATTATTAAACAAAATCTTTGTAGCGGTTTTCTTCAAAAGTTGATATTGGGCGCGTTTAAGTGTACACGAGATAACCAATCTAAGATGCTCTATAGTATCGTAAAATGTCTAATATCACAAATTATACCTTTTTTAACGACCAATCTTAATCCGTCTGTGTTGTAGCAATCACTGGACCGATTCACAAGGTCCATATGCTGTTAGATAGAGAAAATGTCAAACTAGGTCGTATGGACTATATTTCTAAAAAACGACACTAAAGTTGCACTTTCGGTATTCGAAAAATGGGGCAACCAAATAATTGCTTGTTTCACAATATCTGAATATGTTTCAGTTAAGCTACTTTAGAAGTTAAATTCAAAGTTTTATATATTTTTGCTGTTGTTTTCTTTCAAAATAGATTCTGAATAGCTTAATTGAAACTAACTCAGGCCTTAGTAATTTTTTTTCACCGCAAATTAAATGCAGTTTGCACTTAGATGACGTCTTTAAAAACGGTCATTGTCAATTTTTTTATTAGAAATACTACTTTATGCGATTCGGCGATCCGAAAATTTTCATTTTGTTTGAAAAAATTCAGATTTCCATTAAAATTACTTTCATCTGCACCACGAATTTAACTGCGGATTTGATATTTCCCACATTTGTATGAAAATCGGATTTGGTGCGGATGCACTTCGTTTCCCGCTTATGACTTGCGAATTCGCTAATAGCAAACTTACCGAAAGTGAGTAAGACTGCCTTCACAACTCATTCGTCGGATTCCATAATAGGGCTGATTAAAAAAAAAACATTAATTTAATTTATTATATTCGAAATAAAATTTCATAAAAATTCGTGATCAGATTTTTAAAATATTAAGTAAATATTGAATAATCAAAAACAGTTTTTTTTTAAATAACTAATAAAAACATTTTTGACAAATTTTTTAATACCATGTTATTTAACACCGACAATTTTTAGTATTTAATTTCATGTAAATCGCTTCAGTCGTTATTGAGATAGTCCAGGTATCCTTCAACGAGTTTTTTTTTTCAAAAGTATGGTTTCCATTATCTGATAGCCCACAGTGACCTATAAAAAATATTCGGGATTATTAACCTTAAAATCCTGTCTAACAAATTTGAAGTTAATTGGCTCACCCATTTGGTTGGTAACTATCTGAACAGAATGGTGTTGCATGCAGCTGCAGCATGTAGCGCTGTCGAATCTAAAGTTAAAATTAGCTCTTAAAATAGCAAGGTAGTTTAAATTAGAAATTGAAATTGAAATTGAATTTAAATTAGGGTAAAATAGAACATCAGGCATTTTGCTTTTTTTTTTTTTTTTTTTGTCAAATGTCAAACAGTAACAAGCAGCTTACATGAAAGTTGAAGTTAGTGAGATTTGTGCTTTGTGTTAAAATACAAATTTTAAATTTTAAATTTGTATTTTATAAAAAAAAAACTAATAAAACCCCTTTATTTTTGGAAAATCAACAAATTAGTTTAGAATTTAGATTTATTTAAGCAAAAGATATATTGATTTTCATGTTTATATTCTATTCATTAACATCCAACGTGTTTATATATTTCCAGCAAACACAAAGCCGTCACATCTTCAAAATGTGACTTCCTCTTCCTTTCAAACAAAATAATCCATTATGATGACTGACACTTCGTCGTGGACTTACTTCATTCGACAGGAAACGACCTTAAATTCAGTAAGCGTGTGTATTAAGTCCTACCTAATAAAAAACGTCTTGAACCCACGAAATCATCCTTTATCCTTCAATTATACTTTACAACGTGTACGTACACTGTATATAACTTGAAAGCAAGAGGATAGCTTACATTAAACTTTTTTGCCCACGTCGAGTCCATTTAATGTTTTGATGTATTAAGTTTATCCGTAAATATTTATCTTAAAAAAAAAAAATATAATGAAAAAGGAAAACCTTTCACTCTGAGCGTTGAAAGATTTTACCTTCATTAAATCATTTACTTCCTGCTCCTCCTCCTATGCAGCGAAGTTGATGACGGCACTACCGACGACGTCAGTAAATTTTCAACTTTAATCTCAATTCAATTTAAATTCAAATAGAAATTAAATTCTAAGGAAAATTCTTCAAGTAGGTATAGGAGACGAAAAAAATATGAGAAACATATTTTGGGAGATGGTTTCGTTCTATATACGCACACAATATCAATTTTTATCATCTTATTCCATACAAACTTCATAGAATCCCTTTCGACTTCAACGAATCGGGGACAACCGGAAGTGAAAGACAGGAAGAAAAACGGCCTTTGAACTAAATTTATTATGCATGACAATTAAATGAATCCAGTTGGATATTAAATGATAACGATTTGTCAGGCAAACGATGTCAAGATGAAGAGGCGGAATAAAAACGTGTTACATAAATAATAATTCAAAAAAAAAAACCAGACAAAGTCCTTTTTCGACCAAAAATTAAGTATGAATTTAAGTCGGAAAGAAAGTAGATAAGATAGAACTCAAAAGGATAAGGAAAATATAAAAAGAAAATTATGTCAAATTTATCAAGCAACAAAAAAATACATTCCATAAAAAAAAGTTAGAACTTATTTTCATCGAAACACAAGTTGTTGACTTGAATTTAAAAACATTTCACCCAAGCTGATGATAACATTATATATTTACTATTAGCATAATGTTTCTGAAACTGTACGAAGTTCCTTAATATCTGGAAATTAGCATTTTACTTGAGTCCTGTCGTGAAATTTCAACAACTTGGACAGAAACAATAATTTGAAAATGTTGTTTTTCTTTTTATTCTCGAGGTCGAGTCGGTTCCTTTGCATAATAAAGTAGTTTTTGTCTGTCAATATGTTGCATTTTGTAGGAAACGTCCGCTCGTTCCGCTCTCCTAAATAAAATATACATAATTTTATTTAGGAGAGCGGAAGTATATGGTGTTTGGTATTTTAAAATCTTTTTTTTTTTAAATTATAAAGTCCCATTTTGTTCAGCTGACGAAAGGACATTTGCGTTATCGCCTTGAAGTGCCAATCTGATATTAAAAATAAATATAAATAAACTATAAGACGTTTTTCTGTCTTTTCAGTATTTTATTAAATACAGTTTGATTTACATAGATAAAATTATATAAAAATTATAGCTGACCCATCAATGAATAAATTACTTATTAGTAGGGCTTTTAAACATATTTACGTAAATTAAGTTTGCTCCAAAGTATTCATATATGTATGTATATAAAAAAATGTATATACATTTTTGGCAGATTTGTATTGTATGATTTTATTGCTAGCTTAGATGAAGATGAAGGTATTATTGTAACTATTGTATAATTAAAAAAAATGCATTTAATAGAAACAACAAAAAAAAAAAAAAAAAAAAAATTGAATGATACCGAAAAGGAAGAAATTAAATATATTTATCAAAAGCTTTGCCTTTAATTTCAAACGCATTCAAACGTAAAATTAGGAAATATTATTAGTATTAATATTTATTTATTTTAATCAATTATTTATTAATAAATTAATATTAATTTTTAATAAAAACTTTGTTTCTTATATTTTTTGTTTTCGTTCATATAAACGAAATCAGCAATATCACAGGCCCCGTCGGAACAAAATGCAAAAATGATCCACCATAGTTTCTATCTTAGTGATGTACTTATTTAAATGAAAATATTGTCAGCAACTGCCGATTGCAAATAAAGTTGAAAAATATTCATTTAGAACTTAACGTTGCAAAATTTACATTTCAAAATGTCTATTGAATCTTTTTAATATACTAATCTTATAATCTCATAAATCTAATAATACATTTAAGTCGCATTATATACGAGTATAAGCGAACGTCAATAAATAAAACTAAAGGCCCAAACAAAGCTTCAAAACAAAAAATTTTAAAGTTATCTCACAAAAATTGCCTTATTTTTCAGGTCCTTAAAGACTCGACGGGCTTTATTTAGACTTACCCCTAAAATTAACCCCGTTTTTTTTTCTTTGCCAATAGCTCCATTATGAAAAACAAATTCATTTACAAACTCAGACCTAAAATCTGGAGTCAAGTACCTTATGTAGCTCCAATAGTCTAAATTTACACCAACTGATTCAACAGCCAATCACCCTTCATCAATTGAGGACTTATATAAATTTATTCTTAAAATGTTCTTAAATTGGAATATCATTCTTCTTTAAATTTTTGGTTTACTCCTACTTAACTCCTTTTTTACTCCTTCTTATAATTAGAATATTATTTGAAATTGTTCAACTTTTTAATACATATACCTCTGCCGTGGCTCCGACGACGCCGCGTCTCGAACTCCAGTTCTTTCGCATGACGTTCCTGTTCGCTTCCAACTGAACCCAATCTGTTATATACAAAAATACTTTTATCTAAGAAACCACAAGTAACCACATTTATCGCATCAGATGGTGCTTTTAATAAGATTATTTTAAAGATGTATTAAGGAAACAAAATAACACCAATTTGAAAAATGCCGAGTGTAGAATATTTAAAAATGCTTTAAGAAGTGTGAACATATACCAATTTAAGTTCTTGAAAAAAGTACCTAGTTTATAAAAAATAAATAAAGAATGAATAAAAAAGACATTAATTGGCATACCAATATTGGGTACGAAAATTAAACTTTTTTGTGCTACTTTTGTGTCAGATTAGAAAACCCTAATTTACAATCCCAATAAACAAAAACGGTCCGTATTTCCACGTTAACGAAATACGACCACATAAACGAAGATCAACTACCATTAACCTTTTGGAATTTGTGTCCTATTCCTATGTCAAGTGAATGGCAATAAAGGGTAGAGCTATTTCATTTCTTAAGATTTTAGATAGGCATTTATCAAAATTTCCATACACTCATGTCTTCAAAATTTACATTCGAATTAAAAAACATTTTATTGAGATGAATTAGTTTGTTCGATTAAGATCAACTTCTTCTAATTCTTTCTTATCAGCTATTGGAGTGCCTCAAGGCAGCCACCTGGGTCATTTTCTTTTGTATCTTAATATTAATCATTATATTAATAGTAATCATTAAATATCATTAAGCATTTGATACTCACTTTATGCGAACGATAAACCCTCTATTTTATGACAATTTCTTTGACACATGACCACTCTACTCTAATTCAATAATTCAAGTAAATCTCGATAATCTGACAATCTGGTGCCTGAAAAACGGATTGGTATTAAATATTTTCAAATGCTATTCACTTTTACATTCATACTGTGCATAAATGAATTTGGAACAAATCTCCTCACGAGAGAAATGAAGAAAATTAAACTTTTGAGCTACTCCATCATCGTAATGTTAGGTCCTCGAGGTTTTTCTTCACATAAACGATAAACCCAAATTTGATAACAATAAGAGTATTCTTATTCACAATAATTCAAACACGAATTTTCGAGACTTCATTATACGTAGGGTGGTATGAGTAAAACGGAGTACCTACTCAAAACTCAGCTTTATGAAGGAGTAGCTCCTCAACGATGGAGCATCTTCATGTCCGATGAGGAACGTTTCACCTACTCCATCGTTTTGTATGAATAAAACGAAGTACGTATACTCTGTCGAGTGAAGGAGGTACTACTAACTTGTGAGTTAGCTTCTTTGCTTGCTCAAGGTTGAATTTTGTACATAAATAGGTAACTTTTTATATAGTTATTTGCGATTATTTTGCACTATAAGCAAGTTCAGCTTTTGTAAAAAAAAAATTGAGAATATAATTAATAATCATGGCAAAAAGGCAAAAAAAGTAGGTTTGTATGTCTCGTCTGCATCTGCAAATAAGAGAACCGATTTTCTTCAAATTTGGTAGTTTGGTGCTTTAGTGTTTTTAAGGTATATTTGCATGTCATATTAGATAGTAAGCTTGAAAATATAAATACCGGTTTGTTATTTTTCGCAAAAAACCACTCTAATGATTTTTACCAAATAGCATATGCGCAATGAACTCATTTAACTGTACAGGTACCTGCATTAACGGAATTTTTGAATTTCTCTTTTTACGATCAAGCGATCAGCAAAAATTCCAACCCAATAAATAATTATAGTCATCCTTTTTTTTTTAATTATAATATACCTAGGTATTTAAGTTGTGAATAATAATTTAAAAAAAAAATTGTTTACTCAAATATTTGAGAATGTTTTAATAAAACTAGTTTTTGAGGTAAAACTCAACTCAACTAGTTTTTAAAACAAGCAGACCCAATTTTTTTCAAACAATATTTTTTAAGAATTATAAAAGAAAAATTGATTTATGTAACAACCGCAACGATTGTATTTTTTTTGCTCATAAAATCATACCGAATAACCGAAGAAATTTGTCTTCTACACAAAAGTTGGTTCGATGTATGAAAGCATCTACTCCGTTTGATGGAGGAGATGCTCTTATGTTGGTGCTATTTTTTATTCATATGAAACTGAAGTAGGTACTTCTGCTTGTAGTACCTCTTTTGATTTCTATAGAGTACCTGCTATGAGTACGTACTCCCTTTTATTCATACCAACCATAGTTTTTTCTCGGTTTTTCTTTAAATTAAAAAAAATAATATAGAAATGATATTTAGCAGTGTTGTTTTCACTGAAATAATAATAAATCACATCCAGGACATCAGTTCCATATATGTATATATTTTCACTTATGGACCCCTAAGAATTCATTCAAAGGCATAAATAACAAATTACACAAATTAATCAAAACATTTGACGTGACAATTTTGTTTGTAACAGCAGTTTTGTAAGGGTTGTGTTTATGATTGATTCCTATACCCCCTCAAATATGTTTTTTGTTTCTACAAACTGTGTGCTGAAATTAATGTTCTGCATTTGAAAGATTCCCAAATGACCATACAAAAAGTGAAATATAATTTTGAAAATTACAAAAAAATCAAGGATAAAAGCTCAAGAGAAATTCTATAAACTTTAATTGAATTAAGGAGTTCCGACTTTTTTATAATTTGTCTATAGGTACACCATAACTTCTCCTTCTCTGAGAATTTTAAACTTGATATGATGTCAAAACCATTCTGTATCCGCATCTCACTCGTGCATGGTGTTTGTCAACATACAGCCTGAGGCGCTTAAAACTTCATATACCGTTGTCATGGAATAAAAATCAAATCTCACAGAAATTAATTAATCTAACTAACACCAAACCATTTGAAATCATATTTCTCCTTTAGTTGAAAATCTAATTCGAAAATCTGAAAATAGAGAAATGTTATATGTTTTTTAATTAAATTTTGTTCATTTCATTCATTTGTACTCATTCATTCGGTTTATATACCACATTGATGTTGAATAATGGTGTCCCCCATCAACCGGAAAACTATGAAATCTTTTGTTTGAACATCCTTTTCTTTCATTTCTATGTCCGGTGCAATCATGGTAAAATTATTAGAATTTTGAACGCAGCTAGAATATTAAAAAATAAAATCGAAATCTTTATTATAGAGAGACCAGATTTAAAAGTTTTTTTTTTTTGCTATCTTCGTTTTGCAATTACCTTCTTGGCACATCTTATAGAATTCGTCTGTAATTTTATTCTGCTTCCTGTTCATTCATTATGACTTAATTAAAGTGGAGACAATAAAAGCTCTTGATTAGAAGAATCATTGCGGATTTTGTTCGATCACGAAGTAATGCAGCTATTTTATGTAAGTTTTTGGTTGTTTTTTTTTTTTTTTTTTGAGATTTTAGTTGGGAGAATTTTACTGCAGTTTAAAAAGGAACTGTTCAATCACAGTGTAGATATAGAGAACTTTTCCTACAACTTCTTTCACTTAGGCATACAATTAAGATATTTTCACTAAGTGGAATGAAAGGATAGAAGATTTTACTTGTTTTTGTTGTTGTAAATTGGACTGTTAAACTTATAAATTAACTTTCTACTTTTATTCTGGCAATTGTAATGAAAATGCTACAACTCGCTAAAAATAAATTCTGATTTATTTTTAGGATTTAGGAAATAGATTCTGATTTTTTTTTTTTATTTTTTGAAAAATTTGTTTAATTTATGCAAACTCGTAGTCTTTTTCAGTAAGTGACAATTTATTAATTTTTTAAATGACAACTGTCAAATTTACATTTAAATTGAAGATTTTCAAAATGAAAACCTAAAGCGACCATTACACGGCCAGTCAGAGGACGTCAGTCATCTACACATACAATCAGTCATCACTCATCAGGCAAAATCAGAAGGGTTTTGATTTTTCGTCAAACAAATGCACTCATACAGATTTATTTTTACAAACACTATATAACAGATTGATGTCAAATGATTGACCGGGTAAAGTCACTTAATATGTACCTCATGCTTAATTAAAGTTAAGGAAATTTCCATGTGTCCAAAAAAAACAATGCCACATGACTGTGTGGTTTGGCTCATTGGCATCATTATTTCAATAGTATCGCTATTTCTCATTGAAATTATGATTTGTTTGCTGTAAAAACTAACATTGACTGAGAGATTTTTCACTTCTGAACAGTTCTAAGTAGCCCAGTTGAACACTGAATATTTCATGCTCATATACATATCATGTTTACACATACAATCATGCGAAACGTCAAACTGAAAGAAAGCCATAAGTATAGCAGGCTCGTCCAAAATAGTGTTGAAAACGGTGCCATAACATTTAGCCAATGTGTCATATGGCCATATTTGTACATAAGACCCTTTGTCTATCTTTTTGCGACTTTTTGCCATACGCTACGCTCTTCGTTTTTCATCGTACCCCATGAATTTGCGCGAATTTTTAATTTTCAGACGATAAATTGATCTTCCATTTATCAAAAAAAACCTTAACTACATCCGACACTACTTTCCCCTGGAAGATTTAGATATTAACCAACTTTTCAATGAGCGCTATATCGAAAACTCTAATAGAATAGAGGATCAATTTGGAGTGTGAAAATTAAAAATTCACGCGAATGCCATGCTTCTACAGTGAGCCCTAGCTTCAGTGTGGTTGCAGGGATTGCAGCATGCCTTTCATACCAACCTCACTATTTTCCTTTTGACCCTCATAAAGCGTAAACACCCAGAGTAAAATCGAAGTGAAGTTTTAAACATGTTTAAATTGAATTTAAGAACGCGTTCTTCTTAGCATAACATACTCAATTTAACTCCGTCTTTTTTCTTTTAAACTCAATGTACTCAATGTAAGAACAAAATGAGTTAAGATTACTGCTATATAATTTATTTAACTCCGTATTTTATTAAACTAAAAAATGCAACTACTTAAAGAAAGAATGAGTTAATATTTTGATCCCAATCCGCCGTACTTAAGTATAGTATAAACACGATTGCGATGAAAAGAAGTACGAAATTTGTTAGTTTAAGTATGTTATTGCTACTGTGGAATTCCTTGTATTTTTTCAGACGTATTTTATAGACGCGATCTAAACAATAAACTGTAGTTCACCTTATTAACATATTACACTATTAACAACAAAATTCACGTCCAATAGATTATTTTAAAATTATTTTATTTCTGAAATCTTTATTAAAGTAAGCCAAACTACACAATTAAAAGGTTCGTCTGACACACAGTTCATCTACCTGTAATCCTCCGTCTCCTCCCGTAGAAAAAAAAATTTATACCCACTTTTCTATACATGAATACGTGTGAACAGCAAAATGCAAAATTGTAAGAATGTATGGTCTAGCCAAATTTGACATTCCCATTTGAAATACACAGGCACGCATACAGAGTTAAATCTCTGCAGTTTTGAAAGTTTTTAGGCAAAAGTGGGTGGAGCCTCCTGAGTTGATGTTCTATTTTTTATTATTCTATGGTCTGAAGAAGAAATCAAATCTATTAAGTATGTGTGCAAGTATACTTGTGAATCTTGCTATCAAATCGATATTCAAGAAAAGTTTATCTGAGGGGGAAAAAGCAACATTTTCTTGTCCATGGATCATGATTTTCGGAAAAAAGCAACTTTAGTCCGAAAAAAAGCGACTTTAGTCCGAAAAAAGTCAACTTTTTATTTCCAAGGAATTCAAATAAGTTATAGCTACCTACTCTTTTTTTCTCTGAGTGTATGGGTTAACCAACTTTTCTATTTGCCAGTTTTTTTCTGAAACAAAATGCATTTGAAAGTGAAATTATACCAAAATGACCAAATGACACTTTCGTAAAGTGAAAAATGGCCGTGTGTACAAATTTGGCCATAGGTATGACGCATTGTGAAAGTGTAAAATGGTCAAATTTGTAAATATGACGACGTAATGGCCTTATGAGACGGTATCCTTTCTAAGTTTGTTGTTAGAAATGATTCTTCAAATAAAAATTTTATTTCATGGATTTGTGAAACAAGTTACCTAAGTGTTTGGGTAAATTTGGGTAAATTTCTTAAAAAGCAAAGGAAACCATTTGTACTCAAAAATCATTAAACTAAAGAAATCTGCCGTATCATTGCTTCAAAATAAAATAAATAAAGAGAATGTGCATGTAAATACATCATTTCGATATCCCCGCAAAAAATTAAATAAATCTTTCAACCATAAAGAAAAGATTAATATAAGCATGGTTTCTTGTCATTGTGCGTCATGCTTGTGCGTTATCACAATCCTTATCTGTAATCAATTTGTTCTTTGTTCCCCTTTAAATAATTCCTGACTTCACCTGATTCGTTCGTAAATCCACATTCATTCAAATGGCTTGGTAAGTAACAAAAGTAATTCCGCACAATTTGTGTATTGCTTTCCCTAAAACATTTTAGATTCGATAAGTTCCAAATCCAGAATTCAAGTTATTCATTAAATATTCTATGTTCAAAACAAAAAGAAACGGCACGAAATGAATTACAATTGAGTTGGTAAAAGGACAACATTTGTTTTTCCGGCTAAAAAAATAATCCGTTTTCTGCTTAATGCGAATCCATTTATTTTGAGCCCATTAAAGTTAAATATCTCAATTTAGTCACAAATATTTTCCATTTCAGAAAGGATGGGTAGCACAAGGACATTAGTCCTTTGATATTTATAGTCTTAATATTTAATTTGACTTTGAGAGAACTTCATTACGAAAAGCAAATCCATTTAATGACAACGATGATGAGATGTGTAGTCTGCTAACACACTCACATACTCCGCATGCACTTGCAATCCTTTGATATAAGATACAAGTTGTTGAATGATTCACATTACATTGGCAATGAAATATTTGGTTCTGTGAAACATTCCACAAGGACTATACACAACATTTCAAATGCACTTAAAGTGACTCTAATTCAATATTGTGATATGCTTTTGCGAGCTCAGCTTCACAACATGTCAAAATTCTCTTGTCCTTAACAATGCATTGATAATGAACAATTTAAATATAAATTTGAATTGAGAAAATTCACAAACCAAAGAGCTAAGTCCTCGATATAAAGGAATAAATGATTTACCACAGAAATAAGACCAAATGCTTCCATTAAACCGCTCAATTCAATTTTCCAAAATCTACAAAAAAATAAGGACAAATCCTTTCAACCGTCCTGCGGGGGATGAAATTGAATTTTCGCTGACATCCCAAATCGAAGCTAATTTCTGGGTCTTAAATTATTATTTTTTTTTGTTTTATTCATTTCCTTTAGCTATGATTTTGCCGTTTTTTTTTTGTCTTCTTCTTGTTTTGTTTCATTGGAACTGCCAATGGCAAAAAGGACGAGAAAAATGCTAATAAGCAGAATCAATTGAAACTCATTTACATTTTAACCCTGACCGAAGTGTGGTGTTGCGTTGCTGATGCTGTTTGCCATTTAACAATTTTGTTGTTATACATTTTGAATTGGTGTATGTATAGGTGTGGGTATGGATTCTTGACCCTTCTTTGATTGTGGGGCTGTTTTTGTTTTAATGTGTTTTTTTTTTGTTTTGAAAAAAAGTCAGAAGAACTGTAAATGGTTGATGTTTTTATTTTATGTTTGGTGAATAATTTCCCAAATTGGTCGTTAAGGAGCGTAAATTTGACTGCAATAAGTTTATTGGAATATCAGTTATTTTGTGTATTTAATTTAAATCAATATTTAGCTAGGGATAACGAATGTAGTTTTAGCTTAATGGTGGAATGAAAAAAAACATTCATTGTTGAAATTTGAATAAGCTGTGATTGGTTGATAAATAAATTTTGTGATTTCTTGAATACTAATCATTCTGTCAAAAATGTTGCAGAGAAAAAACTTCACCACTAGTGGAAAATAACTTCACTTTTTGAGGTGAATTTATTTTACTCTTTGAGGGGGAAATAATATAACCTGAAATTTAGTACAATCATGTTTCAAGATGTTAACCCACCGTTTTTGTCAGATTATCTATGGAAATCAGTGGTTTAAAAATTTGAACACGTTGAACCACGATTGTACAGTTGGCCCTAAGTATTTTTTTTGCATAAAAACAGTGATCAGTTGAAATGTATGGCCGACTTTAGTTCCCGGTGCCCCATCAGTTGAGACGGATAAGGGGGCCCTAGCGTCGGTTAAAGATGCGTTTTCAAATCACCTGCCCCATTTTAGAATTTGTCACTAATCGTCAGGATCGTCCAAATTCTTCATTTCGACTTTTTCCGATGTTCTTTCATTGGGGTCTTTTTAATCACTTAGAAAAAGTAACAGACTCTGGAAGCTCTCAGAGACAATATTCGAAAACTTATCACGAGAAGTTGCAACTGTTTTAGAAACAGTGTGAAATTATTCACAATAGACAATCAAGAAGCATGCTCCATATTAAAAGCAGAATATTTTACCAAATTTTCTCAGAGGAGAATTTTTCAATTTTTTATACTACACCGTATTACAGCGAACAAAACAAAGAAATATTATTTTTGATGTACCTATACAATACATGTGAGTGTTTGTGTATAAAATAAAATGGAATACTTATTTGAATTTTAATTTAAATAAAAATATGTTAAATTAAAAAAAAAATTATTAAAAAAAAAATTTAATTTTTGAACAACAACAACAATAACTTAAAGGTCCTACCACCAATGTTTACGAATTTTATTATTCGTTTTTACGAATTTTATTAATCGGTTTTTATTTTGGCTGGAGATATAGCTATTTTAAGGAGTGCAAAGTCCTATCATCAGTCTCCCTATTAATGGTGCTGAACTTTAATCCAATTTAATTATGATGTGCATGTACACACCATAGGATTCGAACCCACACATATCAGATTTTCTCAGTCTTCGGAGTCGTATGCACTGCGCATTCCACCGCTTATGACCACGACTTCACAGTTCGAGATGTGATTAAAGGCGCTTAAAATGCCGATGCTCCAAATGCGTTCGAGAAACAAACATCACATCTCGACCTGAGAAGTCAGTGGTCATAAGCTGTGGAATGCGTAGTGCATACGACTCCGAAGACTGATTAAATCTGATATTCGTGTGTTCGAATCCTATGGGGACATTATAGTATGAACAGTACAATAAAACAATAAAAATTCAATATTAAACCTAAAAAAAAAAAAAAAAAAAATGCACGACTGGGTCGCACGAACTTGCTCTTTAAGCAAACTATTGGATTGGGAAAATTTAATTTGCTGAATTATGTTGGAAAAGTGAAAAGTGGCCTAAATGTGAGGTGATGTTATATGGTAGCTATCATTAAATGGCTGCTAACCTAACAATTTTAAAAGCTATCTTTATATTAAATATCATACCATACAAAATTTAAATGAAAAGCCGTCATCAATTTATGACCAAATTAGTTAAAATCGTTAGAGCCGTTTTCGATAAAATATGGAAAACCTTAAACCGTTATAAGGGAGGTACCCGTTATAGCCGTGCTAAAACAAAAATTCAAATTTGTCCTCAAAAGAATCACCAAAAAGTACTGCACACGAAGTTTGAAGAAAATTCGTCCAAACATTTAGGCTGTAGCTTGGTGAACATACAACCGAACATCCGCACACACAGACCGACGGACTGTATGACGAAACCTATTTTTTTGGGTTTCTCTATCATCGTTATGTCAGGTTTGATTAAAATCTCTTGGGTCATCAGTTTATCACTCATCACCACTTTATCAGGATAAGCAAGGCTCAATGCAACAGCTTCTAACGTAGCGAAACGTGGCCTAAAACGGCCCACCAGCGTAGAATGACCAACTTTCTTGTACACTTAAAACCGAACAGAATTAACATGTTTTTTGAACATCACTGACCTGTAATAAACGAAACGTCAACGACAAATAAATTTTTTGTATCCAAAATCCCTTGCTATATGTTTTAGATTTTCAGTATTAAATGTTGACTGAATGACAAACATTATGTCCTCCTCTTCTCTACAGAATCTTCGACCAGTTTGGTGATTTAAAGTTTACTCGCCTCTCATTTGAGAAGGACCAATTTTTATTTATTTTCCGCAGAATAATTAGAATGTGCAAACATTATTTTTGAATAAAATTATCTTTATTTTAATATAGTTTTTAGTTAAATAAATAAATTTCATTATCTGACTTAAATTTTGTAGAGAGACCTTTTTTTTCTTTTTTTTTTTTTGGAAAACTTCGAAAACCACGATATTTGGAATTGTTTTTTATTTTATTGGCATTGCAATTTATTTGAAAATAATGAGAATGGTTTTCTGCAACTGACTTAAATTGAGATTCCAATTTTTGTTTCTCTATCGAAAATACATTTTGTGTTTTATTTTTCCTATATCAACAACTATGTTTTTAATTTGATTTTTTGTTATTATTCTGCTCGATATACATAATTGGATAGGATTTACAATGTCAACAGCTTGAATGCTTATGACAATATAGTCTTTTTTTTTTCAACGATTATTTGAGTGACAGTAATATTTTTTTTTTGTTTTTTCTTAAAAACCAAGTCTGACTAAACTTAATTGATGTTCTTAACTTCCTCCTTAACACTTCCTCCTTCTGTCATTATTGAGCATTTTAACAGATTTTCACTCTATCTTTTATGCTTCATACAATCGAACAATATTCCTTAATTGCAAATGCACAAGTAAAATGTGAATAAGTCATACATAGCTATTAGCACTTTCGATATGCAACAATCGAAAATGGAACTAAGAAAGATCATAATCGAAATGCAAGTTGGATTTGTTGTGGATTGTAACGTACCCTATAAATCATCATCATTATAAAAAACTAGATAAAAGAAATGGTTTTTTTCGCATACACAAGGAAAATTGTTAAATTTCACTGTATGGAGTTGAAAATCAATCAGTATATCAAAAATGGGTAGATGTATTTTTTTCCTATGAATCATACTTTGATTGCACTAGATTGGCACTTTTTGTTTCGTCAGCACCAATTTAACTCAAAAACGGAATGTAGAAAGAATGTAGAAAGCGAATGCTGATGTCCATTAAATCTTCGAAAACAGTTTAAATTAATTCTTTTGGGCCTTAAGTGTTTGTGGTAATTGGACACACCCTGTTCATATCTGTATTTGAAGTGGCTGTCATCGATTGACATCAGTCAATATACCTCGTGGAGTTGAATCATTCAAAATCAGATACTCAGCGATAGACACAAAGGAATTAAAATAAAAACTCATATACTAAAAGTAAAAGTAAATCGTTTCCTTTTTATTTATTTTTTTAGGTTACGATAGTGTTTTAATAACAAACCGCCAGTGTTTTGGTAAATCAACTTTAATCGTTTAATGACTTTAATTAATATTTGTAAACAAGAAATAGTACAACAAATAATCATTTCAAAATATGAATAATTTACAATTGTTTTTATTGAACAAAACCATATTTACCCTACAAATTTAAATCTAAAATAAAAATTCTGTAAACCTCTTTGCAAAATCCAAAGTCGAATCGTTTTCTCTATTGAAAATCTCCATTAGAGAAAATCCTTTATTCTTGGAACTTATTGTTCGAGTGCATTTACTGTTACACTTTCATAATATGTTGCAAGAGATGGGGCGCAAGAGGGGTTAAGTCTAAAGCAATTGTCCTTTATACCACACAATTGCCACTTGGTATTCAGCGAAGCATTGAGCGAAAGATAAAAAAATAAGGCATTGAATTCAATGCAGGACATATGTCCTGCATTTGCTATTGTTTTTTGTTAAAATTCATACAATTGCATGCAACATGGTGCTGCAAAGAAAAAAGCACAAGTAAAAAAAAAACCAACACTTCCGGTGTATTTCAAAGGACTCACTAGCAATATTTTTTGTTTTACAAAATGCTCTTTTCTTTCCCGAAGTATAGTGGATTTGTTTGTTCATTTCTCAAATGTCCTTTAGACCTCTTTATTTCTTTTTTTTTTTGTTTTGTTTTCTGTGTTTCAACTCTTCTTTTATTTATGTTTTTCTTATCTCGGTAGCTTTTTACTGTTTCCTGCCACACTTTACACCCAAAGGCAATAAAATTATTCAACATTTCAGAAAAGATTAAAGTTCTTTCCTCGCCCCTCTTTTGTCTCATAGAGAAAATAAGGTTATGGCATTGGAGCTGGTGTGGTTTGGTTGGTATCCTTTGGAAAACATCAGCTGAGATAGTTTTCGCATTGACCACAATTTTTGCATTTATATCCTTAAGGCCTAAAAAGTAATAATGCGGCAATGTTATTCTTGTTTAACTTTACAGAACGAAAACCTTGAACTTTCAAAGTTACAAAAACTTACTGATTAACTTTTGTTTTGAATGAACTTAGCTTAAAAATTTTTAGGAATGTTATGTAGAAATAGAACAATTTACGGGTTTTTTATTTACTATGCTATCCAAATTTTTCTGCAGGTTTTCTGAAAGTTTTTGAGTGTTAAACTATTCGTTTTTAGATGTAGTGCGCAATTATTTAGATATTTAAGTGTAAATGAAAGTATTTTGGGAAAGTCAACGAGTCATTTCATAAATGAACATTGCTTGGTAGAGCTAAAAATATTTTAAAATAGCTACCAATTTTCAAAGCAAAATATGGGGTTCTGAAATATTGCAAGACGTTTAAAAATATAAATTCTTGGAAATAAGGTTACATAGTTTATGATTGCATGAATTTCTATGAACTATATGTGTAGTTATATATCAGATTGGTTATTTTTCAACGTTCATATAAGATAAAATGCTACTTGGGTTGTTGAAAATATATAATTTCTAGTGTGACTTATGGGGTTTTCCCAAAGCTACCTAATATAATTAGTAATTAAAAAAAAATTAAAATCCTCATTTTGACAATCTTTACCATCCATTGGAAAACAAAACTTAACTTAAACCGCTTACCTTAAAAATATGGGCTTGATTTCAAAATTCGCGGATTTCTAAAAACAATATTTTTGAAGCTTTGAAAATAAGTTTTTGCAAAACTGATTTGTTTTCAGCTCAGTTTGCTGCAAACTCGACTTTACCTTATAGTGTTATGACTGATGACTCCTACTGATATGAGAGCGTAAATGGTTTAATGGGACGAAACTTCTATTGCACTACCCCATTGTTCTGAAGTAGATGTGCTTCTTCGCTGGCAATAGACCGCTGCTAAGGCTTTTCCTCTGGCCCTATTCTACCGGTCTCTTTCCATATGGGTGGAAAATGCAATTGTACAGCCCGTCCTTAAAATATCTTCTTTCCCCTTTAACTATCGATCGATACAAATTAGGTCTCTTCTTTCCAAGATCATAGAAACGCTGATAAACTATTAGCTTAAGATGAAGCTTCTTAAATGATCGGTAATATAGGCTTTCGTGGTAACTGATTCATTTTCGACTTTCTTTCTAATTTTAATCTACGATCTTCAGTCTGAAACTTCTAATCCGCTAAATTGTTTCGCTGACGATAGAACCCTCAGCTTTTCATATTCATATTGAATTCGAGCGGTATAGCGTACGAGGATCATTAAACTCCGATCTTGACAGACCACCTTCAGTGGAACGACCACCTATTTGACGCGTCACTTAATACGCAGAGAAAAGCTTAATTCTCTTACGACCCTGTAAGAGCCAGATCCACATGATCTGGCTGTCATTTTATATATAATCGTCAAAAGCTTCAGTACATTTCTCATGTCTGAGCAAGTGCCCTAACACCTTTCTGAATTTCCAGGATAGAATTACAGAAAAGACTATTTAAATTGACAGTACTATAAAAGAAATGTTTCCATCGATATAACATCGTCGTAATGTTTCGTGTCATTCTTTATTTGATCGGTACTTTTATACAGACTTCGTTTAAATATTCCGTGAAACAATTCAACCGTTATACTAGCGCTGCAAGGAATGCTTATTTATATACCCTATAGAGTCTATAATTTCTGACGTACACTGAAATACAAATTTTTTTTTTCATAGCCACAAAATACAAATGTAAAATGCTTAACGCGGCTCAATTTTGCAATCCCATTGTGCTGCTCACAGTCACATAGTCATTCAAAAACAATGTACATCGGTGTCTCCTGTCATCTATTCTTCGATTTCCCTTAACTTTCGATCGTGTTTAATAAAAATAAGGATACCCATGACGCCTTGGATGCGCGGATATTATAAAAAAACTTGGCTCATTGAATCATAATTCCTGAAATTTATAATAAAATTCGAATCAATTCTCATTTTACTTCTTCGTTTAACCAACCCATATCGAAAAGAATTTACCTAATCGTAGGTGAACTTTCGATAAATCCTTCTTCTATATCTTTATAAAAATGAAAATCCCTTTTCTATATCCTTCTTGAAAAATATAAAACATTGTTAACAAATTGATGACCAAAAAAACAGGCAATATATACACCCATAACAGTCAATGAAAAAACAACCACAATGAGAAAGAGATGAGTAAAAAACCATTATTGAATTTGAAACTTATCCGAAGCTATATCCTTTACACATATAGTGTCGAGATCTCTGGGATCCCTATATATTCTATGTATGTAACCATGCAGGCAGTGTAATATCTGGCTATATCTGGCAAACACAACAACTTCTAAAAGAATATACGCTTCAATGCTTCACCCATTAAGTGAGTATCGATCGTTGCAATCGACCTGATTGAATCTTATCTCAAGCACAACATATAGACCAACAAACCGACACACCGGGTCATAATGTGGCAACAACAATGAATAAGGGATTCAGGAGTTGTTTATACTAAAGTCATCTCCATCTTGTGGGAATCGTTTTGATCAAATTTCCGAAACAGATAGATTTTCCTGAAACAATATTAATTTGGATACATATACTCATACAAAGGCTTCCCTGGCAATGAGAATTACACATTTACCTGAACAACAACGAAGGACACAAGTTAGAAGGAAGACATCCCGCCTGCATGACTCTGGGGTTTATTTACTGTATCCCGAACTTTCGATTGCTGTGGGTGTATGCATTAATGATGTTTTCTTGTGTATAGAATTTGGTATCTTGGGATGATTGCAGATGGAAATCGTTTTCCAAAGGCAAAGCTATGAGAATAAGTTGATCTAGGTTTGCGGCAGATAAGGTAATTTGAAGGTACGACACAGTAAAAGTGACCGTTATTAGGAGATTAGTTCATAATATTGGATTTCACAAAATTATCTTAGTCAAACATTGTTTTTAATAATTATAAAAGGGTTATGAAAACTGCATGAGAAAAGTATGAAAAATGGATTTACGCACACATGAACTGGAGACACAATTTCAAACCAAAAAATTCCTGAAACTCTGCCGCGCATTATTGATTTCATATCCCCAAGTGACGAATGCTAGACTGATTTTTTTTTTATTTTAGTGATACATTTTTTAGAGAATTTTTTCACTGAAAAATACAGTTTGTCTTATGCAGGAACTTCAAAAACGCATTATAAACTATGCTAATAAAAAGGAATCTAGGTGTGTGCTTCAATAGGACTCTTAGTTGGGATAACCACATTCAGCAAATTATTGGCAGAATATATGGCACCCTTAGAAATCTTGCGCTATATCAACACTTTACACCACTTAATACTAAGTTGCTGTTGGCTATATCTTTGATAGTCCCTATAATAACATATGGCTGCAAATTTTTTTGCTGTCATAGTTCTGAAACTAAACGAAGATTAGTTGTCGCTTATAACAACATAGCAAGATATGTCTTCAATATCAGGCAGCACGATGATCATGTACCTATCTAGATTTTCAAAAAGTTTATTGGGATGCACAATACACACGTACATGAGAAGGATTTTCATCTTAATGGCTTTGTAAACATCGAAATTGTAAGCTTAAAAGAAGAACCAAAATAGAAGAATTGGTACGAACGGTGCCGTACGAAATGAGCCAGAACAAGAAATTTGTATGGTGCGCACATAATTTTGGATTGCTCAGTTTCGGTAAGTTTTCGTTCACTTTTGCCTCCGTAAATAAAGAGCGCTCAAGAGCCCAGTTTCAAAAAGTTAAGTAAATCTGACAGCCAGCCAGCTAAATAGGTACATGGAGAATTTTTTTTCGTTTGCATTCGATTATTATGGTGGACTTAATGTAATGGCGGCACTTAAGGACACTTGACGTAGAATTATGACATTAGCTTTCGTTTGCGACTATTATCATTGAAAATTGTAATATTTCATTGGGAATTGAATTCTTATAACACAAATCATGCTTAAAAATAACAGCTTCTGACGTAAGTCGTTAAGTATAGGTTGATTTCAAAACCCATAAAAAAGGAGACAAGAGGAACAACTGTAATATTAATTTCACTTCAAAGTTCCAAAGTCGCTTTCATTCAGATGTTCGACGATGAGAACAATTTGGGTGCCAAGATTATAGGAATTATAGAAATAAACAAGCATTCCTAAAATGCCCTTGAAATTTCAATCCTTTTCTTGATATTTATGACAAAAATAATATAATTAAAATTTTACTACCGAAACTATTTCGTAAATGAAATGTTGATTTTAATTACATATAATAACAACCAAAGAATTGATGTTCTTCGTTAATTTAAAACCCAGAATTTGTGTATTTTGCATTTTAATTCCATGTAAATTCTATTTACAACTGTTCCATCGTCAAGAACAACACGTATTCCAATTAGGTAACATGTTATAGTAACAACAACAAAACGGTATTTATCCCCATAATTATTTAGTTTAAACCACAACAACCTCTAGAAAAGGTAATTATGTTTAGAACTTGTGTAAAGACGTGTAATTAAATTTAAACCAAGTGTTACCACGCACGACACATCCGCCATAAACAACATGCAAAATTTACAATTTGAACACACCACAACGCCATATCGCCAAACGTCCACCCATCAACACACGACAGTGTACCTACCCTATCACTACCGCGTGCCGTCTATCGTCTTAACAAAGTATAATTAAAGGTGATAACTATTTGTATTGAATGGATGAGCTCTGGAATTATCTAAAAGTCAGGAAGCCATAATAATCCGGTAACATCGACCTTCCACAAGTCAGTGTTTTTTCTCTATGCCAGTATGCCATCCTTCTAAACATCGACCTCACTCACCACAAACACAACCATCGGATCAAGCAACGGTACGTTGAAAATAAAACAAATCCGTTTCACGTCATATGTATGAAACTTAGTTTTTATGACAAGGATGGCAATAAACAGTAATAGGTTTGTGCTGGGTGGCTGCAAGAAGCTATACACGTTAAGCTTTTCAGTTGGGTTTGAGCGGAGGTAAGTACGAGAAAGGTGTATAATTAATTTTACTGCGACGTAAATTTTGGTATAAGGTGCTAAACAAAAGCACACATATGTATATAGGTAAGCAGTTATAAAAGATATAAAATTGAAAAACGGTAGAATAAGAGTGAGAAATAAAAGTTGGGGTCGCATAACGAATTGGCGTATAAATAACAAGTAATAAAAATAAAACTGTTTAAAAAGTCCTTGATTGAAAATTAAAAATGTAATAAAATATACAGTAAGGTTGTACGTAATTGCTCGTAAGCGCTTGATAGATATTTAATTTTGATAAACCGCCTTTTGATATTTTTGATATACTGACATTTTTTATTTTGGAATGTTAGTATTCAAAATGTCTCCATGGAAGGTGCCGCCATTTTGGTCATCAGACTCATTAATCCAAATTATCTTTATGCATCTCTCGTCGTTGTCTGGTCGAAGTTACCGGCTTATCCGGTATATATACATACATATGTACATATGTACATATATGGAACATATCCCGAACAAAACAGGGCTTGCAACTTATAAATAACAAACATTCCAATCATTTAAAAATTGTATCTTCACTTTATGTTTACTTTGATATCTGACTTAGATATTTATCTTCACTTTTGTTTCCCCGTATAACGCTTCCCGTACACTAACCGAATCAGCGGCCGATTTCGGGCCGAAACAACTCGGTCGACTACCCCGGACGTTCGTCTCCATTCACTAAAACAGATCTCTAAATTTTTGTTTCGAAGCAAAAAAGTAAACATTTTGTTTAAGTTTTTGTATATTATATTGCTAATTTTATATTGTTTGCGAAAAAAACTAATTTTTCACAATCCCTTTGTTTATTTTGAAGTTTTATCGAATAAAATAATCGGCAAACTGACAGAAAATTCAAACAAGTTCGAATTTGTCGGTTGATCGGTAGAAATAAGACGTCATCGCCCGATTTTGGCAAAACGATATTAAGTGTTTTTTAGTGACAGCTCGCTATGAATACAGACGTCAAAATCGAACTGTCACTGTAAATAACCCAACCAATGTGCAAACATTGACAAATAAAATCAATGCTCCGATTATAGGTACATACTATAAGCCAAGTGGTTCGTGAAAAAAAAGACATTACGATGATATAGATGACGAAAAAAAGAGGGTCCTGAAATTCTGTCTCTGGCTGTTGGTCTATCTGTCTGCCTCAGCACCTACAGTCTTAACGGGTGGGCCGATTAACATCAAATTTGGTAGGTGTGAGTTTTAGGGTAATACGCCCAGAGCTTTTTTTAAAGGTAAGTAAGTCTAAAAATAACGGTATCCGCGATATTACGGTTATCGAACATTTTATTTTGCTCGAAAACGGCTCTAAAGATTTCTCAACCAAATTTCGCATTGTGTAATAAAGTGTACCTAGAAGACCGATCAAATTGAGAAAACCAAACTTTCAAGAAAATTCGTTGAACGGTACCTGCCATATAACGGTATTAAATTTCGACTATCTCGATAAGGGCTAAAGCGATTTGAATGAAATTCAATACTAAAATCGTCCTAGCTTTTTTAAATAACATGGCATAAAATTATTTTTCAAAACTGTTTCGGTTACGTTTTAAATAATTTTTGAAAAACTGTTTTGTGAATTCAATATTTCAAAAACCATATATATATAAATTAATAAATTAAGTTAAAAAACCTGCATACTCACTTTTAACAAAAACTTTTCGAATAAATATTTAAAAAAAGACGATTTTGAAAATTTTTTTTCGATAACACATATTGAGTAAAAAAAAATTTCTGCACACTTTGATTTTGGTTTGAATCTTTTTAAGATATGGATTTATATCTTTTAAAAAAATTTCATACGATTTTCTCGTATATTCCGTTTGTACTTTAAACCCTCAGGTAACTTGCCACAAGAGTTAGTTTGTGCGACAAAATCGTGCCCTTTATTTTTTATTGGTATACTGACTTTTGCCAGATTGTGAATAGGTCTTGATGAAGTGCATCATTTTCATTATGGCCGTTTGGATTGGGCGGACACTTTAAAATTTCGTCCAAGCCTTTAGAACTTGCAACGCACACAAATGGATTGGGTGAGAGTTTAAGTCACTATAGAATTATTGGTTCTTGTTATGAAGCTCCCGTTTTATTTAATATATTTACATTTTCCTTAAGGCAGTTAGTAAGGACTTTTAGGTCGGAAAAGTGAGAACATGCAACCATTAAATGATTTAGAATACAAACGCCTAAACGTGACACGGTATCGTGTTTAAACTAAACATAACAGCTTGAAAAGATTAATAGTTTTAATTTTTCAATTCCTTGCATAAATTTTATTAAAAAAAAAAGAAACTAAAAGCTTAGCGTAAAATTCTACGATAAAATAGAAATTATACATCAACTCGTAACTTTTTTTTCTTAGTCCGTTATTATTTATTCGATGAAGAGGAAACGCGCACATAGCCATCGACATCAACATTCAAGAGCTAATGAACTAAACTCACGATAAGCCGTTATATGCCACCGGAAGGTGAGAAAAGAACGAGAGAACGTTAATTAAAATGAATTCCTCAGTAACTACATTATACATGCAAGTGCTGTTGTGCTTTCTTTTAAAGTAGGTATATGTGTATTGCGAGTACTCAAGTACAGTTTTATTGCTTTAAGGACTCATGACGGCGTGGCGGCAACGGTTTGTCGTTTGTGTGACATCACAACTTAATGCGTAAATGCTTAAGTGAGGCATTTCCTTTCGTGGTGGAAAGGATATTATTGCAATAAGCTTTGTGTGGACGACACGATGATGGGGTGGTTGCTTATTGGCTATATTTCTTAATAGGTGCAACTACCATGATTGTAAGTTATGTGATGTATTCTGATATTGCGTGACAACGATGTGTGATAGGCCTACAAAGTGACCAATATACAACAATCGATTTACAAGGAGGTAAAGTTCTTGGCTACTTAGTGGTCAGATATACATGCACCCTGATAAGGTAACTTATGCGGTGCGTGTTGCACAATTGAATTTGATTCATTATCTCGTTTTGTGGTAATTTTGTTGGCACTTGTGTCTGAACTTGTTGCATATGTAATGACATTGTTGCAAAATTAACAGCAGAGTGGAGGATTAGAGTCATAAATCTTGAGTTTCTACAAACAAAGAGTATTAGATAAAACTTTCGTACAATTAAGAATTTAGTTGCACACTCTTTTATCAAATATATATACAAGTACCTAGATAAGTTTATAAAACATGGTTAACAAAAATTGTTTTTTTTTGTGTACAAGACATAATTCTACGCACTGTTTATAAAAAATGAGTTAATTCCCGAGTTAATTCCAAATCCATCCAAATCATCCAAAATCATTTACATGAAATGGAAGTTGTCTTCTGAAGGACACCCGCCCTTAACGACCGCTGCTTTCACTAAAAGTTATTTCTAGTGGCGAAAAAGCTCAAAAATATACATTCTGCATTGTAAGACAATATATAGTTTTCAAGTTGGGCTAGCTAACTTTTTACCCGCGTACTATAGGTGTAAAATACAATTAATGAACCTTCGTGTTTGAATCTGTTCTTGTAATGTTGAAAATATGAAGACTGCTTTTAAACGTAAGCAACTCCTGCCTTGCGACTAACGTGGATTCTCTTTTGTGTTCTTTCCTGGTCTCAGCGTCACTTTTAAACGTGCGAAATTCAATCCTACAAAAATCAGCCACCCGAAGTAGAAGAAAGATCGATAATGTGTGCAACTCGAGGTACCCGAACGAATCCGTTTTCATAAACCGAAGTATGTAGTATGTGGCTTTCCCATAAGCTCAAATAAACGAGTAAAAACAAACAAGTTACAGGCAGAAGTTGCATCATTTAAAAGCAGTCTAATAGATATGCAGCCAAATTACTGAAAATGCTCTGAAATGCAGCTAGTCAAACATTACTGATGACATCCAGTAAATACAATCGAATGAAACGGACAAAAGGAAACTAAAAAGCTGAAAAATCTACTATAACGATGATTTCTACAGAGAGAAGACATCTACTCAAGTGCGGATTTTTCATTGAAAGAATAATCAAGAAGATATTACAAGATTCAAGCATCTAAGCGAACACATATTGACAACCTTCATCAAAGCTAATTTTTTTACTACAATTAATCCTGAAAAGAAATGCGTCTGCAAATAACGCCCATAACAATTTTTAGTTAAAAGCTATCACAAGTGCCGAAGGTGTTATCAAATACCAAATGGTCTCAAATGGAATCACAACTCTGCAACTCAGACCGGTTGTAGGGATCCTGAGATTGATCTCAGAAAATGTCAGCAAGCCTCCCGCGGTTATGGATTGTACCATTCATGAGGCCAAAGATCTCTTCTCTTTTGCGATTCTAAGGAAACATTGTATGTCTTTTTGATGGTGTTCTCGACGTCTCTCCTAAGCGAACATGACAGTACCTGCACAGTTTGTGTTTCATCATTCATCCAAGGCAAGGAAATAATCTATGTAACATAAAGTGGGTTCATGAAGCAACACACCGTGTCTTCTCTGCCTTGGGAGTTCAGTTTTATTTTCAACCCTACTGAAATCTTGGAAGTAATATATTATAGTTGCATTGATGGAATGAAAATCATCGTATCACTTGGGTCTCAACCAAAGGACACGCAGTGAACTTGCAACTTTAATTTAAAAAGCTTTTCAAGTTAGAATCGATAAAGGTAAAACTAATACAAGGTTTAAGGACGATCAATATGCATTAAGTTTATAAGTTCAAATATTGCTCTCCCCGTTAACAGCTTTGAAATATTATAGAAACATTTCGCTGCTACACAAAACACAAAGCTTACAACAACTTAGAAAATCTTCATTATAAATTTACAAAATGTTTGAAAGAAAAAATCTTTTTTTTTTTTTATAAAAACGTTAATTATATATACGCTTCAGATGGTTCTTTGAAAAGATACAAATAATAAAAGATACTTTATATCTATAGCGAGTTCCATCAAAAGTTTTTGCATTTGCTTTTAAAGTACCGTTAAGTTATATTTTCATTGTTCACCTGGATATTTATTCAAATATAAACAAAAAAAAAAAACGTGAAAGAAAATTACCAACCTAATAAAACTTGTTTGCCTTTTACAAGTTTGTTCCGTTTCAGTTTTATTTGCTCTAACCGTCACCTTCCTCCTGGCCGAGATGAACCAATTGTACCTATGGAAGGGGAAGCTATGGAGGTTCACTTGACCCCTTTTAATCTATTCGTTTTCCCTATCCAGCAAGTGGCAAGAATTATTCTCAGAGATAGAAAACTACTGCAGTGAAATATAACTTTTTTTTGTTCATTGTGGATTGTGGTGGTGATAGTTTTTAACAGGAAAGTACCTATATGCATATACATACACATTTTTTTTTTAGTTGTCAAGCAATCGGGACTTTCTCATTAATTTTTATTACATGAACTGGGTGAACACCCAAGATCGCTGCAGCTGGAGTACTCTAGATAACGAGCGGAAGTACCATAAGCATGAACAGTTCCAAAGCCACCCAAAGGGGAAATGTGGTTTTACAAGGGAGGCAAATAGAAGCTTAAGTATAAGTTAACATAGAAATTGCGGATACCAGGCTCTTCTTGTTCTTGTTCTTCTTTTCATTGCTATTATATAGGATTGTAAATAGAGGCACATCTTTTTGTTGTGCCACAGAGAATTTTATGAGTGCGTCTATGTGTGCCTGAACATTTAATTGTTGTGATTTCCCATGCAACTAGAAATAAGAAGACAATGGAGGCCATTCAACATCCTTAAGGAGAATAGAGAGTGTATTCATTTTAGGCTATAAATTTCTGTTCATTGTACTGAGTGGTGTGTGTATTCCTGTTCAGGATGTGATGCCTTGCCTTTCTATTGCAGTGTCTCGGGGGATACAATAATTTTGCCTTTTAATATTTTTCCTCGATTGTGATGCAAGTTCATATAGATACGACACAGAATCGTAGAGGCAACGATAAACTGGGATTCTTTTGTTAAGAAAGTAAAATTAGATTCTTGTTTGCTTTACAAAGATGGCAAAATGTAATTAAAATCGTTTCATCTTCTAAAAGACAATCATTGGCAATAATGGTATAGTTGCTTCCTTTTGTTTAGATACTTTGATAACAAAAATCAATAGAAAATAGGAACCGGAAATTGGTACTCAAAATAAAAGTTAAATTGTGCTCGATGGTGTTTTAAAGTTTAACAATGTTAATTACTTGTTGGAAAAAATCGTATTGGCAGTGAATATATTCTTTAGGGAGTAGGAAAAATTTTAGATTTGAAATTTGTGGCTTTAAAAATTTATCAAATTCAGCAGGAATATGCGTTTTTTGTGAAACTCCTTTGCCGCAATATAACATCCGTTTTTCCTTTACTGTATAAGTCAAATTATGTATTCGTGCTGAAATTTGAGATAAACGATGAACTACACAACTTTTAAAGAGTCTGTCCAACGGTTAACCCCGAACCAAACATTAACTGTTAACATAGAACCAAAAACCGAAATGAAGAACAAAAATGTTTTTTAAAGTAAGTAAAGAGATTTTCTAGCCAAACAAAATGGAGAACACATCACCAACGCAGGGTTATTTTACCCGAAAATATTTAAAATTGGTCAGATTGATGTCTTTCTTCAATTTATTTAATAAAAAAAAATGTGAATTGACTTTGAAAACAACTATTTTTGATAATTTAATTTATCAAATAACTAGAAATTGATGTTTTGAAAACTCAGAGTTCTCATTCCCCCTTTCGAAGAGCATTGATTGTAATATTCTAAAACTACTGGCATAACACCATTTTCTCGGAAAACTCTGGTTTGTTAAAAACTAATTTTCAAAATTATTTATTTTTATTTATTTACTTTTTTAATTAGGTATTGTATTTTAAATGAATTGAAAGAATTTAGAAAATTATTTCATAAACAAAAAACTATAAGTACGTGCCTTTAAGGATCATAGGTATACATCAAAAATCACATACAATGTATGATTTCGATGGTTTTTATACATATTTTCAGTTTTTTTTTGAGAATTGTCGTACTAACATATAATATATTAGTGCCCCGTGGCACAGTTGTTGGTGTGTCGGACAATCACGCTGAAGGTCTGGGTTCGAGCTCTGAGTACATTTAATTTTTTTCGGAGGCGCACTGCCTATGGCGTGACAAATCCTCCAAGAGCATTATTGACTAGAACCATTGAGTTTATACACAGAGATAAATCATCTGTTACAAAAGTAAGTTTTAAATAATACTGTCGACTTGCTTTTTTACTCTTATAAAATTATAATATTCTATCTCTGTGTCAATTTTCATCCATATCCGTCAAACCGTTCGGAACCTCTATTAATAACCTGCTGAACAAATTGAATTTGAATTAGTTCGAGTAAACACACGACTCTTTTTAAAGTTACCAGTTTTATTGCACTCTACCATAAATTACGTACCAAAAAATAAGTACTTAAATCGAATCGACAATAAACAATTAAATATTAACTCAACGAACATTTTAGATGTAATGTTTAAAATTCAGTCCCATATTCAAAACACATACATATAAAAAGGCAATCTTAATTATTTACGGTAACATTATTTCTACTGAATAATTATTATGAAATTCCTAGTAATGGAACACGTTCAGCGAAATACTTTTAGTTAAACAAACAATTTCCAAAATAATTATCCTTTAACTGCAAATTTGTCATTCTTATTATTTAACTTTAACATTACGTAGTATCTTATTTTCATTTACTCAAAGTTCATGGCTTTTCTCATTTTCCATTGAAAGTTATAGTTCTGTACATCTTTAATTTGCATCTTTTGCGTGGATTAATCTCCAATGTTTATTCGCTGAGTAAATTTACAAATTATCCAGCTTTCAAAACTTGCTTTATAAGAAGATATTTCTACATTTTAGTTCTCCGTAATCGCAAAATTATTTGAAACTTTTCTTTGAATTGTTTAATTTCATGAATTTCCAGATAGATGAATGCGTACCGTTCGAAGTTGAAGTTTGAGGCAAAAATTCTCTTAACACTGATTACTTAAACTTTAGTGTTTTTGGGTCTCTTGGGCAACCATATGCTCTGTGTTTTGTATATATAATATATACACCATTCTCACGAATTCAATTTTCCAGATCAGAAGTGAAAATAAAATTAATTTTCATGCAACTTTTAGATTAGGTACACATGCAATCTTTTATGAAATTTCGCTGAAAACACCACATTAGAAAATTGCTCAAGAGATATATAGCAAACTAAAAACACGCGCAGCTAGCTAAAGTTTATAAAGTTCAGTTGATGAAACACACTTGAATGTTTTGAAGAGAGACACACGTTTTGATTAAGTTCAGGTTGCAGTCTGAACGATGTTCATCCCAAAAGTTTGTTAACTATGGTCGCTGCGTAGTGTTGCGTCAGAAAGTTGAAAGTATGGTAGAGTGATTTGATTGGGGAATATAAACTTCAACAATGCATTGTTGTAAGGAGGAAAATGAATAAAACTTGATTAAAACGAAGGAGTTCCTTCCATATGCATTAAAATTATATTTTGTGAAACAAACATTTAATGTGTTTTCAATAAAATATAATTTAGAAACACAATGAAATTTGTGTGTAGTGAAATTGAGTTATTTTGCAAACATTTTCCTAGAGTAAGAACAGAACACTACAAACGTTTTGTTACTACAATTGCTCCTTTTATTTATAACAAGCTACCGTGGGATATACGCAAACAAAAAGATCGTAAATAAACCTTTTTTAGCTGTCTTCGGACATGGCTTCTTAAAAGATATGATGTAGAAATATTGTTGCAAGTTTTGCATTAATAACTTAACCTAAAATTCTCATTAATATCTAAACAACTGTTATAAATCTCTTACTTTTTCGCAAAAAAAAAATCGCTTTTGTTGCAACTATCATATCTATGACTATCGTTATTTTTGCCGTTCGTTTTGTAATACGTAATATGGGCCCTGGTAGGGTCCTTTGTCTTCATCACATAACATACGTAGTTGGGGATATTTAATTTTAATTCCTATAGAAAAAAAATTGGCCTTGTATAGGCCAGTCGGGGAATTTTGTGAGTTGGAATTTTAAGATTCGGGATTTAGGCAGGTGGGATTTTGTCAGTCGGCTTTTCGGGATTTGGGATTTCAACCCAACCCGATATTCAACTATTCAAAACTAATGTTCATCGTTATTTCCTTTCAAATCCACTAGTAAAATGATTTTATTTAAGCCATAAGCCCGTTTTGTGCGCCAATTTACTTAAAAGTGGGGTTCATTGTCAATTATGAGCTCGAAGACTATGGCCCCTATTACGGTTGTCAAATATCAAAACGATAATTGATGTTATTCAACAAAATTGATCCATCGGTATTATCCTTGTCAATTATAAAAAAATTTGATAAAATGTGAGTGACACTCAGATTTCAGATCTATTGTGAATAGTTTTATTGACTAACTTGGTATTATCGTTGTCAAAAATATTGGTGTTTATCAAATTTTCAGTCAAACGCAAATTCGCTGTTGATAAATTATTTTGCTAGAACTAATTCCTTTTTTTTTTGTAAGAAAACGCAGTGTATTGTTCACTTTTATATTTATTTATACAATATACAATTAATACTGTTTGGTTAACTTATTTTTATTAAAATTCACTTGCACAGACTGTTTTTCTTTTTGTTGTTTGGTGTCCAAATAGGAGGTACATGTATGTACGTACATTGTACCTACATAATGCACATTTCCTTTGCCTGTTCCATTATTTCCACAAAATGTTTTATCACTTTTTTATTTCACTTTTTTACAACACAAATACCTATAATAATAAAAAAAGACCAATGATATTTACTTCATTTACTCGAAAATAAATTAAAACAATAAAAAAAACGCAATTCAATCACAAATGAAAAGAATAGAAAACTGAAACGTCAAACAAAATGCCCGTTCACAATAGAATTTTGTTAATCATTCACGATAGATCAAAAATGTATCAAACGACAATCATAATACCGAAATTTTGTTTCATTGATAAATGTTATCGTCTATCAAACAATTGATCTTTGACAACCGTAATAAGGGTGTATAATAAGAATGTCCTATATATCATTGATTTAATGAAGAGTAAAAAACCTTCTTTTTATAATCTCAAACTGTATGCCTATTTCGAACTTTGTTCTCTTCATAATGAAAAACATTTTATGAAAGTTCATCAAAATGTGTATTAACTAGATACAAAGAACTTTGTTAAAGTTTTTGTATTTTATTTGGTTTTTCTTAACTGTAAATTAACTCTCCACAAATTTAGATTCAAAAAACACTAACGAACCCAACTTTATTCCAAAAAAAATTTGAGCATTCTTCAGAAACAAAAACACCCAACTAAATTTGTTGGACTACCATCACGACCAACGAGTGACATATACCCATGCAAAGGACAGTTAAGCTGTTCCAAAATGATATACCTCAACATTTTGTGGATTTCACCAAAAGTCACGCCCAGGCCATGGGTTTGCATTCTCAATATCTGATGCAATGCAGTAATAAAATACAAAACAAAGTCATGTTTGTGGCAACAGTGGTAGGAGGAATATTTTCCTGTATAAAATGGATTTCAACAAGGATAAAGGATGCGTTCCATGGTTTTGTGGTTTGTGCTGAATTCGTTTCGAGTGTTTTTTTACTTTTAAGTTCGCCAAAATGTATCTTCTGGGAAATTCTGTGTAAAGAATTGTGCTGTTCTTCTGAGAATGAAAACTTCGGTATACATCCGGTTGATGTTGTAAATTTTAGTTCCAGTAAAATAGTTTAAAGATTTTTTTTTTGCCAAAATCTTACGAGCACTTTGGCATTTTATGATGAACTGTAATTGGTAAGCAGTTCTGTTGAGTTCCACTGAGAGATAAATGCTATTAAGTGGACGTGAAAAGTAGTTTACAGAAAATGAAAAGAGAGATAAACTTATAAAGAATTTCTGATGGAAAATAATTCTGTGGCACTAATATCTTTTAACAAAAAGTTTCAGAAAACGAGCAAAAGAAAATATGCACAATGTTTTTTAAAAATAGTTTTTTTTTTTTGTTAAAGATAATCCCAGGATTTTATCAACCTCTCGTTATCTTTGATGGAACCTGTTCATTTTGAGATTAAATGGTTCAAGTATTTAACCCACCGATTTTGACAGATAAGCTATGGAAATCAGTGGTTTAAAAACTGCCTGAGAGTTAATTCATTTAAATTGATGAGTTCACTCTTATTTAATTCGGGATATTAAACTGAGCTGAAAACATGTTTTCGAGCTTATTTCTAATCCTCAAGATGATCTCGCTCTTAAAAAAAATTGGGCCTTAAAGAACCCAAAATGTTAAAAGTTTCGGTTAAAAAATATGATCTATCATTCTAATCTGACAAAAAACATCAGTCATCACAATCAACGATAAGGATGTTACATCATAGAAAAGTATAAAGCGCAGGCCTTTGCCGATTTCTTCAAAAATAACTTTAAGTCTCACCCGCCTTCGGGACCGTATTTCCCTCTGCAAAAAGAGAAGAATACTAGACGAGTTAATACTGCTAGTGATGAATACATTTTGCAGTGACAACACAGGTGCAGTTATGCAGTTTGAATTTCGAGAAAAACATTCGACTATTTATTCATTGTTAAAATATCAGCGGTCGACGTTTGTTGCCCTCAACTCAAAATTGACAAAGTCAACGTTAACAGCTCTCTCAATATCGAATAAGCATTTAACACTGTGTGAATATAAGGAATAATAATGACGGCTCGATGTTGACGAACATTGTAACGAAAAAGAACTGCATTATCGAATACAATTTAAATGCAGCAACATTTGTGTTTGGGCTTTCGGACATTTTACCTTTTAGGTCGGATTAGAGAACATTTTACAAATATAGTTTGCACGCAGATGACGTTTCCGAAAACGGCCTTCATTGCAACAATATTGTTCGTACTCAACCCTCATGCAGCAGCAGTACACAATAAATCCAATTTTGTGTTTCACCGTATTCATCAAATTATGGAATGGAATTGATTCTGCCAAAAGAAGAAGCAATTTTTCTCGAAAACGGCTCTAGTGAAGTACATATTTTGAAGAAAACTGCATTTTTAAGGTTTTTCTGCCTTTATTCAAAAATATGCGTTTGGCCTTGGTATGATGGCGGACTTACTTGTCAGATGACTTCATACGTCATAACTGTGGAGTGTGGATTATTAACGACTATTATATAACATTTTGTGAAAACACTGAATTACTGAATTTTATTTGTGACATAGTGAGTTTGTAGGTACACAAATTTATAGTCGGTAATCATCGACAAATGTTGTGTATAAGATACCGCGCCATTAGCTCACCCTCATACCAAGTCAAAACGCATATTTTTGAGTAAAGGCCAAAACTAGTGGCACAACCGCTCATGAAAAACTATGTTTAGTTATTAATACTTCCATTCCAAATGAAATCCTTGTATTATACGTGTTACCTGATTGATGAACCAAAAACTTTCCATTATTAAAACAGAAAAGAAATCATTTATATTTTTTTTTTTATTTTTCATTTTATTTTTTTCTCCAGTGATGAATTCTCACCATGTTTACACAAAGAATTTTATAATTTTGCTAAGTTTTTTGTTTTATTTTATTTTTATTTGTTTTTTTTTCAAATATTTTCAGTTTTAAGTTTCTATGTCATTAATTGCATTTCTAACAACAATAAATTATTTTTGTATCCATTAATAAATCCATTTTCTTAAACATTAAATTTTTTTGAATGCATTTTTTTTTATTATTTGTTGTAAGTTTAATTAGTTCACCTTGATACAAGTACGATATACATTTTTTTTGTTTAACTAAATTGTTTTGGTTTTTTGTCGTCAAGTTTTGTTAAATATATATATTTTCTGTTTACTATTTTCATATTTTTATAAATAAGGTACTAAATATTGTTACATCTATTTGTAAAAATAAAAATCTTCTAAAACGAGATTTTTTGATTTTATTTTATATATTTTTTTTTTATACATTTACGAATTTGATTTTTTTGAAATAATTTAATAAATTAAAATCAAAAAAAAAATTAAACATTTTTATTTAAAAAATATAAATATATATATTTCTTAATAGGATTTCTATTATTTATTTATTTATTTATTTTTATTTTCTGTATGGAAATATACTTGAAATTTTTTTCTGATAATAATTCTGTTGGAAAGGAATACAAAAATTTTAAATAATTTATTAAAATGTTTATCGAACTATTTATGTTCTTGCGTTAAGATGCCAAGTTTTTTAATTTGTTTTTATCTAAAAATATATATATTTTTTTACATTAAATTTTCTATACAAATAGATGGTCAATTTTTGGTTGATTTAGTTTTTTTTTTATTTAGTTACCAAGTTTTTTTTTCATCTCAAATAAAATTGCATGTTTTATTTAAATTGTTTAATTCATTTTGGCATTTAACTATTTTTTTTATTTACATGTTAATATTTTTATGATGTCCACATCCAGGAAAGTTATTTTTATTTTAATTAATTTAATTTTCAAAGGGTGGGTTGATTTATTTGACAAAGGGAACATTTGATAAGGAGGGTTGTATTGTTAATATATGTATGTATATAATTGTAAGGAGGATTGGTGGAAGCTGGTTGATTTAAAAGTATGTTTTTTTTTGTATTAAAGCATCTTTATCACAGTTTGAGATAAAGTTCAACCTAAAAAAGGAATAGTGAGGAATATGATTTTTGAAAAAAAATATTCATTGAAATCTGTAAGTTAAGTCTTAAATGTTTTGTTGTGTTCGTAAGAATAATTAACATAATATGATCAATCTGGGTTATCAAATTCCTACAATGAAAGCCAATGTAACAAAAATGTTAAGACGAAATTATAAATGAATTTTTAAACAAAAAATTGCAGTTAGGAAAATTTTGGTATACATATGTACATATAGATAACCGGTTTGATGAATTGATGTTGTAATCCAATAAAATTATCAAAAAAATTAAAACATCCACAAAATTAGGAAAGTTTTATAAAATTCAAATGATATTAATTTTAAAATCCTACTCGAAAATTTGACAGTTTTTCGACAGCAATTTCTTATTGGAAAAATAAAGCAAAATATGTTAAGTGAAAATTAAAAAAAAAAATCAAAGTAATTCAAAATAACTAAAACTACGATTATGTAATAAAAACTGAGAAAAAAGTAAACGGTTTTTAAATCTTTGTTTCAAATGGCAGACAACGCAGAGTGTTATTTCGATCAAACTTTCTGGTTTAAAAATTTCCAAAAAAGACTCTTAAACATAAAACAAGGTGACACGAACTTGCTCCTGTGGCAAAACAGATTTAAAAAACAAAATTGAAGATGAACGAGAAAAAAGAGCAAAATCATATAATTTTTTTTATTAAAAGTGCTATAATTACATTTATAAACAATCAAGCCAAAAAATAAAGTATGCACTAAATTGTGTTGGAAAGAACGTGAATTAACAAAGAATTAAATTCAAAATATTTTTTTTAAAATCGTTAAAGCGGTTTTAATAAATAACAATATAAGATTTTTTTTTTTACATTTTTGAAATACCTACGCCAATTTTAAGTGCTAAGTAGTTCACATTTAATGTACAAACAATAAAAAAAAATTAGTGTTCAAATATTGAAGTAACAAAAAAAAATTAATTAAAATTAAAACTATGCATTTTTTCAAAATTAAAATTGGATCAAAATCGATTAACTCATTCTTGAGAAGGCTGAAGGAAAAAATAGCCTTTAAGTGGGAGGTACCGCTAATATAGGCTTGATACAAATTTTTGTTTGCATTCACAATAAAGATAATTACAAAAAAAACTGTCTCATGATTTTGAACTGGTCCAGTTGATGCAGATAATGCACTTCTACGTTCCACAATGAAATCGAGTACAGAAAGCGATACGAACCTAGAGATACGATTTGACATTCAGACTGCGTCTAACAAAAAGAGTACATACAGACAGATATAAACACTCGCAACAGTAAATAATTAATTGCCTATACGTTGAATGTGAAAAATACTTAAGCCATGGATTAGATAACTCTAAAATAAGACATAAAATAACAGTTTATTAATAAGGCAGTCTGTGTGTATCTATTTCTCTAGTTTGTTTGCTCGTTCGTTCTTTTTTTCATTATTGAACTACTGAACTAAATTAACTCAAGTAAAAAAGAAAGTAAGTAAGAACTCAATGAACTAAGTAAAGATGGTAAACTATCTTGAAAACTCAATATATAACTCATAAAAAAAGATCCCTATTGAGTGTTATTCTTACAATCAAAACAAAACATTTGATTTAATATAAAAATGACTTTTTTTATTTTGATATATTATTTCTAGTAAAAATATTTCTTGGACTCTAAAAGGGAAATGAAGGTACTACTTTGCATTAAATATTTTGTTCCATTCTTTGAAAATCATTCTTAGATTTCTTTTTCTGAAAAAAATACATTTATCTATACATCAATTTTATTCACTGTTGCATTTATTCAGTGGAGTTTCTATAAGGAATACGATTTAGTCGTTTTTAAAATTATTCTATTTTAATTATTTTTAACACTAAATTTTTCTCTATCTACATTCATAAGTATTTTTTCATCGCTTCATCTCAATTTTCATCATAAGGATATTTGTTATTTCTCTGTTTAATTATAGCAAAATAAATAAAAATTCAAAAACTGAATTGAATTGAAATCTTAAAATATTAAACAAATGTATCTTATATAGAAAAATTAAATATCATCGATTTTTTTTCTGTAAGCTATCTTTGAAAGGTTTTTTTTCTAAGAAACATGCTTTGTTGGATTCAATTGATTTATTTTGTTTTTAATGCAAAAATAGATAAACTATCAATAGATTTAACAACAAGAACATCAACAACGATTTTTTTATTTTTAAAGTTAGTTAATTAGTTTTTCATTTTGTTAATTGGAGATAGATGAACGGGACAATAGTTTGCGTTTTGAAATCTGACAAATTTATTTCAATTCATTTATTTTTCCTTTTCAAAAATTGTTTCATGTGTTTTTTTTTTTAGGAAAAAAGTAATTTTTATTGATAAAGTTGACTGTTTTATTTGTTATAACATTTAGTACAAGCTAGGTTTTTGTTTTCTTATATTTTAACTAGGCAAACATTTTTATTTCAAAAAAATGTTCGTTAAGTAAAGCTTTTCCATTGATTTCCAAAAAAAATATTTAGTTTTCATTTTTTTTTTTAAATTATTTTTCTAATTCCAATTTTGAGTATGGTGGAGATTTTTTATCCAAGATGATGTATATTGTGAGTGTTAGGTGTTCAGATTTGCTGTGATATGGACCACTTAAGAGAGAAAAGAAAGTGATAAATGATGAATTTTGTAGGCGGATTTAAGCGAAGGAAAAAGAAGATTAATGTTTGTTAATGTATTTTTTTTTATTTGATTTTAATGCTAGACCAATTGAGTGAAGTTTTGTATTTAAATATCGGAAGAAGGTGGATGTGATAAAGATTGTACGTGACTCAAGATAAGCAGAAGGACGATTATTAATGACTTGTTTTTGAATGATTGGATAAATTGTATCTATAGACTTATTTTTTCTGTTTTACTTGAACATATTTATCTCGTTATTTTAAGTGTTGAAATACTTTAATCGCAGATAATGTGATTAAGAAAAGCCGAATTGTATTCTTAGTACTTACACTCATTAATGAAATTTCTCTTTTGAAAGAAAAATAAGGGAAAGTTTTAAAGCTGGAGAATTTTTTGTTTCAAGATATTAAAATTGATTTATTTTACTTGAACAAAGTATTCCACCTTAAAATTGTGAATATAAAAAAAGAGAAGGGTAGGTTTGCCAAAAAGTGTCCTATTCTTATGGGAGTTTCTTTTACTTTTTGAAGTTTTTGTTTTTGTCTCTGGTCTGCATATAAAACTTTATAGAAACTTTGCCAAAAAAATCCCACCACATTTCCATTTATGTCACCACAGCTTTCTTGGAAATTTTATAATAATATGCCTTCGACATACAGATTCATGAAACAGTCATCTTTGTATATGATTCTATTCTTTTTTCAGCAAAGTCTCATAAGTGTGTGTTCTTTTATTTTGATTCAATAGAATTAAAGCAGACATAACACAAAAGAACTTTTAAATGTTTGTTAAAGAAGTTTTCCCTAAAAAATTGCTCCAATCGCTTCATCACTCAGTTTCAAGACAGTTCGAAATTACAATCGCTTTTTAAGCACTTAATAGCACCGTTACCAGCGATTTATCGAGACCATAGCGTCAAATTTGAGATGAAATTCGACCTTTTTTTTTTCAATAGTCCGATGAGTGTATAGAATGCGTACTGATGTGAATTTACTTTAACTGAATCGCATAGAAAACATTTGCTTCGATATCATTTTTTTTTCGACTAATACTGTATTGGAGTGCAAAAACACAGTTGATAATATTCTAGCTTAGATAAAGCTTGTTATATACTTATAATTTACATTAAAATATATTTAATAAAAAAGAAACTTTAATAATTTTATATTTTAAACTTTCTTTTTTGTTCACTCTAAATATATAACATCGCTGTAAATTTTAGCATTTCTAATGGCGAACGGTAGAAAATCCAAGATGGCTGCGCCCATAAAAAAACTGTTAACATGACTGCTAAAAGCCACATTCAATAATGTTATTAAATTTTTATTTTGACATATTTGTTAATTACAATATCAGACAAATTTTAACTAAAATTACACTTAATGAAATCAGCTCTAGCGAGGTATCCGTCGGATCGGAACATTCTACGATTTTACACGAATTCGAGGGTTTTACATTCGAATTATGGAACCTTTAAACGGTGAATAAGCGTAATATTTTTATTTTAGCTATAAACATGCCTTGCGAAAGTATTCAGCCCAATCGGTAGAAATTGCGTAAAATAAGCGACTGTATGTATGTATAATATTTCGTCAATAGTTTCACTCGTGAATAAGACCAACTTGATATGAGAGTAGTAGTTCTCTCATATATGATTTTGTAACATCTTATACATTCATAACAAGAAAGGAATCTGATATAAGGTTAGACTGAAATGTAAGTAAGTGGTTCTCAAAGAAATCATTTATTCACTGACAATTATATTAAAATGTGTTTCAAAATATTCGTGAAAAAATAAATACTTATTATTTTATTTTCGTAAAAATAATTAAATTTAAAGAAGTACCTATATTTTATAAAAAGGGTTGAAAATACGAATTCTTTTCAACAAATGACTTTACCTAAACATGAAGTTTAAAATACAATGTACTTTAATTAAGTTACGCACAATTTATATCTTTTCCTCCATATTCTTCCAGAAAATGTATTATATAGATAAAGGAACTTCTAAACCGTGATTTAAATTTAAAATATTAAATTATAATAAAATAGAAAACATAATTAAAAAAAAAATGTACAAAATCAACTTAAAACCATAATGACTGAACTATATTATTTTCACACATAACCTAGGTACACGAATTTCATTTAAAATATTATTTTATCTACAATTATAATAACTTATTAAGTAATTAAACTATTTACTAATTTTCTTTATACAAAAAATTATTTAATAATAAATTGCGCTCCCTAAGTTATATAAATATTTTATTATTTAAATGTGTGATTTTGTGTAAGTATAATTATTTTTTTTTCATTCTGAGTGGTTCAAACAAAAAGTAAGTTCTAAAAAAACTAAATAAATGTGTCTTAATTTTAAAAATAAAAATAATAATTTCAATTTTAAAACCAGTTTTTTTTTATTTTGGCCAGAAAATATGTAACCGATTGTTAAAAGCATCCTGGCAGTTTACAGATCATGATTTTTGAAACAAAATACATTCTCGTCTTGATCTGATAAATGGACACATATTTTTAAACACACATAATTTACTGACCTTTTATTTAAATTGACTTCTAAGAACGTTTTTTTAGCCAACCACTCAGGTTATGAATCTTTACAAATTTCTGTTTGTGTTTTAAATTGCATTAATTCTAAAAAAAAATAAAAGAAAAAAAAACTCAAGAAAGTAAAAAATAATAAAAACTTAATTTAAAAATAATCACATGTGCTATGCTAACACGACACACCCTGTTTGGCCACCGTATACCACGTCCGCACCTTCACCAACGAGGGGGACTCTGGTGTTTGTTGGTCAAGCTGGCCACTTCTACTACTACTCGCCCGGCCGCTACGACTTGACCGATTTGAACTAGGTCCACTTACCGTCAATAAATTCGGCGTGGT
Source organism: Baccha elongata (assembly GCA_951217065.1). NCBI lineage: Eukaryota > Metazoa > Arthropoda > Insecta > Diptera > Syrphidae > Baccha > Baccha elongata. Next base: position 7,644,640 of record OX578272.1, read on the forward strand.
AACGCTTAAGTTTTGATTAAAGTTTTGATTACGTGACAGGTTGCAGGCACCGCCACCCTCTGACTCTATTCGTATCGTTGTAGATGTTGTCGGCTGTGAATAGCGGTGCAAAAGACGTTGGCGGCCAGCCGCCATTGACGTCGTCGCCGCTGTGCTGCTTCCGGCTAAAGTTCGATGTGCTGTGCGCTGTGACTTCACTGTGGTGACAGTTTTCGATGACGTTGTTGCCGACGAACGTCTGCTAGAGCGACGACCCTTCATCGGGTCTGACAGTGCTGTCGGTTGCGTTATGGCTAGCTGATTTTGATCATCAGGGTGGTGAGTAATTGGCAGCTCTTGTTGAGTGGGTTCGGGCTTTTTGTGGCGTCGATGACGAACATAACGTATTTGCAATTCCCTTTGCGGACGTAAACAATGACGACAAAATGATGAAGACGACGATGAGGAAGCGCTTGCCCTTGACGACGTCGAAGATGCCAAGGATGTGGATGACGCTGATTTTAATGATTGCTTAGAGTCCAGCGATAGTCGCCGCCCTGGTGAAGACTTCGTTGATGTGAATGATGGGGGTGCAGGTAGACATGTGGGTGGTTCCACAACTACCACAATTTCATGATTGCAATTTGAAATTTCATCAGTGGGTGGTGGTGAAACTGATGGTCTTTCAACTTTAATAGCTAAACTGAGTTGTCGTCGGTCGATTCGCTTGTCTGGAGATGCAGCCGAATCCACTGGAAGTTGTCCATGTTGGTTTTCTTCAGTCGGACGATCTTTTAATTTAATTCTTTTTGTCGTTTTACTAGAGGAATCAGCGGCGGTGGTTGTAGTTCGACTACTTTTGCTGTGATGATGCTGGTGATTTGTTGGTTGTTGCTGACTATTTATATTGCTCTGGCTATGTGTATCCTTTTTTGAATTTTTCTTTGAGCTATGACGATGTAGCCGCATAGCGCGGTGGCGACAGTGACGGCGTTCTTCGCCATCATCGACAACATCGCCTGGATAGTGTCAGAATGCTGTATCAAATACTGACATTGATCTAGAAATTGCATCATCATTGTGACAACATTCGAGAAATTCTTCAAGTGTAACAACGCCATCCCGATTTGTGTCCATTTTCTAGAAAAAAAATGAATACAAACAAAATGAAATCAATGTCCTTATGAACGAGTATTAAATTTGATAGAATGAACAACATTTAAATTAAACGTTTGACCTTTGATTTATATGTATTAAATTCACTAATTTGTCTACTTTGATGAATTAATATTTGTGACAACTGATTCAATGTTAATCTTGTTCACATTTATTTTTTTATAATGTCTTATATTTCACAGTTATCTTTTTACTTTTTTTTGCAATTATAGTGCAAGTTTTGTATTCGTAAAAAAAAAGATAACAATCAAACATGACATTACGATGATATAGAACACGAAAAAAGTAGGTCCGACAATTCTGTATGTCTGTCTGTTCGTCTGTCAGTCTGGATGCATCGACACCTACAACCTAAACTGTTGGGCCGATTTTCTTCAAACTTGGTACTCTGTATTTTTAGACTAATATGCCCAGACATATTTTTGATTTTTATCCTAGGTCTGAAAATAACGGTACCTGCCATATAAACGTAACAGATAATTCAATTTTTCTAGAAAAAAATACGATCGATTTTCATAAAATTTAACATGACTGATTTGTTGCCAATGACGAAGATTTTCGTTAGCATTTTTCTTTTCAAAATCACCTTATTAATCACCATAAAAACGCTAAAGAAACTATTTTTACATCCGATTATTTATTACAGTTTCTTGCTTAGTATCCTACAACAAAGGTTAGAAATCTTACACCAGAGCAAGTTTGTCCAACTTATTCGTGCCTTTTATTAAAAATTCATTAAACTGCAAAACACTCGATTAAAATTAATGAAAATTGACCTTTATCAGAGTTTTATATACGATAATTGCTTTTTAATAAGTTTACAAAATTAACATATAAAAAAGCCATTAAAGTAAAATGTATCTCAATAAAAAAATATCAGATGATGGTAAATTATTCGAGTCGATTAACGAACCAGTAATTTTTGTTAACCACAATCTGTTAGGATTATAAAAAATTCATGTTCCTTTTGAAATAAGTATTTACATAATATAAAAAATGTTAACTTATAACCTATCAATATAATAGTAGGATCCTTATGTACCCTAAAATTGACAGAGAAATAAATTTATAAAAAAATATCCGATTAGTTGGGAATTTACTTTGCCTCAATTCAATTCTTAGAACTCAGAGAGATGCAAGCAATTTTGAGACAAGGATATGGTTATCTTTTATATACAAAAAAAGTCCATTTGAGGATATAAAAATGAAGTAGATACATTTATTTCTAACAACCCAAAAAAAAAACATTTGCTTTTAAATCTTTAAAGATATTGGTTTGATACGACTGTCTTGTCAAAAATATGTCCTTAACACATGTTATTTTACGTATAATGACTATGCTCTGTTTCAGATAACCAATTTTCTCTGATTAGTCCATTTTTAAAAGCATTTTAAGTAATAAAAGTTAGTCTATTATGCCTTTCCACGTTTGAAAAAAGTTCTTTTCTAAGAACCGTTTTCTTATACCACAACTTTATCGTGTATTGGTTTATGTTTATGTCATAATTTTAGCGATTTTTTTTTCGTGTCGAAAGGTAAATTGAAAATGTGTTCGGTTTTGTTTTATTTAAATTTTACTCTCTCTCTGTCTCTCTATGTCTCTCTCTCTCTATTTCCCCCTCTACCCCCTCTTTTTCGTTTTTAAATTTTAAGTTAAATTTAAATTTAAACTTTAATTTGAATTTGAATTTTAATTTGTATTTGAATTTGAATTTGAATTTGAATTTGAATTTTAATTTAAATTTTGATTTTAATTTTAATTTTAATTTTAATTTTAATTTTAATTTTAATTTTAATTTTAATTTTAATTTTAATTTTAATTGTAATTTTAATTTTAATTTTCATTTTAATTTTTATTTTAACTGTAGTTTTAATTTTAATTTTAATTTTAATTTTAATTTCAATTTTAATTTTAATTTTAATTTTAATTTTAATTTTAATTTTAATTTTAAGTTTAATTTTAATTTTAATTTTTAATTTTAATTTCAATTTTAATTTTAATTGCAAATTTTTATTGCAATTTTAACTAAGCATTGGGTATCTTAAGTTTTTTATCTTTATTGTTTTCTTAAAATGAAAATTCTCAGTCTAGTTTTAGTGGTATTGTTATTTTATTTATGAAATTCTATCCAGATTTAGGATTTCTAATTCAACAATAATTCGTTATCCTATACTTTGGAGTGTTTGGGGTCAAGGCTATTTGATGTACCTACTTAATTATTGTTTGATTAAAAAATGTTTCTTACAAAAAAAAAAAAACTAGTTTGACACATTACATCACTGAAAAAATACGAAGTTGGTTTTAATAACAAGTTTAAGAACATTTTTCAGCTCGAAGAAAAATAAATATTTGTTTGAAGCCTTAATTCCATTTCCCTCTTTCTAAAGAATAATATATGAAGCTAATTTGACATTGTGAATTATTGTTATTTACATAAACTATTAAAGTCTCAATGAAAACAGTGGCCCAAAAAATATGTCAAAACAAAAACAAACATTTCTACTTTGAATGTAAAAACTTCAACTGTCGCTTAGCTGTCAAAGTGTTCTTTACTTAATTTTCCAAGTTACTGTTTAACAAAACCACTTACAAAAGTTTTCTATTTATTTTTTGCTATTCATTTCTGTCTCATAAATAAATGTAGACATATCATAACCACCTGCACTAAGTGAAATTCTATATAAAAAGGAAAACCAATCAAAAGGATTTTCCTTTCCAAAAAGAAAAAAAAAAGTTATGAAAACTCAGATAAAAATAAATTCTGAATCATCTACCTGAAAGTTTTCACCCTTTTTATGCTTTTATAAGAAAAAAGAAGATATAAATACAAACGAACAAAATTCTTTCAAACTCACCCTAAATATTCGCTCCACTTTGTGGCGAATTTTTTCTTCTTCAGGACAATCGTCAGGTACTCGACCCATTAGTTCGTATATGGCAGTCACAATGTCAGTCATTTCGTCCCTAGTAATAAAGCCATCACCATTGATGTCATACAATGAAAACGTCCACCGGAGTTTCTCCTCGACAGATCCACGTGACAGAACCGAAAGTCCTTGAACAAAGTCCTGTAAATATTAAAGATATACAAAAAATTAAATAGCGTAATGGATTTTCATGGGAAGTTATTTTTGTTAAATAAAAGTCGACGGTTGTGTGTGTTTATTCTTTTGGGGATTTTTTTTTTAATTAATTTATAAAATTTATTTTTTCATTTTATGTTTTTTTTTTTGTTAGAATTATAGGAATCTTAAAATGGTGGACACAATTTTTGTTTGGGTGTGCGTATGTTTTTGAAAATTGTATTAATAAAAGTGGGTTAACATTGGGGAAAGATTTCAAGAATTTTAATCAGCTAATCGTTTTGAGTTGAGAAAGAAAAGAGGCACATGGGAAACTTAAATGAATAAATTTACCTAAAGAAACACAGGTAAAACGATATTTTAGGCAATTGTATAAAGTTGACATAATGTTATTGTTCTTAAAAAAAGTGAATGCATGGGCACGTTTTATTTAAAAACGAGTTATATGTAAGAATACTATTAATAAAACAGCGACAGAATTCCAAATTATAAATTTGCATTTATGCAAACACAGAGCTTTCAAACATAAAAGCATAATATAAGCAGAAACGATAAGATAATCAGCCCTATCGAACGGAACGAAAAATTCTCCGATATTATACGAATTGGACGATTTTTGCCGGAAATATTTTCCCCAACGCAAATTTTTATGGAACGATCAAGTTGATTTTAAGTGCCATTTTTTGAAAATTTCATAAAAGAATTTGTATGAAATTGGAGAATTTTCCGTTCCGAACGGATACCTCGATAGGGTTGAATATGTCGACTGAAAATCATTAGATCTATTTTTGATTCTAACTTTTTCAAGGGATATTTTTTTGGCTTCTAAATTGTTTTTTGTTTTTTCTGAGTTAATTGCATTTTGTTAAGAAAACATTACTTTATTATATTACATATTATTAAATATTAAATATTGTAAAAAAAATTGATTTTTCATTAAATTAATTAGGCAAGAAAGTGCAAGATATTTTCTTACATAAATTGTTTAACCTTTACATTTTAAACCAATGATTTTACATTCACATAAGTTTAAAGAGAATAAGAACTATTCAATTCTTTATCACTTTATCACAAATCATTATTACCAGCACTTCGGTAGCAGGAAATAAAAGAAAAAGAAAATAGAAAAGAAATTTATAATTCAATCACAATATTGCCTTTTTAAAGTGCCGGAGAACGGAATACTTATATATTTTCCCAATGACAAAATGAAATTTGTCTGCACCAAGTAGTAAATATAGGATCATCTATCTATATACTATACCGGAAGCTCACAGGTATCTCACTATTTCCATTTATTTTTACGTCCTCATTTGAACATGGCTGCATTGCAATCCCAGATCTTTGTGTGCCTCACTTGACAGAGAACAATCAACAGGTTTCCTAAAGCCTATATACAGATTCATGAATATCACACTCCGACTCCACCAACTGCAACCACCATCGGTTCACACATTGGCAATTCTAATGAGAACCGACAGGGACCTATAATTTTATTGGTCGACTTTGGTATCGGATTGTCAGTCCATCGTCAAAGTTTAAATTGATTTTCACAAAGTCGAACATTGGAAAATAAAAAAAAAATCTTCCTTTACTTTCTGACTATAGTTGAAGGAAATAAAGGTGCTGGGAATGCTGATTTTTTTTTTAAATTTTTTAACAATTTTTTTGCCATAAGCATTTCCTCCAACACTAATGTGAATGCAAATTTTTTTTTAGCTAGGTACCTGGGAACAGTTAGCTGGGACCTGTGCGCTCACTAAAAATAACGACTACATAAATATTGGCAGCATCTACGACACGACGATGACAACGACATTAGTGATGGTGATGCTGAAATTTATTGCTTTAAATCTCAGGGGGAAATGATTTTATCGTGGGGTTGGGATAGTGGTAAACTGAGTAATGGCAAGCTATCACAAGGAAGAAAAAAAAAAAAAAAACAAAGTGTAAGAGTAGGTCGCACGTAGGTATACCCATACCTTATGGAAGGTATTTACCTTATACATATTTATTGTTAAAAAATATAAAATGAAGACTTGAAAAATGGGCATTTTGGAAATGACAATTTTTTTTTGTTTTCCGTTAATAGGTGTGTTTGGGTTAATGGGAGGGGCTTTTTCTTAAGTTTTAAGTTGTATACGAATACATCTAAACTTATCTTTTTTGTAGTAAATGCTCACTCAATTGAAAGAGAGTATTTAAACTTTAATCATTTAGATAACAAGATGAATCTAACACTTGGCGCTTAACTATATTGGATTACAAAAAATTCAATGTATTTAATTATGTTAAAAGACAAAAGATATCTAAAAATGTCCTAAATGGCCAAGTTGTATGGTAGGTATCATAAAACCGTTGTTTAGTCAAAAACTTAAAATGCCATCTTATGTTAATTGTCTAATTTGAGTGCCATACCAAATTTAAATAAAATCGGGTAAGCCGTTATTCATTTATGGCGATATTTGTAAAAACCGTTAACACCAATTCTCCCTTATGTGAATATTTAGCCAAAAACCTGAAATGCAGTTATTTTAACAAAACTCCAAATATAACGTTCACAAAGATTTTAATTAAAATCGTTAGATCCGTTTTCTAGAAAATTTGGACAAACTAAAACCGTTATATGGGAGGTACCCGTTATAGCCGGGCTAAAACAAAAATTCGAATTCTTCTCTAGGGAATCACTAAAAAGTGCTAGACACGATGTTTAAAGAAAATCCGTCAAACCGTTTAGGCTGTAGCACGGTGAAAAGAACAACCGCACATACGCACACCCGCACATACGCACACCTGCACATACGCACATCCTCGCAGACAGACCGATGGACGGAATGACGAAACCTACTTTTTTAGGCTTCTCTATCATCGTAATGTCAGGTTTGATTAAAACCTCGAAATTTTATTTACAAGAAACCAATACTTGCGAGCAAGTATTTTATTTTGGTTTACGTTAGCAACTAATCACTCATGAAAATTTTTATCAAAATCGATCTTGTTTTCCGAGAAAAATTGGATTTTCCTTTATGGTTATATGGCAGGTACCGTTGTTTATAAAAAAAAGAAATGCCCTAGAAACCGTATGTACTGATACGAACAGACTAACAGACAGACAGACCGAATTTCCAGACCCACTTTTTTCGACTTCGCTATCATCGTAATGTCATGTGTGATTGTTATCTATACAAACTTTTTTTATTCACGAAAACATAGGTACATAGCTTGCCTTTTAGTACCTAAATCGCAAGTTAAAACTCAATAGGTGATACAAAAAATGTTGCACAGATAGAGCCAACATGCTGTGCAAAATTAGAGCCAAGCTGCGTTGCATTATAAATATTCGATGTAGGAAAATACAGAAATTAAATCAATAAACTTACCTCAAAACTAACAATTCCACTGTGATCCTGATCCAATGTATTAAACACATAATGTGCATATAGAGCTGGATTTGCTGTAATAACAAATAAAAAGTGTATTAGAATATAACTGCAGACAAAAATTTAAATCTGCAATTTAGAACATGTTTGTCCTTTGTGATTTCTTAACAAAGAACAATAGTGAGAACAAATAAGCAACACAAAGCTGGTCACATTCTTACATACCCATCAAGCTCCTAAATGCAAAAACTAAGAAAGAACAAAAATACAAAACACTCACACATTGACAAACGAAAAAAAAAGCCCATTACACACTGAATTTAAATATAAATAGTAAAACACAAGAATACTAGTCAAGTCATGCACAAAATAAATATGTAGTTCCATACTACGCGAAACGGAAGGAGCAGGGATATATGTATAATAATGTTTACATCTATATAATTCAGCCAAAAAGGAACGAAAAATAATGACAATATCCACTTCAAGAAAAAGGATATAAATATATAAAGCCATAGGGTATTCAAATAGCGCATTGTGCATTTATTATCCTTGCTGCATTCTAAAAGCTAAGTGAACCCAGAAAGGCAAAGTAAGCAAGTGTAAATCCAATTCATAAAAATCCATTCATATCTATAGCTCCTGTAAGGACGTATGTGTGCTTATCCATTCATACTTCAACTGACTGCAAAAAGCATCTTTGTTTAGGTTAAAAAAAAAGATATTTAGGTATATCCATTCTAGACTACATCTAGTCCAAGAAAATGTATGAGCAGCAAAATATGTAAATGAAAGGGACGCATAAACGATATATGAACACCTGTAAGCAAATAAGAAATTGCATGGAATATATTATATTTTTTGTTTGGATGTGATACTGGGACTTCTCTTGCAGTTTGTGGGTATAACTCAGACTCAGGTGAATATTTCAACATACTTTTCCTCGTATCAGTATCGCATAAATTTTCTGCACAAGTTAATTTTAAAATACATGATTCGGGATGCACAAAATATTGTGCACACCTCAACAAAACAAAATTTGGTTTGTATGTTTTAGCTGTGAGTGTTTGCATTTGAAACAGCTGTTTGAAGTAAGGTGAATTTTACCAGCTAAATTGATTGTGCACTTTGTAGAAATAAATAAAAGAAAAACAAAATTATGATGCTGCTGTTTTTGAAAAGATCGAAATTTTAATTATAAAACCAACTTTCAGAATAAGAATATCAAAGAATTGATAATGTTTCTTCGATTAGTCAAAATAGTTGGTTGATTGGTTGGTCAGCAAGAAAACTATGTTTCTTTAAGGAATAAGCGTTGCAGCTAAAATCAATGTTTTTTTTATTTTTGTTGAAGTTTAACTAAACTTTACAGATGAGAAAGGGCTAAGCCTCAGTCAGTGAAACTGCCTAAATATCTTACATTGATTGACAAAATTCACTGATATTTCTTGGCTGCAAATTTAAGTAGTAAAAAGAGAACTTAGATAAAGACATTGCTTAAGAAAAAGATAGACAAAGATCTAAATATTCTAAGGAGTCAATTTTTGTCTGTTCTCAGACAAGATTTTCAAAAAAAAACTTTTAATAAAACCTTACTTTACGATCGCTGAGGGCAGAGGGTACAGAGTTCGCTTCATGTTGGCGGTTGATTTTTTTATAAGTTGGAGTAATTTTTTCAGAAATGAAAAACAAATCATTAGCAGACTGCAGCACCACCAAACCATTTTTAAACTTTGTTTATAACTGGAGGTAGAATTTTAAAATATACTAAGGATACTGATAAAAAAAATGTAAACACTGACCAACTACTGCGCCATTTTCATGTATGTAAATAATTGGCCGACGGCAAACAAAATCTTCATAATCATTTTTTAGCGATGTGAAATTGACGATGCAGTGCTCCACATGGGAATTTATTCCATTTTTAGTGAGAATCTGCTCGACTTTTCAATGTGGAGTTGATTCCCACTCGTAGTGAGATTGTATTCCACTTTAAAAAGTGTGGTATTCTTTCCCACCTCAATGCAGAAAAATGATGTTAAAAATGCAAAAAAAAACAATGGTCATACTTTACTTCCCAAATAAGTTAGAAACTTTGCATAACCGAAATTGCACCCACCCAAACTCGCACCCACCCCAAATCCTAAAGTGAGCCAGACAGGAGGGTTGCAGGGTGACACTATGCCCCCCTTACCTATCTCTACTGTTGGGGGTACAATTGGTTCAACCAGGTACTATTCAGTGAAAATAAAATTATTTCTCACAGTCAACTCCACTTTAGAAAGTGAACTACTTTCTCACTTAAAAGTGCATTAAATTCCCATCTTCAGTGGGAAATTAATCCACATTGAAAAGTGGAGCAGATTCGCACTAAAAATGGAATAAATTCCCATGTTCGCTGCACCGAAATTCACCTTAACATTTGCTGATGTCCTTGAGTATATTCTACGAAGAAGCAAATTATGAAACGAAGTACACACACTAATGATAGTCATGACTGACTGAGTAGCTGGTTTTAACTTCGTATACCATGTTGCAGTACAGTATAGTTGTTAGGATTCAGTCTATATGTAAATTTCTTTTCTTCCTGGCTATGCCCAACAAGCAACAGCACAAAAGGATTCAACACCAGTGTTTTGTTAATGATTGTTTTTTTTTATCTAAGGCTTGAGACCAAATGAAAAAACTTTATTTTTGTTTTGAAATTCAGGATTGGGTGATGAAGAAAAGAAACAAGAAATTTAATTGGGATTTTTTCTGTTTGTATTTTTTTTTTTTTTATTGGAGTGGTTTGTAAGTTTTTTTTTTTTGTTTGAAAATTTTAGAAAGTTATATGAAAACAAAAGCTGGATGTAGCTTGATATTTGGTTGGCAATGGAAATTTTTAACCTTTTTTTTTTGGGAATGTTTTAATTAAAAGAAATTTAAGTCGAATGGGCAGTTTTAAGGGTCAAATGTCTATGGCGGGTATATAGGTAGTCTTAGTTTTTCATTTGCGTATTTTTTTTTAGATTTAAAATAATCCTTGAAACAGCTTTCAAAGCCAAAACATTGGTTTTATTTTCTGGTCGTTGAACTAAGAGTAAAGATGAAAACTAAACTCAAAAGCATACTGACCCTAATTTGCATTATTTTAAATACCTACAGCTGGGGTTCATTTTTATTTTTTTAATTGATGTTTTTCTAATTTTTTTTTTTAAATAATACTTCTTTTTAGGTTAAAACTATAACGTGTTTTGAATGGAGGCAAAAGGAATTTATACAATTAATGTGTAATTTTGTATTTTTAGGGAAAGGGAAACAAACGTGATTTGCGTCGTGATATGCCTATCGGAAGGATAGTGAATCTTGCAGAGCTACTTCCTTATATTCGGGATTTCTGGTCTTCAAGGAGCAGATAAAGCCGTCCCGGGTTTATATAGGTATACAAGCCCGGTCACATAAGAATTTAATAAAAAAATAAAAAACTACCAACTGTTTTGGATATCCACTGATTTGATTTAACGGACAACGAGCTCCGATGAAAACTCAAAGAAAAGTTTGTACGAGTTTCTCTAGGAATCTTCACACAAAAGTGAAACGAAAAATTGAAGACATGACGGCAAATCTTTAACATGAACAATATCCGTAAAGCTTGCCAGAAGGTAAAAATGAAATCCCAAGCCTATTCAGCCCAAACGGATATAAAATGGAAACGTGTATGTGATGCATAGTATCTATAGAACTGAAGTCGCTGCTGGGAATATGTATATTTTTGCAGGCTTGAAAACGGTGATGGTGTCATTTGATGTCATAAGATTAATTGAACCATAAATAAACCAAATAATCCCGTCCACCCAACCTTGAAGAATTGAGAACAGAAATTAAAAAGTTTAGAGAAACTATCTCTAAAATAAACATAAACAGTGATTTTTTGTGTTAAAATACATACAACAGAGGTACACAAGTTACATATTATGATGATCAGATAAAACGCCGAAAATAAGAAGAATTGATAATGCATTGTTGAATTTTCTATGTGTCACATTATCACCCACTCTCTCCGTCCCTCTAAATTTTTTTTTTCTTAAAAACTTCTTTGTATATAGGTATCACTTCAATGACATACAAGTCAGTGATAAACCCGCATAATATAGCTCCAGTTTATAAAAGTTAAAAAAAAACAACCTATACTGTTCCAATTACTGACACAAATCAACTTCTTCTTCTACTAGCTTATCTTAACTTTCTCTAAGCAATTTCATTTCAAAAAAGTTACAACAATCATAATTCACTTCACAAATTGCAAAGAAACACCGTGACTTTCTTTTAAGATATCAATATCTCTTAAGACTTTTGTATTACTTTTAAAACCACCTATATCTTCATTCACATCTGGCTTAAATGTTTATATAAAATAAGAAAAGAAGTGAACTTATATCCAATTCATAACGTGTTAACCAAGAACAAAAAAGAAACAGACACTCTGAAACTGTCTAAAAGTAATAATTCTCTATCCACCCAATCAGTAGGATGATAGAACCTTCAAACTTCGTTAGAAAAACCCTAATAAATTCACACAAATGTGCGGTAGCCTCCCAGAACTTAACTGATGTGCCTTTAGGTTTCATGCACGTTATATGTAGCTTTGAAACTGTCTATGGCTGTATTAAGTATTTCATAAATTCTCATCAAATATATAATTATAATAACTGGTGCTGAACAAAGTTACCAAGTTCCTTTCTTCCGCAAGTGGGTTCTTGAAGAAGGATTTTATTTTTCCTTGTACAATTATTAATTTTATTTATTTCATTTTATCTATAAATAATAATTATCTTGAATTCTTTGTCAGATGATGCTAAATGATAAATTTGATTTTGAGTCGTAAGTTGTTTTTCAAGAGTGCCTAAGGGTAAAGACATTTATTATAAAAGTTTCCAGGAACCGATGGAAATAGAAACATCATCATTATAACCTATAAGCTTGAGGTTTTACTTGGAAAATTGATTTAACTTTTTTTATATCAATGTCAAATGAAAATACAAAATAAATGATAATATTGTTACAGTACTGTGCAGAAAAAACTCGAGAAAAGCTTTTAATATATTATTAGGTTTATAAATAAATTTGTGTATTTATGAATAGGAAAATATTATTTTATATCCATATTTTTTTTTAAACTATCAGAGTAAGGAATCAAAAACGAGTTAAGAACTAAAGAGCAAACAAACTAGACAGATAAAGAGATGTACATTAAGATGGATGATACAGATAAAAGTTGACTTATTAGTCATTAATTCATTATAAACAAATATACCCAATTTGAATTTTTTTAATATTTTAACTAAGTGTCTGTAAAGCACATTGCCTTTTTAAATGCAACAGGTGTTGCACGAAACTAGTTAGAAGGAGTAGAAAGATCTAGAACTATAGAGAACTAGTTGATTTTTATTTTTCATTGCATACCTCATGGTCGACGACGTCCAGCACAAGCTGAAAAGAAGAAAATGCTTTGTACCTGAGTGAGAATTGTACTGGCAACCTCTGGGTTGACCAGCCAAGCACTCCATCCATTGTATCATTGCCGCTCACAAATATTTGCATCTGATTTTCAGCGCCCATGTATCATATGTGATCAAAGCAAACATGACACTTCAATGTTCACATACAACATCGTTTTTTGACACACCACGCCCAGAATTTTCTTTTGGAAAAAATTACTTTCGCTTCCCGAGTCAATGTATTATATTTGATACACTTGATTTTACTTGATTTTCAGCACCTGTGTATCATATATGATAATACAAAATTTATTTTTACCTTTAGAATTTTCTTTTGAAAAAATCGTCCGATATATTGCACTTGAACTACAGCATTCAATTTGTACTTGGTTTTCAACGTCCATGAGTAACATTTAATACAAAATCACAAGTTATTAAAACAAATTTTGAACTAAAATTGATTTTTGCTTTTAAAACCTTATTATTGAACAAAAGAATGTAAAAGACTTCATAGTATTCAAGCACTTAAAAGTATTTAACTCTTTTTTCTTTAAGTCTTTTTACTGCTCTAAACGATTATTTTAGTAAAGATTTCAAAATTAACTGGGGTCTTATTTTGTATTGGTTTAAAGAATGGGAATGCATTACGAAAAATAAGTTAAAAGAGTGGGACTTCACGTCTAGCAGTGCCAAAATACTGCATTCAGCCACTTACTATGTTCAAAATTTAAAATATTTATTTTTGCTTAATTCGTGCCAGCGCCAGCGTGGTTCTTAAAAAGATTTTCTTTTAAACACACAAAAATTAAAACATGCTCTTGTGGCAAGTTGTCTTCGTGCTACGACTGGTAAGTTCAATATACCAGATAACAAAAAAATTTAAATATTTTCCTCGAAATTTGTTTATGCAGCATTTACTTGGCAAGTAGCTTATTTATCTGAATATCAAATTTCATCAAAATCGGGGATTACACTTAAAATAAAGTATGTAAAACACAGTTTTATAAAAGGTACCGATTTTCGAAACATGTTTTCCGACGAAAAACATCATCGTTGGCAACAAATCATTCATGTAAAATTTTATCAAAATCGATCTTATTTTTTTCGAAAAAAAAAATATGGTTTTTGGTTTACGGTTATATGGTACCGTTGTCTTTTAAGATCGTATAAAAATTAAAATTTCTCCCTAATGGAATGCTTTAGAAACCTATATTTTTCCTTATAGTTCATATAATCGCAAGTAAAGAATACATAAGCACCAAAAAACACATAACCTCACGAATAATCGATATTGATCCACTGTCGGCCAGCTTTCCCTACATTTATTTTTGTCACGTTTCCTTGGGGAGGCTTTTCAATTTGACTTTCATATACGCTTTGTTTAGCCCATTTGATTATTTTAAGGTATGGTGATTCATCTTCATTGAACACATGGGAATTTGTCATATTGAGTGTAAATTTTATTCATTTTGTGGTATCCTTATTCTTAAATGAGGATATATCTACAATTTTTTGTGGACATTGTATACAACAACTCATCAATTTTGAGTGCTAAGATGACTGTCATTACAGAATACATCATGAAAGAGAAGAAACATAAAAATAACAGGAAGCTGCTCCATCACACTTTATCTGTCATTGAAGTTGATTTTCAAAAGTAACGTTGATGACCATGTAATAATAGAACTCTACATCCAGGACACAACATTGTCGCACATAAAGAAAAAGATAATGATTAGTTGTGTTACATTCTGTCATTAACATCAGAAGAACCCATGCATTAGTATATCGTACACATTCTATCTCTTATATACAACAACAAAGCATTCCACCCCGTTATTATTGTCTGGACACTTTATTTTGGTCCTTAAATCCACATCACTGTAACACACGACGTATTCTCCAAAGTCGACAACATTTGCACCATTTTCACTTATGAACAGACGAAAACGGCAAAAATCAAATTATGACCATGACACAAAATCACATTGCTTTCTGGATGTCCTTCTCACTCCTTGACGGGTATAATGTCACCTTGAGAGGCGGCTATTACCGTGGCAGTGGCTATAGATGGTGGCCATAGTGGTCGGGTAGTTCTTGGTGGTATAGACATGGAGATCTTCTTCATTCCTGATGGTCACTTGACAGAATGATGTTATACATATACCCAGATACACATTCTATCTATTATAGAATTTCTCAGCAATCAAATTAAGCTTTGCCAGCGAGCAAATGAGATTTGATTCTGAAGGATGACACTGATAGATATAATGGTGGCAGGCGATGATGTTGATGATGAGACGATAATGACTTACGTTGAAGGAAAGAGGAGATGGATGTGATTTGATAATGAAAATTAAATGGGTTTGTGGATTGCAAATACACTTAGCCAGTGGTGGGTAACAACAGATAAGGAATTCAGAATCTAATTCAAGTAGCTATCACATTTATGTATAAATGCATAGTAGCATGTGCGGGGTCTAAATATTTAAGCTGTGTTTATCCATTGAGTAATTCATTCGGAATACTTACGGTGACTCTTTGATTTACATATATTTTTTTTTGTTAAATTATAGTTTAATTTAAAAAGCATCAATGAATTGATGATGAATTGATTATAAACATTATAAAAATTATGAGAGAAACAAAACAAAATACTAATGTCGGAAAGAGAGACGCTAATTTAACTTGGGCAGCTTTAAGTTTAAAAATCGTCATTGAAATGATGAATTTTAGAATACACAAAGAGAAACAAATAAAAAATACTAATTTAAAGAAAAGAGGGGTTCTTTAAACTTGAAGCAACTTTGAGCTTCAGAAGCATCAGTTTAATAAATGATAAATATAAGGAAACAGAAAAAGGCGGCAGCTTTAAGATTAAGAAGCGTCTGCGAATATACATTTTATGAAATTATTCAAAAAAAAAAAAAAAAGCGGAAAAGGGTGTTTTTTAATTAAATATAATAAACCTTTTTAATGAAAAATAAAGTGTGATTTTAAGTCTTATTTCCCAGTTAATCCATGGATTTAAAAAATTTCACATTCAACGTAAAGTCAATTATTTACTGTTCCAGTTGGTTCCAGAACATTAGTAATACATTAATTAGTTTTCTTGAAAATTGGATTTTAAATTACAGTTTATTTTTTATGAATGAGGCAGAATATGTTTAGTAAACTATTAAACAATATTTGTCGAGGCTTTAAGGCAGATAATTAAAAAAAAAAAAAAATGTGTAGATATAAATTATAAAAAAATATGTAAACCATTAAGTCATTGAATTAATTAAAAATGAGATCTGCAAAATCATAAACAAATTAAAAGTAATGAAAATCCACATAGGGACAGTTGGACACCATCAAACATTTATATTTATCGTGTACATCGTTATTTTTTTTTTTTGTAAAATTCAGTTCAGTTCCACATTAAAAGGGTTGTTTTAGGCCGGTCACGTTAGGCATTACATTATCGAAAAAATATAAGGATAGGGTGAAAAAATTAAAAGTTAAAAAATAAGAAAAAGGAGGACAAAAAAAAAAGATAGAAAAAAGAAGAAAATACCAACAATTAGTACACTATGTCCGATTAGAAAAATGTTAACAAAAATATTTATACTGTACCGCACGAACCTCCCTGAGGAAAGAATGTCGAATAGATTACTTTGAAGGTATCCTCTTTGACAACGCCTGTCGGACACTCAGCCTTAAATCCCCGATAAATTCGTTTGATTTCATCTTCAGTAAAACGTGTGGCACGACTGAGGGCACTTAGTGAATCCGGACGATATCGTGCTGGCGTTTCGAATTCTTCTAATTCGGAATCTGAAAGAAAAAGAAATTTTACGATATATGAATTGAGGATGGTTTTTCTTTTATAAAGTCAAAATATAACATTGTAAATGTGAATATGTGTTTTGATTAATTTTGTGTTATTTTTACTGTAGAAATTTCTTTCTTCAAATAAATGCACCAACTATATAAAGAAATTTGCCAAGAATGCAAACATGTACCTTAAAAATTTAAAATCAAACTTTGTTAGTATGTGATGAAACTACTACCAAAACAATTCTTTCCTATCTTTCTACTTCTTCTAAGTAGTGTCGTGCAACACAAGTTGTATTTCAAAGCCAATGTGCCTTACAGACACATAGTTAAAATATTATTATATTATTATTATTATTTTTAGGTTCGTACGAAAGTATATTTGATTATTCAATTTATTTTACACGGAAATATTGGAGTATTTTTCAGTTGTACTAGAAAAAATACAAACATTTTACAAATCAATATTTTTGCCAAACTAGCATTGAGATAATATTTTTTGTATCGTATTTCCAACTTCTTAACTCATTTGGAATTAAGTTCATAAATATTTTCCCAATTTAGAGCAAAAATAATGAAACACAACATACAAATATTGTTGCTGCAAATGAAAATGGAAAAGATTAAAAAATAAATATCTATTAAATTTCTGGATTAAAATAAAAAAAAACAGCTATTGAAAAACCAATAAAAATCTCAGGCTTATTCCAACTAATATTTGGTATATATTTCTATAATTAGATGAACTATGATTGGGTTAGAATCAATTATTTTTCTGTTTAATTAAGATTAAACTAAGTATTAAACTAAGTACTGAATTCAATAATGTAAACACTTCCAGTTAAAATAATGAGATTTATATTCCACATTGTTTCATCTAATTGTTTTATTCCTAAGAACAAATAGTATTGAATTTGAGTCCTTAGTTCTTTACATAAGCTTTAGTAAATAAATGATTGGTTTCATTCTCGGTTACAGTTCACTTTTAAACAATAGTTTATAATTCAATTGTATTTGCATTTCATTTATGATTTGTTAGTGCTGATTCTAATATCATTTATATTAGAACTTAATTAT
The DNA here is from genome assembly GCA_951217065.1 of Baccha elongata. Classification (NCBI taxonomy): domain Eukaryota; kingdom Metazoa; phylum Arthropoda; class Insecta; order Diptera; family Syrphidae; genus Baccha; species Baccha elongata. Next base: position 7,662,635 of record OX578272.1, read on the forward strand.
GAATACAATTTGTATTAAATTCTATCGAAATATAACGCCCATTCGATGAGTATTAATTAATTCAGCCAAAAATTGTAGTATTTTCGATTGAATTCAATAAAAACAGTTTTAGGAACAAATACTCAACAAGGTCAAACTTTTTTTAATATCAAATACTTAATTTTTATTTGGAATTAGACATTTTCTTTTTATTTTCTTTTGATGAATCTATTTCCTCTCGAATTTCTTTTGAATCTCATGTACCTTAATAAAAAATGAAAATAAAAATTTATATTGTTTCGTCCCAGATTGGATATCTACAGATTGTCTTATAAAATAAATATAATTCAAAAACTAATCTAAACCAAATCATCTTCTTTATGTTTGTATTAGAAGTGAATTTTCTTACATTTATTATCTCTTTGAATATCAAAACTTTTAGAATATTAATTTGATACAATGAAGAACAAACGATATTCTATTTTTATCTGTTTGCTCATTAGAAATGAAAGTGAATTCCTTATCTTTGTGCCAACATCATCTCCAGCTCTTCTACAAGAAGAACGAAGAAAAAGATGGTAGTGTTTTGAGGAACACCTAAAAATTGTATTCACTTCTTCGTATACAAAAGAAAACACATTCCGCTCGAAGGCATCTTAAGTCGTATTCAACCTTTCAACCTCCCACATTCGCCGTCGCACCCCTATCATCATTATTAACGCTATCCTGGGCCCTACTTGATACGAGTTAGATAGAAACTGACTTCATAGCTATATATAGCTGTAATGAGGAGCGCATATATTTTGGGCCCCTAAGGCATTTTCATAGCCGTATTTCAATTGAAAGAACGGCAAACGGTAGGCATTCCGCCAATGTACTACAATTCAAATTATAGTTGAAGGTTGTTAGTCGGAATGAAGATGAACCGTAGTTCGTCCTTTTTTTTTTTTTTTTTTTAATAAAAGAAGGAAAAATCCTAGAAAAAAATAATAAGAAATCTGTTGATCCTGAGGGGTAGTTTGTGTTAAGCCCGATAACTTGCATAGGCTGCTACGTGAGTGGAATTCGCTGTTAAATAATTAGAACGTTCAGCACAACGATACCTAAACCGACTAGAATGAGGTGAAAATTTGGACCATTTTTATGCTCCACGCTGAGTAATGCGAGGCAATATAGATGACTTAGCGAACAGCCAAGAAGGAGATATAAAAGCGAGAAAATGAGGTCGTTAAAATTTTATAAATGATTATGAACATGAATGGCATCAACCTTCTGTATACTTGTATCCAACTTCCCTGTCACTGTTTTAGTTGCATACCGCTGATTTTTTTTTTAGCACTAAGTTCGGCATAAGGATACAATTAGCTACCCTAGATGATGATACTCTTTCAAGGGAGAAAAAGAGCTAACGTTTTTATAACCTTTTGTTAAAGCGAAGAAGGATAACAAAAGGTGGAAATTATTTTAGATTTTGTTTGGATATATAATTGTGATAAATAGGAATAGATAGTGAAGACTGGACGAGGGGTTATCTAGTTTTTATTTTTCATGACTATATAATTAAAGTTTATTTGTAAAATCAATTTGCTTACGCTGAATTGGTTCATCGTTGGTTTTTATTACCCTTTTGTTAAGATTTCAGTAAACAAAAGTGTGTTTTGTTAGCATGCAGGGTGTGAGATTTCAGAATTTAATTAAAAATTTTCAGATTTCGGTTGGAATTCTTTTGGCAGTTGGAATTTAAGGGTTTTGAAAATAAAGTTTAATTCGTTCATCAAACTCAATTTCTGAATAAAACAAATTTTAATTTGAAACAAATATGACAGGATTCTTTAAAGAAAAAAACAAAATAAGATGAGTAATTAATAAATTGAATGAAATGGTTTTACAGGAATCAAGTGAATTTAGAATTTACCGCACTGATTCCTAACGAAATGCATTTTGGTCAACAATACAAAATTTTAAAGCAAATGAAAAATACAAACGTTCTTACCCTTAAAATAATTAAGTAACTTCGATAATTTTACATCGTCACTCCGTTGATTTCCAATCGAAATATGGTAGTTGATTTTATACGTCTGATACCATAAAGAAAGTTATGCATTCGAGATAACAATCAAATATATATAACATCTAAATGATAGTGAAGTCGAAAAAAGTGGGTCTGGAAATCTGTCTGTGCGCCTGTCTCAATCGGTCTGTCCGCATCGTCACGTACAACGTAAACGGCTGAACAAATTTGCTTCAAATTTGGTGTGTCAGATTTCAAGAATAGAATAAGCTAGAACAACATTTTTTTTTGCTAGCATAAAAAACAACGTACCTGCCATAAAACCGTAACAAAAATCTAATTTTTCTCAAACAAAATACGATCGATTTTGATAAAATTTTGCATGAGTGACTTGCTGCCAACGATAAAATCTTTCGTCAGAGAAAGATTTTCGAAAAGTTTTTAAACGGAACCTTTTATAGAACCGTCTTTTTTATATTCCATTCTAGGTATGTCGTTATGCATAGTTTTTGACGAAATTTTATATTCAGATAAATATCAAATTTGAATATGATACCTATATATTGCACAAAAATATTTCCAAAATTACTTTTCTTTTTTCAAAATTGTTTTTAATAAAAATTGGTTAAATGACTTTTCAAGTCGTTAGCAAAATAGTAACTTGCCAAAAGAACAAGTTCGTGCTTTTTATTTTGCTAAGCACCATCGTATCAAATGTTTAAACTAACACAAACATATTGTTTTTAAGCCTAATTGCATACGGTATTAGGGGATTAAGGTCTAAAAACCTTCTATATTAAAACGTATCATTCCATTTTTCTCGAAAAAAAAAATTCTATAACATTTTATAATGATTTTTTTCGGAAAAAGCTTATTAACTGTACCTGTAACAGAACCGTATTTGTTTATATTGACTATCTCTTAAACGGCAAATTCATTTATGACAAAATTTATTATTCTAAAAGCTATGCTTATCCTGATTAATACTGCAAACGTAAGTTTTGAAAAAAAAAAATTTCTTAAACACCGATAATTCTATTTTTCTCGAAAAAAAAATAAAATCGATTTTGATATGTAAAGCTCATTCACCCGATATGTTATTTTATACGTAACCCTTTACTGTGTTATTAATGAATTCACACAAAAATTTAATTATTAAGTACCAGTATTTTCTTTCAAAATGACTTTTTGCGGGAATTTCAGAACACCCTTTGGATAACATTTCTATTATTTTCCATTAGTCAAGTGATACACAATACAATAACAAAACAAACAAAAACTTCGGAGAACATTTTCTCGCGCTGAAATTCCCAATTCCGCAATGGCACTCAAGTGCTCCATTCAGAATGTATGACATCGGCGCACCACACCACCAATGCCATTGGGATAGTTTGCGTAACCGCGCATTCCATAAAACATCCTTTCGTGCTTTGCTTTTGGCTTAAGAATTTTTTTTTGTATACGCAAATACTCAACAACATCAAGGTCACTCAAAATAACCATAAATCCAACAAATAATTAAAACTCTATTTTAAGCTTCGGTGGATGGATATTGGAAAAGCCACTCTGGTTTGGTTTTACTCATAAAGAATTTTCTACAAAATTATTCTCCTACAAGAATGGTCTTTGCATCGCTGAACTAAAAACAAAAAGAATTTAATTAAATTTAAAATTTTAATTAAAATCCCAATATAAGTTGACTAAAACTTTTGTCAAATTGCACACAAGAAGACAAAAGAATTTAAAATTTGGTGACTAAAAACCAACTTTCATTTCAACATAGCCACACATGATTGACTATAACATTATATCCTAGGAAAAATGAGTGCCAGATAAAATATGTCACATGATATCCCCACAAGGATTTTTATTTACCAAAAGAAATTCCATTCATCATTGCCTCACATTGTTCTTTGGTTTTTTTTTTTTTTTTGGCCAAAGCCACACTACCACAACAACAAACTTATGTTTTATCTCATCCTCCTAAAGGCCGAAATAATCATAACAGTGAAGATGATGGCTGCCATAACCCTTTCGAGTTGATTATCCAGGACATTAATTAAGTTTAAACTTTACACCATTAATAAAATTTAAAATTCGCGTACTCATCGTCATGGGGTGCGGCGCGACGGCAGCGGCGGCGGTGACGTCACTTGCTTATTTTTTTAATGTCCCTTCTTGATGGTCCTCCGGGAAGAGATGATGGTGAGGTTCTTTTCTTCCTGTCATGTCTTTGCTGGGACGGGAAGTGACAGGAGACACTTTTTATGAAAATTACAAAACGATAGCACTTTGTTGTGTAGGAAGTGACAATGAAGCTTCTATGGAAGAATATGTATGTGTAATTCAGCTAGTGTATAGCTGTGTGATATAAACATTTTGAAGGAAAATTTTTTGTGCATATAATGTCCCGTCATTTTTGTTTTTCATTTAGTGTCCTGCCAAGGAGAATAATTATGACATGATGAACAAAGAACTTAAGTTTAAAGCTTTTAAAAATAAACAAACAAAACGATGATGTAGGGGAATGCTGAAATGAAAGATGTGTATGTATGTAAATCCAACCAATATTCTTTCTATTTTGTAAATTCCGGACTGTTTAGCGGTATAAGTATAACCAGTATACACAGATCAAGAGCAAAAATTAAAAAAAAAATTGATTTTGCTTTAAACAAACACACAACTCATATACGTGTGCTATTTTCACTTATACACCCAAACATGCATGATGATATTTTGACCTGTGACCCAAAACAGGTCAATTATATAATAATGTAAAAATAGGAATTATTTTTAAGCATTATCTTTAATTAAATTTCGATATTGCGTGTGTGGAAGTTGCATGAAAGAAACAGTTGAAAGACGATATACAGGACAACCAAGTGAGAATATGACTCAGATTAACCATGGACTGTAGAGCCAAATTTAACACTTGCAAAAATTTACAATTGTACGTAAATAATGTTCGGTAGGTATAAGGTAATGTTAGATAAAACCAACACGATCCTCTCTATAATACAGCCAGAATGGTTCGTTATTGTTGGAGAAAGCTTTTTGGTTCTATGTTTTTGGTTCACTATTGTTGGTTCGTTATTGTTGGTAAGAGCTTTTTATTTCAATGTTTTTGGATACTGAACATTGAGCTTTAAAATTACCGATCAATACCGGTAAAAAATTACGCGGCAAACAAAAAACGGCTAAGTTCACTTTTAACTCATTTTTAGTTTTGAAAATGATTATGTAGAGATGGCGTTGCTAATGGTTTAAAGAAATATATGCTTTACTGAAAATCCGAACCGGAAAGGTTTTAATTTAATAAAAAATAAAATGCACGACTCTGTCGCACGAACCTGCTCTTGTAGCAAACTATAGGATTACGAAAAATTCAATATATTTAACTATGTAAAAAGGCAAAAGATATCAAAAAATGGACTTAACGAGAGATCAAGTTGTATGGTAGCTACCATAAAACCGCTGTTTAGCCAAAAACTTATAATACCATATTATGCCAATTGTCTAATTTAAGTGCCGTACCAAATTTAAATAAAATGGGGTAAGCCGTCATTAAATTATGGCCAAATTTGCAAAAACCGTGAAAAAGTGAATTTTTCGCCAAAAACCTGAAATGCAGTTATTTTAATAACAGTTCAAATATAACGTTCACACAGTTTCACTAAGATCGTTAGAGCGGTTTTTGAGTAAATTTGGAAAAAAATAAAACCGTTATATGATAGGTACCCGTTATAGCCGGGCTAAAACAAAAATTCGAATTCTTCCTCTAGAGGATCATAAAAAAGTGCTATAGAAACGAAGTTTGAAAAAAAAAACCGTCAAACCGTTTAGGCTGTAGCTCGGTGAACAGACAACCGCACATACGCACACCCGCACAGACAGACCGACGGACGGCATGACGAAACCTACTTTTTTGGGCTTCTCTATAATCATAATGTCAGGTTTGATAAAAATCTCGAATTTTTTTTACACGAATTTAGCGGAAGTTAAGCATTTTGAAGGTCCAATCTTAATCCGTCTGTATTTCAGCAATCACTGAACCGATTTACACATTTAAATTCGCTCTCGTATTTCTTCAACCTGAAATTTGTTTGACAAAATGAATGACTGAGATTTAGCTTGTGGTAATAGACCTGTTTCGATTTGCTTATCTATATAGCATAGGCCATCCAAAAGTTAATTTTTCTCCCAAAATAGCTTCGAAGTAATGGAAAGTTGTGTCAAGTTTTAATAGGTAGTTTATGGTTTATGTTATACTTGAAATTAAATTAAAGGTTTTTTTGCTTGCATATGACCAAATCAATTACTGATTCATTTTCAGGTTAGAGTATAAATCATAAATCATGTTTTGAAGTCCACTCTATTATTGTGTTCCTTGCCTCTAGACCTAATGAGCGGATAGAAAATCACCAGTGTTCATTGAAAAGTAGGGTTGAATCCCTGGGTTTATTAATATGCGCAAAGATTTTTCGAGAATTTCCATTTTACTAATTATTTTTGTCAATATTAAACTAAACGTATTGGTGAACTTAGATCGTTTCAAATTCTCGTTTGAAGCCATCCAATCTTAATCAAATGATGCTGTGCGGAATCAACTTCTCGTCTATCACGACAGACAAATTTGTTGGGCAAAGCTGTTAGGTGGGATTAATAAAAAAAAACATATTTAGGACTCATTTAATAAAAAAAAAACTCTCATATAATATCGTTTGTAACCATATAATATTATTTAGTATAAAAACCTTCATTGAAAGCATTAAAATCATCTTTTATTCATAAAAATAAGAACATCGAAGTTATATCTTCGTTTTAAAATCATATCATTGGTATTCAAAGAAAATTTGTATTTCCATAAGCAATCGTTATGTTCTTGTATATCATGAATCGATTCGACAAACAAAAATGTAATGTCAGCAAATATATTTGTTTTCTTTAAATTTTATTATTCATTCGTGTGCATATAATACCATTCTCCACAAGAAAGAAATATTGCCAAGATTTTCATATAAAAATAAATACGGAATTTACTTTTTGAATTATAAAATTATTATTCTCTACTTGTTTACCTTGGGAGAAGGATTAATGGCATTCAGGTAGAAGCAAATAAGATATTTTATGGGAATTTCAAAATGTAGTTTTCAATGATATTGGTTACTATAGACTCGATTAATAAAAAGAAATTTTTGAGAACAATTTATTACACCAATATTTCCAATTATCATTTTTTGAATACTCATATTAGATTTAAGAATGTTCATCAATTTTGTTGAAATCATAAATTCATTTAACTAAGTAAATTTTTTTTTTCATATTAAGCATGAAATATGAACTAATCAAATCAGTGCTTTAATTTGATCGCCCAATTAATGTTCTAACTAAAATGCAATTAGGAAAGACAAGGAGATGGTATGAGAGTACCTGTAATATATAATTCTCAAAGCATCGACATCAATGACAATAAATATATATGTATTTATACATACAAACAACAGGCTTAGATACTTATTCCAACTCATCAATTCACCTCCCTACTTCTCTTTCTCTTTGTATATATGTCTTCTTATCTTATTTGCGTATAGTATCCAAATCAATTTTGTTATGTCTTCCAGACAATTAATTGGTATTCATTTGGGACTAAATTGATAGTACTCATTCAGCAACAGCGCTGACTGAATGAGAATAATATTAATAAATGAGCTTTATTTTTTTTTAATAAAGATAACGAAGTAGACTTCGAGTTACAGAATCTTGATGAATATACAAAAAGATATTATTTACAAATTTCAAGGAATTTATTAGGATTTCTTGTTAATTCTTCATAGACGGGCGTCTATATTTATATTTTGACGTGGAGAGTATTATATATTATGTCCCGAGGGAATCAGGGATAATGAATGCTTTTTTGTATAAATGAAAACCCACAAGGGCGACCATAGAGTATCTTCTCTATTACGAAGTGATGCTGTGAGGGTCTACACTGTACATATTATGATAAATGTATGTACCTCGTTTGTCTATATTACAAGAGTTTTTTTTTTCAATTACATTTTACACTTGGTTTTAATAATTTTCTTAAATAAATAAACATTTTTTTTGGTAAATAAACATTACATTTAAATACAGTTTTTTAAATTTTATTAACGATGGTGTCAAGATCGGAACTAATAAAGAAGTTTCTTAAAGATGTTTTTAAATTCCCCACCTGATAAGCGGAGACATAAATAAAGAAATGAAAACAGTTAAGGACTGAGTCATCAGCGAAACAATTCAAAGAAATAAAAGTTTCAGACGGATATCGGTATATTCTATAAAAAAGTATTAATATTGTTGAATTCAGTAGAAATTAAGTTCTTTTGATTCAAATATGAAGAGAATCACCAAAATCAAAGTCAGACATTTTTAAATTAAAAACTCTGTTAAATGCTTGAGGAACATTAAGGGTAATACTTTTGGTACACCAAAATGGATGTTATTGCAAATGGTGGATACTTTTCTGGGCAAGTAGATTCTTGTTTGGTATACTGTTTCAATGAATGATATATTTGAATCTATCGGGAATCTTTTTCCCCACGGAAATATTCCCATATTCCAAAAATCTGTAATGAGAACCTTATGGAATTAGGGAAAAATTTCGAGGGAAAAATATTTCACATAAAGTTCCTGTTAGGGCTGATTAATTCTTATCTATTCTCTCGGAAACATAATCAACTAGTTGTATTATAAAAGTGGAATATCATTTTTTAGAACATTTAATAGGTGAGTTTGTTAGTATTAGCCGTAAATTGTGTTGAAGCTGTGTATTTTTATTTGAGTGACAATACTATGTTTCTCCGAAGCATTTACGTGATGTTATCTGTTTTAAAATATTAGATTTACTATACAATTTTATTTAATAAATCTTCAAATTAAAAACTTCTAAATCTCCTTCCAAATTTTGTGCGAACGCTTTCATTTCAAATGTCTTTTTAGATGTCAACAATTAATTTGTTAATAAAGTTTGCAATATACAGGGTGTCTCGAAACTCAACATCAAGCTTGGTTACGTAATTATGTAAGGCATAAGCGGATGTGTTTTGAAGTTAAATATTTAATGAATCTATGAGCCCAGCATACTTAATCTTAATCTTGATCTCTCAAAACTTGAAAACGGGGGTTCACTTTTGTTGAAATAATAGCATAAGAACCATTGAATAAAGATTTTGCTGCACAATTTTGGGATAAAATAGTATTTTTAATTTAATAATATTTCAGAAAACAATTTTTAAATAAGAAAACATTTCTGGAATGTTTCTTAAATAATTCAATGAATCTATTGCACAATGTCGCTGCATTAATTCATTCCAAAACAACGTAATTGTATTGGTTTTTAAAGTTAGACATTTTGTAACCAATGTTTTTGCTATGGTATTTTCAATAATGGTATTATACTTTTATATTGAAAGTGAAACTAAATTTTTTATTTAAACCCACTTATTGTTATACAAACCATATCAACCACATCAAAGAAATAAACATTCGTTTTATGTTAGGAGAACTGATAGAAAAATAAGAACCAAAAAACAGTGTATATCTAGTTATGCAGGATAATGAAAAAAGTTCACAAAAATGTTGTTCTTCCAACCCAACAAACAAAAAAAAACTGTCTTCGTTATACAAAAAATTCCTCCTTCAATGTGTAATTTTTATTCTGGTTCCATCTTTTCCTCGTTTTGTGTGTGTTATTTGGCGAAACCGTTTTAGAGTGAATTTTAAATGATGTTGCGAAATAAACCTTCCACGGAACTCGTATTTTTTCAGCTTGCTTTCAATTTCGCAAACGGTTTTTTTTTTCAACCAGTATCTGAGTTTGGAATTTGAATAAATAAACAAATTGTGGAGAATAAAAACAATAATGGTTGCGATGGCCATCAATATGTATAAGAAACGTATGGTAATGGGTAACAAGGTTATGTTGTGGTGGGATAATTCGCTCGAAAATATCGAAATCGAATCATTGGAGGAGAACTCGTTTGTTATGGTTTTTGTCAGTGAATCAGCATTTTTCGAATTGAATTACCATTTTTCCTTAAAGAATAATATTGGTTTTGAATAAATGACGTTTTATTTGAGAAATATCTGACTTTGATTGATTTAAGTTACGTGGAGGTTATATAAATATTTGTTTCGGAAGCCTTTTTGTGCATGGTTTTTCTGTATAGAAACTTGAAAGCTATGTTTAAAGATATTGAATATTCTCAAGCTTGTTAAGAAATCTGGATTTTTGTATACTTTTTCACTTCTTTTGGTCAAGAGTGTACGGAGAGCGAGTTTCTCAATTAACATGCAAATTTTATGTAAGAGTATTGCAGTCGCTCTTCATGATCGAACCTTCGTCGCTTCGAAAACGTATAAAAGTTGGGAAGGTATTTTTTTTTTTGGTTAGATCAATATCACCGGATGAATACCAAACAAATTAAGGCCAGCGCTCAGTTCAACTCGAATTTTTTAAATGTTGGAAATAATGCTATTTCCCTTCTTGTAATCGCATCAGCTTGTTTTTGGAATTGAATTTCCGCACAAAATAAAATAGCAAGCTTTAAATTAAATTAACAAAATAAAAGTTTTCCCAATCCTTGAACATTTAGACTTATTAGCTCTTCTGAAATGAAATTCCTCATTCCAAACTGATATAACCTCGTTTTTAACAATCAACTTGTATATAAACACTTCATCCATTTTAATAAAGAACTATCTCTCTGCTTCCACTTAACTGCTTTCATGATTCCGCAATTTAATTCAATTAAGTTTTTGCCACATTTCGCTTCATGCATTGTTAACTTTAATTCATTGTACTCTTGCGTTCGACGTTTCGACACGCTAACGTTATAATACTACACGTTACGCTATTCAGCTATTTCAATTTATATTCACATTTTTGCACTTACAAACAACCAGATCCAGATCAACCCTCTTTATTTCACATCCATATCTCTTCCGTATCGCCTACCCTCCCACCCCTTCCTGATTCCACATCACTGTTTTGTTGATTACATTTTGTCCATTTAATATTTTTATTGGCTGGAAAAACAAAATGAACATTTTATGGATCGTAAAGTTTGTGATTGTATAGTAAAAATGGATTCTTATTTTTTTTTTTAATTTTTGTGTTCGCACGGGATTTTATTGGACATTTTGCTATTTTTAACAAAAGAATCGAAAAATCGAATAGAGCATCATAATTTGGCCCTCATTGTATCCTTGAGAATGCAATGTATAGATAAGTAAAGCAGAAGGATGACGCCACGATGAGATAGATACAGGTAATATTTTTTGTTTGCCAAAATGTGTTTGTGATATTTGTCGTATCGGATACATGCAAATACAGAGTACCCCAAAATGTATCACTATAGGAAGATGCTATAACTTTTTCAATTGGAGGCTACTATCAGAATACTTAAGTCGTCAATAAATACTTAAGTCGTCAATATTGTTGAATAATTCTTACTATGAAATAATTATTCAAATATTTTGACAAAAAGTAAATTTCGCACAGTCTTAACTTTAGAAAATAAAACCTATTTTAAGATGATTAAAAAAATAAATAAAAGAAATAAGGCTCATGGTTCATATTTTTCTAGGTAAATATTTTCTATTCCAACATATACTTGACTACATTACATCTTTTTCGTGGCATATTCGAGGGACAGGTTTTCAGTCAATGTAAAAATATAAAGCTGTGTCCAAACGAAAGAAAATTTTTGAGAAAATTTCTTCATTCGAAAATGTTTCCATTTGTTTAAAAAACTTTTCAGACAAATATCGAATACATTTCAGAAATGTTTGTAAAAGTTTCCAATCGTGAATGAGAAACAGAGTGACATTTTGGAAACATTCTGAAATGTTAAAACAACAAAAATACTAAACATATTGTTGTATTTTTTCTATTTTGGATGTTAATTTGTTCGTTCAGTACATTTATAGAACTACAGTCATATAAATAAGTCATATAAAGAAGTTAAAAAGCGGAAAAGAAATTATGGTCTAATATATGAAATATCACTGAAAGCAACAGATATTTTTTGGACGATAAACATATAACATTTTTTATTTAAAACATTGATTGGAAATCACGCCCGAACATTTTGAAATATCATCCAAATTTTACAAAAAATAATTTCCATGCAAAGTTGTTCTGTGATATTTTCATATATTGATTTGGACAATGTTTAGTGTTGGGCGTTGTTTTGGGCGTAAATTTTTTCGATTCTATTTCCAAAATGATTCCGGGGGTATTTCTCTAGTCGTTATTATTTAAATGTTTGGGGTTTCCAAAAACCTTCATTTATTCCTTTAAGGATTTGAACGCTTTTATATTAAACGATCACACGAACGTCATTTTACCCATGTCTATCATAACTTAAAGAATCGATATAAATAGAGTAATAAAATATAGTAGATAGTAGATAATATTGAAAGGACAGTTTTTACATTTTATAATTCAGTTTATACACACAGAGAAATCGTCTTTTTTAAAAGTATGTTTCAAATACTGCTCGTAGGATTTCGTTACTATCGACTTGTTTTTTTTTAATTTTGTAGCAATTATTCTTGACTTAAAAATGCAAGAGAAATAAAGAAAAACAAATACAAATGTATGCAGAAGAATTTTGTTCGGTTGAGTGTTTTTCGTTACAGGGAATAAGGGCAACTAACTACTCGAAATGCTCATTTAACGACATCTACTTCGGTGAGTTTTATTCTTCTATGTGTATTAACTCAAAGATTTTACTGGAAATGAGTCAATCATTTTTTCTATGCAAATATTAATAATCAAGAAGGTTTTGAGAAACTAATTTAAAATAAAAAATTGTATTAAACTATAATCAAAAGATTTTACGATCGACTAAATTCGTAATATATATATAACTTAAATAAAACAATAATTATGAGTAATTTGAAAAATAATTAGAATTTTGTAATATGTAGTACCTACATACTTGGGTATTTCTATGACAAACAATACTCCAAAACAATAAATATTTATTGTCTCGCCAGGATTAAGAGGAATTTAAAAAAAATTAATTATCACCCTGATTACGAGGGCTTGTATATTTTTACCTAAATAAATTTTATCTTGATCCACAAACCAAAACTTAATCCACTAATTATGTACCTGATGTAGGGTTTTATGACCTGTTAACTATTTAATCCTGTTGCATCTGAACTTTTCATGCATAAATAGTCATGTTCTGCAACTCTAATCAATCATTCAACCATCGAACTTCGTTTGCACATCGCAAGAAAAAGAATTCTAAAAATATATATTTCGAAATGGCAACAAGATGTCAAATTAATAAATGCTCCTGGAGCGGAAACAAGGATTATCTTCTTGAACATTGTCAAAAAAACCATCGGAGATTTGTTAAAATGATGATAAATGGAAGACAATTTAATTTTACATTCCAAGATTTCTTTACAAAAGCATTCCTTTTAATTGGAATCGATGGCTTATATTGGTTAAAAATGGACATCAATAATTTGGAAACCGCCGTTCGAAGGAGCATATTTTCAATCGATGGATCTACGAACTTCGATTACACAGTAAAAATTGGAAGACGATCAAAAGAGCATGCTGTCATCAGAGGTCCATTCCCTATTAGATCGGAAAACACATCAATATTTGATTGGATGCTTACTTATGACAACATTGAATTCTATACAAGTCAAATACCATCAAGAATAATGGAGATTCATTTTGAAAATAAATCATTTGCTGAAATTGAAGATTCAGATGAAGACCCTTTGGAAGAATTTTATATTTGCCCGAAAAGATTTAAGCTGACGGAAATCACAGATAAAACAAATAACAATAATAGGTTAAAAAAACAAAGAATTTCAAAAATATATTATGATATTTAATAAGTGACAAAAGTGATAAATTTAAAGTTTATTTTTTTATGAAACAGAAATTAAAATAAAATTGTATGTATGTATATAAAATAAAACATTATGAATTATAAATTTTTTGTGTTTTCTACTTGGCACACTTTCTTCTGTTGAGAAATTTTTTGAAAAATTGCACTTAATGCTTTGAAGAATTTAATGCAACTTTATGGAAGTTTTATAGAACTTGAAATTCTTTTGAGACAGTTCTTACTTTATTCACAGATATTTTATTTATATAATTTCACGGTAATTCGATAGAAGCTTATTTGTTTTTAAATCAACAGGGATCGAAATTTGTAACTCACTACCTTCTAATAAATGCACCCACTTTGGGCAGGCAGCAAGATGCTGACTTCTGAAAACGGTATTTATAGTGATATCGAATAATACCAAAAATGCTCCCGAATCATTGTTGATGCAAAAAGATCAAAAAAGGGTTGCATACATATAATACATTTTTATTTTCTATTTTAAAAAGTATTTCAAATAAGCTACACTGATTATGATCGATAATATTGCGGAAACAGTTCAGCGTGTATACTATTAACGAGGATAAATTTTTTGAGCACCATAAGGTGCTCTCACATTAATTCCGCAATAAAAAAAATATTACTCTCTAATATCACATGGCCCCTCGTCATAACGCTTACTTCATGTTTAACTAAAAATATATTAAAAGTACCTTATGTAGATTGTATATACAATTAATAACTAAACATAACCACATTTACCTTTATTTGAATTCTCTTAATGCTCTTTTAGTATAAATGTATATAGTCAATCTATTATCACAGCATATTATATTCCTTGTAATATGAACATGCGTTCCCTTGGCCAACATCGCTATCTACGTGTCTGTTGGCATAATTGCCGAATAAGACCATTATACTACCAAATGAATGTGAAATCACTGTCTATGCATGCCTATCACGTATCTTCGGGCAAACAGTTTGCACTCGAAAATACAGTCGTTATGCTTTGAATCCACATTTTGAAAGACCGCATCTGAACTTCGCGCAGCATACATATACTCTCTCTGTACCGGAACCACACCTGACACCATTTTATCGGAAAGCTAAAAATGATTTATGAGTAATTACCCGTTCCTTTGTTTATTCTACTTAACCTCGATACAGCAAATCCAAAAATGCTAGGCATGCCCTGAACCTACTCCATTAGATTGCCGTTACTAAATCTAATTACAGACCTTACGTTGTGGTGTAAATCTTCGCTATCTGACACACGACCAGGGATTGGGTGTTAAAAATATGTTAAAACATCATCTATGTAGAGAAGCTTAGGAGACTGGAGGCAGATAGATAGCTTAATGCCAACACTGGAACACTTAACGGTGTTTTTGTGCGGAACCTAGGTGGCCTAAAATTTAATTACCTGTAAAATAGTGAAATCAGAAGGAGGAACATTTTGAGGGATTCATTTAACGAGACTTAAATGCAAATGAGAAGGAGGTGATGCCCAATGGAGTAACACATTTTAGGTTTGGTCATTACGGTGAATTGATGAGATTTTTGGTATGTTCTCGACTACTTTACTCGGTTATTTTTGTCCAAATTAATGCAAACTTACCAGGAGTGGGTGTTGCTATTATATACAATCAGCAGTTGCTGCTGAATCTGCTGAGTGTATATTTTATGACTTTATGCGGGCAAAGAGAATATTTTATCGGGTGGAATTAAAAGATTAGAAAGGTAGAATTTACAAAATAACCCTGAATGCTGCAGTTATCATTATTTTTCCGCATGAACACAGAGGTTAAATAAAATGGACACAGCTCTGGAATATTCATAAAAAGATACCTACACTTGAAGCTTAAAGAAGGATTTTAAAATTTGAAGATGACATTTTTTGGTATCTATAGTTGAATTTTATCTCGAAATTATGTCTAATGAAGCACAAACAAAAGAACACAAAAATGTTGTTTTGCTTGCTTAACATAGAATTTGGGAAAGTTTCAGGATTTTTACATTTGTCATGCATCATTAGGCAGAAAGGATTGGTGAATATAATACAAAGTTGAATAAGAATTTTTGTTCAGTCATCATTTGTTTTCTGTATTTTATTTGTAAGTGTTTTTTTTTGTTTTTGAGGAAAGCATACTAATGAGTTAAAAATAAACGGTTTCGAGAGAAAGTTAAGGGAATCTCCTTACAGCATTTTATATATAACTTTTTTAGGATTTCAGATCTTTTTTTTACCTAAAGGTGTGTAGGGTACAGACAAAAGAAATAAAAGCTTTTCATTGCGATTGAACATTTTATAAATCTTTATCTTTACATTTTGGGAATGATTTCTTTCTTAAAAGGTATCTACATGTTTCCAAAATGTTCCTAAAATGCTTTGTGTCTGGAAAAAAAATAAGGGGTTCAAACGACAACAAAGCAACAACAGATTTAAATGTTAGAATCTATTTTATTTCCATGAGCTTTGTCAAGAGCTTTGTTCAGATGCAGTGTTTTTCAAACTTTTCGAGTACGCGACCCCTTTGGTAATTAAAATAATTTGGCGACCCCCGCATTCATTATAATACTTTGTCAGTTATTAAATGAGAAACATACACTGAGCCCACCATTCTCATTATACGGGATTTCACTTATTCGCATTTATTGAAATTTTCTCGTGTTGCCAAAAGTTATAAACATAAAGGGCACGAATGGTTCACGCGAACTTGCTCTTGTATGGCAAGTTTCTTGCTGGTTTAACACAAAAAAATTAATGTATCTAATTTAAAGAAAAAATAAAAAGGAGAAATACAAACAGAATCATATCAATATGTATTATAAGTGCGAATCTTTTTATAAAGATTCAAGACAAAATGAAAACATACAGAAAATTTCGTTGGAAACACCTAAATATAAATATTAAAAAATAATTAACTTCAAAATGTTTAACTACGAAATTTTATTAATTAGGTAAAAAAAACTTTACTAAATTTCTTCAAAATCGGTGCAGCGGTTCAAAAGATAGTCGGTGTAAACAGGTAACGTTAATAAGCTGATTCTGAACAAAATTCCCATGAAAGACATATGTGACCATCGCACGTTGAAAACAAAAGTGGCACTATACAAAATTTAACACTTTAAAGTTATAGCGACATCTAATTTTTAACAGACACTTTTGGTTTAAAGCAATTTTTCAATATTTTTCTTGTTCTAACCGAAAAAACATTTAAATATTAACAGTCATATTTTGTTTAGAGCCGTTCTAACAATAATAACATTTAATTTTATTTATAATTATACGTGCCACTATACCGAACTTTTTCAAAAAGCAATTTTTTTCTAAATACACATGATTTTTTTTTTGTAATCTTAAAATGCCATTTTATAAGAAATAACTATACTATATTGTGGCAAAGTAACACACCATTTTAATATTTTTTCTGCGAGTTATCGTTAATTGAAGTAAGTCCAAATCTTAAAACGGCCATATCTCAAATCTAGGTTTTTTTGTTTAGTGACACTTTTGTTTTCAACGTGCATACTGGCAAAAAATCAGTTATAGAATTTTTTTTATTGAAATTCATCGTATTTTTCGAGAAAAATAGAATTATCGGTTACATATAGTTTAGTTTATAGTTTGTACCAAGTTTAAAGAAAATCGCCCCGATCTTAAAGGCTGTATAGATGTCGTTATAACCAGATTGAAAGACAAACTAAAACCCATCTTTTAACGTTTTCTCTCATCGTAATGGCATTTTTGATTATTACCTAAATTTTTTTAAGAATAATCCATAACTTTCCTTATTTTATACCTATATTATATCACAAATAAAAAGTTCAAACAGTCCCTGCAGTAATTCGCATTATTCTAGAATCGTACAACCTTGGTTCAGCATAGGTTCAAGTTTTTAACTCGCTAATTTTCATAGCTAATCCACTGAAATAGTGGGTTAAAGAAAGATACAACTACAAAACCAAATTTTGAAAATTTATTTGAAAAAATATCGCCTCATTATAAAATGTTATTTTAATTTTTTTTCAATGCAGGACTTATAAACTACGTTTTGTATCTTACCGGCTTACAACCGCGACCCCCCGAGAAATTCTTGGCCACCCCCCAGAGGGTTGCGACCCACAGTTTGAAAAACACTGAGCTAGAGGAGTGCAGAAGCAACAACCAGTTACTCCAAAAGGGCGAGTTTCTCAATGTAAGACAATCCAAGTTTGTTCGTGTTAAATTATGAAACGTGTTTGTCAGTCATTTTAATCCTGAGTTAACTTCGAGCTTATGCGACCGATTATTTGATGAGTTACTCGGGAATAAAGAAACAGATAATTTTGACAGATAGATTAATTAGCAATAAAAACGTTTTTTTTTTTTTTGTTTCTTTTCTTAAAATATTTTTATTAATTTTCTTTATTCTTTATACTTCCGAAATTGTTTTGTCCATCCTTTTACATTAAACTATTTTTGTATGCTTTCTAACGCAGCTCAGAAATGTTTCTTATTGAGTTGAAAAGTTTTTGTGTGTATTTTTATAATACTACAAAACAAATTTACAGAAGGAACTGAAAGAACAAAATACAGTACTGCCAAAGAAAATGTTCTGATAATATCCTAATTCGATAACTTTTTGACAAAAAAGTCGACCCTCTTAGCGTGATACCAAGTTTTTAAATTGTAGTAAAGTTCATAAGGCTGTGAATCCGATGCCAGCGAATATTACTCGCCCGAACTTAGCGAATGTAAGCGATTAAAATAACCAAACATTTTCCTCTCTAAAAATCGCTAAGTTCGCGCGAGTAAATTTTGTTCACCGGAACCGAAATTCGCTGGCACCGAAACCGCAGCCTAAGGTTTGATTAAGCATTATTTTACTTTTAATGTTTCATTGTTATTGAACTAAAAAAAATGATCTTCAAGAAAAAGTCATTATAAGTAAGTTTTGTTAGATACAGGTATTTTAATTTGTCCCTTTAAATGAAATTTTGAGATTTTACATTTTTAAATAAGATCAGACGGCGAATTATAGTTCAATTAAATGAATTGGCAATCAAAACATAAAAAAACATTTTTGTTATGTGAACGATTGATATATGATAAAACTTAAAAGTTGCAAACCATAATTGTCAAGAAGTCGCTAAGTTGAAATCGTAAGGTGAATTGTACTGCCTGAAAATGATAAGGGTTCAAAAGCAAAATAAGGGAAGAAGGGAAATGCGAAACAATTGACAACACTGGTCGACAAAGTTTTTGTTGCCAAAATGAATCAGTATTTTTTTAAAGCCTTTTTTTTTTATATTGGTATAAGCTTTAAAAATAATTTAAAAATATACATGTATATAAAAAGGAAAGTAATTGAACAGCTTTTTCAAATGTAATAAAAAATATGCACCTAGTAGTTTAAAGAAGGAATAGGTAGGGAATACCAATCAGCTACAAACACCAACATTTGTGAACTAAATTAGCATTGATAATAAATATAACCAAGACAGGTAGGTAAAGAAAGGAAATTTTAGGAGCTCCTCATCCTATAATAAACCAAATAATTTAATACAATGACCCATGTGATTTAATCCTGTGTTTATTGTTGTGCTGATGGGCACATGGGCACATGGGCACAGGGTAATAAAAGTCTTTTTTTTTAATTAAATCATTTAGTTATTATGATATATTTGAGACAAAATTCTAACTCCTCGTTTGGAATTTAATAATAAATTATAAATACTCATAATTTTGGAAATAAAATTGGATTTAAGTATTTTAGTTTTATTTACAAAAATATTATCGGGTTTTTTGTTTTAGAAACATATTGATCGCAAATTGATTTAAGAATAAAAGAAACAATATAACTTAACAATAATTCTGATTTAATAACTTCTATTAGGTATAATTATAAAACAACATTATTTATCATATCAGTGATTGTTGATATAAATGAATAATAATAATATTAATATAATATAGATAGAATGCATGTGAAATCAATGCGGTTTAGAGTATTATCAGTCCTATTTAACTAAGCACTTCGTCTTAATTAATAAACATTCACAATTATAATCACGAAACAATAAAAGATTTTAAAAATTCTTTTAATATTTCTTTGTAGAAAATAATTTCCAATATATATGTTTTAAATCCGTTAAGGACTAAGAGAGTTTTGAAAGAGTTAATTACCGTAATTCTATAGTTATTAAGAGTCCTTAAAATATTCTTAGTTCACAAGCCATAGATAATTACCTAATCCACTAATTACTTACATACCTGCTATCTAATGTTTATGACATGAAAATTATTTTAATCCTGTTGTACAACAGATCAAAATATTGTGTGTATAAATAGTTCTGTCCTACATCCGTCATCAATCATTCATTGATCGAACTTTATTTGCACAACACAAAGAAAAATAAGTCAGATTTCGATATGGATACAAGATGTCAAGTTCATAAATGTTCCTGGAGCGGCAACAGAGATCATCTTCTTGAACATTGTCAAATAAACCATCGAAGATTTATTAAGGAGATGATAAATGGAAAACACTTTAACTTTTCATTCCAAGATTTCTTTACAAAAGCATTCCTTTTAATTGGAACTGATGGCTTATATTGGCTAAAAATGGACAGCAATAATTTGGAGAGCGGCGTTCGACGGAGCATATTTTCAGTAGATGGATCCACTAACTTTAATTACACAGTAAAAATCGGACGAGGATTAAGCGAATACGTTTCCATCAGAGGTCCATTCCCCATTAGATCGGAGAACTCATCAATATTTGATTGGATGCTTACTTATGACAACATTGAATTCTATACGAGTCAAATACCATCAAGGATTATGGTAATTCACTTTGAAAACAAATCATTTGCAGACATTGAAGATTCAGATGAAGATCCTGTGGAAGAATGTTATATTTGTCCGAAAAGATTTAAATTTACTGCCATCAAAAATAACCATTTTGAAAAGACTAGTGTTTTTATAAGGAAAGACAGAACGTGGGAATGTTTATAAAATAATTAAATTATTTATTTAGTTTTAAGATTTTTATATAAGAGAGATTTTTGTTTTATAAAAAAACTATTTGTTTAGCTAAATTGTCGACTATAAAATAAATAAATTTTGCACCGAGATTTATGTTTTGTTTTCTGCTTATTGCAAAGTGTAGGGAATTTTTAATATGGCCGTTGATTTTTTTATAAAGTTCTATTTTAATGGGAACTAATGCAATCGATCGCTTACCAACTTGAGAATTTATTTCAGATTATTTTTTTTAATTACCTACATATGTGTCCTCTTCAGTTGGAAATGATATAGATAATAATTAAGAACCAGCGTTTATTCTTAGCATTTCTGAAGAGAGAAACGGAACAGTTTCAATGTAGTATCAGTTACGCTTGTACTAAGTAACCTTATATTTTCTTTTTACTCCTTATTTCTATTGTATGTTTATTTTTAGAAGCTTGATACATAAGAAATTTAGGCAATATCAACATCAAGTACTCATACCGTTGTCTCACTGCATGCAATGATTTTCTACACGAAATTCGAAGCAGCTCCATAGACTTCTTCTATAAAGCTTTTTGGAAATATTCGGTGTTAAATATAAATTATCACTAAAGATCTATAGAAAAATTGAATTCTATCAGCAGATATTCTTCTATTTTGACTTCTCTCATTTGTATCATCGTTTGCATAGACAGACTGTATTTTATGAAACATACCCGCAAATATTGTAAATTGCAACCGCGAACAACATATATTTTCTTAATTATTCGTTGTTCGAAAATGCATCGATGATTTTTCTCTTTAAATATCCATTTTGAATTAGAATTTGAAATTAAATGAAATCACAATTTCATGACCAATAATGAGACGATTGTGCTTTGGTAAGCGGTGATATCAGCAAACAACCACTCTCTGAACTGAAAAGCTATTAGGTATGTACAATGTACATATCGGGCCAAAAGTCATTAATTTTACTAAAATTAGGAAACCAGAAACAGAAAAGGCAGTCAGTAGTGCAACATATTTTGCAGATTCCTCTGTTTTGTTTATTTAGATTTTTCATCTAAAATTGTATTTAGACAAATTAGTTGAAAACGAGAGAGCATGGAAAAGCCTGTAGCCGATGAACTAGAAATCAAAAGTAATTGAAAATGGTTTTATTTTCTTGTGAGTGATTTAGTGATGTAATAGTTTTTTTTTTATTTGCAAAAAAAGAGGCAAGCAGTGTTAATTTGTTTTCTATTTGGTTAAAATATTTATAGAGGGAAATTTATTTTTCCTGATCCACATTGGGTGGGTTTGTTTGTTAGTTCTATAAGAATTATGAGGATATTCTCCTCTAAATGAAAACAAATGAAATCAGCATGTTAGTTTGGTTCAGAAAGATGTTTAGCGTAATAAGCCTTCGGTGGTAATTAATTGAAAACTGCAATTTATTAATAGCCTAACCTACTTTATGTAATTGTATATTTTTTAGAATATAATATTATTTAAAATATATTTGGATTTGACTTGGAAAACGTTTTTCTAAAATCGAAATTTTGTTAAAATCAAGAGAGTTGTTTTATTAGTAGATATATCAACAACTGAACTAATAATGAAATTGGAAATCAAATAAAAAAAACTATTTCGGTTTGTAATATTTGTTTGCAAGACAAATTAGTGAAAATGTAAATCCGGTCAGGCCACCGAACTCCGTGTCTTTTTTTTTTTGGGTAACGTTTTTTTATGATTGAATTTGGTTTTCGACATGGTAAGGATAAAACTTAGCATGGGAGAATTTTTTTAAATTTGGGCGTTTGGCCGCCGGCCGTTTTGAAAAATAGATGCCATTGTAATCTATTTTTTGTTGGAGGATATCTCCTTACCCAGCGGATGAATTTGAATTTTTTAAAGCTTTTTGTACTAAATTTTTAAAGGCACAACAATTTTATTAAAAGACCATATCGGTTAATTTAACGTAGATTCCAAGATCTTTAAGATTTAAGTAAAAAAATTAAAAACAACGGATTTAATAAGAATAATGTTTATTTTTACACTAAAAGTGCGATGTCAAGTGTGTCATTACATTGCTCCTAAGTTGTCTTCTGGTGGCTTTGTTAAACACCAATTTGAGTATAAAAAATATTATCAAAATCGTCGTTTGGCCACCATTTGGAAAAATGATTGCCAAATTGATCGGTTTTATGTTTAACGATATTTCCATACTCAGTATTCTGATTTTAATTTTTGAACACATTTTATTCGTTTTTTAAAGCCAAACAATTTATTACAATAAAATTTTCAGCATTGGCCGTTTTATTTATTTTTTTTTTTTTTTCAGTTTATCCGATAGTTTCGAAACTTCTCGTGATTACTTTTAAGGCTAATCTAAAGGTCTAGGTCAATTTCGATGAAATTTTCAGCTTTTTGGGGTCCAAAAAGCTTTACAAAATTGAAATTTATCCGCTGGGTACGGAGATATCCTAAAAAAAATTATCACTGTGGCGGCCATTTTTCAAAATGGCGCCCTAACTCCCGAAATTAAAAAAATGGTTCCCAGGTTAAATTTCATCCTTATATATATATGTCGAAAATCAATTTCAATCATAAAAAAAAGTTACTCCAAAAAACGAACTTTTCAGGTTTGGCTTCTAGCTAGCTGTCTCCAGTTTTGAAAGCCTCTTGAAGTTGAAGTCCATCTGTTATGCTATCTTCCTTTACTGCGCGCCGCCCCACAGGGTTGGATTCCGAGACCTTCTGGGCCAGAGCATTGGTGTCCATTCGCCCAAAGTGACTTTAGATACCTAAGTCGTTGTATTATGTGACTCTCACTATCCAAATTGTATCAGTAAATCTCAAACCTATCTATCTCAAACCTCAAATCTACTGCGTTTATATATTTTCAAGTAAGTTTGCTATATTATTTTGCTCGAACCTTAATTCTTATTAAATTTATAAACAAAATGCTTTTCATAACTCAATGTGCACTTCATATGTATGAAATTGGATATCCTTTGAACTTTTCTACAAAAAAAAATATATCAACATAACCTTTTTCAATCTAGGTCTACGTCTACCTATAACCATAAAAAGTTCAAAAATCTCTGCTTCTACCCCACTATTGTATCATTTAAAAAACGATTTGCTTTTAACGTGTTAAAGAGGATATACAAACATAAAACCAAACGTTTATATTTTTTTGGTGTATCTAGAATCTACATGAATTCAATTTGATACTTTTGTGAAGTGATGGGCTCCTTCAAAGGTATACCTTTGCTTTGTTCTGTATTGTATTATGAGCCTACAAAGTTTTGTGGACAAGAAAAAAAAAAACCTTTTGTGAAGACTTGTACGTACGTGCATCGGATTTGATATGACATTTATGTGAAGACGAACATCATCTTCAAACATATTTTTTTTTTTTCAAGATTATTTTTGCTTTGAAATTGAGCTCGTTTCATTTGTTGTTTGAATGCTTTGAGGTTTTTTTTTCACTTCTGACAGATGAAATCAGAGACACCAAAAGAAAAAAAGATGATATCTTTGGTAATTTGGCAAAGTGAATAAACGATTTTTAAAATTTTATGAGAAACATATTTTTTTATTTTTTCGTTTCGTAGAAGATAATGCGACGTTGAAAATCCATCTATCGTGACTCATCAATTCAACATGGCCAATTTTTCATAATTCGAATTACCTATTTTGTTTTTGAGCCCGCATTCGACTCGGCTTTATTAAGCGGGTACAACAGGTAGTACTAAATAATTATTTATACAAATTAAGGTTTTGTTAAAATTATTTGCATTTACATTTTTTTAACAACTTTGAGCAGTTGGTTAAGTTTGGTAAAGTATCAAAAATAGATATTCATATATAAGTAGGATTGAGCCATAAAAATTTAAATTTGTACTTACGAAGTTTATTAAACATGAGACTTACCTGCAATAAAAAGAAAATAAAATAAATTAAGAATTGCAATTTTTAAAAATACAAAATAAGATAATTTTATAAATTTTATTATAGAGGAAAACCTTTATCGATATAGTACCGGTGTGTATATGTATAAGAATTAAATTTTATTCGAAGTTAATGAGACTAATGAAGTATAAAATGCGAGATCATATAACACCCATCGTCGGAAATGACAATTTCCATTTGGTATTCATATTATGCTTTTAAAACAACAATGTCGGATCAAAAAAGTACTGCTTATCTATATTAAAATTTGAATTGTTGATACACTGAAAAAAAAAATAACAAATTATCGACTAAAATATTACGTTGTTTTTTAATTTTGTTGTGAATATTCTGTCGACAAAATGCTTCTTCTAAATTGATTAATTATACAAACTATTTTATTTGACGCATAAATAAAACGGAAAAATATTGATGCATATTTTAAATGTTTTGAAAAAAATCACATTAACGTTATTTTCTTTGTGATATTAAGAATAAATCCCAAACAACGAACTTTAACCTCATTCCAACATTACAACAAGAATTATGACATTTTGTCCCACACCTCAGTTATATTATCTTGACTTATATTTAAATTAACTAAGCGATTATTGTAAATACAAGAGAATTTATATTATTATACGCTAGGTATAATAATATAAATAAAAAAGAAACTTTCCAGTCAAAATATTTGCTAAATTAGTAAATTACTACTTTATATCAAATGATAAAGGTCTGGCAACCCTATCATATATTACCTTACAAATCTATTTTTTTTTTAGTTTTTCACTAAGATAATAGTCCGAGAGCTAGCGACTGACTTTGGGACATTTTTTGGGGCGCCTGAATTTTTGTCTTTGAATGGCAATGGCTACCGGGAATAGCCGGAAACCAAGGATATAAAGCCCTTTAAAGTGAAAAAAAAAAATAACCCAACTATGGTAAGTGATTCTGGCACGAATTTTGTTTTAACTAAAATGCAGTTTGAAACGTATAAAATTATAATGTATAACTGCCACAACATTATCAAGCCCTAAAGGATTGCCAGAGCAACTCAAAAAAACAGTAGGTATAAAAACACTTGAAAAAGAAATTTATTGAATTTTTTGAGTTGCTCTTGCAACCCTTTTCCGGCTTGATAACGTTATGGAAGTTTACATTATCTATATTACGTTTAAAACGTTTCAAACTACATTTAAGTGAAAAAAAATCGCCAAAGTGCCAAAATTACTTACCACAGTTTTTTGCACTTTGAAGGGCTGTATCTTTGGTTTCCGACTATTTCCGGTAGGCATAATTGTCATTCAATAATGAGTGGTTCTAAAGCAATAACTGAACAAAAATTCATGCGAGCCAAAATAATATCCCAAAATCAGTCGCTCTTCTTCTATAATTTTAAAGGCAACTAACCTCTATAACTTTTTAGTTTAGTTAGACGATATGATGGATGTGTAGCATGGAAACGGTTATGAGAATAGGAAAAAGTAGTAGGTACATAACAAAATTCGTAAAAAAAATTATGAGATTAAATTTAGTGTTGGAGAATTTTCCCCTACAACGAACCATTTCCGGGGTATAAGAGCATTAGCCCCAAAAAGAGAAACTTTTAACACTAACCTCTCTCCGGCTCACCATTCAGGCGCCAGGATTGTCAACTCCTTTAACACCCTGAAAAATATTCCAATGACTTAGCTCCCTGATCATGCACTCTAAAACTCTTAATTCTAAATGGATTCGAGATTTCGATATGCCAAACAATTTAAATAAAAAAACAAACAATAAAATGTCAATGTATGTGGTCGATTTTCGACCGCTGGGCGACCCTAGTAAAAAGTATTTCTGAAAGTTTAATATCTTCAGTAAGTACAAAAGATGGGTATAATTTAATGATAATACATTAATAAATAATGTGTGCCTTAATTTGATGTTTTGTGGAAGACGCCAATTAGTTTATTTATGTTTTTGATTCCTTTAAATTCCGACATCTTTGGTACACAAATGGTTCGCTAATAATCAACTTAATGACGATCTACAAAAACATATAAGTTGACAAGGAAACCGTTGTAAGATAATAAAATAACAAGGGAAATTTTATTTTATAGTTTTTAGTTTTTGCCTGAAACGAGTTTAAATCATATTGAACGAATCGGGCGCTAGAGATGCAAAATTACAATGATTTAAAAAAAAAAATTTAAAAGATTTTTTATACACCCCACTGTACTAAATAAAAAACATCTGTTCTCACTATAATTTTCTTATTGTTGAAAAACATCATAATATTTGACGAGTTTGGATTTGTTGAACAAATGATAGATTGTGTGGGTTTGCCATTAAATTGATCTCGCTGTCTTGTGTGAAACTGAAACAAACTAAATTGACGTATGAATTAATTCACGTAAGCCATTTTTATTTAAATTTTTCTTCTGATCAATGTCGTTCGGAGATTTAAAAATAAAACCTATAAAAATGCATCCCAATGTTAGTTGCAGTGAATCAAAATAAAATTCAAAAATCAAAGTGGAGGCGTTTTTATTTAGTGGTCAGGTTCGGGTGCACACTTTGTGTGTGCTTTTATACACCAAACACATGTTGGCCATGTAAATTCGGATGAAGAGATTTTGTGGTCCGATTCATTGGTTAGATTTTATGGATATTTAGTTTGTTTTTCAACTTGTTAGACTTCATAAAATAATTGGAATTCATGCAAATTCTGTAATAAATAAATTTAGCAACTATGTTGAAAATTTTAATTGTTTGTTTGAACAATAAAATTGGGGTCTCAAGATCAAATTTATACATCAAGAAAATGTTATTAAAGTAAATTCATTAACATTCCAAATCTCATAAAACTATAGAATCCTGCCTGACCCTAAATTCACTTAAAAAGTTCAAAAAACTTCATCCACCCTATAAAAGAAGAAAGAATAGTGTAATATAATATGAAATAGATTTTTGCATATTTTGAATGCTAAACCATTGAGTTTACTTTTCTAGTTTCAATATGACAAAATGAGCCACTATTCCAATCCTCCCACCCAAAGTTCTTTTTTTTTCTATAGAGCGAGTTTTAGGGACTCTTCAAAAAACATTCACTCTGGTGAGTGGTGCTACGACTTTATGGCTGGTTTATCCTTTTTCGTATTCAAACTGTCACTACGATGAAGTTAAAATTAAATTGAAAAACTTTTCTACTCATGAACCATTTCTCTATACAGTCAATGGAGGGTTAGATTTTTTTTTATTTTATTTTTTACACTCTCTATATTATTATCCTCTTCAGGATTACCTTCATAAAAAATATCAAATAAATTCCACTTGACATACAGAGAACGAGAGTGATGCAATAAAAACCGTAAATAAATGTAAAAATAAATGCAATATCACTAAAAATCCTTTTATTAGCTTATTATACAAAAAAGACAAGAACAAAAAATAAAAATCTGTAGTGAGAACAGGACATTTGCACAGATGGGAAAATAAAAATGAAAATTCATAAAAAAAAAAAATACGGCTGTGTTTATAAAGGCAACTCGTAGTACTCTAGAGGTGGGCTTAAGTTCAAAGGCATGCTTATTGCTTACACAAGTTTATGGGCTTAATGTAGGAGGTCCTTTTATGCTTTTCGTTTCGGTATTGGAAGGATACTCGAGGATTGTTAAGTAGGATGTTGTTACATACTTTAAAGCAGACAAAAATGTATGTATGGGTATTTTCTTTTGAGGAGGGATTATTATACTCCTGGAAGGAGTAAGTCCTTACAGTTTTATATGGTAAAATCACAAACAAAACATCCACGTTGCTAAGCATTTAAACTGGATTATATGATGGCTTTTTTTGATTGAAATTAAATTGAATTTCGAAGTTCTAATTTCACTTTGCTTTTTGTGTTTAAATAGAAAAAAGATAGACAGGCAGATTTAAATATAGAACAAATTATTTGAAAAGGAAGAGGAAATATTAAACTTTAAAATCCTCTAATTTGGTTAGGTATCATAGACCATCATGAATAATCAAGACAGGTTTTGTCAAAGATCATCAGATACACCATAGCATAATAATGTGGTTTTGCTCGTTAAATTGAAAATATTTCGGCAAAATTATTCAATCGTTCAATTCAAATATGAACTTAAATCCTGATGTAAATTGGGTTTAATTCAAACTCGGATTTAAATCCCATTTTCTTACGGCCATATGTAAATTATTCATTGATATCGTTCGTCTTTTTCCATATAAAACCAGTCTTTTCTAATTGTTTTAGATATACAATGTATATATAATATATATATGTATGTATATTATACATATTTGTTTTTTATTTATTTAATAATTTCTGTGCAAAACCAAGCAAAAAACTGAATACTTTATATGAACAATTCATGGCTGGATTTAATTTTACACCTGGATTCAATGAGTGATTAATATGGCCTGGCTATTGATTTACTATACAGCTTTGAGTCCGGTTGAATATGAACTGCTCTCCGCAGATAAGTTTTATTTTATTATTGTTGTTTTATTGTACTATTTGTAGGTACTATAGAATGTCAGTTTTTATTACTGACCATTCTGTCAATTTTTCATTGAATGTTTGAACAACAACAACAACGTAAAGGTGCTACCACCAATTTTTAAACGAATTTTATTTACTCGTTTTTACGAATTTTACTATTATAAGTTAAGTTTTATTGTTCACACGACAAAGAGTTAATTTAATATTTTTCTTTCCTTTGATAGTGGAAAAGAAAAAAAAGCCACATCACTACATTTAAATTTGTAACTATACAACATGAGATCAAATTAAGGACTGGATTTACTATCTTGGGAGAAATTCGACTTTAAATAGATTTAAGTCATATTAATATTTGACACCTGGATTTAACGAAATTTAAGTCCACTGAATTTATTGCATATTTTGAAGTAAATAACTTAAACATAGATTGAAGTATCTGAATTTGACCTCTTTTGAAAGGGATAGAGAAATCCCGACTGCCAAAATCCCGACTGGACAAAATCCCGACTGAGAAAAGTATGATTTAGAAAAACATATATTTTTATCAAATTTGTACAAAAAATTGCAATTACCCAAACTCACACACACCCCAAATCCTATAGTGAGCCCAGGCAGGTGGGCTGCCTAACTTCTTTTCTCAGTCGGGATTTTTTTCAGTCGGGATTTTGTCCAGTTGGGATTTTGGCAGTCGGGATTTCGTACCCAACCCCGCAAGTGTATGTTGAAACCAAATGTGTTGATAATAAATTATATAGCCTTTTAAACAAAAAAAACTTGTTTCTGGTGGAAAAAATAGCTAACCTGTGCGTGGGGCTTTTCAAACTACGGTTTCGCCTAATACGATATCTCTATTTAAATCAATAATTGTATATTTTTAATCTTTCAGCATACTTAACTAATTTTAAATATTAAGCAAGGATAAGTCTGTGCAAATTGCATTTCAAAATGAAAGTCACATTATTTTTTTTTGTTATCAAGCCACTAAACAAAAACGTCAGCAGGTCTTAGACTATCACCTTATAGTAGTTTCCTTCAAAATGTTATATCATGTTATGTTATATACCTATTGCTATTTCAGAAATTGTTGACATTAACTACACACTCCCTTTCCAAGACACAATTGCACATTTGCTTAAAGGATTTATTAACCAACCTTAACCCACAACCTTAAAAATAATAAGAAATTTTTAATTAAAAATGTTTCAACATGAAATAAACATTTTCTGTTACAATAACATAATCCCCAAAAAGGTTCCCAAAAACTTGGTAATAACTTTGAGCAGTCATTTCAAAAACAATTTAAATTTCAGACATGGATATAAAGAGACATTAATTTGTAGTGAATTTTACAAAATGTAAACAAGTGGTTCCTTGAAAGGAATTCTGTCGTGTGTGGGAAGTTTCAGATCAAATACTAAGAACTTTGACATTTTAAATTTAATTTAATGTCCATTCTGTTAACATTGAAAACATAGCTAAATTAGTTCCCATGACCTTTGGTATATTTTCAGTTATCCAGAGATGAGTTCTCATCCTTTTTTTCGTTGAGAAATACCGAGGTCATCTTGTTCGGAAATAGAGAGTGTGGAATTTTGTGTGTTTTATTTTAAAGAATATAATAATATGTGTGTTTTAATTGAGGATACATTTAAAGTATTCTTATAACTTTCACATTAAGGAATTCTTTGGTTTTTGTTTGAAAAAACAATTTTTAATTTTAGTATAATTGAAGTTAGTTTGGGGTTTGAATTTGTTCATAAGGGAACAAAATTTAATATTTAAAATACAAAAGTTTAAATATTGAGTTAATTGTCATGAATAAGTCATAATTTTATAGTGCAACTAAAAAATTGTTGCGCGACTATTTTAGAAAAAAAAAACCTGGTTATGCTTACTTGACTGGTCAAGTTATAGCACTACCACCCTAGAACAAGGTTTGAATGCAATCGAAAATCAAAAAAGGATAACGGAAATAAATGTCGTTTTTTTGTCGTAAATAAGTCATGCAACAAAAAAATTTGTCGCGCAATTTTTTTTCAAATCACCCAAAAAAACGAATTTTTCGGACAAGTAAGGCTAACCACCGTATAGAAAAATGATCGAATCTAATCAAATTGCATGATGCTAAATTATAGTGTGCAATGACTAACGTCGTTTGACTGATCATGTTAGGTTCGTTTTAAGCGCCTTGAACATGATACGTGATCAGAGAGTTGCAAATTGTGAATGATTGCGTAGTAGAAGCTACGTCAATACACAAATAGATATATTTAAGTTGTGGAATGTCTTCTGAATTTGGGGATTGTGAATTTAATTTCTATAGTTCCCTTAAAATGCTTTTTGATCCCTAAACTTTACTACTAAATTTTGTAAAGTTTTGATTTTAACAAGAAGAAGGGCAATAGTTTTCTTCGCGGGAAGTGACAAACTCACTCATTTGATAACTAATAAAATTTAAAATACATTGAAAATATTAATCTCAGAACAACGTCGAAGAACTACGGAACGCTATCTACTTTTCACAATTCCGAAATTCTTGTAACTACATATTTTCCGAAAAAAAATTGTTCAGTGATGTTGATGTTCTAATCACTCAGCTTTCTCTATTCTCGTCAATTTCGCTGAATCAAGAACATTCCGGACTTATTTTATTGGTTTTTTTTTAACACATTAAAGAATCAAATTATGTCGTTTAATGATATTGCAATACAACTTCGAAAGAGCGGTTTCGGATTACCCTGTAGGTATAGCTAAAAATTGATTCAAATCTAAAATCCACAATAAATTTTCTAAAACAAATTAATACAGCAGACAAATTAAAAAATAAAAACGAACTTACCATTTGTCGTGGAGGAACCTTGAAATAGACCCCTCACATAGGTAACTAATCTCCTTAATATCGGTCGGTGTTTATGGCGCACTTTCCGCTGCCCTTGCTCCACATCATCTGATTTTATTGACTTTGTCGCATCGTTAACAATTTCAATATTACTATGCGATTCAGGAACGATAAGTGCATCAATACTGCTAGTGCCAGGTCGACAAAGTGCTGTATTACTCGTACTTTGTTGTTGATTATTTTGATTCGAAACATTTCCACTGCCTCCACGGATAATTGATCCCGTTCCCTCATTACCGCCATTACTGCAATGTGGCAACGTTGATCCGCGATAAATCAAATCGTTTTGATCGGATATTTGTCGTAAGGCATGTAAACCCGCACTTGATGTGCTCGTACTTGCTATGCAAATACTACTGCCACCGATATTATCACCACCGCCACCAATAACGCCATAAGAGGTGGGATGTCGTTGTTGAAGTTGCGGACCTGCCATTTTTTTTTTTTATTTCTTTAACCTTTTCACTTAAAAACCACAAACACCTTCACTTATTTTTTTTTGCTAAATTTTGATTTTTCTTCAACAATTTTAACACTCTTTTTTTCTCAAGAAAGGGACATTATGTATTTTAAATATTTTCACTTGTATTGGAAAAAAGAAAAAAATATTATTCAACCAGTCTTCTTGTGGCTGGTTGAAAAATTGCATTTATCTCTTGCAAAAATGAGGCAATTTGATGACGTGCCATTTTGATTCATCGTCAATTTTAACGCTGTAAAAACAAATTCGAATCGTTAAGGACGATTTAAAAATAATGAAAACAACACACACTTTTAAATTTGACACTTTGAGAATCCGTGATTTATGCACGCATGAGCTGCATTTTTTAAGACACCATGTTAGATAATCAAAAGCTTTTATTTTAGTAGTATTAACATTGTAGCAGCTGCGGTTTTGAGTAATTGTAGCAAAATCTGTAAAATAAGCAAAAAAAGAAGAAACTTAGTTAGAGCAAGTTATTAGTAGAAGCGTATTTTTTATTTATTTATATTTTAGTGGATACATTCAAACACACATCACACATAGTAAAACGCAATTTATTATAAGTCTAGAAAGGGTTGGAGTATATTTTCTAATGCCATTAACATCTCACTTTAACAAAAAAAGGAAACAAAATAAATCACGGTACCTGGCATAAATGGTTAAAAACTTTTTTTTTCTCAACTCAAGCGAAAGTGTAAGAAAAAGTGCAAAAATTGTTTGCCTCAAGCAAAATAAAATAGTTTGCTGCAAACGAAGCAAACGAAGCAAACAAATTATTTGTTCGTTTTAAAATTCGTTTGCAGCGGATTGAAGGAACCGATTTAAGAGTATATACAATTTATGGTAATAGTGTTCAAATTTGTGGAAAACATAACTGTAGAGTTTGGCATAAATGAAAAAAAGAGTTCGCTGTAAGTGAAGCTGAAGCGATACCAAAAAAAAATTATGCGTAAATACAACTTTCTATTGATAATAAGATGACATACTAATTTTTTTTACCAAATAATTTCGTTAAGTAAAATAATTTTACTTAGACTTTTTTTTGTTAATTCAATATATACTTACTTTAAAAACTTGCTGACAGAATTTATAAAACATACTTTTAAGATATAAAAAATTAAGTTTTCAAAACATGCATATTTAATTTTTTTTTGTCCAAAAATTTTTTTCAAAAGGTATTTAAAAAAAAAATGATTTTATTTTTAAATTGGTCCTTAGATTTTGAAAAAAAAAAATTACTAAAGAATTTTGATATTGGTTTTGGTTTTGTTAAGTCCTCATATGTTACTTGCCGCAATGTGTCCAACCCAGTCGTGCTCTTTATTTGTTTTACTTTTTCCCCATTTTTTCTTGTTGTTTACACCAGTTGATTCTCCAATTATTATATAGCAGAAGGCAAAAAAAGCAAATACAAATTGATGTTTTCAATGTTTATAAGGATGCGTTCGTAAAGTATTTGTTTACTAATCACATCCATATGGTCGACTAGAACCCGTCTTGTCGGGACCCTTTTACCAATGGAAATTTTGAAGCAAGAGTAAGTTTGTAGGGCCAAGATATGCACTTTATTTTCTAACAAATTAATATATATATTTCATGGTTAGCAATATGTTATCTTACGTTAACTCAAAAATTTCAATCAAATTCAATATTACCGACATTGAAACAAATTTTGTTATTGCTTTGAAAAAAAAACCTTAAATTTCATCATGAAAGTTCAATTAACAAACATTTCTGAAAAACTCATTAAATCAAAAAATATAAAATAATAAATCAATATTGGTTATCCTGCATAAATATTCTGAGAAATTTAATTTCACACAAAAAATATAAACTAAACCATGCGAAAAATCATGAAACAGTTTTTACTTTCGATATTTTTTTAATGATGTTCATCATATACAAAAATTGAAAAAAAAAGAACTTGTTATCTCGTATTGCAAAAACATAAAAATGTTGGAAAACCAATTCATCAAGGCCTATCCGCTCAAAAAATAAAAAACAACTGAACCACAGTGTATTTTAAAAATAGAGAGTACTGAAATAACAAATAAAATAAACTTCGTTCGGACTGAGTATCAGTATGGCAATAATGTATCGTCATTTGCCGCATGAATTTCAGATGGTTTTAGATGGGAAATTTATTTTACATTTTATTTGTTTTCGTTTGCGTAAAATGGCAAAATAAACAGCAGACGAATGTCTCGTTTATAGAAACAGATCGCTTTGGGAACCAAAATATGTTCTTTTATGAGTGCCACCTATATCCGAAGGAGATGTTGACGATGTCGTCGCCACCGCCGACGACGCCGCGGTGTCACGCCACGCGAGCAACAGATCGTTTTCATATGAAATTCATAATCCGTGGTGGCAAAATATGACACATGCTACATGCACTAATCGCCACACAGGCTGTTCTAAAAATCTGAATTAGTAATAATATGGTTGCCAAATATATAGAGTTTGATTTTTTTTCTTAAGTTTGTGTTGATAATAAAATAACCGATTTCAGATAAGGACAACTCAAGCTGCGAAATAAACACTCGTATTAAAAAGTTTTTACAAAACAAGCTTGATTTGGTATACCTTAAACTGTAAAGATCGAACCTTAGCAAAAATCTTACGTGTCTTTGTCTATATGTTAAGAGAAAATTGAAAATAAATCCACAACCGAAAAAAGTTCCAACTAAATTTAATTTAATTTAAGGTAAAGTTTAATACAAATTGGCAACCACTTAAATTAGTGTAAAGAACTTTCACTATCCATGCTGTCGCGTCGTTTTCGCTTTTTTACAAGTATAGAAACCGAAAGTTCTAACACAGTTTTCATTTTAAAAACAGCATATCTTTGCATCGTTCATTTTTAAATTCATCAATCCCGCCGCAACATAGACTATAGTCATTAAAAGTATAGGTAGTGCAGACGATACTGCATGCAAATATGCGCCAGCTAAGATGCCAGAAACTGATGCGACACACTGCTGCAAATGACATTTCTTGATGGGAAGTCTTAAGCAATCAGGTCAATGTACGATGAATTAAGATGATTTTTTTTTAATTGATGATATTTATTTTAGTTAATTTTTGAAATGCTTTTAGTTCCGATTTTAACAATTTTTACGATTATAAAATGGGAACTGAAGAGTTTTCAAATAGGGATTGATTGATTTTGACAGAGTCTGTTACTGTTAAATTTTGTTAATTTAAACATCTTTGAATTAGATTGTAGTAGATTAGTTTTAGATGTGATACGCCTATAACACAACGTAACAAGTTGACAAGTCTAAATACACTAGTCCAACATTCCTTCTCCGACAAGGACCATTTAATTCTGTAACACACACACAACGCAAATCGTTAAACTTGTCAGAATAATAAATTTTCCTCGACTTGCCGCACCACTGTTTGACAAGTGTTCACCGAAGAGAGAATGAGTTAGCGAAGGACAAGAAGATTGCTTTATTAACAAAATAAAGAGAATTTTTTCGGGGTTTGTTTATTTTTTTTGAATTTTTTTTTTGTCGAAGTCAGAATGAAAGTTATGTTTTCAGTTAAATATTATTTTAATTCAAAAATTATTTTGTCCTTTATGTGCTTTTGTAAAATTCAAAAAATGTACATGACAAAATTCAATTCGTTTGTCATAAATCAGGTGTAGTTGGACAAGTATTTATTGATACTTTTAATGGTGCAGGGAAATAACTCCACGGGCAAGTGCTGCTCCACTTAATTGGGCCACACAGGTACTGTTCAGTGAAAGTTAAATTATTTCTCACAGTCAGTGGGAAACAACTCCACTTTAGAAAGTGAACTACTTTTTCACTTATAAGTGCAATAAATTTCCATTTTCAGTGGGAAATTAATCCATATTAAAAAGTGGAGCAGATTCCCACTAAAAGTGGAATAAATTCCCGAGCGCTTGCTCGGGAGTTATTTCCCTGCACCCGTTTTGATACAGGAATGAGGCAGTTAAACAGTTTCTCACTTGTAATATTGCATCGTTACACTTGTCGACATTTTGTGTTACAGGATTTTTTGCAAGTTGTCGGATTTCACTGGTCTTACAAGTACTTGTCACGTTGTTTTATATGCCCCTGTCAACTCTGCCACGTTGGGCTATCGATATACCATCTGGTTTAGAGCTCATTCATGATGCTACATTTTATAAGTAAAGTATAAAGAACTGACTACTTTGAAGATTCTGTTGGTTACACTAATGACTGTCAAAACTCCACTAACACCAACACTGGCTTTCGTGTTTAGTATGAGAGCAGATTCACAAGAAAAAGCATATCCTTAAATTACCCTTCAGTACTTTTTGAATTATTCTTTCTAATTTGTTCCCAACATCTTAACCAAATAATAAGCGTCATGAAATTGTACGTTAGAAAATGTTTGTGTTTATTTCGGATTCGACGAAAGATTGCAGGTCCCCTTCAATACTGATGTAAAACAAACAACGCACACATAAGGAATGGTTGAGAGAGTAAGTCATTGGTCGGTGGTTCTCCGGAACGATCGGTGCTACTAAATTTATTTATTTTTGTTTAATTTATTTAGAGCTAAGAATTAATCGAGGGGTTTGTCACAAATGAAATCACCTGACCACTTATACTTGCAATCAATTGAAATCACCTTGAAATCAATTGCAATCACTATTTCAGATGATGAAATAACAAAAAAAAATTGGTTATCGATTTCAAATGATTTTTTGCAATCATTAAAAATATTTGAAATCACTTTAAGTTTTTTTGCAATCATGCAATCAAAATGACAAAATAAAATCAGGAATTGAATTCATAATGAAATCACTTGAATTAATTTGCAATCATTTGAAATCAGTAAATTTATTTGAAATCAATGCAATCACAAATTTTTTAAATCAATCAAACTGCTTGAAATCACCTGAAATCATATGAAGTCATTTAAAATATTGAAATCATCGAACCACTAAACTGTTGCTAGTGACAAACTCCTCGGAATTAATGGCATACACGATTTCGGTAGTTTAGATGGTTTTCGACCTTTAACATGTGACGCTAGTTGATATTTATTGTATTGACTTTCACATCACAGACAACAAATCTTGTTAACTAAATAGCTAACCAGAATTTGTATAGCCTGCAAAAACATCGATTGCTACAAATCACTCTTACTAAATTAATCAAAACTGTTTAACCGTATATGAGAAATATAAGCTTTTCCATAAGTGTTATGCAGTACATATAATCTTAATTAAGTCATTTAACAAGAGGAACTATTTGCTTCAAAGAAAACTTCCAACAATCATAATACATTTGATAGTCTTAAAATTTTCCAACTTCAAAAAGATAATTGAAAAATTATCATTAAATTTAAAAAAGAACGTTTTTTTTAACTGAAAATACTTAATACACTATTATTTTTTTACAAAATAAGACTCAATTTAAAAATGATAATGTTACAATTTCTTGAAAACTTTTAGTTTAAAATTTAATTTTCTCTAATAAAATATCTTCCAAGGATATAAATGGTTATACAAAGGACGAAACTGCGAAATCTTAGCTATCCAGTTGAGTATTTACTCTTGTTTAGTATTCCAACCGGAAATACTCCGCGCTGCCAGTTGTTAAACTTTTATTACAGAAAGCAAAACTTTTTCTTCCTCCTTAATATTTATACTTGAGGCAGTTAGTTTCACGAGAGGAAAATGATAAATAAAACAAAGTCAAAAAGAAGAATAAAACAAAAGAAAAAGGTAAATGGCCTTTTTTTTGTTCAAACTTATTTTTTTTTTTTTGATAGCAGTCCTTGTTTGCATGCAATGAAAGAATTTTCCTGTTTTTCTATTTCTTTCATTGCAGTTACAGATTGTATGATGAAAATTCAATTTTCTTTTGTTTACTTTGTCAAATTAATGGTTGAAGAATAAGAAAATAACATACAACAAGGACATTATTTGATAAAGACAAACATTCATATAGGTACGTAGTATTGTTATTTTATGTCCTTTTAAACCAAGGAAAATAATTCATTTTTACTCTTGACGTAATATTTCTGAATTCCATTTTACTTACAATATTACAACAAATTGTTGTAAAGAAGTAAGTCCTGTCATAAAGTTCGAGTATTTTTCTTCCAACGGAACTAACAATCATAAGAAAGGATATTGAATAAATTGTCGGCCATTATGGAATTCTCAAAATGAATGCGTTACAATATTGCACTTTCGAAGAAAATCGAATTTTTATATGTATATAAATGTGTTTATTTTGTTGCCATTTTAATTCACACACACAGACATCATGTTCAACTATAGAAACCATTTTCTCTAGACAGTCAACCAAACGGAAGAAGAGTGTCTTCCGCTCGTCTGAAGTTGAAGTGGAAATGTTTTTTTTTTTATTTTTTTTCTGTTTTGTTGACATCTTCACCTGACGGCAAGTAGTAGAACGAAATATGAATTGGAATATATAATGAAGTGTCAGAAAATAATGAACGATTAAATAAGTATGAGTAGGCGTAGTTGTGCAAAAAGAAAATGTAATTTAATTGATTCAAGAGCATTGTAAACTGTCATTTTGAATTGTTTTGCAAGTTTGAATAATTTTTTGAATAATTTTTCCTTAATGAACAAAATTTATATTTTGTGTCACTTTTTTTTATTTTTTACGTAAATATTGTATTTTTGAAATAAATTAAAATGTTCCACTAAATTGAACTACAGGGATGTTCTTTTTATCACGTTTATACAAACGTTTTGGCGCGAAATTGGGTCAAATATTTCTTTCACTCTTGTTTAATATTGTTTTTGAAGGTTTGGCTTTCAGACTCTGTGGCTTATTCTTTTCTTATATGTCTGATGGGCATTTAATTTGTAGAATTAATGGTTTTGTTAATTTAACGCACTATGAATGCCATGTGAATTCGTTCTGTCTTCTTTGAGTGAAATAAAAAACCATTCGCATTATACAATCAAGTGCATTTAATGGTTCCCATTCCGGAATTCAGCCAACAAAAATTAATTGGAAAAGATAAGCCCAAAACTCCTATACAATAATTTGACTTTTTTCCTGAGCTAAAACTCCCAAAAAATTTGCCGGAAATTTCAAATAACGGACGGCAAAAAATTTAAGATGGCTACGTCTATGAAAATAGCCATTTTTATGTGAGTGAAGTATAGTGTATATGTGATCCCATTTGATATTGCAGCAACTTCTACATTCACAATCACATTTTTTTTTGTTTTAAATAAACAAATTTTTCGATGAATTTTCAAATTATTCAAGTTCATGGAACTCAGTACTGTGTTTTTTACATTAAATTTTAGACTTTAAATATTACTTCTTATATGTAGGTCACATTTAAAAAAAACATCTTTTAAAGAATCTTGGAGAAAACATTCTCTTTAGCATCAGATTGAAGAACTAAAAGTGTCCGCAAAGTATAACACACTACAAGGGTGTT
Source organism: Baccha elongata (assembly GCA_951217065.1). Classification (NCBI taxonomy): domain Eukaryota; kingdom Metazoa; phylum Arthropoda; class Insecta; order Diptera; family Syrphidae; genus Baccha; species Baccha elongata. The sequence continues at coordinate 7,702,800 of OX578272.1, forward strand.
CTTTTAAGAGGGCGGGAGGAGGTTAGATAATAAGCAAAAATGTATAATTTTCGTAACACACTGCACAATTTCAAACAAACAGAACATAACAAAGGATGCTGACATTCTTTACAAAGTATACATACATTCTCCGGTTTTTATTTTGTTTGCAGAGTTTTTATTTTCGTACACAATGTATGACTAAAATAGCATCCTCTAAAACTCAAGATAATATGGCGTCTCACGTATAAGTTGTTATAATTATACATACTGTTACTTGCTTTTTTCTGCTTAACTCACTCGGCACGGATTCTATTTCATACAGTTCCCCTTGCAAATGTTTACTTTGCGTACGTGCATAGAAAATACAAATGTTTATGTCTAAAAGCATCTTCAATGCACAAGTGGATTTTAGAGATTACTTCAAGTGTAGCACGCATTCAAGGACATTTGTGAAGATACTTACAATATTGTCAGACTTTATGCACACATTATTTTGAATTTAACAGAATATCCTAGAATATGTAGCAAAGTTAAAGACAGAAAATTCCGTAATATGTTGATCAAAATAAAATCGATTGAATCATCTTAAAGACAAAATGGAATAATCTTCCATGTCCTTGTTCATATAAAAATATTAATAAACGAAACAATATATAATCAATTTTTCTGGAAATATTTAATGTGTGTGCTTCTGTCAGGAAACAATTTCACCACATCAAACTTGATGAATAATGATTTAACGATTTCTGTCTCACAAAAGAGACAGTTTGAAGGTGGAACAATATTTACATTCTTCTTATTGAAACTGCTTTCGCAATCCCACCTGGGTAAATTATGTCCGCAATGAAATTGAAATATCTATAAATATGTTTATACATATGTAAGAGTATTTGCTTTTCATGTTTAAGTATAGATACTCACTCTACTTTCATTTTGGGTTTCTGTCGCCTGTCCAATACAATGTAAATATATGTCGAGTATTGTCGCAATCAAAAGCCTACAGTAATGAATTTTTCTTGTTTACAAAAAATATACAGATAGGTAAAAATATAACCAGCCTCTACACTGAGAGAAAAGTTTTAAACAGAGATTCAATTCAGTTATGACACTTGTGAAGCAAACAGAGTTAGATTTTTTGTGAATAAGCAATGGATCATCACATTTTTTCAAGAATACCCGTGAAAAAAAATAGAAAGTAAAATTTTGTGGGGCAGTGAAAATCGACGAGTTATAACGAATGAAACCCTTTCAAACACATTTAAATTAAGGACATATATCACCAGATGATATATGGGGTTATTTAAAGTTAACGTAACAACCAATATGCTCGATCAGCGCTCAAGAAGACAATAATGTCCAAAAATATTTACATAACATCCCTGATTTATTGTTTTAAAAAAATAAACAATAAAAAGACTTAAAATAGCCAAATTAAATATTATTAAGTGGAATGTATATGAATGAAATTCAGTTTTACAGGTTTTGTGGCCTTCACTAGGCCGAAACGCAAAACTTGGAGTTAAGGCCTGATTTATGGTTACCATGACAGCTCTCTTTGAGTTTTCAGTTTGCCGAGTTTTTAAATCAGAGCGATTCTTTTGCGTCACTTGATTATCTTTCACTATTTAAACTTGCAGATTTGTGTTGATTGTGATGTGCAATTCTATGGTTTAACTTCCTCTTAATAATGCCATATTGTAGAATATTGTGTTTAATGAGTTGCAACATTTCTCAGCTGCTTTTGATTTTTTAGTCTCGCTGAATAGTGGATTGATAGCAGCTTGGCTTTTTTTGAAAAATATAATTTCAGAAGAAAACATATCTTTCTTGTAGACTAGTTCCGCTGCTTTTTAAATGACTGTCATTCTAGAATTTAAATGGTTAAATTCTTGGTAAATTCTATCTATGGTGCTTAATAGTCTGTGGTTTGGTTGTGTTCGCTTACGGTGTTTTGTCAGCTTAGAGTCTAGGGTAATTCGAGGATACCTTGTTTCTGTAGAGACTCTCCAGAGGAGTTCCCGTTTAATTGGGATTCGATCTTTTCATTGTCCTTTTCCTCAAGAAAAGCACAAGTTTGATCTTTCCAGGGGTGACCCCATATTATCTTCCATTAGAAGAGTTAATGATCCTGCTCTCAAACATTGGGTTAATCCAATGCACGGTAACTATTTAAAACTAATTCTAAACCTATTCAGTCGTAATAACAAATTTTCTAAAATAGTGACCTGAGCTGCCAGCTGTAGCGCTTAAAAAAAAAGACAGAGAGAACGATTCTCCTTACATTCAATCCAACAAAAGATTCCACGATTCACATCCAAGGTTGACACAATTGTTTCTTTTTATTTAAAACCACTGCCTGATGTTGTTGCAACAGATATAAAATTAAAATGCAGATAAATGTTATTACTCCTGTAATTGAAATGGTTTTAAATGTTTTTTTTTTTTGTGCTGAACATTAATTAACTATTTTTACTTAAGTTAGTAATTTAAAGCATATAAATGTTGCCTCCAAAAGGGTTTCTATTAAATTTTCTTCTTAAATACTCATATAGTTTATACAGTATTCATTTTGAATGTCCTTCATGACATATGTTTATATTTAATTTTATTATAATATTTAATTAAAGTGTAATTATGATAGCAATGAAAATGCGTTAAAAATTGTATGTTAATTAATTGTTGATGAATTTTTCTCTAAGTGTATAAGCCCAAAGGCCATTCAATTTAATTAACATTATAATTAACACGGGCATAACACACAAACAAAATGAAAAATAAACCCCAGACCACATTTCCTCCGTTACATAGTACACCACCGTAAGTGATTTTTTTTTTATTTTATTTTTTTGTTTGCAAAAATTGAGATGGTAATGCACACAGGCATACAGTAATTATGCTTTGATGAAGTACACAGAAAAAACAACAACCGCACAAAGTAGAAGGAGTACATCCTCTGGGTTATGAATGAGAAGTTTCTTTTTTTTATTCACGTCGCGGTCGCGGTCGGTCGTCGTAGAGGGAAAACTAAAAATCATTATTTTGCCTTCATCGTCCCTGGGTCCTTTGGATGGGCAAACACAAATCTATGAAATAAGTTGCATGATATTGTTCAGCATCTATAGCAGAAAAAAATATGGAGGCCAGCAGCAGCGTCTGTGAAGCTGATAATAATTACAAGGGGGTTAATTTATTTTTGCAGAAGTTTTTTTTTTTTAATGTAGTAGTTTCTTTTTTTGACGAGCGATATATCAAGGATGCGTTTACACTGCATAGTTGTAAAAAAATACAACTAATTAAAAAGAAAAAGTAATAGTGTAATGATTAAATCACATCTTATCACAAAGAATTCTTCGACCTTCTTGTCTATTTGAAGCAGGGTAACCTTGGAGGCCAAAGGATATTTTCAACACTTGCCATTACTTGATGGATTGCACTTCGCTATTGTCTACAGCAAATTCTTAATATTTGTTATGGTTGAGTAAGTTTTTAACCCTTATAATGACAAAATATTTTCAGATATCTTATCTTGAAGATGTTTTTTAGTATTTATATATTATTTGTCAAGCTTAATAAAGTTTGATTTTGGCTTTACTATCTGGTATCACCATTTGCAAATGGCGGCAATTGTCAGTTTTGTTTTGATATTTGGTCAAATAAGCAGATGCAGAACACATATCGATAAGGGCAACCGGATATAATAATATTTTTTACTAATTTTATTGGACAAAAACAAAATATTATATCTATCAAAATCGTTGGTGCAGGAAAATAATTTTACTGGGAAATAACTTTACATTAGAAATAACTTCACCACTAGTCGGAAATAACTTTATTTTTTGTGATGAAGTTATTTCCCACTTTTAGTGGGAAATAATTTAACATTTTTGTGGGAAATTATTTCAGCCTTGTGGGTGAAGTTACACTTTTCATACAAAATGCATGTGTTCATAAGTGATTTTGACACAAAATTGATTTCGGGACAAATTTGTCGTTTTTAGCGCTGCCTTAAAAGAAAAAGTAAGTGACAGAAAAGGCTCTGATAGACTCGCAGTGCTCGTTTTAGCTAAAAATGTCTTACGATATTCCCGAAATATATTACTGTGAGCAATTAGCATCATCAATCATTATTTAGGCGATTTGAAATAGCCGGTAAAAACACTTGGTTTTACCGTTCCAGACTTTTTTTTCTTTGGGGGTTCGAAACCCCGGGTCACGTGTGTTTTTATATGTCCCCTCAGTTTTTTCTTTGGAGTTTGTGGTAAACACACATAAAGCTATAAAATAAAAGTAGTCACAAAGCCCAAATCAAGGTTCATGAAAAATGACTGCCAATTTATGGTTTAAACATATTCAAGAACCCAGAGGTTTAATTTTAATTATTGAAGACTTATTTCATTGTTTTTTTTTTTCAATTGAAAAATTAATGGCGGTCTAAACGAATATTTAGACCATTTGACCAATTTTTTAACCCTATATGGGCGTTTATAGAAGCCCAAAGACAAAACATGATATCGGCTCAGCTAAAGCCAAAACTATAAGTTAAAACAAAACCCTCTCAATCAACATAATTAGGCAAATCGCCCCTCGATTTTTCCACAGTATTAAACTTTTGTATCTCTAACTCACTATAAAGATACAATGACCACTTTTATTCATTTTCACTAATTACTTTGTTAACCCTAAAGGGACAAACAAAAAACTTGTTATATTGATATTCCCAGCCTTCCAAAAATAAAACTGTTCTAAAAACAGTAAAAAAAAAACTCATTCACTTGGTTTCATTTCCCAAAACGGTAGTTTACACCAATTACTACCACAAGACAAAAAAAAAAATGTTAATTATCCTAGCCAACAAAACATCCAAGGACAAAGCCCTTAGAACACACACATATGAAAAGTTACATGTAACCGCACACGTGAAAGACATTATTTGCTGCCTATACAATATGTGGAACAAAGATGGCAAAGAACCATTTTAGCAACCGGATGTCGTGCTACGAACTGCTAAGCACCTTGCTTTCCCTTTATATATCCTTATTTGTATATGTGAATGTTGTTTAAAGGTACACACACGGGGGGTCAAGTAAAAAAGAGTTATTACACCAACAAAAGAGAGCAACAAGTTGTGTATACAATAAGTTAGTCAGTGACTTTGCTTCTAGAAACGTAACTGCAAATTTTCATAGCTTATTGGTAAATTTTCTTATTATACAAACAAGGACGAACATCAGACCACCTTTGAGGAATTTCGATAAAAGATGCATAACAAGCCTTATATCATGTGGGTGTGTGTATGAGACAGTGCGAAATAATAGTCCAAAAAGAGATTTATCGATCTCAAAGTTTAGCTCAGAGGAGACGAAGGGTATACAAAAAAGTCATTAAGTATTATAACAGTTGCAGGAAGACTTCCTGCTGCAAGGAATAATGAATTCTGTCTTTGTGACAAGTTCATTTATTTATGAAGTGCTGCAGAGAGCTTTGAATGTGAAAAACTTCTGGCAGATGACAGAAAGGTTGAAGGGGCCTAATTATTTTTTTGAATTGTTCCAGAAAGTGTATTGGAATGATAATAAACTGTGTAAACGTTTGAATATGTTTAAACAACAATGGATAATGTTTTAAATGAGTTTGGGATAGTTTTCAAAATACATACTATAAAAATAAAAAGAATTGTCGAAATTGGAAAGGATTATAAAGAACACTACTTTAAGTGGCTGTGTGAACGACACGATTAGTTTTCTCCCGCCAATTATGTTGAGGCCAAGACTGTCCATTTATCCAAGTTATTGTTGAGTCTTTTAGATTCAGAAAGTTAGCAGCTTTTATATTATTGCGAGGCATCGGTTTACGTTTGAATAAAAGACTGAAATACATATATAGAGGATTTCTTGAACATGAAAATATATGAACAAAAGTGGCCCAAGAATTGATTCTTGTGGAACACCTATACTATTATCTATAATGTTTGATTATTTATTGCCTGACGAAATAGTTTGTATTCTGAATACTTAAAATAAAGATTAACAGCTGAATTCAAGAACCCAATTCAACCGAAAATAAAAGGCACGGCTGGGTCGGACAAACTTGCTCTTGTGTAAGATTACTAACATTTGGCTTAAGATACTAAGCAAGAAACTATAATAAATAATCGGAGGTAAAAATAGCTTCTATAGTGTTTTTATGGCAGGTAGCGTTAAGTAGGTGATTTTGAAAAAAAAATACGAAAAACTTCATTGTTAACAAAAAATCACACAAAATCTTATCAAAATCGATCGTATTTTTTACCAGAAAAATCGGATTTTCTATAGAATTTATATGGCAAATGCCGTTAATAATGTGATTTTGAAAAAAAAATCTAACGAAAACTTCGTTATTGTCAAAAATCAGTCAAACAAAATCTTATCAAAATCGATCGTATTTTTTTCGAGAAAAGTCGGATTTTCTATAGAATTTATATGGCAGGTACCGTTAATAAGGTGATTTTGAAAAAAAATTCTAACGAAAAACTCCGTCATTGGCAACAAATCAGTCACACAAAATTTTATAAAAATCGATGGTATTTTTTTTTTTTGAGAAAAATTGGATTTTCTGTAGCGTTTATATGACAGGTACCGTTAGTAAGGTGATTTTGAAAATAAATTTCTAACGAAAAACTTCATTATTAGAAAAAAATCAGTTACACTAAATTTTATCAAAATCGATGGTATTTTTTTCGATAAAAATTGAATTATCTGTTACGTTTATATGGCAGGTAACGTTATTTTCAGACCTAGGATAAAAATCAAAAATACGCCTGGGCATATTACTCTAAAAATACAGAGTACCAAGTTTGAAGAAAATCGGAGGAACCGTTTAGGCTGTAGGTATCAATACATTCAGACGGACAGACAGACAGACAGACAGAATTGTCGGACCTAATTTGTTCGTGTTCTCTATCATCGTAATGTCATGTGCGATTGTTAGCTCAAAACTTTTTTTTTACGAATGCAAAACTTGCCTTATAGTACCAATAATCGCAAATAAAAAAAATGATACGATATGAGAAAATGATTGCAGAACTAATATACTTTGTCGTCACATAAAGAGTTTGAAATATGAGCAGCATTGCTTTTTTAAGCGTCTCTGTAATAACCTACGTAAGAAGCTCTTTTATAAGATTGCTATCCTTTTATTTTTTTTTTTACAATTTTGCTATAAAATAAGATAACATTTTAGAAAACTCTTCCGAAAAATTGGTATATAAGAACTTCACTTAAAAATTTGGATTTGGATCATTTTATCCTCTTATGCACATGAAGCCATATATGGCTTTCTATTTTTCGACTTCAACTGCATGAATTTCAAAACTGCAACGGTAAAATAACCGTTTAAACTGACTAAACAATACATTTGTTTATGTTCACAACTGAATTTCGTTTTCGTTATATCTATAATACGCAAGCACGAAAATCTGCAGTCAAGTTCAGTAACTCGCTTTTACGGAAAATAATGTAAGCTATTATTTTTTTATAGGAGTCAAGATTCAATGCGCATTCGAGGAAATATTCGCTGAATTTCAGAATCTTATGTCCATTTAATAGACAGTTTTTCAATTGATATAATTCAGAGTGAAGGTTAAATCCTCGAGTCAGAAGATGCACAGGCTGAAAACCACGGAGAAAATCTTAAGTTGAAACCAATAAAACCACGTAATATAATTGAGAAGATGTCTTGACCCCATCTTGTTTGGGAATAAAAAAAAAAAGATTAGAAAGAGAAAGATAAGATGAAATAGAAAAAACAGTAAAGTGCTTTTTCTTCTTATGATGAAAATGACGAAACTTTTAGGAAAACTAAAGATTTTAAATTTGGTTTTAAGAAACATTTTTCTAGTTTTTTAAAATCTTAAAAGAGTTAATCCCAAGAGCTAAGATTCTAAGAAAACATTTTTGTAACATTCTTCAATGAGCCATTTGAGCCTTAAATTGTCCAATTTACTAGAGTTAGTTTAATCTTACACCAAGAGTATAATTTCCTCAACAAGAGTGTGTAAACTCTTATTCGAGCAGTTTGAGTAACAACGTATAAAACATACCAAGATCTTGTCACTTCTAAATAATTTTTAATTATGAGAAAACATTAATATATCTTGCAGTTAAAGATGTTTGTCAAGCTTAAGGGTGCAAGGAGAATTATTATTTTCAAGGATTATTATTTTCAGCGATCTAGTTGATCTTGTTTTTGGTATAAGGCCGTGCATTTCTGTTTACCAGTGATTACTTATTTGAAACTTTAACAAAGATTTCATTTCTTTCTGTGTTCTTAGTAATGTCCTCCCAAAAACAGCGATATTATTTGTAGTAAAATCTAATAAAAGTAAAATGAGATTGAGTGGGTAAAAGACTCTCTACGAGATCAACACGTTTTCTAATTTTTTTTTATTTAAGAAAGTCCCACGTTTAACTTCCTACATTAATTCTTCAACCAAGCAAACGTAATCATTTGTAAACATTAATTTGAATTTCAAAGTATGCTGGTAATGATTCTTAAAAATTCCTAGTTTTTTAATCCATTCCTCCACCAGTGAACACAAAATTAATTCATAAAATTCAATATTCCAGAGGATTGCTAGAAAATAAACGTATTAACCTAAAGTAGAATAACATTTACTTATCAAAGTTTTTAGTTTCCAATAAAATATCCAACCCACCTACAAATAATATGTTGTGCCACAAATTGTGTATGAAGGTCCTTTCAATGGTTACACCCCCACAATATTAACAACACAAATAACAATAAAAGTTCAATACCAATTTCGATTCCAAGGATCTCTCCTTCTAAGAAAAACAGACTTTGATTGGATTTCTTGCAACCCGCATAACATAGCAGTGCTATATACAAACGCACACCATTTCATTCAGCAGGATACAAACAACCCAATCTACTATCCGGTTCAGAATTATTTTAACTTTATTACATGATTGTTCACGGAGTCACAAATTGCTACAGAAGGTAACTATTACCTGCAGTTAACATTCCAACCACACGAACAACCTTCTTGGAGGACGAAGATGATGACTACCATCGACCACGATTCTGTTCAACCTTCTTTTGGCTATAGTTATGTCCTTTCAAGACGATTATTCATACACTGTTGGAAAAAAGAAATTCCATTCTCTTCCATCCGGGACATTAAAATAAGTAAAAATATCTAGAAAGCGGTCAAAGTGCAGAGGAAAAGCAATTTCCTAAAAAAATATATGTATCTAACCGACAATGACAACGTCCTTATCGCGTGCCTTTAAGTAAGCGCACGTTCACTTAAGTTTTCCAGAACTGTAGAGTATATTCTTCTTCTTCGTCATCAGTGGCAAAGTCTTAGCCTTAAAGATGTAGAAAGATAGATAATAATGTACTTGTGTTTGTACATCACAATCACTATATACACAAGAGACGAAGTGAAATGGTACCTTGACTAAAAGGATAACGCCTGGTAAATGTCAGTATAGATAGTTTCTATGGAATGCATGTTCAATTCTTGATTTCTAACTTTCAACTGAAAAAGAAATAAATAAACAATGAAATATCCTTTTTCTCGATATCAGTTGAGAAATAAATTAAGATGAATTTGTTTTCGTGTTCTATTTACTCTTGCAGTAGAATTTCGTAATTAAATGACTAAAGAATTTGTTGAAGAAATTTATTGAAATCCTTTTAAACACGCAACAATATTAAAGTTTAAATCGGAGTAATATTGATTTACTCAATGAATAGAATTTATGGCAATTTATACAATTTATTGAATGTGTGGATAAAGATATTCGATACGAATGAAACGTTCTTTGAAGAACCAAAGAAAGATTACATAGGAACTTCAGGAGTCGAAGTATTAACCAAATTTACCATATCTACATGCATATAATGTAATACTGTATACGTTGTGCATTCAAATACGTTGTGCATTCTTTTAGTTTTTTATGACAAAGAGATCAAGATGGTAGAGTAACAATAGTATGGATACGTGCTTTCTAGACCACCCATTTATGAAAATTTATTAAGAAATACACATGAATAAAATTTGTCGTGATTTGTAAAGAGGTATTTTTTGTTCGCTTTCAACACTCTGAACTTTAATTTAATACACTTGTAGAAATGGGATTACTGACTAAAAATGATTTACGGCAAATTGGACAACATTGTTCAGACTTTAAAAAAAAATATAGTATTCTATGCGTCGTTTAAACTGCCAATCATTCCTATACTAATGTTTTTTGTTTTTACTTTTCAAAAGTCAAATTAAACTTTTTTTTTCTTTGGTGTTTTGGACTTTTTTGGTTATAAAATTAAAAGTTTACGATTTGCATTGATAAATCAAAAATAAGTAATGTAAACTAATAGTAGTATAGATGCGAGCATTCTAGACCACTTATTCAAAAATTCAATGGAAACGCTTAATATGAATGAAGTTGCCATTATTTTTTAATAATTTTATTAGTCGCTTAAGTTACTGTAAGTATTGAAACGTTAATCTCTTAATTAACCATGAAAAAGCCTTAAATTCAATTTTTTTTTTCTTTTTTTTCTTGTTGGTAACAAGGTAAATTTGTCGATTAAAATTAATTTTATCGACTCTAGTATTAAGGTTATCTTAACAATTTTCTCAACCTGAAGAATTTTGAAAGTTCGCTCCGTAGAAAGTTAAGATTTACTTATAGATACTAATGGTTAATTTTAAAAAACTTTTCGCGATAGTTAAATACGATTTTTCCATTTTTTCTATACTGAAAAATAATAATAAGTATTTAAGTACTATTTTTCAAATTTCTTCAAGATTAAGAAATTAAGAATGAAAGTTTTCTATAGTATAGATTCGAGCTTTCTGGCCCTTTCCATAGAAATAAAATCAACAATCTATGATTATACATAGTAGTATAGATAAGAGCATTCTAGGCCACTTCTAAGAAAATTCAATAGTCATGCTAAATATATAGAAGATTGGCATGATTTAAAAAAAAAAAATTAAAGTTCACTTGTTTCACTATCGGTATTGAAATATTACACATGTTATTATATACCCGATCAGCATCTTCTTCATTAATGACTTCTGACCAGTCTACATCACAAATAAGTTATTTTTTTCTAATATTCTAAAACAAAATCACACAGTGCTAAATATTTTCTGTGATTTTAAAAGTTTTGATGTGATTCCTCTTTAAAAAAAAAAACAGTTAAAAAAAATCATCTATTATTCATTTCACCAAACAAATTCTTTCTCTATAAAAGAGTTATTGAATATATTTAACCACGAACATGTAACACCCAAGGTGATGTTCTGTTCCTTTACTTTTCCTATACCACTGATGTTAATGACACAATTATTTGAATAATGTGTTACCAAACAACCATCATTGACAATCTTGACACGCCCAAACAACTTCATTATTCACATTAGCATACTTATAATATTCAAGTTTTCACAAAAGCGTACTCATGTTATATTTCTATAAAAGAAGAAAAAAAAAACACAAACACGAACAAATAAAACAAAACAGCTTTACAAACCGCAAGCAAAAACAATGATATTAACATCAATAAGGACAAAACACGCCTTTGACAGCACAAAACAACATTGTAGGAACTTCAATATGAACAACAAACGACGATGATAATTAAACTGACACTCTATGCAAATTCTTGAGTTTGTGTTTCACAACCTCAACACTCACAACAAAGGATAACGGCACTAAAATGATATGGATATTTCACTTTCACATGCACTCTTTGATATATACAAGCAGTAGTATGCGAACGCGCATAATTGATAGCTGTCGTTTTTTTTTTTTTTTTTGTATAGGATTTGTGGGTGGGAAGTGGTGGTGGTGAAAAGTTGCATTTTTGCTTGTTAATTACATGTTCGAGGGTGAAATATTGTCCTTGGTTTCGAAAAAGGAAGTTGGTTAGAAGGTGAAAGGCCACCCGTACAACTTTTAAGAGAAAAAATGTGGAAAGAGAATGTTTTGTGTAATGTGAAACTTTTTGTTACAAGAAACCCTTTTAATTCTTAAAAAAAAAGATCCAAGATGTAATAACATCAGGTGTTTTTTTTAAGTGCAGTGTTTAAATTACGGAGCAAAATATTGTAAAATGAGAAAGTCATAAAAATTGGCGAAGAAACCGGGTTTATCTTTTAAAAGCAACGAATATAATGAGTTTTGCTTTAAATTTGGTTAAGGTGTAATTATTTTGAAATTGCAAACTTTTACACACAGAAAAGACTTGCAATGCAAATTTAACATGAGGAAATTTTGATTAGACAATTAATACTAAACTACTAACATACAAGGTGTTGTTTTTATTGAATTTAAATATAAATCGAACGATCGGTTTTAAATGACAGACGATCAGCTAATTTAAATTTGGTTTCATTCGTCATGCATTAAACAAGTCATAAAATAAAAAAACCAACAGGGTATGACCTAAAAACTGCATAGGTTTTGAAAGAAATGCCAACAATATAGAATAAAAAAAATGTAATATACAATAAACGCATGAACATCTAATATGTTCCACATCCACATCATTGGGAAATAGCAAAGGTCATTATTCATTGTTTGACCAATATCGTTTATACCAATAATTATGGCAAACGTTTTCGAAAAACAGCTCTTAAATAGGTTAAGCAGAAAAATGGAAGACGAAAACTAATACCAAAACATAAGTTTGGATTAAGAAATAAACATTCAACAATAAATCAAGTACATCGAACTACGGATTTTATTGAAATGAATATAGACTTTCTTAGGCAGTTTTACGAAATACAAAAATAAAACATGTAAGGGACCGACTTTTTAGAGTATGGTACGAACAAGAGTATTCGGAACTTATGAAAATCAAAGCCGTTGTACCACAAAGAAGTATCCTAGGATCAACGCTGTATTCGTTTATATTGGGGAAATTCCATAATTTTACAACAATGATATCATGGCTGCATTTGCAGAAGATACTGCGATAAAAATGTCAGATTAATACATTGTGACGGCAACAGCCACTAACGAACATAAACTTTTCTAATAAAACAATTGATAAATAGTCAAAATTGTACCTTACTCCGATACGGTCAAATAAGTTGAAATGACTTTGGATGCATTTATAAACTTGAGAGAACACATCAAGAGAAATAGAGAAGAAATAGAATTGAAATATAGAAAAATGAATATATTAATTACTGTACTGGGAATCAACTATTCCACTCAATTATAAGCAAATACTGAAACCTATTTAGACATAATGCTGATATTATCAAAATAATCCAAAACAAAATCCTTCTTGGAATGTTAAACGTCCCTTGGTATTAAAAAGTAGGGAATTACATCGTGACTTTTAAGTATAGAAATAGTTAGAAAAAACGCTGTATCATTTCACAATCAGCGGCTGCCTTAGTCATTCTAACTCTGAAATGGAAACCGTCCTAAATGTACAAAATAAACTTCGCAACCTGAGAAAAACCAAGATTCTTCAGCTGGTAGGAAAGTATTAAGACTTTAAACTTCCTCCGACTCCGATGCGATATTATAGAGATAGAAAAAGCATTTGTTTAAGAACGATAAAAGGCCCACATTACTTTATACCGAATATTATCAAGTAGTTTTTATTAAAGATTTACACCAGTGGAGAAAAACAATAGGGCTAAGTCAAGAGTTTGTAACCATGCGCCAATTTATAATATTATAGTTCTTTTAACCACACATCACAAGTAAAAAAAAACTTTCGAATTTAAGTTAACTTGCTTAACACACTTGTCATTTAGAATACGCTTTTAAAAGCATATTCAGATGTTTAACTTCCATCAACAACTTTGAGTTGTCGTCTTGAGTTTCGTAATTCTAAAAACTATGTTTTGATGTCAGTACATTGAATTCTTTATGCATATTATATACCTAATTCTATAAATAGAAAATGGTTTAATAGTATTCTTGTATAACTTGTTCAATATAATTACGATATTATATGTTAGTATATCACAAAACTAGGACGTTCTCATTATATTAATCGTCCTCGAAACGAAGTGACATCCTATCAACTACATATAACGTGCCAGATGTCGAATTTATGAAACAGAATCAAGTAGCGTCATAATAAACGTGATTTTCTTTCATTCAAAATAAATAAAAAAAAATTGTTGAGAAAACTGACGCAATATTTTTATACGACTATACCAAGACGGGAGTTGAAACAGGGGGGGGGGGGGGGTTTCATTTCGGATTAAAGAACAAAATTTTTCTTCCCTTGAGTGTGTACCTACTACAAGTATAGGTACTAAGCTAGAGCATGGGTAGATTTTTCGTCATCTTCTTATACACTTTGCCAGCACTCTGAAAATCAAGTGCGGTAAACAGTCCACTGAGGAGGTTTATACTTGTATGACAGCCGTATAAAGATGGCACGTTGCACGAAGCGAAAACATACATAGACAAACATCATCCTCACATTCATATCATGTGTATGGCATCATGATAAAAGGATAACAAGAAGAAAATATTTGTATGGCTGCGATGCTAGTAGCTATGAGACGAACTAAAACTAGGTTATGACGAGTGCTATAAAGTTATATGGACCGAATAAGTTATAAGTTGTGAGACATTGGACGGGACAATTTTTTTTTTCTTCTGACTACTAGTAATTGGGTTGTGAGTTTTAAAAGTTGAAAGCTGATGTAGTTGACCCGAGTTGCTATACATGTGCTGGAATTTAACTTTAAAGAAAGAAATTTTATCAGCTTCTATATTTTGCATAAGCAGCGAAATTTCTTCTTTTTTTTTAATTTTGAATGGTTAGTTTTATAGACTAGTTCTTCTAGAAGTTAACTTGTTACAAATAGAAAACTAGTAGAAAACAACCTGGGGAAAAAAAATATTGTTAAATAAGAAAATAAAAACAGTATGTTTTGCTTGAAAACACGTTTTTACGGTACACAAGTTAAAAAAAAACTATCGCCGTTTTATAAAAAAATGAAAAAGTGTAAACACAGATAATAAATATTCAGATGTCTCATGCTCATACAAAAATACGTCATTAGTTTTTTTTGAATTGGGTGTTCATAGCATCATTTTCAAGCCTGAACACCCAATGGAAAAAAAAACTATAGGGACATATTTTTGTATGAGTATGAGACATCTGTTTATTTATTATCTGTGGTATAACTAGCAATATTATAAACTAAACGTTTAAAATTTCGATATTACGTAATTTCGAGTACGTAAGCATTAAGTTATGGAAGTTTATCCATAATTTTTTCTCCGAAAAATCCCTCATTGTTTCAGATTTATTTCCAACGAATCTTACGCCTAGTTTCTTTACAAAGTTTTAGTCCTTAAAACCAAGTTTGATGAAAACTTAGAACTCATTAGTTATTTGAGCTCTAATATTTAATTAAATAGTAGGTATATGAACAGATGTGATTGCAGATTCAAAATGCAATGCAATGCTGAAACAATAACACTCTAATTCAGGGGGCGGTCGCGGTTCGTTTGTTATTCAAATTGTAATAATTGCTAATTGCCAGTTGTACAATCGTGGCTCAAATTTTTAACCCAACGATTTTGGCGCTGCACTATGGAGTAAATTCTTGAAAAAACGAGACAAAATAATTTTTTGGTCCCAATGGTAAGATATCGGTCTAAAACGATTTTTCGTGACATTCAAAATGTGTTTTATATTTGTTTAAAGTAAAATTAAAATTAAAAACAAAAAATTACTTTTACCACTGTTTTTCATAACAGTTCAGATAAGAGTAGTCTACTAAAAATTAATATTCTTCCGACATTTTATTAATAAGTTTATCATAACTTTAAAAAAAATTAAAAAATTAAAATTTTAGCAAAAAATTATTTTATTTTAATTTTTCCGCTGTTGCATAAAATCTGTTACAAATTTTTATTTGTATTATTGTTACGTAAAGAAAAAATACTTCAACCACTATGCTTATTACGAATTTTCTGAAGAATATTGAACCGAAGTCAAAAACAAGCATGGCCAAGAAAAGTGGGTTTTTCTTAAATATTGAATAACTCAAAATTAAAAATAAATGTCGATTTTATTTAAAAACGGTTATAAATGCTAGTATTGCTTCTAAAAACAAAATACTAAACAACAATCATTAATATAAACAGAGCATATTTTGTTAACATGGGTAAGGGTGCATGATAAGAAATGATGGCAACTCTGGTGAAAGATGCTTGCAGTGGAACAATTTTATTTTTGGTATATATCATATATACAAGTATTATTTCCTAAAAGATTATCTTCCTGTAAGCCTGTAAGGGGTTACCCTGTTTATCAAAAATTTTTTTGTGTTTAAAGAAAAAAATTTAAAATGACTAATCATTACACTTTCTAACACCAATAACAACCAAACCTGCAGAAACCTGCAGTCAGTTTTAATTTCAATTGAAGATTTATGATTTGCTCTATTATTTTACATAAAGATCTGAACGGAATTCGATGAAAAACAAAAAGAAAATGATTATAACAGAAAGGACAAAACACGAAAAATTACATTTTAATAGACGCTAAAAATATTAATACAACTTTTTACATAAAATTTATTGAATACATTAGAACACACCTTCAATTTAGTTAAACATGTTTAAAATTCAATGAAATGGTGCGAAATATTAAAGTTATAATTAATTGAAATTTGCAGTTTTTTTTTTAAGGTGCAAAAAAATAGTTCCCTCACTTTCACTGATTTTGAACATGTGCTGTGGCCAAATAAGTCGAAATAAAAAACAAAAAATTTGCATTTTCTGAACCTATGGAATTTAGACTATCGTTTTCTAAAAACTTTACTTCATAATTTTGGAATTTTGAAAATCAACTTTTGTCTCGTGTTTGCATGCATTTACTCCATAGTACGTGCGCTGTAGGAATGGATGGATCAAAAACATGAACCAAAATAAACCACGTTTGTGCAATTGGTCCTAAGTGAAAAAAATTCCCAAGTTTCTAATATTAAAAAAAACTAAATTCCAAAGTTTAACCGATATTTACTGGTTCAAGTTTTAAAAAGACTTTTGGAACTTTGGGCAGAAATTAGGCATTAAGGTTATGGCACACGAGCTTCTTTTCTAAAGAAATATATGAATTATAAATATTACATATATTTACATCTTCATACCGATTTTGTAAATCAATATTAAAAATCCATCTTGTTATTTTAATTTGTTCTCATTTGTGTTCTTTAAAACCATTCAAAATCCAAAGACTTTTTCAACAATCGAATTTTCTTTTAAGAAATCTACAAAAGTTCGTACCAGGCCTTCCAAATCAATGTCATAAAGTACCATAATCCTCTCTTAAAAAAATATATTTAAAATACCTACCACTTCTACGGAATACAATACTCAAAGAAAAAACGTTTTAACTGTCTCACCGAGAATGTTCCTAAAAGCACTTAGCTTTGGCCTCCTTCATTCTTTGTACCACACAAAAAATATACAAAAAAAATCAGAGCAAATAGGCTAACATAAAAAAAAAGAGTGCCTGAGCTGTGCTGCTTTCCTTTACACTGAGTCTATACAAACAATTCCACTTTTGCACCAGGAAACCCTTGACTTATAACAATAATCTCGGTAAACGCGACGGTACACAGGTCACTATATGGTATAGATGTTGTACAAGCAGGAGCAAGCAAATTTATCCGGCTTACCCCTCTGCGATGATGATCCTGACCTCTTATTATGGTAATCATTTCCATTCCTTTGTGAATGAATAATAAACCATCAACATCTACCGAATCATCATCATCAGCGAGTGCTATGTAGGAACGAAAAAGGAACACCACACGGGGCAGGATGGAGCAAGTCTTAAATGCAAGACACCCTTGGGACGACAATGGAGCCACTAGTGGAAAGAGTCGCCACTGCTGCTCGAGGATATAAACACACTCACACATATACATTCACATTCAGTTGGAAGGGGCAAAACATGCTGCGGGTATAATGTGCCAAGCATAAAAGAGCACTTTTAATATTTTTTTTATTTTGTTTTGTTCTGAAATAGGAATTAATTTTTTTGAAAGCTTGAAAACAGGTGTTATGAAGACATGAGTGCAGAAGAGGGTAAAACGCCTCAAGGGGTTTTGTTAGAATTAGAATCTAAGTTAAGTTTTCATGTGTTGCTACGTGGAAATCTATTGTGGTTGTTAAAAAAAATAGACAATGGTTTTTATTTTAGTCAAAGTCTTTAAGAGAATTCAAGTTTAAGTTTTGAAAAAAAAAAACAAACATTTTACAAAAGATGTTTTGAGTTAAGTTTTATGCACTGAGATAATAATGATTCTGAGTTTAGAAATACATACATTGTTTCATAGACACTTAAGGCTTGGATAACATATACTAACTGGAATTGGATTGCACTCCTGTGGTCGTTCTCATATTATTTGATGATTTGTTTTTTTGGTCTCGTCGTTTGAAAGGAAGCCTCATAACATAACATAGGACAAGTGTTTTATTTTCAAGGTTTTATTTGACATATTGATGGTATCGTCATGTAAACTGTACATAGACGTTTTCGTCAAAGACTATATGTAGCAGTTTTCAACGGTTTGTGAGATATTGAAATCATGAAGAACAATTTTTTGAAAAATCTTTTTGTATAAATTGCATTCATTGACTTCACTTGAAGACTTCAGCTTCAAAAATCCCAATCACCATTCATTTAAGAACAAAAAGATTGGAATCAATTTTTCCCCCATAGTTTACAGCAATCAATTGAATGCAATCATTTGGGAATTTATACATTCTTTTAAATTGTTTGCATTCTTTTGAATTTTTCGCGGTGTTTGTAATCATTTAAGAAACATTGCAAAGAATGCATATGAATGCAAGAATGCAAAAGATTGCGAAGAATGCAAAAGAATGGAAAGAATGCATTGATCCTCAAATGATAGCATTCTATTGATTGTTCTAAAATAAATGGGAAACAAAATAATTGCAATCTTTTTTAAACAAATGAATATGGTGATTGCAAATTTCGAAGCTAAACTGAAGTCTCAAAGTGGAACCTTTTTATTTAATTCAATGAATGATTTTTAAGGAATGCATTCGAAAAAGATTACATTCTTTTACAACCCTAATTCTCATCATGATGAATTACCTACAATGTTAACAAATTAATTTATTTAAAATCGTTTTGGAAGATGCTATACTTCAAACCGTATACACCATGAACGGAAGTGTTTTAAAAATTCAACGTAAAATACAAAATTAAATACTTATACAAGGACAAAGCAGTGTGTACTCAAAGGAAACTCAAAAATGAAATGTCCATTTTGGTGTAGTCTTTTCTGTCAAAACAAATTACAGTAATCATATCATTTGAATTTTGAACATTTGATGCGTTCAGAATATTAGTGCACTTTGACTCTGTTTGACAAATTTGGAGGTTATTGAAAATATAACAACGATATAAAAAATAAATGCTGTTATATCGACTGGTAACAGTATGTTTTAGTCGTTAATACATTTTTTTTTTGACAAGTACACATCATAACTATGTATGTGTTTACTTTAAAGGTTAAACCTCCATTATTATTTTGAACGCCTCATTTTTAAGCACAACCATATAAGTTTTTTGTGGAGCGCCATTTTTAATGCGACTTAGTTCGGGGATGTTATATTTTAAGGGTCAACAAAACTATTGAATTTTTAAATACAAAAAAAACATGTAACTCGTACGTTTTTATACTGCAGTACAAATTGTTTTAAAATGATAAACATCAAACACATCCCTGTTTTTTTAAAAGATTCTCTAAGAATCACACCCAATTTTTGTTCTTTCGAAAATAAATTTTCATTCAAAGATCTGCATTTGTTAGGTCTACTTTTTGTTTTAAACTTTCAATGCTTGGAGCTTAACTCAGCAAGCGTTAACAATTTGATAATTCATGTTTAATAGTTTTGGTGTGCGTGTGCACAGGTAATTGTTGGTTAATTCACACACTTCTCAGTTTCAATTTAACTTTTTTTTTATTATTATTTTTCAAAAACTATTTTTCTAAACAATATATTTATAAATTATGTTTCACCTATAAGAATGATTTCCTGACCTTAAAACAATTAACATGGTTATGTTATTTTTCATGTTCTTTTGAGTATTTTTTTTTGTTTTCGTATTTTATATTACTTTTCGTAAACTGTAATGGAACGGCACCTCTTAATAATATTTATAATTCTTTATAATTTGTATCTTGTTCGACTAATTAACTTTTTTTTCTTTTTCGAGTCTTATGCGAATCATCTTATCAAGGGAACTCCATTATTTCCGACGTTGAATGGGTCAGGTCCGAGTATTAAATCGTATTGCAGTGCAAACCAAGAATAAAACATTATTAAGGCTTTGAGTTACATACCTTATAATGCTTTATAAGTTGATAAGGACGATTTTAGCCTGACCAATTACCCATACTTAAAGGGGTAATTGGTCAGGCTAAAATCGTCGAAAAGATTTGGAATGACTTTGTAAATATTTTATGTTTTTTTTTTTATTATTTATAAGCTTCAATACAAAAATACATTGTTCTCGTTCTTATTCAAACCATTTCAGTAATGTATAATCAAAAGATATTTGAATTACACATAAACTCACTCGTTCAACAATAAAAACATATTCTTTCCATTGTTTTAAGTGCCTACCAGAGTGGAGTGCCATTTACGATTTCTTTTTCTTACATTTAGATAAATAAATGTATCTCATAAATATTTTATTGTTTTCAATGACATAAAAGTCAGAAATTCTAAAATAAAGATGCTATATATATAATTCTGATTACGGAAGGCCACTTAAGAAGGACATAATAAAAATGATGTTCAAGTGAATTTTATTGATGGAAGGCAAGTATTAGGATAAGTAAGTGGAAAATTGATGTAATTCCTTCGGCATAAAAAAACTGGATTCTTAATAACTACAAGAATAAATTATTTATATCAACACAATATCAATTCTGTTTCAAATTATCAAGGCATTCTCTTTTGCAGTAACTTAATAAATTTGTTATGTTCAGTGATGTCCTTCTACGTCTACAAATTTTATAAAGATATTTTAAGTTCTAAGTTTTAGAAAGTGAAAAAGTAGTAGATTTTGGGACTTTCCAAGTTGCAAATATGTAAACCTATTTTCTCAACAAAATGATGTCTTGCAATTATGGAAATGAAAGAGACAAGGACAAGTCCTATTACAATTTCATAACAATGTCCTTATAACAAAATCACGAATGAGAACATTTCTGACGGTTCATTTTATAAAAATAACTTCAAATTTCTGCTTTGTTTCCAAAATTAAATATTTTCTTACCTAATACATAGTACCTACATATTAAAAAAAATTATTAAAGAATGATTATTATCTTTTTGCATATTTAAAATTTTAAAAACATTTTCCAAAAAGGAAAACATTGAAAACTTTCTTTGAGACTTTGTGGAGCTTATTTTCATACGCTTTTTATAATTCATAGTAACAGTAACAATTCAATCACTAAATCGATAAATTGAATTAAAAAACTTTTTGTTTACATTCCTATTTGTTATTTTGAAAGATAGTGAATAAGAACTTTAAAATTGTGATACCTTTACTGAATATGAGAAATTGTTTGAATTTACTTTCAGAAACTTTTATATACAGAAGTACACCATCATATAGATGCTTTTTAGAGAGGCTAACATTTGTTTACACCAGATGGAATATATGTATACGTACCAACAAACAACAAGGAGAAACTAAATCAGATCAAATTTTGTTTATTTACTTGGATTTGGAACTATTTATCTCACATTTGGAGTGTGTTTTATTTAACTTAATAATGAAGATTCAAAACAGGTAAACTAAATGCTTTTGATTATTTAAGTTAAGTTGGTGTTCTACTTGCAGCGTTAGCGCCCCCTCACATCAGCAAAGTATACTATGGATGGCGCCAAAAATAAAGTACCTGTAAAAATGAAATGAAATAACAAGGCATTGACTTGGTTATACTTGTTAATTGCATTAGAATATTAGATAAATTGAAATTTACAATACGAAGCTGAAATTGAAATAAAAAGTGTACCTTTAGAGAATTTGTGGTGGAATCTGTCTTCTAATATTAGCATGACTATAAAATAAATTCAAATGACACAGAACTGATGAAGATAAATATTATTGAACGCTTGTATTATGGTCGGCTAATCAGTTATTTGACATCATATTATAGTATCTGATACGACGCAATAAATGTCAATGATTATCACTTACAGCCTTAACGGTTTGACGCATTCTCTACAAACTTGGAACAATGTTTTCTTATGGTAAAATTCAAAGACGATTTTTTTATTTTTATCCTAGGTCTTAAAAAATTGTCATGCCATAATTAAAGTTACCGATAAATCAATTTTTCTCGAAAAAATACGATCGATTTCGATAAAATTTTATATGAGTGACTTGTTTGCAGTGGTGATGTCTTTGGACGGATTTTTTTCAGAATCAGCTTATTAACGGTAGAATCGTTTTTATCGTTTGAACGAGTACATCAATTTTAACGAAATTCAATATTCTAAAACAACTGCTTAACTTAAATAATAATGAAAAAAAAATTGAAAAAAATAATATTTGACTAGGTTTTTTTTCCAAAAAACGATAATCCTTTTTTTCTTGAAAAAAAATATCAATTATGATAACATTTCATATGTGTGCCTGTTGACAATGGTGGTTCGCTTTTTCACAGAAGCTTATTAACGGTACCTACAATAGAACGGTACTTTTTTGATACCGATTATCTTTTAAACGGTTCAACCGATTTTGGCGGAATTTTGTATTCTAAAATTACTGCATACTTTGATTAATACTACAAGCTAATTTTTCAAATTGGTAAAAATACGACCGATATTGGTAAAATTTTAAATGAGTGATTTATTGACGACGTTGATGTTTTTCACCTTATTTTTCTTTTATTGCAAGAATTTTTTTTTAAATTATTTGGATTCTTTTTTTTAAATGGTCAAACGAATTTTAAAGTCGTTAACACGAAGGTAACTTGCTACAAGAGCAAGTTTATGCGTTCCATACGTGACTCTTATTTTTGTTTTTTCAAGATCTTTTCAGCGGTTTTTAAGAAATTTGAAATTTAAAAAAAAACTTTATATGTCAGAAACCGATAAACAAATTTTCCCAAAAAAATAGTTTCTAGTATCTGATGGACCTTTTATTCACATACATATATAGGTATTATGTGAAAATTGATTGAAATCGTTTACGCCGTTCTCGAGAAAAGTAAGCTGTTCGATAACGGTTACATGGCAGATACTGTTATTATTAGACCCACAAAAGTAAGTTCTAAATACACTACTTACCAATTTCGAATTGAATCACCTGTTAAGGCATAACTAATTAATTTCTATTACGTATTAGATAAAGTATGATATCATCGAACGCATCGTCATACCAGGACAAAACGCATATTTTGTAGTTTTTTTTATTTTAGTTTTTTTTTCATTTATTTATTTAAGCTACATTTTTTGTAGTATATGCAAAAAAGCCTTTTAAATTGAATTTAGATATTTTTACGCCCTTATCAAAAATAGCGAATGTAACGTTAGACTTAAAGCGAACATTTTTGAAATCATTTATTTCGCAACACAATTTTTTACGTTCCCCTCAAATTGCAAAAGTTTTTCAAAATTAGAAGTAGCACTAATTAAACGACATCGTGGATTCCCTAAACGTTCGCTTTGAACGGTCGATTCGCTATTAATAAAGAGAGCCTTAGTATTTTTTATTATATTTAAGTTTCTTTAATTTATGAGACAAATATCAAAGAAAGCTATGCAAGTCATGAAGAGATGCAAGATTTTATTAATTTTACCTGACTAATCATCCCTAAAACCATAAAAAAGACATTAAATAAAAGATTCTCCTGAAAGAGTCTTCCCAATTTGCTCAAAAGAAAAATCAGAAAAATATTCGTAGACAGGAAAAATTGAGAAACGAAATTAGCGAGTATTGGAGTAAAGGGGAGTACAAGTAGAAGAAAAATGCGACTAACAAAGAAACCTCCCTTTCCATAGGATTTATACTCCTTCTCAATACAACAAATTGAAAAAATATAAAATAAATTGATTATTATCAAGATAGCTTATCTGGTATTTTTTATATCTAAAAATAAATTGAGTTGTTGTCATCACAAACAATTTTCTCCATCACTCACTTTTATTTCTTCTATAAATCTTAAAAAAAGTCGTAAAACTCCTCTCCTTTCCGATTAAATCACTGTAAATTTATTGAGCTCTATATGATGATTAATCGATATAAACTGAAATATTGTTTCACTCAACGACTCGTACCTACATATATAAAAGAGAAGAACAATGGAAAATTGTTAAAATATAATTATAAATTAATCTAAGAGCTTTAATAGCTTACTTCGACAGAAAAAAAAATAAATAAAAATATATCGTATCGGAAGTAGATACTTTTTTTTTTGTCGGCTTCGCATTTAAGGATATTTTGTTACACCTTATAAAATCAAGCGCATGTTTTGTATTTTTTATTATATTTTTGGTATCATGTGTGTATAGATTGTCTATTTAAGAAAATTGAGTCTTTACCTGATGGCTAGATAAAATTGCGAAATTTTCCAAAGTCAATATATATTTTTGGGAAGCCTATTTAAAAATATGCCACCTCCAACCTTGTCATACCCATATATTCTCCTTAACAACAATATTGACTGGAAGAAACCTCCTCTAGAATTAAATTGAATTTCCCTTATGCCTAAAATAAAATCATTTGAATTTTGCGAAACTTATAGCTGAAGGGCTCACCAACACATCTATAACTCGATTAATAATTCAAAAGAATAAATCGAACAAAAATAGAACACAGAAGATGCTTTAGGGGTTTTTATATATCTTTTTCTCTAAACATATACATAATAAATATACATAGGTATAGGTTAGGTACCCTAACCATTCCATGTAACAGATAAATTTGACATTTTTGTTCGTGTTCATCCTGGCCGAGGACGAAGTTGAATTATTGATTTGGGGATTCGTTTTTATTTATTTTCGATTAATTTATGGATTTTCTATTTCATTTGCTTGTGTTTGACATTCACTCTCACTCATAAGGGGGCTGTTAGTTTTTTTTTTGTCGGAATTTCGAGTTCGAGTTTATTTTTGGAAATGGATTGTAGATACACACGGATGTTGCTCCCCGCACATGTGCAATTATTAATAAATGAAGGCAAATTTGAGTGGTTGAATTGTTTCTTAATGAATGTTAATTGGATACCTGCATCTTAACCTGGATGAATGGTATTTGGGGGATAAATTAATGTATTCTACTTGGGTTTGGGTGATATTCAATTGACAGCTTAGTGAGGCGTATACCCTTCGAAATTGTTTTATTTCCACTAAGGACTTGGAGAGGAAGTATATATGATTAATTACTGCTGAATAGATTGCAGGGATTGGAATATATTAACCTATCCTTTCTGCAATTAAGATTTATGCGTTGAAATTAAAGTTTTTATACATAGCTAATGAGCAAATTGATAAATAAATGCAAGAAATTGAAAAGTTTAAAAGATTTCATTGTTAGTGGAATCAAAAAAAATGTTGATTCGTAAAATACACGCAAACAACAACAACAACGAAAGATGGTTTTAGATTTCGCAAAATTCTTCTAATATGTTTATATGACTTGGGGATGATGGAGATCTTGGAAATTAGTATGCAGTTCGTTATAGCTTTCTTAAATTGAAATAGCTTTCAAGCAAAATAATAAATAAATATGATGCTGACAATGACATCATCATAAGTAAAGATCCTTTGTTTTCAACGAATACATACTTCTCTTCCTTCACTATTGTTAAGGAACGGAACAATAATATTTTAGGGTCACCATTGTTTGGCAAAATTAATTTTGCATTTCTTTAGTTTCGCCTTGATAGTCAAATATTTCTTTTAAT
Organism: Baccha elongata; assembly: GCA_951217065.1. NCBI lineage: Eukaryota > Metazoa > Arthropoda > Insecta > Diptera > Syrphidae > Baccha > Baccha elongata. The sequence continues at coordinate 7,728,760 of OX578272.1, forward strand.
TCGCAATTCTTAACTGGCAAATTAACCTTTTTTTATTCTTTATGTTTTTTAATCATTTTGCAATTAATGTTCGACGGTTTTATATTTCGATTTTTTTCAAAATCCTTTTTATGCATTTCGTGAATTTCATATTGCAATTTGTTGTGTTACAGTTTTTGTTAAATTGTTTGATATTTGGCAAAGTTTTTTGTTCGACAAATAATGTTTCGCCTTTTATATAGTTACTTCGGAAAACAGCGTTTCGCCGTTGTATCATTTTCCAATTTTATCATATCGCTGATGATTGTTTTGATCGTTAAATCGTTTCCTAGCATCAGTGTTTTTAGATTTACCTTATTTTTGAACCTTTGCTCGATTCATATTTGTATAGTCGTTTTTAAATTTTTGCTGTGATAGATGCATCGGGCCTTAAAATTTGTGTTTTCTTTATTTTGATGGCAAATTTTAACAAAACCTTCCATGAGACTTTTAAGTCTAATATAGGGGTGAAGACAAATTGAGCTTATAAATGGATTTTTGGTCGTGAATTACTTATCTTTTATTTGTTCGCAATTTTTTTGCAATTTTTTCGTTTTATTAAATTATATTCCTTAAAGTAGCGCGTGAAATTTTATTTCTTTTGAATGGCAAATAAAAAAAATCTGAACAAATTGCCAAACAAAATGTCAAGTAAAAATAAGTGAAGCGCAAAAATGCGAAAAAAAGGAAACGTAAATTACAAAACCTGGAATGCCAAACAATAAAGTGTATAAATAACTTTAAAAAAAAACCGTGGAAATGAACCATCAAGCCGAATGCTAATTAACCGATCAAATTTGGTGAAACATACCATACCCATTATTTTTATAATATTCATATAGGTACGTGATACACTGCCGGTTATTTGAATAGATTCAATGTTTTTGTATCTTCAATTCTTCTATTGAAGTTATAGGCTGGATCGATGCAGACTAACTGCAGTTAAGCTAGTGAATTTAATTAATTTAAATATGTGAATTTAAACTTTTCTTTTATGACATTATATTGCCTTTTTGCGGAAAAGAGCAAAATATCATTCTGATGCATTAAGGACTTGAAATTTAAAATTCAAAAAACATCCAATACTGTCACGTGTTATCCTTAATCATTACATCACCAGAAAACCAAACAAGTCTAATTAAATTTAATTTTTCAATTCGTTTATAAAATGCTTAATAAAATAACCAATTAATTCTTTCAAAAGCATCCAGGTGATAATAAGTAAAACAGTTTCCGGCAAAAGTTATATATTTACACATGCAAACCTTATTAAAATCAGTTCATATCACAAGAAGAAACAATTACAATTAAATAGTCACCAGCTGAAAAATATCCGTTATAGCTTATATCTACCTTCGTTATCCAATAAAAATAAATATACACTGTAAAATCCATGAAAAAAAGACCATCAATAATTTATTTACTTCCCGAAGGCAAAATATTTTCCCATCATGCATTAATAATCTCATTTTCATGCAAGAACCACACTTTTATATGAACAGTGAAAAACACAGTTCGTATAAAAGTTAAAAAATCTAGTATTTTCGAACGAAACTTTTCTGATGCCCAGAATTAAACGTTTCATTTCAAAAATTGTGTATGCGTGAAATTTGCCTCAAAAATCAAAAATAAATAATATAAGTCCATTCAACCGTTCAATCAATGATTACCATTCCAAGAGATTCAGATTCTCTACAAACTACTCCAACCAGCACCAACCCAATCAACAACAACAACAACAAAGAATCACCAATAAACTTTGTTGAACACAAAAAAAAAATATGGACTGAACAAAAATCCAATAAATTTCCGGTCATAAATCCCTCCACGATTGGAATTTTAAACGTCCGCCATAACTCACATCACAACTATATGTATAACTGGCTATAGGACAATACTGCTACCTAGTCCTATAAACGGGGTAGTTTGATGTCATTTTTTTTGTTGTTGTTATTGTTGTACTTGTTTTATCTTTTGCGGGTGATATTTTTTAAAACTATCGTCATCTATCGAAAAACATTTTTGTCCATCGATATCTGATCTGACACGGGACAATAAATTTGTTCAATACCACCGTCATCAATGTTTGTAAAGCTTAGTCGTTCGTCACGACACAGTGCCTTTTAGGGTTGGGTGGAGGTGATTTAAAGCATGATATGCATTTCATTAGGAAAGGATAAGGGTTTCGATTTTTTGACAAAGGTTCGACTAGAAGGCTTTTGATTTTTGTTGTTTTTTTTTCGAATCTATTAGAAAATTCATATTTTATGAGAGTGAAAAGTTTAGAATTTATTTTCATACGAAAAAAAAAACCAATTACGGAAAGTAAACAAAATCTATGCTTGAAAGAATTTTATAATATTTCTAGGTTTATATATCCAGCCATGATATGCATGACGGATTCGAATATTATTTTGGGAGTGAAATAATATGTAAAACACAAACAAAGAGGTTTCTGACTTTTGTTGGGAGAAAACTTAAAGTGTATTTTAAGGAAGTAAGAGTGAAATAGAATTTATTTTCCTCAGAGTAAGGTATTTAGCCACAATTTGTTATCTTTAAAAATACTTTCTGGATTGAAAGGAATATAGGTGGTTTGTTATTACTTAACATGTAAAATATTGTTTTGTTCAAAAATTAATAAAAGAAAGTGAAAATCTTATAAAACAACTAAGTAAGAAATTTCATTTTTCCCTAAAATATCGAAAAATACAGCATTTATGACAGTAGTAGTTGTTTCAGAGAATTCCTTCAATTTTTTCAGACAAACAAAAACATCATTAAGCTGCACCACCTGTACAATAATGTCTTTAACGACGAAAATGGAAAGGTGGTAAAAAAATATCAGTCGAAACTGAGAGCTCGAAACCTCTGCAGTGTTTTTTTAAACGGTGATAGTGAATAACCTACCACCGCTATTAAACTTATAATAAACCAATCAAAATGAACGTTGACTTGGTATCAGTTCCTGACTGATCTTGATCATCATTTGGGAACTTAAATTAAAAAGAACAAAAATAATACAACCATTTGAAGCTGATAAAAATACACAGATTTTTCCAGAATTTTCTTTTGGAAAAAAAATAATTCAGCTTCACTGTATATTGTATCACATTTGACTCACATCATTCGATTAATAACTGATGGTTTTCAAAGAAAACTCCCCTCATACAATACTATTTTTGCCGAAAAATCATTTAAGTTATGTTATGTTAAATAAAGGTTTTCTGTTTGCTCACATATGATACATGGATGTATGAGGTCTTCATATCATACCTATCTCTCGATTAAATAAAGTATGATCATTGCAAATAAATCAGGTGCAAATTGAATGCTGTGAGTCAAATGTGATACATCGAAAATTATGAACTTAGGGGTTAAAAAAAAATTGTAGAGGTCAGTGAAGTGTATTGTATGCTTTGATCATAAATAATTCAGATCCCAATAGCACCTGCTAACTCAGAAGAGTACCTAGTTTATATTTTTTTCATTTTTATAGTTTAGCCATCTTTTTTCTTATAAGTCATGTCAATAATGTAAAGCATAGTAGTAAAAGTAAAGAGTAATGTTTGTTTTTGTTTTCGATTAATGTTTTAATTAAGTGCAATATATATGTTAAAAGCAATATAAATGTTTAAAAAGTGCAATATTTATGTATAATTTGTTTTGTTTTGTCTAACAGACATTTTATATTTCTTGTAAAGTTTAAGCATTTGTGTCGTAAAAACTATGTAAGTCTATTGACATATATATATATTCATATATTTTTATCACAGCTTTAACCTTTTTTGATTTATTTTAACTTTTAACCATTATTAATTTGTGATTTATTAACGTTCAGTTTAAATTTATTAAGAAACTACTTTTTTGTTCTCTTCTTTGTTGTTATAAACAGAAATAAATCTGATGATGTTCATAATCATGAACGAAACGTCATTTTAAACAACATTTTGTGTTTCATTTAAGTGGAACAAAACTGACCTACAGCCCATAAACTACTTATAAATAAATAATTCATGATCTTGAAAATCAGAACCAAATTGAGAACTGTTAATCAATCTTGATACACATTACTGGATAGTGAAGTAATTATAAGTTGTAAGGAACATGTAGTAACATTCTATCCTCAAGAGAATAATTTCTCGTTTGCACCATACTACAGGAAGTCAGTACTATCTATGAATATCGCAAGCATTGCTATTTTTTTCTCGAAAGTTTCATAGGAAACTTTTAAATGTTATTATAGAGGAAGAGTACGATTGACTAAATATCCACATTATGACATTGGAAGAGACGGAGAATACTTATTAGATAACCATCACTTCTTCATTGATTTCAAGACTGTTATACTGGTAGATACCCCAACAAACTCGTTCAGTTATTCGGGATGACGCTGATGGAAGTAACATTACCGAGGGCTTTGATATCAATAAAAGGTTAAGCAAGGAAATACCCTCTCATTGGGACCTCTTCAACATCATTCTGAAAGACATCATTGCTCGAAACTCTGGAGTGATGGATATCCCGATGACATTGATATCATTAGTAGAAAATTATCGCTGTGTTATCAAATCCTAGCTCTTCTAGTTCTAATGTTTCGTCGCATAAGGGGAAAATATGTGTAGATATTGTTTGCTGACAAAAAAAAGTTCAATAACGAGCCTTACGGCTTGCACCGCGATATATACATACATATATCTAGTCAAAGTTAAATGTGTTCAACGACTTTAAGCGAATGAACATCAACAATGCTTGACCTTGTAGGATCTTTTCATTTCTAGCTGAAAGAAAATCAAAAAATGGTTTAACATTGAAAACTAGACAAACTGACAAGAAAAAATAGAGAATTGCGGGATCCAGAAAAATATTCTCAGTCATTTCACATCTTGAATGGTTGAATTATTCATTCAGCCATCAAAGTGAACCCACCCAACTTGAATCATCATAGGTCAGTTAGTATCAGTCAGTATCATCAACCAAAATAAAGAATTACAATTAAAAACGTGTTTTTACAGAAAACTAAATGACGGAATGAATTGCAAAAATGAAAATTTCCTATAAAAATAAATATATATATCTATAATGTAGGTATAGGTATTCTTGTATATTTTTATTACTAAAGATAAAAAAAGGACTCAAATAAAGGTAAATTCCTTGAAAAATTAATGAGCTGTTTGTCCCATGCTTTCGGTTATCTAAATGGAAAAGTGACAATAGAACTTAGAGTGGCTTGAAAATTATAAAAAAAAACGTATTTTAGTTTTATAAATAGAAAAAGGAAATTTTTTGTTTAAATAAAATATTATTTGTACCTTAGAATTATAAAAATAAATGGAGTAGATCGGATGCCTTTTTTTGTTTGGCTATTTCAAAAAGGTCAGTTCGTCCTTGAAATAGAAACATTTAAAATAACGATGTTGAACAATATTTGTTTCTTGGAATATCATGGAACTTTGCACATATTTTTTTCTAAATATTTTGAATGTTTTTTTTGTTAAATAATCTTAGAGCGAATTAAATTTTAGTGAGAAGTAATATTAGGAACTTCTTCAATAGTTTATTGTCTTTTTACTGAAGATTTGGATCAAATTCCCATTTCAATCGAAATTGTTTTCGATAAAGAAACAAAAACTTTACTTTTATCTAAAGACTTATAATTTGGGTGGAATTCAATACAATTACAAGACATCTTAAGCGGCATTTTGTCAAAAGTTACTGGAGTATAGTCAGGAAAAAAATAAAATTTTCAATAACCAAAAACTTGTACTTATTCTGTTGTCTTTTGACAAAGTTGACAGAAATGTTGCTAATAAAAGCTATACAATTTGATCAAGTAAACTTAATAAACAACAATGAATTAAAGAACAAATTTGAAACCCGACATGTTGCAACTTAAGTCAATTGCTGAAATTTGTGCTGCGAGAATTGTAATATAATGTTTGCGGCTGATAGCAGAATCAAAGCCTTTGCTTCAGCTAATGATAAAAAATTTAGTTGAATTTTGTAAGATATTTATTCAGTTTAAAAGTTAACAAAAAGAAATGTCAAAAGTAATGATTTTTTTCATACTGGAATTAAGTTAAAGAGTTTGCAAAGAATAAAGAAAATTCAAAAGAAATTATCAGGAAGAAGCGAAAGAGTAGGAACACATATTTTCGTATGGAGTTAATTTGTATCCTTAATATGGAGACGTAAATCAAATTGCTTAACTTTAACATCTAATAGGGTTTTGTTTTTTTTTATACGTTTAGAACTACACTTGTATTCATTATTTCTTACAGCAGGTTATGGGCCAAGATAGAAAAGAATTTTTTTACAACATCTTTTACTATAATTAAAGCAAAAAATTATCAATCATGGAATTATAAGCTTGAACTTATGATGAGGCAACTGTGATCATTAGATCGTCAACTCAGGCTGATCAAGAAATCCAAAAAAACACATGAGTCTTGGGAAACTTCATAATGATAATATTTGGGAAATGCTGAACGTCTCATGTAAGCTTATTAAATGCATATTAATCGGGACTTAAGGTTGTCGGAGCTGCTCTAATCGACAAATACCAGCATCAGTCACACCAATTTGCAGCAAATTATTTAGATTGAAAGTCATTTGCAAGCTTAGAAAAAACCCAACAAAAAGGTTTTACATTATCGGAAGTGGAAGGCTATATAAAGAACATATCAAAAAGGATTTTTCATCATTCCTTTTCCTCAAATTAATGTATGCAGACAATGACCGACATTTTTTTTATTGAAGTTGCTGATTCATTCAATAGACTGTTCCGAGTCCAACTTTCAAACGAATAGGCCCTGTTTGTGAATTGTAAATCACAGAACTGTCAGCACTATTGGAACAAAATCATTATTCTGTGATGCTGGTGAAAGTGATGCATCATTGAAACACGATTTTTATATTACTGATTGTTGTGTATTAGAAAGAATGTCGATTTGTATTCAATATAAAATGTGTATAGCACAAATAAGTTCACGGTTCTTTTCAAAATATGACAAGAGGTAGAGGATAATATTTATATAAGCTTCATAGATTTCACAGTAGTATTTCTACTTTTCGTTATATCCAACAAACTCAATTTTCCCCGAGAGTTTTGTTTATTCTATTTCCTTCTATTATTCTTTTAGATAATGGTGAAAGCTGAAGAGTACATCTCGAACAGTCTAATATATCGAGAAAAAAATAATTCTTCATCAGAATTCTTTACAGTACCTTTTCTGCACATCAAAACGGTGTCGTAGAGTGGAAAAATAGGTTCCTTGTGGAAATGGCTCGTTGTTTGTTGTTTGTAGCAAAATTTACAAATGTCTTTTGGAGAACACTTATAAACAAAATTTCTTGATATCTAGTTCAACAGATATTAATGGTATTTCTCTCTTCTACATATTTTATAGAATAAAGTTTATCAAATAGAGTATAGAAAACTCGCTTAATATTTTTTTTTCAAAAATCTTATCTTTTTCAATACGTATACATTGGAATACATGTTTAATTGAAAAGTGATTTTAAATCACTAATTACTGAAACGCTTAGCTAAATTCAGATATTCTATATGTACTATAATATCTATCGAATATCCATGATGAAATATTTTAAATATTTCACGAACAAATGTTTCGCTGATAAATAAGTAGGTATCTAATCTAAATCTAAAACCTAATCAATAATGCGAATTTTAATTTTAACTATCAAAACAAACACAATTAAAAACAAATAATTTAAATTTTAAAATTCCTTTTTTAATTAATTTGTTTTTAGTTTGATAACAAAACTAATAATATATCATAAGCTTACAATAATTCAGGATATCATTTCAATTATTTACACAACATTTGTTTAATTCCAAATAATATCACATAAGCAAATAGAATCACATAACCAAATTATTCTATACTTTTAAATGCAAATAATACAAAACCAATAATCATATTTGAAATGCAAAAATAAGAAAAAAAAGGACTCATGTAAAATGATTATATGAGTCCTATTCCAAAAAGAATTTTACATCCAATAGAACCCACAAAATGGATAAAGTTATTCCAGTCAATATATGAATAATTCATCTGGTTCTTTCGAAATACAGATCCTGACACACAGATGTTGATACTTATACATTAAATAGATATTATCTTTTTTTTCTTTTTTTTTCTGGAGAGTTCTTAAATAAATTATTATTAATACTTATGCAATTTATGTAACGGTAACGATATCCAATTGAATGGCTATTATGAGGGTGATTAGGGATCAATTTATAGAAAATTGTTACAAAACTTGTTTAATGATGAAAAAATCACTCGAAAGGATGAACAGAGTTTGATAATAAATAAATGAACTATCATTAGCAAACAATTTATTCACAATCAGAATACTGATTAGTTCTCGTTCGAATTTGAAGCTAAGAAGTTCGAGGAAAGCATTAAGTTGAAAATACCTCATAGGACAATAGTACCTTACTCAGCTGGGACTCTTAATCCGGACATATCAGGAGAGACATACTGCAGAAGCATTCTAACAGTTGGACATCCTAATTCTAATTTCTAACTTTAATCAAAGTTCTTTAGAAAATTATAATTCACAGGGAGTTTTCTCTGTGAATTTTATAAAGCAGTCGGTAATCATCGACAATTATTGCGTACTAGATTGGGTTTGATGTCATCTAGCTGATGAGCCCACCATCAAACCAGGGCGAAACGCAAACCTTGGAGTAAAGGCCACAAAACCTTTAAATATTGAATTTCATTCATAAATACTCCACGTAATAAAATATAATTTGGATATTTTTATTCTTTTTATTGTTTTTATTCTTCATAGTTGGACATTTTAAGGATTAATTGGGATTGGATTATCCTTTGATTATCTAATCCTCCTAGAAAAGCATTATAATCTTTAAGTATCAAGTATGTCTCTTTGATTACCAGCCGATAAGACGAACCAAAATTAAGAGTCTCAGAAAAGACTTTTACAAAACGACACACTCTATTATCGTTAACCCCTGTCCCCATTTTATATTTATTGAATCGAAACCTTTCGTTACATCGTTGGGTTCCAATTTCTCATTCATTTTCGTTACAAAACACTAAGTTTCTCAAACCAATAGCTTTAACTTTTATTAAATCACTTTAATCTTTAATGTTACCTCGGATAGTAAAAAAAAAATAAAGACATCAGAAGTCACTCGAGATTTCTCTCACAAAATATAATACGAAATAGATTATTTGATGCGAATCCTTTCTCATGACGATGAATGGACAAACATGCATCCATATCTCGTCGTAGCAGATAAATTTCAATACAAACAGTCTCTCAGCCAGCAATCTCTACTTAATTAAAAAAATTTTGCTTGGGAAAATGTTTATAATGCTCTTTCTTGGTATTGGTATATCCACTCATTTTACGGATGGTATACTTCTGCCTATCAAAGCATTTCGTTGGTTTGGTGGCGTCTTTCAGTAGCAGCGGCGGCTAACTCTGGATAGAAGCTATATACAGAATATAGTTGCTGAACTAATACGACTAATTGACCCAGTTTGTGTGTAATTATATACATCTATATGTATCGATGTGAAAATTAAACGCATATACACATGCCTCAGATTTGAAATTCATACATCAGAGATGTCAGATGCGGATACGGAAACTGTAGAATAAATAAATATATAATGTTATATCGATGTTTCTTCTTTTGACTCACTTTAGCCATGTATATTGTATGTGGGTGACTGTGATTCTTAGTCATCGTAACTATCTTCATCATCGTATCTAGCTATAGCAGATGATACGTCATGCTCAGACTTTTGTGCTTCCATTTCCATCCAAAGGATGTCCTTATCCGTGGCAATGAATGATAGGATAGGAATACATATTTCACATGAGCTCGTTAGTATAGATACTTATGTTTTGAAAAGAAAATTTTCTAGGTACACTGACTCAGCGATATTATAATTAAAATGTATGTCAGAAATTTGAGAAAAATTCTATAGAATTTAATTAAATAATCAATTTAACATTCTTATACCTCAGCAATTTAACATTTCCTCAGCAGATTTTTAGGAAACATAAAAGACACATTGAGACTGCAAACATGAAAGTGCCATAAAATTACGAAATAAAGAACGATTATGATACAAATTAGTCTGACACTTAATTGATTTGGTAAGATGAAGATAAATAAACTGTAGGGCAAACTGGGCTTACTTGACACTGAACACATTTGATTATCGATATTATAAATGATTGAGAACCAAACATATTTGGATCTAGCCTTATTTTTTTGATTTTTTTGAGAAAAATGAAACTAACTTTTTAGGAAAAACTTTTTTTTTCAAAATTTTTGATTACATTACTAATTAAGTTTCGGTTTAGCCGTTTCAAGGATAATAGCTATAAAAAAAGGTTCGTTCTATGGCAGGTACCGCTAATAAGGATCTCCGCAAAAAATAATTAGATAAAGAACATCACCATTTGCAATAAATCACTCATAGAAATTTTTATCAAAATCGATCGTAAAAAAAAATTTTTAGAGATATTTTGACGGTGACGTTTATATGGTAGTTACCGTTATTTTATGATTTAGGGGTTTTTACCCAACGGTTTTTCTGGACTTCGCTATCATCGTAATGTTATGTTTGATTGTTATCTCATTTTTTTCTTTTTACGAATACCTTTAAAACTTGCCTTACAGTAATTTTTTTTTTGCAAGTAAAAATGTTCTATAGAAAGTACCGTTTAAAAACTATTCTTAAATATTTTTTCTGACGAAAAGTAGCTAGCACCGTTGAGATCAAAACATTTATATAAAATTTTATTAAAATCGATAGTATTTTTTTCTTGAAAAGTAAAATGATTGGCAACGTTTATATTGCAAGCTCCCCGTGCTCAAATTTTATTTATAAAATGGAACCAATATTTTAAGACATCAGGATTAAGTTTGGGCATATCGCTCTACTAGAATATTAAATTACCAACATCTAAGTTTGAAGAAAGTCAGTTCAGTCGTTTGTAGGTGTCGATAAAACTTTTTTTTTTAAATGCATAACTTGACTTTTTTATAATACTTATAATCGAAAATAAAAACAAGAAGTCGTCTTACATTGGCCATCTATAGATTAATCTATTCGAGACCTTGTAACAAAAATTAATTTTGGACATTTTTGAATGGGTTCCTCATTTGACAACACTTGCAATGGATATTTGGTCTTAGCAAATCAGTTAGCAAATCAGTTGGCAGTATACTTTTCTATCTGTGATAAATTAACTGAGCAACGGGCTATTAGATTAAGCGTAATCAATTAAAAACGCACCACCTAAAAATTAAAATCACTTATCAAATCACTAAAGATGGCTTTGTCTAATTCTCTGATTTGTGAAAGTTAAATTTGGTTAAAATCGATAAAGCCGTTGATAAGAAACTGAAATAAGAATAAAATAAAATGACGTTCCGGCATTCAAGGCACTCATGGAGTCGACATTATCTTTACGGAAGAACTATTAAAAATTATCTTGATCAACTACAGTTTAATGACAAATAAAAATCCTTAGAGTAGAACAATTATACATATGTCTTAAGTAAGCTGATAAAACATAAATAAGTGGTTGATAATAATTAATTTATCTTGTTCAATCCCTATTCTGTCAATTCTGCTCAGTAGTTCGAGCAATACTTTTCGGAAATGAAGAATATGTACTTACATTCATATTACATATATGAACTCAGCCTAAAAAAAATATTCCCTATTAAAGTAGTATTTCAAATCATAAAATTTAAACACATTTTCGAATTAAATTGTTTCCAAGTATTTTTTATTCATATCCAAATATTGAATACACCTTTGTGTCTCTGGTGTTTACATGGAACCATCCCTGTAAACAAAAGCTCATCTAGTGTCCCCGGAAGTAAAACTCCTAAACCAAAAAAAAAAAATAAAAGTACTTTCGACATTTGCCAATTCCTTAAACTGGATGGAAATTTCAATGATGTCCTTGATAATAAAATTTATTTTTACATCTTTTGCAATTCCATCAACATGCTGTGTGCGTGTGAATATTTATCTCAAACATTCAAATAAAATTATTTCCTTTTCTCAAAAGCAGAACAGAATCTCCTGATCACTGGGTCTGTGGACGACGGGCGTCTTAGGGATAAAAGGACCTACTAAAAGATTGAAATTGGTTGAATTATGGCCGTTGGTGGTCGTTGTATTGAAATGTTTTACAGCCCTCTGTCCAGACTAAGCTGACTGGGGGGTATTCCTAAGCTATTCCTGTGTATTTTCTACAAGAAAGATTCTGCTCGGCAAATTGTCGCCATGTTGGCATACGAACAGTGTTGTTCGTTTTGTTATTATTATCCTGCCAGAAATGCCACCACCTACAGCTTTTGTGTTCGGTTTTTTTTTTTTGTTTCTTCTCTTTTTTTTTTACGAAAGGAATTACGTTTTTATTGCAAAAGAGGATATTGAAACACCAATTTGGGTCTCGAGAATGTTGTATGCAAGATTTTTGGCTTAGTGCTAATGAAAAAGGATATTTGTTTATGATGTTGATTTGATTTTGTTTCGATTTTATATTTTTCTTTTTTTTTTCTTTTAGGGGAAACCGAATTTTTACGAACAAAAAGTAAGCAGATATTGAAAAGTTTGTTGGGTTTTGATTTTGTGGTTCAGCCTGTTGCAAGCTTAAGATAACATTTTGTGGTGTGGTAATATACATTTTGATAGACTTTGTGATAAAGTTTTTATTAAGGTTGTTTAGTTATTCATAAAAATAATAATTGAATAAAAACTTTATTGAGAAAATTGATTTTATTAAGTCTGTGATAGCTTTTTTTTGGAGATTACCCTTTTTGGTTTGGTATTTTTATTGGAAAGAAGTAGGTTAGTATTTTTTAAGTGGAGATGAGAAGATTGTTTAGAAAAGGAGTAATAAAATGGTTTTATTCAATCGGACCAATATTTTTTTTATAAATTATAAGTTTAATTTGAAACAAAAAGTTTGATTTCACCTTATGGTTTGGCTATTTCAAATCGAAACAAATTTGGAAATCAATCAAATAATTTGTATAGCTTAAGAAAATGATGTATACGTTTTAGCAAGCCAATCACTTAGGTAAATTAAAGCAATAAATAAAGTATTGTATTCGAACACAATGATTAAATAATTACAGTTTTGATTTTTTTATGAAGTAAATATAAGTCATTTAAGGATCATAGCCTGGAGCCAGATTTTGTATTAAAAAACGATCGAACGTTTTCTTATGCGAACGATTTTCTGACTAGTTGCTATGGAAATCGTTCGCACAAACGAAAGCGTTTGTTCGTTTTTTTAATACAGAATCTGGCCCCTGGTTGTAGTCGCCAAATAAATAAAAAATATAACGATTGGTCGATAGCGCAAATTTTTATAAATCAATAATATTTTAACTAGACTCCAATTATGAATAGTGAATCGAACCATCGACTTAAAACAAAAGTTTTGAAATCACTCATAATAAGGTCCCAATAAAATGCTTCTATGGAAAGTTACCTGAGGGCGTGATAATATGAAATTTTTCTTGAAAATTTAAAATAAATTAAAATACAAACAGGATTTACGAAAAAGTAGTATATATATCTTCCAAAGATTCAATCCGAAATCAGAGTAGGTGATTTTTTTGAAATATAATTCTAAAATAAAGTAAATATGCAAGATTCTAAAACTCAATTTATTGTATAAAAATCCGTCTAAAATTTTTGAAATATTGAATTAACAAAAGCAGTTTATTTTTTAAATTATGTAAAACTTAACAAAAACATTTTTGACAAAAAATTGTATGTCATAATTTTGGAAATATTTGTTGAAAATGTTAATTCATATATGGAAATAAAACATAATGGAAATAGCTAAGAGAAATTTAATACTGAATTTCATTCATCGAGATATCGAGATAGTCAAAATTTAAATATACCATATGACAGGTACCGTTAAACGAGTTTTTTGAAAGCTTGGTTTCCTTAATCTGATATAAATTTGACAGCTCTTACTCATTATACAAACATGTGAAATTTATTTAAAACGTTAGCCGTTTCCGTGAAACGCGCTGCGTGATTCTGATTTTAATTCTGACTTCAAATTCGAAATCAATGGCCGTGTTTTATTATCTGAGATGAACCATATGGATCATCAGTAATCAGTATACCAACCAACACAACAAAACAACAAGATCCTGTGTTCCATCGGGTTAAAAAATGGTGATCCAAAATTGAATTTCAATTCTCACCGCCAGAGAATTGAATTCAGCCATTTTTATTTTTCAATCATTCTATTGGAAATGACAAACTTTTTAATTTGATTTCGTTTTGCTCGAATCCTAAACTCTAGCAAAAGAGCAAAATGTTTTTTTGTGTTTATTTACAATACAAATTTACACATCATGAATTACAAGAGCTGTGTAGAAAAGTCGAAAGCATTCCTATACAAAATTTATTTGAAATGTTTGTTGGGCTTCTTTGTGATTCGAAAATCACTTTTGAATTTTATACACATTTGTAGGTACTAAGAAATGAAAAAAGTTCTTGTTGGCATCCATCAAATCAAATTACCTCATTTGTAATTGTTTTCATGTTGTGTGTTTGTGTATCGAAAATGTTGGCAGTGGCACACTCAATTTTAAATAAAAACGAAAATGACAAAACATGAATTCTTGTATTCGGTCTACAACCAAAACAAACAAAAAATACAACAATCTAACTTAAGTCGGTCGATGTGCGGATTTAATTTCTTAAAATTTATTTTATTCAAGGAAAAAAGAAGAAAATCACCAAATATTTAATTTGGATCAAACAAATTTCGGACGACATAAATCTAAAACCTCAACGTCTTTATAATAACGAAAATCTTTTAAAAAATCAACGTCTCGAATTTCAATCAAAAGGTATTCTTTTCGCTTTTTGTTTGTTCTGTTGACATAACTAAGGTAGGGAGCCCCCAAAAAAGATATTCTATATCTTTTCTACAAACTTAAAATCTTTCTTTTCTTTTCATCTACAATTGAGCCCATTAAACCATCCAATGAATTTGCTGGTTGAAAAGCAAGCACAAAAAAAAAAAATAACATTTCAATTGCAAACAGAGCAAAAAAAAAATAAGTTCTCCTGCACAACAGTTATTTTAAGAATGGAAGAAAATAATGAAAAAAAAAGGATTCAGGCAAGGATAGCAATGATGTTGACAATGTTCGCAATGAGCGCTCAAAAAGGATTCTCATCCACCTTCTATCCTCGTCCTTATAATCATCATCAACATCATCATTTGTGTCTTTTTTCATATTTACCAAGCATACCAGTTAAAAAAAAAAAAATCTATGTGTGAATGGAGTGTACTGAATATAATGGTTCAACAGGATCTGCTTTGTGATTTACTATTTACACCCACAAGCCCACCACCCTTTTAAAGAGTGTCTTCCAAGTGGTGTCAGTTGGTCGTTCGCTTTCCATCATATAATTAGAAAAATAAAGAAAAAATCCTTTTTTATTTGAAATATGTGGAGAATGTGGAGAGAAAAAATAAAGAATCAGTGGAATAATTATTTTAAGCCTCCTTGAAGAGGGACTTGGACAAAATAGGGCTAGAAACAGAAACAGGATGAGTAGATATGTATTTATCCACCTCCTTGAGCACTAAATTATCCTTCGTGCATTATTGCTGCCAACTGACGTTCACGCGGTTCTGGATCCTAAGTAGAGGTAGGTGCTCATTCTATGTATGAGTTTGCATAGCAATGTGTGTGTGAATCACATTGTTTCAACTTCTAAAAGAAAAAAAAACAGAACAACGGTATACTAGTGGCATATCTTCGCTAGAGTGAACATTTTTGCTAAGTCCTATACTATATGCACGTTTAACTGAGTCGCTTAAATGAGGATGTTGGGGGAGGGCACATATATATTTGTAGGTTTAATTTGTTCCGAAACAATCGTCAGAAGTTTAGTTTAAGCAGGTGGAAATAATGTACCTAAGCTTATATGAGTTGGCGTGCCAGAAAACGAAATGAGTTTGTAAATTGTTTTGGCTGTTGAATGCTGAATGTGACACGATTTAAAGGACGATTTATTTACATTTATATGTTTTTTTTTATTCGAGGGATTCATTTACCGTAATTAAAGCTAAAATTATTTTTTATTTGACGTAAAGATGTCACCAGGCAGTTACTTTTTTAAACAAACTGCTTTAAAGTGAACAGATAAGTAATAAATGTTTATGGGTTTGAAAAGTAAATTGAGGATATTATAAAATAAAATTGGTTTCAAATTTTTGACTTCCATTTTATGTGATTTTCGGTTAACGGAAATTTCAAAATGATAAGTAAGAACTTATAAATTTTAAGAATAGACAGTAGGTAAAGGTAGCCTACTATTTATGAACCTTTTTGCTACAAAAATTTACATTAGCATATACATATGAATGAGAAGCACATATGGATAACCAGCTTCAAAAAATGCTGATCGAATTTGGGGTGGGTGTCCAAATAATTTTTTTTTAATTTTGACTTTTTCGTTAATCACTTCCTTTTTTCTAAGAATTCTTAAATGGTCCAATAATTATGGCGAAAGTACCTTATTGTTTATTTAAAAAAAAAATAATTCAATAATTTAAAAATCGATTAATGATTTTTGTTTTAAATTTTTTTGTGTAAAACTGATTAAGTTCCTAAAACTTACACATACATTCTCAAAAATGTTTACGATTTTTTTCTACGTTTCTACGATTTTGGAAAAATATAAAACGATTTTTTCGAAAGGTTCTGAACAGTGAGAAATTAATTTTTAAATTGATTTTTTTGTATTTTTTTTTTTTTTATTAAAATTTAGATTTATTATTAATAATTATTTTTTAAATTATTAGATTAATTGGAAGAAAGAAATTATTTTAAAGTTGGCTAACCTTTTTTTTTGCAAATTTTTCACTTTACATTGAGTAATTTTTACTTGCGATTATAGGCACTAAAGGCAAGCTATGCATTCGTAAAAAAAAATGTTTTGAGATAACGATCAAAAATGACATTACGGTGATAGAGAAGACGAAAAAAGTGGGTTCGACAATTCTGTTGAACTCTAGATGCATCGACACCTATCCCCAGATGTTTTTTTTTTTTTTTTTTTTTTCATTTTTGACCTAGGTATAAAAACATTGGTAGCTACCATTATAAGCGAAACAGATAACTCTATTTTTCTCGAAAAAGAATACGATCAATTTCAATCGAAGTTCTTCAAAAAAAATTTTGAAACAAAATAATTTAAAACAAAAAAAAATTTTCTAAAAATCCATTGATTTTAATTTTCTCAAAAAATAAAATACGATCAATTTCGAGAAAATTTCATATGAATGATTTGTTGCCAACGGTGATGTCCTTCATCTGAAAATGTTTTTCATATTAACGGTACCTGCCGTAGAACCGGTTTTTGTTCTTCCGACTATCTTTTGAACGATTGCACCGATTCTAACAAAATTTAATTTTCTAAAATACCTGCTTAACTTGAATAATACTACAAAATAAAATTTAAAAAAAATTGATTTTTTTAAAAGTTTTTTTTTGGAAAAAACGACAATTCTAATTTCTAATTTCAATCAATTTTGATTAAATTTCATGTTATTGAATTTTTACCGACAACAATGTTTTTTGTATACCTAAATCTTTTTTTATTCCATACATTTGTTTTCAAAAGATTAACAAAAAAAAAATTATTTCTAAATAAAAAAAACTGGTCAAATGAATTTTCCAGTCTTCATGTTCACGGCTTGCCCCAAGAGCAAGTCTGTGCGACCCAGTCGTTCATATTGAAATATATAGAGAAAAAAACTATTTTAAAAGCTTCATTCTGCACGAGTTATCTTCAGCTGATTTTGCGTGTAATTTAACAGCAGTTTAAACAACTTCACTGTACGATGTATCATATGCACTAATTTTTTTAGCGTTCTATTCTAGCATCTAATTTCTTAAAACTATCTTTTAATCATTACGTGTTCCAAAATATTAAACAAAAAAAAAGTTATGACGTATAAAACGACTTTTCATGAATATTTATTAGGCGATGTTTTTTTTAACATACAAAATTTATTTAAAAAAACGTTATACTAGTCGTTTCAGAAAAAAATAAAGTGCACGACTGGGTCGCACGAACTTACTCTTGTGGTGCACGACGTCGCACGTACTTCTTCTTGTGGAAAGTTGCCACGAAAATAAAATTAAATTTAAATCATATGAATTTTTTACAAAAGTGCTAAAACTTTTTTTTACAAAGATTCAAGCCAAAATCAAAGTATGCAGAAAATTTTGTTGCCTGAATATAAGTTTACCAAAACAAATATTCTAAAATCGTTAGAGCGGTTTTTAAATAAATCGATGTTTACTTAATATTTTTTATAAAAAAGTTTTTTCTACAAATTTGAAGAACGCCATTTTTAAGTGCTTAGTTGTTTGCATTTTATGCAAAAAATGTAAAAAAAAATGTGTCAAGCCGTTTTTCAAATATTGAATTTGCAAAAAAATAAATTAAAAAATTAATTAAAACTAATTAAGCGGTTTTGCAAAATGTTGGTATTGAAATTTGTTTCAAGTCACCTAGACATTTCTAAAAAAAAATTTATCCCAAAATCGATTAACCTGTTAATGAGATAGCTCAAGAAAAAAATAACGGTTGTATGGAATTTTTTTTTTGCAATGTAAAATTAGAAAATTCATCAAAAATCAAAAATAATTTTTTTCAAGAAAATCGTTGGAGCCTTAAATTAGGAATTATACAGATGAAAATTTTTAAGAAAATCCCAATTTCTTCTAATCCAGACAAAATTCATACACTCATAACTATTTTTTTTTAACAAATGCTAAATTGACTGAGGCTATCACAAGGTAAAAATAATCGTAAACTTGTTATCACGATTAAAGATCAGTTGTACAATCGTGGTTCAAGTTTTTAACCCACCGATTTTGGAAGATTATCTATGGAAACTAGTGGTTTAATAATTTAAACCACCTTGAACCACGATTGTACAACTGGCCCTAACAATTCTTATAATCATTGTAAGACTGTCATCATCTAATATTTTGATGTGTGGTGTTGAGAAGATTGACCACGATTACAAATTAAATATTAGTGACGTGCCTCAAATACAAATAACTATAGCTACTTAATTTTATAAACGAATATTGAATAATACAATTAAAACAAAATGTTATATTCATAAAAACCTCTAAATTTAAGTTGATAAGTAAAGAATTACAAGAACAAATTTGTTCATATATAAAACTTATATGAACAACTATTTATACCAGTCAATTATAAAGTTGCTTCCATAAATAGCATATTCTTCATTGTTTTATTTTTCAAATAGATCCATAAACATACTTTTTCCATTCACTCAAATCAACAAACAGAACAATATACGATAGAAATCAAAAATAGATATTTTCTCACCTAAATGTTTATATTTGCAAGATTCGTTCGAAACAATAATATTAGTACAACTTGCCGGCTATCCGTTGCTCCAATTTAGTTATAAACAAATGTATTTTATAATTTAGTTTATCAAAACACTTAATAACTATTTTTCCATTTTAGTTTTAAATATAAAGGAGTTTTGATTGCTTTACAACTAACTTCATGTTGAACTATTAAAAAATAAAAACATTAAAGTTAAACAAATACAAACAATTGTTAAATCTTGAAAAGTAGAAAATTAGATATTGAGATAAAAGATAAGAAGTTATAATTAAATTATTAAAAAAAAAAAAATAAGGGAATAAATTAAAATATCAATTTTAAGTCCTTTTTTCCTTTTTGTATGTACATAATTTTATGTTATCTCTAGCTTAATTGTAAGAATTATCATTTAATTAGATTTACACTCCTCTGGGACTCTTGGTTTGTTACAAGCCGATAAAAATAATTCCAACTTCAACAAAGCGAAGGCAATTTTACACACGAACCGATTTAATTTATTTGTTTTCTTCCTTCAAAGCACATGTAAGCGTTTATGATTTATTTATTTTTCAAGATAAGCGCAACATACAGCAAGCAGTTTTGCCAAACTAAGCACAATAAATAAATTCACAACACAAACGATACAAAAAAAAAAAAAAAAAAAAACACCATCAGCTGTGGGAATTTGATTCGAAAATACAGAGTAATAAATTACTGAACACACCCCTTTCCATTTACAGCAAGTGTATTCAAAATACACACTCTCTCACATTATACCGATGTCCTTTTTCTTTTTAGTAAATTTATACACTTTTATCAATTTTCACTTGATTGAGGATTTTTTTTTTATTTTTCACACATGAGCAACTCAATTTTATGTAAATTTACTACTTTTTATAATTTATAACTTCATTAAATATTAAAACAAAAAACAACACATACATTAAGGGGCGACGACGAGAAGAAAATTATGGATAACCGAAACGCCATCAGGATCTCTGGATTTATCAAGGGAATAAAAATACGTGTTTTTGACACACACGAACATTTTTCACACAAATTTGTGAACAAAAAGTGTTGAAAACAAAAAAAAAAAAAGAAATTCAACGTCCTTTTGGTCGCGAAGCGTCGTCCTTGTCGTGTCGTCACCTCCCTAGGGATCTCTTCCTGATGGCTTAAATGGATTGTGCTTGTTAATTTCCTTTTTGAAAAGTCATTCGATTTTGTTTTTTTTTTATTTTTTGACAATTTAATCGTTTTTATCAAATTTGTTTGACAATAATTTTCATTTTGTGTATCTACAATTTATACATAAATATCTATCTATCCATTGTACTCCTGAAAATTGAGGAGGAATACTTAAAGATTCCTGTAAAGTTTCACTACCTCTTTAATTTTTCTTTTGCGGAGTTAAAAAAAATTCACACAACGGCGACCAGCAGCGACGATTCACATACACGAGACGACGCGTCATTACGATGAAAAAGCTGCCCGAAAACTGTGGTAGCAGAGTTTTCGAAAAACGCATCTCCTTGTCGTTGGAATCGCTTAGTTTTCATTTGAGAGAAAAAAAGCTCAAGGAATCTTTATATTTGATTCTGCAGTAGTTCTATGACCGGCTAGGGGTTGAAATTTCCCAGAGATATTCACCACTATAGAGTTGACGATGGAGAGCTTTTGTAGCTCAGTATTCTCTTTCTCTGGTGTGAAAAAGCATTTTCATTAGCTCAATTTACTCTGGGAAATTTGTGTTGTATCTATCTTTTGTATAATTTTTATGCAATTTGTGTGTTGGTTTTTCAAAATTCATGCGTGTGGATATAAAGTGGGCCTAATGGTGCTACCTGTTGCTTAGCAACAGTAGATATACCATGAGAAAAGTAGGTATACTTTTTTTTCAAGAGCAGCTGTTTTGGGGGAAGATTTTTGCTGTACCTACACAATGACTTAATGATGGAAATTATACTGGTGGAAAACTCTTCTTATAAAATCAATGCGTTAGCGTTGATATTAAATGGTATTTTTTTAGTTGAGTCGTAGAAAGTTTTGATGAAAAGTTTTAATTTATTTAAGAAAATTTGCTTATAATTACAAAAATTTTATTTCAATAGACACGAAGTTCAAGTTTCCATGAAAAATAAATATCAATTTCACATTAAAAAAAAGATCGAAATCAGTAAGAGAAATCTTTTGATTGATGAATAATTTTTTTTTCGATTTTTCTTTAGTTATTTAAGACAACGCGTTTTTTTCATAATGGCAGCTAACACAAACCCCACACCATAATTCCATTTTTACTTGCGATTATATGTACTATAAGGCAAGCAAGTTTTATATTCGTAAAAAAAAAGTTTTGAGATAACAATCAAACATGACATTACGATGATAGATTTTTAAAACTAGATTTTTAACGGTACCTGCCATACAAGCGTTTTAGACAGTTCCATTTTTCTCTTAAAAAATACGATAAATTTTTATAAAATTTTGTACAATGGATTTGTAGCCAAAGGTTGTGTTCTTTATTATTTTCAGCATAAGTTTGCATATTAATGGTACCTGGCAAATAAGCCTTAAAGACAATCCAATTTTTTTCGTAAAATATTCGATCGATTTTGATAAATTTTAGTGTGACTGATTTTTTTCCAATAATGAAGTTTTTCGTTTGAAATTTACTTTCAAAATCACCACATTAACGGTACCTGTCATATAAACGCTACAAAAAATCCATTTTTTGTCGAAAAAAATACGATCGATTTTGATAAAATTTTGTGTGACTGATTTCATGCCAATGACGGAGTTTTTCGTTAGAATTTTTTTTTTTCAAAATCACCTTATTAACGGTACCTGCCATAAAAACGCTATAGAAACTATTTTTACTTCCGATCATTTATTATAGTTTCTTGCTTAGTATCCTAAGTCAAAGAGCAAGTTTGTCCGACCCAGTCGTGCCTTTTATTTTGTATACTCTTGAAAGACGAATTAACCATGTCCAATTCTAAAATTGGAGGGGTGCTCTATGGCATTATGCAAACCAAAAATTGTATCTGCCTATTTCATTAAGCTTTTCATCGCCGATTCCCGTTTTAAGTTGATTCCAAAGTATCAAGTACTGTAGTTTATCGCAAGAGACTTTTTGAAATTTTTCGCATCTGGATCTGTTGAAATTATATAAAATATGTGTGATCTGGATAACAGAAAGAAACAAGTAGTCAGACTACATCTGTTTACAATGAACAATGAAAATATGTTTGTATTTTTTGTGTGTACGTTAAGGATCAAGGATATTTATACACCTTTCGATGCAATAATTTAACTTTCGTTTTCATTCTTTCTTTCGGAAAAATAATAGCTAAAATATGATTTAATTTGTAAGAGAAGACAGGAAACCAAAAACTTGGTCACAGATTTCAATTTCTATTTTCGCATTTTTAATTCTGAACTGAAAAGATTATCACTTGGAGCATAATAATTATGATGTTTAAGTATATCTGCATATATATGCATTTTGAAAGGTGCATTATTAAAGTGAATTCCCAAGTTGCATACAAAGAAGCAAAACCCTGCAAGGACATTTTAGAACATTAATGAAATAGGAAGAGGACTTTGATCATATAATCGAATTATCACAATTAAAATATCGAAAATAATAAAAAAAAAAATATAAAACAAAAGCATCTATCCTATATTCTACAACGCAATATAAAAATATTTTATTAAATTAAATGCAATCATCAAATACAAAATTAACGATAAGTTAAAAATTAATATTTTAAAATTTTATTTAACAAAGGTTTAACAGTAAAAGTTTTCTTGCAACACTTCTTATATATAAACTATAGTAATAAATGGATGGAAAAATTAATGTCAGAATCAGAAAGACCGCAACATGAATCACAGGCATTTTTTGTCCCCTTTAGCTTTCTACTTTCTGTAGAAAGTTGCAATGAAAAGTTGCACATGAAAACTCAAGAAATCGCATTATGTAGAAAATTATACTCAAGAAAGCAGAATATTTTGGTTAGATTTTAAAACTTCACACAAAAACTAAAGCACGTACAAAATTTCCATTACTGGTATACATAGAGTTGGCGATGTTTATCTGCAAATATTTGATGAAAATTTTTCATTCTGAAACACTAAGTCAATAAACTTGGCTACAAATGTGCAGACTGTATCGTATGAACATTTTATTGATATATAGCTACCATACAACTTGATCGCACGTTTAGGCACGTTTTATCCACATTCGCCTTTAAACTTTAAAATTTAATTACAACAGAAAATAAAAAAATGTCACAAACACCATCTACACGAAAATTTCAACGTATCAACAATAAGAAAATAAAATATAAGCGAAATTCGCCCAGCAGGTGTTTGAAAGATAAGGAAATGGTCGATAGCAAGAAACTATGATTATGGTACCTAAATCCAGTTATACAATTTTCAACCAAACGATTCTTCTCTTCTCTATTCAATATTATTTACATTGAAATAAGACGGACGGTGTTGAATATTCACTTGCAAAAGAGTACGAAACGTATCTGCATAAGTTGTCAAACAAAAACTCAGCAAGAAGTCAGCACCGATAATGCTTATCGCTATCAAATGTTTTTTTTTTTTTTGTTCCATATAAATATTATGTTGATTAAAGAGGAAGGTTTCATTTCATCCTTAACACATACATATAAAGATAAAAATAAATTTGGATTACGTTTAGATGGTTCTTAAATTTTGGACTTGGTTTTGTGAAGGACCATTTAAATTTCTAGAAATTTATATCAGACATTACTATGAAATAATGAGTGTAAGAATGTACATCCTAGTTATTCAATTTAACTTAAATTGACGAACATTTCTTATTTCTAAGATTTTGGTATCGGATAAATGTATCGTTAATAACTTGTTAAGTGTTGTAATAAAATTCAAAATGAATGACAACAATGAATGATATTATATTACATCATCATATCCATTTTCTCTAAAATATAAATTTATTCATAACTATATCAATTCACTCCCTGATTGTTTTTGTATTACCAAAAAAAGCAATCAGATTTGCCTGTTGAAGGTATTTGAAATCTGAGAAAGTTGTAGTGAATCAGGGCCTATAGCTATTGTCAATGTTTTACTTAATTTAACCATGCTATATGTTTTCTCGTTTTTTCGATATCATACGATAATTTTAACTATGAAAAATTGTGTAAAATGCGCGGTTACATATGTATATAATAAATTAAGCTTAACCCCAATAAAAAAATACTCTCTAATATTTGTCTACAATGTTTCATTTTTGTTTTGTTTCTATATGCATGTTTATTGATGAGAATGACCTCTCAAAACGAGATATAAATGGTATTACTGCATGTTTATGGATATAATTTTCAACTATACTAATCAGTCTAGCTAGACTATTAACTTTTGATAACAGATTTTGATAATTTTGATATGTATACCGAATTAATTAAAATCTTTCAAAAGTATTTAAAGTTTTTTTAATCTCTGTGTAAGACTCCGCTAATTTTCAGCTAATTTCTCTATCTAAACAGAATTTCGATACTCCTGTCACCAATATTGAGTTTGTTTTTTTCGGATACTTTGAATAGTCATAATTTTAAAATTAATTTTTCGCTCTTCGTAAATTAAAAAAAATCACTCTGCGAGTAGAATTTATGAAAAACCCTATTGAAACTAAGCTACGGCTTAGTTTAACCTATCACAGCTAATATACAGTCTCATTGCCGTATATTATTTGATACACATAGGCAGCTCTAACTAAAGGAAATTCTACTCATGTCTTGAATTTCTTACAATTTTATATGTAAATTAAAATGTTGTATAAGTCAAAAAACCATTTTGATTTTCAAATTTATTCCTTAGAGATATGTTTTGTTCAAAAATTTCATGATGAACGTTTAAACATATAAAGTCAAGAAAAATTTTGAAAAGCCCAAAATAATTCTCAAAAAGTTTGATCTTTACACTGTCGAACATTCTGTTGGGTTTTATGAAGATAATTTAAGCATAACCAATTTTACTGGAAAACATAAAAGGGTTTGTATTAGTGTTTTACTGTACTATTCATACTAGATTGTCATATTCATTACTTGACCATTCTTTATTCCGTAAATTTCATTGCATTTTTGAACAAGAACAACAACTGAAAGGTGCTAGCACCAATTGTTTACAAATTTTACTATTCGTTTTTATTTTGTCTGGAGATATAGCTATTTCAAGGAGTGCCAAGTAATGTCATCAGTCTCCTTATTAGTGGTGCTGAGCTTTAATCCAATTTTATTATGAAAAACTTTCTAGGTGCAATTCGAATGGCCACAAAGGACTTTTTAAAAATGCTTCTTCACAACGTATTAAATATTCGGAATTAAATTTTCTTAACCAGATAAGCAAACACTTCTATGAAAAACTTTCTACATGCACGACATAGGATTCGAACCCACGCATATCAGATTGGTTCATTCTTCGAAATCGTATGCACTACGCATTCCACCGCTTATGACCACTGACTTCACAGGTCGAGATGTGATGTGAACAAAACAGCATACTTAAATGGCTTAGAAAAATGCTGATGCTCCAAATGCGTTTGATAAACAAACATCACATTTCGAAGTGTGAAGTTGTGAAGAAACATTTTTAAAAAGTCCTTTCGACTTGTAAAAGTGGATTCAAAATTCAAATAAAAACATTTAAGAATTTATAAATGCTCCCAATGAACCACTATATAAATCCCTAATTTTAAATAATCTTATAGTTCTAGCACTTACAATCATAATATTCATAATTATCTTCTTCGCTAGGTCCGCTGCTCCCCATTATTTTTCCAAAAACTGAAAGAAAAAAAGAAAATTATTAATTAATTAAATGAAAAATAAAACATTAATTTACTAACGTTTAAGAAATGCTTCCTGAAATCTGAACCAACAGGCAAACCGTCCGTGATGTCTATGATTAATACTTCTTGATTTTCTTCGTGTATTTTGTAGACTTGCTGCAGCAGAAGATTTTCTACGATCAATTCTGTCAATAATTTCTGGATCAAATGAAATAGTTGTTGTATCTAAAAATAAAAAAAAATAAACAAATAAATTAGATTTGATTATTTATTATATCACTTAAATAAGAATTTTTTTATGTCAAAAATAAAAACACTTTAATTTACATATATTTTTTTAAGAATTAATTTTGAATTTATATTAATCCTCGAAAAACCGATGATCAAATGAAATATGTTCTTCTATATTTAATTTTTTTTTTATTCGAAACAAACAAAAGTATTAAAAGGTTAAAAGGAATCTTGACCTAACAAAACATTTGTTCATATCTCATTCAAAATATAGATCAAGGACATAAACATTTTTTCCGCCAAAACTTTAAATTTGAACAACAATTTTTAATATTCAATTTGACAACAACAACAAAATACAATATATCACCTGACTTGTCAAACATTGACAGTTGACATTTATAATCAGATTATAATTCGAAACGTCGAAACCCCTTTCAAACTGTCAATCAAATGATGAAAAACTTGAGATGATGATACACGGCGAAAACACTGGGGAAATCCTAAATAAAATCGATTTACCCCACACACTCATTGTATTTTATTTATAAGAAAATCTTCATCTGGGGGTGTGCCATAATGACAAGAAAGTGTCATTAAGATTCGACATAATCCGATTTTTTACTTGCTATTGTAGGAACTATAAGGCAAGTTATGGGTTTGTGAAAAAAAAGAGTTTTTTTTAAGTGGAACGTTTTGATGATTGAAATGCTTTTCTTGCATGAGCCTTTGAATTTTATGACCGTTGTGTAGTGTCTAAGCTGATTGGACCGATGGCAATGGTAAATTGTATATAGGTGCAGTCCTTCAGAGTTAGAATTCTTCCTCCAAAGTTTTGTAGAAGTTATTGTCGACTATATAATTTGATTAGTTAGTCTCATCTCATATAGGTACAACCGGAATGATCGCTACATGTGACTGTTCTTCTTGCGTGCCAGTAGATGTTGACGGCAGAAACACTTTCATTATTTCTGAAGCATATGATGACAACCGAATTCTTTCATCTATGGTAGTCGGATAGAGGCCCGAAATTCAAAAACTCGAAAACCTCAATATAATTGCGTAATATAATTTCTGGAGATTTCGGGAAAACTTTTTCGGGATTCTGGTTTTTCAGGCTTTTAGATTTTCGGAATTTTGGGTTTGCATAACACCTTCAAAATTTTATTAGAATAACTTTTGCGCTATGTGGTCATCAATAACAATAGTAATCCATTTTTCAGGTTTATAATAAAAAAATTATTATTTATTTCCGATATGCACTTGAAACTGAGTTTCAAGAAAATAGAAAAAAAACTCTCCTTCTTTGGTCGATTCTTTTTTCATCAACATTCAACCTTCGTTAGATGAGGTTTTACTATCAAGAATTAGTTCAACAACAACTGGTTAAGATATAAAATAGAATTTTCGAAGAGTCTCAACTAGGTGTGCAGGAAGAAATGGCTGAATTTTCAAACGCCACCTTAATTTATTATGATTTTAACGACAAAGTTCATTCTTTCATTTGCCGACAACCGAGGCAGTTGAACTTTTCGATATCACCAATTGTTATTTGCAGCAGAACTAACGTTTATGTAGAATGATCCGTAGATCATTTTTATCCGCCGACAGATTTTAAGTACTCATATGCATTCATTTAAACATTTCGTTAAGTCAGCTGATATTACTTACCACAAAACAGATATCATCAGCATAGTTAAGGTTTTAATGCAGTTGCTACTATTGTATGTAATGGAAATCTGGATGCATCACCAGAAAAAATATGATTGGCGACAAAACATCGGAATCAATTCTGCAGGAGTCGGAAAGTTGTCCATTGTCCATATCAAATACTAGTTTTTCTCTTCCAGAAGAATTCACGTTTTACCATATCAAAGTTTTCAAACATGAGGTTACGCGGTGTCTCTAAATTGCCTAATTGTTTGAGAATGATGCCAAAGGTATTGATATGCGTTTAGACAAAATTTTCTTATTTTGCTACGCCGCCGGCCGCCGCAGGTCAAGAAGTTCTTCAAATCAGTTTTATTTTTTCCAGAAACTACTAAAAGTTTTGAATTATCTTTGTGACGAAATCAGGTTTTAAGAATTCTATTTGAATTATATTCAGCTCTGCTGCTTCGTTCATTTTGAGAAGCTTTATCGTGTAGTTTGGACTTTAATCAATTCGTTAGAGTTTCGGGGGAACCCTAAAGATTTGCACAGACAGACCAATATTGTTTTTCCATTGCGTTGGCTTAAATACCGTATATTAATTATTGAAAATATGATCGAGTCTCAAGATCGTATCAAAAACTACATGTCAATTCTTACTACATGTCATATCCTTCCGAAGTTATATTCTTTTCATTCTTTAACCTTCAGCCTTTATACAACAATAATTTAATTTGCCACAAGAGCAAGTCTGTCCAACCCAGTCGTATCTTTTTTTGAAGTGACATGAAATCGAGCCATCGGCATCATGGCGATTAAGGCATAAACACACAAATCTTCTTCCAAGACGCATGATTCAGTTAACATTCTTCCTTTTTGACTGTGTTTTTATGATGATAATCATTTTCAGCCCACTGGCCGACTTTCAACCCATCATTAGTGCTTCGCGTGTTTTATCATTTATTTTTTATATTCATCAGTATACAAAAATGGTGGATAATATTCGGATTTGTTTATGATGGTTTTTGAAGGAAGATGCAAAAGACATGACATAGATTCACTATATACATACCTAGTAATCACTGTAATCGTCTCGTTTAGAATGAATTATTAACTGGAGCCGTGCCAATCAGAAGTCACTCATTTCTTTATGCAAATATAATAAAATTCTATAATCCTGGAGAATGGTAAACCATGTTTAGTTAATACATATTTTGGTCACTAAGGTGGGTGGTCTGATCAATTTTTAATTATTCTTTTTTTTATTTATTTCTTCTATTGCCAATTTATAAAGCGGGTGAATAACTACATATATATCAGCAAAAAGAAACAAGCATATGCATGAAATTATTTTCGACAGAGTGCGGATGCAAATAGCTAAGAAATTGAATGTGCGGAACTGAGTATTTTGATTATGTGCTGAAATGTAGTGGCGTGCACGTAATTAGGCACAGTTGAATGATTAATTTGTTACTTTGGTATTGCATGATGGTGTTTGTTTTTTATACAAAATGAGCAAAACGGTGCGTTAGTTTCGGATTTTTATTTTTATCGCAGGTAAACATGAAATCATGGATTCTGAGTTTTGGCAGGAAATGTCGAAACTTAAGTGATTAAGGATTTCCTCTTTTTGGAGAACTATTTTAATTACCATCATCATTACTATTTTTAGAACAGGAAATGAAACAGTAAAATTCCAGCGTTATCTCAAAAAATTCTTAACTGATTTACATGTAATGTGATTTGCAACTAAATATGACAGCCCTGATGTTTTTTCTGGGCTTTATCTTCTTTCAAGAATTAGTATGGAGAGATTGACCTATCAATTCACTGTGCACCTTGAGGACTTAATATGATCAAACACCATCATCGAATACAAACATTTGAGGTGGTTACACTTTCCGAAAGTACGTGAAAAAGATCGTTAAAATAAACACAATAAGCCCTAATTGCATTCCACCCGGAAAAATAAAATTTTACTTTCCGCCTATTGTAAATAAGTATTTAATTTTCGAAAAACTCACCTATTGTGACTTTTTTTTTTGTGGCAAAAACCAAATATCATCAGATCTGAAATACTTGCTTATTTTTTGAAAGCAAACGAGTGTGAAAAGTTGTAAAAAGAAATATATTTGCAACATATCAATATTTGAAATTCCGGGCGAACTTCACAATAAGGCAGAATATTTGGAAAAATTGAGCCCTCAGTAAATTATCAAGAATTACGAATGACAGAGAGCTGTCAAAAGAAACAATTTTAAATGTGTCAGCTACTCTTTGACTGAAAATGTGCCGAACAATTCCGAAACGAGGAGCACAAGGTTTGGGAATTTTTCTAATGTGAATTAATCTGACTGCTGCTCTTTTAGCATTTCAGGGGCAATTCACAACAAAATCGAACAAGAACTATTCCGAAATCTTGTGAAGACATTCTTGAGTCTTGAGGAGAAACTCACTTCTATGGAATCGGACCGGAGATGTAGTTAAATTCTTTTGTTTAAAGAGATTTTAAACTTGTTTCTTTTTTTCTATTGCTTTTTCAACAAATTTTTGAGCGCATCTTTTTTGTACATGAAAATACAAGATTAGTTGGTCGTACTCTTTGTTGTTTCTGATAATATTTTGGAAGTGAGAAGCCTGTTTCGGAACTTCTTAGGAGTAAGATTTATTATGCGAATCTATTTTAACTCAGCTTATGTAAATTTTCTACACAATGTGAACCGCTTGTCAGCTTGAACGAACCACTCTAGTGGGATAGTTATTCGGCCACTTCTTCCAACCTATTATTTATTCATTCGTTCATAGAAGAGGTACAGCATAAGAGTATTCGGCCTTCATTGCTCGTATTCGTAACCCATTTCCCTCCAAAACATGAATGTTTCATCGTCATCAAACAATAATTGATTCAGTTTCGTAAGTATCACTTTACCTTCAAGAAGAGTCAAAGACTGCTATACAACGGATAGGACTTTACACGATTCCTTGTAGTACACCAACTCTGATTGGGCATTCTTTTGAGACTTCTCCTTGCGTGTGGGGCAACTAACTTTTCTTCCATTTGCTCGAACAAATGGTCATGGATATGTCATCTACAAGTAGATTCCGTAACACCTCGTTGCTTCAGAGTAACTTTTATCATTTTGTAGGATGTCTATTAAATGCTTTTTCAAAATGTTTTCTGTTCTGATTTTTAAGCTTTGGACGAAATTTAAATGGAGCTGATTTACTGGAAACAAAGCTTCAAACTTCACGGCATCGATCGTATAGCCGTTTTTCATTCCGCAAAACAGCTATTCAATATCCCCTCGATCCCAGTTTCCTGGTATGTTAGGGAAAGT
Source organism: Baccha elongata (assembly GCA_951217065.1). Lineage (NCBI taxonomy): Eukaryota > Metazoa > Arthropoda > Insecta > Diptera > Syrphidae > Baccha > Baccha elongata. The sequence continues at coordinate 7,760,313 of OX578272.1, forward strand.
AAAATTTCGCTCCACTGATTATTCATTTTACTAAGTTTGGAAATTAGAATCACCCAATTTTTTGTTTAAGAATTCAGATGGGACTCGCTCATGTTCCATCTGCTGTACATATTTCGATGACTACGATGTCTTGCACTTTTTGGTAGTTCGTTGCGACTTTATAAAAATATATTCTCAGAAAGTGTGATACCATATTAAAATTATCTAATTTTAAAAATTCATCTATTTCAATAAGACTACAGCCAACTTTTTATTTGGTCTAACCCATTTGAATTCTATTTCAATCACTTCCACTTATTTTCACTGCACACTGTGCAACTAAAAATAGTCCATTTTTCCGAAATAAATCTTCTCCAAACAAATTAACACCAATTACCCGTAAAGAAAGAAAATATTATTCCGTATTATGGTCTCCGCACCTTTAACCGACTATATACCACCGGTATGCTAGACACAAACACAAAATAGAACATAAACAAATAAAAAAAAAGCGCGTCAAAAATATAAACACATTCGTGTTAATAGTTTCCAAACAATATTTTGGCTTCATCATGGCACATTTTAAAAATTTAATTATATCAACTTATTTTTTTTAATGGAAATTCAGAGAAGTTTTAGGTGAAAACTTACGGAAATCCGTGATATCTTGAATTGAATCATCCATTTTTTCAAAATCAAAAACCACAATTTGCAAAAAAAAAATTAGTTTTTTGAAAACAATTTGAAAATTTAAATACAATTCTTAATAAATTTCACAGTTAAAAGACTCGATATGCATAAACACCGAAGCGTTCCGTAATTTTAAGTTTTATTTTCAAAAAATATTATATTTGTTTAAAAATTTCACCGCAAAATATTCGTGCTTGATGTGCGATCAACAGAACGTTTCTGACAGTGTTCTGTCAAACAATTCTCGAAACGAATCCGGTGGCCAGTGCTTATTTCATATTAGCCATCTCTGTGGTTCTCTTGGGATTTGGGGGCGAGTATATTTAGAGCGTAATTCGTTTCTTGACTTCTCATCGTGTGGATATTCCAGACAATCTCGCCTATGAAAGATACTCGTTTTTACAGTGATATTTTGAAATATCTCATTCAAAAACATCGAAAATTGGTATTCTCGATCTCGATTTCGTTTATGAGAAAAACATGGAGGTCTCTGTTACATATACCTGTGCAGGAGAAATAAAAACACTTTCTTAAAAAAAAAGAAAGAAAGAAAATGCGTCGAAGAAAAGTTCATTATTGAATGTGAGGCATTTTTGGGAAGAGACCAAATTAGATGTCACCATGACATTCGAAATCTATGATCGTTTCCATATGAACGATCTTGGACTTAATTGATTGTTTGCATTGAAAACAATTTTGACGACATGTGACACACCGCGCGGCGCATGAAATAATTAAGTTGTTGTTTTTATGAGCGTTGTTTCGCCGTGTTATGATCGGGGTAATCCAGTGACAGAAAAATGATGTGGGTTGAGACCTGTTGTCGTCTTTTTTTTTTTTTGAAAACCACAAATTAAATTTTTATTTACATATTAAAGTATTTTATTTTTAGATTGACTCATTTAATTTGTTTGAAACAAACAAATTGGTTTAGTTTTATATTTGGAAGGAAGTTTTTTTTATTTTTGAAGTGTTAATGGAAATAGAATGAAAGTATTTTTGCTGGAAACTTGATTTATCAAACCAATAAAATACGGAAATACAAGAACACGGTATTCCAGCAGCACAAATGTGGGCGGCATAGGTACAATGGATGGAGTGGAGTGCTTGCTTTGTTGTTAGCCCAGAGGTTGTCAGTTCAATCCTCACTCGGGTATAAAGCATTTTTTTTCAGCATACCTCCCAGCTTACGCTGGACGTCGCCCAAGAAGTATGCAATGAAAAATAAAAATCAACTAGCTCTCTATCCATTGTACCAAAACAATTCTTTCCTATCTTTTTACTCCTTCTAACTAGTGTCGTGCAACACAGGAGGAGGGGGAGGGGTATATAGATCCCCTTTTAGGGGCTAACGCTTATACCATGCGTCGTAGGGAAAAATTCTCTGAGACTACATTAAAGCCCATCAAATTTTCTACAAGTTTCGTAATATTAATTTTTTTTTTCAATTCCTAACCGTTCCCGAGGTGCACGCATCGCAAAAAATCGTGTTTTCCCCATATGGTTCAACAAACATTTCGTCATATCTTCCAAACTCATGCTTTGGACGAATATTTCTATAACAACAGAAGGCAGTTTTTGAAGCTGAAAAAAATGATTTATTAATTTATTGGTTAAGAATTATCAATTGAATATGGTTATAGACGGAATAAATTCAAAGTTGGGAACAGCTGACAAAATATGTCTGATAAAATAATTAAAAAGCTAAACTTTTAGATTAAAGTTATGCAGTATTGATCAGACCACTTTTTTTGTCATGACACCCTCTATTACCGAGGCCAATCCAGTTTATATGTATTTTTTCTCTCTCTAATTTTATAATTTATTTAAAACAATTTTTTTATATATAATTTAAAACATTTTTTTACCATTTTTGTTTCACCTAAAAAATGCAACATCCTTGTATTGTCCTTTTTAATGAAAACCAGAGCCAAAAAATGTGAATTATGCAACTTTTAAGTTCACAGAAAATTTAGTATTTCATTGGTTGAAACCAACTTATTTCTCCTTTTGAAGGCGCCTCATTTTTCTCATAACCTATATAAAGAAATTGTTTTCTCCATTTAAGAAATGTGTTCTTAGCAACAAAAAACTATCACATTTGAATAGAAAATAAATCAACTATTATGAACAGGGTGGCCCGAAATTTTCTCATGATGCCGTAATTTCGATAAAAAATACAATTTCCAACTTAAAGTATCTACTGATTTTTGTATTAATTCATAAAGAATACGGAAGCATATCCATTAAACGGCTTTTCCAATTTCAATGACTGCTTTTGAGTTTTTTTTTTAAAACACACTAGTTGACTCTTCAAGGTGTGGTTGTCATTAGTTCTTTGTTTTAGACCTGAAACTTCGTAAACATTTTAAAAAAAATATTGGGTCAAAATCTGAACAAACGGTAATATTTTGTGATTATTTTTGCTGCACAACAATTAGCTGTTGATTTTCGAAACCCCAGAAACATAACGTTTTGACGTTTAACAGCCATCACAAATTCACAATGAAAACAGCTTGATAGCTGAAAATTATTTTGATTGAAAACTTTCCTCATTTTAAGAAGTATTAATCAAAAATGAGTAGTGCAACCTTTAAAAAAAACCCTGTCAATTTTAAATTCCCTTACAAAAAAAACCGGACAAATAGCGCAAAACTAAAATCTTTGCGTGGATTGGGACACCCTTTGCAAGACAAGACAGACACAGTACACATCCAACCAAATTCAAAAAAATATTTCAAGCGAATATCATAAATTTATAATTTCATGTTTAATCGATCGTAAAATCTCACCGAAAACACAATAATTTCCGCATTAATTGGAAATCCATCAATATTATAATAGAACTGACACACACAGGAAATGAAAAAATCTTTTGAAATAAATAAAAAGAAATAAAATATTGGAGCACTACTTACTGTCAATTATTATTAGATTTCGGTTGGTGATCCAAAATATCTAAAATTATATTTTTGTTTTTAGATTTTCGAACTTTGCCTTCAATGTTGATGGTCATGCATACACGTTGACGAAAAATGCTTGTTTTTTTTTTCGTTTTTTCCGTATTGATAAAATCACTCGTCAGAATATTTTTTTTCACAAAATTTTGTTTTTTAAAGAAAAACCACAACAATAACAACCACCTCACAAATTCACGATTTAAAATATATAAATCAACAAATTAAAAACGTTGCACAAACAATAACAAACGTTTTAAAAAATTATATAAAATTAATAAATTTATTTTTCAATAAACTAAATTCAAAAACTACTGATTTTCAATAGAAGAACAAGTATGTTTTCAATATTTGGAAAATCTCAAAATTCAGATTTGCTATGAAAATATACACACTCGAATGATCAATTGGAAATCCAAACCGAACAACGACTGACTAACGACAAAAAAATATACAACGTACCGAAAAGACGTCGACGACGACAACGAGGAGGCTGTCTGAGAGTGGAAAACTCTCAGCCGAGAAAATATTTTGAAAAAAAAAATTATTTTTTTTTTTGGGTTTGATATAATAATTTTTATTATATCGTCCGCATGGTTTGGAATTCAAAATTAAAAATGATTTTTCTTTGAGAAAACCAATGTACTTGGTACTTTCAATAGTTGGGAAGAAGCGAAAACGAAAGTTTGAGGTGTTAAGATAATTTCAGGCAACAAAGAGTTGAAAAACTTAATTTAAAAATAAAAATTATGAAAGATGATGTGCAATGGAGGGAGAATCAAATGAATTTGATTCCGTATTTTCTTTATTTTATACTAGGTAGGTATATAAATTTTCATCAGTGCCATTGTGCGGTTTGTTTGAAATAACAACATTTTAATAGTTTTTTGATGTATAAAAGTATACATAGTTGGGTTTTATTTGTTTGCTTAACTAAATCCGCTTGGTTGTTAAAAATGCACTTCTTTTTGAAATTTTATATTTGGTTAGTGATTTTAATTAATTTTGAAATAAAATTTAAATTGGTTTCTCATGTGAATTTTACAGTAGATGCATACGTAAGGTCTTAGAATTGATTTTAAAATTTACTTAACTTTATGCTCGCAATGAACATTTTGGAGCTTGGGATAAAAACAATCAACCATAGTGATATTAGAGTGGTAACTCTATTAATTCTTATCGATTATACAAATAGCAAATAATTAATCAGTTTAGTTCAAAACTGTGTAAGGAAAAAGTTCGATCTTTAAGTTAATTAATTTGACTAGTTTAATTGGTTCTTGTACATGTTTATCATAATAAAGTTCTATATGCACTTTTAAATAAAGTATTTCTATATTCGTTTCCATAATTTTTATTAAATACATAATTTAGTAACTAAAGAAAACACAAAAGAACAAAACAAAACCTTAACCTTAGAGATTTATTTCGAAAACGAATAGCATGAATGCCAAAATCATTCGACAATACAACTCAATTTTAATATTTAATCTCTTTTTTTTTTGCACGATATCTCGTAGTATGTAACTCTTTGGTTAGGTTGTTTTCTCTTAAGTTCTTAGTTCATTATAGAACTATTGAACTAATTGAACAATAAGATGGTGAACTGGATTGCTTAGTTCAATTGCCAGAACTGCTTTTTGAACAAGTTGGTTCGTGAACTACACCTACTTACTTTAAAAAGATCGAACTAATTTCAACGAAACTCAATATAACAACTATGATAACCAATATATTTCGAGATTGGGTTCTCATGACATATAATTTGTTATTGATAGAACCAGCTCATTCGGTCTTGATGTATTTTGTTAAGATGGTATTTTATAAACGGGAAAGGTTCCTCTTCTTGCTTCATCTTCTGCTGTCATATGATGAATTTTTATAATCACTTCATCTTCAGCACAGAATAACTACATCACTTTCGGGTCAGTAATCTTATCTTCAATAAAATTATCAATTATCTAATGTTGTAAGAAACAAGCAACTTTAGACACGATCTTAGTGTACATCATCTTTGATTGGGATTTTGTTCGTGTCCATTCTACAAATACCCACTCAACAATCTAAGTCGTGTGAGACAGCTTGATTGTTCGGTAACAGCACCTTTCGTAGTTTCACGTATAACCCTTCTAATTATGAACTGGGATAAGAAGTACCTTTCAGCCCACCGATAAGCATTCATTTAATATTCCCAGAACTGAGAAAGTATCATGTCCGGTCCAATATTGTCCCCTTTTTTTTATTTTTTACCATCGCATTTCTTTGATTGTGAATTCGGGTTTTCTTTGCAGTTTTATTGGATTTACAGCAAAGAACTTGGTGAACGCAGCTCATGAGAATTTCCATTTCTTTCAGCGGATAGTGGCACCATTTTCGGCATGTAGAATATTCCTGAAAAGTCATATTTGATTTAACAGCAAGTGCTGATATTTCATCCAACTTTCGATACATTTTCCTCGTACTCTTCTCTTTAAATTGGTCACACTTTTTTGCTTCTTTCTTGCAACGTATGTTATAATCTTCTTTTTCTAACCTTGGTTTGTTATTACACTTCAAAACCTTGACCTTATTTCAGAGCAAAGCCTCATATATCTTCAATATACACAGAGGTGCTTTCATTTTGTCTTGCATTGTCAGTGATAATTTATTTGTGTAGGAATTAAAAAAATGTTTACTTTTCTGACTAGCATGGCATTTGTCTTAATTTTCTGAATCCCTTCTGACCACACCAATCTACAACATTACTGACCCTCTATATATTTCATCGATTTCGTTTCTAATAAATGAACCCTCTTTAAAAAAATATCCCAATTCTTATTTAGATTCGCCTGAATAAACAAAATACCCATAACACTTATCATTCCTTAAATACGATCATAAGTTAACCCTTAATCTTTATCCTTGAACGTTTCTGTCAGATGCAGAGATTTTTTCCTTGAATTCTGCCAAAAACAAATAAAATTCATTATTTCAGTTCATTACATTGCAATCTTTAGGGGGTTTTCGAAATTCGAGCTTATCCCTATTTTTCTTGATATTTTGAAATTGGAAATTCAATAATACATTTTGAACCAAAACCACATCCATTTGTAGATGTATTTTAATATTTTCAAAGACAGAAATAGAATAGCTAACTAACCAATGTCCGAATCTTTGATAAAGTGCTTCTTTCAGTTTTTTATCAATAATTATTGTAACCCTTATTGTTATCAGAATAAAACGTCTGTTCTTGACTGATACCACAAAAATGGCATGTAAGTATCAAAACAAAAAATAATAAAAATAAATATCTGTATCATTTCCTGAACTAAATGTTACCTTGTGTTGTGTAAAAATTGTGAAAATCGTTTGCTATTAGACGGCCAAATCATCCATACAAATGCTGACCCGTTCAATCAAAACTAATGGACTATTCAACGCAATATCGAAATCAAAGAAAATTGGAAAAGCATTTAGCCAGCGCGAGAGAGAGGAAACCAAAATGTTAGCCCATTAGGACGGCAATCGTTTTATATACATTTATAAATCAATTTAACATTGCGAAGCTTTCATTTGTAACACTCGCTCATTCCATAAGTTGCCCTGCATGCTCGGTACTTTCAAAAAACATCATCAAAATATATAACACTCATAATAGTAGTTTTAACATCGCATGAGCAATCAAAACAGAAAGCAATGTACGTCACAGATTGTAATTGAGGTCCTTCCATCAACGTCCTTGTTACAAACCAAATATACCTACATTCATATAAGCACACAAGCATTTATACAGCATTTGGTTTTTGGGAACCGAAAGAGCAACCAAAGTAATTTAGTCCCTCAATATCAATTGATGAGATTTATATCCTTTTTGAATTGAATTCGTAAATCAAGGAGGGATATTACACACATGCATTTAGTATAGTGAAAGTCGTCCTTGTTTGGAACTCGCGTGGTATATTTCATTGCAATGGAACATTTTCAAGGACATTTTTTTTTTTTTTTTTGTGAAACATATCACTCATTATGTTCATGAGTAAATCGTTAAATATAATTTTCCATGAAAAATCGTAAGCTTTATAAATGTTATACAACGAGGCCATTTGGGATGAAATAAGAATGTATTCAGCAACGCAATGTGATTAACAGTTAAAAGTATTCATAAGAAATAAGCGGAGTAGCACGTTTGTGTAGGAGAATTTCTTCGGTGGTTTATAATTTTCAAAGACTTGTGACACTTTGAGTTTAAATTAGTGTATAGTCAAAGCGTAAGGTCACCAGAAGCATCGTCAACACGAAAAGTGCTTTTGATAACTTAGAGAGCTACATTTATTTATCAGAAGCAATTATTTTACGTTAAATTCCATTAAGTTCATATTCATACTTTATTATAAACAATGTAGACATTTTTGAACACAATCAACTGTCAACAAATTTAAAAGGTTAATTTGAATTAAATTTTTATCTTTTTTTTTTTTTTTTGAGTAATTATGTTGTTTTTCAAAATTAAAACAGAATTGCTTAAATTTCAAATTTTCGTAAGAAGCCAATGAAATGATTCTTTCTGAAGTGAGCGGAACTAACAAAAAACTTAACGAAACTGAGCAAAAAGATAAGAGTCGAACAAAACTATTTCTTTGGATTCGCTCCATTAAGGATGTGGTTGTACGGAGCGATTCGCCTGGTATATGTAGTTCATCTTTAAGTCGTTGGTCTAATATTTATGGCAACTGCTTGACCTTAAAGTCAGCGGAACTTAACGAAACTGAGCAAAAAGATTAAAGTCGAACAAAACAAATTCTTTGGATTCGCTCCTTTAAGGACGTGGTTGTACGGAGCAATTCGCCTGTTATATGAGGCACTCAGAATAATAATGGTCTAAGTGCCTTTTGGAAGAAAATGAGATTTAACCATTAAACACATTGTTATGATGTGTACTTGTCAAAATGCTTGTTTCGTTTGGTTTTGACACTTGATACGATGGGGCCTATACACAAATATTATGAAACAAGCCCTTAGTTATTAAAATGCATGATAGTTTTGATTTTAAGATAAATAAATTTAGAGAATTAAAATGCAATTTCAGCTTTCATTTTAAAAAGGTCATTGTTTGGCATTTTTTTAGTCGAAACTAAAATAAGGAAGCTAATATCGTAAATATCAATAATTGAAATGTCCATAATAATAGGATGCAAACGCAGGGATTTTTTATATGTATTTAGTTGGCTGTCAAGTTCATACGAACTTTAAACAGCGCTATTAAGCAGTCTTTACGTTCGGAGGTTATATAAACGGTAATTGACCGAACCTGAGCAAATAGACATTATAGGCGAGCTAATATAGTTTTCTATACTCGGAAAGCTTCGTACGAACCTATACGCATCTTACATGAGAAAATCTAAACAAAGTTGTTTAGTTAAGCTTATTCAAAAAATCACCCATTGCGCAATTGTATGTCAGTTTGTTTTCTAAGTGTCGGAAAATCTATATTAATAAATTTAAATTTATTGATATAATACAGCAGTTTGAACCTTGTTGCAACTACCCATGTCTATGAACGAAATTCTATGACTTTAATTAATTTCGCATGTTAAACACCATGATTGATTAATACAACATACATTCTTTTACTTAATTTTAAAAACAAATTTAAAATTTGGCAAAACAAAAAAACAATTCCTTTTCAACTAGTGAAATTCGCCTGTTTCAAATGTGAGTAATTTTCAGATTCTACAAAATGTAAAACACAATTTCTCATTTTAAATGACAATTATTATAGAGTTCAGAAAAGTCTCCTCCGGTGTCATGCGAATTAAATGAACCATTTTCGGTTAACATTTAAATTCTAAGGAAATTTAATCACGCAAACACTCTGACAACCAAAACGTGCAAAATGATTAGTTAATCCCTTGATCTTATTTTCTTCATTTTCATGTCTTACATAAATCTTTTGGGAATAAAATATAATAAATATTAAGGAATGAACATATCCTGAAGGACACTTTTGTGTATAGGTAGATCAAATCTGCAACAAACACCACAAATGACTTCCAAATATTTACACACAAGGAAAACCAAGTAAATATAAATAAATCAAAAGAAAGTGTAAGTATACACAGAATCAATGTTGATCCTTTCTGTAGAAATTCACTCATGTTATCTTATACGCAACAGTAGTTTTATTTTAGCAACACCACATACATAAATGTTTGTATACCAGTGTACATACTATTCTTGTATTTATACATATAAATAGTCCTTTTTCGTTCGTTGTGTTTCATATTTTATTTGCGGTAGAAAGAAGGATTGTTCTCTGGGAATGACCCCAATTTAATTACATTTATATAATCATAGCAAAGGACAAAAGGATATTATGCGTTTATAGAAATCCACTACATTGGGTGAGAGAAAATTGGATTTACGTTGGGAATTGAAAATGTATATATTAATTTTAGTTATGTGTTGAAGGGTGGACAATTTTAAAATTTTTTTTGGATTTTATTTCTGAGTATTTTGAAAGAACATTTAATATGATTTCCGAATCGATATGTTTGGTATTTAATATCTATAATCTACTACTTACATTACATAGGTTAGTTTGTAATGTTTCGTATTTATTAATGATTAAAATAAACTTAATATCGAATTTATTAGATAATTTTTAAATGTACATACTTATTGATCAACTAATTAAATATTTGCATTTATGTATTTTGATTTTTATATTTTAATACCAACCGGGTAAACTGAAGTCATCTATAAGGTAGAATGAACAATCATACCAACTGCAATCAAAGAACACATCGAATTTGAAATGTGCCTGCACCATGAACAACCTATATTCGACTCGAACCTTCTTGACTTAGATAATGGAATTTTTTGTTCTTAAACGAAATCGGAAAATTTTACTCATCGAGATCAAAGACTTCATCAAATTTAAAATTCATATTCAACTCGAACCCTATTGGCCGATACTATCGAAATTTGTTTGTTCTTAGAAAAATTGCAAGTTTAATCACCAAGATCAACGAACACATCGAATTTGAGATCTCCCTGAACCATAAACCACCCAATATTTGACAGGAACCCTCTTTGCTGTGACCATCAATTTTTTGATGCAAAAGTATATAGTCATTAAGATTGGTTAATGGAAACAGATTTCAAACATGTACAACAAATATTTTGGAAAAACTTTAAAGAATCCATTCTGAAGCCTGCTCCTGTAAATATTTAAATGGGAAAAATTAATCTCAATATTTGGCAAAATTTCCTATTTCAGTTTTGCTGTTGCCAATTTCAAATGCAGAACTACAGGGTGCAAAGAAATGGTAATTAATGGCTGACTATTAAATTGCTTGAACAGTAAGCAAAATTTTTTTACGTTAACTATATTTACTTCCTTCAAAAAAGTAGCATTTCCACATCATATGCTCTGAATGAAATAATGTTAAAGCTAAAGGACTTACATAGCAAAGAACGCGCCATTATTTGTCAAGTTTCATAAAATTCCAAACGAATTCCTTTAAAGCGAACAAAAAGAAAAACTTACTCATTATTATAAATCACCACTACCAAAAGACATTTATATGACTGCATCGATACCACAAACTTGTTTGTAGAAGGTCTTCGAGTACACAAACGAACACTCAATTCAATAACGATAATTTAACGTGAGCCAACAAATTAACTTTGTCCTGATTTACAATGTAATTATCAAAGGAGCAAAAATAAACACTCTCATTAATAATCCAGCCAATCAATGGGAAATGACTCTAACAAAGAGTACTACGCTCTACCCACCACAATATAGCTTTGTCATTTCATTTATTATCGTATTCCTTACTGTGACGGCAACAAGTCGCTTACCCGCTATTATTTCCAGGCGATGACAACGACAACAAGGACTACACAATGTCGTTGTGGATACCCAATGAACAGCATAAATTACATTCATTCTTAATTGCAAGCTCGGCTCCATGTCCAATTAAAATATTCAATTTAATATAATCCCTTCATCAACATATCCCACCAATTACATCCAACCTTACACCCTCCAGAAAACCAAAACAGGAAGAAAAAGAAATCATTTCGAACATATTCCCTATTTAATGAGGCCATAAAGTCATTAACACCACACTTCCGTTCGTTTTGCTGTACAGAAAACACAGGGATAGACTTGGACAAGAACTTGGAGTAATTTGCTACTAACAAGCACTTCCTTTGCACACACATAATCGTCGTCGTCCTGCAGGATAAAGCAAAGAAAGAAGAACCCACCAGAACTTAATAAAACAAAAGCAAGCACCACTTGGCCGAGATATAAATCTATAGTTTCTACAAAACTGTGTTGCAGCCGGCCGGTGCGGCGCGGCGACGGCAGGCTTTAAGCGGTCGCTGTGACGGCAGGAGTTCTTGCAACTGGAACCTTATCCACAAAAATAATTAACTCCTTCGTTCAGTTCATTTCATAATAGTCGACTTAAACTATAAAGGGGTTGTGGATGAATATTTGTTTGTGTGTGAGTGTGTTGTTTGTTTGAACGTTTTCGCCCTTAACTTACCGCGCCGACCATTATTAATTACCAACCACGGACTTGGCTGTTACTCAAACAGGACTACCACAGCGCCACCACCACGTGCGCGATAAATGATGAAGCCTTCGACGTTCGACATTCGCGGGTGGGAGCCATTTTAATTTCCAGTTTGCAGTTTCTTCATTTAACTTTGAACATTCTAATGACCAACGAGGATGTGATGATATGTGAATTTCACCAGTAAATCGAATGACGATAAAATATGACTTAGTCACCAATTTCCAAATATTTCAAACTTGTTCTTTATTGAGAAATAAAAAGACTAACTGGCTGGAACTGGCACTGTAACTGGAGCTGTCGCTGGAACAGATGTCAAAATGTGTCGTACGTCTCGTATTTTGCGTGCCCACAATGGAGCTGCACAGCTTTCTCACATTTCATATCATTTGTATCAGCTGATTAAAATTTGATTGGAAAATTACCAAAAGAAACACAGTTAAAAATCAATTTTGCTTTTTAACCATTAAATAAAATATTTCTTCACAAAACACGGTTGAATGTTTTTTTTTTAATTTTTTTGAAACGTCAAAAATGCTGTACGTCGAAAAATAAAAGTTTGTGAACTTGTGCAGCACCGAATACAGTTGCTTCGCGTTATGTTCGTAATATAAATTTTCGTGTATTTTATATTTTGACAGCAATTCCAGTTGCAGCTCCAGTTGTAGCACATTCGCTATTGTGTTCAGGCAGTTAGGTAATAAATTGTACCTAATATAATTGCATCCCTGTGATGCGGCACTTTGACAGATAAAAATACAGGTTAACAGAATTAAACATGGCACTTCGTTTACACCATTGTATATACATTTCTATAGTATTTTCATGCTGAATAATCACCGCCTGGCCATCTTAAGAAGCTTGGGAATAACACATTTTTAGGTTCGTGCATTTACTAGTTTTGTTTACGACTCTTGTCAAGGAAATATGGATTTAAGAGTCAATAAAATACATTATATATTATTAATTTCTTTCGTAGACGACTATTGTAAGGGTAACAGAAAAGACACTTAGTAAATTTAAGAACCTCCAAATGTGCAGTTCACAACTTTCTTTAGATGGCGCTGCTTTATGGTTGTACTATAGAAATTTATATACAATGGTTTACACGGAAGATTTAAATATAATATTTGTATGCAGAAACCAATTTGACGAAATTCACCTTATGGTAAAAACAGAAAATATTGAAGGCATGCAAGCAAAGGCCAACCATGTCGAAGTCAGTATCGAGGACATGCTGGCAGTCAACAACGTATCTAAGTTCATAAAAGATGGTCTTTATTTCGACGGGGAAGCAAACATTTCTGATCCTGAGTGTAAATAAATATAAAAACATGTTAGTGACTAGGCGAACTTAACATGGTCTGTATACTCCGTGCTCTGTAACACAATCAGTTCGGCCTGAATGTAGACGTTCAGGACATGATATAGTGGTATACAATAATTTTTGACATGTTCGATGATAAATGAATGTAAGCATATGCTATGAAGGAGGATATTGGAGGAAGCTTTGTGGTGAACCCTTCTTTGTTTAGTTAAAGGATGTCTTAATTGACTTATCGAGTTGAATAGATACTGAGAGTCATTTTCATCATAGATATAAAAAGGGTTGCCAATATCTTTAGGCCGAGATTTCTTGACTTTAAAATTGATTGTTTGGGCTTATTAAAAAGAATGCATTATTGTGAAATATCAATGTCATCTTTATCCAGTTTGGTGATTTATTCTTTTTTTTTTTTGGTTTCTACGATTTGATGTTTAGTAGATTTTTTAGAGTATGAGTAACCTTGAAAACTTACCTCACGAGTTCTCATGAAATTTATATCCAAACATCTTTAATGTGCGAATTAATGGTTTTGGTCATCTTTAGTGAGTGAATTAATGGTTTAGGTTGAATGTAAGCTCATCCGAAATTATGGATATTAAGATTTTTTTTTTGTTTCTCAACAAAAATAACACCAGAAATACTGCGGTTTCCACTAGATCTTGAATAAGATCTGATAGTGTAAAAAAAAAAAAAAAAGAAAAACTGCTGTTTCCAGTAGAAATACTGCAGCTGCCTGTAGAAATACTGTGGGTCCCTAGAAATAATGTGCTTACTATAGTTAAAATAATGTGGTTCCCTAGATTTCTAGTAGAAATACTGCAGTTAGCAGTGGAAATAGTGTGGTGGGAAGTAAAATTACTTCGGTTGTTAGTAAAAATAATGGGGTTTGCAGTTTCTAGTAGCAAAACTGCAGCAGAAATACTACAGTTGCTAGAAGAAATACTGTGGTTCTTTAGATATACTCTGGTTGCCAGTAGAAATACTGCGGTTGCTAGTAGAAATATTGGGGTTTGCAAGTAGAAATACTAGACATACTGCAGTTTCCAGTAGAAAAACTGTATTTCTATAGAAATACTCTGGTTGCCAGTAGAAGAAATACTACGAATAATAGTAGAAATACTGTGATTGCCAGTAGAAGTACTTTTGTACCAGTAGAACTACCGTAGTTGCCAGTAGAAATACTGAAATACTGTGGTTGCTAGTAGAAATACCAAAAATACTGTGGTTGCCGGTAAAAATATATATAAATATATATTCACCAGTAGAAATACCAGAAATTTCCAGTAGAACCACAGTCCGACAAAGCCAATTTGCCGATAAGCTGTAGAAAAATCCCAGAAGAGACCGCCTGATAAATCTTACTAAGAAAAGCATCAAAACTTGGAAATCTGAGAAAAATCAGATACTTAGAACCCAAGTTATATACACTCTTTTGAAAATATACTTATCTGGTGCTGTGCAGTGTGGGACCAAAAACAAACACCATCCTTGCCAAAATGTGCAGTTTTTTTGTGAAAGCTGTAGCTTTTTAAATAGTCAAACGCACATCCTCCCACATCATCTTTTTCAGTCAAATTTATTGACTGCACTTTAGGGAGATTTGATATCAATTTTTAAAATGCAAATGCAATGGTTTGTTGAACGTGAACATAGTATCTTCCTACGATGTTAAGTTATTTATTTATTTTTTTTTATATAAAAAATCTATATAGAAATTAAAATTACATATATGCGAACAAAATAGACAAACAGTAAACTGAAAGAGAGAATAACTTCATATTCTGTGAGTGTGTACATATGTGGAGCAACTACTGTATGATGAGTAAACTTTACGATTGCCATCCCAAGGACGTGGTCTAGAACACATTAGAGTCTTTGGTCACATAAAAGCAGTCCCAGATGCCTTAGTTACTTAAAGCTTCCAACAACAGTCACGAGTACTATTTCTATGAAAATGAAACCAACGAAAAAGTTACAGATACACAAAATGCATATATATTCTATACGATCGGATAACCAAACAAATAAACTGCAAGTGGACATGGTGAAGCCATTCGTTACTTGGTTTATACCCAGGAGTACTGTCCCTCTGTACAATATTATAGCTTTCGTTCACATTAAGTCAACTGGTCGGCACTGTTCTGATGCTACTGCTGATGCAGGTCTGCTGGATGAGAATATAACTCTTCCAGAGTTCAGACCATATAGCTCGATTTGCTTTGGGAAACGATTAAGCTAACGTGACAAGCACTTAAATTTTCCTTTTAAAATGAATTTTCATCAATACTAAGGAGATGAGTTCCTTCAGAAATATCTGAAATATAGTCGTTTTGAAGCAAAGAACATTTATTTATAATTAAGGAAGCCAACTTTGGATAGACACGTATTTTGAAATGTTTGAAGATTTTATGAGTTCTTTTTTTTTTTCTTTTCGATTTATGTGGTTTTGTTTATGATTTGTGGTAGTAATTAGTAAAATTTTGTAGTCACGTATAGGCTGAGAGCATTATCAGATAAATTAAAGAGGCTTTTTGAATATTAATTATTTTCAATTAAACGATTATTGTTTGAATTTGAATATTCACTGAGAGTTTGTTAAAATTTGATATATTATCATCTCTTGCTCTCGAGGGAGTAGGAAAAGAAAATGATATGCAGACGAGAACATATTTTTAGTTATTCAGGTATTTAGTTAATATTTTAAGCAAATAAATTCTCCTTATTTAGTTTTCATTTAACTAACGAATAAAAAGAAGAAAACACATCTTTTTCCCCTTTGTTGAATTGAAGATCTAAAGAATTTATTAACCGTCATTAATTAAACGTTGGGAGATATTTTTTCATAAACTTAATTTCAAAAAGCAGAAGAAAAAAAGTGAGGGGTAATATTTACACTGGGAAGCATTTTTTTTTCTTTTCAGCAGGACGTGCGTTTCAGCATGACGTGCGTTGTTCATAGGATTAAATAAGATATAGTAATTCACTCACTTTAATCCATTGTAATAGTTTATTTCTTCTTACTAGATTCGTGAAAGATTTGTCCACTTTAAGCAATGCGTCTAACAGACAAAAAAATATATATTTAATAGCTATATATTTTTTTAATCAATATACACTACTGCATAAGAAGCCATATATGGCTTTTAATTTTTAGGCGTCGTCAACCGTTAAAACTAATTAAGCAATACATTTGATAACTGAATTTTATCCATTTACAAGAAACAAAAACTTTTTACAAGTTCAGTTGCGTCGCATTGTAAGGGTTTGTCTGCGTTTTTTCAGCAAGTGCAACTTTGGTGTCGTTTTATAGCCAAACCGTGGACATCTTCCTAGAAATATAGTCCCTACGACCTAGATTGATATTTCCTCTATCCAACAGCAAATGAACCTTGAAAATCGGTTCAGTGATTGCGTAAACACAGACGTATTAAGATTGGTCGTTAAAATTAATAAAAATGGCTTATTTTGCGGTACAAAAACTATTTTAGTCAAAATAATTATTTTTTGTCCTATTATTTAGAGTTCCGGAAGTACAACTTTGGTGTCCTATTTCGGCCAAACCGTGTAAATCTGTCCAAAAATATAGTCTCCATGACCAAGTTTGACATTTCCTCTATTCAACAGCATACTTACCTTGTAAATCGGTCCAGTGATTGCTGAAACACTGACGGATTAAGATTGGTCGTTAAAATAATAAAAAAAAGGTTTAATTTGCGATATTAGATATTTTACGATACTAAAGTAGCTTAGATTGCTTTTCTCGTGTGCACTTGAACGCGCCCAATGTCAACTTTTGACATCCACGATAATGCAGTTTCAAAAATGGAAAAGTAGTTCGCGGATCGATAATGCAGCTCATTCATAGGATTCAATAATAGAACTTTATGCGAATGCGGATCCAACCGACTCCCGGGGAGTGAAATTTTGCGGATTCAGTAATAGGCATGAATATAAATAATAAATATTCGAAATTTAGAAAAATTAATTAAAAGAAATATAAAACACAATGAAAGGAGATAAATATTTATTTATAACTCAAAAGCGAGCAAATTAGGTTTTGACCTTTTTTTTAGTCAGCTTGATTGAGAAATCAAGTCAAGATTTTTTTCCAATCTGAATAAGGACTTACAGAAATGCTGAAGATTTTTATTCAACTTATAGGAGTTAAGAAAAAATTATACTTGGTGTTTTGCATAAGTTGCGCCAAAAATTTAAAGCGCTTTTGTTGCATTGTAAGTGAAGGAGGTCTTTTTCTCCGATGAAATAAAAAAAAATGAGTATAAAAAATATAAAAAAATCATTTTTTTCATATTTTTTTTTTATAAAAAATCAATTAATTTATTAAAAAAAATGTTTATTTTTGTTTTTTAAATTCAATATGTATTTTGAAAACCATTTGTTGACTTTTTTTGAAAATTAAGTTCTCAGCAAATAATTTGTTAACTAAAAATAACTTTTACTACTTTTTTAAATGTTAAACAAAAAGTTGTTTAATTTTTCTTTTTTTTATTTTTGTAAAAACAAAAATTGTAAAATATATTTTATATGTCAAAATTAAATACATGCCACGATTTTATTGGAAAACACTAGTTTGTTAGTAACTTGCCTCAAACAAGATGAAGTTTGTACAACCCAGTTTTTTGTTTGAACTGTTTCATGGCCTATCATTAGCCAAACAAATTTCAAAATATCAGGAAATAACGAAACCATATTTCTCAACTTTTTCTTGTTTCCACTAAAAACTACCTGCTCTAGCTTTCTATTGCATTTGCATCTTGCGAATCAACCTGTATGAAAGCATTATATTACGTAAATGTGTATGAATTATGACATAAATGGAGAGCGATGACAGAAAATTGAAATAGAAAAGTTTGTTTCTGTTCGAGAAGTTTATGAAGTGACAAATGTATAGAATAGCTATTGTCTCTACAATCATTATTTGTATAACATCCACTAAATCCCTATTGCTTTCATCAAAATAATTTAAAAAATCCAATCAAATCATTTGAATGTTCATCTACATAATTGAACATGAATGGATTTAATTTGAAAATAGTATTTCGGTTTCAATACTTCTTTTAGAAATCCACAACTGATGCACTCAACGAAATGCATTTATTTAATTTTATTTTTTTTTTTTTGATGAATTTAAATTGAATTTTCTAATCGATTTCTCTATGTCCGGATTTTAATGGATAATCAAATTTATTTTATTTTTTGTAAATTTTCCTATTGAACATCCGTATATAAATCTGTTCAATTGCAAGGCTTTCATTCTAATTGTATTTGGATGATATACAAATATTTATTTAATTTTGTTTTTATTTTAATTAACTTCAATTTTTAAAATGGTTTGTCAACTTATATATGTAGATAACATTCCCTTAATTACGAATAACATGGAAAATTGTGTGAATTTTTTTTTTATTGAATATATGTAAAATGTGTTCAATCATAGCAAAATCTATAAAAGCCAGATATTACACTCTGCGGGTAGAGGTATTGTTTCCGGTATGATAGGCGACAAAATTAAATTAAAATGCATATTCCAACTGATGAGTTTTAATTCGATTAAGGATTTATTTATGTATATTTATTTTAAATTACTGGAATTTTGATATATTTTTTTATAAAATATATATGTGTGTAAACTTCCATTGTGCAATGATTATAAAAAGTGTGACAATGCATTAAGTGCTGCATTATGTTGTGGCAATCGAAAATAATGTTTCCACTAATCGATTGTTCTATCTGTTGGATATTTGCTTAAAATTAATTTCGTTTTTGTAAATGAGAGAGTGTTGTTTAAAGGATTAATTTGCTTTTTGTAAATGCAAAGTTTGGCATTTATTTGAAATGTATTTTAAGCATAATTAAATTTGTAATATAAATCATTAAAATGAAAGGCACAATGAAGTGGTGAGTTGAGGGCTTTAATTTAGGGATTAGTTATGTAAATTTAATTAATAAGCAAGTGTTTTTAGATTTGTTGCTCATAAATTATTGTTATATAAATTTCGTATTATAGTTTAAGGCTTAAATATAAAATTTAGGTTTTAATATCACTGAAAAGTTTTCGGACTTTGAGGAATTATGTCTGCATTTCTTTTGACAGTTTCATGAAGCTTGTCTTGAAAGATTTCAAAACGATATTTGGAGAAAACCGATCGCCCATGCAACACCGCCATTTGATTACGGAATTATTTATAAAAACGAGAAAAAAAATAAATATATATAAAAAAAAAAACAGAGATCTGAAAGGGCTGAATGAGTCAAGTACTATGGATAGAGAAAAAGCCGAAATATTTATGTATTTAAAAAATGAAAATTGTTCTGTTTCAAACCATGAAGAATCCGGATAAAAAAAAATATGTAGGTTTGATTTTCTGCGACGGAAAAAATCCGAATAATTGCTTGGAACTTACAAAGAACACTAGTAATGGGAAACAAGATGGCGGAGTGAAGAAACCAAAGCAACCTCATAAAAGCGTGCCTTTAAATGAACTATAGACATTCCGATAAAAAAAATATAAAAATCATAACACAGTGTACAGAGAGCATATTTCAGGAGTTGGAAAAATTATCTCTTCCGACACTGATACAAATCAGGCTTCAGAGAAACCTGTAACATGCTCACATTAACAAAAACGCAACTATGTTTGAAATATCTGATTAAAGAAGGAGAAATGCTCGGGAGATACATTTTTCTGGATGCCGGCAAAATTCAGTATTGTGAAGAAGGGCTTTTAAATGAATAGTTTCCCATCAGGATATCAGGATATTCTTCAATAATAATAATGTGATGAAGTTTCGAGCATCACAACCGAAAAATTTATCAATGCGGTGAAAGAAAAATGTATTGGGGATAACCCCTTAGTTCTGGGTAAGCAAATATCAAATGCTAATCAATAACATCAATTTAAGGAAAGTTAGGAAAGATATCTTGCTTGAAAATACATGCAGTAGTGTGGTAAGGGAACTGCTGTACTGCCCTCCTAAGCGAGAAGATCGTATCTCAAATTATAGTACATATAGATACCGTTTAGTCAAGCTGATGTCACACAAGATGTAGATCGTTAAACGAGTATGGAATGGCCGTTTGCCGAATAGATGGACGTCAAAAAGAACATGAATTTCCTCGTAGTAACGAAACAGAAACAATACTTACCATCATGCCCTCTTGTCTGATATTCTCTTTGAGAACTTCTTTAGTCTGCTGCTTAAACTCATATAAACTCGTGATATCAAAAAACTAACTTTCCCCCCGGGAATTTCTATCATATTCAAAAAATCAATATTCAGTATGCAATCAGGGAAACATTTCGGGGGAAAAATGTTTAATACGAAATTCCAGATAGGGCTGATTCTGTCACGAGTCATTATGCGATTCGAAAACTCCTTCAAAATGTATACTGACACGCGAGGTGCATGGAAAATTTCACTGTTCTTTTATCAATTTGCAGCGGTTAAAATTGTTGACCACGACTCTGTATTGATCAACACCGCTTCTGAAAAAATAAGAGGACCGTCCACATCAGCGACGATATTTTTTACGATAAAAGCACTTTGAGGTTTTCGACGCCTCTTCTGTTATGTAATACGTACGTTTAAGCGTTTTCCAGTTGGGGTAGGTCTGCTAAGTTATATGCTCTGAAATGCACGTTGCGCAAAAATTGCTGACAAATTATTTCAGTAAAAAAATATTTAGAAGCGTTCCGCGATTTTGAAATATAATTCTATTTAGTTTATTGACATGTGACTTGCATCTTTTTAAGTTACAATTGTCAAAAGAGAACTAACAGTTACTGCCATTTGCAAAAACAAGAATTTTATAAATTTGGTAATCAGCTATAAGAAACGTATTTTCAGAGTATCGTTTCATTTCGTCCCAATATGTATTACTGATGATAATAAAGATTTTTGATCTAGATTAATTTCGTATCTGAAATGAAATGTAAAACAATTGGTATCTTAAATCAATCAAAATAAAAAAAGGCATGTCAACGTATTTTATAACAATGATTTTTTTTGTGTTTTTTTTATACATACATATATATGATTTAATTGGATTACTTTACCCATGGAGCGTACCTATTATCTCTTGGGTAGCACGCACACGTAAAGTAAAGAACAACAAAGTAAATTTTCAATCGATTGCTAAGCTGATTTGCAGGCAACGTAAAAACCAATATTGTAAACCAACCTCAATGCCAACTTTGAAATGGATAACGATTCCTGATTGCAAATAATCATCCCTCTCACAGACAAAAAAAAAATCCTCATGGATGGCCCGATTCGATAACAAGATGAATTGCAATTTAATTCGATTTCCTTCCTATAATCGTGATCATATCAATTCTGTTGTAAACTGCCTGTTGGATTACAAGGTTTTCATTTCCTTCCTTTTTTTTTTTGTTTTACTCCTCGCGTGTATTATAATCTGACTCCATGGATCCATCGTTATTGGGCCAATTCAGTTGAAAAATTCACGACCGAATATATATTTTTCTTTATTATCCTTTTTTTTTGCGTGCGTATTTTCTGTATTGGCTTGTTGGTTGGAATAAAGGTGTACCTTCATTTGATATATAAAAACAAAAGGTAGGATTCTTTTTTAGCATCGTGCAAGGCAATATCCCACGTCCCTTATTGATTGTTTGCGTTAAACTGTGTTGGTACTTACGAATATTTATCTCTTTAGAGATATTCCCCTCCAGCCATAGAAATTATGGCAGGAAAGAAAACCGCGGCCATATTATCTTTCTCCGGTCGACAATAAACATAATAAGACAAATGGGTATGCTTTGTTGAATATACGTAATGGTTTCAGTTTTTTTCTTTTTTTTTTGTTTTCTTTTAGTTTCAATTATTATGGTAAGGGTTTTTCGACAACCATCAATTGTAATGGTATGAAGGTAATTTAAAGAACACCGTCAGGGTTTTTTTTTCTGTTGGAGTCATTTGAAATAATTTTACAAAAAAAAAAAAAAGCCCTTTTCCTTGTAAGAATGTTTAAATAAATTCATAAAGGACCGCAGAATCTTTTTTATTGTTGGAATAAAATATTCAGGAAATTACTTTATATTAAGCGCATCCCCCTTGAGTTAAAACAAAGGCTTTATATGACCTTATTCCTACATTTGCCAATCAAGGGGTGCAATCCGTTGCAGAAGTTGTGATAACAAGCTTGTTTGGATAACTTTCTAACACTTTTTAAATAGGACATGGTATAAAATGGGTTCTCCGATTTTTGTTTTTAAAAACACCAAAAATATCTTTGTACAAATTACAAGAAAAGAAAGACAAACTTCTAAAAATTTAATGTGGTTTGACATTTGAAACGTGTTCACCATCTTGCACTAGCAAAGCAACAACAATAATTGAATAATTGAAGTGGTCACCTGTTGACCAAAACCTAAAAAAAAAAGAAAATAAAAGTTTCCCACTGGCGGAAACCAAAAAAAAAAAAAAATGTGAGTAAACCGGTTATTAAGGGATCGTAAATGAAAATCTCAACACGAGTGTGTTATTTTAAAGACCCGCGAAAAGATTGAGGTTTACTTTCGATCTCTAGTTCTATCACTTGAAATGGAAACAATTTCAGAAACAAACATTTCTGATACTCAAATAACCCCATGGCGAACTCAAATAACCCAGGAGTTTTGTGCAAAAGTTCTAAATAATTTTAATAAGAACTAAATTTTGAATAGTCGTATAACATGCGTCACTTAATTCTTATTAAAATTTGTTTATCCATGTTAAATGCCAATTAGACGATCATAAATTTGCTCCAAATGGTTATAGGTCACGATAAATTAAATTTATCGTACCTGTTTTTGTTTATGGATGCTTATAATATTTTCGAACATAGTTAACATACAAAGGTTAAACTCATAACATGACATCCGGTATCCAATCACGTTTTCTTAAGCGATTTTCTATGTCATGTTCGTATTGTTCATCATTTTGCATTTAGCGAACAAATTAGCTTAAATTCCTTTCAGCTTTCCGCATTTTGGTTCCACCACTGTGGCATTATTTTGTCATCAGCATCAGCAACATCATCCATGCGAATGACATGTTTTCGCCAAACAAACTGTCACATACTTACTAACAACCCATCCTCCTGTTTTCACTATACACTATATATACACTAATATTCAGCTCACCAAAAATGATGCTTCGCTTCGAAGACAAACAGGATATTTTGTCAACGGATGCCATGCTTTAAATTATACTTTCAACGACAACGTTTTGTCGTCAAAATTATGCTCTATTTGAAATTATTTTCAAAATGTTAAACCATTGCTATTGAATACGCATATAGCACAACAGCAGAGCGATGTCACTACCACCATCAATAACAAAACACCATCACACAATAGAAAGTGGCAAGCTTGTTGTTTGAAGAAAAACAAGTAATTTTCCGCATAAACAAATGCCTTTTCCAAAAAGTTTGCCAATGCTGTCCGTACTCCGGATGGTCGGTCGTACAATGTGGATGGCTTTGAGTAGAAGTAGATTTAAAAACGTAAACACGTCAGCTGCCGATACACAATACAGAATAAATTCACCACTGCGCCTCTGGCAGGAATGCAATATAAAACAAACCACAAGCTCATGCAATTTATTCATTTGCTGGAAATCCGCATACAAGTTATATGCTTCATATTTGCAAAAAATTGGATGCGTCAAAGCTAATAAATGCAACACTAAATAACATCCTATCTGTAGTTCAGGTATAATTTGCTGGATTTATTTTATTATTTTGGAATATCACGCTGTGGGTTATGATTTTCAACCTATGAGTTTGACTTCAGTCACAAATATTTATATACAGGGTGTACATTTTCCTGTAACTGTCGGAGGAGAAAAGTTCCTTAAGTCATTTTAAGACGAAAAACTTAGTTTTTTACATTTTGAATTTATTGCTTATTCTGTAAAGTTATTTGAGAAACTATCACCGAAAATTGATTTAACTTTATTGAAAAAAAAATGGCATTGAATCATCTTGTCTGCAAAATCTCAATACTTCATTACTTTCCTTCCTTCAAATAAAAAAGTGAAAACACTTGAGAAAATATATTTTATTAAAACAAAAAACCGATTGAGATTAAAGGCGCCAGAAAAAGTTTTTTTTTTATACATATATTAAAGTTTTTCGACTTAACATAAAGTGACCTCAGGATACTAGGATTGAGCCTGCTGTGGTGACATATTATGACACCCTTTAAAAGTATTTGACTCACTATATGTGCAGAGAGCAAGGTATGAAACAATCAAAAAAAAATTTTTAATGTTAGTTAGTTAATTAAAATGAACGTTTGAATTAATATATGTTGAAGATCATCCCAGTTACTTTTTTTTAAATCAACTTTAAAAGAAAAATATTTGTCAACGGTTTGTGATTGGTTTGTGACTGTTTGTGACAAAAGTAAAAAAAAAATATAGTGACTCAATAGTTAAAAAGGAACATATTATTAAAAAATTAAATAATAAGTACCAGTAAGCCAACATTTTTTGAAAAACTTACCTACATATTATACTCAATCGATCGTGACTCCTGAATATATAAATAAAAACTTTTATGACAACATAGTTCTTGCCAAAATGTAGAGAAAGAGAAACTAAATTAACTTCACCACAATTAATTTCAAATATGGTGAAATATGGAATCTTACAATCTATGTTTCTGATTCATGATGCAGAGGTGAATTTGTAGCTTGTCACTGACAATTTTGCATGTAATTTCATGTAATTTCATAACTAACAAATGATTACCTATCGATTGAGCATAAATATGGATCAGCCAACATAGGTTTGTGGAAAATAGTTTGTGAAAAACAAACTAGCTTATCACAAATGATCATATATATGTTAATTGATAGTACACAAAGGATTATCTAACGATTGGGTTTAAATATGAAGCAGCCAAAAATGGTTAGTTGGTAAAAATTGAATGTCACAAACATTTTTCGTGGATAAATTAGGAATTTATTATTGATTTCCTATTGATTCTGTAAAAACTTATTCTTTTTATATATTTAACCAAGAAATTTACCGAATTGACAATGCAACATGCTGCTAACCGTCGTGTGTGACTTCTTGTGACAAAAATATAAAGTTTTGTGACTCAATAGTTATTGAAAATTTAAATAAAAAGTACAATTTATCCGGCACTTTCTGAAAAATTTACCAACATCGGTTTTTAGGCTCAATAGATCAGAAATTGTTTGTGACTCCTAGATATACAATTAATAACGTTTGTGACAACTTAGTTTTCGAGAAAAAAAGAAAAAAACTAATTTCTGATCCCCTCAGTGTCAAGACTCAGAACGAAAATTTTAAATACCCTGGATCAATGATCAATACACAATACCTAAGCACCTTGTGTTGACGCCAACAACTATCGCCTAACATAAGGAAGGATGAAGTAGCGTGAGAAATTTGCAATTTTCTGTGACCGAAAAATGCCCCTATAAGCTGAAAGGAAAACTCTACACTGCAGTTTGTTTGTTCTGCACAAGAAGTAGGAGAGCAAATTTCTGGAAATTGTGATGAAAATGCTTGGAAAGATAGCAGGAGTGACAAAGTTTGACTGAATTAGTAGAAGCGCATCTACGTCAAAAATACAACCGTTAATAAAATACAGCTATAGACAAACTTAGCTGGTACTGTCAAGTACATAGGTGAGACGCTGAGAATAATGTTCTAAAAGCACTATCATACAACTTTTAGTTAAAGAGAGAGGTACCTAAGCCTAAGAACTCCTGTAAAAAAATAAATGCACACCGAAATTCAGTTGGACCCAAACATGTGACAATCCATAACTGGGAGGCTTGTCAGAAGTCAACCCACCGAACACTACAAGCGGATCTGTAGTGAAGTGGGAACGTTTTGATCCCATTCGCAATTATAACATCGATCAAAGTGAAAAAAGAGGAAAAAGAAGAAAAATTCCGGTGTTGTTTTTACAAGTGAAAAAAACTAAAAAATAAGTCATAACTAATTTTGTAATTGAAAATTTGAAAATGTCACAGATTTTTTTTTTTAATTTATTGATGCAAAAAGTATTTTACTTATCATTATTAGTAATTGAAATACTGTTAACAATAATATACCCTTTAGTCGGCCAATCTCTCTTTAAAAGTGACAAAAAGTGACGATTGGACCCGCCATAATATGAATATTGTATACAAGATATATGGACATTGAAATCCTGTTCGATCACCATTGAGTATATATTTAAAATTGACTATTAGGGTAGTTTATGATATTAATTACATTTTAAATTCAAGTTAAGATGCGCAGCATCCTTTTCTTATCAGTCTATACTTTCGTCTGTCAGGAAAAGTCTTGAAATCCACAACTTTCAGTGGGTGCCTCATATACCACCACCATCAAATTCTCCTTACTTGAGACGTTTAAAAAGAAAATGATATCTTCTTTAAAGGGAGTTACATCAATCGTATTACTGTTAAAAAAAGCAAATGCAAAGTGGATCTTTTTCGTATCAAGTCATGTGTAAATAGTTGCCCGGGGATAGAGAAGGAGAAGTAGAAATATATGTACATTGTACATGAACATGTTGTTTTTTTATTTTAACATATCAAAATTCGTGCATTTGTTAAATTATAACGAAAAGAAAGAACATCAGATATGATAAAAATTCGAGCTCCAATTTTCTACTGTACTGCAACATTAATATCCAATACTCAAAACCATCCAATTTCATACAGTTTGGAGCTAACAATTTGGAACTAACTTCAAACAGACAGACACGCATTTATAATACATATTCGCTTATGAAGTTTTCTTTTGTATTTCATTCTTTTATAGTAAAAATTCTTAACCGAAATATCCTTCATTCTTACATCTATATATCTTTTACTTATTTTAAGAACTCCTTTATACTCATTTTTACTCAATAAAATATTCACCCCCATCTTATAAAGGATAATTCCATGAAAAGGTTAATACAGCCTTTATTTCCCATCTGAACCAATTTCTTAACTCCCCCTCTCTGACCATTATATGTGGCTGAGATGCTTGATTCTCTTTGCCATTCCTTAGAGAGAATGAATTTAATGTAAATTCATTAAAGTAATGAGCACCAAGATGCTTGAAGGTAATGAACGAAAAAAGAAACTTTCCTGGTATTTTCGGTTAACCCCATCGGCCGTTATAATTTCCTTAATATTTAATTTGTCCCTTTACAATTGGGGATTTGCACACCCGCAGGCAGTTCCTTTTTCATTCACATGTGTGAATGTCTCATCTGGTCGTTGTTAAACTAAATCGGCTTTAGGGGGAAAAAAATCTTTTTATGTTTTTTGCTCTGTTTGCAATGTCGACGTGCATTTTATTTGTTTTTGACAAACAATGGTTTTAGTGTTAAATCCGATGGAAGGAGCTTTATTTGTAATATCCTGGCGTTTTTTGAATGGTTTTTCAGTTTATTTTTTGTAGAGTGTTAACTGGTGTTTTAAACGGGTTATTTTTGTTATGATGGATAAAGATTAGTATTTACATGAATTGAAGCGCTTCCCAAACCTTCACTAGTGTAGTGTAGTGTAGTGTAGTGTAGTGTAGTGTATTGTAGTGTAGTGTAGTGTAGTGTAGTGTAGTGTAGTGTAGTGTAGTGTAGTGTAGTGTAGTGTAGTGTAGTGTAGTGTAGTGTAGTGTAGTGTAGTGTAGTGTAGTGTAGTGTAGTCTAGTGTAGTGTAGTGTAGTGTAGTGTAGTGTAGTATAGTGTAGTGTAGTGTAGTGTAGTGTAGTGTAATGTAGTGTAGTGCAGTGTAGTGTAGTGTAGTGTAGTGTAGTGTAGTGTAGTGTAGTGTAGTGTAGTGTAGTGTAGTGTAGTGTAGTGTAGTGTAGTGTAGTGTAGTGTAGTGTAGTGTAGTGTATTGTAGTGTAGTGTAGTGTAGTGTAGTGTAGTGTAGTGTAGTGTAGTGTAGTGTAGTGTAGTGTAGTGTAGTGTAGTGTAGTGTAGTGTAGTGTAGTCTAGTGTAGTGTAGTGTAGTGTAGTGTAGTGTAGTGTAGTATAGTGTAGTGTAGTGTAGTGTAGTGTAGTGTAGTGTAATGTAGTGTAGTGCAGTGTAGTGTAGTGTAGTGTAGTGTAGTGTAGTGTAGTGTAGTGTAGTGTAGTGTAGTGTAGTGTAGAGTAGTGTAGTGTAGTGTAGTGTAGTGTAGTGTAGTGTAGTGTAGTGTAGTGTAGTGTAGTGTAGTGTAGTGTAGTGTAGTGTAGTGTAGTGTAGTGTAGTGTAGTGTATTGTAGTGTAGTGTAGTGTAGTGTAGTGTAGTGTAGTGTAGTGTAGTGTAGTGTAGTGTAGTGTAGTGTAGTGTAGTGTAGTGTAGTGTAGTGTAGTGTAGTGTAGTGTAGTGTAGTGTAGTGTAGTGTAGTGTAGTGTAGTGTAGTGTAATGTAGTGTAGTGCAGTGTAGTGAAATGTAGTGTAGTGCAGTGTAGTGAAATGTAGTGTAGTCTAGTGTAGTGTAGTGTAGTGTAGTGTAGTGTAGTGTAATGTAGTGTAGTGTAGTGTAGTGTAGTGTAGTGTAGTGTAGTGTAGTGTAGTGTAGTGTAGTGTAGTGTAGTGTAGTGTAGTGTAGTGTAGTGTAGTGTAGTGTAGTGTAGTGTAGTGTAGTGTAGTGTAGTGTAGTGTAGTGTAGTGTAGTGTAGTGTAGTGTATAATCCGACTTTTCGTTTATGCTGACATGCATAGCACTTCCATCTGGTTGCAATGAATGTTTGTTCCTTTCAAATTGTATATGAGAACTAATAATTAAATTATTTTCTACTTTAAAGGGACACAAGGACGTTTTTCGCAAATTTTTGTGCTCGAAAAAATTGAGCTATAGTTTGTTTTAGACCCACTTTGAAACAAACACACATTCATTGCAGATAACATTAGTGTCTACCAGACACATTACAAGAAATAAATTATTAACCTTTCACACAAAAGACAACTCAATTAATGAATACGTAGGATATAAAAAAGAGTGTGTTCTAAAAAAAAAAACATTTCCTTAGTATAAGAAAAGTGTATACAACTTTTTTTGTCCTTTATCTTCTAAGGAAACAAAAAAGACAAAATGTCACTTAAGTGTTAAACATTTCCACAAGAGACATTCTCGTGTGTCGGTACTAGAAAAAAAAAAAAGTCAACACGTGCCCCCATTTGTCTTACACACAAATGCGCCGAGTCAACCCAAACAAAGCTTCTTAGCAAAAGCCTATTAAATTTTCATACACTTAACTTGTACACATCAGTATAAACAATTTCAAAAAAGGATAATAGGATACTGTCATGTATAGATATTTGCAATCAGCCATCATCAGAAAGAATGTTTCAATGTTCTATCTCATAGATTTTTGTTCCATCTTTTCACAACTTTGAAGACAAAGCATCAAAGATAAAAAAGAAAAATTCCATTAAAGAAACCAATGGACAGGTTAACGATGGTATGTTACTTTGCTATTGGAAGTTTAAAATTCTAAATAGGATTACAGATGGAATTTATTCAATTTACAGATGAAACATCTTAAGATTGTCCTGTGTCAATGTCAAGATTGATTTCAGATTTTCATGTTAAGGAATATCAATGGAGTTTAATTATTCATTTTGATTATAAGTTCTTATTTTGCGTTAATAATTTAATTTATGAACAAACAGAATTGTCGCCTTTCAATTTAATTAATAAAAGAATAATACATAATAGATTTTTTATCCCTAGGATGAACGTGCTGTTTTGATTTTATTATTTATTTATATTAGTATTATTATCATCCTGTTAAATTATTATTTGCTATCAAAGGTACATTGTGTGTTTGCATTTGTAAGCCTTTAACAAACTAAGCATCTTATAAATTTTGTAACTATAACATAAAATAGTTTGTATCTAAGACATAACCAATTTGTATGCTTTCACCTTAAGATAACTAAGCTAAAATCAAACCACAATTTTAGTAAAGTTTCATAGTTGTGCTAGTTATTTATAAAAAGCACATCCTGTAGAGTATATCAAGGTTGCAAGTTTTCATTATTTTTAAAGCTGCAGTTCAAGACATCAAATACAAAGGAAGTATCTTCTGATTATTTTTGCATAATTTATGAATTTCGTTGTTTCAGAGAGATGCGGTGCGGCCTGACATAAAATTCCACACCACAACAAATACATCCCGTAGATAATAAATTTCTTTGTTAAAATATGTATACAAGTATGTTAGTAAAATTATTCAATTTATTAAATTATGCTGGTACATAGATTGTTTTTACTACAACCGTTAATATTAGAACTTTTATAATGAAAATTGTTTTATTTATAATGAATTAATTACGAAACTTTGTTTTATTTACGTATAACCCAGCATTTAAGTCTTTTTAGTTTTAAGAGAAAAAAACTAAAGCTCGAAATAATAGTTAAGTTAACATGATACTAAAAGATTACATTTTCTCAAGTTATATATAGGTTGAATAAATATTGTGTTCTTTAAGGCTGGAGTCAAACTAAATTAGACAAAAACAAACAAAGCAAAAACGGATATACACCAAATGAACCAAAACAAAACGTTTTTTTTTTTTTGCTTGGTTAACTGGTCGAGGATTATTATTAGTCATGCTTTTTTTGTTTTCTGCAACTTCAGAAAAAAGAATTCCAAATAGTTTTTTAAAAATTATTACCCCTATATAAAAACCTACTTTTAATTAAAATGAATTCCTAATTTTTAATCAAAAAAAATAGTTTTTCAACGTCACACAATGATAAAAAAGCTGTTGTTGCTCCCCTTCACATAAAATGTTTTAATGGAACATCAAATTCCAAAAGGCCATAACTCACATATTCCAAACAATCTTTTTGTTTTGCCTGTTTGACTAGTCTTGTGTGACCTGTTCTAATTTTTTTGCATGCATTTTGCACCTAACTTTACACAAACATGTTCGTTTGCGCTTAGTATGATCTTTTGTGTAAAATGATTTATTCGCCTAATTAGAAGTGACTGCTCAAATTTAAAGAAGTGCAATGTTTGACGTCAGGCGATTAAGCGAAAACGTTTTTGTTTGTTTGTTTATTGTGCATTATTTTGTGTAGCTACTCCCAAAACTTTGCCTGTTTTTTTTTTCTATCAGTTTTGTTTTATGCGGTTTGACTCCAGCCTAACTTTAAAAGCAGAAATTATTTCTTTAATACCACCTTCATAATTTTTTTTTTACAAAAGAACACTTCACTCTCTCGAAAAGATACAAAAGAAAATGAAATTTCACATATCAGATACATTGTTTAATTGTAATACCAAAACCTCTGACTGTTGTTAATACATGAAAGCAATTGAAGTGTATGTAATTATTTTGTTTCAAAGTTATCATCTAGTGATAATGTTAGCATGGTGTTTCTAATAAACTTACTTAGTAGGATTCGACCATAATAATTTTGCGCCTATATTTTCAGTTTCAATTGGTTGAAACACTTTCATATAAAAAACTCAAATCATATTTTGGTTGGAGAAATTCAAAGATAATAATAAGAACCCTTTACATCAGTAGAAGCCATATGTGGCTTTTGGTTTTTAGACGTTGACTCCTAAAAATTAGAAGCTGCCACGGTAAAACAACCCTTAAAAGTCATTAAAATAAACATTTATCCATGTCCTGTAACTTATTTTTTTTGTTCGTTATCTCTAAGCAACTTACAAAAAGCAGCATTCAAGTTCAGTAGCTCGAGTTGTAAGGACTTGCAAGAAAAAATATAGAAAACAGAACTAATTTTTGGTCAGTTGCGGACTTGTTTCAAAGTAAATTTTATTTTTTTTTAACGAGATTCGATATTGAGAAGTAATATCCGA
This sequence comes from Baccha elongata, assembly GCA_951217065.1. Classification (NCBI taxonomy): domain Eukaryota; kingdom Metazoa; phylum Arthropoda; class Insecta; order Diptera; family Syrphidae; genus Baccha; species Baccha elongata. Next base: position 7,792,675 of record OX578272.1, read on the forward strand.
AATTCCTTATTTTCGTCAATGCATTTGGAAAAAATTATGCAATGGATTTATTTCAAAGTCCATATATGGCTCCTTATGCTTTCACGTAAATATTCACTAGATTTCAGAATGCCATACACGGCTCGACTAGTTTCAAAGCCGCTAAAATGTTCTTCTAACGAGATTCGATATATTGATCGAGATGCAATGCTTTTATTGCAACATCCATTTATGGCTCCATGTACAATCACACAAATATTCGCAAGATTAAAGAATGCGATATATGGCTCTTTATGCATCCAAAGAAGTTTTTTACGAGTTTTGTTTTCCAGTGACTAAATATTCAGTTCTATAATCAAGCATTAAACAGAGATTTCGTGTTATTCAGCGAATCATGACGATGGAATTTCAAAATGGAAGAAAAATGACAAACATTTTTTTGGAACTAAAAGTCTTACAAACAAAATGTTAGGTTTTGAAACTTTTGCTGACCTTTTATTCTACATTGTCAAGGAAGAGTTGTTTGAAATGATTATGGAGAAATGCATATGTGGCTAAAGTCAATTATTAGGAGAAATTATGATTTGTTTTACTTAATTCAACTTAAATAAACTATTTTGCCTTCATTGAAAACAGCACAAAACTCTTGCAATTCAAAAATATTTTCATTACCAATACATTCAAGAGTCACTTTCACAGGAAGTATATATACTATATGAACAATGAACATCGAAACATGATTCGACTCATCAGCGGCACTGTATTTTAAATGAATCAGAAAATTTGCTTAAATATTTAAGAAACTCAATTGCATTCATAACCAAAAATTCATATAAAAAGATATAATTCATCTGATTAGTATTAGATTCCAATGAAATAATCTGCTATAGTAGCATGTTTCACTAGGATGGCGTCATAAAACGATTTCAGTACTGCCAATCAACAATTCAAATGAACAAATATTTTCCCAAAAATACCTAACTGCCTTAATTGTCAGTGGCACCAACCGTTTCAACCATTCCACTAAATTTACCGCCAACACGAATGTCCTGCGAGCGTGCAAGTACCCAACAATTTGTTTGTCAATGCAGAAAGGACGATGAAGCAATATAGGAGCAATTTTGTGCGCTTCGAATAGCGAGTGCGAGAATCTGTTATTGATTTTTGTTATTGTGGGTGAGTGTATGTGTGAAAATGTAGTAAACACAGTTATTGCACTAAGCACAAGGATTCTAGAGATTCGCATCAAAGAAGGATGAGATGAAACACTGCTCTGGGGATGCACGTAACACCCAGTTTGTAAATTCACTCCTTTATTGCAAGCAATTCCGAGAGATACAGAAGTATTTTCAAATAAACTGCTGATGCGTGAAGTTAGAAGCAGTAGAGTTCTCAGCTATACTATCAAATCACCCTGCAGCATAGTATTTCGAACGACAACGAACAAAGATGTTGAAAATGATTTTTTGATTTCATCTCGTTTAACCTAAAGCACTGAGTTTGCATAAAATCTTTCGCAGGACTGTGGTTCATGGACCGTTATCCTCATACGGATATACAGTGCCGATTAGGGAAAAATCTTTAAGCGAACAAAAAATGAGAGAGGTGTGTTCTTGGGTAATCTTGATGCATATTCACTTTGGGATTTGTTGATTAAGTGTAAAATTTTCAATTCAGTTTGTGAACGCATTTTTGGGAAAAGTGGATTTGAAAGTAAATGAGGTTTAGGGGATTGTTAAGGAAAGGATGTGAGATTGCTTGATCATTGATTCATTTACAAATGAATTGAGTGATGTGTGAAATGGATTTGTATATTCGATTCGAAGAAACATATTTGGAATTTATTTGAATGTTTCGTGGACAAAGCTTCCACAAAACGAATTAGGTTCAAATTTTACCGAAAAGTAAATTTGCCTAAATTTGAAAGATATAATGTAAGATTCTGGAAAATTTGAAACGAGCACAATTACCGCGGGTTGGTAGTTATAATAATTAGGTAAAATACAACAATAAAAAAAATGCATACATGGAAACGAAGTGGTAACTCAGAAAAACATTAGATTAAAATATTTTATGCTGCCAATATTTTTGTTTGCAGAAATTTGCAGTTATTTGCATACGACAAATACAAACACGCAAACGAAATATTCTTGTTCATATTTTTGTAAAATTATGGCTGAAAATATTGCCTGCAAATATTAGATTAAAATATTAAATGCTGCTAATATTTTTGTTTGCAGAAATTTGCAGTTATTTGCATACGACAAATACAAACACGCAAACGAAATATTCTTGTTCATATTTTTGTAAAATTATGGCTGAAAATATTGCCTGCAAATATTAGATTAAAATATTAAATGCTGCTAATATTTTTGTTTGCAGAAATTTGCAGTTATTTGCATACGACAAATACAAACACGCAAACGAAATATTCTTGTTCATATTTTTGTAAAATTATGGCTGAAAATATTGCCTGCAAATATTAGATTAAAATATTAAATGCTGCTAATATTTTTGTTTGCAGAAATTTGCAGTTATTTGCATACGACAAATACAAACACGCAAACGAAATATTCTTGTTCATATTTTTGTAAAATTATGGCTGAAAATTTTGCCTGCAAATATTTTGGATCCAGCAGAATATTTTTTCTCAGTTTGATATTTTATTGCTAACAGTTTATGTGTTGGTAGATCACTTGTGTTTTTAATTGTGGTAAAAAGTTTTTTCAATAGAATATCAAATTTGTATGTTTGGATGTACCTATTATTTTGCATCAAATTTCATGTCAAAGAGCTAAAACATGTTGTTCATCTTATTTTGCAGACATATTAAATTATTTCATAAATTTTGTCGGCAAACATTAGTGTTTGTAGCGGTTTTTATTTTCTTATTCCGATTACAAATACGAAATAGCAATTTTTGCAGGTTCATGCAGCGCAAAGCAAACATTTTACTGCTCACAATTCAAACATGTAACTTGCTGTAATTTTATGTTAGTTTGATCTTTTTTTTCAGCGAAATAGCTACTTTGGAAAATATTTTTGTTCGCAGCAAATATATTCTTATTCTAATTATTATAAATACAAATTAGTGTTTGGGAGTGCCACAAGCTTACATTTTATAATGAAAAGTGTGTATTTAGGGCAAATAAAGTTGCAAAGTAGTAATTAATTGAAATATTAATTCCAATAAATAGATATAGTTTCTTTTAATAACTGAATTCTCGAAATTAATTTGTCATACGAAAAATTCTGACATGAAAAACTCATAATGAAAATTTTTGCTTTCAAATTAAACCTTCCTCAGATTTCATACCTATTTCATAGAGAAAGTTTCTTGCAAGTATAATACTTTGCTGAGATTTGAACCCTTAAAATCAGCTTAAGATTTTTCAAAAAGTATTTTAAGAATCTTTCATTGAATAACTCAAAGATAAGAAAACTACTTCCTTTCATTAATTAAAAATAGCAAAAGGAAAATTCCCAAAAGATAATTCTTTGGTGTGCAATTACTTTGCCTTTATTTTTCTTCAAATAAATACAAATACTTTTGCAGAAAAAGTTTTTTTTTTTGCGAAACAAACAATGTGCATTCAAGTGGAGTGAACTGGGGCGTATCTTTTCATCTATATTCACCCATTTTTAGCATCTGGAACTTTATCGAAACTCATTTCACTTTTATACTTAAGATATGCTTCATGGGATTTTCATTTTGCTGCACATTTTTTTTTTCAATTTGTTGTATCCCTGTGGAGAATATTTGTATTTAAATAATTTTACTCAAGGATTTCATTTATGCACTTCTTATATAAGTTTGCTTATCTTTCCAAGGCACATGGAATAAGTACACCACAACAACTGATGATGCGAACGCAGCAGTCTTCCCTGTTTATATATTCCAAACAAACGGATTATCCAACAAAGTCATAAGTTCTCGGTTCGCATCTCAGATCTGTAAGGTATTTTAGATAACAAGTATTCACTGCTTTCTAAATTGAAATACCTTACATACATTTTTGTTTATTTTTTTTGAAAAGATGTTTTTCTTTGTGCGCTGATAGCTTCAAAGAAAAAACTAATATACAACATTATCATAACTGGGATTGGATATTTTAAAGGATCTTTTTTTAACGGTCAAATTGGCTTTCAATTATTTTCTGATATAATGGGATTTATGTAGTAAAAAAAAAGAAAAACTAATTTGAATTGTTCAATGATTTCTTTTTAAAAGAGTTTAAAAATTGAATTGAATTGATTTTTGATAAACGATAATTGAATTACTTTAATCAGATACCACAGAGCTGATTATTATGTATTCATAGTGTTGTTTGATGGTTTAAAATATCTACAGCTATCCACACAACAAATAACGAGTTATTTAATTAGCATAAAGAAAGATTTCATTGATATAATTTAAGTGGTTCTCGTTTTTCACCCAATTATTTTTCGGGGACCATCCGTGATAAAAAAAATTCAGTAATATTTGGTTATATTTTAATTTAATTTACTACAAAAAAGTTACTATTCACAATTTGCAGACATCAAATATTTTTATTTGTAGCAATAGATTTTTATTCTAATTACAAATACTTTTTTCTCGTAGGAAATGCGACATGCTCACATTTTGCAAAAAAAAAGGTATGTATGTGTGGCAACAAGTGAAATCATTTCTCACCTTGTGTTAGAAATTACTTCACCTAAAAAAGTGAAATTATTTCCCACGATGTGAATTTTTTTCCCGTGAAGTTATTTCCCTGCACTTATGATTAGATAACTTGTTCTTGGCCAAAAAATATGGTCATCTTAATTATGCCCGCACGAGAAAAATATGTACTTTCTTGGGATTTCAGTTATGGATGGCTTTTTATTCAACTTTGAACATTGGATCAGAAAATAGCATACTTTTAGGAGTTGCTTAAATAAATATAACAAATTTAAATCAATATTTGTTCGTAATGATTTCATAAACCAAATAGTTGTTATTTTTGTTATATGCATATTAATCGCGGAACGACACCGACAAAACGTACCTGAAAAAGCATGTCCGGCTTGCAAATTTTAGGGTTAGGTTCCACTGAAAAAATGTCAAAATGACCAAAATGCAGCTTTTTTACTACAATTGAAATCAAGTGGAACGAGATTTTTTTGTTTGCATACATTTCCATTAATGACTTACAATAAACCTCTTTTGGTTTGCTTTATTAACTTCCGTATAAAATAATAAACAAAAAATTGACTGACTGTTCACATATGCATATGTGTACTTCTATGCAAAATCTGATATCCCGAAGCAAGTAAACACAAAAAGGGGAAAAAAAAATCTGAACACAATTTCAAAGAAAAACAATTATAATTACTTTATATCATATTTAAGATTCATGTTTCGTGTGGCTTTAATTTTCAGAAAAAAGAAATTCAAGAAAACACCGCATGCCTCGAGTTTCGAAGACAATTTACATTAAAGTTATGCGGCGAAAGATTGTTCTTAAAAATTCTGAGAAGCAATTCTCTTTCGCAAGGATGTTTTATTCATATCTTAACATAAAATGTAACCATATGCTGCTAATAAAGCTGAGAAAAATAGCAAAATTTAAATACCATACCATATACTTTTTTTCTATTTGTGCGGTAATATTACCCACACGGTGTGTTGAATAGATCGAAAAAAAAAATCAACTTGTATGTACTAGATATTCTCAGTCCATCATATTTTGTTCGGTTATTATATTATCTTTGTCGTCCTTTCAGCGATTTGATTTTTTTTTTCAAGGATACAAAAAATAAAGGAAACACTTTTCCCACCAATTCCTGTTAAAAATTACGTATTCATTAACGGCAACAGAATTCTGCCATAAATATTCCAAACGGATGTGGTTTGTAAACCTAACGTTCTCATAAAGAATCTTGGTAAAATTTAAAGAATTTTAAAGAAAATCAGGAGAGAAAATGTTTCTCATTTTCATCCAAATCCTTGCACGGAAAGCCATAATTGCATCCCATTCCTAAGAAATATTGCAACCATTTTCAACTTAATGCATAACTTTCAACTTGAGTGCTGATTGCTGGTAATTAGTAGCAGCAGCAGCGTCAGCGTACGGAATATTTTTCAATTAACTTTTCTCACCTTCTAAGCCCTCAACCTCAAGAGATTGAAATATAATTTATTTTTGCTTTAAAAAAAATGATATAAATTTCCCTGTTTCGAGGACATTTATACGCTCTCAAAAAGCTCTAGAACTTGAAAAGCTTATTATTTATTCTCATTTAAATTTGTACATATTTCTTTATGCATTTTTTTTTTGTACAATGCTGCGATAGTAATTTTCTATCAAAAAATTATATGCCTGGTATTGAAGTTAAAATATTAGTTATTCTATTGTCAGCCTTTTAAATATTAAAGTACTAGGCTCAGTGTAGATGGAACTCCTTTGAGTTTAAAACAAACAACTCATCAGTTAAGGGTTAAGACTCCTTTCAATTTTGTTTATTGAGTAGCTTTGTGGTGTGTGTGGTTTTTGGTTTGGAGTGTTGACTTTGCTCGTATGTAACGCTGTTTATTTAAATTTATACCTAAAGGCATTCATTTGTGTATCTATATTCAACAAGTTAAAATATTGGTTAGCATTATAAATCCATTAAGTTTATTATTTGTCTTTAATAAGACGGTTGTGTCTGTGTATATAGTCGATGTTTAAAAGAACTTTTTTTTTTTAAATAATGGAATATTAAAGTAGGATTTAATAAGGTTATATACAAAATGTTTAATATAAATACATTCAAAAGTTTAGTAAAATGTTCTCCATACACTGCAAATAAGGCTGGTTTTTACAGGGTGGCGTTAGTTTATGTATGTATGTTTTATGTTCGATTGCCCACAAATATCTTGAATCTCAAACCTAATTTTTGACGTTTGTAAAATATTCAATCATGCTTAATTGAACAACATATTTGCCATTTGAAGTAAACATTTATCTTATAAAACGTTTAATCTAACTTATTTTTTTTTTTTTTTGATTTTTTGTTCAGTTTTGTTATTTGACGTTTAGTGGGCTGACAGATATCTACAAATATCATTTTTTCGTTTGCGGAGTACTCAGTCCAAATTATAATCAGATGTTTTGAGTGTTAATTATCATCAGCAAGCAAAAAATACGACACTTTAACAGATTTGTTCAAATTTTATTTTGACAGAACAGTACGAATCCAGTTTTGACGTTTGCGTTGAATTGAACTGTAATCACCAAGCAATAAATTTAACACAATGTATTTTGACAGATTTGTGAAAATAAAATTTTTACGTTTGCGGAGTATTCAGTCTGAACTGCAAGCAACAAATATGACGCTTTGTAGTTTCACTGATTTGTAAGAATACAATTTTGACACTTTTTAGTTTGACGTATATGCTAACGTTTTGGTTCCAATCAATAATGAAATAAAAATAGGAAACTGTTTTCGAAAACTATTATAATTTAAAATAAGTGTGTTTTTGATTTTGACTGAATTTTTAACACAACAGGCAAAACATATCTACTCTACGAACGAACCCCATTCGCTCCAGTACTACAGATTCTATATCAGCGGTACTTTATTGACATCCGGCTAAGGTTGATTAAAAAGCATTTTTTGTAATGTGCTCACAGTGTGAGTGACTAAGGAAACCAAAGAAAAAATGTACAGGAGTTACTTTAATGACAGAACGCAGCATTGAATTTTCGAAGCATTGAATTTCACGTGAATTTTGATTCCACATAGGATAATGCTGTCAAGAACGGAATTGAATATTTAAAGAAGTTGGTTGTGAATCTGTAAAGAAGTATAAAAAAAACTGAGAGTGCTGTTGTCAGTGAAACAATAAATCGGATTAGAAGTTTCGTACAGAAGATTTTTGATGCAACTAACGAAGAGTTAGTGATAAAACGGAGTCTTGGGACACACACTAGCATTTATTTTGTATAAATTTCAGATATGAATCCATCTGATACTAGTTTTAAGATTTTCTAAAATTGGTTTCGTGTTTAGGAGAATGGTCTGGTGGCTCGGTGGCTGAACAGTTGGACCTTTTTTGAGGGCGTGCAATGAGCGGAGTTTAAGTGTTGGTGGCAGAAAGTGGTAGGGGTGCAGGGTGTGATAGGAGAGGCTGCTTAACGGACTTAACGGATGAAAGACTTGGTGGCTCAGCGATCCAGTGACTTTGTAATCTAGTGACTTAACGGCCCAGCGCAGTGAATAGATGGCTCAGCGACCCAGTGACTTGTGTAAGGAGTGCACAATAACATAGACGGGGAAAACAGATATCGTCGCAATGTTTGCGCATCTCCCCTATTTTGTTTTTATTTCTTCATGTCTTTTTCGAGAATCACTGATAAAAAAATGCTATTTCGGAATCAAATGAAAGAATATTTTGCTGGCTTTCAAAAAGTTACAGAACGTTTTCTTTGTTTTTTTTTTATTATCTTCACCGGATTAAAGGGTGAAAAGTAGATCATATACGTCTTTCCTCAAACATATGCATTCCTCATATAAGAAACAAAGAAATTGTGTAATTAATCTTATCCCAGAACAAAGAAACTGTTTCTGATTATTCTACTCCACTTTGCAAAATAACTAAGTACCTTATTCTCTGACTGTCATGATGTCATTACGAAGTAAAATGCAGCTCATTAGCTTTCACTAAAACAACATTTTACCATAAGCTTCCCAATTCAAATACACACTCTGCTGCCTTGCATCCTTGAAAATTTCTGTACAGAAAATTCAATAAAGACGTCATAATGAAATTAATTTTCTTACATTTTGTCGTATCTTTCGATGTTGCATACATTTTACTAATGTACAAACATTACTCCGGAATGGGTGCTCATAATTTCACTAATTTCACACTAAGGAACGACTTTCATTGAGGATATTTTTATTTTTTCTTGGTGTGAGTGTCTTTCATCTCATTATGCACTTAATGCTATACTTTAGTGCTATATGTCTGTCTGTCAGTTTTAGACAAATAAAAGAGTAAAATAAAAAGAAAGAACATAAATTTAACGATGCAAAAGGAGTTAACTGACAGTACAACTTTTTATCTCTCTTCGCAATGTTATTCATCCTTCAATGCATTCACATTTTTCTTTTTCGTTTGTTTGTCATTGTGGTAACAACAAATGAAAACATCTTTTTATTATTTTTTTTTTTTTTTGTAAAAAAAACCTTTTCAAAGTTGAGATGTTAAGAATTCAAAATTAGGTTGATATGATACTTATTAGATGTTGTTTATGTTATTTATGAATAGAATAATTCCTTCTTAAGGTTTTAATACATTAAAATGATTTGGATATCAGGTATAATGTAAGACTATTTTCTAAATCTGGTAACAATTATCTTACGTTGCACCATGTGTGTCAAAAATTGGGGTTATTATTTCAGATATGCATATATTAAACCATCATTTTGTTTGCTATATTGAACACTATTTCGAATATCTGCATACTTTTGAAACAAGTCAAAACGATACTATATTATTCCCATATTTTATGCATTCTAAAACTTAAATTCATATTTTATTCAGTTTTTAGCGTTTGATTTCATAGGTCAACATATTTAAGCTTTTGATCTTCATATCTTCAAGTATGCATTCGAATAAACATATGCAAACGAATATTTACTCAAGCAAGTCATTTAATATTATTTATGTTCAGTGAAGGAAGGAAAACAACTGCATTTATGCATCCTATTTGACCAATGGCAATTTATATGCTACAGCTATGCAAACAGGAAGTTTTGAATAGGTTTTCTGAAAACAAAGACAGATGACTGCGTTAGGGGAATTTAAATTCATATAAGAGACTAGCTATTACCCGGCGCGTTGCTACCGAAGAAAAATTAAGGGAGAGGAATCATCGTTTTTGAAAGAGCTTCTGTAGTTATTTATTATAATTATATCGGTCCAAAATTACGACAAATTCTTTGTTTTATTAATAATAAAATAAAAATAAGAATTATCGAAAAAGTGATCACAGCAATATCTGTTGGTGCCTAAGTCACTAATTACAACCTCATCTGTATGTCAGTAAAAATCCCAATAAAATCGGTACAGCACTTTCTGATCGGTTCAAAAAAATGAACTTTTGACAAAATAAGATCTGAGCGCCACCCAGGTTGCACAGCATCAGTGGAAGTTCCATTAAAAACTTTTAGGGTATTGTGTCACCGATAGCAAAGCTAGCATCGACTTTAATTGACGTGGGTATTTCATGTAAAATGAAAGAATTAAATATAATTCTTTGGAAAGAGACGGCTATGTAGAGGTTCTGACAACAATAATGCGATAACAAAAGAAATATGTAACAATACATTCACAAAAACCTTGGTTTGCTTGGTTTGTTTTGTTTTCCCATTCTTTAGTCTAAAAAGTCCCAAACCCAATTCACTAATTTGGCTGATAGATGACCACGTGGGAAATTTAGTTATAACTTTACTATTAAAATATATAGATTCAAATTAGCTTTTTATGGCCTTTAGTCCATGAAAAAATGGCGTTTCGTTCGGATGCTCACTTTGCACTCATCAGTTGACGACGAGTGAGCACCTTGTCAATACGCAAATTTCCGCTTGTTTCACTTCAACTTACATAATTTTTTTGACAAAAAGCTAAAGTGAACTATATCCAACAAGATTACGATCGCAATCATTAAGCTGGAAGTGTTTACCCGTGGCCTGGTTAAAGTTATAAATAATGTTTTTTGTTATAAACAAGCGGAAATTTTCGTATTGACAAGGTGTTCACTCGTCGTCAACTGATGAGTGCAAAGTCAGCATCCGCACAAAACACCATTTTTTCATGGACTAAAGGCCATAAAAAGCTAATTTGAATCAATAATTCAATAAGTCCACTAAATTAAATGCTAAGTCTTCTACTTAGTTGAAATTATTTTTTATTTATTATTTAGTATTTTCAATACATAGTATATAGAATTTGTATTATAACAAAAAAACATTATTTATTAAAATATATATGCAAAGGATTAGCAGACAAATGCTCCCATTGCTTCGTATAAACATTAGCATATAACACCAAAATATGCAAAAAATGTTCTTTAATAAATTTTAAATCATTGGATCGGTTTTCTAAAAAATCGATTTTTTTTAAATATTTTTTTTAAATAATCTTTCCTAAAAAAAGTATGTATATGTACTTATAAATATTGAACTAACAAAATAATGTTTTATAAAAATTATTATTTTTGACAAACAAAATGTATACCATGTTATTTTAAATATTTAGGACAATTTCAATATTGAATTGCATTCGAATCGCTTCAGTCTTTATCGAGATAGTCGAAATTTAAAAATACCGTCATATAGCAGGCATTGTTAACCGAATATTCTTTAAAGTTTGGTATCCATTATCTGGTAGATTTTTAACACTTTTACACATGTGAAATTTTGTTGAAATATTTGTAACCATTTCCGAGAAAAATAAGCTTTTCGATAACGGTTATTACTGTTATTTTGAGACCTACAAAAAAAAATCCGGGCGTTTTACGCTCCCCCTTAATTTGAAGTAAATCCGCTCACCAATATAAAATACTAGGGTAAACATTGATTGCCTGCGATAGTAGGGGAAGGTGGTCGAATGACGGCTACTAAAGGGGAAAGTATGAAAACACATTTTAAATATGAACTTCGAAAAAAGTCCGGAAATCTTGCAGTTTCCCCCCCCCTCCTTCAGTTAGCGGCGGTCGTTAGAAACTGCAAAACTACGTACATACTACTGGGACAATACCAAACAATATTCCAAAGTCAAACTTAATGCTATATTTTTTGCGACCTTTGCCTTTTCTTTGTATATATCAACTGGCCTAATATATTTATAACATAAAATAAAAACTACTTATTTCTTAAGGTTTCTCAAAAAGAACGAATCTCTTATCACATATACTTTTGGAAAAAAAGAAGTTTAAAAAAATATCCAACTTGACTTTCATTGCCCATCATAGCAGGCAATGACAGGCAAGACCGCTTTCAAGTGATTTACGGCTGGACCGACTTTGATGAAATTTTCAGACAATTTTCAGAGTATCCGAGCGGTTGATCCTGCGAAGTATAGTAGGGATTGGCTGAAGACAAAAATATGGCCTGACAACGCGAGTAAAAAAATCAAAATTGATAACGGTCAGCTGACCGTGATTACACGATTTCAAGAGCAATCATAAAAATAATTTTTATAAAAAGTTCAAAGTTTTTTTGTGACAATCCAAAAAATACATACTAGATTCCAAAAATTATTAGTTTAGCTAGTAATTTATGAATGTATGTATACTTTTATTAATTTATCCTTAAGCAAGTTAAATTTTAATTAGAAAACAGTTTTGGCAGATAATATGAATTCCCTTAATTAAACGAAAAACAACTTTTTTATAATTTGTTCACATTGTAGTGAGTCTACTGCATTAGGTATTTACAAAAATTTAAAAAATTACCATGCAAATACCTATCAGACATAAATTTGTCAGTAAAAATCATAAAACTCAATAAATAGGTTGAAAAGGTTCATTCTGTCTGTTTCAAATCCATGCACATATTCAATGATTTATTTAAACATCAGCCGGGGAAATCAGTACAGTATTTGGTATTCAAAACAAGAATTCACACTCAATGTTAAATTGTAAATTAAAAACCTATCATTTTATCTCTCTCTCTCTCTCTCTACCCTCTAAAACTTTATCGATGTTCCTGTCGAAGAGCGAGTTACTATCATAAATAAATGCATCCGTTGTGGCTCACTTTGTTCATTTCGATGTAAGTTGAGTTCCAGCAGACCTGCTTTTATAGTTCAACCAAAAAAAAAAAAAAGATGATATAAGAATAACGATTTCCTGTTACTGCCCTGCCAGCAGTGAACAGAATGTACGTTTTATTACATATTGCACCTTTTTTTGCATCAACCATAATATGGAAAACGTGATTGAGTTCACAAGGATATTCAATTCATATTCGTTGATGTTATACCCATCTGTTTTCTATATAAGTTTTACTATACAAATAACATCAAAGGACGAAAAGGGAAGTACCTATACGTATTGCTTTGATGATTCGCGAGCGTGCTCAACTCTTCAATTTTCGTTCGCCATATATGTACATATATCGATGAGAATCATCTTCTATTCATATGCATATGAGTTCTGCACGTCGCGTCGCTTCCATTTGTTCTGTTTAAGGAAAGGATCGAAAGGCTTGCCTGATGTTAGGTGATTTATATGCCAAAGTGTCAGGCAAATCCCTCACCATGCTGGCCGCACACCACCGCACCGGTAGCAGAACGAAGCACTCTTTTCCTGCCGGTGATGTTGAGCAGGCAAGTGTCTGCCTGTCATGTCAGCTTTACTTAAAAAGAGGATTTATTTATTTGGATATTTTATGTATAAAAGGGAATGTGTTTTATATATATATTATGTATACAAAGGAGAGACGAGAGGTAACAATGGGTGGTTACTGGTTACATGTTTACGATTTTTATAATTTTATTTTTATTGAAATCTATTTTATTTTTTATTTTGCCTTGAAAATTTCACTGACACGGTAACAGTGGGTGGTTGGCTGAATGTTTTTTTTTTTTGTTTGGTAACCTGTTAAAAGAGATTGATTGATGATATCATTTAAGTAAATGAGGTCATAGATTTTGTTTAAGGGAGAAGTGTTAAGTCGTTTAAATTAAATCCATTACCTCCCATGTGATTTGTATTTAATGTGTTCTAATATCTGCTGTCAAATAGAAATATGTAGGTATATGCTTATGACTTTTTAAGGATATAAACTGGGCCACACAAGTAAAGTTGCAATATGCTCATATATATTTTCGGCTCCTATAAATAAGACCCAAAAGAAAAATTAACCTATAACCATAAGGCTTTATTCTCGGTAGAATTTGAAAAAGAGTTATAGTAGACACATCTTCATTGCTACAACATCGTCGTTATATTTTCTGCTTTTCTTTATTTTATCGGTATAGTTTTAATCAGAATGTTCTGAATAAATAGCCAGTGGCATTCAACCTCTGAAAAAATTCTACCGTAATACTCGCTCTGTAAGGAATGCTCATTATTTTACTTAAGCTTGACCCTGACTTCCGACGTGAAATACAGATATTCTTTCTTAAGCCGCATTACACGAATGTTGAATGCTTTACCCAGCGTAATTGTTTCCTCTTATTGTGATGCTCAGACAATCAAAACTAAAGTGCATTGGTTTCTCTGTCATCTGGCTTTTCGGATTCCTTAATCGCTCGCATTGTTAAATAATTATAAGGGTATTTATAATCTTAAATAAATCTTGATTTGAGGTTATAGAGAAACTTAACTTAAATTAACATATCAACACCTTCAGCAACGTAATTTTAATTCTTCTACTAAATTTAAATGTTTTCCTTAAATTTTTTCAACCGTTCATTGAGCCATTCATCATAAATCCTATTTCTTAGTAACAAACACATCCAAATTCCATCTAATTCCTGTTCTTTGTAAAGCGGATTTTACATTGCACCTGAAATTCTACGATAAATGCAGAGATATACCCTTACATCCATTGGTATACCTACACTGTTGCAGTCATTGGCATTAGTGCTAAATAATGCATTCACAATAGCGTGAAAATTGATTTTGCATTGTGAGTATTCAGTATTCACAAAACAATAACAACAAAAGAACTGTTGTGCTAACTGAATAAAAAAAGAACGATGAATGAGTGAATTCCCGACGGATGCATCACTGGCAGTCGGCCAATTTTCTTCGATATCCCCGAAGTGGCTATAGTATGTGTTAAGTGCTACTGTTTGTGTATATTATAAGGTGAATTTTACTTTATACACATTCTCATCTCACACATGGGATTCATATTCAATCGGATTTAATTTCATATCTCAGCGAAGCATTTCTTTTCCTGTGGATGCGGGTATAATAGTGATCAAGCTGTATAAACTCAAAGCTTTTCTTCTGAATGAACTGGGAATCGAAATACTTTTCCTTATTCGCAATTGTATTGTTGTTTTCTAGAGCACACACCATTACAAAATGATATTGATTACCTATACATTTGTGGTAAGATTTGACATTGGTACAGGAATTGCTTTTTAAAGCTCTTAAAATTTAAAAATATGAAGCCAAGCATTACATTTTGATTTTATTTTTTGACAAAAAATCTTAAAACAATAGAAACCCTATTTAGGGACACAAGAGAAGGCAACTAGGAAATGTAAAATTAAATGATTGTTTTTTTTTTTTGTTTTTTTTTATAAAAAATGTTAACTGGAAAAAAATTGCTCTTAAAAATAGTGAACCTTTTTAGTTGGAAGGGAGTATTAATATATGGTGAGTAAAATTTCTTGCGAATCAGGTAAACTTTGGAAGCGTTCGATAAGCTATAATAAGAACAAAAAAATTTGTTTCTTCAACTCATAAAAAAAAAAACTATTATTTAAATTTTGTTTCACCTTATGTTAAAATCTTTAGGAATCACGCATTGAAGTTTCCTTAAAATTTGGATTTGTTGAGAAGAATCCTCTCCTTGCTATCGACTCGAAATTTACGAAGGCACCAACAACTCCTCAATAAAAATGAACCTTTTTTTTCTTGATTTTAAATTTTGTGGTTTCTTTTTGTTTCATACATCTTTAAGCATAAAGATGTATGAAACAAAAAGAAAATGGCAAACAAAGAAATACAAAGTTGATTTTTTTTTAATTTTCAAAATTAATGTTACGACAGTTTTATTCACCGAAAATAGAGAAATGCTATTAATATGTACATTATAAAGGTATGTATAGGTATATTTCAGAAACTTCTATTTACCTTAAACAAATTAATCAAATCTGACCAAATATTTTGGCTTTTACATTTTTTTTTTCATAAATTACTTTTTTTTTAAATTTTGATTTTGCTTGTTTATCAAGACAATCAGGATTTCTGGGGTATAAAATTTCGGCAAAATCAATGCAGACATTCATAGTGTAAAAAAACGGTTCTATAACAAAAATCGTTAATATGATCTTTCTGAAAAAGAAAACTTCGGTGAAAGAAATCACTATTTATAACACCAAATCACTGTTGTAAAATTTTCTCGGAACTGGACGTGTTTTTCGATTAATGGTGGATTTACATGTCTCTGCACCTGCAGAACTGCAGAAAACTAAAGGGAGAAAGAAGAAACGCAATGGAAAACTGTTGTTTGACAGAGAGAGAAGACGAAAGTACAGAGATCTTCATAAATGAATTATGGGTAAAGATTATAGATAAAGATTAGAAATTATAGTTAAAGATGAACATGTTCATCTTCATTATAGCAACTTCGTCTGCATACATAATTTACTAATGCCTATTTAATGTAGCACCAAGCCATTTTAAATAATTTTTGGAATATTAAGTTTGAAACTTGAATTTTTTTCGTGAAATAAATACGTAAAAGCAAATAAACATATTTATGAACTTCAATAATATATTTTCAATCAAATTTTAATTGATAAAGTGTAATAACTTTGTGGTGTGTACCAGCATTAATCATTTTGACAGCAACTTGTTATAGGAAATCAATTCAGATGGTATCTGTGTACTCTTTTCGTCTTTAGGGTTTAAGATATTCATCAGTCTCTTTTTAGTTTTCTGCAGTTCTGAAGGTGCAGAGACATGTAAATCCACCATAAAACAGAATAAGCGGTAACGCTTATTATCGTAGATACCGATATTTTAAGAACATGGCCAAAAATATAAAAAACGTCCGGTGATATTTCTCTAAGAATACTTTGTTCCTACTAAGGTTGAAGACGATTTGCCAACCGTTAGGCTGTTATAGCTGTCGATACACCCAGACAGGCGACAGACAGACAGAATTGCCGGAAATACGTTCGTTTCTATCATCATAAAATGTCATGTTTGATTGTTATATCAAAGCTTTTTTTTACGAAGGCACCTATAGATTATCGCAAGTAAAAATTATGGTAAGTTGGTTCTTATGGAAAGAGTATTTCCTCTCAGTCTTTTGATACATTTCAACATTTCTGCAGTCGAAAAATAAACACCAGAAGTTTATTTTAACTCAGAAGTTAACTTGTCTATTACATATATACTTGACTTTATTACCACAACCTTTAACATTCATTAAAATCCGGAAACAATATTAATATAGCCTCTCCTATAAAAGACACATTTTCTATATTCCGATATAAAGATAATTTAGTTTATTTACGTCCAAGTTGACCCCTGTCACACCTAATGGAATGCTTCCAGTCTGTTAAGATTTATCCAATGCCAACATTGATGTCACCTCAACCTTCAACTCACACTTCTGTTTTCACAACAAATAATCATCTGATCACTTAAGGTCGTCGAAGGTTCAGTAAAGAGACACGTAACTATCAAATATATAAATAGAGTCACATTTATATTAAAGAAAACCGCACGTTCTGCAAAACTAGGTAAATAGATTTTCATAGTCCTTCAACAAACTCCCACAACCATCAAACACACCCAAATACAAAACGACTTCGCATTTATCAGAATCATCCATCCTGTGTGTAGCCTGTCAAGCTTATTACACTCCTCTAGAACTATCCTTATTTTGAACTTGTTTCATAATACTCTATGACTTACTTTACCTAGCTATATATACCCGCTAGCATTGCCTAGTATATTATCACAGCCACACACATCGTTGTCCTGGCAAAGCCACTATGACATCCTAGATAAATCACCATCGTGTCGTATATAGGTATGTCCGCCTCTTCTCACAATCTCCAAACGCTGAAATATTCATTTTGATTTGGCAAACTATATTCATACACCTCGTGTGTCTCGTGCGGTATAAATTAGAAATAATTCAACACGGGGCTACCACAATCACGCACATTTCTACCACAGTTTGTCCGTGGAAAACTAGTGTTATTTTTACTTTCTCAAAAGGGCAAGTATTGGTTTCGTGTAAAAAAAAACTGACAGGTTTCGTCATGCCGTTCGTCGGTCTGTGCGTATGTGCGGTTACCTGTTCACTGAGCACTTTTTTAGTGATTCCCTAGAGGAGGAATTCGAATTTTTGTTGTATCCCGGCTATAACGGGTACCTCCCAAATATCGGTTTTAGTTTTTCCAAATTTTCTCGAAAACGGCTCTAATGATTTTGATGAAACTTTGTGAACGTTATACCTGGAGTGCTGTTAAAATAACTGCATTTCAGATTTTTGGCTTAAAATTCACATAACGGAGAATTGGTGTTAACGGTTTTTAAAAATATGGCCATAAATTAATAACGGCTTACCCGATTTCACAATTTTTTTGTAAACAACGGTTTTATGATAGCTACCTTACAACTTGATCTCTCGATTAGGCCGTTTTTCGATATCTTTTGCCTTTTAACATAATTAAATACATTGAATTTTTTGTAATCCAATAGTTTACTTCAAGAGCAAGTTCGTGCGACCGAGTCGTGCATTTTATTTTTTTTTGCGCGCAGAACAACAATCACCTTTGTTCATGAACATGATAAATCAGTCATGCATCAGAGATGGTGGCGTTTTTGAAAAGTCCATCAAAACGTGGTTCGAGGAAAACACACCTGATGACACTATAATTATTTGTTTGACAACGTTAAGTGTTGTTTCGACGTCATTCGGGATGTGAAACATCAGGATTCTGAAAATTAAATCATTAATGCGCCAAATGGTTGAATTGATTTTTGTACATGCAATTATTTATTAAATTTGACATGATTTCTGATGATGTTGAAGCATTGGAGTTTTAAATGAAGATTGTTCGTCATTAAAAATGAATTTATTACGGTGTCATGTCTTTTTTTTTTGCCAAAAATATTTAAACTTTAGAATACACTTTCTATAAATTAACTTATATAATATTAAAAAGAAAAAACATTTGGATGGTTGTAAGGGCAATATCTGGGGCTACTGAACCGATTCTTATAAATTTCCTTGACTAATAAAAAGGTCTACGAGTTAATATTATCTTGCTCGATCTAGTAACTAATCCCGAGCCACCTTTATCAAGTATATAAGAACCCAATCACAAGTATGCTAAGAATTCCTTAACTTAATGCCGATACTCGTGCCGATACTCATGCAGTAACATATGATGCTTATAGGGCGGCGCGGCGGGCAAGGCTTCAAAGCTAAAATAAACATGAGCTGGCATATGCTGACATATTTTATCACTGGGTATGAACAAGGAAAAATACTATTGAGAGTTCTGTTGCGCTCTTTAAAATGACATCCCGATTCGTTTATTAAGTAGTCGGCATGTAAAGTTTTTTACGGTTGACGTGGTAGATTAGCTGCACCGTCAAACGATCCTGTACAATCCCTTGACTGGTAAAATAAAGAAATACATCTCATTACAATCACACAATCTCATAGTATATGTACGTCTTTGTGTTGAAAATAACCTTTTTCATTTGAGATGGTGCAACTTTCATGTTATATTTCTAACCTTATACCATTGAGTTGAGTTTCGGTGTGCGTCGGTCTGAAAACCCTTTTTCACATCTTACTTAACTAGTCGCAACTTAAACAAATAGGGAAACAAATGATTTCGTTTTGTATCTATTCTAAAGTAAAGGGCACGACTGAGTCGCTCAAACTTACTCTTTGTGTCTAGCTAACTTCTTGCTAACGATTTGGAAATTAATATTCCAGTTTCAAAAAAGATTTGTGTGGAATATTTATCAGGCATTGCTGCACTGAATATAAAATGATTGAATATAAAATTCCATCAAAATCAGTGAATAAATTTACGAGCTAGTCAGTTTGCAAAAAAACAGTTGTATGGGAGCTACCGTTAAAATGTTTTCTTATGAAACCCTTCATTCCAACAAATTGAATTTTATAAAAATCGATCGTATTTTTTGAAAAATTAGATTTTTCGTTTGCGGTTATATGGCAGGTACCGTTGGTTTTTAAGCTAGAACAAAATTTAAATTTCTCCTCTAAGGAATGATCTATGAAACCTTCATACAAAGTTTAGGCGGTAGGCACTAAAAGACAGACAGACATACAGACAGAATTTCCGAACCCACTTTTTTTGATTTCTTTTTTATCGTAATGTCATATTTAATTGTTAACTCACATTTTTTTTTTTTTTTTTTATGAATGCATAACTTGTGGTGCCCCGTGGCGTAGTGTCGGACTATCACGCCGGAGGTCTTGATTCAAGCCAAGCTTCCAGCTTCTTTAACATCTAATGTTTTTTTTTTCAGGGGCACTGCCTCTTGCGACAAATCCTCTAACGCTTGTCTTACAACGATCCCAACCGTTAACCGAACATACTCTCGATTCGCCATTCACGTTCCAACCACATGGCCAACATCAGTCAAAAAACAAACGTTGCGGCAGTCAAATCGCAGCAGAAATCATTTTTACTCTTTCATTGCTCCCATTCTTGACATTTTTTCACACACACAGCAAAATGCTCAGTATGTTTCCCCAAATAAATAAGATATTTAGAAGAAATGATCAAAACGAACTTCCATGTCTTAAACTTCAGAGGACAATAGATAACGAAGACGTACTTACGATTGCGGGAATAGATCCGGAGGGTGCCGTTTTCGATGATAACTTTTTTATGATAGAAGATCCTCAAGAAAAGGTAGAAGCTGTAGGGGCTGCTTTCCAGCAAGTGTATAAGGTGAATGCTAGCATTCGTCCGAATCATGACCTGGAGAACAGAGCCTTACTACACAACTTCTACCTTGGAAATAACATAACGCAATGGCGATCTGAGAATACTGGTTTCACCGTGTTCAATGACGAAAATTTGGCAAACGCCACCATCGCCGAGCGAAATGGACCCAGTTCATTGTTAGTTTCGAAGATAGAACTTCAGTTAATTTTTCAAACATTAAAGAAAAAGAAATCTGCGGGGGTCGATGGTATACCCAACATTGTGTTACGACATCTCCCTGAGGAAGCCATAGACATTTATACCACACTGTTCAACAACGCATTGAATAATGCATATTATCCAGTGAGTTGGAAGACAGCTGTGGTCCATCCTCTCCCCAAAAAGGGAAAGGACAGCTCCAATCCGGCAAATCTTCGGTCGATAAGTCTTCTTCCAAGTATCAGTAAAGTATTCGAAAAGATTCTCAATAGAGCTCTGTTCAAGTGGGCTGAGGACAAAAATATTATTCCAGATAATCAGTTTGGCTTTAAGGCGGGGCATGACACTATTCATGCTGCGTCTAAGTTAGTTTCTGATGTTCAATGGAACAAAACGAAAAAGCAATGTACGGGTGCCGTTCTGGTTGATTTAGAGAAAGCTTTCGACACCGTATGGTTAGAGGGTCTTTATCTGAAGCTATCTAGATTTGGCATAAGTAAACCACTGTTATATATGCTTCATGACATGCTCAATGGTAGAAAGTTTGTTGTCAAAAGTGGCAATGTAACTTCTACCACAACTTTTGATATTAAAAATGGTCTACAGCAAGGAGCTGTGAACTCACCGATTCTTTTTAGTATTTACACCAGCGATCTGATAGGTAGTCTCACTCATGCGATTGCGTATGCCGATGACCTTGTAGCGTACAGGACGGGTCCAAAAGTTGAAGTCATCAAAAATCTCTTGCAGCGTGACTTCGACCAGATTCAGCGATATTGTGATGACTGGAAGTTAAAAATTAACTTTCAGAAATCAGAAACTATCCTGTTTAGAACCCCGTTGTCTAGGGCTTCTAGGGATACAAGAAAGAACTGGAGAAATCTAGTGATCGTTGGACCAAGTGGACATCCACTGGCGAGTAAAGATGTGGTAAAGTACCTTGGCATCTGGCTAGATCAGTATCTATATTTCAATCGACATGTAGATGCTGCTCTGGCCAGAGCTAGGGGAGCCTTTGGGTTGACAAGACGGTTGTTTTATAGCAGTTGCCTTGACAGCAGAGTAAAGGTGATTTGCTACATGGCCCTTATCCGGCCAATGATTGCCTATGGGTGCCCTGTGTGGTTCAACGTTGCCCCATCTCAAATGGAAAAGATTCGGGTGTTTGAGAGGCAATGTCTTAGACGCTGCCTTGGATTACACAGAACACCAGAGTCGGAGTACACACATTACTATGCCAACGAGGTTCTATACAACAGGGCCAATATAAACAGGATAGATAACTTTTTAATCAAGCTGATTCGGGGTCACATTGCAAGAGCGATGACCTCGACCAATGGACTTATTTTTGGGGCTTACTACCCCAATGATGAGTATAGTGAAAGTGTACGTCTTAACGGTTTCATCCCGCCCGAGACATTCCTCTTTTTAGACAGTCGTGGGCTGATACAGGATAGATTGGCGGTTCCGTTAATCTACCACGTCAGCCGTAGGACTGTGGATCGGCGACTTCTTTACGATCGGGACGTCGGCTCAGGGAACGGAGCAGAGCGTCTGCGGTTCAGTAGAGCTGTGCCCCTTCGGGACAGAAAGGACTTAGTTAAGCAAGTCAAAAAATTCTGGTGGTTGGGTGACCACCGTGATATTGAAAGTTGACCATATTGTTGCCTTGGCCGACTTACATAGTTCTAAGGTAAAGATAAGTAGAGTAGGTAGAACAGTGACGGTGGCACCAAAAAAAAAGTACATAAGTAAATGTATTTGCATGTGGGTACTTGCGGTTGTGAATGTATATGTATGTATGTATATGAACATATATACATGTGTATGGGCGTACGCGAGTGTGCATATGCGTATGCAAAAAAAAAAAAAAAAAAAAAAAAAAAAAAATGCTGGTGGCTGTTCTAGTTTTTAAGTTATTTTAAGTAGTTTTAATTAGATATAATGTAGTTTAAGTTAGTTTTAATTTAGTTTTAATTAGTTTTATTAGGTAAAGGGTAGCTTTAAGTTTTATAAAAAATTAAAAAATGATATAGAAAATGAGTTTTTTTTTTAATAATTTTCTCGTTAGTTTTAAGTAATCATGAATTCTAATTATAAGTTATTTTTCGTCGAAAGACATTTTTTAAGTATAGTCATAGTTTAATTTAGAGCGCCCGCATGGGGCCAGTAAGTTAGTTAAGTTAATATGGTAAGCTAGTTGTTTAAGATTTTTTGTCTAGCATTAAGATAGATATAAGGAAATGAAAAAAATAAAAATGAATTAAAAATGAAAAAAAAAAAAAAAAAAAAACAGCAAAATGCTCGCTACTAAGCTCATGTAGGAGGGTATTGCCAAGCCAAAACACAAGCCCAGCACGCCAACCACCAACTATGTTGGCAGCACACACGTTCCAACTGGAACGGCTGGCCCAGCCAGTCGCCAACTACATTTTTGAGGATGCTCAACATATCCGATCGTGTGTGTGGCCTTTAACAACGAACACAAAAGGATTGGTTGAGAGTTGTGGTTCTTCAGTGCCACTAAATTTATTTATTTTATAACTTGCCTTATAGTAGATACATACCTGTAATCGCAATTAAAAAGGTATTCCACAGGATTCTATATTAGGACCGATTTTATTTTTTATTTTGTTCATTTCTTGTTTTCAAATAATTATAGTGCCATTTGCCTACAGTAGTGCTCTCTTATTTAAAAATAACAATTATTTTAAAACTACATTAGAATCGTGCATTTGACAATTTTCGATACTGGTAATGAAAAAAATAAGGTAATAAAAATGACTGCTACTCGTAAATTCATAGTTTTATGTTTTAAGGTATCTTACTGCATTACTATAGTCCAACAACTGAAAGTTAGTTTTCTAAAAATAAAATTTTATACTTAAACAAAATTTCAAATAGCAAACTATTACATCGTTAATGGGATGGTATTCACCTAAGAACTCCTTTAACATGTTCCTTTTTGAATTGAATAGTTTTATAACCTTCCTTAAATGTAAGTATTTCTCTGTATTATATTTCAAATAAAACAGATATAAGTATTTAAATTCAAAAGTAAAAATTAACAGCTTACATTTATTATAGAACAGAGTTTTACCTTAACCAACAACGCAAAACTGTTGTAAATTATTATCAAATATGACTTCAGGAAGGCAAAACGATAAAAATGTTGATCCAACTCCTTTTGGTTAGTTTGCGTATTTGTGATATGAATATATGATGGCATACACTTCCGGATATGACGGTATCCATAGCTCGTCTGGTTAGTATATACAGTTGTTCCATCAGCTACCAAAGTCTGACTGCAATGGCATAAAGATAAAAACCAATGACGATGATGACGGCTCAATTTGGAATTGGTAACTGTTTAAGATAATAAACAACAGTACTAAACATCACAATGAACGATTATGGTTTCTCTGTGTAGGAGTGTGTACTTTCTCCACACACATGAGGATATGAAAACAACACATACCTATTACGGATAGGGATGAATTTAATGGTCAATGGACGTTCAGAAGAAGCAAATGGGAACATTTGGATAAATGAATATAAAAAACTATTTCAGAACAACTACTCTGAAACTGGGTCATTAGTATAGTCGAGTGTTGATTTGGTCACAGATGTTGTCAAGAGTTTTTCATTGATCCTTCAAAGTTTATTAGGGCGTGTGTGCTGTCAAGATAAGGACAATAACGGTTGCACGTATACTTGCTTTTATAACAAAAAATAATAAGAAACATTCGTGATAGATGGAATTTTCTGGTAATGATTAGAAAATTTGTTTCGTAAATTTAATAAAAATACAATGCACGATTTTAATACATATTTTTGCTCAAATGAAAATATTTGAAAAAAAAAAGAATCTTTAGAATACAATATATAAATCAATCAATTCATCAACCAACCACGTCTATTTGAGAAACCAGCTAGACGTTTGTTTTTAATTTTTTTTTTTCATTTTAGAAACATATGAACATATGTGAAGCAGTTAAGAAAACATTTAAGAAAAAAGTTCTTTCTGGAAAAATTTGAAAACAATTTGGAAACATATTTTACTAGCGATACACGGCGGCGAGCATTGTATCAAAAAAAAAATGCATACAAAAATATTTACAACTAAATTGAAGTGCTATGGAATTTTTTGTTATTTTTGGTCCTGTCGAAACGAAATTTCAAGCAAACACTCTTCAGACAATGCTGTAGGTTCCCGAAAATTTCATCAAAATTCTTTTAGTTGTTAAAAGTCGCTAGGAAAAATTGTTTTTTGTTTCCAACTCAATCCACTGCTAACTCGAAAACAACAATAATTGTTACAATACAATAAAGAACGTAAAACGGGTTTTTCGAATACTGGTTAAAATGCAGTAGTACTCACATAATACCCATAACAGTATATACCTAATTTATCTGAAGAGGTGTAGTATGCTCAATCCTATACTAAAAACCTTAAATATTCTTCCTTTATTAACTGTTAACCAATTAAATTTAAGTTTTATCTTTTTCCGCTCAAAGAAACTCTCCGAAATGTCTTAAGAATGAAAGCTTCTTTATGATGATCGGAAGGACTAAAAATATAAATTCAATCTCAACATCATTTTGAAAAAAAAAAAACAAAGATTATGGCGCTTAATATTTCAAAGCATTGGATAGAATGCATTTGGTAATAAAATAAATTATTACCCTATCAATCTAAGGTATTGTCTCTGTCTTTCTTTCCTACTTTTATTAACGATCTACTAGCTTGAATTCCTAATACTGTTAACATTTTTACTAACAACACCGTTTCATATTAGTTTTTATAAGGCAGAATTTAAGACTTTAAAAACTTAATTCTTTCGCTAAAGCGGAATATACTCCCCAATGGCACAATTCATTTTAAGCCTTTTTTTATCGCTCTTACAGTGTTAAAACAATTTTTTTAATGATAAACAAACATAAAAAAAAATATTAAAAAACTAATATTAAAAAAAAAAGTATTAAAAACAATAATAATTTTTGTGCGCATACGCCACAGTGTACAAATTTTTTGACAAAATAAAGCTGTAAATGATGTTTTTTTAACCAAATAATCCTGATACGCCACAGTAAACTGAAAAGTTTTTTTTTACTTTTAAGAACATTATTTTATTTACATGATGTACCTTTATGCATAAAGATTCATTAATATTAAATATTTCTGAATGACGTTTCTACAGATCAACTTTAGTTAAGCCTAGCCAACCTAATCTCATCATCAGCGTCATATTATAAAATTACATGACTATTTCAATTTTTTCTCATTATTTTACAAAGTTTTTTCTAAGAAACAGTATAATGTTGAAACCGTTATACCTGCTTGTATTAACCATAACAAAGAAAAAAATCATTCATTAGTTTTCTTTTCATACAACAATGGCTTTGAAATTTTTTTAAAGTTTTTCAACACGGACAAAAGAAAAAAAAATATCCGTCACAACTGACAACCATGACAACATTATGCATTTTGTAACAAACTTGTAGAAAATAAAATAAAAAATAAGTTCAAGAAAATAGATTTCTTCGTCTTCTTGTTCTTGGAAAAAAAATTTATAAAAAAAAAAAAACAAAGTGTTCAACCATTTTGAACGATCCTTTAGAAAAATACAAAACCATCATCACACCCATCATCATCATCATTTTAAGCGGTAAACTTTTTCCTTCGTCTTGTTCTTTTCGCCTTATCTTGCAACACTATTGTTCAGATGCAATTGGCAACGTTTCATTTTATTGTTGTTTTTATTTTCTCTCTCATCTAGAAAATGTTACAAAGTTGTGAATGTGCATAAACGGCTTCAATAAAATTCTAGGATATAAAAATTATATTTATTTTTTTCTCTTCCTTCGATACCCTTATATTCCTTGTTGCAATTTCTTTTTTTGTTCTGTACTTTGCAAGACTTGAGAGGAGATTTCATATATTTTCTTTTTCTGTCGTGGTTTAAATTTTAAAGTTTCCTGTTTTTTTTTTATTCTAAAGAATCAAATCAACTGAGAAAAGGGAACTTTGTTGCAGTGTTAACCGCTGATAACAATGACAAGAACAACAAAAAGAAGTTAAAAAGAACTCAACACTCATATTTCACAAAAATAACTTTTTGTGGAATGGGTTTTTTCTGAAGGTGACAGTGACGATAATGACAAATGACTGTACTTATACATACTTTTATCACTTTAAAAGTCTTGAGGACACGATTAAGACTGTAGATTTATTTGCACTTAGAGGAATGTAATAAAACATGCATTACAACCACATACAAAAGTTGGTTGATACATTTATATATATTGTAATACTTCATTTCGAGTTTTTTGGGAGGAAATTGCAAATGTTATATTTTACAAAATAAATACTATTTACGTATTATTTCCTCTTACTTTATGTTATTCATGTTACTGGCAATTCGAAAATCTCTCACTAAGTTTAAGTTTAACTATTCAAAACTTTATTTCACAGAAAACAAAAAGAACATTAATATCAAAACCCTATAATGAGTGACGAGAGTAAATTAAATGTCCAAATCTAGGAACAATTTAACTAACCATTTTGCAATATGAACTTTGCAACTTTAAAAAAAATTATCCTGCCAAATATGTAAAAGTGTGAATTATTTCATTTAAAATGAAAAGTGTTTACAAATTTGCAATTTTTTTGTACTTTTTGAACAAAAGGAAAGTGTAATTATGTTACAAAATGTCGAATCTAATCAGTGGCATGCACTATCATAAAAAATATAATAGAAAATCTACCCCCTTTTCCTCTATCACCTTGTGGCGATTTCTGATGTTGGTTTTCAGGTTGGCTACATGGCTTTACTATCTACATTGTAAATTAAAAAACATATTTTATCTATCATTTTAATTTTTATCAGATGGCTCTTTATTTAGAGCCAACTACTTGATGTATTTTTCTCTGCCTGTCTTAAAGTGTAGAAGAAGACAGAAGAGGAGAATTAATACACCTGGTATGCGATTTGGATGCGGAAAATTTATAGCGGTATGCTCTGAATGAAAGAATACAAGATTACAACACTCGGTTTTCCAGCTTTTTGTTATTGTTTTTTTGTCACTTGTGACGTAAGCACAAACAGTAAAACAATTAAATGGCGGAGTCTTGTAATGACTTTACCCAAACCTGTGAGGCAAAGAGTGCAAGGTGCTTACGTCAAAAGTAAAAATTACGTCACAAGTGAAACAACAACAAAGTGAAAATAATGCCAGTGTCGTAATCTTGCCATACGCATACCACAAAAAAGTATTGAAAAGTCAATGAATAGAAAGCGATAAATCTTGCATAGAAGTTTTTATGGAACGCTTATAAAATGAAACGTTTTTAGTTTCATAAACGTTCATATAGGTACGTTGATGGTCAATAACAAATCATCAATGTCCGTTTAAAAATACAAATAAATAAATGTAATGTCTTTCAAAATGAAACAAAATAAAATAATTAAGTAGATATAGGTATTTAATTATTTAGAAATGATGTATTATGCAATTCAATTTCAAAGATCTTGCAATTGGATTTTATTTTAGTGCTTTAGTTAGTGCTTAAAAATCAAGGTAGTTCGGTAATTTACCTAATAGAAAAATATTAGTGGTCCAAAGATGCAACCCTGGGGAACACCGCTGACATCAGTAGGAAAAAGTCAAGGATGCTGAAAAGTTCAACGACATAATCTGTAACGCAGTTTTTCACTGCTTCAAAACAATCTATCAAAATAACAGTGAAACATGTTACGATGCTAGAGAACCAGATCAAAGTTGACAATCCAATGCTGTCAGTCTGTAGCTTTGTCTTTATTTCAGTCTGTCCTGCAGCTCAAACGGATGAACCGATTTACTTCAAACTTTGTGCAAATTTTTCATGTAAATTATTTCATTTAAATTCATGTTTCAGAATTATTATATTTAGCATACAGGAAGGTAATTCAGATGGCAAAATACCTTACTAAAATTTTTAAATTGTGTTTTTGGTAAAAAAAATTATAAAACCGAAATTCATATTTACTACATATTCAGAGTTCTTAATTTTTTCCGAAGAGACTTTTAATTTTTTTTTTATTTCAAATGTATTTTTGTTTTTAATAGATATTTTATATAAAATTAATTGCTGAGAATTAACAGCAGATACCAGCAAGTATACTTTTGACCTTGTCGTACATTTTATTTTTTGCATGTTTCCTTCGATATAAACCACAGTTATAAGTTTCGAAAGCTTTGTTCAATCACCTAAGCAAAAATTGTCAAAGCCCGACAAAAGGTCGACATCCAAAAGGGTTTTCATGCGTTCCATAATTCGTTTTAGCACTTTCACTTACAAAACCATTCACTTTTCCATCATCAAAGATGGAAAAGGTCAGTTTTGTTTTGCAAAGGTTAAAGGTGTTATTTTTATTATATAAAAATTCATATTTATAAACGCGTAGATGTCAATGCAGTTTTAGGAAGCTTTTAAGCTGCAACACAATTTGCGTTGTATCTTTAATGACGTTTTTATTTTAGAAAAGGAAACGGTAAATGAAGAATGTACTTTGACTCAATGTTAGACATTTCATTGCTTTAATACTTTATCGTTTCGGTTAAAGCTAAGTGATAATTCAGTTGTTCTTGATGGATTTATGTGGCTTAACTTGCACTCTAATGTGAAAGATATTAATGCAAGACACTTAAACAGAAACTATTTGGGAGAATTTCTTTGAATTTTTTTTTAAGCATTAAACAATGTACGTAAAGTTCGTTAAGTGCATTGAACAATTTACAGCCTTGAATTACTTGATTGTAGAAGATTTATCAAGTTGGATTTTGTGATTTATCGAATATTTTTAAATATCTTTTATTACTACAGTGAGGAGGTTCTATTCTATTTTCAATTTGAACTTCAGGTTCAATCTAAGCAAGACTATAGATGCTTATAGTCGGCATTGTAAAATTTTGAAAACATTCTATAGTAATTTCGTAAGATAAAGTTTTCTTAAATATAGACCCTTTTCTTAAAAACATGTCAAATTTTATTCTCGAACATTCAAGCATTTTATGTTAATTTGCAATGTCATGATTTTGACTTTTTTCCACTCAATCAATCATGCCCCAACAATAAGCTTAAAAGCTCAAGGATACATGACCTACTCAAGTGTATGAATTTAAATCAAACACAGACACATCTCAAGAAAAATAAAACCATAAAGGGATATTCACAATGTAGGAGGGGAGTTGGCATTTAGAAGGGTTTTTTTTTTTTATTTTCAGTTTGCACCCTCGATTCAGGAAGAATAAGTTATTACTTTTATAACTCTGGATATTCATATGTCATGTATTTTTCTTTCCAATACCATACTGTATTCTAACAACAAAATTTTTGTTTAGTCAGCAAGCACACCATTTGAATTTTCATTAAATTCTTCATTCACATTCATTTAACAGGGCGGGATGCTTTATTGTTTATTCTCCTGAATAAATGGAAATATATTTCCTTTTTTTTTTTTGAGTTTATTTATCTGTGAGGTTTTTTTTTTTTGGGACGAATATTACGTGTTGAGGAAATACATATGCCTTCATAAAGTTTTGGTGCTAACAAAACGTGAGGGTAATTTGATTGGAGTTTTTTTTTTTGTTTCTTGTTTGAAAAGAAAAAAATGATTCTAAATGATTGACATTGATTTATCAAACAGTCAAGTAACGCGTTTCTAAATTTTCAGTAGATTTTAGAGCAGAGAATTTTAAATTAAAGGTTCCTGACATTTTTGAGTTGACAAGATTACCATTACTTGGTAAACAAATTTATGACAAAGCAATGTTGATATTGGCAAAAAATGATGAAAAGCATGTTCAAGAAGTATTACTTATAAAAACAGCAACAGCAACAGCAACAGCAACAGCAACAGCAACAGCAACAGCAACAGCAACAGCAACAGCAACAGCAACAGCAACAGCAACAGCAACAGCAACAGCAACAGCAACAGCAACAGCAACAGCAACAGCAACAAAATTTATATCAATACCAACATAAGCAACCACAGGCCCTCTGACATAAACATGGCGCCAAAAATTCGAGTATACCCTCGAAACGGCCCTGTATTTCTGGAAAACCCGAAACAAAAGTGTTTTGATTTTAAAAACATTCACCAAATTTTGAAATGGTTATGACTCACCACATGAAAATGTAGGTTAAGTTTTTCCCAAAGTCAAAATAGACAAATCCAAATCTTATTCGAAAACGTGCAGACGCATTTTTTTTTTTCTTTTGAAACAAATCCAAAACAAACAAAGTTATATACTTAACTCCCAATGGGGTTAACCACTTAAAAGAATTAAAGAAGATAAAACTTCTACAAAACTAAATTCATTTGGTGTCACACTATCTGCAAACTGCAACAATTTGGATGACATTTAACAGATTACACTTGGGGTTTGGTGACAAACCTTTGCTTTTTCCAATGCCACATTCATGGACGTGCTTTTGCTTGGTCGGATGTTTTTTTTTCTCGCAATGAAAGTGAAAAACGAGACTGATTTTTCACATAAAATGAGATCGAATGAAATTTCGCGTGGTAGAGGTCCTCCCAAGAGAAAATCGTCGAGAACCCAGAACACCCATGAAGTTATTTTTTTTTTTGCTAAGGAGAAATGTCAAAAATACGTGGGAAAAATGATTTTATTTCTTGTAAATGTGAACTTTGATTTTTTTATTTCACCGATGATTAAGTTACATTTAACTTTCAACTTTATTTTCTTGTTTCTGTCGGATGGAGGAAACTTCCATTAATGGTGTCACGTTTCAAAAAAAGGAAAGGATTTTTAACACCAGTTTGAAATATTATATTATTTGAAGGGAAGATGAAATATTTTGGATCTGAGAACTGATTTGAAAAAAATAATTCAATTTTGTGTTGTCGAAAAAGTTGTCCGGAAAGAGGGTGTCCCAAAATACGAAAGATGCTTTAACTTCCGCGAAATACGGGTAATTACAGTTTTGTTTTGATATTTAAGAAATAAACAGATGCAGAATACAAACGTTTTTGTAGGCACGTTTACTAGGAATCGAACAATATTTTTGTTCTTTACAGGTAAATTTCGGCAAAATTTTGGCTTTGGCGTAGTACGTTTGAAAATCTGCAGATAATGATCAAATACATGACTTCGTCTTACTCCGATTAAGACAAAATCAAGAGAATCGCGCAACCGAAAAAACATTTGTTTAGTGCTATCGCCTGTTAGCAGACATTTCCTGATTTCGCCTGCTCGACTCCATCGTTCAACACCACGAACAAAAACAAAGTGGTTTGATTTGAAGCGATCGAACTACTTTTCATTACAAGCTTGTGATGCAGCTTATGCGATCTCGAAAATTACAAGTGTGACCGTGTATCCCATCGCATGATCGCGTTTATGTTCTTATAAGAACACATGATAAAATTACTGTGATATGATTTTATGACCATCGCTTGTCGTTATGTAATCTAATATCGCGGGTCAATTCTGGTTTTGTGAAAAAGTGAATCGAATAAATACAAATTGGGAATTTCTTTCCCTCGCTGATCTCTGGTATTAAAGAAATAAGTGTTTTCATTAGTACACCCATACTTGTAATTGGGGCATGCAACAATTAATCATATGCAAATTTTTGACGTTTGATTTCACGTTTTCGCAGAACAAGAGTCGAATTTACTGTGAAAATGTGAAAACTTTTTCATTTAATTTTTCACACCAGAATTGGTTTCGATGATTTAATTTATATACACATTTTTGTAGTGTCATATAGTTTATTACAAGTGCAAGTTCGTGCGACCCCAACATTGAATTTTATTTCTTTAACTTATTTTCTATCTTTAGACATATGAACAGTGCCTGTTTATATGAACAGGTTCTGTTTTATATCTGTTCATCTTTTCAAGATTCTACTGTACTATCAGACAGGATACTTACTATAAGTATTAAAAAAATGTTTAGAAATAGCAATCAAGCATAACATTACGATTATGGAGAAGATTAAATAAGTGGGGTCCGGAAATGTCTGTCTGTCTGCATCGACATTTACAGCCTGAACTAATGAGTCGATTTTCTTCAAAATTGGGGCAAAATATTCTTATAGTAATATGCCCGTAATTTATTAATTTTTGTTCCAGGACTCAAAACAACGGTACTAAAAATAAAAGCATTCAAACGCTGCTTTCCATAGAACCGGTTTTTTATATGGACTATCTTGTAAACTTACTTACCGATTTTGACTAAATTTGATAGACAAAAAAAAATGAAAAAGTATTTTCTGAAAAAAAAAATTATTTAAAAAATAAAATATAAACAGAAAATCATTGTTTTTTTATTTGGTGAAACGAATGTCCCCGTCGTAAACACGATGTTAAATTTATTGAATTTTTTTTTAACTTGAAAACTTTGTTGTTCAAAAAATTATATGCTATTTTTTATGCTAAGAAAATTAATTGCAACAAGACAAATTAATGCACCGTCTATTATTTATGAAATACTTTGCGTGTAAAATACCTTAGGGGTAAAAAAAATCCACTCGTATGTGGAAGACTTTAATGTGCATCAGTTGTACATATAATCATAAAATATTTAAAATAACTGACCGAACTATTAACGCTCAACAATAAAACACAACCATTAAAATTCTATAGCGAAACTTAAACGACAACCTAATAATATCAACTTTTGCGCATGAAAAATAAATTAAAAATTCTTAATGACTTTTTTGCTCATAAAACCATCCAATCATTAAAATAAATTCTTCAACTATGTACAATGAATTGGCTTAGCTAAAAACATTAACGAGGGCATTTTGAAATAATTGTTCGCCATTGTTGGCGCCGCGCGCCGAAGGATCCGCACAAAACGACATTAATAAGATTGTCGTCTCATTAATTATATTAAATTCTTATTACCATTATTTTAGATACGAGATCATCTTAAATGGTTTAATCTATAAGAGTATCAGTGTGCATCTTTAGCTGACATACCCAGACGGAACATAAAATCGATGAGATAAAGAAAAAGTAGCTGAGGGCTTTTGCTGATGGAGTGTGAAACTCATTTATACGAGGGGTGATTTTCGTGTCAATTTGATGTGACAGCGACGAGACCATAAAAAGCTCTAATAAAATGCTGTGTTAAATTTGAACACAAGCTCTTGGAATAAATCGAACAAAGTTTATATAAATGTCCTTTCGATTTAAAGACTATTTAAACAATTTTCAATCTGAAAACGTGATAGCTGACCGAAATCCAAGAATTTCATTTTGAATTTGCCTCTCTTGCGAATTGCGTTTATGTGACTTTCATTTTATCTGTGCTTGGCCAAGGATTTGTGGTGTTCTTATATATAATACAAAATTCATACCATGAACATTCTTGTTTAAACAATTTAATGCATTATATGTTCGCCAGAACAACACATTGGTTTTGGTTTTGATTAATTAATGCAAATAATCTGCACAGGGCGGCCGTGGCGAAAGACTTTCCTCTTGTGAAACATATTTTTTGTTAAATCAGGTTTATTCCAGTTGTTAAACTAACTTATACCAAATAAATGCATCTGAATGCGCGTTAGCCTTGCTGTTATCTTATTTTAGGCAAAACTGAATGTGCAAACACATAATAAATGGTGTGATGACATTCAAATAAATTGCTGCACCACATGTCTTACAATATAGGATATGATATTATGTGTTTTATGTGGCTATGAAAACACACTAGGAAAAAAAACTCCTGCCAACCGTGGGAATCCTCGATAAATTTCATACACAATGCACTACCTTTTGGTGGGATAGAGTGTTTTTCATAGCACGTGAACTCTTTGGTTATTTATAAGGCCAAAATAGAAGGACCAATATATGTATCTATAGTCTACTAAAATTGAATAAAACTTTGGTGAACTAGAGTTGTGCTCATGAACAATGGATACGATACACAATGCCACATAATTCAGCAAATGGATATCCTAACAGATGCAATGAATGATTTTATTGGTTTTTTTTTTTTTTTTTTTTTGTAGTGAAATTCTGTCGCAGGATAGGTGATAAATGTTTTGGAATTTTTTTTTTTTTGTATCTTTCAATTTTTCCAATAAAATATAGCAAGTGTTGATTTTATTGAAAACTGGCTGACAATGCATTTTGATTTAGCATCTCTGGGTATGAACATATCACAAATTGCATATTTTTACAGCTTAAATCTAATTGAAATATATTCATATTTTATTATGATTTAATAACCATTTTGAAATAAATTGCACAATCAATAAAATCATGATAATTTTAACGCTATGAATTTTAACAATTTATTTTAACTATGAAATAAATTTATTTCAACGACGCAATCAAAATGATTTATATGTATATTTAATTTTTATTTTATTTTTATTTAAAATGCAACAATTTAATCCAGGATTATTTTTCATTGAAATCTGATAGCAAAGATGCACATATATGGATAACTTTTGGTATATACGAAGTTCGTATGGAAGATTTGTTTGAATGTTTTTTAATTCAACTAGCAGCGGATTTCTTAACTGGAAAATATTTAATAAATTGCGGTCGTTAATATAGGAACGAGAACAATGTATTTCCTAAGTAAAGTACACTTCGGTTCAGTTAAGTTATGGAGCAAAATATAAGGTAAGGTCCAGTTGTCCTTGTTTTATCTCTAAGTGGAAACCACCGGATACTGGACCCATCCATACGAACATGACCTGCAAGATTTAATAGCGCGAGCGGCAATGGTACAATGGATGGAGTGCTTGCTTGTTAACCCAGAGGCTGCAGGTCCAATCCTCACTCGGGTACAAAGCTCTTTTCAGCATACCTCCCAGCTTATGCTGGACGTCACCCATGAGGTTATGCAATAAAAAAATAAAATTCAACTATAGCTCTCTATCCATTTTACCAAAACAATTCTTTCCTATCTTTCTATTCCTTCTAACTAGTGTCGTGCAACAGCTGTTGCATTTAAAAGGCAATGTGCCTTACAGACACATAGTTAAAATATTAAATATTATTAAACGATAAAAAAAATTGAACATTATAACGCCCTGTTAGAAATGAATGACTAAAAATATATACAAGTACACAGAATTGCAAAAAGAACTTTACAGTCATTCTTCTATAAAACGAATTTGAGTTCATATTAAGTAGACGAAATTTGGAAGCAGGCGATCCAATAGAAGAAACTAAGAAACTAAATTGTTTTTTAAAAAACTCCTTCAATCGGAATAACTTTCTTCTTTAATACTTCTTTACTCTTTCTTGAAGAAGTATAACATATATAATAATACCATATTTAAAAGGTTTAAAGAATTATTTAATAATAAAAAAATACCGATTTAATACCTCAAAAAAACAACAACCTTTGCAGATGAGATTAAAGAAGTATTAAAGAAACAAAATAACACCGATTGAAGAAATTCCAATTGAAGAAGAATTTAAGAACGCTTTAAGTATAAGTGATTAAGTGAACATATCAGTTTAAGTTCTTGAAGAAAATACATAGTAAAGAAGAAAATAAGATTGAAGAAGCAATGAATTGCTAATTATTTAAAATTATCATCAGGTTTCAGAGTTTGAGCCTAAACAAAACAAATAAAAACATTGAGTTTCGACCTTATCGTTTAGGAGGGCGTAGTATAGGGCTGAATAAATGCAAGTATGTGAAAGAAAAGAGAAGAAAGACAATGCCTATTGAGTCTGCCTGGAATGTTCAAATGTCAAAAACGTGCTCAAAGACTTAAATGCTTAAGTCGGAAAGGAAAACATCCTTGGTGGATTAGTTTTTAAGCACAGCCATTACGAAATGAATTAAATCAGATATCGGTCTAAAATTGGCAACTAATAGACTTTCAAGAAACTCGTTTATACAGTGATGATGAGAAGTACATTGTTTCCAAGGCTAAGGATATACAAAATGCAACAATCAAATCGACCGGTGCCGTGCCAACATTTAAAAGTCGGCCTTATTTTGATTTCCAAAAGTGTAGTAAAGCTAATTTTCAATGGTTGGCCTTCTATCACTTTACAAAAGTGAAATTACTCCAAGTTGCGCTTTCAATTGATGCATTCTGGTCTATTGGAATACAGTCCAGTTAAATACGATCAAATCCTAAAATTGGGTACAAATCCTAAATGACCAGAAGCGTGCCGTTTGAGCATCAAAGTACACAAGGAATACATAGTTTTGGGTTTTGAGTATTTTAAATTACATATTATTATAAAATCAAAATTCAAAGCCACAACATTTTCAAATTTCTTTTAGAAATATTTTAATAACCGTTACTTACGCAACATTGAAAAGCATCATTAAATCTGTTCCCCAGTTGAACATTAATATCGAATTTATTAACATCTGCAAGTGCGGAAGTTTCTTAAAACAAATGTCTTAACTACAGTCGATGATAAAAAAACATAAGCTAGACATTGTTTAAAATCGTTATAATAAATAAAGAAAAATACATTTAAAATTGCTTCCGTTGTTTCCAAACAAAGAGAAAATTAAAACGGTTGTAGCTAACAAATTACTTTATCTTTCTTCAGTTATAAATAAGAAATATAACCTAGTAAATTTTCAAAAGAGACATGATAATACCAACTTATGGTTTTATAGGCAAATAAATCTCTTTCCCAAAAATTTACCAAAGCAATTAATTTGAGAATCTAAAACCAAAGCCAAACCAAATTGCAAATACCTAAACACGACAACATACTAATTGCATTGCATTCGACAATCAACAAAGTATTTTTCCCGGAATTGTATACATATTCGGATATTGATTGAATAGAATGCCGTTAGTCATCGTTAAGGTGCTAAACCGTAGCCACAAATTGACATGCTGACAAGTGACCCCGTGTGTCAGTTGCAACAAGTTACCTATAAATGCAAACGAAACCTCAAAATGCAATTTACGTGTACAATTTGGAAATGAAGTATAAAATTCTTAAGAACTCATAATCAATAACATGAGTTGACTGAGGAGTTGAACGTAATTTCTTTGTATTTTGAGGGAATTTTTGTCATTGAAACTTGCATTGATTGAATTAAGGGTAGATTGGGGTGGAGAGGTTTTTATGACAGTCTGATGGTCAGGAAAGATGTTTCTTTAAAGATGCAACTGAGGTTTTTAATTATGTTTTCTTTTCGGTAATTTAAAAAGTATTGATATATATGGTTTGTTTTGTTTTTGCAGTTTGGAGTATACAAATGAGAATGGAAAAACATTGTTAATCCTCGAAAATATTGCTTATTTTTTGGTTGATTTGGAAAAGCTATTGTTAGGTTTTCTAAAATGGTGTGTCCAGCTGCAGTTAACAACAAATTTTCGGTCAAAATGGTGCACACCAAGGCTGCGCCTTTAGTATTTTCCTTTTTATTTTGGCGAACCCGAAATAGAATTGAATGACGTGACTGCTATTTTCTGTAACCGAAAATGGTATAAGAGTATTTTAATTGACCACAAAAATGAAGATGTTTTGCATTGCAGCAAGAGAACACTTAATCAAGTTAGTTGCAAGAAGCATCTTCGGACAAAATGTCCAGAGTACTTCATTCGAGTGATGATACGATACAATCGAAGAATAGCACGAAGAAGGAGAGACACGCCTTAAAACTCCTGAATCAAAACAAGTGCTTTCAACCTTAGGAAAATCTGGTCAACTAGGCGAACCCAACGTTTGAATTACAGGGGTGAAGCAGAAAAGTGGGAGAGTTCATTCAAATATTTATGTATGTACTGCGGTATTAAAATGTATACCGTTCAACTTAACCTACAATAATATTGTTAAATACCCAAGTGAAGTATCCTCAAACTAGAAATAAATTAAAATAAAACAATAATACAAAATGAAGAAAATATACTAATTAAAACATAAAACTAATATAAGCAAATGAATATAGAGTGCACTTCAAAAAGAAGGTTGCAAAACTATCAACCTGCCTCGTCATCATCATACCAGCACGGGTTCAATCCAACATTCTGGAAATGAAATGATTTCCCCGATGTAAAATGCTAATGTCATTCTCAAGTGCAAATCTGGCAACGAAATGCGATGATGATGTCAACGAAAAATGTTTGTTTATCCGCCCATAGCCTTTTGCTTCTAAACACAGTTCTGGATTTGTATGTATAAAGGAAAGCATAGACCCAGTTCATAGGGCGCCCCGAAAGAATAGACAAACCAAACGATAAATTAAAACTGAATTAACAGGCTAAAAAATTGAAAATGAATAAAAAATCTGGAAAACACGAAAATAAATTAGAAAAGTTCGGATAACGATACAAATGCTTCCGAAATTCATATGAGCCTAGTAGCCTAATCGGCAGAGACAATATTTGGGTTCCGCATAATGATATCTTTCAAATTTTATGATTGGATATAAATAGTGGGTCTCTCCTGAGGATTAAAAAAAAAGTGGCTGTTGGGATGCTAGAGCCACCATTTTAAAAACGTTTTTTTACAAAAAAAAAAAGTAAAAGTAAAAGTAAGTAAAAGTAACGATCATTATTTATATAATATTAATAATTGAAGTAATTTTTTGTAAATATGTGCTTCAATCAATAGAAAATATATTCATTATTGATTCCTTAAATTACTTTTCAAATGAAAGCGTACACATCTTTTAGAGTGCGGGTGCATCTTTTAGAGTAACGAAATCAATTTAAATTTCGAGATTTAAAAGTAGATTACCTATTGATTAATACGTTCAATTTATGATTAAGTATATACGTAGATATATAAAAGAAATTATGAAAAATAAAACTTAAAGACCTTTTTTTTAAGTCTCAAGGCCCAAACAAACATAAATGCGGCACTGTTCATACCCTTAATCTTTAAAGGGGAAAAAGAAGGGGTTATGGGAAAACACGTTCTGGGTTTTATCTTATCACCATTCACCGTATTATGTATCGGCGATGGTGGCGTGGCTGCAGCAGTGGTACAGCCTTCAAAACTCCTTCTAAATAGAATTTTTAAATAAAACCAACATTGCATTCCATTAGATATGCACAGAGGGGATTAAATCGTTAGCTCTTTAAGTGCATAAGTAGGGTGATTTTATGGATCATTAAACGAATTTTCATATACAAGAGACACAAGGAATTTCGTTGGCTATGTCAAAAGTTGGGCAAATAGACAATGAAAATGTTAATGTGGTTTTTGTGGGAATGGGCTTTAATAGAGATCAGATATGCGGTTTTATGTATTAGAATACTTGAAGTTAATCGAAAGGTCACAAGGGTATGTAAGGCACTTAATTAATAGTTGTGACACACCCAGACATTTGGAATAGAGAGATAGTCACAAATGTATCACTCTATCTAAATAGTCAGCTAGATGCAAAATAAACGTAAACACTTGTGATTTTTTGAACGTATTAGTTCGTCGATGATTTCGGGTCAACGTGAATTTTGGCAAAGTTGCGCACCATGATCAACGAATTTTTTATTGCAACGTTGATGAATACTGGAGGTCAGGTAATTCCAACAGCAAGGTGCCAACACACACACCGCTCGCGGGACAGTAAACGCTTAGTTTTTTGCACTGGCCACTGGGGCCTAATTCCGTAAAATTAAAACGATCGAACGATAATCGTTTCATAGATACTCTCTATCTATCAAATCGTAAAAGTATAATAGAGAGAGGAACGTTGAAATCGATATCGTCTGGCGATAATCGAATTACGGAATGACCCACCTGGATTGTAAGTTCGCCGCAATATCAGCTAATTTTTCAGGAACACCCTCAGCATGCAAAGAAACAGAAAGAAATGCCAAATTTTCACATGCTCTTCAATGCGAGTTTTGCAACTAAAGCTAATTGCCTAAAATTACAACCAGGAACCTATTTAACTTTTTTGCGGAAAACGAAAGTGTTTGTCTATTCAACAGGGTAAAGAAGGGTATTCTCATTTAGGTGGGTATAGAACCTCTACTGTTTTCATAAGTCTAACGCTCCATGTAAACAAATAGATAAACAAACAAACATTTTTGTACCTATAGTATCAATTTTAATCTGATAAAATTCCAGCACAATAAACTTTTAATCTTACTTAGTAATTCTTTGTTTCTGCGAAGAGACCCCTTACAAAAAATTGTTTATGTACAAGAGCCCTTATAATTATCTGTGATACAAAGTTGCTACACTTATACGAGTACCTATATAACCACTTGAAAAAAATATAATTCGTAATTTTATTTTAAGAAATCACTTTCTTTCTTGTGAAGTTATATAATCCTTCTTCAAGTATGATTAACAAACTATTTGAAACGATTTTTTCCGTTTCGTCTGCATAATATGTACATCAGCTAATACGTCACACATGTGATTTCCTTGTAACAAAAATAACGAATCAACTTTTATTTATAATAATCGACTCACAACTAATCATTAAGTTTTTTTTTTTTTAATAATATTTGAAAAATATCAAAGCCTCTTTTACGGTTTTCAACTGATAAGTCCGTAAATGATTAGATTTAAATATTTTTCCTTAGAATTTACAAACGTATGTGGAGGTGCTGTCGAAAAAACTACATGCTTTATCTTTAAAATTTAAAGTATTTTGATTTATCGTTTAATTAATGGAATAGGTATAAATACCATGGCAAGAACAGTCCGCAATCAACTAGTCTTACAGATAGCACCTATTGGTAAACATGGTTTCCCTTGTTCAACTTATCATCGTTGCTGCAGTCTTAACGACTGTTTTGGGTGTAAGTATACAAGTGTCTCTTCAAATACAAAATAAAAATGGATAAATCTTCCTTTTAGCAAAACTATAACCCAAATCGTGCAACAAACGGAACTCAAGACTACTTTAAAATCGCCCAAGCTGAACTTCTTTATAAAATCAAAATCGCTGAAATGGAAAACGATGCTGTTGATGCTAGATTTTTGGATCGTTTGGCTATGATTGTACTGCAACAGAAACAAGTATTGAATGAAACCCAACAAGTAAATGAGACTCTTATACCATTGCAAGCATTGAACTTTGTTCGGAAATTATGCATTCAAACATATGATTCGCAGTTTATAACAAATGGAGCAGCAAGCGATCTTTTTGGGGCATGTATCAAAACAGCCCAGTATGCTGGTAGCAGCTTAACTTCTTATGCGAGATCAAATACTAACGCTGCTAAGAATTATGCCTTAGTGAAACTTCCAATGTATCTTAACACCTATTGCCGTTCTAATAATTTGACCGTAACTGAACAGTGTTACATTAAGTATGTAAGTAATTCTGACAACTCTTCTTTGAAAATTATTTTCAAAAATTTTAATTATACAGGTTAATGTTGCTGTTGAAGAAGTTCAAAATTATTTGAACCAAGCACAATTACAACGGGATCAGGCTATTTTCGAGATGAATATAATTTCATTAAATGCTGTTCAATGCTCGTACAAAGTTGAGAAGAATGTACTTGATACACTTTATAGTACTTCAAAGAAAATAAATGATTGTATTGATGGTATTCAGAAACAAGGCAATAAAAACGCCTTAAATTAAAAATGTTATCAAATAAATGTTTAATTTTGCATAGATGGTTTTTTTTTAATAGTTTGTAAAATAAAATCTACAACAAAAACAGACATAATTCTATTTAAATTTACAGTAGAGATAACCACGAAATGTATGTACCTTAATAAACAGACCTTTAACAATATTCAGCACGTAATAAGAAAAACTTCTGACAACATGGCCGTCAAAACAAAACAAATTTAAACTTTTTTTCAAATGTCAATTGTTTTTATTTGTTTCCTATTTTGTCATCCACGTGACATTTTCAGATTTTCACAACAACAAACACTTTCGCGAAAGTTAAACGGTGGAACATTTAAAAAACATTGCAGAAATGTTTTCTTGTTTTAATAAATGTTTCTGAAATGTTTCTTTGATCTGGACACACTTTAAGAAAACCATGTGTAGCAGAAACAAAAAGCAGACAAAAAGTCTTTAGCGATAAGGGTATATAGATATCACTACTGAAGTTGAAGAGGCAGTAGTTGATAACCTCGAACTCGAAGATAACTTCGTTATTATCATCAAAAGGGTGCATTTGCATGAAACAAAACGAACAAAAATAAAAGACACGACTGGGCCGCACAAACTTGCTCTTGTGCTAAGTTACATAAGAACTTAAAAGAATTTTGAGCAAAATTATTTCTTAATTTTTTTCAAATATTAAATAAGAAATAATTAAAGAAAAATAATAAAAATAAATAACTTTGAAAATCAATGTATAACAAACCAGAGTTTTCCTAAAAAATCATGATATGCCAGCAATTTTAATATATTAATATATATTATTATATTAAACTAACTTTTATTTACATATTTATTTATAAGTATGTCAATTTCAACAAAATTATAATCTTCATTCGAAAACTAAATTTAAAAAAAATTCATTACCTAATTGGTTTTCAAAATATTAAATTTTCAAAAATAAAATTTGTTTAATTAATATAGGAAATTTTTTTCTTCGGAAAAGTTTTGAAAAAATTAAGTACGCAATAACCGTTTGGCTATTTACCCTTTTTTAGAAATAAAATTTAGTCAAGATCAGTGGAGTAGTTAACGAGATAGTCAAAATTAAAAAAAAAACGTTATATGGCAGGTATCATTTAAACTGTTTTTTAGGAATAACGGTTTCAACAGTCTAAAAGGCCTTTAGTGACAAATCACTCATGTGAAGTTTTATTAAAATCGTTAGAGCCGTTCTTGAGAAAAACAAGTTTTCAAT
Source organism: Baccha elongata (assembly GCA_951217065.1). Taxonomy (NCBI): domain Eukaryota; kingdom Metazoa; phylum Arthropoda; class Insecta; order Diptera; family Syrphidae; genus Baccha; species Baccha elongata. Next base: position 7,836,267 of record OX578272.1, read on the forward strand.
AACCGTTATATGGCAGGTACAGTTAGTTTTAGGCCTAGAACAAAAAAAAGAAAAACCCCCCTGACGGTCGCCCTAAAAACCATATATACCTACTTTGAAAGATAAAGGCCCAACCGTTTAGGCTGCAGGTGTGAATGACAGACTGACAGACAGACACACAGACAGAATTGCCAGACCCACTTTTTTGGACTTCGCTTTCATCTTTTTAAGGACATAAGGAAGCTAGAAAAATAAAAGCGAGGAGCGTGTAAGTACCTATGTAATTGCAGCAAACTTGTGCTTCTCAACAAAAACCAAATTGAAATCGCTTCTGTAATTTGCTAAAAAAAAGATGATATGTATCAGATTTCAAGAACCTTGAAAATGTGAGTAAATAACTTCTCGCTTTGAAAAGCTATAAAACCATAACTAAAAAAGAAAGTCCAAATCGAATACCCAAAAAGTGACAAAGAGAAAGTGGATGTGGATACCCTAAAGAGTCGTAAAGGAAACATTCAAACATTCAATTTTAATTTTAAAAAGTGTTTTCAAATAAGTTAAAATGAAAAAACAAAACAACAGTTTTTATATAAAAAAAAATGTGTTTTTTTATAAATTTTTGTGATTGCAAATCTTTTTTAGTATTTCTTCATCGTATTCAGCCAAAAAAAAAAAAGAAAAGACTAAATACCTAAACACCAGTTCAGTTAGGATTTAGAAGAAAGCACCTGAAGATTAAACATAAGTGCAAAGAATCACCGATGTCATTGAGAAAGCTTTTACAAAAAAATCGGACCTCTTTCCGATGTGTAGCACTAAACTCGCTCACATTCAAATTAAGACTAAGTCCTTCCTGAAGAATTCTATAAAATTTATAAAGAATATCAGGAAAACATAATTGTACGCGTTATGGACACGAAAACAAATATTTAGACTTTAAAGTAATAGTCCCTGGTGTACCACAAGTAGTGTTCTAGATGCAATGTTGTACCCTATACAGATAAACACATTCGTAGCTAAGTTTGGTGATGGTAAACGAATCCAGGGGTGGAATCGCACAAGATGATAGATGATTGTCACATTTTTGATCATCACTTGTGATAAAATTGATTTTTCCTTCTGTGTAAGGTGATCACATCCACCAATTCAACTCAATTCAACTTTGTTCAATTTGTCAGTGACATATGTGAAAATTATTGTTGCCGTAGTAATATTTTCAAGTAAATTCATTGAAATTATTAATTTTTTAGTGAATAAATTCAATAATTCTAAATTTAACCATTTATTTTCGATTGTTGTATACTCATATGGTAAAATAAATATTGTTTTTGATGATTTGGTGACTAAAATTGAAAAAAAGTTGAAAATTTTATAATGTTTTGTATGCGCGTGTGGTAACTCTAGTCACATTGCCACAAAAATAAAAATGAAACGTCAATTTCAGGAGAAGGTGACTATCACAATATTTTGGTGATTGGTTTTTAGCTATCACTGTGATGATCTCCTTACGCAGAAAGAAAGTACAGATTTTGACTATCACTTATCACAAATCACCTTAGCCGATTCCACCCCAGTACTAATTTGCAAAATGCTCTAAATAAAATCAATAAAAGGACAAAAACATGGTGAATAGCTCTCGACGCACTTAAATCTTTCCACGTGAACTTTACGGATAAGAAAATTAAAAGATTACCTGTATTTATTACCTAATACTTATCGAAATCTTAACATCCACAAAATTAAGTTAACATTAAGATATACCTATCTACAAAAAAAACTCCATTGCAATAAGAGCACTAAATGTTATTTTGTTTGTATCCTATTTTCCTGTACTATAAATTAATTATAAATTATTAATTTTTGTAATCAACCTACGTATTCGTTAAAAACTTAACTAAATCGTACTAAAGGATAAAAATTAAAACTTTTTATTCATCAATAAATAATAATGTCTTTTCAAACATTACCACAGTCACACACAACTAATAAAAATAATGATTTCTTCAATAAAATTTATCTCTAATGATCATCCAATCATAAGAATTCTTTAACATAATAAAAAGCACTCCATTAAACCACAAAAGATAATTTCCTGATGAAGTTCTCCTAACGAAAACAACATAATAGATTTCTTATAGGGTAAACTTTATTTATCTAATTAACTGAAGAGCTTTCCTGTCTGGTCGATAGCAATCTGGAGTCTTATAATAAAAGCTACAATTTAATTGTTTTTACTATTTTCTTCTATATGGTTTAATATAGTCTTCATCCACCAACTAAAAGCAAATTAAAGTTGGGATTCTATTTTCTATAGTTAAGTTAGAGAGAAGGTGAGAAAACTTCAAAGCATTGAATAAGAAAAATATATATCCCCAACTTAGCACCCATGTAGATAGATATATCTCGTTCGTTTTGGTTTTCGTTGTAATCACATTAGATTCCTTTTGGTTGGAACTCATTTAATTACACAAAAAGGTTTTAATCGACAAAAAGTTACCATCGTCATTGCTATATTTTGTATCTTGCTTTAGATGCAGTGGAAAAATTCTCACAACAACTTCGTCACAAATTACAACGAACTTCGTGTTCCGGATCCGGGTTTATTGTCATGTATTCTTCAGCATTTTAACGAATATTCTTGAGATTTTTAGCTAAGTAGATTATTCCAAAGAGCCACAACTCGATCCTGAAGAAAATAAAATGTTGTGCAAAACCATGTTTCTCTTATGTCGGTGAGGGTTAAACAGTTATTTTATCTTCAAGAGTTTTCATCCATCCAACCAAAGAGGATGCGGATTTCATATAATTAAATCAAGACATAGTTGTAGGAGCTTTCCAGATATGGCAATTTATATAGATATACTTTTATATCAAAAAGTACTGATGTACTAAGTAAGGTACTCTGATTAGGATAGAATCGATCATGTATATGTACGAGCAAATCAAAACAAATGTAAGCATAATGCCAAGCCAGTCTCCGAAGAATTTTCAATCAATCAAAGTTCGTGAGCAGCAAGGAAGAGTTTTGGATCGTTTGCTTTTAATACAGTTTTCAACTATCGACGTGAATTTAAGGACCTGATAACGAATCATTTAGATTTTGCTGATGATGACAGCAGCATGAATCAAGATCTTACATCCTTCCCACGAGTACTTGATGTTTGAGTCAACTTTTTGGGTGGAAAAGTTCGTCAGTGATTATGGCCCAAGGGAAAATTTTGAGGCAGATTTTCTTTCCGGTTTTAAAATCAAACACTGAGGAGTTTAGATTTCCTTCTCGAAAAGATTGGAGCAAAACGTGACAGAAAAATCGACGTAAGACCTCGTAGTGCCCGAAAATGTTAAGCTCACATTTGTGTAATTTCGAATATTCTACTACATAAACTGTTTCGAACCATATACGGTCTATATCTAAAGAAAGATTAAAGTTAATAATGATTCTTTGATTTTCAAAAGCTTAATTTTTAAGCTAATATACCAGCTTTAATATTTACACATTACTGCAGAGCATTTGTTTGAAAAAATTCTTTTTTACCAAAAGTATTCAAAACTAACAACATTTTAGATAAACAAACATAACAATGAACAAATTTTTCATCCCTGACGTTAAGTTTCCCTCCAAGAATGTGTATACGTAAAAAGATTACCTTTTCCTTCCTCTTTTTTTCTGGACGAACAAGCTAAAAGTTGTCATCAACTGTGAGAGTGTTGCAGATAGTTGATATGATTTCCTAGTAATGTGTCTGCAAGTTGGATAGTGATGTATAAATGTATAATTTACCTCGAGGACAGTAGTTTTTTTTTTCTTGAAACTCTTCAAATCATTGATGCTTAATGTACCATATATCTCTGCAACTATGTACCTATGTAGAAAAATCAGATTTTCAATAAAGTCGTTCGATTTGTTTAATTTTATGATAGCCCTTCATTGTCAGATTTCGAATAATAAAATAGACCAAAGATTTATCCCCCCTTTGGGAGATAAATCGAATGACGGTCGTATAACCTTTAAAAACCCAGGTGTGGAAGGATTTTATCCTGATTGTATGATAAACGAATGCACTTTGCATCCTTGCAATCTGACTTTATCTACCCAACCTTTCGATAGTTTGGAGAAAAAGGAATGGAATTTGTCTACTTAGGTGATGGATCACTTCGAACTTTGAAAGATTGAGACTTCACGAATTCAGATAAATGGATCAAGTTCTTACATTGATTTATAGGAAGAAATTTAAATTTCGAAAGGGGGGAACGACAAAGATGTAGGTATGCCAATGCTAATTTAAAATTAAAATAAAAATGTTCCAACGATGAATGAAAGAATACTTACATACATATCGCGTAGTACGTATTCCAATATGTGTACCAACTAAATTGGAATGTAAGTTTGTGGCGAAATTTGTGTTCAGATATCAACCACCAAATGCTCAATATGTCCATGATTAAACATTTTTTTTGTACGACATCATGAATGACGTCAGTCAAGGCCTAGTGTGATTTTATACTATCAACCAATCTTTTTTTGTGTGTTGCTAGTTCTACAGGATTGGAAGGGACCTACATTTCACCGCCTAATTCGAATGGTTAAGATAAGATGCACTTTACCTCGAGGAAACAAATGGACAGTATTGGGGAATTCGACACTTCCCCGCATTACTAACCAAACCAAACCAAAAAAGATTCTTCCTCGAGAAAACTACTTTTATTTCTCAATAAAGCTGGTTAGCATTTAAATGGGAATTGAGTTACTAGCTCTGCGGAACGTTTGGAATATTCGTATAGGTACATACTACGTCGGTCCATATTTTTTTTTTCTTTTTTGAGACGACCGAATTTCATTGAAAATGCAGCTATAAACACAGAGAACCTTGTAAAAACAGGTGGCCCGATTGAAAACGAGTAGTTGGAATATAGGAATGTGGGTGGTGTCTTACAGTGATCGTTAAACCTTACTGTTGTTTTCACTTGAAATCATGGTTTGGAATGGAAAGCACCGTGATTTTGCTTTGCGCTTTTTTTTTCAAAAACGAAACAATCCCTGACGTGCAAACAACCAAATGTTAAGATTTGTGCATTTTTAAAAGCTGACCAAGCTTAAACGGATTATCCAAAACTGCAGACACTCAAAGATCCAGAACTGCAGACACCCAAAACGCTGTTGTTAGCGAGGACAGCAGTCGAACAGTCAACAAGACGGTCAGCACAAAATTATGAGAAAATACGAAAAAAAAACTATTTTGGAAGATAATTATATTCAACCTTAACCCAATGTGTTAATATTTCATTGGATTTATCCGATGAGTGAGTAGCGGAACTGAAACAGATACCGAAAATGAAAATTTTCTTCAAACAAATACGTCGATAACGTTGAATATCTTCCTACACATCCAATTGTAAATAATTAAAACCAAATTGTTGCTTTCTAATAATTTATGATCATATATTGTAAGTATGTTTTTTTTCGAAAATTCGTAAAATAAAAAGAAATAATCACAAAAAAAAATGAATACAATAATCTCTATTTCCATCGATGCATAAAATACAACATAAAAATTTATAAAAACTCTTTAAGGCATAATAGTGTTGCACTGGACGTACAACATGCATACGTTAACATGTCTGTATTCTGTAATATAAAATCTGTGAACGTTACCTTAAAAAACAGCTATATGTGGTTATAATAAATATGCATAAACAAAACAAGAGATAGCCATTTAAATTTCTTAAACAAAATAAGTCTTAATTTACAACTTTACATAAATTTATTTTACTTTCGTTAAATAGAAGTACATGTGGATTAATACAACCCTCTGATGACTATCACTTGTTGTTTTAAACGTAACAGACTAAGAGCACATAGTATATATAATTTGGGTCTGAATGATAACCTAACAAATTTGAAATTATTCGATATTAATAAAGTTGTTTTAAAGTCACCGTCCCTTGTGCGGGCTGTTGTGAGAAATACTGTATCAAAAATACATTTTTTTAAAGACGAAACAATTGTCATAACCTCATAACCATTTAAAAATTAAGAGCTACATAATATGTGCCCTGGCCATCAAAGAATGGATTTTTTTTTTAAATAATTGTGAAATGGCAAAAAAAAACAATCTGCAAGTACCAACTTTTTAGGTGGCAATGGTACAATGGATGGAGTGCTAGCTTGTTAACCTAGAGGTTGAAGGTTCAATCCTCATTCGGGTACAAAGCATTTTTTTCTCTTCAGCATACCTCCCACCTCCCAGCTTATGCTGGACGTCGCCCATGAGGATATGCAATGAAAAATAAAATTCAACTAGCTCTCTATCCATTGTACCAAAAACAATTCTCTCCTATCTTTCTACTTCCACTTACTAGTGTCGTGCAGTACCTGTTGAATTTAAAAGGCAATGTGCCTTACAGACACATAGTTAAAATATTATTATTATTATATATTATTATATCATTCACACCAAAAATATTACTGTGGCTACTTAGTCTGTATAATTAAAGCCCTTTTAACAATATACAAATGTGATCCGAAAATGGAAATTAAGGAAAAGAGTTCAATTATTATATTAAGCGCAGCAGTAGGCACCGTTAGCTAGATAACCTTTTTTTATAATATTCAAAATATTTTCAATGGAATATTAATGAAGAATTCAGGTCTAATGGGGCGATCCTGTGGTATGTGAATAGGAAATTCTTTATCAAAATTGTATCCTTTTTGTTTTGTTTTTCTGTCCGCTTATTATCTATCAATACATTTGGTACAGATTTATAATTAAATATATTATTTGGGAATAATTTCTTTATGCACTGTCTTCGCCGTAGCTTGCTGTTGATGCTTCTGAAACGCTTCCTTCTGGAACAAACGGCGGCGCCGATGGTTTTACCATATCTCCCAGCTGGATGAGATTTTCTTCTTCCGAAGATTTTGAGTTCGCTCGTGGACGTTCTTTTTGTTGCTGAAGAAATGCATGATCCTGTGATGGACATTCCAAGTGGACACAATGAAATATCTGAAATGAAATCATTAAATAACTAATTTTCATAAAAAAATTTATTGTTTTTTACCTCATTTGCTGTGTTTCTTGTTCCAACAATTCGAATGAATACCATTGGCCTGGGAGTGAATGAAAAGTTCTGCCACGACTTGGCCAACTCTGTGCGTTTGTCAACAACAATTTGCCAATCTTTTTGATTAGTTGAAGTCTCAATGTAGAAGTTATAGGTTCGTTCGTCACAGTCCCATAAAAGCAAACGCATCGATCCAATATAATATGGTTGTCCCAATCGAACAAGGATTTCCCCACTGCCCAATTGATGGCACGTATATCCCGAATCCCAGTCATAATTAACAAAGTCACCATTTAGCAAAGCATTTCTCGTCCGACTGACACCCTCAACAACAGTTGCGCTCATCTCAATGGTGGCAATATTCGATGTTGGAGCAACAAACCCATCGATTACTTTTGGCATATTGGCTGTGAACAAAGCTTCGAGACAAACAACATGAAATACTTTATTTACAGTATTGTGGGTCCCAACAAGTTTTATGTAGCGTACAGCTCTGGGTTGAAAGTACAAATACTGCCACGAACGACAGTGGTATTGAGTGTAATCAATTACACGATCCCAGTGCGTCTGATTGACAGATACTTCAATGAAGTACGAGTAGGCGCGATTGTCTCGATCCCACAGCAACAATTTAATGTGATTTATTATAAAATTGTTGCCTAGTTCGACAGTTATGCCGCTATTATTTTGTTCTGTGATGCAATGACGGGTATAACCCTTTTCCATGTCATATGTAGTTGTATCACCATCAAGTAGTGCCGCCCGACACTCACCCAGAATGGTTACGGAACCAAATTTCTCTGTGGCAATATTTTCTTCGGGCCAAAGAGCTCCACGGTAGGGTAATGATCTGGACGTTGTTTGTTCCTCGATTGCATCGAGTAATTTGTCTGGTTCTAAAATTCCTGATTGTCGAACAACTTGGAGGAGATGTTCTAGGCGCATTAGCGGCAAACGAACGTACGAAACAACCGACTGGAAGAATGATCAAGAAAACGCAAGAAATTCGATTGGATTAGTGAATACAAAAAATTATGAAATAGATGAGTGATGGCTGATTAACAGAAAACGTGAAGAAAATCTTTTTTTTTTTTTTGAGCGCATATTGAAAAATAATTTGTGTATTAAATTGTAACTACAAAAAACAAAATTCTTTGAATTTACTCAAAGAAGTAATTAATTGCACTGAACTTATATTCACTTATATTAAGAAGTGTGAGTATATATCGCGGCTATCATAACGGTCCCTGTACCCTTTTTTTTAATATTTCCAGCAGTCGCCGGTCTATATGTAAACAATTCGCAAACGATCGATCGTCCTGAAAGAACGTAAGCCACGTTATTGCTCAAAGGTCTATCTTATTTTCAAATCTAAGTGGAGTTATTGGATCCGTGCAACATTGCAAAGCAGCGGCGTTTAATAAACTGTTATTCAAAGCATAGTTGAGGGTTTTTGATAGTGCTATTAGACTTTTTGGTAGAACAACATAAGAAACAAGTATTTGCATGCTGAAAGGCCTTTGCTTGCCACAAATAAGGCAGTATGAACTATTCTCAGATTCATACATTTTGTAGGCGGAGGTGACGGGAATTGGCCACCAAGATAGTGCGATTTGACCCTGGCATTCTTGTTTTTTTTTTCGAAGTGACAGTTATATCATTACAGTATTATAACATTTATATATTAGTACTTTGACAGGACTATCGCTGCAGAGTCTAATAAACGGTTGAGAATGAAAGCATACTTCTTGTAAATTTGCATACTTAGGCATCTTTTTTTGTCACAAATTAGGCACGAGACGATTGCCACCTCCAAGCCAAAGTTTGCATGTTGTTTTACAAAGCTCTGTAGCTCAGAGAGCCTTGCGGTTCAAACAAATAACGAACACAATGCAAAAGAACTGAGGCGCAAAAGTGTAACATTACACTAGAAAAACACAAAGCAAGTTGAGCGCCCTACTTCGACTTCGAACATCAAACAGGGAAAATTTCTTCCCTCCTTAAAAGCTTGATGTTCCCTAACTTTTTTCTATTTTACTTCCTTAAAAGCTTGATGTTCCCTAACTTTTTTCTATTTTACTCTGAAGGTTTTTAAACTGTAGATTCTTCCCTATAGACATAGAAGAAAAAAGCAGCAGACTCTCACACCAGAAAATTTTGGTGCAAGCCCCGCCTTTCACCTAAAGAAAATGTGGTCTTCTTGCGAGGAATTGGAAAATTTTCCAAGAGTAATTTTTGTCTCGAAAAAGTGCAACTGATCTTAGCCCTTTGGATTGGAGGGACAATATTAACGTCCCTTAACAAACACATCGGTTGAGAATAAAAGTCCCTGGGCCTGGTTCTGGTCATCCCAAGAAATTTAAAAATAAAGTGATAAAGAGTTTTTATTATTCACGAACTTATTCATACGTTGCTTGAACAGTTTTACTATATTTGTTGTGATGAATAAGACGATATACATTTTAATTATTAACAAAATGTTCATCACCATTCATCAGTAATTTTATCAATGATTGGTATAAGATAACGGTGAGGTTCTTATATTCGTGCTATTAATAAAATAAAGGTCAGCGAATGTACCTAATTTTGATGGAATTCCATTAGAAGATTTCTGACAAAACATTTCGAGTTCCAATGACATACAAAGTTAAATAAATATTTAAATTCAGATATTTAACTTTTCGAAGAAAGTACTTTAAGTAAATATATCCATAGCTACATATAATTGTAGTCGTGTTAAGTAAGAACAATAGCAGTAACTTTGACATTTAAAGGAGCAGATAATACCTTCTAAATTGCACTTAATTTTTTTATAAAATTAGCTCTGAGGACTCACATTTAAGTGCCCGAAATCATTGTGTTACATTATTCATATTTTTCGTTATTTGGTTTATATATGTATACCTTAACTTAATACGGCGTTATTGGTCAATAATTTCGTACTACTAGTTTTTTTTTTTAGAGATTTGAACATAAATGTAACTGACAAAACTTCACTTACCGCAATATCAATATTAGAATTCTGTTTGCACCACTCATTGACAGCTATGAAAATCTGAACTTCTTGTGCAAAAAATGAATCACGTCTTAGAACTTCTTCAAGGGATTCCTGAAAATAATTATATATATTTTATATTAGCGTTTCAAATCATGGTGTGGATCTTTTTATCTTACTTTTGACAGTCCTCGAAATGTCTCATGTTGAAGAATATCAGATGCATTTCTGTCCATGAAGGTTAAACAAACCATCACAAGTTTTTCCAAGTTATACAATCGTGCTGCATCCAAAATAGCACAAACATTTGCTAGAGATAAGTATTGCCGCAGATATTCAGAGATTGCCAACTCCAATTCAGTGAAACCATATTGATTAGCCAGACCAAGAGTGTCAAGAATGTTATTGTCACCCATTTGAGAAAGTGGCATGTGACCTGAAGAATAGAATCATTTAATAAGTATAAGAACAAGAATACCTATTTAAATTAAGGACATTACCTGAATAAATGTATTTGAGAAGTGCCTTGAAGGCTTCTAATGGAATTTTGAGTTTTATTTCGCTTTGATTTGTTTCCGAAAGGCCGCCATAGAGCAGAGCTCGGAAGTACTCGCTCCTGGCAGCCAGAATGACACGATGAGCCGGTAGACGTTGATCTTCGACAATGAATGCAACATCGGAGTAATCATCCGACATACACAATTGAGCCATTTGTTCAGAAAATCGTTCTAAAAAGTTTTAATTTATCAAATGAACATTATCAATTTTTTCTTGTTAATTTTTACCAGTTAATTCAATTTCGTCCGTGCGTTGCTTCTTTGGTGTATGACCAGACATTTTATGGTGACTTTGACTGCTCATTTCCCATTTGCAGCATACAAAACATGAAGCAAATCCTATTTCTTTACGTTTTACTCGAATATTCTTGCGAGCGCGTCTCTTTTATCAAACAACAAATAAGCACCGAGAGTTCGTAATCAAAATTTATAAAAAAAATTATATTCACTTAAGTTTTGATGATAAGAGTATATAATATTAAATTTAGTACTTTTGCTTAAATATTTTGTGTAATTTTATGATTGATATAACAACAAAAACTAGATAATTTTTTTAATTTAAATAATTTTCCGGTAGATATACGCAGTAGATTTTCTTGGAATGTAATTTCTTGACATTTTAAATGCATTTTATCTAAATTTTACAGGGATGACATATCTGGAAGGTAATTATGTGGAATATGTTTTTGTGTACATTGGAAAACTTATTACTAGTGCCATCTATATGTTGGAAAATAATTGAAATAGTTCGATGTTGCTGGACGCACTAATTCAGTCTTTTCAGTGGCTCCACGAAAATATTTTTTACCAAATTGATTATTACATTTCATCAATTTTAATTCATTTTTTGTGTGGCAAACTATTTCTTGACATACCTTTTGATATAGTATATTTTTACACAAGAGGAAAAGTGAAAGAAAATTCGACTATGGGATTATATATGGAGTGCATCACACTTTTGGTATTAAAAAATTCACAAAGAGAGCTTATGCCGGCACCATTTTTATAATAAGAACAAAAATGTTTTTAAGGGGCTTGGTGAAACTGGTTCCAGTTGAGTAATACCATGTTCCCACCGACCTAATTTAGATAAATGATTTATAAATTACGAAAAGCGTTTCCACTGAACTATTTCGTGATTTACACCCGATTTACACCCGATTTACACCCGAGAAACCCTTCCTGAACCATTCTGGAAAATCATAATTTTTGACTTTTGAGTATTAACCTCCGGATACCACTTTTCGAAATAATCCTTAAACCTATTTATATTTAACTGAAGTGACGTTGGACATTCTGCCAAAATGACTATAAATATCATCCGCGTACATGATAACCTTGATCTTAAGGCCGTCAAATTCAACACCACAAAGGAAGCACTTCAATGACATCATCAAAAAAAAATATATTTATATTTATGGTGAATATTTCTTATTATGACACAACAGAAGCAAAATTAAATTTTTTTTGTGAATAATTATTGACAAATCTAACAATTGAAGATAAAATTTATTTTTTAAAGATAAAGAAATTAACCTGCTAAAGAAGTGACCTGCTCTGAAGGAGATCACAATTTCGATTTGTTTTATGACTCTCACAAATTGAAACTGTACGGCAGACTACGAAAAAGTCATAAAATCGAGTTCACCTTCATCTGACAGAGTCTTGTGACTTGTGAGGTATCACAGAGGTTCGGCAGAATCGGGCTGTTAGTTTGACATCTATTTCAATCTTGAGAACTAAATATGAATGTAGTTCGTCCAGGTCATTCTATATTAATCTTTTTTAGTGTTTTGTCTTATTAGACATTCCTGCTAAGAATAATATAGATTTTAATTATAAATAATTAATAAAAACGCAAGAAAACTCACAGACAACAATATTTTTTTCCTATTTGAAACATTACCATTAATTTGTTTTGATAGCTTCAAAGTTTTGTTTTTGTTTTGTTGTTACCGAATAAAGTGCTGAGTAAAAAGCAGATATGTTATAGTTTGTTTTTTATAAAGATTTAAGATGACATATACGTAATTTAAAATAAAACGAATCTAATGCCCAGTTTCACCAAAATACACCTAAAAGCATTTTAGTTAACGGAGTAATAAAATTTATTGGCATTTTAGCTTAAAATGGTTTGCACCAATATAAGAAGGTGAATTTTTAAAAATGAGGAAACTTGATGCCAACCCCGGATTTTTATTCACCACTCATGGCTCTCTTTCATTAGAGCAAGCGAGAGGAGAGCATATATCAATCGAAAAATTTAACGTTATCTTTGTCTTGCATTTTAAGACGCCTTTTAAATTTATTTGGAACAAAATGGGACTTTAGTTTATTGGCCCTTTTAAAAATGAAAATGGTTGGTTAAATCGAAAAAAGCCATTTTAAGATTTAAAAACCCAATAAATATTTAAAAGAGTTTGGAGAAACTGGCCATAAATCACGTAAATGTTTATTATTCTATGCATTTACCCAACTATTAACCCAATTCACACACGGCCTAAATACACGGATGCAGTATACATAGACCAAGTTTCATTTAAAATCAGCGATTCAAAACTTAATGTACGTCAAAAATGTAAAGATTCTCCTCTTAATGTCATTAGAATGGTTGCCCATAATGGTCATGTGAAAAGACAAGCAAATTTTTCATGTGTTTGGTTGGCTGTCATGTTTACTTACGTAAACTGCACTATGAAGCGCTCTTTACGTACTAAGGCTAAAGTGAACGAAAATTTAACGAACCTAGGCAATCCGAGCATGAAATAGAGCGCGGCCAACTTCATGTAGTTTTCATGTTATTTGACAGATTGTGAGATTTCTATTGATGTGACAGTGAAAAGTGCTCAAAAGTGCTTCATAAATAAACCAGAGCGCTCGGAGCGTACTCTGCTCAGAGTTCACTCGATAAGCTCAGTGTTTGAGCCTTATGACAAATGCAGCCGTCTGTAATGTGTTATGTGCTGAATGCGTTCATTCCATTGCAAAAACAAAAGCTTTTTCTAGTTCCACAAAGCTCTGCCCAAAAAAATTAAATTGAAACAACTACATACATAGATACAAAATAAAATATCTGACTGCAGAAAACAATACAAAATTTGAATAATTGTAGATTATTATTATAAATTAATATCAAAACCAACCAGATGAAGAGATACTGCAGTTTATTGGAAAATCAGTTCCACAAACAAAAGCTCGTTTCCAATGTTATTTTTTCTCATTTGGATGTAAACAAAATTTAAGATGGCTGTTATGCACGCACACAACTTCATTTATAATTCTTTTTATTTCATCTCGAGCAAAATTACACAGTGAAAAAATCGAATATATATCCCAATCCCACTCGTTTGGGGAAATAAGTTGCACTCACTGGTTTTATTTTTGTGAACAGTGTTGTTATAAACATGAGTAAGTTCAGAAACGTCAACACTTATTGTGGAGTGATCTCGCATCAGATGCTTTTATGCGATTCTGATGCTTAGTAGTTTTTGTTGCCGATGGAATGATATTTTTATTTTTACATATTATTCAAATACGGCCAATAACAAAAATATACTTACGAAATGCGTACATTTACCCGTTTTTGTTTGACATTAATTCATATTATTTTGTCAACGACTGTGAAAGTATAGTGTTATTATACCTTTGACACACTTGTGGTATGGATACCATGTTATACGGATAAACCACCAGTGTGTCAAGTAATACCACGTTAATGTAAAAAAAAAAAAGTAACTTCGTATCAGGGTTGTATAGAAAGTAGGGTTTTCACATTCACCGAAGTATACACCAACAAAATGACGCTGCTTTAAAAAGTGTGCGTGTAATAGTTTTTTTTAAAGCAGCGTCATTTTTGCACATTATTTTTTTATAAATATTCCTTGAACTAAGTTTTATTGCTAATTGGGAACAAAAAAGTATATTTTGTTGCAAAATGGAAGCACAAAATAAAAAAAAAATTAGGTACGTCAAAAGTTCTTAAATTATCTTATTTTTAATGGTTGTGTCAGAATCAAAAGGAAACATTCAAAACTTACACCTTTTGATAGTAATAAGGAAAATAATCACTTTTAGTACAGAGCTTTAAACGAATACTACACAAGGCAGAGGGCGTGTGTCACCCTCCATGGTTTTGATACGGTTTGCATTATGGTGCAGTGATGAGTGAGTGAGTGGGATTCGTTCCCCAAGTCAGGTAGTATTCTTTTCTATATCCCTCAAAATCTCAAATCCCCCGTGGGGCTATATCGATGGCTTAATTAAAATAATCTTTGTTGAGCGAACTCACGCTGTAGAATGGATTTAAAGTTGTCCAAAGCACCCACAGCCTTGGATCTTCAAAAATTTAAAGCGTTCTCCTGCAAAATTAAGTTCTCTGCACTTAACACATTTGTAAACTAAGCCATCGATATGGGAGATAATTATAACCAGCTAGTTCTCATTCCATTGCGCCAAAAAAAATTGTATCCTCTCTTTCTCAATTGCATTAGAAAAGTCAATGTGCCTTACAAAACCAGAGTCATTAATTATTAAAAGATAAAAACACTTAAAATTGACCACTTAATGCAGTCGGTTTCAATTTAACAAATTAAAATTAAAATAAAAAGAAAATTGAAATCATACATTATATTTCGAGCAGGTTAAGGCCCTTATTATAAAAATCGAATCGAATGGTCGACTCAAAGTGAACTTTTCGGAAATTCAACATGTCATCGTAATATACGAAATGCGAGCTTAGACGTACGAATAAAAAAAACCTCAATTTGTAAAACTTTTACCGTTTGATGTGAAAACAAACACACAAGTCGCAAAATGAGTGATTTCAAAGACATTAGCTAGTTGAATCTTCAATTCCATGAATGAGAGAATACAAAAATCATTTTGCGTGTATACGGTACCCAAAATTTGACAATTTAGAAGTGATTTTGGTGGCTAAAGAACAAAATTTGCATTGTTTAGTTTTCGTTTAGAAATTTTAAACCAAGCGATTCTTCTTTATTTAGGTATTTATTATATTTAAAAAGTTTTTGGTTTTATATGTGCATAATTATAACAATACTGCTTTTTAAAATAATTTCACTCAAAATCATTCAAAACAAAACAAAAGTTGTGGATGTGTTTAGCGAAATAAACACAAGTTGAACGAATTTTGTACGAACTCCATCTGGAAATCATCAAAACAAGTAGAAAAAAAATCTCGTAGCTTTCCGAAAAGTTCTCACATGAAGAACTGTCACACAAAAAAACTCACTCAATCGACTTATCCAAATTAAAGTGCAACAGAAAAAGTGATTGCAATTTCTTCTGTTCAGTTTGTTTTATTAAAATACGCAAATGTAAAATATGTGATGTGAATCTTGAATAAAATAAAAGAAAAAAACAAAGCAAATTCTCTTGGTGAATGTGAAAAAACAAAACAAAGGAATAAAACCCCGTGAGTGTAGATACGATTTCTTTTTTTTTTTTTTGATACGCACTTTAGATGGTCCGCAGTAATTTATTTTCATTGCAAATAGCTTCTCAGTTTATGTTTTGTGTGTTTAATGTTTATTCTATTTTTGTATACCTATTTTGTTTTTTCATCATTTTATTTTCTTGTTTTCTTCTATTCTTGTTCGTTATTTTTGTTTTTTTTTCGTGTTTTCATGTGCGAGATTTGAATTTCCTTTGTTTGCTTCTTGTTGAGTGATATTTTGTTTGTTCCACAAAAAACACTCGGTGGCATTATCAAGAAAAAAATCAACAACGGTTCTTTCAATCTATTTACTCAGTTTACAGTTCTTTTGTTAATATACATTTTCAACTCCCCCATTAATAACTGTAAAAGTGGTAAAAGAAAGCAACCCACTGAGAATTCAACAAGAAAAACAAACAACAGCGAAACAAAAAAAAATTAAATGAAAATCAGTGAGGGAAACAAATTAGAGAGCGAATGTGCATCAAAAAGTGCAGTTGAAATATTCTAGCTTTTCACATTTTCCGTGAAAATAATTGAACTTGCTTGCAAAAACATTAAATACAGAAATAATTGATAACAATATAAAACTTATTACATCGAGCAGTGGTGTGGATCCAAAATATTGCAATAGCTAATTGCTGTCCCAGATACAGTTGATGGACAGAAAATTTTTCTATTTTCATTTTGTGTTTTTGTGAAGAAAAAGCTGCATCGAGCGAGCACGTAAGCCACAAGGACAAATATTGTGAAAGAAGGGAGCTCCAAAATATGTAACCAATAATGTACATGTAAGGGTTTATCGGTTGACGAAACTTGAAGAAGCTCGCAACAACCCCATTTCTTTGTCTCTTGGTTCAGTGAACCCCCTACAGTGAAGGTCGTGGCGGACAGAAGTAACTGAAGGTATCACGCAACAGAGGAAAACACCAGCAGCTGATAGAGATAATCAGTCAATTCAATATAAAAATAATAAAGCAGAGGAATAACAAAACAGGCAAATAAAAACAGCAGCTGATTTGTTGACCAGTCCAGCAGTTGGTTTCTATCTATCAACAAATAATATTACAAAACAGAATTGGATACCTACTAAACAACTGGACAGACAGCAACAGCTCTTCATAGCAAAACTTGTGCTGTTGGCTGCTGGCTGCTGGAGAAACAGGTTTGTGTTCATGCACCTTTAACTACGAGAGTACATAATATTCTCCAACAAAACCATACATGATCTAAACTTAAAAATTATATGCGGAGCAGTGTTCCTTTTCTTTGTTGTCTGTCATTTTATCGTGGTGGCCTGGTAGTGTGGTTTATTTTAATAATTTTTCATTTTTTTCATTTCCATGTGTTTTTTTATGTTGTTGTTTTAAATTTGGATTCTAATAAAGTTTTTCTTTGTTCGTTCTAGGATTTGGGAATTAAAAAGAAATTTGCAGTTGAGTTGGTGAACTAGCGATAAACTGGAGTTCAAGACATAAAGGCATTTCTTAATTGAAGTGGAAGATATAACGTAGCTGAACATAACTACATAGAGAAAAAAAAAATACTTTTAGCTGTTCTGTTGCGTTTCTTGGGTATCACTGTCTGGGTGGTGTATCTATTTTCAGGTGAGTCGATATAGAATCAATAAAATGTAAAAACAAATTTAGGTATAATGTGGGTGCCTAGGTATGTTATTGGTAGTTTTGTTTAAAAAATACTCAAAACGTAAAATAGTAATTTACATCAACCCCACAGCGAATCCTTGAAGGAATAAAGTAAGACTGGCTTGATCCATCACAAAATCAATCATTTACCTACCTACAAATGTCATTCAAATTTGAGCAAACAGGAATAGAGATACACTATTATATGATGGAATTATCTACTGATAATTATCCCATTATCATTTCTCGTGGTGATCATCATCATTCTACAAAAAGAAAGAAATTAATTTACCTTATGATCTTCTTGTTTAGTTTGTCTAGTTAGGTCCCATCAGAAAAAGCCGATAACCCTCCCGGTTATGTTTTGTTTTGATACTGGCCTGCTCTTGTTTTTATTATGCCGGTAATCTACAGCCGTGTTATCGTTTGGTAAATCTCTATAGTGTTATTTATTAATGAAATGTTAGAAGTGGGTATACTCACTTCCCACTTTCATAGTGATCATTTAACTTTAAACTGTAGTTTAGTGCCTGTAAATTATGTGGTTTAAACCTTAATTGTAGTATAAACTAACTGTGAAGCTGGGGTTAGTGGTCAATAAATAATGGCAAGCGGGATTCACTGCTCAAGAGATCTTTTATTTTAGGTGCTGAACTGCTGACAGATAAAAAATCTAGAAGGCAACTTATTATATTGTCATATAACAAACCGACAACGAACCGACAACACAATTGCTCTGTTAATGTCATGTGGGTTATGTCTTGAAATCGTCTGTGTCAACTGTTCATAGGTGGCTCACTTTATTGAATCTCCCAATTTTAACTCCTTTTTATAGTTCTACACACCCACTTGTATACATAGGGTAGTCCCTATCCTATGATAAGCGCCTATCTCAGTATTTTTCTTATTATCAGCAGTTTAATAATAAATATTTATTAATAATACTTTCTTGGTAACAAATTGCTATTTCTACAGGACAGGAGGAACTTACAATTTTTCTCCATATCCGAATGCCTAAGATAATATGCACTTTTTCAAGACTTGAAAATAACACTCTTAGAGAATTGTTCACCTTCTTGTAAGATAAAAATAGTTCAACTCAAGAGATCTGGTTTAAGATCCTACGTGAAAATCCGTTTAAAATCGATGTTACTTTGACAATTACTGGCAGATGTGATAAATTGATCAATAAAATATTCAACACAAATTTCGTCTTCCAGTTGATTTGAAACCTTTGGTCTCACCTCTTATAAAATGAAGTTGAACTTTTTCTTGTGAGTTATCTCAGAAGTTGCAAGTAAATTGTATTACGTTTCCTGTAAACATATTTCGTTAGAAAACAAATTTCAAAACAATATCAGCTACGGGAAAATGTAGAATGAAGATACATCAGTTTGTGCGAATGAAATTGCGAATTAGGTCAATTTGTAGGTAGGTACTTTGTAGACTGTATTAAGGACATAAATGCGTCGAGTCCAGTAGTTTCTTTTGTCCCGCCTGATACAAGTGTAGATTCTATTTTGACTTTTCGATTCTGTGATGAAAGAACATTGTATAAACTAATTCAAAATTTGAATAGTAAAAAGTATGTTTGTGGTCTAATATACATGATAGTGAAATCAATGGAAATTATTGGTTCTGTGCTTTGAAATTAATCAACACCTCACTGCAAACAGGAACATTTCCTGAAATAGGAAAGCAGTCAGTTGTTGTCCATGGGGAAAAAACAGCAATACGAATAAATGTGGGTTTAGAAGAGCGCATTCATGTGAAACTGCCATTAATTGTGTTGTGTAGAAGTGGAAAAGCCAAATTGATTCTGAAAAATCAGTAATAGCCATGTTTTTGGATTTAAACGTCCATTTGAAATTGAAGATAGACAAACATTTGCCCAGTTTATATTTCTAAGATCTCCGGCATCTTTGTATGATCAAAAATATAAACACAAATTCTCAGTGAAACTTTATTTCTGTTAAAAAAACTGAGCTTGAACATTTTTGGATTTGCTTGCTTAGGTCAGCTTTAGAAATATAAACTCGCCTTTGTTAAAAAAAAAGTTGTGCTTGTATGGTGTTCGTGGTCGAGATGAAATGGTCTTAATCTTGGTGTCCCACAGAGTTCAGTTTTCGGAGTGTTTTTCTTTCTTTTATGTATAAATGACTTTAAAAAATGTCTTAAGTATTGCAGTTTAAAGCTTTTTGCGGATGATAGTTTGATTAACATTTGTGGAGATGACAAAATAATAATGTGTCAACGAATAAATGATGACTTAAAAAGTGTTGATGATTGGTTAAAAATAAACAAGTTTAAAATGAATGTGGAAAAATGAATGTGGGAATGAAATGTTGAATGAATAATAAAATTAATGTGCGAATGGACAACGCGTCAATCGAAATAGTTCAAAGTTTAAAATATTTAGGTGTGATAACTAATGAAAAGCTAAATTTAAAGAATCATGCTAGTCATGTTTGTGCAACCATTTCTTGAGTAGAATAAGAAGACATCTGAAAGTTCTATTCTTTTGTGCAATTCCTTGTTATGCCGGGCCTTAATTATTGCCTCGATTATTGCTCAACTTTACTGTTTGGTTGTAATGCAGATGTTAAGTTAAGACTTCAAAGACTGCGTATTAAAGGTATGACAGTCGTTTTGAAACTAAATATATATACACCGATTGTGCTATGAATACCTGAACTGGATGAATGTTAAACAAAAGCTGACTTATGATGCAATGATTTTCATTTTCAAAAAGCCTTACGGATTGCTACCTGAATAAAATATATATCTGAAGGAATTTTTGAAGTTTCAGAGGCCCAGACATATAACTTTAGAAATAATAAAAACTTAAGACCAGAGAGATTCTGTCTAAGCAGTTTCCATCATACCATGTTGTTTGACGGTATCAACTATTATAATAATCTTCCGTGTGCTGTGAAAAATGAAAATGGAATAAATAAATTTAAGAAGAAACTAAACCCATTTATCAAAAATAATTTTTATCAAAAATAGTATAAATGACAATATCTAGCCAATTCGTCAAACTTTATAACAAATTGTTATTTTCGTCGAAAGTTTTTTTTAACTAATAATATTGTTTCTCTTCATATCCATATGTAGGGCAATATTCAATATATAGAGGAAAATCTATTGCGATGAGTACTCTTGGCTTAAGCCAAAATAATATGCAGAAACTCTATAATAATAAAATAATTCATCTAATATGAACAACATTCTTAATTTATGGTCAACCCTTTTCGGTCTGACATAAAAGTTCTTTTAAAAAATCACAGTTCCAGAGCTGCATAAAAGCGCAATCTAATCTATATTATTCTAACAAGCTATTAAGTCAAATGACCACTTAGCCATCAGCAAATAACACTTTCAAAAATACGTTGTGGAATCAACTGTATAAGTTGTAAAATTATGAAAATAACTCTTCAAATGCAACTCTCATGCGAAGTAAAGTATTTTATTAATTTGTGACCTTTGCCATCGTCGCAATAAAAATTTAATGAAATTTCTAAGCTATATTATTAAAATCATATTCCAGAACTAATAAGAAAGTTTACTTTTTTTTTACAACGAAACAACAAATTTTACAGTTCTTATAATAAATCAATTACAAACAAAAACACTAACCTTTTCCATATAAAAAATTAAATTATTTATCAGTAACAGTTGAAAAAAAGAAAAAAAAATGAATCAGACTAATAAATGATATACATTTTCCTAAAATATAAAATTCTAATAAAAACCACCAACAAAAAACTTCGTTCTAAAAAAAAAAAATGCTTTTAATGTTATTAAACTGAAAAGGTAATTGCGCTCGTCTATCTTTAACAACAAAATATATAAATAAATAAATGATTGGATGTAAACACAGATTGTGTGTTAGCGCGTCACATCAACAAACTTAATACGAACGATACGAAACGAGTTCAAAGTGTAAACGAATGCGACGTACATCTATCTGTTATCTATTTCACTCAAAACCACAAGCGAACAATCTAATTTAGGTCACATAAAAAGATACAGTTACTGTTTAATTTTAAGACGGAATCTACAGTTGGTGTTTGAACTTTTTCGAATTTGAAAATTGTAATCTAAGCAATATTTTTGTATTTCCAGATCTTATCAGCATTCTTCGTTATCTCGGTGGCACCACACCGTTCAAACAAATATTACAACCATGGTGAAGACATTTCAAGCCTACCTCCCTTCGACAAATCGAACGTATTCCTGTGTTCACTGCCGCGCCCATTTGGCCAGCCACGATGAGCTTATATCAAAATCATTTCAAGGTAGCCAAGGTCCAGCATATCTCTTCAATTCTGTTGTCAATGTTGCTTGTGGACAGACAGAGGAACGAGTCCTCCTCACTGGGCTGCACGCAGTCGCCGACATTTATTGCGAGTGCTGTAAAACACCACTTGGCTGGAAGTACGAACATGCATTTGAGTCTAGCCAAAAGTACAAAGAAGGCAAATACATAATAGAATTAGCTCACATGATCAAAGAGAATGGTTGGGATTGATTTGATTGTGCGGATCTACAAAGTTTTTAAATCGAAATTTAAAATATTTTAAATTTGTAATTCTCTTTCGGACCAAAAATGACAAAATCGATGATGATTTATTTGCAAATGGAGCAAATTATAAGGCTATACAGCTTGTTTGACACTTTAAAGAGCTAAACCACCAACAACATAACCACCATATTCATAAAAAAAAAACACTATATCTAAAGAGGAGAACAGTTGAATCCTTATTCGCGCATCTGCACACATCAAACGACATCGACTCATTGCGGCTTGTTCCTCTTCCTTCACATTTATGATGTTTCCAATTTATTATTTATCAACTCTAAACCTAGCGTAAAAGGAACAAAAAATACATCGATTAAGCTTTTAATTTATGACATTGCTAGCCCGATGGTGTACTGTTGATGAAATTGTTGTATTTTAATACAAAATTAAAAGTAATCTAAGAACAAATCCTTGGAGAAATAAGAGAATAAACAGAGACTGGAATGGAATTGAGGAGTTAATGAAAGAAGAGGGTATCGGGAATCAAAAAATTAGGCAAACGAAAAGAAAGAATGAAGAAATATAAACAAAAAAATAAATATCTTTAGCTACTAATAACCAATTAACTGCCACTGAACATCTGGTGTTCTTTTATGTAACCGAAAAAAAGAACAGACGGATAAAACAAGTATCTATGCGAATGGGAGAGCTAAGTGAGCGAACATCATTGCCATTCTTTTATACATAAACATAACAAACAACTGCATTACATTGCAAATTTTTATTTCTCTAAAATCAAGAGAATGCATAAATGTGATATTTCCAAAAAATAAAAAAAAAAAAATCAATTTAGATAAACGCTAAAAGTGCTCCGCGATATCAATACTAAATTTGCTCTTCTCTCTTTTTTTTTTAGAACGCTACTCTATTAGTCGAAACGCAAATTGATATTGCTTAAGAATGATAATAATTCGTATCTAACTACCTATGCAAACAAAATTTCATTATCTAATCGCTAATCAAAGAAATGATCTTGATAGCGATTTAAGTATAGTATAGTATAGTGTAGTAGCAATAAGAGAGCTAGAAGCTTTGAAGAAAGAAATGTAAGAAAGAAGCGATCTGATAAGAAAGCCAGATAACGTTAATGCAAAAAAAAAAAAAAAAAATAATAATCATAAGCAAAACACAAACATTTTACATTGCATTATTAAATCAACTTGACCACCAAACTTAGAAAATACAAAATACCGAACAAGTTACAAAAAGATACAATAGATACTCTTATTTAACTTCTATTTAAAATAAAATGGTATATATTTTACTTACTCTTATCTGTGTATAAAAAAGAAACAAATTAAAAAAATATTAAATAAAAAGAAAAACATAGTTTGATGCAATTTCCATCTAGTATTTTTGAATCCACAAGCCATAAAATTTAATATAGAACTATAGACATCACTCTGGCTGCAAAAGCGCAAGCTTAACAGTAAAATGAATATTTTAAAATAATAATACAAAAAAAAAAACACTTAACAAATCTTTTAAGCTATGTATTTATATTTACAATAAAGTAAACATATTCATAATAGAATACAATATTATAATATTCTTTAAAATATATTAAATACATTTTAAAAAGAAAAACGAAACAAACATCCCAGCATGTAAGCACTTGTGTAATTGTTTAAATGTGAAATCTAAAAAAAAAAAATAGTAAAACGAACAAAAAAAAAATCAAATCATGGAGAATGTATTATTTTGTTATTAAATCTTTGCTGTAAGAATAATGTCAGTTGTTTTTATTTAAAAATGCCACAATGAAAAGACAACATTTCATGTTAGTTGGTAAATTATTGTAATAAACATTTTAGTTCAAACAAAAATATGTTGTATGACTATGAGTAATAGACACTTACATCATGTGCGGACAAACACCAAGACTAGACAGGAGTAACTTCTGCACGGCGTCAAAGCCGATCATTAGAACCCTTAATTGGGTCCTGTCTGTTTTTTAATGGTTAATAAAAAAAACATTATATTTTTCGACTCTGTCCAGCTTTTCTTCAGGGTGCCTTTAACTATATAATTTCACCTCTGAAGCCACACGCTGAAATCAAGCACCACTAAAGGAGTCTGAAGATCGGCTTGGCAGCAGTGAAATAGCTATTACTATAATTCCTGCCTGATTAAGTCGTATCCTTTTTTTTTTTTTTTTTTTTGATATTTTAACTTGGAGTGTAAAGAGTCTGATGTTCGGCCTGGTCGTTTTAAAATAACTATAACTCGTGCATAATCTGGGTAGAAAGAAAACAAATTAAGCTAAAATGCCTTACAGCCGCATCCAACCCTATCGAGGCATTCCTTCGAAAAATGTTCTGAAACTGAAGTAATATCCGATCGGAACTCAAATTGCTTGCTAGTTGTACGTTTAAATGTGAACAAATATAAATAAAGCAAATTTTTGTACAATAGAATCAATTAAGTTGTAGGAGAACATTTATGTAATGTAAATTTCTTACACTTTCTAAAGAACCGGAAAAATTTTGTTGCGTTTGTCGCGACGTCAAATAGTGTTAGTTCCAAATCAGATAGTCAGTAGTGTTGACGACAAAAATTGATTTTCCAAAATGGGTTATAAGCATAAAAATAAAAATACAAAAACGATGCATTTAAAAAATTAATAAGCTCTAAAATAAATAATAAGCTATAAAAAAACTTTCAGTTTTTTGAAACTTGCGATTGTCGGCACCATTTAGCGTTATGCAATCAAACTCAAATGTTGGCAATCTAAAAATCTAGAAAAGGTACATAGTCATTTTATGGGTTCCCCTCCCCCAAAAGAATTGTAAACAAAATTCTTTGAGTGTTTTGGTCACTCTTGCGGTCGATGAATCAGCATTGAATTTAATTCAAAGCATTAAATTCCATGTCGTTGTTTATTCGAGAATGATATCAAGGTCGAAATTTAAAGAGTTTATCCGAGCACATAAGTTCCATATCCTAATTTGCAGAGTTGTTAACCTTGATACGAATATGTAAACCTGAGGACCTATGTATCAAACTAAAAATTGTTTAACATTGACGCACATACTGAAAATTCAGTTACCTCGATGCAAGTGCCACTCATAGATAGTGGCATAGGAAATTTATGCCTAAGTGACAGAAGACAACGTTGAGTTTTCGAAGCATTAAATTCCAAGTGATTGTTGGTTTTCCATTCCATTAGGCAATGATGTTAAGGTCGAAAAAAAATGAGCTGATCATACGCAGCCACTTTAGTTACACATCCGAAGAATAGTGTTGTGAATGTAGAAACGAATTCGAAAAGATAAGGGTGCGGTCATCAGGGAAACAATCAATTATTAGCTTCAGACAGAAGTTCATTCAGGAGTTCCTTTTAGAAACGGAGCCCCGGCACACCTACATTTATTTTGAGATCTGAAACTATCCAATAATAGTAGCGGTCCGAAAGGTAATACATTTAAAAAGATACACCTTCATCAACACTGAATGAAAGTATTTTCGATAAAAGAGCTTGATGCTAAACTGAATAAAATACATTTGAAATATCAAAATGCTATAATCTTATAATTTCTCCAAAACCATGTAAAGATAGGTTCCATAAAGCCATACAATCAATTGCGGACTTATTGTTATAAGAGATGTCCCCCCTGCAGGCTGTCATTTAGAAGCCTTCGGTTTTTTGAGATATTTCTGTTAAGCTGATATTTTATTGAAGTTCAATCTATCGATAGTTAGAGTGGTAAGAAGATTCGCGGACAAGTGCTAATTTCCATCATCTCAGAAAGAGACCAGTTTCTACTGGAATAGATAGAAAAGCTTACGCATTGGTTTGGCTACGTGTAATGGGGAAATACTATCCGGGCAAACGGATTTGTGTATGTCGAGATGAAGGAGTAGTTTTAAGTTCGAAAGAAAATTCGACCTATAAAACCGTTTGTATTGTGAAGTACATGAGGAGCAATATAACTACGTATATAGCAGCTTCGCAGCGTAACACGAGAGCAATTTAATGCGACAAAGTGTGCAATTTTTTTTACTTTGAAATCATTTTAATACAAAAAATAAGTTACTCAGCAACATTTCTACTTTCTTAAAAAAAAACAATGAAAACTCAGCAATCATTCAGTCTAGTGTGTTATTATTTTTTCATAGAATCAAATTATTTTTGGTGATATTTTGAAAATTGGATGAGGACATGGGTTTTTAAAGATAAAATGGCATTATTTTTTTAAAATAATGTGCGTACATATGTCCAAAACTGTTTAATTTACATAAGTACATCGGTAGGTAATTAATTCAAAACCAAAAGTGAAGAATTCGTCCTTTGACTTTAAAATTCAACAATACATATACATATGTATATGGACATATGTATGTATGTACATACATATGTACATACACACATACATACATATATTGTAAGTTTGGTGTTCCTTTTTAATTTTAAAATAATCAATTTTAACATTTTTAGAAAATGGCCTTTCCGTCTTTGAGAAAATAAAGAAAATAAAGGAAGCGTTTTTCAAACGTAATGAACTATAAATCTGGAACACCTCGAATAAATATACGTATACGTACATATGTACATGTTAAGATTCAACATTATGGAAGAATAAACAAATCAAGGTTAGTAAAAAGAGTCTTATATGTATATAAATGAAAACAACCTGCATTGTGTTTGATAATAATCAGTCCAATTAATTAAGTCATTTGGTTGCAAATTATTGCATTGCGTTATTTCTCGTATTGAATTCAATAATTTATATTAAAATAGTCTAGGCGATTTGATAAAAAAGATTACCAATTAAAAAATTCGCTTTGAATTGCATGATCGATTATTATTGGTTTTGTTTCCGATGTACGCCCCCAGCACAACGTACACATAGTATACATAATTGCAATTATTTATCCTATTCCTACATCAATGTTTGGTTCAAAGACAGCAAATTGCTATTGAATCACCTTTTTATATTCTATTTGAAAATAAGGACAGAAGATAGTTCTGTGAATTATTATAAGCAAACCGAATAGCGAACCATTTTATTTGACTTTAAACGTTTTTTATGGTTCGTTTGTTCGATGCAAGCGAGGTGTGCAATTTTGTGAATTTGTCGGGATAAAATGTATTTATTTTATTAAATTACATACAACCTCTCTTAATAATGATGAAATATTTTGAAACGTTTCAAGGAAAGACACTGTAACATCTTTTCTGATTGCAATCTTTACTGACTTTAATAAAAAAAGATTGCATTCACAAACTTTACTTTTTTATTTTTACGCAAGTCGCGACTTCAAAATTTACAATCGTACGTTTACTTCACTTCAAAAAATTGCAATATTTGTTTCCCTCTTTCATTTTAATGCATTCATGCATTCTTTGTAATGTTTTTATAAACATAATCCAAAATTGCACTCAATTGATTGCTGTAAAACGAATATATGTACAAACATTGATTGCATTCTTTTTAATGTCAAATGAATGGTAATTGTAAATTTTAAAGCTGTAAATAAATATTCTTTTCAACAAATTCAATGAATGATTTTTAATGACTGCATTCACAAAAGATTAAAAATTTAATAAAAATGATTATAAGTTCGATAGCAAGCAGCTTCAAGATACTCAACATTCACATTTCTAATATTTTAATTTTGATTCAGTAGAATGGTAAATTACCACACTCTACAACAACTTATACGGTTACATTCATTAAATATGAACTTTTGTTTGACTTCAAATGAAAACATGAAGCAGCACAAAAGTTTAAAACCCTCGAATCGAAAAGTTAAAAAAGTTTTAAGTTATTTCAAAACTAAAATAAGTTTTAGTCTAGTGGGACAAAAAGAAAAAAAAACTATGTGTATGTATGTAGTCGAATAGTTCTCGCTTCTGTGATGATTTCTTAGAGAATATCCAGCATCATCATCATCATCATCGCATTGCTATTCCATTTTTATTTGTATTTATTTTTTAAATATTTTCTAATGTCCCACCACACTGGAGCAAACATTTTCAGCGAGTTTTTGGATTTTTGTAAAAAAAAGTTTTGCCCCTTATGCATAATGGGGATTTGTGCAAAGAAACAGGATTTTTTATTTTATTTTTTCTGTAGGTGGCGGTAGATATCATAGGGTTAGAATAAGTTAAAGAAATATTTGTTGTTATATTATTTGTACATAAGAAAAGTTCAAAAGTTTGAAAATTATTATAACGATACGGGTTACGATTTATTCGGAGTTTTACGGAAATTTAAGAACATTATAAAGGTTTATGCTCAAATAATAAGGTTATGGTCATGTGACGTGTTTTATAAGGCAGATGTGTGTACATAAGTTGTTTTTGTTACTAATATAGTATAGTACCATTTTTGTTTTTTTTTTTCAAATGTTTATTAAAGAAATTAATTTTCGGTTCCAACTACATTTCTGAACAAGTTTAGGCCAAATTTAAGTGAAATAAGTCCGGGTAGTGTTGGTGTTGCCCCGTGGCGTTTGTTGTACTTTCACATTTATATCAAAACAACCAACGGCTTGCCGCCATTTGCAAATCGACTTTAAATGAAAAACCGTCTTAAATAAATAGCTGGT
The DNA here is from genome assembly GCA_951217065.1 of Baccha elongata. Lineage (NCBI taxonomy): Eukaryota > Metazoa > Arthropoda > Insecta > Diptera > Syrphidae > Baccha > Baccha elongata. The sequence continues at coordinate 7,865,101 of OX578272.1, forward strand.
TCTCAATCTATTCTGAGGTATCCAAACAAAGCTTACGAACGCTTTTAAAAGCTCCTTTTCAGTTTTCATGTTTATAGATATCGATGTGTTATAGCTAGAGATTGTAACAGCAGCTGCCCATATCTAGAAGTAACAAATCATATAGCTGTGATAACAAATGGTTAAGATTAGGCTTAGTGGGTGAACCACAAAAAGACACCAAAACAAAGGTGTCCACCAAAATTTAGCTTTGTCAATTTTTTCATAAGTAAAAACCTAATTCTAGAGGAAACAAAATTATCCAAATGCAGTTATAATTCGTTTTAATTCAGTTAAATAAAAAGTAGCTGCATTAACATTTCAAGTTAATTTAAAGATACAAAATGAACTTTAAGCTTAGTTTAGTTTTAATAATGGCTTAACTATAAGTTAAGTTTAATAAAAGATATTTAAGTTTAATTTATAATTAAGGTTTAAGTTTTAATTCACGTAAGGTTGAGTTAAGTCTTAATTTAAAAATCCAAAATGAACCAAAAATGATAAATTGCGACTGTTGCATTTCTGTTGATCATACGATTGTGTTATTGCGGTAGATTTACTTATGAGAAGATACGGATTGAGGGACAGATTCAAGGATTGTAATTCCACATTAATCACAGCATGTTAAATAAAATATCCTTTCAATAGGTTTTTTAAAACATAAATCTATTTTAATCTCATGAATATTAAAAACTTGAGTCAACATAGATTTATACCCCTTCAAATTTCAATATTTTCAGTTAGGATAATTGAAATACCTTCCGTAATTACGGTTTCCGAATGAGGTTAATGGAAGCCAGAGTTGACATTTTCACCAATCAATCGTCAATTTAATAAACGAAATCGCTCAAACAATGCATTCCAGAATTTCTCATTCAATACAAAGATCCATTACCTTCAATAGCCCTTTCAAATGCACTTGTCCTAGCCATATCATTAAACACTAACCTCCAATTCAGGACATTTTCACAACAGCCATCGCACCTCTCAAACATTAATTTACCTGGAATGTGTATTTATAGGCTATCCTTGTGATGGCCAGCAACGAGGACTTGATTGAATGCCAGTTTATGCCCATGCACAATATACCTCTCTCCACGTATAACGAGACAAACATCCCCATCTATAATCAATCAAAGCAATTCGTTAGGTTTTTGGTCCTGGCCTGGCATTGTCGTTGCCATCAGGACTCATATATGTATAGTTGTTGTACCACGCAAAATCATGCATTGACAAAGCGACCACAATTTAGTGACGTAAAATGAACCAACTGCAGCACTGCCAACTGACACCCAAATCATCATCCGAAAATCATCAACAAAAACTGCACTCAACGAAACGACTATTGTGCTTTCATGGGTTGATAATAGTTTAGGGCTGCCTCCCATTCGAAACTAACCCACTGCAACTGGCTGATCAGGGCTGGGCAAAAATTGAATTTCCGTTTAATGAAAACCACACACACAGGATTAAGCACAGGAATAATATTGAAATTCAATTTAAATTCCAACGACCGCTCTGGTTCATCCAGCTCGCGCTTGAAGCAGACTCTTGCTAGCGCCATGTTGGTTGCGGCCCCAAATTGCAAATTTAATGATTCCCAGTTCGACCGAGTTGATTTCGATGATGACTGGAAGTGTAATTAAAAATTTAAAGCGCAAAAATTGCACTGAAGGACATAAACTCCGAGTGAGTCATTCAAAGACACTTGCCATACACAACTACTGACCACATAAAAATTAAGTATCCATCAGGAAGAGAACGACGACGACGACGTTGGATGACGCTGGGAATGAGAGGTTACTGAACACAGGATTCAATGACAATCAAGGATCATTTTTCAGTGGTCATCAGCAAGTGGTACGGATGAGGGAATTTTGTTTAATTTAAATAATTTTGATGAGAAGGGAAGGATGTCCTCTCGTACAGTACAGGATGTGGCCAACATTTTTTTTTTGTATTTAATAGTACCTACAGCTTGACGTTCAATTATTTACATTGCATATGTACGCAAACTGTCCACCATGACACAACATTATAAGGAGGAGGCATCATTTATGAGCATTTAACACGATTGAAAAAAATTAAATTGCATTTTAAGTAGGTAGGTATACGTTATATACAGTGACATAGGTATACATACAGACAATATGAAACTCCACTTTTACAGGGTAATTCGCATAAGAATAGGTTTTTCGTTTTTTAGTCACGAAATGTTTGTTTTGATTTTATATGATCCTTGACTGTTGAAAAACAGAAAGGGTTGCGGGCCCTTCGTTTTCCGATTGGAGCTATGCACTTAAAATTTACCGCCGGGATATAATTTTTCTTCCTTTTCTCAAGTAAACCAATACTTTGTCGCATGCTATATGGATCACCCTGTGCCAAATACAATGAACAACATACACCCATTTTGCATTGCGTTTATTTTCGCATAAGGGAAGGAACATGTGTGTTGGTCGTATGAATGCAGTAATCTATGATAAGTCTGGCCGTGCAAAACTTTAATATTTAAATCCATTAATTGTTTTTCCACAGCGCATGGGTCGAATTATTTATAGATTTAGTAATTTAAGTGGCCCTTTTGCCCAAAACACAACAGAAAAGTGACACTGAAATGTTCATACTATAGAAACGTCTATTTTACCACACACACATCATAATCTCCTGTAAAATTGAAAACCTTTTTGATTTTCTACACACTGGTGTGTCACGTGTGTCACACAAATTTTACACAGGCCTTCACCACCTTGGGTTCTCTCCCAATGTTTTTGGAGTCAAAATATCCGAAATGTTAAAAAAAAAACTTTCTTCCAAAAAGCCTTAAATAATAACCTAATTTTCAATTAACTTATATCATAGTATCAGATCAATAAACTGCACACAACCCTCACCATCATAAAATATTCCTTATAATCGGCTTATAATGGCATATATCACAAAACTTCCTTCGTTCTCAGCTTTGCTTTAGCTTAAAGATATAATTTCAATTATTTCATTACATGACCAAATGCACAATATACCAAATGAAACCGAAGGCACAAAATAGACAGTCAGGCAAAGATATGCTATGAAGTTTAAGTTAATATCCACATAGAAATATATATGCACATTGGCGGATATAATTCGCCCACTGAGGTCCTATTAGCTGGGTATACTTTCTATTGGATTACACCATTATCCTTATCGCCATGTTCTCGCCACCAGCTGCATCACAAAGATCTTAGCTTAATTTAACTTTATTGCAAGTGCCCAAACCATGTAGATATAGATACATACACCCACATACAGATAGAGTCATATCTACAGTAGTAACTATACTGCTTAGTCCTTTGCCTTGGTCTAATCAAATAAGGCACTTGAGGTGTTTTGTTGTAGTTGTAGTTTCCCAGATTATTAGATGTGCATACTAACCCAAAAGGATATGCTAACATCTTCCGGTCATATCAACCGAACCTACGAAGTTTGTCTCGAACATTTTGTTTGGTGGTGGTAAAAGGGCCGGATTAATCATTGGAAAGAGTTCGGGTTTTTTCAGGGCCCCAAACTTCATTAGAAATTATAATAATATAAATTTAAAATGCCGAAATAAATGTTTAATTCTTAAGAATACGGCTATCTGGTTTGTTACGGGTAAATCAACTGGCGCAATCCAGAGTGGATTAGAATAAAAAACATCGTGATTTCTCAATTGATTTGCATGTTGTTTGGTCATTTAAAAAAAAAAAAGATCGACTACTATGAGATCTGATATGGTTGGCCTAGCCCGGTATACATCAGAGAAGCGTCATGAATCTTCTATGATTCATATCGAAACATCTTGTGATGACGACATCAGTATTTATAAAACTGCTATCTTCTGTGTCCAAAAAAATCCCTATTATTCCAGAATATGGAATGTAAAAAAAAGCACTGAAAACCCCGTTCAAAAGGCGTTATCATACGACGCACGTTTTGTTACAACTGCGAAAAAGAGTCAGGATCATAAAATCGTGGAAGAAAAAAAATTTATGCGACCTACATGCACGTTGCGTTAAGGCCTATCTTAGCATCTTACCACCCCTGATCGAAAAGGATACTTTGCCGTGAAAAAGCCATTCTAGAACGTTTGCAGAAATTTTTCAACTTCCGCCAAGAAGGACACTGCACAACCAGACAGACATATACAAAAAAGGATAACGAAGGGGCAAGTTTCTCGTTCAATTCATTCGCACACGAGTCTTCTCTAATTGGCTATTAGAACTTAAAAGATAGAGAAGCAACAGCACAAATAGCTGTGGCAACATAGAACCAGGAAAACTTTTGCGTCCTATTAAGCACAATAAATGTGACTGTTATGTTATTCCTCTCCTCCTGCTACTGCTGCTACAGTGCTACCACTTCCTTGGATAAATTTCAAAGCACTTAAAAAAAGAAAACGACTGAATGACACTTTTCATACAAACACCAACATTACATCGAATATGGCAAATTTTATGAATTTGTAAGGCAAGGAACTGACAAGATGAATGAAAGCTTATTTGCAGTCAAAATTACATAAATGCCATTCCTATAGCGCTAAGGATAACTACGATAGCTGTATAGAGTTAAACTGAGCTGATGAGATTTCTTCATTGAAGTTGAAGCCATTTACACGTGGTGCATTTGGTTGGCAACAAAAAAAAAAAAGATTCCCTCTTATATAGTTTTCTATTAATCTGGCTAAGTGCTGGGACATAACGAAGTATATTTTGTCTATAACCATGATATATAAGAGGTAAAAGGATGCCAAAGAGATAATCTTATATTGGCCATCAGATTAAGTGCCCTTAATGTGTTGCGTAGGCATAAATTGACACTTAAATGCCATGTGAACTTTTTGGTACTTATGCATGCATATAAAGAAGGCTTAGGTGAATTATGATTAACTTAAAGAGTTTCAGAAAATGTTATAATCTTTTTCTAACTATCAGAATAAAAAAAAGTTTGTCTTAAGATTATACTGATGTCAACAAATTTTTATGAAAAATGCAACAGGTTTGGTGGAATAGATTAAGTATAATTAGTAATTAAAAAAACACTTAGGGCAAGTCTTTTCAACTCTGGTTATGTGTAACTATTAGTTATTTTAGTTTTTATTCATACAGTTTGTATGTGTTTCTATGGTTACCAGCTAAAATAACAAATGGTTAAATGAAAAAACTGGCCCGGGTAAAAAAAAAAATTTTAGTGGCGACAATTATTGCCTTGTAAGAACCTAACCTACATTATGTACCTTCTTATGCAGACATAATTTGTTCGTAAATAATGATTGGACTCTGCTAAATTATTAATTTGTTATTACAGTGCATTCTCGATTATCGCAACTAATTAAAACAAGGGTGGTTGCAACGACCGAGGTTGTTCCAATAATCAAGTAAAACATTTTTCGGGCTTAATTTGAAATGCAAATCGAAAATCAGAAAATCAGCCACTTATATAATTTATTTAATGCAACAAATTTTTATTCAATAACACATAAATAATAAGAATCAAAACAAAAAAAAGCTAATTCATTGATATAAGTACATAAATACATATGTTTACTTTTCTATCAGCTATAATTATTTTCTTTGGAAAAAATTGGACATTTTTGTTAGGATTTTTTGGATTTGAGTTTTTTTAAATCGCCATTTCTCGCAGTTTTTGCAGACTCATGTGTTCGAGCAGGAACCTCAACCTCGGACATATTTTCATTTGACAAGCAACTGATCACTGAACAAAATTCATTAAACTAACAAGAAAATTTTGCGTTGTATAGCATACATAATGATGTACATTCCTACAACTTTATCGTACCATCACTGAAAAGTAGCGGTAAAATAACTGCCGAGACAAAATGTAACGCAACAGACAAAGAGAAACATAGCCAAGAACCTGAGTATATAAAGATATGCATATAAAAACAAAAGTTGTACTTATCGCGTGAATTTTTTTTGAAGAGTTGCGATTACTGCGTCAACAATGATATAAATTCAGCTGTTGTGAAAACCGAGGAGTTGCGTGAATCGAGAGTTGCGTTAATTGAAAACGTACTGTATATATTTTACAGTACAAAGTAAAATTATGCAAATATTTTCTAGAGAAATCGATGCGGGTTTAAAAATAGTAAGCGTATTCACATTTAATGTAAAAAAAATAACTTTCTCTCATACGTCATGAACGCCCCATGAAAACTGTTGACGTAAATTGGCATAAATCGTGTTATGACGTCACTATCATCTTAAAACTGGACAAAATGGCGATGAAAGATATTGAGTGAGCTACTTTGAATTTTTGTTTATCATTTGTTTTTATAACTATAATTTTTTTTCATTCTCACTTTCTTAATTTTTGGAACATTTGCAAAACTATTTTCTACTGGTAAAAAAAAAATTGCTACTTTATTTCTTTTCATCTATACATCGCCACTTTCCGCATTGAATTCGTGATGAAAGTTTATACCTTACGAGGGAAAACTTTTAAAAAAAATTGACAGCTTGTTTCCGACGGCGGAAAAGTATATCGTTTCCGTCGTTTTACGTCGTTACGAGTACCCTTATGGCCAGTTTCTCCAAACACTTTTAAATATTTAATTGTGTTGTTAAATCTTAAAATGGTATTTTCAATTTCACCAACCACATTCAGTTTTAAAAGGACCAATAAACTAAAGTCCCATTTTGTTCCAAATAAATTTTAAAGGCGTCTTAAAAATGCAAGACAAAGAAAACTTTGAAATTTTTCGATTGATATGCTGTCCTCTCGCTTGCTCTAATGAAAGATACCCATGTGTGGTGAATAAAAAACCGGAGTTAGCATCACGTTTCCTCATTTTTAAAAATTCACCTTCTTATGTTGGTGCACACTATTTTAAATTAAAATGCCAATAAATTTTATTACTCCGTTAACTAAAATGCTTTTAGGTGTATTTTGGTGAAACTGGGCATTAGTGTTATTATTATAAATACACAAACAATTGTCTGGGCAGATAAAAATAGTTAAAAAAAAATTATGTGTTTCTTACCAACGATTAGCTCTTGATTGAATACGAACACATACGAAAACGGCTGCAAATTACTATTGTTTATTGACAGGAAAAAAGGAGAAACAAAATTTGGGGTTAAACCAGGTAATAGAGCTTTATGCAAGTACCTACTTATGACTAGTCTAGCTCTGTTTATATACTTTAGTGAGTAGATGAGCTTGTCAGTTACGCGCCTAAAAACCTTCAGAGGCTATTTGGTAAGAAATTCCACCTAACGAAATTTCGCCAATTCAACAAATCTTCCGAATTCACTTGTGAAATTCCACAATTTGCCATGTAAATACAAAAAATCGAAATCATCTCAAATATCTCAATTTCATCGAAATAGGCATTAAAATTAGGTTTCATTTCATCTTAAGGCCCAACTATAATGCGCTTGAGCTAGCATGACTTACTGTCAAAATTAATAAAAATTGTTTATACAAACATGATGAATGTTATATCATGTTTTATACAAACATAATGAATAGCTATACTATAACGAACATCAGAAACCTGTTTTCTTTTCTATGCGTTAAAAATGCATAATTTATTGATAAAATGGATGATTTAATGATAATTCGTAATTTATTTTGGGAAAATGCCATTAATTTTATTTTCGGATTGTCAAATGTCCACAGCTGTCAAATTTACATATGTAAGAGCGGTTCGGATCGCACATCTCATGCGTAGCACATTTTTAACGAAACTCAACGGAATGCGCATTATGTCGCATCATAGCCAACGCCATATGACTGTGTGTATTCGGTCATTTGAACATTCTTTTTTAACAGTAGGTACTATGAAAATATTGCAATTAAAGTATTTTAGGTATTTGGAGAAAAATTAAAAAAATCAAAATTTTTTAAAAACTTTATTGACAAATTAATTGCTGACATCTAATTTGAAATGAGAGCGTTCAGGCCTAAAAGGGTGTGTGTTAAGTAATTTGCAAAAGATTTATTAGAAATTAATTTTTAATCATAAAAATTTACGATTTAAATTTTTATGGTAAATCTAGTGATTTAAAAAGAGATTATGGATAAATCTGGTCAAAACAAGATTAAGTGCTTGGTGGAAAAATAGTACAAAATTCTCATAGATTTATTTTGACATTAGCTATTCTGACATTTGCGATTCATTAAAAGTTCGCTTTTGCACAAATATTTCGAAAGTTTTCACAAATTTGATCACTTGATTCGAAATTTCAATTAAGCAGAAAACAGTGCTAACAAAGTGTGGTTATTCCTCGTATACTGTCAAATAAAAATATTCAAGCTCAAGTTAAAAAAATCTTTCAGATTTTGTAGTAAAAACAAAAATTACAAAATTCTGTGACTCTGATAATTTTTAGCCGAGCCAAAATCTATGTAACTATTGCATTTATAAATGTTTAAATTTTTTTTTCTATAAATCAGATGCTATGTACATTCGTATATATACCAGACCTACATATATACGTGATTTATATATCACAAAAAAACTTTAAACATTTTATAAAAATTATTTTTATGAATGCTCGTGAAATCGTGTAATCACCACGGTCAGCTAGCTGAAAATTCGAATTTTTACTGGCGTTGCCAGGCCATATTTTTTCTTCAGCCGATCCCAACCAAAAATCGCAGGATCACCCGCTGTGATACTCTGACAACAGCCTGAAAAATTCATCAAAGTCAGTCAAGCCGTTTTGGAGTAAATTGGGATTATTTGTAAGTTATTTTTTTTTTCCATCCGCTATTTTTTTTTTTTTTTTTTAAACTTGTGGAATTGCAATGGAAGAGTTGGAATTAAGAATGGAAAAGACATGGAAATAGCTTTTCTTTAAATGGAAAATGGAAGAATTATTTTCACCATTGTTCGCTTTTGAGAAGAACCCATATTGAGGTATCGCTTTTATTATGATCCGCCATGCTTTTTCAAAGTACCCTACAGGTGAGCCAACTAAAAGGCTTTTTTTTTTATAATATTTTGCGCGCACTTAAGGGATTATGAATACCCTTTATATATTACCCCGCCGCCGCCGAACGTCGTCGTCAAATGAAACCTTAACTACGTCAGATTTTCATGGTCACAGCCATCTTGAATTTCAACCGTCTGCCATTGTTTATGCGATGTATTTTTTTTCTACCCATAATAAGGTCCCAATAAACTATTCATTCTATGAAAATAAATATCACTGTTGGCAAAATTTAATTAGGAACCTGTAACAATCTTTTAATTTTAATTAAACCAATTGTTTTATAAAAAAGAACAAAGACTACAATATTTTATTATTTTTCAATTTAGCAAGTCTTGTTGGCCGAAGTCGAAAAATCAACATACTTTTTATGTTACTATAATTTACTGTTTTTGGAATACTAGGACGAAATTCAAATTATGTAATCGTATTTCGTATTGGTCAAAATATAAACTCAAAAATGAGAAGTAGATTAACATTTAGAGTGCATACTATGCGCGTGCATTGTCCTGCGACTCATATGCCATAACCAACTATACCTACATTTTCCCTATACATGTTTAAACATAAAACAACTGGGTAAACGAACTGCATTTTAACCATGTTCTTTATATGTGTACGTATAACCCAAATTCCAATAGCTTACCTGCACGAATCCTACAACAGAGAGGTGATTATCATGCCATCGAAATGCACATAATTAAAACATTCCTATGGGATTCGGTCCGGGACACATCGAGCGGATGGCTGGCTAATGTATATGCAAAGCTTAAGCGCATAGTCTAAGGATTAATGAATTATAACCCAACTTCATCAAGTGAACACCCACAGAGCTGCATTCATTGCACGAAGTTATTGCATTCTCTCTGTGTAACTAAAACCCTGGTGCAAAGGATCTTCACATAGCGGAGACCACAACAGTAGCAGCTGACGTGCTTTGCTTGTCTATCCTTTAACCCCATAAACGGTGATTAGGTGTGTTAAAGGATATCGTAAAGTATCAAGTAGGTAATCCATATACATCTTGGAGGTGATACCTATAGTGAAAATGACAACATTAATCGTAAAGGATCTCTTAATTGTTTTTATTTGCTTAATAAAGGTAGAAAAGTATTGATTTCTTGTTAAAACATGTCACGGTTTTAATCAAACCGGATATTACAAAGTTATTATACAGAAAAAAACTTGACACCACGCCAATTAAATGCCTTTTTTATGAGATTATTATGAGCTTGATGACCTGGTTAAGAAGTTTCTTGGAATTCTGGGGAATGTTTCTCTAATTGATCCACTTAAGTTGAGGACTAAAGACTCAAACCTAATCAGAACTTACGACAGTCACTTAATAGGTGAACTCAAAGAAGACGGCAGCGGCGCGGTACAAGTTCTATAGGTTGTGAACATCTAGCAACATCTATTTAAATAAAGGGGTTTCCAATAGGGATGGTTCGATTTGGAAAGTCTGTAGAATATAATAAAAAGATAGAACTTCTCCTATTTTGTCTAAAAACTGCATTTTACTCAATTGCAATGTCCCAAAATTATAGTCGCCTCTTCTTGTTGAATTAGCTTAGTTGAAACTAACTAACTCCAAGTTAACTTTTTTTATCACCAGTTAATAACTCTTATATCGAATTATAAACACTTTATTAACTTTCCAATAATAATTTCCAGTGTGAGATTTTGTTGTTGTGTAGTGTAGTTTTATTCTCTCTTCTACTATTTCAAGAGAGCTCCATCTCCCCACACTAGTGTGGTATGCAGGGATGATAATGCTGAAGCAGTGAAATGTAGTAAACGAGCCAAAAAAACTAAGTAGATTTTCGAAAAATGAAGTAGATATCAAAATTATTAAATAAACCCAATTTTCTTGACATTTATGTATATCAGTTACATTTAGTATTAGTAACAACTTCCAGATTTGGCCAAATAATCCCAAATTATCGTATCTTTCTTGAACGGAGTGGAAATGGCCAGCAAAGTTTCCGAAAGATAAAATGAAATGGCTGTTCTTATATGCCTTAACCGAGAACAAACTTTTAAATGTCGATAGCCGTTGTTTAAAACTGTATTGTAAAATTTGACTATTCGAATGAAACGTTAGTATTCGATAATTTGCCATTATACGATGAAGAAGCTCAACAAATTAAGTTTTGCCATGCAGACCTTTGGTCTACCTCTGCACACTATACTCTGTAATACTCCGTATATGTAATGAATAATGAAATCCGTAACAAACCTTTTTTTTCAGCCCGACTTATTCGAAACTAACAATTTATAAAGGTACCTATTAGCGTAAAACTAGGAAAAAATCAAAAAGTGGAAGAATCTTCATCATTTTTCATTTTAAATCACTTTAACAATAGAAAAATCAAATCAATCCAAACGAAGTAGAAATGATTTGCTACGTAGCAGATCGATAGTCATGCAAAAATGAAATAGATCTACTACTTATGAAGCAAAGAATCATCCCTGGTGGTGTGCTGTCGTTTTATCAACAAAACTAAAAGGTGGTGTTAAAAAGATAATACGAAGATTTCCTGCTTTTAAAGTAGAGTATGCTTTATCGTTCTATAATTTTAGAAAACGTAAACCGAGTATTAAATTGTTTTTTTTTTTGTGTTATCTTGACTACAATTTTGCTCCCACATATTTTGTACAACTGTGAGTGCTCCGTGCCATTCCTTTTTTTAATGACCGAGTTGTCACATTTCTGTAATACACAGGTAGGATACGGACGAAAACAAGAGATTTTTGCAGTCCCATTCCCAGCGCTGGACTAGCCGTATAGGCTACATAGGCAGCTACCTAGGGCGGCTGACTTATAAGGGGGCGACGGTAAAAATATACATATATGTATAATGCTATTTGAGTTGTTGAAAATATAACTTTATTTGAAACCGTACGAGATCGGTTTCAACGCGATTGATTCGCTCTTTTTGAACTGTTCACCGTTAAAAATTGATGATTGCAATCAAATAAAAACAAATCGATCAATCTAAATTTCAATCGTTTCGAATTAAACAAAACTGAACACAACCTATTCAATCTCAGTACATTACTACTGTTTCTAGCGAACTATCGAAACTAAAGCCACAAATTTTATAGTGAATTAAACGGTGGCGAAATGTCCTAATCCACCACTGTCCATTTCCATATCGTCTATCATGGATATAGGGAAAACAAAAAAAAAAATTTCGGGCGCAGAAAAACGGGTACGAGTTGACCATTTCTGGGCGCAATGAAAATCTAATGGCGACCGAATCTTACTTCTACATCCTACTAGTTAATATTAAATTATATCATTAGTTCATTTCTTTCAACAACAAGCAGATAAATATACCCTAGGTCTGATAGAACACATATAATAATAATAAAAACAATAAACATGTCTAATTCTGTAACACGTTTCGCCTAATGTGCCACTTAAGCATCTTGTTTTCTATATAAATATTTATTTATGTTCACTTTAATACATATAAATACAAATCCATGAGCATTGATTGATGAATAGGCTTGAACGTGCGTCAAGTCAACATCTTAAAAAAAATAAATTTAAATTTATGTGCGACACGAAAAATCAATTACCCCAACAAAAACAAGAACCTTCGTATTTTTCTCCTATATTTTCTCCTTGAAAAAAAAAAATCATTTCTACAGTTTCCTTTGATTTTTTCAGCGTCCTTATTTTTTCTTGGAATTTTACATTTCAACTTCTTATGGCTATTAAACATTTAAAAAAAAATGGCACTAACTTATAATATCGTGGGTGTTACTACACCCGGCTATTTTTTTTTCTGTGAAGGTTATACCAAGTTAGTTTGGTATACCACCATCTGTAATAATTTCTTCATCCACAAAAGCCAAAGAAACGAAGGGTGGACAATACCACAAACGACAAAGTGCAGAACAAAATAAACTAAATTACACTAATATTAATCCTACTTCTTTCTGTGCAAACAAAAAAGGATAAAAGGAATTTCGCTTTAACTAGCTGAGCTGTCTTTTAGTGTTTTTTGTTGTTTTTAGCTTTGTACTTTCGTCGCATACGCTATCAAGTTATCCTTCCTGTTCCTGCACTCAGGAACCTAGGATGACATAAAGTAAACGTTTTTATTAATAAATGTATGTCTTTGTTGCTCTGTTGTTCTGCTTCTGTAACAAAAGTCTGATTACCGTCATAATTTTAAATTTGATAAAATGATAAAATCATAAACAATGTTTAAATTGGAATTATGAAGAAGTGGACAATATTATTTTAAATGAGGAGAAATAGAATTTATGGATTTGTAAAAGCTCTAATAGAAACTAAAGAGATCATTTGAATCCAAGACAACAACTGTGTAACTAGGGACCAACTAAATACCAGAAGAATTATAGTAGGATATAATGATTCCACAGAAATTCTTTTACATAAATATCATTTCACGTAGATAGAATGGACACATAATGTTCGCATTCATCTCAAAAGAAAGTGGAAGTCTTTTCAAAACTTAAAGGTCATCTTGGAAACGATTCTCATGAATCATCATGGTCTTCACGTTGGGCGCCATTTAAGAGAGAATTATTGTTTCCACGAATTCGGGAAGTAAGGAATAAAATATATATGCGTTCTAATGTAGACAACATTACTGAGTTTAATTTTACCAATGGTTGTATGGATTTAAAAAACTATCAAAGTCATGCAAAATGTATACATGTATACATGGGGACCTGCAAATTTCCAGTTGTCTAGTAAAATATTTAATTTTGTTGAGTTATTTGTTTGTTGAGTTATTTGTTTGTATCTTATAAATAAGTCATACATCTTTCTCTTCTTGATATTCTCAAATGGGAATTTATTTAAACTGTTTTAAAAGTCTTCAAAACTTATGTAAATCTTATGTTTTTCGCTTTTGAATATTGTTGCCTTTTGTATTAAAATGTTGTTTTATTAGGGTTCCCCCTAAATTCATATAATTCTACAAAACAAAAATAAAAACACACCCAAATAAATTCAACTAAACCCGCACGTAACAAAATCACTTGGAGCCGCTCTCATACCCTATACGGATATGTGTATCGTATAAATACTAAAAAGCACAATTAGATATGGTTAAGATATTGTTTCACACTAGAGAGCACACAATAAGATACAGTTTGAGTATCCTTTTCATATACCACTAACTTGCTGGAATCCCTATTTGCCCATTCAAATAAAAATGTGGCAACAAATCCACTTTCGGATTAAAATAAAATGCCTTCGTTTCGTTTAGACAAGAAGAAATTTTTCCATCAAGATTGTGATTTATCTGTGAACAGACACGAAGACGATATACAAACCTTTTACCATTTTAATTTGAAAAAGTGTTTTAAGAGAACCCCATATCTTGTCGCAAAACAGAGAATATAAAACGATTAAATTTATGGGAAAATGCTTTAAGACCGAAGAGATCTAAAAGCGTTTCAAACTGTCACAGATGGTTAACATGATGGGTAAATATTTCTAGGGAAAAATTAAAATTAAGGAGACATTGACAGAGACAATATAGACAGTGAAAGGAATAGTATATAATGGTTTACGACCCCACGTGTGTCGGATTGTCCATTTATAATTTAGGATTTAATTTTAACAGTTGTTTCCTAACTAATAATGTCTGTTCACTTTTGGACATTTTATTTTCTAATTGAGAATTTGAACACAGATGTCATTTGCATAAGAAAAGGACTGACTTACTCATAATGAAGTCGCTATTATATCTTATAACTTCGGCAAAGAGAAAAATTATCGACAAATTTATTTGTGTCCAATATTTAATTGTGTTGTCCTAATTATTCGATATTTGCTATGATTTTTTATACAACACTTGTCAAATATGCAGTTGAAACTATATTAGAAAACTACTGACCCGATTTCAAATAATGGCTATATCAATATTTGACAATACTGTTTGTCGTTTTCCTTTCAAAAGTTAGAAGAAATCTATAAAAATATATATAAATTCTTTAGTTTAAACAAAAATAAAATAAAAAAATAAAAGGTTTACAAAATTAATAGAAAAACATTCGGACTTTTTTGTCAAATCACAGTCATCATTTAACAACTATAACACGATTTCAATAAAACTTTGTAAACGTTGTATCTGCAGTGCTGTTAATATAACTGCATTTAAGGATTTGATCTAAAATGGGGATTCGGTTTTAACGTCTTATAACGGCTGAACCGGTTTCATTTTAATTTGTTAGGGAAATTTAGTTAAACACTAAACAAGATTTAAGCTTATCGTAAGAACTAAAGTGCAAGGAAACATAATATAATGAATTAAAATGTTGGTAGCCCATAATTTTCTATCAGAGCAAACTTGTGCGACTCAGTCGTGGATTTTTTATTGTTTTTTGTGGAATATGGTAAACCACAAAATTAAAAGAAAAAAACTCCAAATACAACATCAGTGTTGTAAAAATTTTTTTTTTTACAATTTAAAACGTTTTTCTCTAAATATATTTTGATAATATGATAATATGATTGATAATATGATTATTTTTTGTAGAGAATTATATGAGCTACAATTTGTTCTTTAACATTTATTTACAAAAAGTTCATAATTTCCAAAAACAAATAGAAAAGAAAAATTGATTTTAAAAAATGAGCGCCAATCGATTGATTTTTTGTTTAAGAATATCTCCGTATTTAGTAGTGCGATTATAATTTTATAAATGATTTGGTACAACTGGTTTAAGGTAAACAATTTTATTAACACACATTTTTCTTTGAACTACGTATTTAAGCATATTTTCGTTTTCAGTAATACGATATTAATTTTTGAAGACTCACTTTATTCGTTTATTTTTAAGCAAAACAATTTTTTTTGATAAATCACGTATTTTTTAAGATACCTATTAAAGGTACAAGTAAACAAGTAAACAAGTAAAACAAAATCTAAATACCATTTTCAATTTGTATCTCTAATATCTCATGAATTACTTTATGTAGCTTAAATAGCTTATGTAGTTTAAATTTATTTGGCTTAAAAAAATTAAAGTATGTTTTTAAAAAATAATATGAGATTAATGATTACGGAATTATCCTTAATCCAAATTTGTCGGTAATTTTTTAGTGGCCCTAAAACCCTGATTTTGATAATGTGTCCGATTTGTGTATACCCTTATGGGTGTTTGACAAAGGTTAAATACAAGATTTATGGAACATATAACCGTTTAGCGCTACTAAAAAATAATAACTCAAAATTTGAGGTAACGTCATATTTTCTTTGTCTTTGTTAATTATAAGATACTTAATTAATTTTTATTTTTTTTTAACTAGAAAACAAAATTGAATAATCAATCTTCCGTTGATTCTGACAAAAATTAAAATGTTGAGTTAAAAAAGTACTTATTTCATTTTATTTTGTTATTTTTATATATTTTACTTATTTTGAGCTATGTAAAAATATAGAATTTTAAATATTAGAATCGCAATAATTATATTAAGTTTTGAGTCATCAAAATAAACATTAAAGTGAATGGGGCTTGTTGGTAGAATTAGCTTACGTTAGGTTTTCCCGTGGCACGTTTTTGGAATTTGAGAAAATAAAACCAAAGAAATTTATTTTTTTAAGCTCTCAAAAATCTTTAAAATAAAGGACACGAGTGGATCGCACGAACTTGCTCTTGAGGCAAGTAACCTTTGTGTTAACGACTAGAAAATTCGTCGACCGTTGATAATAAAGCACTCGTATTAAATTTTAGTACAATTAATCGTTTTTTTTTTTTTTTTGTGAAAAAAGTAATTTAAAAAAAAAAACTTTAAAAAATTCTTGTTTCCAATTTTTTTGATTGCTGTAGGTATGAGGCTTACCAGAACTTTTAGAATATGAAATTTCGTCAAAATCGGTGCAGCCGTTTAAGATACAATCGGTTTCTATTCAGGTACCGTTAACGAACTTCCCCAGATACAAATTTTGTTCTGAAAGACATCGCCGTTGGCAAAAAATCAGTCACATAAAATTTTAGCAAAATTGATCAGATTTTTTTCGAGAAAAATGGAACTAAAAAACCAACTTTTTTGATTTTTTTTTTTTTCAAAATTTGTAATTCCAGTAGTAATCAAGCTAAGCAAAACATTTAGAATATAAAATTTCGTCGAAATCGAATCACTCATAAAAAAATTTATGAAAATCGATAGTATTTTTTTTGGAGAAAAATGTCATTATCGGTAACGATTTTATATGCTAGGTACCATTCTTTTAAGACCTAGAATAAAAATAAAAAAAAGTAAAGGTGACTGACGTCCTCTGAATGACCATGTAGGGTCGCTTTAGGAACATTGTAGAAAATTATCAAATGCTCTCAATTACTTGGGCGGTAGAAAATTACAAAACATATGAAGACTTTAATGAGCCAAAACAATCTTTCAATATTTCTATGTTTTCTCAGGTTCAAAAGTGATAATACTTTCATTTAAAAATGTTCATTTCATATTTCATTAATATGGCTACCGAATATTTTCCAGAAACTTTTATTTTCAACCTTCTAATGAACAAATGACCACTTAAATTACAACCCTAGTAATAATAAGTCATTAATAGTGGTAAATACAAAAAAAATAACATTTTATATAAAATTTAAACTTCTTTAGCATTACATCACTCATAATGACCCAATTCCTCAAGCAAGTGTAAAGAGCAATTAAAAACGAATCCTTTTCACCAAAAAATAAAATTAAATTCTAGGTCACTCTTAAAACAACTCATTACAACTATCTGTGTTTTGTACGACCAACACGGACGCAACGGCACAAAAATTCAACATTTATTTACAAAAAGAGTGAATAGAAAGTCCTGACTAGAATTGATCACAGCTTGGTAAACTTCTTACAAGAGGTTCTTATTAGACAGTTTTTACTTACATATATGAACTTAAAGTATATATGTGTATTGTATTTCTGCAAGAGTCCTTAATGTCCTTCACCAGAACAAACTCAAAACAATTGTTCTTGCCTATTTATTACATTTCTTTCATATAATAGCTCTCCAAAGGAACTAAGTTGGCAAATAAAAAAAAAAAAGAAAACAAACTCGAAGTTCATGGGTAGACCATCAATGGTCCTCGTAGGACTTCTTCTGTTGATATTTGTTTTGGCATGTTTTGTTTGCATGTTTTTTTATTGTGCTTTTTTTTAAAGATACAATCTTAAGAAATAAAGTTAAATCTTCTTTAATTTAGTGGCAGACAGCCTGTGGTGTTTACATTAAAAATCATTTTTTACTTATTTTGTTTGGACTATAAAACTCAAGAATTCTGTGGTCAAGTTTATTTGAACGGTTGCCTATCAATAATTAAAAAAATATTGAAACAAGAATTTTATTGTTTGAATAAAGAAAATTTTGTCGATTTTTTAAGGTCGGTTGGTAAAAAAATATTAAGAAATAAAAAAATGTTTCAAGTGTAGACACTCATACTGAAGGTCCTTCTTTGATATAATATAATTGGACCCACCAACAAGGACAATGATAATTATTAATTCTTGACAGCTTATGTGTCTTAGTGTTTCAAACCATAATGCCAAGAATACCACTATGTGCATACGCATCAGAATATTCAAATGCATGCCAAGGACCATCAAAACTGAAAAAGTCTTGGCACGGCTATACGGCTACGACGACAACGACACAAAGAGATGTCATTAACTCATTTGGCTTCCTCATCTCAAATCTTGACAAATAACAGTCATTTCTAGTTTCTACTGCATTAACATTAGCATCCTCCTTTGGCAGTACATTTGCATCTTATTATTTCTGTCACACAAAGTTTTCAAAAAAAAAAAAAAAAAAAAATAAATAAGGACATGATGTCGCCCCGTTCCAATGAGAGGAAAGCAGTGTGCTTTTTCTTCTGTAAATCCTTTTTTTTCTGTTGATTTTATACTATGTACGAGTTTCTGATTTACATTCTGTGCTGAGTCAAGGTTATTTTATGCTAAAAACCTCACAGTTGCAAAATTTGTATCTCTATTTAGGCAAACCATTGTTTTATGTGGAAGTGCAGATGTCAGCCCAGGATTGCTTGATGTGTTATTGTCATGCATTTGCACGTCAGAAAACACGTCGCGGCTTTGGAACTTGAAAAGATTTTTTTGTTGTTATACAATGTTGCGTCTCTTATATTATGTTTTTGCGGGTGGTTAATTAAGGTTGGAGGTGTTGACGAACAATTTGTTTTTAAGAATTTGCTTGTATTTTTATTCACCTTGAACAGAAATGCCAGATGTAATGTTTTACAAGACAAATTATTTTTTTTCTTCTGAAATCGGAAAGAATTTACAAAAAGATAGGTACTGGATAATTGAATACAATAAAATGCACGATAAGTCGCATTTCTAACTATCCAAAATTTGATTTTATTCTAAAAAAAAAAATAAGTACATACTCCAGTAAAAAACAAATCCTTTTTCCTTAAAGTCTCTTCGTCGTAAAACTCCATGAACAAGTTTTGTGTCGTCAAATCACCCGAAAACAAATCGCCCAAAGTTCGAAAAGTCTAAAAAAATATCAAACATTTTCATATTTTTGGGCGATTTGACATTATTGTAAATTTGAAATTTCGTCAATTTTAGTGAACAAGTGTCAAATCGCCCTAAAATAAATCGTAAAAGAGTAAAAATAAAGCAAAGTATATGTTAAAAATATTAAAAAAGTAAAATAAATCACAACATATTTTTGGGCGATTTGACATTATAACAGATCGCCCAAAAGTGAAAATGTGAAATTATTGAAAGTGATAATCTGCGATTTTTCGCAACATTTTGGGCAATTTTTGTTTAGGTTTGACTTATTTTTAGATTTGATCTCAAGCATAAAGGGTAGCGGGAGTAAGCATGACACCCCATAAGTACACATCATTTTTTGTTTGAAAAATTATTAAAATTTGACATTAGGTATGTCAAATCGCCCAAAATATAATTTCACAAAAATTAAAAATAACAAATCGCCCATTTTTTTTTTATATTCTTTGGGGTTTATACCATTTAGGAGATTGTTCATAATGAAAGATTGCTCAAAATAATATAAATGCAAAAGCCCAAAAACGTAAAAATATCCCAAAAATGTTTTTTATTTGTCAGTAAAATGTAGGTTTGTCAATAAAATGTAGAGAAATGAAGAATAAACCCAAAATTTTTGGATGAACTTGACAGAAAAGCTTAAACAAATATTTTCTAAAAGACCCAAAAAATAATCGACCAAAAATGAAAATAAGCCAGTTAATTTATTTTGACACATAAATAATGAATTAATTAGGTTAGGACCTTTTTTTTTGTTAGAGACAGTCATGATGTCGCTATTTGTATATGGATAATGATTTTAGTAACAGAGTTTTAAGTGCAGTGGTAACAATGGTGCCATTCTTTTTACTTTTTTCAATATGCACATCTTTTTTCATTATGCGTCATATTAAACCATAACTTTCGGACAATTTTTCATTTTTAGGTTTTGGACGTTTTGATTTTGCGCGATTTTTTCAACGTCGAAAAATCCAGATAAACTTAAGAAGCCAGATGCTTTTGTATCGGCAGAAACGAACTCTCAAAATTTATATGGAGAATTTTTAACAGAGCTCATCAATTTATCTCATGAGTGTCTCCAAGCAATTTTTTTGAATTGATATCAAGTAATGCAAATTTTCATTTATTATTACTCGTAACACACATCAAACATTTCAATTTCCTTTTTGTATATCCGGACATGATTATTTTATCACATTCACTTAGTAAAACAATCTGGCAACGCTATTTTGTTCGGTAAATTTTGTGGTTTGTTCAAAGGTATTTCAAATTTATTCACAGATTCACGCATTCCTGGAAGTACACTCATCTTTGTTGATTATGTTTTGCATTTTCACCGTGATCAACGTCGTCGCCGCCACCTACACGTTGTTGTCGTCGTCGCTGTGATTAGGAATGCAAATTATTTCAAACCAAGAGATTCAAGTCTTTGATTAATAAATGAATGCAAAACAACATTGTATAGTCCTTGTTGTTATATCCTTTTCTATAGCCCATACCATGGAATGGCATTAATTTCTTCATCTGAAATCATTAAACCTAAAAAAAAAAAAAAAATTCTCTCTCTTAAGAAGTTCTCGATGATAAAAAGTCAGTCTGGGGTTTGAAAAATCATAAATCTCAAAATATAAAGACTAATTTACTCTTCCTGAAGTCACATAAAGTAGGCCAAGGTTTCAACGGTATACGTGTTATTTATCTTCTTAAACAACATAACCTCTTCATTATGAAAGGAAAATTGGGTGAGTGGCTTTCTGGCATAGGTATGCATGCATGCCCTCTCCTCGTGCGCATTATATTATGTATGTGTGTACACATGTTAGTCTCCCAATTTATGCTTCTGTGTGTGAAGTGCCTGGGAGGACCTGAGGAGAAATATGAATGAAGCTTATTATCTATTTTGTATAAATAACCCTTTTCTTGCAACGAAGAAGATTCTGTTGAAAGCATAATGAATGCTCTTAATGTGACAAATGACAATGCAACTTTTATATGTGTTTGGTAAGTTGGGACATAGTTAATGGTTGTGATAAAGTTTAAAGAGTTACGGTGCCTTATTTTATAACTAGACAGATTAATTAAATTTGTGATGACTTCTAACCTTAAATAAAAATATTTGTTGAATGAATTGAGATTTGTAAACATTATTATCTTGAGCTCGTTATTTATGTCCAAGGTATGAGGTATCCGGAACATAAAGAGTAGATGTGATAACAGATGTAAGAATTTGAAATGATGACATTACGTAAGTGTAAATAACTCCGGTATGGGCTAGCCAAATCATCATTTTATTAAGATCGTCCTCTAGATCGCGGGATACTTGTTACTTTTTTTTTAATAACGGAATATTCTAAAAAATTAAAATTTAGAGCTTGTTTCGACAAAAATATTGCCACATTTTGCTAAACATTTCGAGGATGAGCAATGATATTTGACCTGACGATAAAGAAACAAAATCAAAGAGCTTTCAATGTGGCAAATTGGTGGCTTTCGAACTCAAGGACATAATGTGGTTCCAACGACTCTTTTGTACCGATGGTCTAACAGCTTCTTGCTATATTAAGAATGCTCCTCATCCTCTTTTCTTTGTTGTTTCAATGATTTTTTCGATCTATACATACGTTTTCATTTTAACCCTTTCTTTGCCAGAAACGGGTATTCTCGCAAGGCAGCCACCAAGGTCCTCTTTATTTTATTCTTATTGTTGACCATATTGAAATGGCCCTCAAACATTCCCATATCTAACTTTGTCGTCTACTGAATTGTTAAAAATCATTTCTTTGATACATCAAGTTCAACTCTATTTTTATTCGACATGATTTTGACAATTGCTTATCTTTTGTTGGCATGCTGTCCATTCAGTAGCTGTTGTAAATAGTATTTGAATACTTTAATTCGAGTATCGATTAAAATGTTTGTTATTGTTGGTAGGAATGATAATTCGTTGTATCTCGATGGTGGTTTGTAAATTATATTTTGACATTTGCTAAAAATTCAGTGCGAACTGTCATCAGCAAGTTATAGCTTTGACATTTATAATTTTTGCAGTTTCTTACAAATCCAATTCTGATATTTGCACAATATTCAGTACGAACTAGAAAAATATATCTTTGAAACTTTCTAGTTTGACAGATATGTGTAAAAATTCAATATTGACTTTTTCGGAATATGCATTATTGAAACTAGCTGTTATCAGCAAGCAATACATTTTAGACACTTCTTTTGACAGATTTGCGATTAACCTATTTAGTGCGAACCGCGTCGTCATCAAAAAGTTTCAAATAAATCGTTAGTTCGTTTTGGTTAAAAGTAAGTATATGTGTAATTTTTTGTTCCAAAAAATATGGAACCGATAAAAGAAAAACTGTGTTTCCAATAAAATTCAAAAAGAGTGTACCCTCGAGTAAATTCATAACATATGTATGTGCAAAACATGGTGCAGGGAACTAACTTCACATGGGAATTAACTTCACCACTAGTGGGAAATTACTTCACTTTTTTTTTTTGGTGAAGTAAATTCTCACTAAAGGTGAAAACTAATTTCATGTGAAGTTTGTGTGAAGTTAATTCCCATATACGATTTTATATTACAGGAGATATAAAGCTCGCTTAAGCGAAACCAAAAAAAAAATCTTGTAAGCATTTTTACTGTAAACAAATACAATAATTTTGAACTGAACATATACCTAAAAAAAATATAACTCCCATCAAAAGAAGTCCAAATTCCTAAAACCGAAAATTTAATTAAAAGATAAGTAATGTTGTCGGTTTATTTATGCTAAAGGTGAGAGACAAAAAGCGTAGCGGAAAAAAATGTTTACTAAGGAAAAATCAGTTTTGGGGTGTGAAAATTAAAAATTCGATTGAATTTTTGAATTTTTTTAGTAAACAAATTTGTTTCGCTACTTTTTTCGTTTCTCACCGTTACCAAAACTATAACCGCTTTTCAGAGCTCAGTCAAATGAGTGTCTTACACGTAATTGTGTTTTGTATTTAAAAAATAAAAAAAAAATTGTAATCATAATTAAATTATATTGTTATATATGTAACTATTTAAGAATAGTGCTAAGGCTCAAAAATTTGAAAGAAAAACAAAAAATAATAATGCAGAAAAAAAACAATAAAAAGAATAAAAATACCCAAATTATATTTAATTAAAAAAAAAAAAAAACAAAAAAATGCCACCGACTTCAAAAAACATTTTTGTAAGTCCGCTTCTGAATTCTTTTTTTTTTGCTATCATCCTTAAATAAATTAGACAACATCATAACTATATCACTCCCACACTTCGTGCGGAATAACTTCACACGAAAGTGAAATAAATTCTCACAAATTACTTCATCAAAAAAAAGTGAAATTAGTGCTCACTAGTGGTGAAGTAAGTTCCCATGTGAAGGAAGTTCCCGTAAGTTTAGTTCCCGTGAAGTTATTTCCCTGCACCGCAAAACATATCTAATCTACAAACAAAACACATTTTTGTAGGTGCAACATAAATAAAATAAAATTACGTCTGTAAGAATACCAATTTGCCATGAATTATAACATGAATTATGTTATAAAATTCAACGTTTTGCATTTTCTTCTACATTTTCCTTTTTAGTGTTTATATGTGTTTTTATCTTTGAAAATATTTTTTTTTTAAATTTCATTCTGTCTTGACAGTTCAGTAGCATGTTTCAGATGTGGCTGTGGATTAGAATTTCATACCTCACTAAGTATAGATTGCCAAAAAAACACGGGTACTATTAATAGCAGCAACTTCAAGGTAGACCTCAAACGAAGAATTATTCTAGAAAACTGCTTCTTCGGTTTGGCGAAAAAAGGAGGTTCAAAACAAAAACAATAGCAAACATTTTCAAATGTTCATTTGCATTTTTGATTTTCAATTTTCAAATCTTTACAAATACTTTTAGCTAATTGCAGCTTATCTTCTACGTATAGACATGGTTTTTAGCAGGCTTCTTTCACATGGGTTAAAGTTCGGCTTTTATAAGCAGGTATATGGGTCAGCCCCTGAACCCTCCTTGTGCTTTGCTGGAATTTATACTTTAAAATATAGCATGTCATCATGCATGAAGTTTTAGTTATTTCAGAAATCAAATGCCGAATAGATTGCGTTCACGGATGGCAATTAAATTATTTACTCTGTTGGTAATTTAATTTTTCAACACCAAATATGTACTAATGGTAATCATTAAAGAAATCATTGATATATAAAGAGAGGACCCATTCCAAATTAGCTTTGTTTATTCATTTCACAAACAAATACAACTAATTTAATGCAAATAGTTACACTAATTCAAATTCATCATTAACCATACCACCTGTTGTATAAAATATACACTAACCAGAACATCGTCATCCGCTCTAATTGCAATTTCGTATTTATTCTGTACAAAAAAAAAAAGAGCTAATAACAAACTAATTAATATAAATTTGCATCAAAAGGAGATTAGTCGAATTGCATTTGAAAATGTATCTAACTAAAAAAAAAAAAACTAATTTTCATTTTCAATTAAATCTAATTTAGGAAATGCCCACATTTCACCCTGTACGTAGCTAATAAACAACATCTGACACTCGCCCGGCCCGAACCGGACAAACTAATTGACTACAAATGACAAACAACGTCAATTTCAATCTTCTATCTGAATAAACAGATACGAATTCTTGATTTTTAGCTCACAAATACCAAACTGCAAAACAGATTTCAGTGTAACTGCGAAATCTACATCCCATTCCAAATGATGAGATTTTGATGATGACGATGATTGAATTCACTGCACAGTATAGTAGCGGTAGCAGAATAGGCAATATCCTCCTCCTTTCCGAATAATTTCAAAATCATTTCCTCTTCAACATCCGGTGAATGATGTTGGCAGCACTGTCATACTACCGCCGAGACAGCAACCATGGTGACAAGGACGATGGCATGAGATGATAGTAAAAAAAAAAGAAACCAAATTAGCATAAACAAAAATTTCATAGTACGGTAAAAAAATTGTCAGTATAATCAGATTGATTGCCAAAACGGAATCCATATAGGTTGCAGAAGAGCAAAAAGATTGCAAATTCAAATCTATCACGTGGTATAGTAGTTTTCCTCTCATAACCACCTTCAATGGGATGAACAGCACTCTATACCCGTATTTGGTTGTGTTGCGTTTGGTCAATAGTCCAATATTTGATCAAATAAAATATTTATAAGCTGATTAGTACAGATGAGATACATTCATAGTCTGGCTATGTTGTCCTGTGTACAGACATTTTGGCATGTTTTCCAGATGAAGGTACCATAATGATTCGAAGTGTTCTTCTGGTATAGATCTAAATTCGAGTACATATTAATGGCATTAGTTTTCGCATCCAGATTTCCGCAAATATTAGTTCACCGCACACAGATGCTGATTATGAACATAAGGATGGTATTTAAGTACAAATGAAGTCATAGAATTTGTGTTTTGCTAATTGCTAACAAAACTTTGTTGGCAAGCATTCAAAATTGATGCACACACGCATGGAACATCTGATGTTTTTTTTTTTTTTTTGTGGAAAGTTTTACGGAAGATAAAGGAGCTAATTTGCAGTGTTGTCTAAGAACGGAATGTTATCGTTTAGGAATTTTGGGGAAAACATGAAAGTAGGAATCAGCATAATTGAAGAGTTTTGTGAAATGAAATATCCAAGCACAAGCAGGTGAGTGTGTGGGATCTAAGAACAGATGAAATGGAATAAGAGATTCAAAATGTTCTGCAAAACATAATTATCAAAATTTAGGGTTTTTGACATTAGCTGACAAATCATAATTCGACATAGGAATTTCCTAGTGAAATATTTATTGTAGATACAACTATGTTCACAGGGTGAAACAAAATTTTTCACCTATTACTTTTGAAAATGGCGACTATGCAAACTGTGATATTTTTTACGCAATAATTACTCTGTGGCAGATGTCAGCACGGATTTCTCATAAAAACTATGTCTACTTGTCAAACAGTCGCTCGCCTCGAAGAGACTTGAGTAAAAAAAGGTTCGGAAAGCGTTCTATAGTGCTTGTAGAGAATATTCTTCCAATCATCTTTTTTTCAATTTTTGTTTTAAACTCAAAGGACTTAAATTCAAGCAATTTCCACCCGAAGCTATTTAATAGAATATCGTACAAAACTGCGAGAGTTTATTGCCCTAAGCACTTGCCGTCGCCAAATCAATAGAAAAGAAATAAAACAACATCGGCTAGATGTTTTTGAGCCACCCGGTATAAATAAACAAAGCTTGTTATAGAGTTACCGCCTATTTATTTTTTTTTATGAGAAAAATTAAAATGCATATTTTGACTTCTCTAAAATTAGAAATCTTAATCACAACCACCAGATTTTCATTGTTCACGACTAAAAATTGATAAGGGCCGAAAAATAAAAGGCAAGTTTAGTAAAGTCTTTTTTTTTTTAATTTTGTTTTGAGTTTTATTTCGAAAAATTCGTGTTTAAAAGTATTTTTGTCAAAAATGTATGAAAGAAATAAAATTGTTTAAGAGTTAAGCTCTTTATTTTTGTTTATTTTTGTTATTTTATAATTTTTATGCTCACGCTCTGAAGTAAAGAGAGAAATTTTATTCAAAACTGACGCAAGAAACTCACAGACACATTTGCGGAATCAGAGTGAGGCTGTGTACACATTTTTTTTAGCAGTAGGTTGTTGTCTTGATTGGACTGCCACTCTCCAACTTAACCGCTTCACTCTAAAGCGAACCTTACACGGTCAATTAATTGATACTGCATTTCGTGTACATGTAAATTGACATTTTCTTGCAAGTTTTATATCAAATAAAAACTGTTCAACGAGACAGGTTGTTAGAAATTATTAAAAAAAGCTTTGGAAATGTGCCAAATATGATTTTAAAATCCCTTACACATAGAATGAGGTCAACAAAAAGAATCCCAGAATTGGAAGAAGCAAAATCGAATGTTAATAAAGCACCCAACTTTACAGTATAAGTTCAAGCTTTTTTTTCAATATGCAATAGCTCTCGAATAGAATTGAAAAAAACTCCCGAAAAAAATACAAATGCCCAAAAATCCAAAACAAACAAAGAAATGAGGCTAAAAAATATTGGCTTAGCGCCCAAAATTCCCTATCGCCGATTCCTTTTCCACTATTTAAGCTTCTTAATTCGAGCGTTAATAAATGTTATAAAAATGGAATGAAATAGCTGCAAAAATTAATAAAAATGTACAACAGCAATTTCTTAAACATTTCTTTGAGCGTTATTTCCAAATTAATTTGTTGGTCTGTAAAATTAGCAGTCAAATGAACAAATATTTGCAAAAAATACTGTATTTGATATAATTTTGTTTGCTTTAAAGAATACCATCTAGTCGAAGTCACAATTATTTACAATTTGACATAACATTAGGTATGTTGAAAATATCGTGAGAAATATCGAAAACGTACTCTTTAAAACAAAAATATAATCTCGACCAAAGTATTTTAAGGTATTTAAAAGGAAATTTTACTAGACTACTGGGCGATTTCCCAGTTTTTTTTTCCTGTACATAATTCTTTAAATCAAAAATATTGTTTTTTTCTAAACTGTGAAAAAAATAAATATACTAATTTATCCAACTGTTTTTAAATTCTTGGAACTGCAAGTTCGCTATCATCACTATATAGAAACAAATTTGTTATAGATTCATTACGGCGCTCGTTTATAGAACAAATAAAGATACTTGAACCGCAAGTATATGTATTCATTCCCGGTTTATATATCTTCCTCTATTACTTGGGGAACAAAAATTAAAAAAATTAAACTTACCAAACTGCTTTGAAAAAAATAAAACAAATAAACCATTTTTGATACATTTTTATTTATAAGTACTTCATTCAATTTACAAAACAGTCAACATTTGTTTTATTATTATATTTGTATTCTTATATTTTATTATCATATTTTATTTTTTTTTTGTATTTATATTTATATTCTTATAATGTATTTAAATATCCTAAAACTAATTTATTAATTTTTATTTTTTGGTTTGTTTTACCAAAAGATTCTATTTTCATTTATTTTTTCATATATCCTTGATATGTTCGTAATAATACAAGCAAAGCATTTTCTTATTTAATTATTTACTTTTGCATTTTTATTTAATTCAATTCATTTTAATTGTTAATGAATTAATTTGAAGCAACAATGGTTGCATTAAATAATAATACTCTTTTTATATGTTCTGATTTATAATTTTTTTTTTTAGTTTTATTATCTATTTTAATAAAATATTATATTTTCTACTTGTTTTTTTTTTTTTATTTTTTTTTATTAAGCGACTATTGTGTTTTTAACCAAGTGATGTTTTGTCAATAAAATAATTATAACAAGGTATTAAGTTTGTATTTAAAAATAGCAATAAAGTTTTGAAATGCATTTTTTTTTAACACAAATATGTTTGTTAATAACTTAAATTAACTAAGAAATAGTAGTTTTTTTTTCTTATTTTGTTTTATAGTATGTATAAGTACATATATGTTTATTACAACAATAATAGTTTTTAATAGAAATAACTTAATCAATTTAATAAATATAAATAAAAGTCTCTTTGGGCTGCAATTGACTTGTAAAATTTAATTTTACTAACAAATATACAATTTAATAAAGCAAGCCAGTAAGTTCTTAGTATAATGAGATTTTATATACGGTTTAACATAGAAATATCTAATTGAATAAGAAATGTATCTAAAATCGAACTTTAACCAAATACATATATTAAACATTACAAAAATAAGAAATCAGAAGCAGAGATCTTTTAATAAGGGTATTCACATTGAATGCCGGACGTTCGAAAAAAACAATGAAACTTCAGGGTTGCCAAGTCGTGAATATGGAAAAGTAGGCCTTTTTACATTTTGAACAACGACAATAACATTAAGTTGTGATAAGATAATAAAACAATGTAAATTCTGAAATGTTACTGAAGTAATCTGAGGTCAGATGATTTCTTATTGCTTACAGCTTAGAAACTAGAAAAAAATAATAATGATGTTGTTGTTCTATAAGGTTACATTATCGAGGTGCAAAACCGCATCAGACTATATAGCATAGACTGATGCCGATTGTATTTAGTTGGGTTGGACTGCTGGTGCGCAAACTGGTTCGGTTGAATATTGCAGTTGGTAGTAAATTTGCATACGGTAGACAACATTCTACCGACTGTTCTCAAACGATTTCTAGCGGATTTAAAAGATCCAAAATTAATTTGTTTACATTGTTGTATTTGTAATTTAATTTCTTGTCTATAATATGAAAATTATATTTTTTACGATAGAAAACGACTTAATAATCGGTGATGTTGGCGTGTTACATATTATAGCCGGCACATCAAGCTTATTTATCGGCTGATACTGAATCGTTGTAGTGTACAGTAAGAAAGTGTTCCATACACTATTCATATTCGACCAAACTATCGGTCGACAGAATGTCAGTAGCTTGTGCCAAAACATTTTTCTTTTAACTTTCAAGTTTTTTTAAATGTGGCTATTTTTTAACTTAAAAGTCTTTTTAGATTGATCGATGTTACTTTTGGAATTTTTGTTTTTAACAAAATAATCTAATTGCTAGTTTCAGACATTACGGGAAACTTCTCAGTTGAATCAAATGACCAACTAGGAATAAAAGTAAAAGCATAAGATTTCAAAAACGTGTTCCAATAATTACACATATCCAAAACCGTGATCAATCAAAACTGGAACAATCGAAGTAATTCGTGATTTGTCTTGGGAATTAACCTGTATGAAGTCTAAACTCCTGACGACATGGTGATGTCATTTCTCAATTCAGTAATTCAAAAGAAGTCATCATTCACTTATCATCATTACTAAACTGCACACAATGCATATTGATTAAGACATAAGGTCCACCGCCCCCTCATTGAAGTGTCACTCAAAGTAAGTAAAAACGTAATAAAATTATTTATTTCCCTTGACACACAAACAAAATTAATTGAGGATTGATGACCATTAAAGATCTTAATTAAAATGTTAATTAGCGCAAGAAAAATTAGATTAAATGGGAATTCTTTAGCCTTGACCTTTTTTAGCTTTCATTGGTTGTGTTCTCTAAATCCCTAAACCAATAACAAATAGATTTTTTTTTTCCAATTAACTCTAATCAAGGTAAATATTTCTCAACACAAAATAAAGCATTCCACTTCGATTGCGGTCCATTGTTAGTATTTTGAAAAAGAGAAATCCTTAACAAATTTCAATTCATAATGCTGCTATTTTTCTGCAGTATTCATATTCAACAGCTTTTAAAATGCAACTTCCTTTTCAATACAAAAAGGCTGTTAGAAAAATTAAAAGAGAAAATGCTTTTGAACAAAAATGGCTTTGTCTTTCGGTTAACACTATATGACGTACACAACTCTAATACAACAGAAAAATGCTTCGCTCTCGAAGTGCAGAAACAAAGCATGAAAACCAATCAGAGTGCACCGCGTATCTAAATACACAGCGAGCGTGTTTTTTTTTTTTTTTTTTTTGAGAACAAAAGCAGAATCAAGTCACAGTGGGATTTTTTTTTTTGATGTCAATATCACCTTTTTGCCATTGTCATTTTGTTCTGAACAGATTATTTTCAATTTTCTGTTGAATTCTTCATCCTTGCTGGGTGATGATGTATAGACGGTGAGAAAGGCTTTTGTGAATCATTGTCAAAGAACTTAACGGATAAAGTTCTATAGACAAATGCTATATGGGGATTTGATAGATGACGTGAAGCAAATCAAAGGGTGTTAATTTTTGAGCATGTGTATCAAATATAGAAAAAATAAGAGATGTCCTTGCTCTTGGTAGATTTGAGTTCGCAATACAACTAATATTTTTTGATGGAAGAATTAGAAATTAGAACTCTGAAACCAAAAACAGTTTTGCCAAAAGGATTGATCATAAGACTTGATTCGCACTATTGTACTGATCTTTTACACAGAAAAAAAGAAATTAAAATACAATGTATTCGCAATGTTGATATACAGTTTCGAAGCATATATACCTTCCACAGAAAAAAAAGAAGCTTATTCTTCCACAGAAAAAAAAAGAAATTAAAATACAATGTATTCGCAATGTTGATATACAGTTTCGAAGCTTATATACCACTCTAATATCGATTACCCTCATTTGTTTTGTTTTCATTTTTTGTTCTATGATGTCACGTGTATCATGCCATTTTCATAAAATATGAAATAATTTGCACATAATTCCAATCAATTCCAAAAGGAACTTGCTACTATACTTTAATCTTCGTACTGCTGCTTTATTCCTATACGCTCCTCAAATGAAATAATTATTTCATAAAACATTCTTGCACAGGCAAACAAAGTCTACACTGTTGATACCGGTAGGTATTGTGCCGATACCTCTCCAATATTTTTTTGAAATATCATGATATTATTTCAATATTTTTTCTTTGAGTTTCATTTGTAATAATTTGGTTGAGATCGAGAGCGGAGTAATACATACATTCGGAATACGGATATCGATACTTTGATAACGATGCGACTGGTTAATAAAATATTGGAATACACAATCATTGTTTCTAGCCACATCGTCTAGGAGGGTATTGAGAGTTGCATTGGCACTATAGTGTCATCAACTAACTTAACTTTGAAAAACTAGAAATCCTGTTCTTAACCCTGGGTGATATCGGCTTGTAATTTGTTTCAGGTTTTCTGATAATAAATCAGTTAGTTTGTTTCTGAAGAAGAAAATTTTAATATTATTTTTGTAAAGGGTGTTTCAATAAGCGTGATACCATCATACAATGATACATTGTAGACTGTAATAATTATTAATTTATATCATAAGCAACATGAACTATGAAAGCTTGCTTGGTGTTAGAAGTTGCTGCTTTATTGAGTTGTGTCCAGAAAAATTAAATATTTCAGAAACATTTAAAACACATTTCTGGAATGTTTCTGAATTGTTTCCCTGTTTCAAATTCGCCATTCGCTTCGCAAATAAAACGGGAAGAAAACTGAGTGTTTATTGTTGTGAAAATCTGTTTATAAAAAGTTAAAATAGGAAACATTTCAGAAATTTTTCAAAAATTCCACACTAAACGAAAAAATGTCGAAAATTTTTTTGAAATTTTTTTTTTTTTAAGCAAATAGTTATCATTTCAGAATGTTTTTTGAAACGATAACATCTTGACACATCTTTATAAACTTAACACATTTGTACGATCTTTTTCAAAACAAAAATACTAATCATTGCAGAATAATTGTTGAGAACTTATATTTTACAAAAAAGTAAATTTTATTAAATGTTATATCATTTTCATCATTGATTGGTGAAATTATTAAACATTGACGATGAAAATGCTCTGTTATATAATTAAAGATATGACTTACTTTAAGGCTTTCTCGATATGGATCACCCTGTCAATCCACACATAGTACTTATGTGCTACATGCCCACTCATCCGACATCAACAATACTGCATTCGAACTCGATTGATTGAAGATGAAAATATATACCAACAGAAAGTAATCACTTACGAATGAAACCATATGATCCTTCCTTACATCCTAGACTTTTCAATGCACACACATCATGTTTTCATTTTCGGAATAAAAAGGATAAACGTATATGAAAAAATGAGTGCACACATAATATTGATCCCGAGTACACTTCGAACTTCCAATCAAAATGTAATCCTTATTCTATTACCACCACCTCGGTCTTCAAGTTTCCTCTTCAGCGACTCCATTCATAGCACAATATTAAATTTCCATTATTGTTGAAGGTGGTGTAGGTAAAGTAGGCCTTCCCGGATAAGTAAGTGAATGGTTAGAAACCAACTTTGAATAGAGGTGCAGATAAAAAGAGGTCCCTTTGGAATATAGATAGAAAGAGACAGAAAGAAAGATCAATGTCGTTTTATGAGTTTTCTATTATGTTCCTATATCGAGTGCCTTGATGCAAACAAAACACCCACTTTATATGTCTACCTATCTATGTCCTTCTTAGGGCCATTTGTTTGGGATTGAATTTGATATAAAAAGGTCTTTTTTATGTTAAGGACAGCATTTGTTTACTCTTTTTTTTTTTGTTTTAAACTAACTCTTAGGACTTAAGATGAAATATATGCATACTATTTTTGGGATTTAAAAACAATACGATAGAGGGTTTTGCTTTTATTTATTTTTGACTGTCCTTTGATGTACCTACATACATACATTTACATATATATTATGTAGCTTAAGAAGTTTTATAGTTTTTTTTATTACAGATGCCTTATATGAACAGTTTTGGAAAGGGAATTGTATTTTGAATATTTGGTAAAAAAAATACTAAACAAATCCTCAATCGTAATATTATAGTTTTTTTTTTGGTTTTGTTTTGAAAAGGGTTCAAAAGAGGGATCGACACAATATCTATTTACAGTTATAAAGCAACGTTCTAAGAGAAGTTTAGATTGCGAAAATTTGTTTAGCAGACTGTCATTTGCAAAACAAAATTGTTTCATATCTCATTTTCAGTCTCTAAATCCGGAACTGTCTCGCGGATGTTTTTTTTTTTCCAAATTTTTTTTTTACCATGACAATTTTGCAATTTCGTGGTATGTTTTTATCATTTTACATTTCATTGTTTCTCATTTTTGAAAGAAATTATTTTGTATTATTCACCTTGCATTTTTTAACTGTTTCTGGGATTGTTTTTGATAAGTTTTTACCTCGCAATCCGTTTTTTGTTTGTTTTGCAATGATTCATAATACTATATACGATGTTTATATCGCAATTTCTTGTCTTGCATGTTACTATTTCGCATTTGGTTGTTTTATGATTTCTTGTCCTGCATTCTATCATTTAGCATTTAATTGTTTCAATCTCGCTATACGGAACTGTCTCGCGTAATTTTTTTTTGCAGTTTTTCACTTCGCAATGACCATTTCGAAAAAATCTCATCTTGTAATTTGATTGTTTGCCAATTATAATTTTGCAAGATCTCATTTAAGAAAATACTGAATTTTATTGATTTCTCACGATGATCATTTCGTAGTTCCTTGACGTTTTGCTTTTGATTGTTTCTCAAGCTCTCATTTTGGAAAAAAAAAAAAACATTTTGTGTTCTTTATCACTCGGCGATTTATTGCCTTGCATTTTATCACTTCGCATTTTCTGGTTTGAAAAATTTCATTTAGCAAACTTTAATTTCGTAAGTATTTTATTTACATTGTTCACCTCGCTATTCGTTACTGTCTAGGGGATTGTTTTTGAATATTTTTCCCTTCACCATGATCATTCCGCTGTTTCTGTTTTTGTATTTCATAATTTTGCCTTTTATTGCTTCGCAAATTTTGTATCGCATGCTCTCATTTATTTATCATTTCGCAATTTGTTGTCCATGCATTTTATTATTTCGCAGTTTTTTGTTTGGCAGTTTCGCGAAAATGTTATTCATTTCTTGCTATTGTAGAGAAAAAACGTAAACCTCTCGTTAACACAAAATTTTAAAATGTTTCAACGTATGGCTGGAGAGATATAAGATTCAATTTGTGTTCAATCAATTGATAGAGTTAAAACGTCTCTAGAAAAAATGGATTTTCTCTGTTTATTACCGTTCTTTCTAGACTTAATATTAATAACAACCGAAAAGTTGTCATATTCTTACAAAACTAAGAGATCAAGTTTAAAGAAAACGGTCAAGCCGTTAAGACTGTGTTGACGATACAGAATTTGGGCAGTCACTTTTGCGGTTTTTGAGAAGACTCACCTGAAGTGATATCAAAAAACAACTGTTAGTAAAAAAAAATCTATTAAATGCTTCTGAAAATCCGACACACAAAAAAAGCTTCAAAACAAATTATTTTCATTTAAATTTTACAACTTTTGCGTTTCATATTAAAAATATCGCATCACTTTCTAGTTAAATTATAAAATTCATCTATTTAGTTGAAAAAAAAAAAAAAAAAAAAAAAAATAATAAACATATTTGTTGTTTTGAAATAATTTTTGTTGTTGCAATTATTTTTTTGTTCATTTTATTTAATTTATTTATAATTAAATTTTTTATTTGTTTATCTTTTAAGGCATCGGAAAGTGATTCTGTTCAAAGTCTTTGCGGGCGAGTACTCCAACGTTACCCAATCCCTTTTTTGAGGTTTCTAAACGTCTATCGGTTATCGCAACAAATGGTAGTCGTTGTTTTCGTCCGGTTTGCCCGGCACCGACAGCTCTCGGCGATTCTACAACTCGGTGATAGACAAACGAATTGATGGGTTTTGCCGTACTTGTTGGTGGTGATCTTATGATAGATCCATAGACGTTTGGTCTTCGTACTGAAGGCGTTGGACGTCTTGTTGTGGTTGTGGGATATTTTATAGGCCCAGCATTACGATTGGTGGACTTCCACCGTTGTTTTCGATTGTGATTGATATCCACATAATCCTCATCGTCTTCTTGGAAATCCGGATCAATGGGTTGATCATTGCTGGTGTCTATCGCCCAGTCATAAAGCTCTCGGGAGATACTGACATCTTCATCTGGGAGTTTGTTTTCTGCCAGGAGCTTAAGGTGTTCGTTTTCATGTTTGAGCAGTTCATCGAATGGTGAAAGGGTAGTCGATGCAGTTGTCGTCCGAATAGTAGTGCTTCTGTTGACTATACTAGACGGCGGTGTTGGTTGAAAAACTTCGGTGTAGACTGTCGTCTTGTTCGGATTATTCGGATTTGCTCGTTGCTCCTCGAACAAGTCCTCAATCTGTAACTTAGAGTTCTTATGTCGATGTGATCGTTGATGGTTTCGATGCTGTCGATGATTATGATGCTTCCGATGCTGACGGTGGTATTTTTGATAGCTACCATCGATGGGTCCTGGTTTAAGTACTGAACTGGACCACTGTGGCACTGCAGTTGATGGACGCTGAGTACCCTCCAAAAGGTCCATCAACTGTTTGTTACGACGTCGATATTTTTTGATATATGGTGGGAGATTAGGATCTTCCTCTTCTTTTTCTGAGGCTTTTTCATCACCATCATCAGAAGAGAGAACTAATTCAGCGGGGCTTGAGCCATTCTCTTCTGGATACAACATGTCTGCGTGTTCATCTTTAAACAGCTGATCTTCGACCTGGGCAAGGTGTGGCCACTTGGCGTAATACTGTGAGTATTCATCGATTTTTTTCTCAAGTTCCTTTTGATGTTGCTGCATTGCTCGGGATCCAAGATGCTGATAATTGATTCCATTGTTATCGGGGAAGGTTAAATGTTGGGGCCGATTTGGTTTTGGTGTGACCCCAAAATGTCTATATCGACCACCACTTCGGAGATGATGAGAATAGTGATGTTGCCGTGGATTGAAAGTTCTTAAACTCTCCGAAGGATGTAATTTCTTTTTATCAATACCCTTATATAAGTCATCGGTGTTTGTGAAATAATTTATACGTCCTTGATAGTATTGTCTTGGATTGCCATCAGAGTTGAAAATTCTATTACGAGCTAGGACGCCTTTTTGCAGAGAACTTGTTGTGGTGATTGGCATTATTGTTGATGTAGTAGGTGGATTATAATGCAAGTAATCCTTGTACTTCTTTTTGTGAGTTTTGTGACCATAGCGTTTGTTGCTTCTTATGAGTGCTTTGTGCTGTTCGAATGCTGATGTGTAACCACCTGAAAGAAAATTAAAATAATGATTGAGATTTATTTTTGAATAAAACTTTTGTTTTTTTAAATTTAAAATAGAAACTGGTAACACTGTTAAAAAAGTTTGTTCCTGGAATTTTTTTTATTCTTATAATCAGGTTACACAAGGTTAGTTTATTCGTAACGATGCCATTTAAAAAGAGTATTTGATTACTAAGTTGAAAGAATTTTGATAAATAAATACACGGTAAAGGGTTGCCAGAGACATTTTAATAAAAGAAATGCTCCTAGAAATAATGATTCGATAGTTAATTAGTCGTTTTAAAGCCATTATTGACACTCCTAGTGATGGAAGTGTTAACCATTATTTCTAAACTTCGCCCAATCTCAGTTTTTTTTTTTAGAAATTTTCATTTTTCCTGCTATAGTCACTACATAAGTCTAATTTATATTTGTAAATTAAGATATATTTGCCACTCACTCTGACCTATGAGCTTTTATTAATTTAATAAATTATAAAGCTCTCATAGGATAACCATAATGAGCTTTATAAATAGCCGCAAATCCTTCAAAAATATAGATAGGGTTACCAACTGTTTTCCCCGTTTTTAAAAGCAAAATTATTGATAATTGTTGCGTCTCCTGATTTGTAGCTTTGTTCTTTAAAGAAATTAAACATTGGTGCTTTCATTAGACTTTAAATAATGACACAATCTTTCTGATTGCTCATAACGTTTTGAACTTTAAAAACTGCTGTCAAAAATTGACTATATAAAATTAAGCCATCTGAACACAGAATTTAACGTAATTTTTTGTACATCAAATATTTTATTCAAATAATGCGTCATCTTTTTACCGAACGTAATTTTTCCTTTTTCGGACTCACACACTCGTTTTTTCACCACATTCAATACCTTTTTTTTCTCTACATTCTACACTCAATTTAAGTTTTCACCACACTCAAAACCTACGATTTAAAAATAAATGTTTATTGCATTGTACTATTTTGGGACATCATACCCGTAAACCGCCTTCTTTTCATTTGTATTTTCATTAACAAAAAAACTATTTGCGCTTCGAAATAAAAACTTTATATATTTACTTAAATATGGAACTGTACTTTATTGAAAGCAAACACATGAAAAAGTAAAAACATTTAAAGAGCTAAATTTAAAAAAAATAGAAGCAAAAGCTCTTATAACTTACATCAATAAGTGGGGGATGGCAACTCTAATATAAATTGTTTTTTTTTTCTTATAAATGCAATGTCCAGAAGGTTTGATGTCAAAATAGGGAGCGTCGATCAATTTTAGCCACGGATCAGGTAACAACCCTGTGTTCAATGAAGATTACACAAAGAATGCAACTCAGAGATTCTGTTTTTTTTTATTTCAATTGCGGTCCCTAAAGTTGTGTGCCGTACGAATAGCGATAAGTACCAGTGTTTTTCAAAAAGCCCACGCATAATATTTTCAAAAAAGTATCCGCATTACTTCTATACGGGCTCTATTAACCACACTTACAATTGAAAATTTGATAACATACAAATGATAATAGTGTAAACTTATTTAAAATCTTCCATTCAGAGACATCCTTTTTCTTTTACATAAAAACTTTCCATAAACTTGTTTCCACTTGAAATGACACTTTTATGTTAAATTTCTTCTCTTACCGTAAAGAAAAAAAAAACTTTGTCAAACGCTTTTTCAAGGCAAATTACCCACTCCAACATTTGTGATACTTTCTGATTTTCATGACACTGAATTAAATCTTATCTAATTAGAACCATTTGTAGTTGCTTAAGTGTGTATCCTTTAATGTAGTTCTTTTTTTTATAAAATTTTGAAGTCTTTTGAAAAAGTTCTTCACTAAAAGGTTCCACTTTAATTTGGTAAAATTCATTAAGAATCTCATCTAAAGTTTATCAACAAGATAATCACATAATTCAACTTAAAAGTGGCCAATCCACTCGTTCTTCGCATAACCCAGTTTGTAAAATTTTCCAAAAGTAGATATAAGCCCCAAAGGACTCAAGTAGACTCACCCAACTTAATACGGTTCGTTACCGGAGTTTCCTTCAGATTGTTTGACCCACTTGACTCCTCATTACGATTCGGATTAAATTCGATTGGATAACCAACTCCTTGGCTCATCACACGTCCACCATTATTCGAATGGTAATGATGCTTATCCGATGCCATTACCATGGGCTGTAGAATCTCGTCCACATCTTCATCATCATCATCATCGTCTACATCGTCATTAGCGTTCTCAACCCATGATGGGGACTGCGGCGCTACTGAAGCAGATTGAGGAGTACTAGGTGCTGTGATGGAATCTCCTATGTAATCCACTCCTTGCAGGATATTTAGAATCGATGATCTTTTTGATGCTTCCTCTGACTCCTTTTGCTGTGGTGGCATTGCTGCTGCTCCTTCATTATTAAATTTCCGCTGGTTTCCAATGAATCTTTCATTGGATCCATCATCATCATCGTCTACGTTGCCTCGGTCGTCCCTATCGACATCAGGTCTTTCATCCGATTCCAATCTATTGGCAGTACTTCCATCGGACGATAACGAAGACTGAGCGTGAGACTCGTCCTTGTTATGTCTGCTGTTGAAAGTGGAGTTGAAATTGGTCCTTTGAGATCCCGATAGCTGTTCAAAGACAAAAAAAAAACTTAGTTGGGCAAACTTTTCGTTATCCTTTTACGTAGGTAGGTACATAAGTAAGCCGATTGATTTTGCTTTGTTTCTTTTTTTCACTTTTTTTTTTGTTTTCCTTAAAAGTCCTACTTACCGTATTCTCTGGAGATGAAGTTGTTTCAAAGGAATCTGTAAAAGGAAGAAAAATATTTATTTATCTTATAGAATTTAAGATGAAGCTACGTAGGGGTATAGGTATATATTATGTGCTTTATCAAGATACATAATATTGAATACAATATTGGATTCAAGGAAAGGCAATGCAACGACATCAGGAATAAAATCCAGATATTCTCTTTAAGGAGGTTTTATTTGAAGGATAAACCAAGGTTCGAAATGTGTACTTTAACCCTAAACAAAATTGATCTTAAGGGAGCAATTGCGATGGATAACTAAGCCTTGAGGTGATGGGATTTTATTGGGTGGCAATACGATATACATAAATATGTTTGACCTATCGTATCGTATTGGTGTGTACCGGAGGTGTAGAAATTGAGGGTTGTATAGCTTACGATACATCGTATAGAATTTTACTCAGGTCATCTGGATTTTTTCTTTCAATCCGTTGGGAATCATAAGGATATGGTGATGATTGATGATAAAGAAGAGCTTGTGGATGTGATGATGGTTCCGTAGGGGTTTCAGAATATTCTCTGAAATTTTAAAGGTAGAATATTTCAAAATCAAGATTAAAGCTGCGTATATAAAAAATGCGTACAAAAATGTGATATTTATTTAGAAGCGAAGTTTATTAAAAAATCTAATGAGATTATTATTGCTATAAAAATGGTTAACAATATAAGGAACTATTGCACCAGAATATGTTTCATATATTAGAGCTTCGTCATAAAGATAAGGTGACGGACCGGATAGTAAATCAGTTATTCCTTGCTGACGATTGTTAGAGTTAGAGATTAGATTCGATATCCTTTCAATAGATACTTGATGTATTGGTTAATTTTTTGAAGGGAAATCCTATTCTCGACATTTATTCTCGCTATTCCCGAAATTTTTTGAACGAAACAGTTTTTCGAATGTGCGCAAAATGTGATTACCTTCGATATGTTATGATCGATTGCAAAGCATCCTGTAATGATGCGTCAGCGTTGGGTGAAGTGGTAGAGGAAGTCTGCTTTGTTCTGTGATTTTTTAACACAAAAATCAATCTTTGCTGAAGGAAAGCTTTTTGGACATCTTTGTACATAATTGTCACAATTTCGGAATTTTACTGGGAAGAAAAAAAAGAGGGAGAAGAATAAGAAGGAGAAGTAATGTTACAATCACGAACAACGAAAGAGGCAGGCAGGTATTGGATGCCCACGGTTTGACATTGAGGCCACATTTGTTATGATGCCACCGTGAACTCCCCTATGGTTTGTACAGAATGAAGTTCTAATCGCTTTTATCTATTCTGAGGCATTTTGATATCTTTGACCGCTTGTTCTTCTGGAATCGTTTATTCTTTTAGCGTTAGCATAATTATGTCCGCTTGTTGCTCTGAAGTTCTCAAAGGCAGCTCTTTCTTCGACCGTATATCCCTCTCCCTCTGAATTTGTTCAGGCGCAACTAAAAATTAAACCAGTACAACCCAATCTATGTTTTACTCTATTTTGGATCGAACCTAGACACATTTGAGTAAGCCTCAGATTTGTATAAAAAAAAACACCGCCATATCAAAAAACTAATTAAGTTTTGTCAGGTTTTCAAATAAGTTATCAGTTAAACGAGCTCGAAAATTCAACCTTAAAGCTAAAAAGTGAGTGAGACCTTAATTCATCTTTAAGTTCATCAACTGCAATGAGTAAATAGCATTTTTATTTAGTCGACTTCTTCTACTTTTCCCATTCATAACAGAAAATATCTCAAATAACCATCACACAATAATTTACATCAAACATGCAAATTAACTTCAAACGATAAAATGTTCAACTTAATTAATCGATAAAGCTAAAATAACTAAAGTTGCAATCAAACGAGACAAACAAATTGCCTTTTGGTCAATACAAATGAAGTCAGTTATAAATTGTCATTTTCTTCTCTTGCCAAAGGGATACACGCACACTCATACATCCTGACACCTTTAATGGTTCGCACAGTAATATAATAGTTAATCGAATACCCATGGCCATTACTCACTTGCGGCTAAAACACACTTGGATTGGATCGAATCGTTTTCCGCTTCAAGTTACGGCTTTTACATACGTTCTCGTCCTCGTCCTATTGGAGGGGGGGGGGACCATAACGCTCTTGACCGAAATCCTTATTCACATTCTGGTTATATATAAATTGTACATTATATCGATTCTCATAACCGTCTGGCCACAAGTTAATTGCCTTGGTTATAAACGATGACATTAATGAATTTATATTATTACAACAACAACAAGGAAAGTTACAGTAGCGATTATACAATACAAACCCTGATGGGCAACACAAACAAGGACGAGCATTATACATCGATGTCGATACTACAGTGTAACCAGTTGTTGGGAAGTCGACATCGCATGAATTATTCAGATAAAAAAAGGGTTTTGTCAGTCTTGTTTGCATGATTAAGAAGGTGGATTGTATTCGAGTAACTGTGTTGTTTGTGAGAGTTATTTTATGGATAAGGATGGGACAGGGAATCAATATTGGTTCCGGAGCTTTGGTGTTTTAAGTTTCTCAAAGTAAAATTACGCACGCATGAAAGAAATTTGAATTTGAAATTTTTTTTTTATTTTTCTGAAGAAAAGGATCTGAAGCACATTGTCAAAATTAAAGCATGACAGACACATTTATTGTTTAACTAAAGGACCCTTTTCAAATATGTATATAGGTAGGTATAATCAGGCAATCATTTGAAAAAAAAGTATAAATACGAAAAAATAAAGGAAAAGTTCATCATTTTATTGCGTAGATATCCGTTAAGTTTGTTAGGGTGAAAAAGTTCTCGAAAACTAAGTTTGCTATAGTTTTAAAGTTATGTTCTTTGGGAAACTTTAAAACGACTATAAAGATGAAGTTATTCAATATTGAAAAAACTGAAAACTTA
The DNA here is from genome assembly GCA_951217065.1 of Baccha elongata. Lineage (NCBI taxonomy): Eukaryota > Metazoa > Arthropoda > Insecta > Diptera > Syrphidae > Baccha > Baccha elongata. Next base: position 7,908,012 of record OX578272.1, read on the forward strand.
GAAAAATGTTAATAGAACTAAGAATTCTAGACCTTCAAAAGAAATTATATTAATTTTTAGTCCGATAATTTTAAGAATTTCATCAAAGTTAAATGAAGTATGAAATTTTTTGTCGATGTTAGCTTCCAATGATAGAATCATTTAATAATTACAAACCGTTGAATAATAAACCCTACCTTACTAACATTAAAAATTTTTTTTGTAAAAGAATTATTTAGTGCTAACAATAAGCTAAATTTGTACATAATTTTTCACCTTATTTAATTTTTTTAATTTTTCAAAATTACGAAATATTTAACACACGGTTTGCTAAGGTGCAGTTAAAGTATGCGTAGCTTGCGCTCCAAAGTGAAAGTATCACTTCCAAAATTTGCTTTTCGGTTATTGGTCTATGAGCGAACGTTTTTTTTCGTAGTGAAATTGTGCTAAAATTATCGGTCTATTTCTAGGTTCGAACTGTGAATGTTGTAACTTGTAGGAAAACTGTAAAATTCATTAAGTGCTAATTTTAAGACTTTTTGAGGTTGACCAACAAAAATTATTTAAACTTTCTATTCCATTTTTGTAATGTTTTTGTTTTTCTTTTAAATATTTTATATTCTCTTATTTTTTTTTAAACTTAGATTTTACATTAATATTGGCACTTAAAAGTTTTTTAGGTGTTGAAATGTGCCAAGTTATGTATCAAAACGTGTCGACATTTTCTAACTAAAAACTTAAAAAATAGTTTATAAATTAATTTTGTAAATTATTTAGCTATAAATAAATAAATAAATAAATTTTCTAACTTTAAAATTGAAAAAAAAAAATAATAATAATAATAATAAATTACGTATGTTGGGTAAGGTTTAGTTCAAGATTTTAGAAAAGTTTTTTTTTGCGCTACCATTAATAAATTAAAAATTCTGCATATTATCTTTTCTCTTATAGCCATCTATTTTGTTTGACAAGCGTAGTTTTTGAAAAGTAAATACTGAGCAAAAAGTTTTGCAAGATTTTTTTTACCAAGCTAGAATAAGGTATAAAGGTTGCAATTTTATGGTTGATTTAACGTATTTAAGGTATTTAGGTTGCAATCTTATGGTTACATAAAAAAATTAATCAAAATCGTCAAAACGATTAGATTTTTTTTTTTTTTTAAATACTTTTATTTTTTAAATGTTTGTTAAATGTATTAATCAAACTGAGCTAAATCTTCTTGTTAATTAAATTTCGTCAAAATCGGTGCATCTATTTTAAAGATAGTAAGTACAACAACAAGATATCCTTATAAATTTTCTCTAAAAAAAAAAAAAAAAAATTCTAATGACAATAAAAATCAACGTTGGCAACAAATCACCCATATAAAATTTATTTTATCAAAATTGATCGTATTTTTTTCGATATAAATAGAATTATTGGTAACGCTGATACGCTAGGTACCGTTATTTTAAGACCTATAGGATAAATATCGGAAATACGTCCGAGCATATTACTCTAAAAATATTTATGCTGTATGAATAGGTGTCAATATATCCAGACAAATAAATGTTACACTTAACTTTCTACGTCTTATCACCGAAATGTTTCATTGTTATTTAGTTTTTAGTTGTTGCCCATAGATTTTGTATGTGTTTCTGTGGTTACTAGCTAAAATAACAAATGGTTAAATTTAACCAGAGCTGGAAAGACTGGCCCTTAATATTTAATTCATTGTCAATCAATACGCCATGGATTATAAAAAAATGTTTCTGCTATCCAAGCCAAAATTCATGGTCTTTAAAATTGCAAATATTTAAGAAATTATCTATCAAAGCTGAACTAAATATTTATTTTTAGATACATCATCTTACAAAATAGCTCAACATTTCAACTTTAACACAAAAGGTTCCTATAATTCCTTAAACATTCCCTGATGATGAATTAGGATTTTAGCTGGAAGTAATCTAGTGAACTCAATAGTAAATAAATAACAAGTAAAGAAACGTTTTGCAAATAATAATAATTTATGAGTCTTCTTTATATGCCTTTTATTTAAGATAAATTGCCTAATGTTTCAAGATGATTACCTTATCAAAATGTTCCTACGAAGTATTAGTCATTTTCGACTTTTGTATACAAATAATTTGACCATGTACCTAATCCCAAAACCCGGACATACTTCACTCTAAGTACAACATACCATCACAACATGAAGTGCATATAATGAGATGTCATGATTTGACTCTAAGCCGAATCACCCCCTGTATGTTTGTTTGATTTGTGGCATTCAAGTAGTATCCCTTAAGCTTTAGGCCATCCATCCAAACCAAACCAAGCCACATATAGTCATATAGCAAAAGTCCCTTCTGCCATATTCATTTCGAATAATGTAATTTCTTGGGAACAGAACAGAAAATTCGTATAGAATATATTCATATTGCGTTACAGGGTGTATCGTTTTTAAAAATGTAAACTGGATGTGTTTTAATTTTTTTCGTTTAGAAATTTTATCAAAAAGCATTTGAAATTTGATTACACACCGTTGTTCTGTAAATGCCGATATTCATTTAAGTATTCAGGAACATTCGAAATCATTGCTGCACTCTTTTAAATTCATTGACGACTTACGACTTGAATCTTGTTAGTCTGGTCTTCTATAGGATCTTTGAACTATCAGAAAAATTAAGAGTTTGATGTTACTTTACAGGAAATAAGACTAGGGAAGATAAACGAATACAATTTATACTTAAAGCAAAGCTTCCACAGATATTGGAAGATGACAAGTTTTGTATGAATGTCAATAAAGTCTATCAGAAAGAATTTGTCCTGATTCGAAAAGAATATAAAAACTCTATCCCCATCTAAAATTTCGTGTTCTGAAAGAATGGTTCTTTTTTATATTAGTTCCCTCGAAGGCAATTTCCGATCAGAACAAACAGTGTCAAAAGGAATTAAAAAAAAAGAAAAAATAAAGGGCACGACTGGGTCGCACAAACTTGCTCTTGTGGCAAGTTACCTGAGGGTTTAAAGTACAAACGGAATATACGAAAAAATCGTATGAATTTTTTTTTAGTTTGAAAACCATATCTTAAAAATATTCAAATCAAAATCAAAGTATACAAAAAGTTTTCTTTACTAAATGTGAGTTAAAGAAAAAAAAATTTAATATCGTCGGACTGGTTTTCAAAAAATTCGATTTATTAAAAATATTTTTTCGAAAACTTTTTTTCTAAAAAAAAGTGAGTAGGTACCTATGCATGTTTTTTGATCTTAATTTATTGCACTAGTTTTTGAAATATTAAATTTACAATAACAGTTTTTCAAAAATTATTTAAAACTTAACAAAAACATTTTTGAAAAATTATTCTATGCCATATTATTTTAAATAGCTAGGACAATTTCAGTTTTCAAATCGCTTAAGCCGTTATCGAGATAGTAGAAATTTAAAAATACCGTTATATGGCAGAGACCGTTAAACGAATTTTCTTGAATGTTTGGTTTTCACTATTTTATAGAACTTCTACACCTTATTACACATGTGAAATTTGGTTGAAATCGTTAGAGCCGTTTTCAAGAAATTAAATTAGATTAAATTTTCGATAACCGTTATATGGCAGGTACCGTTATTTTTAGACTTAGAGTGACCTACAAAGCTCTGGGCGTATTACCCTAAAAACCATACGACTTTTCGAGAAAAATCGGATTTTCTTTAGCGTTTATAAGGCAAGTTCCATTAATATGATGATTTTAATAAAAAAAAACTTATTTTGACAACACGAAACACGAAAAACTTATATAGGTACCGTTATTTTCAGACCTAAAATAAATATCAAAAGTACGCCTGGGCATATTACTCTAAAAATACAGAGTACCAAGTTTGAAGGAAATTCGCCCAACCGTTTGGGCTGCAGGTGTCGATACATCGAGACTGACAGACGGACAGACAGTCTCTATCATCGTAATGTCATGTTTGATTGATATCTCAAAACTTTTTTTTTTTACGAGTACAAAACTTGCCTTATAGTATCTATGTATAATCGCAAGTAAAAATGAAAGCAGACACAAACCTTTAATGCAACGTACTCAGACCCTCTCCAAATTTCGTCATTTTTGAACATAAGTGTAATGTCTCTCGTTGCACCCTGTACTATAGAATATATTTCATCAATGTGAACCGCAACATCTCCGATGTACTAACCCAGTGACCCAAAAAGCACGAACAAGGATACCTACAGAGCAATGAATAGATGCAAATGTTAGCTTCATGGTAAATGTATTAAGCTTAAAGGTATCCCTTTTATTCTTATAATGCAACTGTTTTCAATTTCTATGAATTTTTTTGTGTGACCATGTCCTTTGTAAGAATAAAATGGAAAACAAAAATTACAAGTCATACTACTGTGGTGGTTTTGATTTCAAGTAATGCTATATCCACAGTGATGCAATTCATATTTAATTTTTGGTTTTGGTTTTTATGTCAGTTAGGATAAAAGATGACAACATACTTCAAAAGAATAATTTTATTTTCTGAAAGTAGAGGTTTTCATTTTCTTGGATTATTTTTTTTAAAGTAGAGTGAGTAGTCTGAATTGAATTAAGTAATTAAATTCAAATAAAACTAGAAAAATGAGGACCTACACATATATAGAAGACTTATAGTTCCTTCAAAAAAGGTTTTTCAAATAGAAATAAATTCAATAGTTTTGAAACTTGACACAATTATTCTGGGGTGTCTTTGGATAACCGAAAAAGTTCCAAGAAAGACTAATTCGCTTGTGGCATTGAAGATAAACACTTTGTTTTTTGTTCGGTTTTTCGCTTTTATCTTGGAAACTAAAATCAAAAACATAATCTTCTAAAAAAATATAGCTTAGGTTCTAGTTAATTAATTTTATAAAAAGATTATCACCCCTGTTTGGATACAAAATTCTGTCGTTTTCTAATGTTATAAATTGATTTCAATTCGTTTGGATTCTGTTTTGCAATTTAAAATTTGGAATATCTAAGTAATTTTTTTATTGACTGTCAAATTTCAATTGAATTCAATTCAGAACTAAAATCATCAGAACAAGCCTAATAATCAGAATGCATTTTAAAGGTGTTCTGACAAAATTATAATTTGAAAGAATATTCTTATGAATTTACTGAGGCGATTTTATGATAACTTTCTCAACTTACAGTTTAAATGTAAGTATTCAACTATTGGACAACTTACTTCAGACAAAGTTTGAGTGTTCCATGTGAACCATAATAAATTACAACTGAAGTCGTTGCATTTGATTTGCTTTTATCAAGGTCAGGGGTATAACCCAGTCAAGTTATTATTTTTATATGTTTCAAACAATTCTGAACCTTTCTCACACCTTTGTAAGGTGCAAGTTACAACACATACCTATAACGGTTGATCATATACCGGATTATTTGTATGAAGAGTTAAAGATAAAAGATTCTTTCCGTTTTGATAAGATTTTTTCCAAATGGTCACTATGGCGTATACTTACTATTTTATAATAATTTTTAATATTATAATTTATATAAAATGTTTTCATTAAGAGCTTTTTTCTAGAGAATCATATAAGCTAAAATTTTGCAAAAAGTTTATAATTTTCGAGAATTTTGAAAAAAAAAAAAAAATGAAATTTGGCTCCAGGCCACAAAAATAGAAGCTTTGTCGAAATTTTTTTGAAGTAAAATTCTAATTTTACTGGCCTATAAGAAAAACATGTACTTTTAACGTCTATCTCAAAAACTAATATTTCAAAAACTAATCTTCTAGAAATATGAAGCAAAGCTAATTTTCGACAAAATAGACATAGTAAATGGATTTGTTCAGTTAAGATATTTAAATTTGTTATAAGATGTTACAATAATTTAATTGCAATTCAATGCAATGGTGCTTAAGTTTATTATATAGTGGATGGGAAAGGGGAATTTATTGTGCAGTTATCACTTGTTTGTACGTAGTTTTCGTTCAAATGTAATTTAATAGATAAAAAATGTCCAATTATTTTACTAAACTTATATTGTAAGTAGTAAGATATTAACTTAAATATCAAATCTCTGTGAGCTGTGTATTCACAAACCTTACCAAAATGTTACGAATTTTTTACGAAAATAAAATATATGTATATCTAATCTGTCTATATATGATTCAGTTATCATCTTTATACTAAAAACTACAGATATTAATCAAAATATATTTTAATGATCAGTTATGGAAATAATTATTCCAAATTTCCAACTACGAAGAACATGTGTTCGCTCGAGAAACTGCAAAATTTCGGGACTTTTTTCAGTTCTTGTTCGAAAAATCAAACAAAAAAAATGCCATACTTTTTGAATATTTCTCAATTAGCAACAATTTAAGGCCATCTGCAAATTTTTTTGACGATAAAGAGACCATCATAAGCTATTAACTTTCGAAAATGGTCCATTTTACCCGAAAATCGACAATTTTAAGTTTTGCTCTCGTTCAAAAAATATTCTCAACACAGCTCGTCTTATAAAAAAAATCATAGAAATTAAGTTTAACTTTCTTCCATTAAAGCCCAAATACTGTGAGACCAAAGTAACTTGCCACAAAAGTAAGGGCGTGCGACCCAGTCATGTCGCTTATTTCTAGATAGTCTGATAAATACGAATTTTTAAAAAAGTTTGTGATCAAAAGTAATAAAAAATTTTGTTTCTAAAAATCAGTTCTAATAGCAGCTGAAAAAAGCCTTAAACCGCCTTTTCAAAATTTCAAACAAATCACCCTTTTTTAAGATCCTTAAATTGCTACTTAATCTTAATTAAACCTAAATAACCAATTTGATTTACTAAAATCTTGTACTTTAATGCACATATCATTTGAAGCTCCCTTTTGCCTTATATTATCACTAAGTAATAAGAGAAATAACTTTAACTAAACAATTTACCGTCTGAATATCGTCGTCAAGTGGTTTCCTGTCGACCATCGTCGACCATGTTTGTATTTCTAGAATGAACTCATGCAGAATGGCAATAACAATCGAAAACAATGCCCAGCACTTCAGTCGCAATGCAAACATCTAGCTATAAAAACCAAACAGCGAAATAAGGTATTCAAATAGTAAACACAGCAAAAAAAAAAAAAAACATAAAACCACAAATAATTATATATGTGTGCAGGCTTTTCCCGGCAAAGTTCCTGCAAAAGTTCCTAATTAACATTCAGCATTGCCTCCTTGTCCATTGAAATGAAAATGCTTATTAAATTCCCTTTTATTTTTTTGTTGGTTGCCGTGAAACTCAGCTGTTCATAAAAGGTTAAGTGCGCGGGTATGGTATTAGAGCCGACTTAGCTCGTGGGAAATGTGAATCTCGAATCACCTTTTAGCCGAAAGCCGTATCCATGTTAGTGTGGTACAGTTGGAGGCGAGGCATGCGGTGGTGGTCAGTCTGATTATGATGCTTAAGGAAGTTGTTTCTGACCCCAACATCCGAGGCAATAAATGTTACCCGAGGGTTGGTTATATATATTTTATTTTGTTATTGGCGAGTATGTTCAAAAAGGAGTTAAAGCTCCCAACCTTCTCCCCAGTCATGAACTGAAGTGGAAAATATTATTCTGCTTTTTTGCCATCCATTCCATTTCATGCACAGGCACATTGCGGACGTTTGTTTTTCATGGATTAGTTGTGGCAGCCATATTGGCTTTGATTATAAAACTTCTTTAGGCATACGGATTAGAACTCGGACTTAAACGGAAGTTGGTAAAGGTTTTCATGAAGTGATTTTTGCACCCTGATATCTGCGGTCTGGAGTTAATGTGTTGGATATATTATTTGCAATTGGCAAGAAGAAAACATGTTGTTGGTGGTTGGCTGAACAAAACACCATACATGAAATATTTAATAAAAAAAGGCGGTTATGGCCAAAGGCAATTCAGGTACCAGGTACTTCAGCTAATAATCATGGTCAATAATGGGTGGTAGGCAGAATTATTAGGTCTAACAGTGTTTTTACGCGGCCTTTTTTTTGTCAGAAAATATATTAGTTATGGTTGTACATATGTATGAGAACATGAGCTTTTATTTCTGCTTAATTGCTCGGAAGAGTGGATGACGTACACAATTATATTGGGGTTAATGGTTCACAAGGGATTGAATTTGTTGCATAAGTTGCAGTTGAAACAATTATGCCACAGTTTGTTAAGCAAATTACATATAAATCCTTCTAGAATTTTTATGTCACATTCGTTTCGAACATTGTTTTTTTATTTTTCAAATGGAGAGTGATTGCATTGATTAAATTGAAAGGGATGAAGCAAAACTGTAGAACATTGATACGATATTTTGTTTTGACTTTTGTTCGGTGTTTCTTAAAGTATTGCCAGATCAAAGTACCATTTCAAGAATTAATTTTTAAACAAATTTTCTGAAATGTTTCCAACTTGTTTAAAAAATCTTTTTTTTTAGTGTGATGATTGAAATAAACATTTTTGAAATATTTCCTGTTTTTTTTTTTATTTTATCATCAATTTGATATTTTCCGTAAACTACAGGAAACGTTGAAACACTAATGTGAAAAGTAGAAACATTTAAAAAAAAAACATTTCAGAAATGTTTTCTTAATTAATAAATGTAAATTTTAAATGTTTCCGTAATGTTTCTTTGGTCTGAACTCTAGACACAATTTTATGGTGTTTTGAAGAAACATTTCATAAACATTTTAAAACCAATGAAACTAGTTCAGAAACCTTTTTTAAATAAATAAACATTTTTAAAATGTTTGTTAAATGTGTCTGCTTTTTTTTCTCGGACGATTGATAACCATTTCTGAAATGTTTCTATAATATTTCTCTGTTTTCTAGTCGAAATACGAAACTTTTCATGTTCTTCTTTTGACACAAAGCGAACATAAAGTGTTCATTGTTGCCAAAATCTGAAAATATCACGTGGTTCTACGTTTTTGGGAAATATGATTTGCTACAGATTTCAATAAAGCTTCTAATAGAATCCAAACCGAAAGCAGCATTTCTGACACACATTTTCGAAACATTTCAAAAACGTTTTTTGAAAGAATGTTTTTTGAAATGATCTTTTGGTCTTGAGACAAAAATTAATAATTTGAAAAAAAAAAATGGATTACAATTTCAATCAAAAACAAGACGCTTTTGCAACAATTTATTTTTTCTGAAATCCTAAATGACTTGCTCCTTATCTTTTCAACTCTTATCGTGTTAGGCCCTGTTCCTGAATAAAAATCAATTGTTGCAACCTTACGTTTTTCAGACTATAGATCAAACCTATCTGTTAACGTTCCCGATCGTTCAGTTATTCGAATTCTTCACGATGACCCTTATTACCATCTGTACTAACAGCTAAATGTGAAGGAACATGTGATTTCAATTCTTTGCGGATCGCATGTGAGGTTCTTAAAAACGTGGTTCTTCAAAAGACAATTTTCAATTGAGTGGAGGCATCAACACACAGAACATCTGTTACAAAGCTCACACCAATCCCCGATAATCGCTTCTAAGACTTTTGTGTTGTTACACTGTAGTCTGCAATTATCCTAGCTGAGATTGCAGTTCCATGATTTTTTTTTAAGTAAATTAGGTAACGCGCCGTGACAATAATTTCAGACCGGTATGTTAACATGTTGAAATAATTTAAGGTTTTTCTTATCGCGGAAGTTATACATTTTAAAGATTAAGGTATTTTCGGAACTTACCGCGTTTAATTTTAAGAAATATTTAAAATTTCTTTTTCCCGACGTTTTCGATGATGAAAACGCGGTAAGTTCCGAAAAATAGCGTAATCTTTAAAATATTGAAAGAAATTCGTTTTGACCTCTTGCGATTTTTTATTTAATCCCGAATTTCTATCAACTGCCAAGAAGCCTTCCAGATCATGAGGCCAATACCTGGACAAAAATTGCCATCACACCCACACCCGGTGTTATGTAGGTCATGATGGTATAAGCAGGCTTATTGAATGATGTACGGACGATGAAGTGTGTCACCAAATTTTATATGATTTTCAAAATTGTCACTATTTTCACTTTGATGAACTAATTTTAGGTTTATAAAACACCACAAACATTTTTGGTAAGAAAGAGAGGTAGTAAGTACTTATTCTGCTTATAGAAAAGCAACCACGTTATTAAGCTATATTTTCCTATCATTTTCCTATATTTTCTCATTAAAGCAACTCCAGTTTTTAAATGAAAATGAAAATTGAATTATGCCTTTTTTTCGATATGTGATCAAAACATGCTGTTCACAACCTTCCCAAACCAAATCCCAAACTTGTCAAACTTCCATCTACAAAATTCCCTAGAAACCATAACTCATTTCCACTGGTCTGAGTTCTTAAATCCTCTTAAAACCCAAATACTCATACAAAAAAAAAAAATCAAATAACCATAATCCCTAATAAACCCAGCCGGCAACATAAAAAAGTAAATCAAAGGAATTCCATTTCATCCGAAAAGGAAACATTTTTTTTTTGAAGAAAAAAACAAAAAAAAAAAAATTATGTCACGCATACGCCACCTGCACCTACTGTCCCATACATCACATAAACCTCAAAGTATTAGACATTTGTATCTACTTTATTTACGTACTTTTAGTTTGCTTCTAAACGTATATGTATGTATGTAACTACACTCGCCCCCAAGGCCAAAGGAAAACGTCAACTTTATATTCTAGGCCTCCACTTACATACATTTAAATGTGTATGTTCATCATGCTAGTGTACATAAAGAAGCATTTTACGAACATTTAACCTTTGTTTCTAGGCTTTATGTTGTGGGAGGACACTAAACCAAAAACTTAAGGAGCTTTTACCCACGAGTGTAGGTAGGTAGGTAGGTAATGAAAATCATGTCCATATGGTTTATTTTTGGTAATTTTTGTTTTCTTTTTGGGGCATTGTCGTGGTTTAAGGAAACAAATAATAAATTAATCTTAAGATGAATTTTTGTTCGTCTTTGTGTGTGGGAATCATTATTTTTATTGGCAAACGTTTTATGTTTTAAGAGTGTGTAGTTGTATAAGGAAAGACTTTACTTTGTTGGGTTCATAAGAGAAACATGGATTGGATATGTGTGTAGGAATTATCTGTGCAAGAAGATTCTTAGATTCAATGATCCTTTTGATGTTTGTGTCTGTGCAAAATAAGAAAATAGAAGATTATAAATATAAACCTCTTAGAGAAGCACTTCACAGCCCACAAGAATCTCATGGAAAGTAGTAAAAATTCCATATAGTGAAATTGGTGCGTATATAAAGACAGCCACACAAGTCGTAATTTGAAATGAAAAATGATTAAAGCGACATTATGTCTTCAAGTTCAAGCTTATAATCTTCAGTAATATATTTCGAAAAAATGTTCCTACTGAAGGTTTGAGGGAGACAAAGTTTTTGTTTGTGTGACGAAAAAGGCAATTTATTATAGCTTACATGTTAAAATATCTTTAAATGGGAACGAAGGACAAAATTGCAAAATTCGTAATACCGAATTTTCTTTAAAAGAGAACTTTCTTAGTACATATATACAAAAAAAAAGTCTCTTCTAAAAAGGTCTAAATTCTTTTGAGATTTATTAACTGCAGCTTGCTAACAATGTCTGACACTATCTTGTTGTTGAAGATGAAGAATGTTGCCCCCCGATTAACCACAACATATATTTTCGATCATGGAAAATTATAAGCTGACCCAGTATTTTGAAGAACCTTTAATTTTATTTTGTTACTCGTAGAAAAGATAAGAGAACTTTTTTATAAAAATCTACGATATTCGTTTTCTGTGTCATGTCCAACAAAAAATGTTTTTTGTATTATATAATATTACAATTCAATTCAATTCATTTTATTAAGTAGCAATAAACAATATTTGTATACATTTGGTAAGAACATAATTTTAGAGATTTAGGATAGCTTATCCTTTTCAACTATAGTTTAATGAAATATATAATGATTATAGCTTCAGAATTTTAAAATAGTTCATTCAAGGGAAAGCTACATATAAAAACCCTTTTTCAACACTTACAACTAAATTGCAAAACTCCCCATTAAGTATATTAATAATATTAATTATAATAATATTAATAATAATAATAATAATAATAATAATAATAATTATAATGATAATAATGACAATAATAGAGTACATTCTTTTAAAGAATACATTTATAAAAGAGATAAAGATTTAATAAGTTCATTATCGGAGTAGGAACAAGAATTGTAAAATTTTTGAGTTGTTTTGACAATAAGGGAGTCCAAAAGATGGACATTGCTTTGTTCATGAAGCCTGCGAGTTGAATAACACCATGGTAAATCAAGCATCATTTTGAGGATTTTATTTTGACATATTTGGAACTTAAGTTTGTGAGTTTTAGCACAATCGTACCAAACAGGAGCACCATATAAGAGGATTGATTGGAAAATCGATTTATACAATAAAATTTTGTTTTCAGTACTAAGTTTGGAATTTCTACATATCAATGGATATAGGATTCTCTTATATAAATTTATCTTATCAAGAGTTGTAGATATATGTTTTCCAAAATTAAATTTTTTATCTATCATAACGCCAAGATATCGACAATGCTCAGACCAGTCTATGTTTACTGAGCCCAATTGAAGCTGTACATTGTTGGGGAGAAAACAGGATTTTCGACGTCTTGTAAACCAAATGGCTTGTGTTTTCAAAGGGTTAATCTTAATCTTCCATTTAAAAAAGTATTTTTCTATCGTAGAAAGAGACATTTGCAACGTACGACAGACGTCAAGATAATAAGTTCCCGATGTGAAAATAGCCGTGTCATCAGCAAACATTGCTATATTTGTACTAGCTCCGAGATTGGGTATGTCAGAAACAAATATATTGAAAAGAATGGGACCAAGTACTGTACCTTGAGGTAATCCATATTGTATATTTTGTACTGTAGATTTATCATTTTGTACTTTAACAATAAATTTTCTGTTATTTAAAAAGCTTTCAATAATTTTCACTGTAGCAATTGGAAAGTTTAATTGAACGAGCTTGTGAAGTAGTGCGTCGTGCCAGACTGTGTCAAAGGCCTTTTCAATATCTAACAGTACTAAGGCAGTCGATTCTTTTTTACTGAATTTTTCCTTCACATAATTTTTAATTCGTAGGATTTGATGATTTGTGTTGTGAAAAGGCCTGAATCCGAATTGATAATTTGGTAAAATTGTAACGGATCTATTCCTAAACACTTTTCCCTTCAAACAACGCGTCAACAGGGGACCGAAACTCAAAGACAAGTAAACTAGTCTATTGATTTCGTGATCACGAAAATTTCCGCACTAGCGAAATTTCGTGGCCCCACGTTGGGCGCCATTTGTAACGGAACTATTCCTAAACACTTTTCCCTTCAAACAACGCGTCAACAGGGGACCGAAACTCAAAGACAAGTAAACTAGTCTATTGATTTCGTGATCACGAAAATTTCCGCACTAGCGAAATTTCGTGGCCCCACGTTGGGCGCCATTTGTAACGGAACTCTACCTATTTGACAAACACTGCGCCAACAGGGACCGAAACTCCAAAAATCGTACACGAGAAGTCTTAATATGGAATTTCGTCTTGCGAGAATTTCCGCTCATGCGAAATTTCGGATGCCCCACGTTGGGCGCCATTTGTAACGGAAAACCCATAACCCTCGCACTTCACCCTTCAAGCGACGTGTCAACAAGGGACCGAAACTCAAAGACAAATAAATTAATCTATAGATCTCGTAATCACGTAGATTTCCGTACTGTCAGAATTTCGTGACCCCTCATTGGGCGTCCTTTTACACTAAATCTCCAGTAACCACCTATTACTTTACTGTTTAGGAGCGACTTCCCCTTAGCATATTAAGACCTTTACACTATTTCAACAAGGACTTAAAACTCCCAATATCCTTAACTCAGCTTATTACAGTTAAAGTTATTAAAACCTTCCTTTAAGGCCATCTTCACCCTTCTTCGGTGAACGATCTTAAAGACAGGAACCCTAACTCGTTTGTCACACGACATGATATCCACAAAGTCGAAAATCTGCTACAATTAATCAGACCGAATTAGGATATAGGTTCACAAGAAATAGGTATGCTGTTACTAACTACTATCGAGAGTTAACGGGTAGGATCCAAAAACAAAAAAAAATCATGTCAGCGATTGATGAAAGAGAGAGGAGGTCTGGGAAACACATCTCAATATCATCCACATATTGTTGCGTCGATCTGTAACCCTTAGCTCTTCACTTTACCACTCACTGCACGAAACATATGTAGGTAGAATATATGTAGTTTCTCTAGACACTCGAAATCCTCGACCTTACATCTGATCAGGATTCCTTTCTGATCAACCGAAAAACATAAGTAAGCCTTTCATCGTACTATTCAATCGACTTAAATTATCATCGGTGATCCGAGACGAAAAGATGATTATAAAAACGCATGTCAGAAGGGTAGTTAACGCTTCGACTAATATTCTTTTATCGCCTGCAAACTTGTGGAGAGGGTGTTACTCCCTCCTGATTCCAGAAAAGAAATCGATCGAAACAAAAGAAAACTTCCCGAAAACGTCAACTTCCTTCATAGGATCCTACACCTGATCTCCTAAAGACATTTAGTACCTTTCCCTCAACCAGGTAGAGGCACGTCCACGCCTCAGAAATCAGGGTGGTCGTCATTCTACCATTGCACCAGGTCTGCTCGTTGCCATTGCTTAGCTCGCCGAGTTGTGGGGTAGGATCTTGCAATTCGAATACGACCAGTGTCACATTATTTCAGACCTGAAGTATAGATGTAGTGAACTTATTAAATTAAGAAAATTGCTTAGGGCCCGAGGAAGATATTGAAACAACTGAAGGGGGAAACTTGAAAAGGAGACTTCGAATAAGACACACGACAGCAATCTCGATGTTACTATTACTATAGATGATCCTTACTCCATCTATCTAAACTAACCTCGTCACTCTTGTAAGGATACGTGACCACTACGGGAATTCAGGTGTTATTGAACTCCATCCGTGCTTAACTTCCCTACCGTGGATAATTGGAAACATTATCGAAATAAAATCACCAACTATCACCCAAAAAGGTCCCTGGTTGCACCTACTTTAGTCAGGGACTCCCTCAACGAAGACGGAAGGACTAATCCTTCCGTTTAACAACCTATGATGATGATGATGGTGACTTACTGTTGATGGATGACGGCTCCCGCCACGACCCCTTTACCCATTACCTTAGCATTTCATCTTACTAAATAATGTTCTGCGACATGAACCTGAATCCTAAAGAGTTAAAAAAAAACTTCCCAAAAAGAACTGCTTAATATCAAAAGATTTGTTTCAACTTTTGACTTAAATACAATTTTATTTCAGATAAACTTATAGCTAACATAGTCTCAACTTGATTATACTTTATTCTAACTTCTTTCAAATATCTTTTACAATCTATAAAATACAATATATTTCTTCAAAAAATGTTTTTACAAACTTATTCGTTCTTTACTTTTCAAAACTACTATTCAAACAATTTCTATCAACTTTACTATTGGAACTGATTTTAAGAAAGTTCGGAAACCTAAGTATTAAATTCATTTAAGATTATTAGATCAAAAAAAAAGTAATTTAATCCAATTGGAAAATATTGGTAATGAAATATCAAAAAAAACTAACACAAGTTAAAAGTGATTGTTTCTTTATCCTCTATAGGATTCAAATAAAAAAAAACTTTAACTCGGAACAGTGAAAAATAAAAAAAAATAAGTGGAGGCAGTGATGTGAATTCACCCCTTAAGTAATTTTAGGACACCTCAATAATGTTCTAAAGCGTGATTAAATTGGTTACCGAGTTTAATAACACAAAAACTGTGTCCTTATGACTGAACACTAGATTTATTTCAATTCGTGGTAATTCATGTACCCAAGAAGAGGGCATAAAAGCAGTGATAGGTGACACCGAGTGAAAATACCTATTTTCAGACTAACTGACAAAAAAAAATTTACAAATACTAGACGACACGTATACTCGTACGAACTGACGCAAAAATATCAAAATTAAAAATCAACAAAATGAATTGAAATATGTTTCGAAAATTTCCCCAGAAATGTCCTTTCCCATACAAGCGAGTATAAAAGATTTTAAAGTGTGTACCACTCCCAGAGATCCCAAAACAATTCAACCAATAAATGTTGTTGACCAAAGAAAAGGTTTAGTCAACTCAACCGATCTAAAATATTGAAGTTATTTATGATGACCTGTAAATCAATGGTTATTAAATGAAATTTAAATAAAAATGTAATATATTTATAAAATATTATAATATATGTATTTAAAATTACTAAAATATTATACTTAAAGAAAGAGTGCACCCTGTCTCTAATTTTTATTATTAAAGGCTTCAAAAAAAAATTAGTTACGGGTTGTATGTGATGGCCGACTTGGGTTCCTACAGACTCAGTTTAATATGGTGTAGGGTTGGGTTGTAAGTATATGTACTTCGAAAAAAAAATTCATACGCTTCCTGTACCGTAAGCTTTGGGATAATAAGTTCACGAAACTTAATCCACTAAACTCCGACAATATTCAGGTTTATGCGTTTCGTTGCTCTGATGATTTGTTTATTGCAGTCCGGTTTGCTTGAGAAAAATTATTAATTTTCCCCCTTTTTTTTTTTCTCATTGACTGTATAATAACCGATGTACATGTAAAAGTACTCAGATGCGTAGGTACTGATTTAAGAAATTTTATAGTATATATTTCGTATATATTTTTTTTTTATTTTTATATATACACTTCCGACCGTATTTTAAAACGTACGAATGCTACTGATATAATT
The DNA here is from genome assembly GCA_951217065.1 of Baccha elongata. NCBI lineage: Eukaryota > Metazoa > Arthropoda > Insecta > Diptera > Syrphidae > Baccha > Baccha elongata. The sequence goes on from OX578272.1 coordinate 7,924,797, forward strand.
CAACTTTTAACTTTGTTTTTCCTTTTGATAAATGAAGTTTCAACTATAACTTGAACAACAACCAAAAATGGTTGTATCTTGTACCAAAGTAGGTAACAGACGAAAAGTATCTTTATGTTTCTTTCCCTTTCAAAATAGGTTCCTTTACAAAAGAAAAATTTCTATTTCATATTATTTCTGATTTTATTCAAAAGTTAAGTTACATCAACTAACTGAACGACTTGGTTTTAATAAGCTCTATATTAACAAGAATATAGTTTTGATTACATTAAACCAAAAAAATTAGGTGTGTTAAACATATAATCAGTACGTCTGTACTTCAAAAAAAAAATTCTCAAAAGAATTTTATTAACTGTCTCAACAATTTAACTTTTGTAGCTGAGTACAAACTTTAGTTAATATTCCATTTAGACTAGGAATAACTTTTATTTATCATAAGCACCACAACTAGGTGTAGTTTATATTAAGATTCATAGAAAATAATTTCAGAAACTTGAATCAAATTATAAAAAAAACTTAAAAATGAGTATAAACTCGAAATATGAACTTGGGTCGAGCTCAGTGATTTTTATCATAGAGATCCCTTGGTTTTTATATGTAATTAAATAGTTTTATTTTTATCTGTTCATAAACTAACTGTTTCACTAATATACATATGTAATAAATAATACTGTTACAGATCACTTACGGCATAGGTATAATATAACTTTTTCCTTTTTATTATACCGCTTATCAACTGCTGATGATTAATTTCTTCAAATACTTTCAGGAAGCTTACGATGATCCGGATTGAAGATTCCCACGTTGGGTAGCTAATGTACCTTCTTTCCTGGACTTTTCCGGATTATTGAAATGATCCAAACGACAGAAAATTTTACAATATTGTAAATTAAAGATGTTTTAAGTGATGTGAACAGATATCACTGATGCTCGTGCCATCAGTGTACATTAGAGTATGCACATTAATTTAGTGATGCATATGAATAATTAACTAAATGAACACCAAGTAGCATCTGGTACATGTGCTTGACAATTTAACGTAGTATAAAAAAAACCAGGTAGCATCTGGTGCATGTGCTTGACAATTTTTACGTACGCAGGACTCCTTGACAGAAATCTTGACGCAGTTGAGTCCACTCCTAGAGTGGATTCCTGCGCACGTTTTCTTGTCTGTGGGTGTTTGCTTGAGCACGTGGATTGCTACCTGAAGAAAAAAAATGACTTTAGAATGGGAATTTTAAGAAAAAGGTAAGTATATTTTTGATTTTAGGGTATTTCTTTTTTTAGGTTTTATTCCACCCCCTAGGGTGCTTTGGTTATCTTATTGGAATGCGTCCATTTCTTGGTAAATGTCTTAAGAAATGTTTCGACGCATTCTGATAAGTGTACCTACAGGATGTGTATATAAGAACAAAAGATTTTTACCTGGTAAGTATTCCTTATGTTTTGTAAATTATTGCTCCGACTCTAGGATGTCTTCATCCGAAAATCCAGCCGGCTTTAACCTTATGTCGCTGGCTTTCCGAGATATCACAAAATTATTGCCGTTCGTGAATATTCGGCGCACAGCTTTGGGTGATTCAGAGACACCTTCGGTGTACATATAATGATGGTCTTCGCCACCGTTTTCGTCGGGGACACAGATAATTTTGGGGTTAAAAGGATTGTTCTGCCTATCCGCCATTAAATTCTTCTGTGGACCTTAGTCATAGAAATTTTTTTTTTCTTTTATCCTACTTGATTAAAATTTTTTTTGGTTTTTGTTTAACTTACTCTTTATGGTGGCTGATTATTCAATTTTCTATGAATGGTATATTATGTTCTTTGTATTTCTTTTCTCTTTTCTAATTCAGATTTTATTTTTCTAACTTTAATTACTGGGGAAGTTAACTTTAAAGCGAGTGAATTGAGAAAGACTTTTGATGCGACTAAAATTTTTCTTCTTTACGTTGCGTTTAACGTTTCATTTCACCTGTACCGAATTTGAATTTTCGAGTAGGGGTAAACTGTCGACGTGTATTTTTCTGATTGGTCAGATTTAAATTATGCGGTATTCTATTCTGATTTGGCCCAACTCATTATGTTACGCTACGATCGCGTCTGAAAAATGAGTATGTTCCAATTTGATTGTACTGAGTCGTACGCTTCTTGTTTAACCAAAGAATTTTTTTGATTTTTGACTAGCGATAGAAATTTATTTTATGTTAGAATAAATTTCGAATATGTGATTTCGCTTTGTTTGGTGGTGTAATTTTATGGTGTGTATTTTGTGGTAAGTATGTTGTCTGTTCGTTTTTGTTCTGGTAAGTATTTTTTTGTCTCGTGTAAATGTTGCTGTTCGTTATTTTGTTTTTTCTTGTCCTCTTTTCTTTTTCATTAGTCTAGGTAAGTATAGTTCGTTCGGTCTTCCGTATAGGATTCTTATTTGACATTTTAAATGTCATCTGTCATTTGTAAATATACCAGTTTCGTTGGTAAATACTCATAATCAGGTAAGTACGTGCAATTATCGTGTGATTGTAGTGTTGGTAAGTATAAGGTAAGTCTGTATTTAGGTGTATTAATTGTTTTACGTCAATCTGTCAAACGAAATTTTGACAACTGAAAAATTTTATGAAAAGTTGTCTGAATATTGGTACGAAGATAATGTCGGTAATGTCGTCGTTTCATCTAGTTTTCATTTTCTTATTAGATGTTTATTTTCGTTAGTGAAACAGACATTTGTTACCATGAATATTACTATAATTCATCACATACCAATTTAAATCTAACTTTTCTTCATTAAGCGTTCAGCACTTCTCAAATCGTATTTTCCACTCATTTGTCCTTGACTGAAGAAAAATCATTCTACCGTTTTCCTTTTCAAAGAAAAATTAATTATGTTCTACATCTTTTATTTCTTATTTTAAGTCTTGTTTCTGAATCTTTTCTTTTGGATACATCGGATACCTTTCATTGTTTAATCTACTTTATACCTATACTGGCGGTGAGAGTTGTTACTACTCCTTAATTCGTACATGATGGTTTCAGTCTCTACTTTACCTCAGATGAAAATTCAACAATACCTGATTCGTGATTGGCATCACTCCCGTTAGTTCAGACTTGATCCTTAAAATTGATTGACTTTTGTTATACTCCATTTGATGGTGGGTTTGTTGTGGAATGTATGGCTTTATCACATTTCTCCCAGATGGTGTTGTTCTTGTTAGTACACATTCAATTAGGAATTTATTTTAATCTTTTCTTGAGAGTGAATTCATATGCGTTTATGGAATACTACCAAATTTGGATGTGGCCTTGAAATTGAATCGGTTCGTATGATGTTTATTTATTTCTTGAGTTACACTGAAAAAAGTGTAACTGAATTAGATTTACGAAATTTTCAAATTGGGTGGATATTTGAGATGGGGGTGAAATACTAGGAAATTATACTTTGTATGAAATATTAAATGGACTTTATATTACAGATATGTTAATTGCTTAACAGATAGACGTTGGAAATGGTCTCCCTACAAAACTCATTCGTTTAATAGAGCGTAAGCCTGTTCAACGAAAGAGAAAAAGAGGCCCTACTTTGAATATGTCTGAAAATTAGTTAAAAAAAAAATGTTTTACTATACTCGATAATCACCCACGACCCGCTGTGTCTCATGCTCAGCTGACTAGTCGGTGCCTATCACTACTTTAGCTACTTTAGTTTCCTTATTTCCGTAAATCTTTCGTATGTACTACGGTTTCGAAACCTCGTTCGTCTCTAGTTTTATATAGATTGTTGCCTATAACTTTTATAATCACTGCTTTGATAAACTTGGGGCATAGTTTCGCATTCTTATGCTTTGTGGCATCACTCAAAGTGAAATTCCTTCGGAAGACAGTATCCCCCATGTTGTATCGTATGGTTCTACTTCGGAGATTGTATGTTTTTTCGTATTGTTCATGGGCTAGATTTAAAGCGGTTTTTAGGTAATTGTGAACTATGTTCATTTTAGCGGTTTTGGGTATCCAGTCTATCTCCGACTGATTCAACCCTCCTAACTTCTTAAGTAATTTATAATCTTCCCCATGTTCAACCATACGTTGCCCAAAAAGTGCTTCGTACGGGGACATGCCTATCACCGAATGAATAGAGGTACGTAATGCGCTCCCTATGGATGTTAGGTTAGCATCCCAATCGTACTGCTTCTCATCAATGTAAGCTCTTATAGAACTTAGAATTGATCTGTTAACTCTCTCACTTGCGTTCGCTTGAGGAGCGTACGCTGCTGTTTTGACGTGATTAACGCCGAAGTTATTAAGAAATTTAATGAATTCGTTGCTCAAGAACTGAGATCCATTATCTGATAAAAGTGTTTCAGGTACTCCAAATAATAAGAATACCTCATCTGCTAAAAATTTTATGAGTTCGTTTGTGTTTGCTTTTTTCAAAGGTTTTATTAATACAAATTTAGTGAGTTGGTCCAAGGCTATCACGATGAACGTATTACCTCTTCTAGAACGGGGGTATGGTCCCAAGAAGTCCACATAAATGTGTTGGAAAGGTCTTTCGACCTCGAAAATTTTACCCATCTCGTTCCTCAAAGTGATATTCGGTGCTTTGACCATTTTACAAATGTCACAATTGCCTATGAATGCCTTTACTTGTGCAGCCATCCCCGGCCAATAAAATCGCTGACGTAAGCGATACAACGTTTTAGTTATCCCTCCATGCGCAGCTCTCGGTGGACAGTGAGCCTGACTTATCAACCTTTCAGCCAAACTCGATGGAATCCAAAGTTTCCATGATTCATCATCCTGGATTGGATTACCTGTGACATGACGGACTTTCTTGTATACGTAACTTTCGGATACTTGTAGGTCCGGAAGTTGTTCTTTGTTCTTACTAATGTGTTCAGAGATTTGTAGATATTCATCCGACTGAAAGGCCGGATCCTTCAAATCCACATATAACACTTCAGACGGGTTTGTCGAAGTTAATACCGGCGTGGAAACATTTGACGTTATTGCCTCTACCTCATAGATACGAGATAGAGCATCAGGCAGAACGTTCAAAGTTCCACGTCTGTGAAGAACCTCGAAATCAAACCCTTGGAGTTTAAGACTCCATCGAGCCAACCTACCGGTTGGGTCTTTCAGGCTCATGAGCCACTTCAAGCTCGCATGATCCGTGATAACTATAAATTTGTATCCCTCAATATAGGGCCTAAATTTATGAATTCCTTTGACAGCCGCTAGACATTCACGTTCAGTGACCGTATAATTTCGTTGGGCCGAATTCAATTTTTGGGAATAGTAGTAGATCGGTAACTCTGCCCCTGACTCGTCTTTTTGGCATAGAACACACCCGATTCCAGTAGCAGATGCATCACAAAGGATGATAAATTGCTTACTGAAATCAGGGTTACGAAGTACGGGTGCAGAAGTTAACGCCACTTTAATTTTATTAAAGGCATTCATAGCCTCCTCTCCAAACTCGAATTTTACCCCTTTCTTTAAAGTATCTGATATCGGGCCAGCAACTCCTGAAAAGTTTTCGATGAACCTACGGTACCAACCGGCCATTCCTAAGAATCGCCTGACTTGTCGAATTGTGGTTGGCACCGGGAAATCAACTATAGCTGATATTTTGCCGGGGTCAGCTTTCAGACAGCCTTGCCCAACTACATATCCCAGATACTGCAACTCCTGGAAACAGAATCGAGACTTCTCAACGTTTATTGTAAGTCCTGCTTCCAGTAGTCGCTTACTTACAATTTTCAAAATTTCCATATGCTCTTTGAATGATGATGATACTACTAATAAATCGTCTAAGTAAATGAATACGTTTTCGCGTAATTTGGAAGGAATTACTTTATTCATCAAATAAGTTAAAGTCTGTGCTGCGTTAGAAAGACCGAAAGGCATCACTTTAAATTGGTATAGAGGTCGATTGGGGACAGTAAACGCTGTCTTCTCCCGTGAGTCTTTCTCCAGGGGTACCTGCCAATACGCATCTTTCAGATCCACGCTCGAAATGAACCGTGTTTCTGAAAGTCGTGCAAGCAGTCCTTCGATGTGAGCAATTGGACTCGCGTTCTTCTTGGTAACACTGTTGACTTTCCGAAAGTCCAAGCACAGGCGATTTTTTCCCGGTTTCCTCACCAAAACAACAGGTGAGGACCATGCGCTTGAGCTTTCTTCAATCACACCCAAAGAAAGCATGCGGTCCAATTCCGCATAAACTAGGCTTTGTACTGCTGGCGATATGGGATAATGACGTTGTTTAATTGGTTCCGCGTCTCCCGTATCGATTCTATGTTCCAATAAGTGAGTCCTTCCGAGTCCTTTGAGAGTAAAAGATGGAAATGACTTTACTACTTCTTTTAAAATATCTGACTCCTCAGGTGTCAGATTACATTCTGTGATTTTTGGCGGTTCAGAAACTACCTCGGAAATAGAGTTTAGTGAAGAGATTATTTTAGGTGCTATCTTAAACAGAACCCAAAAATCAACTCCTAGATACAGTTCTTGGGAAAGAGTAGGCACTAAATACAAATCCATGGATAAAATTTTATCATTGAACTGGATTTTAGCCTGAACTACTCCCACCACTGGCTGTTTTCGACCATCGGCCGTAGAAATATCTGTAGTGAATTTTTTGTATGGGATGTTCAATTTCTCCATATATTCAACTGCACCCTTTCCGAGGCAGCTGACACTGGCACCTGAGTCCAGCAAACCTAACCAACTTTTGTCGAAGAAGTTAACTTCAACATATGGACGAGGATCGCCCGAATTAATTGCTATTCTGGTGGCAGCTATATTTTTAAAAAGTATTCGCTTTTGCGTGAAACGGTTTCTAAGTTTTTCGATTTTTTTTTTATGTTTAGGATAAGTATATATTCTTCTCCTAGCTAGATCATACTCCATTTGTCTAACATGTAAGGGTTTAAGATGTCTTAAAGTGGGTATTTTTGCAGGTAAGTTAGGTAATTCATTATTATTGGTTTTTTTCAGATTAGGATTCTTTAAAATGATTATTTTCTCAGTAATGTTCTTTTCTACAACGGACTCTCCGAGTCCCCCGTCCGTACCAGATCCCTCTCGGATGAGAGCTGGCTCCGTTGTGGGTTTCCCGAACAATTACGGCAATTAGGTGTTACAGTTTCGGGTAAGCCACATTTATAACAAAACAGTCTTCGCTGTGTATCAGTACAATCGCGAAACGAATGACCCGTCTTTCGACAATTCCAACATTTTACGTTGTCTGGGTTGAAATTAGGTTTATTCTCGCGTTTAAAATTAGGATTGTAAGCTTCAATAGCATTTGAAAATTCTGGAGGTGTAACTTCTACCGTTTGAACCTCTATCTCGCTAACTTGTTTTCTTGCTTGAGCAATATAAGGTGGTGGTGCTCGAGCTCGATTTGGATCATAATGATTCAAAAATTTCTCCATTTCCCGACAGGTATGTACTAATTCTGACAATTTACCAACTTTACTGGTGAGTAACAACTCTCCCATTCTTCTTTTCACGTTTTGTTTGACTATCTCCACGATCTCCTGATTTGGTCGAGGTGTTCGCATTCTAGAATTTATTCTTAAGATGTCTTCATAAAACGCGTCGAAACTCTCACCGGGTAACTGTTTCCTTTCGGCCATTTGACGAGTGAGCTCCGAATCGGTTTCTAAACCACGGTATTGCTCTATGAGGCCTAAACGTAGGGATCCCCAAGATGAGTGCGGATGTTCCTTCAGCCACATCCAGAACCATGTTTCGACGGCTCCACCTATAAAGTGATGGAAATTTGCTACAACCTCTTCCCATGAAACATTGTAGCTATCTTTGACTCGTTCTAAGCGAAACAGGAACTCGTCAACAGTCATGTTCTTGGCGTTAAATTTAATTCCCCATTTATGATAATGCGGGAATCGAGAATAAGAGCCAACTGGTGACGGTGATGGTACTCTTGTTCGATCGTGTCCAGAAGGATTCTCGAACGTCATTCGATCCAACCGCTCATAAAAATCAACTCCCTGAGTTCTTGTTGCTTCAGCTCGGTATGTTCCTGGGTGTCTCGGAAGATCGCGTGGAAAGTTCGGAGTGTTAGGTAAATGTCGGATAGTAGGCGGTTCTCGCTCAGCAGGATATAGTCTCGGAGTGGGTTGTTCGCATAGGTTCATAGCCGGTCTGGAAGGTTGCGTATTTTGCATATTTATAGTTAGAGCAGTACGGATTGCTTCGTTTACTTTATCCAACATTTGTGTTTGGCTTGCTTCTAAAGTCTCTTGCAAATTCTTCCTATCTTCAGCTCGGCTGAACCCAATTGTAGCTAATGCTACCTCCTTAATATATTGCTGCATTCTGTCTTCTCGTGTTGGTGAAAATTCAAGTCGACGTTGTCTTAGCACTTCAGGGGTGGATGGTCTGTTTTCTTCCACGATGTGTGGACTCTCATCAATCACTGGTTGGCCTCGTGAGGTACTTGGAATTTCTTCCATCTGGCTCACATCGACAGCTTCCCCTGCATCCATAGTTAAATCGTGGGCTGGGTTTAAAGCTTTTTGGTATCTAGTGAGGTGTTCCCCTGGTGTGCTAGGATTCCGTGGGTTCTTCTTCTTCTGTTTCTCGGCAGTAGTGGTTTTATCCTTTCTGCCTCCCATAAGTTTGCGTAATTATTCTCACTTGGGTGGATAATGTGAGTATATCGTATAGACGTAAGTGAAAATAGAATTGTTATGATACAAAACAAAGTATTTTGTTTTGTAGAAGAACCTACAAAAAAAAATTTTTAAACTAAATCTACGCTAATATATGTTCTAAACCTACTTTTTCCTAAAACTATTTTTCTAACCTAACTTATAAACTAACTTAACCTAATTTCCTTTATAGGGTAAACCCTCAAAATCAAACTTCAAAACTCCAAAAACTCCAAAAACTCCAAAAACTCCAAGCGAAAAACTTCAGGAGCAAATCTCTTCCCCTCCTGACACGCTTGGATTTTTCTTGGATAAATGAAACTTCAACTAAACTACAACTACAGTAGATATCTTCTTCTACTTCTGATCAAAACTTAGAATTTTTCAAAATTGATTGACAAAATCTAAAAAAAAACTGCAACCACAACAATGTGTTGCTTAAACGCCACCAGGCACTCCAATTGCCACCAGGCACTCCAGTTCCCAAACTCAAACAAGAATTTGCCAGAACTGCTAATACTTCGATTGCCACCAGGCACACCAACTTCCAAATCTAAATGAAGATTTGCAGAAATTGCTACTAAATAACGCCACCAGGCAACTTCTAAAAATTTTCCAACTCTGAATTTTTAAAAAAAAACTAAATGTATGGCCACCAGGCAAAACTAAATTTCTAAATTCTATACTTCAAAAAAAAAACTTCTTTACTAATAAAAATCTACTTCTTTCTTTTAACTTCTCTCTTTATTCATTCCAGGTTCGGAGTCGCGACTAGGTTACCCCCATCCATTACAACTCCATCATCATCATCAACAAAAAAAAATTTTTGACTTTTCAACAAAATCTTATTTTAGATCGCATGACTTATTCATCACTGCATCTAAAACTACCTATCCGTAATTTGAAAATCGATCTATGCTACAGCTACAAACCTAGGTAAGAAGACATCGTTGCCTAGTGGACAGCAGGTTAAGACTTCCTCTCAAATCACTTCAAGATACAATTCAATACAACAACAAACATTTTAAAGATTCTACAATAAAAGTTGTTATTTAAAAAAAGGTATGGTTCTATCTCTTGTGTTGGTGTGTTTTTTTTCTTCGAGTGAAACGTAATTGTTCTTTGCTACAGACGTGAGTAGGAACAACTTCTACCACTCACCTGGTCAAAGAATCTAACCTTCATTCTTCAAAAAACTTCGAACTAACAAAAATTGAACAACTATCATCTAAAGCTACAGCAACTGGCTTCAACTAGCCAATCCGGACATCAGACTGAGAGCTATTCCCAATAATGGATCGAACTAATTTTTGCGAGAGTGAGAGAATGTGTGATCTGGTTATCGCTACGGACATGAATAGGAAAGATCACCACTCATCGGTCGACACATAAGTCACTCACCTCCCGATGGAAAATCTCAACGAAAAATTCTCAACCACAAGAAAACCAAAAAAAAACTATCATATTCTCGATCCGAAAATCTTGAACATGAATCAAATCTTAACTGAATCTTTTTCCAATTTCTCCAAACTAATCAATATCTAAACTTCCTTCGGGCCCCACACGTTGGACGCCATTTGTTACGGAACTCTACCTATTTGACAAACACTGCGCCAACAGGGACCGAAACTCCAAAAATCGTACACGAGAAGTCTTAATATGGAATTTCGTCTTGCGAGAATTTCCGCTCATGCGAAATTTCGGATGCCCCACGTTGGGCGCCATTTGTAACGGATCTATTCCTAAACACTTTTCCCTTCAAACAACGCGTCAACAGGGGACCGAAACTCAAAGACAAGTAAACTAGTCTATTGATTTCGTGATCACGAAAATTTCCGCACTAGCGAAATTTCGTGGCCCCACGTTGGGCGCCATTTGTAACGGAACTATTCCTAAACACTTTTCCCTTCAAACAACGCGTCAACAGGGGACCGAAACTCAAAGACAAGTAAACTAGTCTATTGATTTCGTGATCACGAAAATTTCCGCACTAGCGAAATTTCGTGGCCCCACGTTGGGCGCCATTTGTAACGGAACTCTACCTATTTGACAAACACTGCGCCAACAGGGACCGAAACTCCAAAAATCGTACACGAGAAGTCTTAATATGGAATTTCGTCTTGCGAGAATTTCCGCTCATGCGAAATTTCGGATGCCCCACGTTGGGCGCCATTTGTAACGGAAAACCCATAACCCTCGCACTTCACCCTTCAAGCGACGTGTCAACAAGGGACCGAAACTCAAAGACAAATAAATTAATCTATAGATCTCGTAATCACGTAGATTTCCGTACTGTCAGAATTTCGTGACCCCTCATTGGGCGTCCTTTTACACTAAACCTCCAGTAACCACCTATTACTTTACTGTTTAGGAGCGACTTCCCCTTAGCATATTAAGACCTTTACACTATTTCAACAAGGACTTAAAACTCCCAATATCCTTAACTCAGCTTATTACAGTTAAAGTTATTAAAACCTTCCTTTAAGGCCATCTTCACCCTTCTTCGGTGAACGATCTTAAAGACAGGAACCCTAACTCGTTTGTCACACGACATGATATCCACAAAGTCGAAAATCTGCTACAATTAATCAGACCGAATTAGGATATAGGTTCACAAGAAATAGGTATGCTGTTACTAACTACTATCGAGAGTTAACGGGTAGGATCCAAAAACAAAAAAAAATCATGTCAGCGATTGATGAAAGAGAGAGGAGGTCTGGGAAACACATCTCAATATCATCCACATATTGTTGCGTCGATCTGTAACCCTTAGCTCTTCACTTTACCACTCACTGCACGAAACATATGTAGGTAGAATATATGTAGTTTCTCTAGACACTCGAAATCCTCGACCTTACATCTGATCAGGATTCCTTTCTGATCAACCGAAAAACATAAGTAAGCCTTTCATCGTACTATTCAATCGACTTAAATTATCATCGGTGATCCGAGACGAAAAGATGATTATAAAAACGCATGTCAGAAGGGTAGTTAACGCTTCGACTAATATTCTTTTATCGCCTGCAAACTTGTGGAGAGGGTGTTACTCCCTCCTGATTCCAGAAAAGAAATCGATCGAAACAAAAGAAAACTTCCCGAAAACGTCAACTTCCTTCATAGGATCCTACACCTGATCTCCTAAAGACATTTAGTACCTTTCCCTCAACCAGGTAGAGGCACGTCCACGCCTCAGAAATCAGGGTGGTCGTCATTCTACCATTGCACCAGGTCTGCTCGTTGCCATTGCTTAGCTCGCCGAGTTGTGGGGTAGGATCTTGCAATTCGAATACGACCAGTGTCACATTATTTCAGACCTGAAGTATAGATGTAGTGAACTTATTAAATTAAGAAAATTGCTTAGGGCCCGAGGAAGATATTGAAACAACTGAAGGGGGAAACTTGAAAAGGAGACTTCGAATAAGACACACGACAGCAATCTCGATGTTACTATTACTATAGATGATCCTTACTCCATCTATCTAAACTAACCTCGTCACTCTTGTAAGGATACGTGACCACTACGGGAATTCAGGTGTTATTGAACTCCATCCGTGCTTAACTTCCCTACCGTGGATAATTGGAAACATTATCGAAATAAAATCACCAACTATCACCCAAAAAGGTCCCTGGTTGCACCTACTTTAGTCAGGGACTCCCTCAACGAAGACGGAAGGACTAATCCTTCCGTTTAACAACCTATGATGATGATGATGGTGACTTACTGTTGATGGATGACGGCTCCCGCCACGACCCCTTTACCCATTACCTTAGCATTTCATCTTACTAAATAATGTTCTGCGACATGAACCTGAATCCTAAAGAGTTAAAAAAAAACTTCCCAAAAAGAACTGCTTAATATCAAAAGATTTGTTTCAACTTTTGACTTAAATACAATTTTATTTCAGATAAACTTATAGCTAACATAGTCTCAACTTGATTATACTTTATTCTAACTTCTTTCAAATATCTTTTACAATCTATAAAATACAATATATTTCTTCAAAAAATGTTTTTACAAACTTATTCGTTCTTTACTTTTCAAAACTACTATTCAAACAATTTCTATCAACTTTACTATTGGAACTGATTTTAAGAAAGTTCGGAAACCTAAGTATTAAATTCATTTAAGATTATTAGATCAAAAAAAAAGTAATTTAATCCAATTGGAAAATATTGGTAATGAAATATCAAAAAAAACTAACACAAGTTAAAAGTGATTGTTTCTTTATCCTCTATAGGATTCAAATAAAAAAAAACTTTAACTCGGAACAGTGAAAAATAAAAAAAAATAAGTGGAGGCAGTGATGTGAATTCACCCCTTAAGTAATTTTAGGACACCTCAATAATGTTCTAAAGCGTGATTAAATTGGTTACCGAGTTTAATAACACAAAAACTGTGTCCTTATGACTGAACACTAGATTTATTTCAATTCGTGGTAATTCATGTACCCAAGAAGAGGGCATAAAAGCAGTGATAGGTGACACCGAGTGAAAATACCTATTTTCAGACTAACTGACAAAAAAAAATTTACAAATACTAGACGACACGTATACTCGTACGAACTGACGCAAAAATATCAAAATTAAAAATCAACAAAATGAATTGAAATATGTTTCGAAAATTTCCCCAGAAATGTCCTTTCCCATACAAGCGAGTATAAAAGATTTTAAAGTGTGTACCACTCCCAGAGATCCCAAAACAATTCAACCAATAAATGTTGTTGACCAAAGAAAAGGTTTAGTCAACTCAACCGATCTAAAATATTGAAGTTATTTATGATGACCTGTAAATCAATGGTTATTAAATGAAATTTAAATAAAAATGTAATATATTTATAAAATATTATAATATATGTATTTAAAATTACTAAAATATTATACTTAAAGAAAGAGTGCACCCTGTCTCTAATTTTTATTATTAAAGGCTTCAAAAAAAAATTAGTTACGGGTTGTATGTGATGGCCGACTTGGGTTCCTACAGACTCAGTTTAATATGGTGTAGGGTTGGGTTGTAAGTATATGTACTTCGAAAAAAAAATTCATACGCTTCCTGTACCGTAAGCTTTGGGATAATAAGTTCACGAAACTTAATCCACTAAACTCCGACAATATTCAGGTTTATGCGTTTCGTTGCTCTGATGATTTGTTTATTGCAGTCCGGTTTGCTTGAGAAAAATTATTAATTTTCCCCCTTTTTTTTTTTCTCATTGACTGTATAATAACCGATGTACATGTAAAAGTACTCAGATGCGTAGGTACTGATTTAAGAAATTTTATAGTATATATTTCGTATATATTTTTTTTTTATTTTTATATATACACTTCCGACCGTATTTTAAAACGTACGAATGCTACTGATATAATTCAACTTTTAACTTTGTTTTTCCTTTTGATAAATGAAGTTTCAACTATAACTTGAACAACAACCAAAAATGGTTGTATCTTGTACCAAAGTAGGTAACAGACGAAAAGTATCTTTATGTTTCTTTCCCTTTCAAAATAGGTTCCTTTACAAAAGAAAAATTTCTATTTCATATTATTTCTGATTTTATTCAAAAGTTAAGTTACATCAACTAACTGAACGACTTGGTTTTAATAAGCTCTATATTAACAAGAATATAGTTTTGATTACATTAAACCAAAAAAATTAGGTGTGTTAAACATATAATCAGTACGTCTGTACTTCAAAAAAAAAATTCTCAAAAGAATTTTATTAACTGTCTCAACAATTTAACTTTTGTAGCTGAGTACAAACTTTAGTTAATATTCCATTTAGACTAGGAATAACTTTTATTTATCATAAGCACCACAACTAGGTGTAGTTTATATTAAGATTCATAGAAAATAATTTCAGAAACTTGAATCAAATTATAAAAAAAACTTAAAAATGAGTATAAACTCGAAATATGAACTTGGGTCGAGCTCAGTGATTTTTATCATAGAGATCCCTTGGTTTTTATATGTAATTAAATAGTTTTATTTTTATCTTTCTTTTTCTTTCAGATACGGACCAAAATCACGTAAGTATATTTATTCGCTTTTTTCCTTTAATAATTACTTTATAGATACTTTTCAAGAAAATTCCTTCACGCAGGTAAAATTATTCTTTTTCTTTTCAATTTATAACACTTTTTCAGGTAAAATCGTTTCAAAATGTAAGCATTTAAATTTTCGACCAAATAAACTTTTATAGGAGGTATTACTTAAGATACTACTGCAATATAGCCTAGGTACATAATCACACTTATTCACTTTTATGGTCTGTTCATAAACTAACTGTTTCACTAATATACATATGTAATAAATAATACTGTTACAGATCACTTACGGCATAGGTATAATATAACTTTTTCCTTTTTATTATACCGCTTATCAACTGCTGATGATTAATTTCTTCAAATACTTTCAGGAAGCTTACGATGATCCGGATTGAAGATTCCCACGTTGGGTAGCTAATGTACCTTCTTTCCTGGACTTTTCCGGATTATTGAAATGATCCAAACGACAGAAAATTTTACAATATTGTAAATTAAAGATGTTTTAAGTGATGTGAACAGATATCACTGATGCTCGTGCCATCAGTGTACATTAGAGTATGCACATTAATTTAGTGATGCATATGAATAATTAACTAAATGAACACCAAGTAGCATCTGGTACATGTGCTTGACAATTTAACGTAGTATAAAAAAAACCAGGTAGCATCTGGTGCATGTGCTTGACAATTTTTACGTACGCAGGACTCCTTGACAGAAATCTTGACGCAGTTGAGTCCACTCCTAGAGTGGATTCCTGCGCACGTTTTCTTGTCTGTGGGTGTTTGCTTGAGCACGTGGATTGCTACCTGAAGAAAAAAAATGACTTTAGAATGGGAATTTTAAGAAAAAGGTAAGTATATTTTTGATTTTAGGGTATTTCTTTTTTTAGGTTTTATTCCACCCCCTAGGGTGCTTTGGTTATCTTATTGGAATGCGTCCATTTCTTGGTAAATGTCTTAAGAAATGTTTCGACGCATTCTGATAAGTGTACCTACAGGATGTGTATATAAGAACAAAAGATTTTTACCTGGTAAGTATTCCTTATGTTTTGTAAATTATTGCTCCGACTCTAGGATGTCTTCATCCGAAAATCCAGCCGGCTTTAACCTTATGTCGCTGGCTTTCCGAGATATCACAAAATTATTGCCGTTCGTGAATATTCGGCGCACAGCTTTGGGTGATTCAGAGACACCTTCGGTGTACATATAATGATGGTCTTCGCCACCGTTTTCGTCGGGGACACAGATAATTTTGGGGTTAAAAGGATTGTTCTGCCTATCCGCCATTAAATTCTTCTGTGGACCTTAGTCATAGAAATTTTTTTTTTCTTTTATCCTACTTGATTAAAATTTTTTTTGGTTTTTGTTTAACTTACTCTTTATGGTGGCTGATTATTCAATTTTCTATGAATGGTATATTATGTTCTTTGTATTTCTTTTCTCTTTTCTAATTCAGATTTTATTTTTCTAACTTTAATTACTGGGGAAGTTAACTTTAAAGCGAGTGAATTGAGAAAGACTTTTGATGCGACTAAAATTTTTCTTCTTTACGTTGCGTTTAACGTTTCATTTCACCTGTACCGAATTTGAATTTTCGAGTAGGGGTAAACTGTCGACGTGTATTTTTCTGATTGGTCAGATTTAAATTATGCGGTATTCTATTCTGATTTGGCCCAACTCATTATGTTACGCTACGATCGCGTCTGAAAAATGAGTATGTTCCAATTTGATTGTACTGAGTCGTACGCTTCTTGTTTAACCAAAGAATTTTTTTGATTTTTGACTAGCGATAGAAATTTATTTTATGTTAGAATAAATTTCGAATATGTGATTTCGCTTTGTTTGGTGGTGTAATTTTATGGTGTGTATTTTGTGGTAAGTATGTTGTCTGTTCGTTTTTGTTCTGGTAAGTATTTTTTTGTCTCGTGTAAATGTTGCTGTTCGTTATTTTGTTTTTTCTTGTCCTCTTTTCTTTTTCATTAGTCTAGGTAAGTATAGTTCGTTCGGTCTTCCGTATAGGATTCTTATTTGACATTTTAAATGTCATCTGTCATTTGTAAATATACCAGTTTCGTTGGTAAATACTCATAATCAGGTAAGTACGTGCAATTATCGTGTGATTGTAGTGTTGGTAAGTATAAGGTAAGTCTGTATTTAGGTGTATTAATTGTTTTACGTCAATCTGTCAAACGAAATTTTGACAACTGAAAAATTTTATGAAAAGTTGTCTGAATATTGGTACGAAGATAATGTCGGTAATGTCGTCGTTTCATCTAGTTTTCATTTTCTTATTAGATGTTTATTTTCGTTAGTGAAACAGACATTTGTTACCATGAATATTACTATAATTCATCACATACCAATTTAAATCTAACTTTTCTTCATTAAGCGTTCAGCACTTCTCAAATCGTATTTTCCACTCATTTGTCCTTGACTGAAGAAAAATCATTCTACCGTTTTCCTTTTCAAAGAAAAATTAATTATGTTCTACATCTTTTATTTCTTATTTTAAGTCTTGTTTCTGAATCTTTTCTTTTGGATACATCGGATACCTTTCATTGTTTAATCTACTTTATACTTATACTGGCGGTGAGAGTTGTTACTACTCCTTAATTCGTACATGATGGTTTCAGTCTCTACTTTACCTCAGATGAAAATTCAACAATACCTGATTCGTGATTGGCATCACTCCCGTTAGTTCAGACTTGATCCTTAAAATTGATTGACTTTTGTTATACTCCATTTGATGGTGGGTTTGTTGTGGAATGTATGGCTTTATCACATTTCTCCCAGATGGTGTTGTTCTTGTTAGTACACATTCAATTAGGAATTTATTTTAATCTTTTCTTGAGAGTGAATTCATATGCGTTTATGGAATACTACCAAATTTGGATGTGGCCTTGAAATTGAATCGGTTCGTATGATGTTTATTTATTTCTTGAGTTACACTGAAAAAAGTGTAACTGAATTAGATTTACGAAATTTTCAAATTGGGTGGATATTTGAGATGGGGGTGAAATACTAGGAAATTATACTTTGTATGAAATATTAAATGGACTTTATATTACAGATATGTTAATTGCTTAACAGATAGACGTTGGAAATGGTCTCCCTACAAAATATTGTTTGCAGCTATGTGATTGTCAATGTTTTCTTTGATTATTTTTTCCAGTAGCTTGCTGACAGAATTTAATAAGCTGATTGGTCGGTAGCTTTTAACGTCATCTTTTGGTTTGCCGGGTTTTGCAATTGGTATTACTATGGCTGTTTTCCAGCTACATGGAAAGTAGTTTAATTTTAGACAAGCATTCATAATTGAAGTAAGATAGCGCAAGCCTGAGAGGGGGACAGCTTTCAGAAGCGTATTACTTATGCCGTCAATGCCAGGACATTTTTTGTTTTTTAAATTTTGGATCAGTTTTCTTACCTTGTTTAGATTTACAAAATTTGAATCTGTCAACTCAACATTTATTTGTGAGATATAAGTAATTGTATTAGATACTTCATTGGAAGTACTATGATCACTGTAGTTAGCTGTTATTTCATGATTCTTTAAAAAGTTTGTAGCAAATAGATTGGCCTTATCTTTTCCAGTTATAAATAATTCGTTATTTACTTTCAGAGGGGGAATACTTGATCCTCTTTTTTTGATAATTTTGGAAATTTTCCAAAAAGGTTTGCTTGCTTTATCAAATGATGTAAGAAGGCTGTTCCAACGAGAGTTTCTGAATGTAGCCATTTCTTTTTCAATAGCTGCATTTAAAAATTTCATACTGTTGAGAAAAAAGTCATAGCGATAACGAAACCATTTCCTTCTTTCTGCGTTTCGCAGTCTTATGAGTAGTAAAATATTATTAGGAAGTTTAACAGAATGAATATCTTTTACAGGGTATTTAGGTATTGCAATGTCAGCAGCGCTGTTAATTAAAGTAACAAAACTATTGTACATTAAATCAATTTGGGTCGTGGTGCTTATCGGGGTAGGAGACATGTTGGTCAGTTCGCAGTTTCTATTAAATACGGAGTTAAACAATTTCCAATTCGCCGCGGAATATTTATAGTACATTTGAGCTTGGTTTACTTCTAATTGTAGGCTTGTACTCATACTAACAGGAAGATGGTCAGACCCTAATTTGTTGTAAGTAAAAGCCCTGCTACAGTAAGTTGGTATATTTGTAACATAAAAGTCTAAAGTAGATGGGTTTTTAGATTTAGAAGTTGGAACATAGGTATAGTTGGGAGGGTATATTAAAGAAAAATTTGGATGCGTTTCATTGACATCATACAATACGTTACCCCAGCAATTTGCTCTGAAACAATTCCATAGTTGATGGCGACAGTTCAGATCGCCGCCAAAAATGACTTTGTTCCGATTTCTAAATATTTTTTGTAGATCACTTTTAAATTGAGTAACTTTATCAAGAGTTCTATTTCCGCCAGGGAAGTAGACAGAAAAAATACTCACTTTTGAGTCATTCTCTAAAGACACATCTATACCTATTGACTCAATACATCGTAGTTGCAAATGAGGATGGACCGTGTGATCGATATCTTTTCTTATAACTAAAGCAACACCGCCTCCTATTTGGTTACTCCTGTCAAGACGATAACATTTAAAGGATGGGTGTGAAAACGATTTATTTGCATTTAACCAGGTTTCAGTGATTAACGCAATGTCAACTTTTTTATCAATTATAAAATTAAAGAATTCTAGTTGTTTTTTGGTGATGCCTCTGGCATTCCAAGTAATGATATTAAGAGAATTAGATAACATGATTGTTTGAATAAATATACTTAATAGCAAGAGATGTAATTACATTGAACTGATCGCTTTTGGTGTGACAGATACTAAGCTTAGCTAAAACTTCACTCAAAAGAGAATTAATCTCTTCAAAGGAAAATAATGTATTGTTCTCATTTGTATTTGGAGATGATGTTTTGCTCTCACGTGGGGCTTGTGTGTGTTGTACTGGTGCAACTGGTGGCAATAATGATAATGGTGACGGTGATGAATCAGTAGGTCGATTTGTATTTGCTGCCGTTGGTCTTGGAGCCGAGGGCATTCGATGAAAGCGTTGTGGCAAGGGAGGGAAATGAGAAAGGGAGTGGGGATCGAAATTGAAGACTTGTGATGACAGTGTAGGTGGTGTGTTCTTGGTGTTTGGGACACGTCGTTGAGTGGAATTGGAGAGCTTTTGACGAATATCTAGGTATTGTTGGCGACTAACGCAGCTGGGATCGGATGATTTATGAGGACCATTGCAATTGGCGCATCGTATCAGGTCAGATGTATTGCATTCAGATGTTTTGTGACTGCCAGAGCAGTTTGCACAGAAACTCTTAATGTGACAGTGCATAGAACCATGCCCATAAAGTTGACAATTATGACATTGCGTTATTTTTCCGGGGTTTTGTCTTTTGAAGTCCCAGCGAATAATCGTTTTAAATAAGCATGCGTGGTTTCGCTTAAGTTCGTTTAATTTTATTGATCCACGTTGGATGTAGACGATATAAATGTAGTTTTTAATTTGGGAATTGGTTTTAGAATTATTAGTGATCATTTTCACGTCGATACACTTTATTCCAGACGATAAAAGTTCTTCTTTAACAAGTTTTTCATTTATGGGATCAAGTCCTGATAAAATTACTTTTAAAGGCCGCGTTTCCTTGCGCGAGTATGAAAAAAATTCGATGTTTAACTTTATAAGTTCTAACTTAATTTTTTCAAGAATTTCGTTTGATGGAGAAATAATTTTATGACCGAGTGAAATATTTTTTATTAGGTATTTTTCAATTTTCAAATCTCTAAGTATGAGACGCACTCGTTCACTTGTGGATTTTAGAATCACTATAGGGGGAACACTCTCTTTAATGACGTTGGAACGTTCATTATTATCATTTTCGATATCTTCATCCGTATCAGCCATGAGGCTTTGCAACGGTTGATAATAGTTTTGATTATTCATTTTATCTTGAATATCTTTTTTATTTTTATTTAAATGTTTGCTGGGATGGCGAGAGTCGCCATCACCAGAATCGCAACGAATTCTTTTAAGAGAAATTTTAATTCTGTATGCTATTCGCGATGAGTATGAAAAATACTTGCACTCACTTCAACGGCTAACACAAGACTCTTATATAATATTAAATTTATTTCCAATCTGTACCTATGGGCAAAAAATGAGTAAATCCCGAATAAATCGCAAATGTTTTGCATTCGGTATTTTGTAATGCGAGATTCTGCATTGTTTAACCTCCCACTTTTAAGCATTAAAAACGGATTCGGGCTCACCTTGTACTCATAAATATTGGCATCATAATTATAGCTTACACCCGCATCCACCCATGGCTGCCTGAACGCTGAACTGGTTCAGATTGTCTGTAGGTACGTATTATTATTATTATTATTATTATTTATTAACACGCAAATAAAATTACATGGTAATTAAGATTAACAAGACTAGCTGCTGAGATATTGGCTCAAGGTACGTACGAGTAATAGAGGTTGATAAAGAACGGAGGGTTAGGATTTGTTCGAACAGCTGCATTGATTTTGAAGAAATTTTATACTCAGGAAGCTCTGCTTAATCAATCAATAAGTTTTGAAGTAAGCTTTTTTCTAAAAAAAAAAGTTTTTTGAATATAATTTTTCCCGAAAAAAATACGATCAATTTTGATTAAATTTTATATGACTTATTTGTTGCCAGCAATGATGTCTTTTGTAATGACCTACGTAATCACTAAATTAGAATAAAACACATATATGTTCTACAACTAGTATATCGATATATTTATTACTATATGCACAAACTATATATATATATAACTACAGAGCACACGACCTCTTCGCTGGAGCACTTGTTATCAACTGGCTGCAGACCTCGAGTGTGCGGGAGGAGAACTGATAAGAGCATGAGTGTGTGCGCGTGTGTGTGGGTATACTATCAGAGCGGGTCATCGTTGACAGGTTGCTACATCTTTCATATAAAAACTGTTTACAGAGAATCTTATTAACGGTACCTGCCATAGGACGGTACTTTTTTTGTTATCGATAATCTTTTAAACGGCTGTACTGATTTTGACAAAAGTTTATATTCTAAAAGTTCTGTCAAACTCAAATAATACTGCAATCAAAAATTTTGGAAAAAAATATTTTCTAAAAGGATTTTTTATAAAAATTTGTAGATTCCATTTTTCTTAAAAACATTCCCATCATGCTGTCGACGGTGAAAAGTTGAACAATTTTCCAGTCTTTAACACAGAAGTTGGTTGCCTCAAGATTTTTGTCTTGATATCATCCTTCCGAAATTATGTTAGTTAGAAATTTTTGTAAATTACAGATTTTTACATAAAAGATTTGTTTTTTCCGCTAGATGCACATCTAAATTGTTGTATTTAGGACTGTTTTTTTCTAAATAAAAATGAAAAGTTTTGGTGAAACTAAAACTCAATAAAACAAATTGGAAATTACTTTAGTTGTCTTGAAATGTGTTTTAAAATCAACTGAGAAGCAAAGTCTTCCTTCAATTTTCCTTTTTCTTGGAACTACCTTGGAACTAAAAAAAAATCCAAAAGAAAAATGTGTCGGTGGAACAGACAGCAATCAACAAACATATTACAGTACGACTTTGATAAAATCAATTTGTAGACATTTGTAGTTGGCAATATTAACAGTCAAAATGTTATTTTATGGGAAATTAATTAATATTTTAGAGTATTTAAAAAACAAAAATGCCACCACAGTGGCATTTGACCACTATTTAAAACCAGAAACGACGTTTCCGTGTCAAGTGAAGCATCTAAGTTTCTGCGTAGAATTTTCTAAGCACTGTGAAATCGATTACCGTTTTGCGCTTATCATGTTAATTTTTCGTGGATAATTGCAATTAATGAACGTACTATAACAAGATTTTCAATGTATAGCTTTTATCAAAGTGCTGTAAGGATTACTTTTATCGATGAAGCACTGTATAATATTTATTCCGAATTACTCAATTCGTAAAAGAAATTTTATGGTAGGACTTGTCTTAAAAACTAAAATGCTAACTTTTAGATTTTTTTTTATTTGATTATTATAATGCCATTTAGCTCACACTTTCCAACTGTGAATCTAGTATGCAGAAAATTACATTTTAAATGTCTTAAGAACAACTTAAAATCAAAGTTCTTATAACAAAAATGTGTTGCCACTAACACAAAAAGTCTGCGCGAATATAATGCTAATGTTTGTCGAAGACACAAGTTCTGAACAAGTGTTTTTTTTTTATTCCACCACTGTTCAAACATAGTTTATGTAAATAAAAATAATTGTTTGAAATTATAGCTCCTTTTTCAAGGCCTGTTTATAAATTTAAAGCAAAAATGAATATTTAATCATATTGGAAAAGTAAATAAAATGTGAACAAAAGTTTTGAACGAATTTTTTACTCGAAATTAAATAAATTTTAAAGCAATAAGTTGACATATAATGAGAGCCCAGGTTGTCGATTTCAACAGTCTTGATTATATCTTTGATAGATTCACTAAAGTACCTAAGCTCATTGCGAGTTTCTCAGTATATATTTATAATTTTAAAATGAAATCGTATTTCGCAATTTGTTCTATCGGTGGGTTGATTCGCTTTTTCAAAACTTACCTGTATCAGAAAGTGTGTGTATTTTATAAATTTGTATTACAGGTGTTATAATTTTTTTCATGACGACGACCACCCAGACTGCTAAAATCTGTCCCATAAAATGTGGCAAAAGAGAATCTATAAATATTTGTGGCAGATCTGGTAATATTTGCAAACGTTTTGTTAACGACTGTAGTTACCAATTATCAAATTGTGCCAACGAAATTGGTAAGCTTTGCAAGCATTTCATAACAAAATACAGGTGAACATAATTTGCAATCTTTTTTTATAGTTTATACGCAGGTAGACCTATCTGAATGTCGTTATATTGAATTTAATGCTGAACGAATTTGCAATACGGGCATTTTGACAATTGGAACAGCGTATCATGGAATTCTTAATGCGGGATTGAAAAAAGTTATGCCAAAAATTATAAGAGTTTAATTGTGGAATAAAAATATTGTTGGAGCTGATTTGATTGCTATTTTAATTGAAAACTATCAGGAAGAAGAGTAAACTTCGTGCGATAAGTTCTTGCATTCGTGTAATATTATTCTCTTTGAGAGGATAGCATACTCTAGCCCCACATCAATGAAAGAATAATGTCTGAATCGGTCAAGTTGGCCAACTTTAGTAATCAGTGCAAATTGCCTAAACGTGATTCTTTCTAGGAGACTAAGAAACGTATCCTTTAAAATACAGCGAGCTATGTATAAACGGTAAAACCAATCTTGTTAGAAACACATCTCCTTCAGTGTTAATGAGTTAGTATTTGCGGAAGTAAAAATTCGTCCAATTGCGTGGTCTTGTCCGTGAAATCTACACCTAGCCACAGCGGTAATATTCTCGTCAAAATGAGATCTTTTGGTAAAATTTCTATTACATGTTGTTTAATCTAAAAGTGAAACGTTAATCAAGAACATGGGTATTTTACAATTTTTAATTACCTATACCAAAAGGTATCAATATATAACTGTTGCTATACAGCAGCAAGTTCGTGTGACTCAGGAGTTCCATTAAGTTTATTTGTTTTCAAAGCACGGTGTCAATTTGTATCTATTTTGATATCTTAAAGTCATTAACTTACACAATGAACACTAAAGCTTCTTGATAACTTAAAAAGAAAAAAAGTTTCAAAGACACCCACCCAACCAGAGGTCAGCAAAAACAACACTTACAATACCCTAAGATAACTTGAAATCTTGTAAGGACACGAAAACAAAAAAAAAAAAAAACATTGAAGATCATAAAACATCTCGAAAAACTTTTCTTTACATATTTTCCGTTGGAACTCTCCAACGGGATATTACAGTAAGTCGTCCTTTATATTCTATTCCCAATTGCCCTTCATCATTTTCTCATAATCTTTCTTATAATTTAAGAACTTTCTTTTGTGAATGAACCTGGACATCGTAAAAAAAAAGTTCTCCTCCGACGGAAACAGGATGAAAAAAAACAAACAAAAAATCAAACTAAAAGGAAACCAAAAAATTATTTCACATCATAAAGAAACTGGCTTTAAGTCAATGCGGTATGTGGGTCAGTTAAAAGGTTCGTCACGTTTTCGGTTTTCTTAAGTTAACAAAGAATAATAAAATACTTGAAAAATGAAAATAAATCATTAAAATAACTTCTTTGTAATTTTGCCATTTTACAAAAATCTTATCCAAGTCCTTCACCTACACACTAACACTCATCCATGCGAGCAGATAAAAGGACTTTATTGAGAGGAAAATATGAAAGAACAAATTTACTTTTTGTGACGCGTGACATTACAACTTTTGTGGTGGCTTTTGTTCTGTATAGTGCGTTTGGCTCTGCCATTGTGTTGAAACTTTAGAACGAAAGTCGCACGCATATTGAAAGTAAAAGATAGTGTTCAGACGAACACTCACTCCTGCAAATTATTTCATCCATCACTACTTCCCAACATAAATAGAAGTAAAAACAATTGCATTTAAATTATATGTACAAAAAGTTATATAGAAGTGACGAAACGTCTAGATTTTAGAGGAGCGTTACGATATCTCGCAATTTGAAATCTCGAATAACGAAATCTCGCTTTTTTTTAAATCTCTTAAAACGAAATCTCGCAACTTTAAAACCCGCTTTTCATAAACTCGCAATCAAAAAATCCTGTTTTTTTAAATCTCGCACACAAAAAATATCACAATTTTCAACCAAAATCACACAAACTAAAATCGTACGAAATAAATACTAAATCCAAAAGAAACTGATAAACTCGCACCCATCCCAAATCCTTTAGTGAGGCCAATCAGGAGGGTTGCAGTTTTTACGTCGTAAACTGAATAATTTTAGATTATAGTGTTCGAGATTTCAGTTTGCAGGGTTTTGTTATTGCGAGATTTAAAAAAAAAACTGGATTTTGCAATTGCGAGATCATGAAAAGCGCATTTATGAGATTGCGAGATTTCGTAATGCGAGATTTTGATTTGAGAGATTTCGTTACCAACCCAGATTTTAGACCAAGTTTAATATCATATAATTATTTACTGAAAATCGTCTTCAAAATTTAATTGGCCTGGCCATATAGGTTAAATGCACATCAACACCCAAGCCACTAAAGTTTTTAATGCAGGACCAGATGGGATAAGAAGACTTCCACCGTTCAGTGATTAAAAAAAAAAATAAGGACACGACTGGGTAGCACAAACTTGCTCTTGTGGCATGTAACCTTCGTGTCAACGACTGGGAAAATGGAATTAAATTTAAATGGAATTAAATTATGAAATTAAAAAAACTGACTTTTTTCGGTATGAAAAAAAAGTACCGTTCTAGGGCAGGTACCGTTAATACGTTGCTCCGGAAAAAAAATTTGATGAAAGACCACCATGGAAAATAAA
Source organism: Baccha elongata (assembly GCA_951217065.1). Lineage (NCBI taxonomy): Eukaryota > Metazoa > Arthropoda > Insecta > Diptera > Syrphidae > Baccha > Baccha elongata. The sequence goes on from OX578272.1 coordinate 7,950,987, forward strand.
TCACTCATATAAAATTTTATCCAAATTGATCGAAATCTTCATAAACTCACTCATTTAAACTTCAGATTGTAAAGCAAATCATTCAAAACAGTCGCAAATTTAGTCCATGAAAAAATTCGTGTGGTTTCTCACCATACACTCATCAGAATTGAGTAGTGAGCACATTGTCAATACGCAAATTTCCCCTTGTCAAAAAGCAAAACGTGAACGTGATCTTTTGAAAAAATTCCAGGTGGGAATTAACTGCCATGCCAGAGTAACTCTAAAATTCCTCAAAATATAATGCAAGAATAATAGTAGATTTGTCTAACTTGTAACACTGTTAATTTGGGTGATTTTTTAAGAGGTTTAAAACTTTAAAAAAAAAAAAAAAAAAAAAATTCGAAAAAATTAATGAAATATTTATTTGAATCGATAGTTTGAACCTTGCAATTTAATGTTTAAAGATAATTTCATGCAAATGTTGACCGCGGCTGCGTCTCAGGTAGCCCATCCGCTGAGTCCAATTTTGGCATACTCTTTCACACATATCGGCCGGTATCTCACGAATGAATGCATGGATGTTGGCTTCCAGTGCGTCAATCGAAGCGGACTTGTCCCTATAGACATTAGCCTTGACATACCCCCACAAAAAATAGTCTAATGGTGTCAAATCGCACGATCTAGGCGGCCAATTGACCGGCCCGAAACGTGAAATTAACTGTTCACCAAACTCGCCTCGCAACTGCGCCATTGTTTCGCGTGCTGTGTGGCATGTGGCACCGTCTTGTTGAAACCACATATCATGCAAGTCAAGAACTTCCATTTCGGGCAAAAAAAAGTTTGTTATCATCGCTCGGTAGCGTTCACCATTGACAGTAACGCTGCGATTCGCATCATCTTTGAAGAAATATGGCCCAATAATGCCGCCGGCCCATAAACCGCACCAAACAGTGGCTTTTTCGGGATGCATTGCTAGCTGTTGCAATGCTTCTGGCTGATCTTAACTCCACAGTTAATTCTTTTCACACTGAATACCGTGAAACGTCCACAGTGAACTGTGAACAGTAAATAGCTACAACGGTATAATTGTGCACAGTTAATTGTGAACATCGAAATGTGGACAGTGAATTATATTATGTTTTCATTATATTTTTATAAGTGCTGTCTATGTACCCTGCCTAGACTTTTTTAAATCCTTGTTTGACTGTCATTTTAAAAAATGTAAATCAAATAATAAACTCAAACGGAAGTAAATAACTTTGTACAATAAAATGAATGAATGTAAGTATTATCTAAATCCTGTATATATTTACGTAAATACTATTTATTTTGCACAAAAGTCACAAGGATAATAGAATAGAAAAAAAAGAGGAAGACAAACATACAGCAAAAAAAAAAAAAAAAATAATAATAATAATAATACATTAGTAAAAAGGCGATGAAAATACAAAAAAAAAAGGAATGACAACATTAATTCATTTCACGTTTATTCATATTTCACCACGAGAGAAAGGACACAGAATATAATAGAAAGAAGTGTTGCCCCTCACTGTGCCACAGATTGATCTGATTATGTCTTGCTTGTGGAATAATCCTGGGGCTTTACTCTGCTTTACGTCTCGGAGATGATGAATAGGATTTTGTTAAGGAATAGGCGGTTGTGGGGGTGGTCTGTTTGTTGTTATACTGAGTGAAAAAAAGCATTAAGTACTATTATCCTGGTGAGTGCAAAGCACTTTGCACAATATGAAGCAAAAATATATATATAAATAATAAGTAGGACAAGAATTAAGAATTTATTATGAAATGTTGTTGGGAATTTCTGTGAAGTAGCTATGAGTGGAGAGTGAAAATGAATTTACGCATTGTCCTTGCGTCGCGTATCTTCTCATTAAGGCGGGTAATTATGATTATCACTTGAAAAAAAAAAATACGAAATAACAGATAATTTGATTAAAAAGAGAAGGAAAACTGAATTATTTTACGCTTAATTATATCCTTAGGCTGTTGCAGCTATATTTTTTGCACTCAGCAATTTTTTTTTCTTCTTTTTGTGTATTTGCAAAAAAGAATTAATAGGGTAACGATGGATTAAGGGAAAAAGTAGCAAGAGAAGCCAACACCAAGAGGGAATTATATGGCAATTTTAATTGGTTGATGAAATTAATTGGGGGAAGACTGGATGAGTTGTTCCAAATGATGATTTTTGTTGGCATGGTTTTTTATGGTTCAAAGTTCTTTTAAGGTTTTATATTTTTTCTAAATTAAAAAGAACACTGTATTTCAGCTAGGAAAATCAGCAAAGTGATATGTACGGAGCGCACTATTTTCCTATGGAGCAGGTTGTTTCTTCGGGTAATAGCTATGAGGATAGGTTCATAAAATATTATTTTTATTAAATTTTAAAAGGACACAGTAATTTAAATGTGACGGCCAACAACATGTAAAATATGAGTGACCAAAAAGAAGGAGTCTTAATAATATCAAGAGACATATAACTTGATGGGGATTCACTTTTTATTTTTTGTGTTAAAATTCATTAAATAGCATAACTAAACTTTTTTGACAGTAGTAAACCACTGATGTATCCATGAATAGGCACTATCTTTACGTACAAATATAAACCCGTTAAACCAATACTTTTAGCACTCTATCCATAGATAGATCTGCAAAATTTGTATCCACTCATATTTCTATGGATAACTTTTTACATTTGTCAAATAGAATTTGACAAGAAGTTGCTGTCAGTGAAGTTTGTAAACAAATGTTTTTACTTTTATTTTTTTATCTTTGGTTAGCTGTGTCTTCATTCGTTAAACGTCAAATTAAAAATTAAAAACTTATCTATTTAATTCTAGATAGTTATCTATGATTTTACAAATTTATCTTTTGTTTTCGTGCAAGTGGACCTTACAAAATTAGTTAAGACAACAACTTATTAAAGTTGTCTTGTCAGGCAAATTGTATAGCTTTTATAATTATCTACACTGCTTATTTTACCATCAATCGATTTCTAGAACAACGTGATAAATAGTTTAACAAATCTGTTCTTTCGCAACATGTTTTTTTGTGCGAACTTGCTTTTGTTGCTTAAGTTATACCTTCTTCCTAATAAAGACATGGAATCGGCTGAACCGATTTGCTTCAAATTTTGTATTTGTATGTAGGGTTTGTGGGACATTCCTTAGGGGACAAATTAATTTTTTTTTCAGCTTAAAAAAGAACGGTACCTGCCATATATAATCGTCATGAAGAACTTTAATTTTCTCGAAAACGGCTCCAAAGATTTTTTACTGTGTTGAGCTCTCTCGTCAACGGGCTGTTCGATTTTACTAAAATAGTTTGTTTTAAAAGATCTAAATGATTTGTTTAAGTTTCAATATCAAAATTAATTTAATTTATTATTTATATTTAATTTATTTATAATAAATTTAATATTTGTAAAACGACTTGACTAAATAAAATTAATTTTTTTACAATAAATGCAAACTATTAAGCACTTAAAATTGAAAACTTTTTTATTAAAATTATTAAGTAAACATCGATTTATTTAAAAACCGCTCTTACGATTTTGGAATAATTTTGTTGGTTAACTTATATTCATGCGGCAAAATGTTCTGCATACTTTGATTTTGGCTTGAATCTTTCTTAAAAATAGTTTAAGTTTAAAAAAAAAATCATATGATTTTACTCGAATTTCTTATTTATACCTAGGTAAGGTTTGCTTCACCCGCCTAATCGGGAAGAAATATACGATTTTTTCCTTATAGTTCTAACCCAACCTACTCCCTCTAGATTTTTGGTGCACCTCATACTAATCACTAACCCCCCTATTAATAAACACGAAACAACAACGAAACGCTTACACACCGCATAACTCGTTATTTCTATTAATAAATGTGTGTTACGTTCAAATGATGAAATAAATACAAAATAACTTTAACTCACCGAAATCGGCAGAATAACTTAATGATATGAATTTCTGTAAATGTTCCCTTTCCAGAGAACATTCTCACAATACGCTCTCTTTTCACATTTCAAAAGTCAGTGCTGTCGCATAAAATAACCCGAATTTATAATAAAGAGAGGGATAAGATGACAAAGAGCGGGAAGTTATTATATGTTTATTAATGAGAAAAGTTAACCAAAGGAGAAATACTGATTGAGTGTGTTAAGTAACTAAGGAGCGAAGTGTTTTTTTTTATTAATAGGGCTGTAAGTATATTCTTTATTCGATCAGTTGTCTTTTCTTTCCACAGGTTGCTGCCCTACAAAAGATTTTCTTCTCTTTATTCAAAAGCTCCACGAACAATTTTTTTTCAAAAACCCAAAGCTATACAAAATAAAAAAAAAAAACTAGGTAATTAGACACGTATTCCCCCTTGCTTACTATCAACTCCTTTATTTAAGTTTTCACTTAACAACCTTAAGCTGGTTAATACATTTCCAGGCAAACAACGAACAACCCAATAAGTATATAGTAGTAGCGGAGGCACGGCAGCGATACCTCATGTTTTCTTACAAAAACAAAGAAATTAAAACCCCCAATTTAAAGTCTCTGTTTCTCAAGGCTGCCGCTCTACGAGTGCCTTCCATGTTATCTACTCTTGTATAAGTTTATTAGAAGGTGATGTTGTGCAAAAGACAACACACCTGCAGCAGTACCTCAACATCAAAACAAACAGAGCCCATCCTACCTGACTGCCATGGTGTGTTGATTCAACAAGGACGAACGCAAAATTTGCATAGGACACCGCACCTAATGCGATTCAGCTTAAATGTAAACAGGAAGTTTTTGAAGTTTCCGCGCTCCACATTAGTATACCTACTTATGGCTTATACGTGCTGTTCACCCTCCATTTTATTTTTTTTATGATTTTTTTGTTAGCTAATTTTTTGTATGTCCTTGGAGAACATTTTTTTTTATTCCTTGGCTTAAATTTATGAGTTCTGATGAAATGTTTGTTGTGACTGCGCATATTGAAGTCAAAAGTTCCTGCATTTCCTTGTCAATTTGTTTAGTCCTTTAGAAAAATGTCAATCCCCCTGTTAGCTTTATGTCAAAATGTCAAAATCCCTTAGTTTGGGTTTTTGTTTTTTTTTTTAACTTTTTTTATGAGTTGAATTCAGGAATATTGGTCATGAAAGGAAACAGATCATAAAATACACACATGACACACTGGATGAATGCGAAATCCTGCAGCAAGTCCCCATTCGATATGATGCTCTCACAAAAACGGAGGGATGTACATAAATTTATGAAATTCAAATGGAGTTGAGAGTAGATTGAAGCAAAGCTGCGACAGGATAACTTGCAAAAATGACACACATAAAACACAAAAATATTCCAAATGTGGAGGGGTGGGGTCGATTTATGGGTTCTGTGTGTAGAGCAATGCAATGAAGTGAATTCGAAAATTGTCAGGATACACACTGGAATTCAGATCCTACATAGTGGGGGTTGAGACCGCATCAAGAAGCGGCCTAATTTTAAGCAACCCAAAGTAATCCCTTAATTTATTATCTGATTTGAAGTGCTTTGGCGTGTGTGTTTATATTTATGTTTATATTTGTGTGTGGTGTGTTGAGCTAGCAAGGGATTTTGAAAATTTCATTTTCCTACGTGCTTCAATGTTATACCATATCGTAGGATATGAATACCAGAAAACAGTATAAAGGATAGCAATAATGTAGTTTTGGTATAATCTGGGCGTATTGTGGTTTTGATAATGTTTTAGGGTTGTTTTTGGGTAAGTTTATCCATAAAATTAATTTAAATTAGAATTTGTTAAGTTTTAGAATTGCCACAAGAGCTATCTTTTGATCTACCACATAAGATTAAAAGCTGAAAAATCTTTTTAGACGTAGTTTTGAGCCAATTATAATTTAGCTTTTAAGTTAAATTTTTAATTAGGCATTATAATATTTCTCTTTGGACGACTAATTAAACATCTTCTTTCATGGATCATAGTCAAAGTGCATATAAGCATTCCTTTGATGTATGAATGACATGACTAGACATGCCCCACTCAATTAAAAATATAATGGAACTACGTAAAACATATTGGAAAATATGTAAACGTTTCACTAGTTTTCGTATAGAATTTTAGTTCATTTAAACAAGGAACTTTATTATACTCAATCATTATTTAACAAAAAAAAAAAAAAAAACAAATTATAAAAAAGCTTATTACTTTCATTTCCTGTTTTTTCTTTTTTCAAAAACAAATTCGTTTCTTGTGAGAACAATTGCGAAGTCCGGAGAAAGCGGGGCTTCAGCTGAAATTTTTTTTCGAAAATAGTTTGCGTTAGATATCTATACAAGTTCATGATTTAAGTGTCTTCTTACTCTTTATAAAAGCACAATTTTAACATTATATTAACACGTATAATTAACTTCTTAGATGAGTTAAACCAATGTTATCTGTTAAACGTTGCCTACGTATTTATTTTAAATAATTTAGATCTTATTATTTCAGGTGTAGTGAGAAATTAATTGAACCGGTTGATTTTCAATGAGATGACTGTTGAATCGACTAAGTTCGATCCCTGAAGGAATGAGAAATGCAAGTGGCCCCCATCTCCGATGATGTTATCAGATTGAAGAACATTTCCGCCAACTTGAAGTGAAATTGGAGACTTGAGGTCCTACGTAGCAAAGTAAGTACACTCTTTAATATTGAACGAGAAACAAATTCTTATTTTTCTAGGTGTGCGGTAGGACCCAAAGAATAAAATAAATTGTAATGTGGCCTCACCACAAAGATTTAGTGTGGTAACACCATAAATAAGAAAGAAGAGGACAGGTGTCAAAAATGAGTTCAGTTGAGTTTTGATTGTCAGAAGAAAAAGTAAAAAAAATGTGCTGTGAAAAACTAAGTGAATCGGTTTATTTTCAACGAGGGCACTGTTTAAACGACTAAGTTCGATCCCGTAGAGTATTTATCGCCAAGCCTGAAGGAATGAGAAATGTAAGTGGCCTCCATCATCGATGATGTGATCAGGTTGAAGAAAATCTCCGCCAACTTGAAGTGAAATTGGAGACTGCAAGCTAGAGATTGAGCCAGCTAGAGAAGCATATTACGTAAGGTCCTGCGGATCACCCTGATACCCATAGCCCCAACTAAATAAGTAAGTACACTTTTAAATATTGAACAAAAAACAACTCGAATATTAATATTAATATCATATTTTTGTGCTATTCATTTTTAACTATAATTATTTAACTTTTTCTAATTTGTTGTTTTTGAAAAGAATTTTAGTTTATTCTCCCACTAAATTTAGTTATTTTTAATACTTTTTTTTACTTAGCAAACATCACCCACGATTAGGGACAATTTACCAGCAATAAACGTCAGTTTTCTGCATTCTAAATCTATATGAATATGAACATTGAGGTTCACACAAATTCACACAGCAGATAGTAATCATAAAGTTATCTCATCTAAAAACTGTTTGCAATTCACAATGTGCAATATCTAGAGACTCTTAACTTTGTGTTAACTAAAAACTTTGCCACTAGTATTTCCAATTTAAATTTATATTCTAAAGTCCTCTTTATAAGTATAAGGGTATATGTACACTCCACACACTCAATTTGATATTATGACCATTATGCAAATAACATTTTCGCATTGCCATACAGCGGATATAAAGCAAGGTAAGTTAGTATAAGCGCACATTAAACAAACTCTCAGAGGACATGATTCCATTTTAATAGCATAACGAATGAAGTGTTGCTGCAGAACTCTCATATATGTTTCCTCTTCAGGCAATGTTCAGTAGTTATCTCTTCAGTGTCCCTTGGCAATAAAATAAAATTCTTATTCCAACTGTCTGTCCTGAATCGTATGAGTCGTTTGAAAGAAAAACAGGTACATATAGATAGTTTTGCTAACACAAAAACATTAATTATTGAGGATATGTTTATATATGTAGTGGAATAAATATCAAACCTTTTACTGACAGAACTGTCCGGTTCCGGTTTTGTTTCAAAAACAGAATTAAATATAATATACGTCGAGATAAAACGGCTTCAACACGTAACATTATGTGTCCCTGTACGCATATTCGACATTGGCCTCATAAAACTGCAAACAAATCTCTGTATGGTGATTAGAGAGATGGTGCGACATTGTATTATCTAACTATATTTATTTAGCAGGAACGAATGTTGTCAATTAGGTTATTTTTTATACAAAAAGTTGGATGGTATTTTCTTGTAATCCTTAATTATCAAAGATCAACCCTCTATAAGTTACAATTCAAATAGTATTCTTTAACTTTCGGTTTAGACGAAAGGAAGTCGAAAGTCGTAAGAAATAGGTGCATGAACTTGCTAATTGTAGGAAGATACCACAAACAAAATTTGGATCAATAATTTGTTTTATATAAATGAGAAATACAAACAAAATCATATGAATTCTTTTTAAAAGTGCTAAAACTACTTTTTAAAAGATTCAAGGTAAAATAAAGTATACAGAAAATTTTATTGCCTTAATATAAGATTACAAAGAAAATTATTCTGAAATCGTTAATAATTTTTAAATAAATCGATGTTTAATTAATAATTTGTATAAAAAATGTTTTTACTAATTTGAAGAACGTCAATTTTAAATGCTAAATAGTTTGCACAAAAAATAAATTTTATTTTTATCGTTTTCCTAATATTGAATTTACAAAAAAAAAAATAAATTAAAAAATTAATTAAAATTAAAACTAGGCACATGGAAACTACCGTTAATAAGCTTACCAAATTTTTTTGTGTTGCAATTTGACAAAAGGCAATCAGACAAAAAACATCTGAATTTGTGTTGAAGAACTTGGAGCCGTTTTCGAGCAAAATATGCTTTTCCAAAACCGTTATATGGCGCGTACCGTTATTATTGTTAACCTAAAAAATTTTTCAATTTCTCCTCTAAGGAATGATCTACAACCCCCACATACCAAATTTGACAGACATACATACAATCAGACAGACAGACAGAATTTCCGGACTCAATTTTTTTCGACTTCGCTATCATTGTAATTTCATGTTTGATTGTTATCTCAAAATATTTTTTTTGGCACAAATGCATAACTTGGCTCCGATTCTCTTCACCGTTTCCGAGCTACACCCGCAAAGGAGGAAAATTACAAAAAAGTTTTTCCCTATACTTTTCATCAAACATTCCGTCACATCGTGTAAACTGTCAATCTGACAAAAAAAAATCTTTGGAGCAAGTTGTTAAAGAGGGGTACGAAGTTCACCTTTTTGGTTTTTACCCTCGTGAAAGACTAACAAGCCATAATCAATCATTAAATTGGATGGGTAATCTGTTGCACTATGGAACCTAAATTTTGTCTCTGGCCGACTCGCCTACTAAGTAACCATACCATATAAATAATTTTCATAATTTGCTAAATATTATTTTTACCAAACAAACAACTGCATTCTATGAATAATTTATTCAAAATTAAAATAACACCGTAAGTGGGTAGCAGAAAAATAATTCGACATCAAATATTGATTTTTGTAAGCAACAATGATTCCTTGAATGTTGGACTATTCATCGACGAAAAAATAACTGAGTGGGCACAAAGGAAAAAAAAAAATCTCAGTGCAGGTCTAGAAAAAATCATCACAAGGAAACCCATAGAATTAAAACTATAGAGCGACGGCAGCATGTAAACTTTTCTGGCACTCTTTTCAGTGTTGATATACCGTCATAAATAATATGAATTATTCCCACGACTAGTTTCGATTATAATTTCCCTCCTTAAGGCCTCCACTTCTCTTTTTATTTCTTTTTTCCCAAACCAGATTGTTTGTCTACGTGAGTGTGTGTTTAAATCAAACATATGATTAAAATAAGCTTAGAAAGCATAAAATCTCATAACCCCAAAAAGAAAGGACGAAAGAAGGCACACAAAATGAATAGAAAAGGAAAAATATAATGAGTAAGTAGGACTCATGTAACTAACCTATACGAAGGATGAAGTTGTTGTATGGACGGAGGTATAATTTATATTACCCGACCTCCCTTCATCCCTTCCGCTTGAAAAGTAGAAAAAACTATATTGGAGTAGATAGGCCTCATTTCGTAGCAAGCCATCCGTGGAACGTGACTTTTTCGCGTGAGAACATCAAGAGGTAATTTTTGTAAAAAAAAAAAATATGAACTTAAAAAAAATTTAACAACCTCGGCTGGAATAATGGACTTCAACCATATGAGCTTTGGAGTATATTATGTATATGTACATCTTTTCATGTCAAGTCGTTTGTGCTGTAAAATAAGAACTATCAGTACCAACGGCCAACGGTATTATGTGTACAACAGAATTTTCTGTGTCATATTGAGAGAACGAGTATAATGTCGAAAGAATTACACCGAGGACGGATTTAAATTTTTGCTAGATCTTACCTGCTGCCCTATTTTTTCATTGAAGCGTGAGAATTATTTCTCAAGTGAAAGATGTCAAATATGTTTTCTTTTCATTTTAAAATTGAAAACATTTGAAAAGATACAACAAAATTATTGATAATAAGCAACCACACCACATACGTTACAGGGTGACTAAATATTAAGGGAAAACTAAAATAGTTTGATGCATATTCGTAAAAACATTTTAATAGTCCTTGTGCCTGATAAATCTGTCATTATAATGACGATATGAGGTCTAATTCAAAGTTATAAACCTTATTTCTGTAAAGATCAAATCAACGTGTCCTCACATTTTTTTTAATAATAATAAATTACAAAGAAATAATGCAACGATAAAGCCTTTCATAAAAAAAAATTAAAAATCGAAAAAACCTTTTAAACGGTACCTTTCATAGAACCGTTTTTCTTTTTACAAATACAATCTCGTAAATTTATTGACTGATTTCGATGAAATTTGATATTCAGATAGTCCTACTACATGTCTGATAAATATTGCATAAAAATATTTCGAAAAAAGTATTTTTTGAAAAATAATTTTTTTCTGGAAATTGAAAGAAACTTTTTTTTTAAGCTGGTCCTTTTTTCCAAGGCGTAAACAAGAAGGTAACTTGGCACAAGAGCAAGTTTGTGCTACCCAGTCGCGATTTGTTGAATTTTTATTTTCAAATTTCGACTATCTCGAAATTTTGGTAGTTTTTTTTTGTTAAGTTTTAAATATAATTAAAAAAAAAAGTTTTTGTGAATTTCAAAAACCTGATAGAAACTTGCTAAAAAAAAAATTTTTTTCGAAAAATTATTTTAAAAAAATCGATTTTTTCAAAAACAGCTCCAAAGATTTTAAAATTTGTTTTCCACGCATTCACTTAGTAAAGAAAAACTTTTTCATACTTTGCGGTTTTGGTTTAAATCCTTGTAAGATATAGATATTATTATATGTTATTGTATGTTAATGTAATTTCACATTTTTCAAGAACAATTTTATCTTGCCAACGTTATATTATTTTATTTGTTTAAGTTTTGTTTAACCCTCAGGCAACATGCCACAAGAGAAAGTTTGTGCCACCCAGTCATGCTCTTTATTTTCATATGGCATTGATTTTCTTTGGAAAACTTCATCTGATTCGTTTGACAAATAGTCACTGACATTGGTAAATTGACATTAAACATTAACCTCAAATTCGTTCCATTATTTGATATGGGTGCGGAATGGTTTCTCTGAAATTTGACAATCTTCAAAAACCAACACATAATTTAGCTACATCTGTATTTCAATATTCTCCAAAAGCTTTGGAACATTGAATATTAAAAAAAATTCAATCTATAATAATTTTCCATACTCCAGTTTTTCTCATTAAATATACCAAATTGTATAACCTAGCTCAGTCAAGACCAAATTCGAAACACCCACACATTAATTTAATTCAAAATACCACTGACTACTTTTCTTTCGGTGTTAATATCTACCACGATTCCCCTCAGACTTTAAGATATCTCCAGAATACGCGAATAAATACATTTCAAAAATAGAAAGAGAGGAACACCCTAGATCTCAAATTATACATCACCCACGCACCGAAACCAAAAATACTCTTCCAACATTAAAATCTTTATCAAAATTCAAAGGCGTTCATTGAAATGCCTTGTCAGAGACATTTATTTCAAAACCCACACTAATTGAATGTCTTTCTTTGAAAAGTGTCACTCCTACAATAATTACAAAACCAATACAATTCAATTACAGATTTCAATTGAAAAGTCTTCACTCCCTGTAATGCCATCAGTTACATAACCAATTGATTTTGATAAACCTCCGAATTCAAACAAAGAATCGATTTCGTCTTTACTATACAAGGACCTGCTAAAAATAATCCTGCCTTTCAATAAAGACTCCTCATCTCTCTGGAGTTATCTTCTGTAGATATCTGTGTTTTGTGAAGCAAATCTATGTGTCTTGTGAAACAAATCAATTCAATTGAACGTATCTTTTATCCATCAGATAAAAATTTGAATTTCAAATAGATATCAAATCACACAGAGTAAATTCATTTTAGAATGGTAATGGTTATTTACAACTCACTCTTTGCTTCGGTTCCTTTTTTTGTTTGAAGTTTAAAAATTTGGGACACGAAACTAAACCCTACTTCCATTCTCACTCATGCTTGCATCCAGATGAGGCAAAGTAAGATAAAAATATGAAAAATGTTAAAAGAGCTGAGCTTCTATGCATACGAAGCTTCCCATTCTATGAGTATCTCGCACTTTTTCTGTTCAAGTTACTAAGCACTAAGCTTAACTAAGCGTGCAATTTACCTACCTTTCGGCTTTTGTGCGCTTGAATCACCTGCTTTTCTCCAGCTTTAGGTACTCACCTAAGGATTAAACCAGGAGCTCTTATATGTTTGCTGTGTAGAGATTCAAGGATTCTTTTTGTATTATTTATCTCTCTATTCATTTACATTCTTCTTTGGCTGTTTTTTTTAACTTCACTTTGTACTTTATGTTGTCATAGTCATCGCTTTTTATGTGCAAATAATATCACATTTTCTATGTGTTCCTTAAATTTATGAATGAGCAGAGAAGAGGAGTACTTTTTTCAGTTTTTATATACAAAGAAGGACATTATGGCCATATGAGTCTTTGTGTAGTTCCTTTTTGAATGGCCATCATTTATATGTTTACTTAGTGGCGGCTGTATGACGTTTTATTGTATGCGGTAACTATTTTACTCAATGACTATGGCATTTGGCTACAAGGAAAAGGATAATGCCAAAGACCTGTTGTTCCTTCACCAGGATAAAAAGATAAAAGACAAACTCAACGAATTTGGTCATAAAAGTGTTTGAAACTGTTGCGGTTGGTGCTATTGTCATGTCAGTACTTTTTATACAACGACGTTGATATAATGACCTGTGGGAAGACTTTGTGTTGCAAATAAGAAATAAACTAGGAAGGTTGTCGGTTTCAACAAAAACAAACAGAAGTGCATCAATTCAAAGTTTTTGTTTAAGTCTTTGAAATACAAGTTTACATATTCTGAAGAAGAACTTAAACAATGTTTCTTACTTTTTGTATAAGTTTACTAGTTGTTTGTACGTTCGTAGAGTTCGCAGTAGTATGTGAACTTCGTACATATACCCATCACCTCACGAATCATGACGTGATCTAGAAAAAAAATGTTATAGAATTCGATTGGCTTTAAAAATGAGTAAAATGAGTTTTCCAAAATTTAGTATGAAAATATCATTAAATCAAAAATCGGTTAGGTAATTTGGGGGCCATTTTTTTTAAAAATGGCGGTGAGCGGCCATACCGCCGAATAACCATGGTTTGGTTTATTTAGCCACATTTACTTATACTTTCATGGGTGTTTAACAAAGTCCCGTAATAAAACATAGAACAACATATAACGGAACAAGAGACATGGGCTAGACAACGTACTATCAAGGTTAGAAAAAAGTGATTTTAAGAAATAGAACAATATGTTTTTTACAGCAAATCGTCTAAGCTATAAGTTTCTAAGCTATTAACGTTTTTTTCTCTAAAAGTGAAAGTTAGGAAGAAGTTAGCCTTTGGCTTCCAGAAAAATCATAAGTGGCACTTATTTCAATGGGGACTTTACCAATGAAGAAAGTTTCCCTGAATTTTTCGGGTTATTCAATGGAATAAAATAAAATCAACAGTGGTCCAAAATTACGTCCCTGTGGTAAACTAGACACTAGAGTAACTAATTCCGATCGAGTATTTTAAATGATTTTTTTAAGAACCAATCATCTGAATGTTCTGAAACATACTGATTGACAGGAGTAAACTTGAATGGAATGTAAAATCTGTTAAAATCACATCGGGTTTGATGGTTTGATCTTTGATTCCTGTTTTTTTTTAAGCAATATGAGTTGAACGTCCATGGACATTGACATGCAGACCATCCGATAAATGCTTACACTGTTTCATAGACTATTTCTTGACAATAGACTCAATCCTTTGCAAATGAAATTGATTAAATCAATCGACAATAAGTATAACCTTATGGTAAGCGTAGTATTTAGTGTGTGGTACTATCAAGGCAGAGGTTTGTGTTCAAACCCTGAAGAATGATAACTAAGAGAAAAAAAAGTTCCAGGGGCACACTGCCTCTTGCCAAGAAGATAACTTATAACTAAATAATCGTGAAAAACTTTAAACTCTATTATAAAAGCCAACTTAGGTATTTGCGTATCAAATTTGAAATTTTGCATAAGGTACATCCACATCTTTGTGAAGAAGTTGAGAAAATTCCATGAAAAGAGCAATTGCCTATAAATAATCAAAAGCATGGAAAACCCTTTTCTGGAAATTTGATTCCATAATTTATTAAAACATGTCTACTTTACAATGTAAATATTACATTTCACTGAAAAAAGTTGAATTGGACATCCTTTATTGTGCAATGTTTACAAAAAAAAATAATTTAAAAGGAGGACTTACTGATTTATATTTGACGCAAGAGACTTACCTAGAAAAAAAAGTTTTTTTTATTAAATTTATTTCAATAAAGTATTTATGTGTTATTTTATATTATGAATATAACAATTAATTTGAAAAAAAAATCACTCCCCAAAATATGTTGATTTTTGCACTCATACATTCAGAGTTTTCTTTTAACAAAAAAAAAAAGAAAAATACTTACGCTTCACTGTGCAATGTATTAAATTTGATACAACGAACTCATTTTTTATCGGTTTCAAGCGTTAACGTATCATATGTATATTACTAAATCATACAAGCCACCAATTTGTTTAAATAAAAACTTGTGTTTTGTTTCCAATTCAACTCATGGGCAGATTAAATGCTGTGTGTCAAATGTGTTGCATTAGAAGTACGGTTGCAATAAGTTTTGCATGATGAGGACAATGTATTGCATCCTTTGATCATATATGATCCATGAACTCTGAAAACCGATACAAATTGAGCTCTGTGTATCAAATTTGATACATAGGGAAACAAAAGTCATCAAATTGGATAAAAATTTTGTGCTGTGTATCAGGAATGACATGAAGTTGTTAATTTAATAAGCTATGTGATCTAATTATAGAAAAGCTGTAAGTACAACATAAAGAGAATTTCGTTCCATATTATAACAATAGTACATTTTATATGAACTACATTTGTACAAAACTTTTCAACCACACTGTACACAGTTTAATATTTTTGTTTTCTTATATAAAATTTGAATATTTTCCACAACAACGATCACGCAATCAATTTTCTAAAGTTACATAAAAATACTTCAAAAACCCAAGACAACAGAACAAAACAAATCCTTTCGTTAAAAGTATAATACCCTTTACATCCGAGATCTGCGATTGTTGACTATATACATATACAAACATAGCCATCTTTAATAAATTGCTATCCTTGTTGTCAAGGATTGGCTTTGTTTTTGCCTTTCTTTATCTGATTTTGTCATAATCGTCATTGCCATCATCGTCGTCAACTCTTTTTTAATGTTAAGCTTACGACTTTTCCGTTGTTGTGTTTCTCTTCGACGAAGTCAATGTTAAATTTATCTACAGTGGATCAAAAGCGTTTCCGTGCGCAATTCTTAAGGAATATTTGAGTTAAATAAAACAATTATATTAAAATGTTTTGTTCAGTTTGAACATATTACTTTGAACTTCTTGCTGCTTGGCTTATCAGCTTTTTTCAATTTAAATTTTGAAGTGTTTGACTCCTGTGGTGCTGTTCTATTATAATTCTTATGTTTATTCGAAAAACACTTTTATTCGATATTCGTTAGTCCGCGCATGTTCATACCGTGAAAGCACCATCTTCCAGCATTGAGGACATAAAGCTCAATTTAGTAATTGTGTTTATCAATCGACTGAGAAGACAGTATTTATTGTTTCTTTTGTTGCGCGGGGCAAGTATTAAGTCCTGAAGATGGTACCAATTAAAAAAAAATAAATTTCTTTATCCTAAGGATAATAGTTTAATGTCGTTGAACACAATTTCTTCAGTTAATATGATGGATTTCATGAAAAAGAAGCATACAAGTTCGAAATATTTACATTTTCTACGAATTTTTTTTCTATTCATTGTACTTCCATATCAGAATGTTTTCGTAAACCATTTTAACTTGAACATTATTGGTATTATTATCTTAAGCTTTCAAGTACAAGAGTATTTGATAGTAGCGGGAGGGGACACATATGTTTGAACAAGGGGTGTGAAATTCTTTTGCACAAATTTATATAGGCTTGGCAGTAAAGTAGGTAAAGGGCAAAAGTATTATAATATACCAGCAGCAAAATAAAAGGGTAATGGAAAAGTTTGACGATGATAACAGAAGGGAAAAAGCAAATGGGTCTTCTTGGAAAATTGAAATTTGAAGACGTACTTTTACTTTAAGATTGAATGATTATGACGGTAGAATAATATTTGCGTGTTCATTTATTGGCATGCGTTAAGACGAAGTATTAGAAAAGGGTGGATATTTTTTAATGGAGTCATACTTTTTTTTTTTGATTTTATCAAGATAGTGATTAAGATAGAAGAAATAATTACATTGGCGACAAAATTTATTGTAAGAAAGTGGTATATTTTAACTTTAATATCAATTAGAAAAAAATTTAGAATAAGATATAAATAACGTATAAAAGTAAGTAGTACTAAGCGAAAGTGGAAATTGGAAGTTTGGTCAGTGAATCATATTTCGAAAACGGAAATCTGCTTAGATTTATCAATGTTAGTGAAAATTATGAAAAGTGTGATTTGGTACCTAAATTTCGCTTTAGCGATATAAGACTATCACGATTGAAATTAATGAGCTTATAATACACCGCGACCGCTATTCCATTTTTACATCCGAAATTGAAAGGAATACAGGGCTGATAAGGATAACGTTATTATATTGAATTATCTTTGTAAACATTTCATCAAATACTATGAACCCATGGTCAAAACTTACACGTGTAGGCCCTAGTACGAACTTTTAACCAAAAATCCGAAAACGTACTTTTATTGGAAATAATTTACTATGTGTGTATCAATATCGTCGAGGCTGTTTTTGAAAACAGTTTTCTAAACAATTATTTTTAAAAACAAACAATCAAAAACTTTTTTTTTACAAGAATTGCGCTCCAGTCCATTAGTAAAATTCATGTGTGTTGTCAAGAACATAGATTCTTTCCTTAGCCACATAACTTGAATGTAGGATTTGCAATATTCAAAACCAATAATGAAAAATTTCTTAAGCTCAGTTTAACTATTTAAGAAAGTTCCTAACTTTCAATTCAAAGCATACAAATTATTTGTTTTATTCAACAAATTAATTTCAGTATTTGAATATGGTATACCTACCTATTCTAACAAAGTTGCTTACAAGTGTATTTAATATAAACTTACAAATCTTCTTGTCAATGAAAACTATTTTCATAACTCTTATTTTCTAAATAACTCTTGTTATCTAAAACTTAAATTAAAAGTTCTTAAACTCTCTAACCAAGTAAAGTTTTTTTTGGGAAATTTTGCATCTTGATTTATAATGGAAGAAAAAGTATTTAACGGTTCAAAAGATTCATTGTAATCCATACAAACGAAAATAAAACTTATCTTCCAGGAACATCATCTTTTCCAATCAATCGAATGTAACTGAAGTTTTATGGATTGGTCCGAAATTCTTTATAGTTCATCTGAATTGTTTTTTTCACATTTTTTTCAATGTTCATTCGGATTTTCTTTTTAACAAGAAACAGAAAAATAAAGTAAATGAACCAGAAGTTTCTATTGAGAGGGAAGATAATCATTGATGGGAAATATCTTAGTTTTGTTTTCACAAATTCGGTTTAACTTCTTTTTGTTTCCTCGTATTTCTTCCAAAAACATGAAAATAATATAAAGCCATTCTGAGAATCCGAGAATGATTCAAAAGAATAAATGGACGCTGAATATATCCTTGGATTTTATTCGAATCGATTTTTTCTTCTGCTTAAACAATTATTGGAAATAGGTTAAGGAAAAGTTGTCAGATTTGTGAAAATTAGAACATATTTTTTTTTTGTTTAAAGGTCAAGGAGACTCAGTTATAAATGGAAGTTGGAGGTAGAAAAATAAAAGTTGATGGTCGGAAAAGTTTTAACAGACGTGTAGAATTAATCAGTGGATGGATTTTGATTGGCAAATCCCGATTCATTCAGATATTTTTGTAAGCGAATGTTTCGAATATTGGGAGAAAGGCAGTTAACTGAAATCATTCATTAGAACAAGATTAGGGTTCCCGATCAGGGGCATATCTGGAATGCATGATTGATTTCTGGTGGAGCCTCAATACTAATTTGAGTTGTATTTGATAAGGGTGCCGTATACCAATGATAATGTAATCTGACAAAACAAAGCAAATACGGCCCACCCAAAAACAATCAACTGAATTCGTTTTGATAAATTTTCCAACGTAAATTAACTGTATATTTTGTTTGCAATTCTTTTCGAAAATTTCAATTGGGCCACCATGGCTTGGCTGACAATCATTTTAATTCTTTTTACTGTGTTTTGGGACTTCGGGTGATCATTTCTCGAGCTCTTTAGCCCTAACTAGGTTTTCGTCTAATCGGAACATTTTCTGATTTTTTTGTGAAAGATAACATCGACTTCAAGGTTATGTGGTGATAAATAAAATGCCACTTATTAAAAATCTTCACTTTTTAATATATAAGTACTAACATTCAAATTGTAGATGGGAGTTAACTTTCACACTCATTTTCGATGAAAGTATATCTCACCTCGGGTGAAGTTATATCCCATGTGAAGTTATTTCCTTGAAATTATTTCTTTGCACCATTCTTGGTTGATCTCTGCTTTGGGGCCAATAAAATTTCCACATAGATAATATTGTATGAAATTGGGATCAGGCCCTGAAAAAAGTAGGTCAACATGCAGTTGAAATTACCACAAAAATAACATGCATTATATTTTTTTTTCCGGCTAAAAGTTTATTGAACTCATCACATTGAGTGTTAAATTTATAATTTCATTTATTTGTCATAACCAAACATTTCTAATATTATATCCCACAAAATGTTTGCTAAAAATTATTCAAATTAGCTATCATTTACACTAAGCAAATGAGTTTCATTGCTTCTGCAAACATATGTGGCATTATTCCCATAATGCATACATCAGCACACAGTTGTGGCACAATTTCAAAATTACATACATCAGCATATTGTTCTTTGATTAGTAGCATCAGGATAATCAGCCGACACAGTATATGTGAAATTAATTAAAATAGCAACACAACGGAGTCGGGAGTGCAGCACCAGCTATAGAATTATCAATTTAATGCATATGGTTATGGCACAAAAGCATCAATTTTCGGTAAACATTATTAGAAGTTGTTAGGTGGAAATGGTTGGTGGGTTTTGTGTTGGGTTTTGGGAAACTCGCATCAAATAAATTAAATTATCGAAAGCTGACAGAGACGAAATTCAAATTTGTTGATAGTAAGTGAGTACTAAAATTTTGTAGAGATATGCAATTTCTGAGTGATCACATGTAAATTGGTTTAAACATTTACTTAAGTAACAAAAACTAATATTTTAACCCACAAAGCATAATAAAATGCACGTATGGATTACACGGATTATTATTAATTCTTAAAATTTTGCCAAAAATGTATGTATCACATGATACCTTCAATATAAGTAAATTGAAATCGCAGCAACTGTCAGCTTTGTTAAAACGCCAAATTAAAAATAAGAATTATGAAAGAAGGAAAAATGATCGGAGGCTGTGAAAATTTCTTAGTATTCAACTACAAATGAATGCTGGATTTTTTGATTAGTTTTTTTAGTAAAAGGAAATTTAATCACTCTTTGTCCATGCTCTTTGTGTTCATCTCTTATATGACTTTATTATTTTCAAATAACTCATGTGAACTTTCCATTAACTAGGCAATGATGTATCCTTGTATTTCTCTTTGTTCTACATTATTTATTAGAATTTCCCGAAAAGGTCAAAGATCTTAATATCAAACATCTTTTTCTATCTTTAGAGGACACAAAACATCCAACCAATTAATCACTCTTGCTGCACGAAGACATAACAATAACATCAACATTGAAAAGGCATACATCCTTGTTGCTGTCACTACTTTTGTACATTCAAATGTCCACAATCCTACTTTAACATTTCATAGTTCTTCTATAAAAAAGAATAGACACTTTTTGTATGCTTACTTGAAAATTAAACACCAAACATCGTATAAAAAGAGAAAAAACTTTATGAGTTTCTATGTAAATATTGTATCCATTCTTTCTGTCCGATTTGATAGGTAGATTTGTATATAAACAAAAAAACTAAATAATAAATGATAATAAACACATGTCTTATATGGAAAAATAATACGAAGGTCACAATATCCTTGGATTACACAACCATGAGCACAAAGTTCTTACGTAACAAGAATAAATTGGTACCTGGTGGCGGTAGTGTCACAAATAAGTTGTCTTTTATCCTGAAACCACATAAAGAATACAACAACAACGAGTGGGTATTCAACTATTTAGATTATTTTTTGGTATTGTTGACTTTCGTAGGACAAGAAACAATATCCAAACTTAAAGGGAAATGACAAGTTTGAATTATAAGAAGGAAATTTCTGCCAAGGACAATGTTACGAAATAAATTCTCTTTAATTCAATATAAGCCCCAGACTTATATGAAGTAGGTTTTTAGCAAGCCCAGTAAAGTGAATAATTGCTTAAATGATTATAATGTGCGTGAGGCTACGGCTACCTTAGGAACAAAAAAAAAAAAAAAAAAAGATTTCATGGTTCACTAGGGCGTATACGTAATATTTTTTTTTCTTTACTTTATTAAAGAATATTGTTGATTTGAGGGTCTCTGTATAAGTAGTTAACTACGTGTTGACTTTTATTTATTTTAATTATAAATATCAGTGAAGCTGATGTGGTTCATTATTTTCATTTGAAATCATTATGAGGAAATATTTCAAGAAAAATAATAAGTGCTTGAGGGATTTACTGAGGGAAAAATATTGTGGGATTTGAAAGCATGGAAATAAATTACGAATAGAATATGAGGGTGTTTGAAAAGAAAATAATTAATGTTTATTAATTTTCCATGGAAAAAATGTGATTTAAGACCATTTACGTTGTATACTATTTTGATTTTCTCTAGCGACCTTAAGCCAAGGATATAACATCATCACTTAATTAAGGTTGATTTTTCGTATTCCAATAGATTGAAAGGTGATAATAAAAGGTGACAAACCTGACCTTAATTTGATCATTAATGCTTACAGTTTTGAGCTCTGTCCCAATACAAAATTTAGTTTTTATTCCAATATTTTTTTTGATTTCTGCTTCTCTCACATTTGATGCAAATTCATGAAATTTTTGAATTGTCTTAAGAAGATAAAGTTTATTTTTCAAAAGAACAGACGATAAATTCCAGGTACAAATTGAATGCAGTTTATCAAATGTGATTCATTCGACCCTGAAACATTTTAATTATGGGCCCTTTAATAAAAAAAAAACCTTTAAACCTGTCAGTTAATATAGTTTTTCACACGAAATATAATCGCAAATAACAATAATTGAGACATTTAATTCCATGTATATATAATATCAAATTAAACTTAATACATTAAATTAAAATCAAATGTTTAAATAAATTGTGCGGTAATAAATATTTTTCTACATGCACTTGTTCACCAGACAGTTTATAAATTTATATGCCATTCTATTTCCGGGCAATGCTCTTTCTAATAATAATCCCCAACAAATCCCTAAATGCCACTGAACATACGATAATGTCACACAATACTTTTTTTTAATAATTCAAAAGTCAATAACTGCCATCCGAACTCGTTTAATCCATATTCAAAACCACTCAAATTGCACAAAATTCTATATTCTGCAAACAATAAAAAAAAGACTTATATGTAAAACATATCGCATATGCATTTATGTGTATGGAAAAGCTCTGCATATTGCAGATGTCATAAAGAATTTCAATATTTTTTTTGGCAAATGACCAAAACAGAAAGTGCACAATGTCCTTGCAAGCTATTTTAGATGGAAATTTTTAACAAACCAACCCTCCAAGTTAAAATGTGAACGAACTCGTTCCTCCGTCGCTTACTCTTTTCCTGTCGCAATCATCGGTGTGCTGCGACATCATAGCCCATTTGTACAAAATGTCCTTTTTCCCATATCGTTTCCAATAAAATGGATAATCAAAGGCAAATAAAATCAACCTCTACCACTACCCCTACCTTTTCATATATCACACGGGAACATCAATGTGTTGTAAGCGCTATCGTTATTCGTTTTTTTTTTATTTTCTTTATATTGGGGAGCAGGGGGTTAAAATCAATATAATGGCTATGCAGACATATAAAGCTTGGGGGGGATTGGTTGAAAGACCGAAGAAAGGAAGTAGACTGATGATGGCAATGACGATCTGTCGTGGAATGATGAATGTTAAATTATTGAAGAAGAAACTTTATATATGCTATGGAGATTGGTGTCATAAGGGGACTGATTGCAGACAAGGCACTTGAAGATGAGTACATGTATTTTATTTCGTCCCCTATCAATTCAAAGCAAATATGGAGCTATTTCGACATCGGTGATTTAATACAAGTGATCGAATAAATAATTTATGCTGAAAACTGAACATTCAGTTTTTGAGAAGAAATTATTGCAAACTATTACTACTGTAATTGGTCAGACTGTCTGTGGTCTATTGGCCTTCCATTAAAAGGTTTTTTTAAAAACCTGCGGCAAGTAAGAATTGAGAAACCTTCGAAGAGCCTAGTTTAAGCTAGCAAAAAAAATTCAATTCTATATGGTATATGAACTCAAGCAAATCTACCACAATAACTGACTGCAAGACAGAAAGAATTTTCAGACCCACTTTTTTCAACTTCGCTATAATTGACATGCCATGTTTGATTTCTACCACAGCGAAACTGCAAATCCACGTCACTTTACGTTACGTTGAGATATGTAGCAACGGACAGGGATCTGAGCACATCACCCACTTAGACATTTTAAAGGCTGTTGCGAACTTTTGACCATTTAAGACCATTTAAACAAAATGCTTGTAAGTGGCAAATGATTGTTTCTCAATCTTTTTTTCCAATGATTTTTCTGACGTGCCGCAAAGTTGTATTCTTGGACCGATCCTTGTTTTCATTTGATTGAAGCTGACGCTAACAAATGTACTAAGTCGGTTTTTTGGGTAAAAA
This sequence comes from Baccha elongata, assembly GCA_951217065.1. NCBI lineage: Eukaryota > Metazoa > Arthropoda > Insecta > Diptera > Syrphidae > Baccha > Baccha elongata. The sequence goes on from OX578272.1 coordinate 7,974,645, forward strand.
ATAAAGGGTATATACGGGTTTAACACAATAAAATAAATGTAATTAAGAAAAAAGTAATATAAACGAAAAATGTGTACAAAATCATAGGAATTTTTTATTCAAATGGCTAAAACATTTTTTTTTTAGATTCAAGCCAAAATCAAAGTATGCAGAAATTTTTTTAGATAAATATGAGTTTAACGAAAAGATAGTTTAAAAATCGTTACGTGTTGTTATTTAATAAATCAATTTTTGTTTAACAATTTAAATGTTGAAGTTATAAAGTTATTACAAATTCTTAATATAGGTTTTTAGAACTTGAGGCATTCATAAACGATAGAATTATGTATTACTGTATGTAAGGTGTATATCTTTGAAAAAAAATTGAGTTTTAATCGATACCATATTTGCGAGAAACCTGAAGAAAACAAAATAACGGTTCAATTGGAGGTAACGGTATTTTTTGAGTAAAAAAAAAACAAAAAAAAAATTTCCTCTAAGGAATGATCTACAAACCCTACATACCATACATTTGAAGCCGATCGGTTCAGGTGTGTATGTAAATACTGATACAACCAGACTAACAGACAGTGAATATTTATCTTTTCCATCATCTTTTTCTGATGTTTGATTGTTAAATAATTTTTTTTTGCAAAAAAAACGTCTTCCTTTAAATCCCGCTGAATCAGCATTCCACTTCTGACACCAATGTTATAAATTTAAGGAATAACCAAACTTACTTTAAGAAAACAAAATAATAGAAAAAACTGTTTAACTAAACAATTGGGACTTAATCAACCTGAAAAATAAAATTTGTACGCTCAGTTTGTTCACAAAGTCATACAAATCAAAATAAACTAAACAAATTTGATATATAAGAAATTGAAATGGAAATTAAACTAAAACAAAATCATCATTATTATGTTTATAATTTCAATTAAGAAAGTCTTAAACAAAAATAAATATAATGTAAATAAAGTGCAAAATTGGCAAAAACCTTAGCATGTTACCACATAAATAAAATTAAATTTAATAAAAATAAATTTAATAATTTTAAATACGAACAAAGAATTGTTTTTAAAAGTGCTAAAACTATTGTTTTGGAAAATTCTAACGAAAATATATGTATGCAGACAATTTTGTTGTCAAAATTCAAATTTACCATTTTGAGCATTTTGCAAACAAAATAGAATTTTTCAGTCAAGCCGTTTTATAAATATTGAATTTTCAAAAAAATAAATTAAAAAATTAATTTACACAAGACTTAGCATTTTTGCAAAATTTTGGTTTTGAAGTCTTATCAAATTATCTATTTTTAAAAATAAAATCGATTAACCCGTTTACGACATAGCAACTGCAATTTTTTTAAACTGCAATTTTTTTAAAGAAAATCGTTAAAGCCGTTCACGAGAAAATTAAGCTTATCCAAAACCGTTATATATCTGGTACCGTTATTTTTTGAGCTAAGAAAAAAAAATCATTTTCTAAGAATGGTCTACAAACACTACATACCAAATTTGAAGGAAATCGGTACAGCCAAAACACATGGACTGACATACATACAGACACACAGAATTTCCAGACCCATTTTTTTCGACGTCGCTATCTTCGTAAATTTTTTTTTGCACGAATGTATAACTTGCCTTATAGTATTAGTACATATAATCGCAAGTTAAAATCAAATAATATTGCTAAATTTCCAGGAAATATGATTTCCGTATTTAGCAAATAACTTTTAAAGCAATAACATAATATTATTGTAGTTTTAAAACGCTTCCTCACGTTGCAGTTGAAGTAATAAAATTAAAACTCTGTCAACGAATCGGCCGCTAATATTTTTGCTTCAATCTTTTCATAACTACATTTTTATTAAAAAATAACAGTTGACGTATGTATAAGAATATATATATATATCTAGTGCTTCTCATATTTATGACATTTCATTTTCATAATTAAGTTGAAAGAATAAATAAACCACTTTTTCCTCTTACTTATATCCTGTTCCATCAGTGCATCATTCATCATTTTTATCTTCACATCCTGTATGCAATATATCGACATACATGCATGTTTTACGTTGCACTGGGTGATGTGAGCAAGCAATATTCCTGCACTGCACAACTAACCAGGACCACAATTCTGCTATCCTTCCTACCCAATTAATCCTGTACATTAATTGTATGTCACTGGGTGTGTGTATACATATACAACTATGTGCCCTACAATTTTGCCTCCTTGAGTTTTGCGAACTGTAGAGGAGCAAAAGTAAGTAGCTCTTTCCATTTCAACTATACTCGATATGAATTAAAAATTATACCACTCTTACATCCTCTAGAAATCCTTTCCATCCTTATCTCGGTCCTTGTTTTTCATTTTAAATCGTAAAGTTTTAAAGTTCAGGCCAGAAAACAACAATTATCCGACCCAAAACGCACTACTTTCGGTGATGGGTCGGGTTTTTTCTCAACGCTAATTGACATTTTAAGCGTATTTAACAGTTGGAAACAAAAACAAAAAAAAACTGCAAAATAAGAGGATAACTGTAATAATAACGGAAGCAACTATTCCATCTGTCAGGCAATAAAAAAGAGAAAGAGGAAACTGTGTGGTGGAGCGCCCTCTTATTTAACTTTGGCATACCGCTTCATTTTACCACACCATTCTAAGGAATGTATGTAAGCCATCCCTTTTAGATATATACAAGCAAATGTACAGACATCCCTGGAGGGACACTCAATTAGTGATGCAGGCAAAAATTATAAAAGGAAGCACATAAAATATAAAATAAAAACAAAAAATAATAATAAAAAACTCCAAAGCTGTTTGCTCAGCGCACCATAAGGGGCGAAACGTAAAACAAAAAGCACGTCAAACTTTTATGAATTTATGTTCACGCTCGTGAAAAAAAAGTCAGTCCTCGAAGCTCCAGAGAAGTCCTTATGTCGGTTCTGTGCGATTTTATGTGAGGAGTGGAAAAAAAAATAAATAAATGGAAAATATGCACACTTTGACGGTATAGCACTTTTCATGTGTCGAATACAATCGTTCATATAGCTTTTATACAGTTATACTGGTAGAAATAAGTTCAACTAAGTACAAAGGCATGCAAAATAATAACAAATAATACTTCACATACGGCACACAGATTTGAGAGATGTGTCGCGTTTTTTTTTTTTAAGTATCTTCCGCCTTGCCTCACTAATTATGACACAAGCAAAGTTTTTTTTGTATATAAGCAAAACATGGGTTTTGAATTTTTAATTCGGAAAGTTGTATTTAAAGTTTCGCAAAGCAACAGCTTATTTGTACTTATTTTTTAATGAAGAACGGATTTTGTTATTATTAAAAAAGTGGAAACACAACTAAAAGCTGGACTACTTAAACAACATTCACAAAAAGCAACATTCACAAAATGAGTTTATTTGTGTTTTAATTGTTATTTAATTATATTATAAGCTGGGTCAGCAATACTAATATGACAATTAAACGTCACTTGGTTACACAAATTCAATTTGAATCTCGAAGTTGGTATACGTGTCATTAAACGTCAAAATCAAATCTGTTCAACTAATACACATTTTCCGAATCAAACTCCTCTCTTCGAGATCATTATAATGTAAGTTGTTCCTATTCGTGACTAAATGTCCCATTTGAAATGCACGAACGCTCTTAAGCTTCTAGTACACAGATTCCGAATCATTGCCCGATTTTGGGCTGGAAACATTGTTAATACTGTTTGTGTATCATATCCACAAAAAATTAATTTTTTAATTCCATATTGCTTCCTTAAAAAGTGAAGACAGTGCATCAGCTATCAAACAGTCTTAAGTTTATACCACGAGAAAAACATTTTTTCGTAGCAAAATTATCGCGTACAACACACAAAGAGCCATAACATTTGATAAAAATAATTGCATAGTGAGCTCTTGTCACTAGGAGTGATCCAAATGACAACCGTGGACGGCTCTAGAGAGCCTTGCTCATTGACTTTCTTCTTTCTCCAAAGTCTGTATAGAAGAAGTACATACTGCAAAAGCCACTGCCGAAATTCAAGGCTGTATTTCCAGTTCGTCTAATTCTAATCTCTCGTTTATCACTTTATTACATTGCCGGTCACTAAAATTGATGTTAAAAATGTTCCGAATTGCAAACAGGAAAAAACGTTAATTTATGGGTTTTATGTGTCTTTAATTCATGACGGTCACTTACGAACTAACTAACACTATATAATTCATTTTACAGTTTCTTACTATCATTTCTCTATCTCTTTCTCTATCTCTCTAAATATGTACAAACATAAATATATAATAATGTTCTTAGTATAAAAGTATGTATACATAACAGAAACCATAAAACATCCATCGAAATTTCCCAAACTCAATTATATAATTATATTAATAAACTGCCAAATAAGGGTATTAATAGTTTGCTCACTTAATTAAGTCCATATTGCAAGTATTGTATTATAACAGTTTAGTTAGTGATTTGTTTTTAAACAGCAGCTTTATATATTTAAGTTAGAATATCAAGCCACATATTTATAATTTTGATACCAAGTGGGGTAGTGGTTAGTGTGTCGGACTATCAAGCCGGAGGTCTGGGTTCAAGCTCAGCTTCCAACATCGATAACATCTAATGCTTTTTTTAGGGGTAGTGCCTCTTGCGAGGAAGTGACAAATCCTCCAAGAGTATCATTATCATAAAAAGTGCTTCTCACCTTAGTCGTTCGGATACGACGTAAAATTGTAGGTCCCTTCCAATCCTGTAGAACGAACAACGCACAGAAATGGATTGGTTGAAAGTTGTAAGTCACTAAGTGCCACTAAAATTATTTATTTATAATGGGGTCTGGAAAGACGTTGATGGTGGCAGAAAAAGTTGAAATAAATGGTTTCAAGGAACTAAAGGACTTTAAGGCCGAAATAAAAGTAAGGAAATTAATATTCTATTCTACTCTGCCAGTGTGTTATAAATCGCGAAAAGACGTCGAAAAAAGGGGCCTTAATCTAGTGACAGGAAGTGTTCATTGATATAATTGATTGTTAAAATTATTTCCACAATAAAGAAACAAATAATGAAATGTTTTTTAGAAAACAGTTTTTGAAATATTTCGAAAAAATTTCTGAAATTTTTATTTGATTATAATACACTGCCGGACAAAATTAGAAGAACGATGCATGTTCTATTGTTCTCTCTCTCAAGGTCAAATATAGACTAACGGGATATTTTGTTTGCATTTTTTATGAAAGCAATTGCTTCCATGGTAAGTAAAGTGATCTATAGCTGCTAGATTTGATATCATTTGGCTAACGGAAAACAAAAGCAAGCACTTAAATGCAGTCATTAGAAATTTGATTGTTAAAGCGTTTGCACAAGTTTGAGTTTCGTGTGTTTTTTCGGCTTTTCTTTCGTTTAATCTGATCAAAGTCCTACTGGAATATTGTTTATGATAAATGTGATTAATAAAAGCAAAAATGCCAGATTTAAGTGATGTTCAAGTTGCCCAGGCCCTGTGTTTGATCAAAAATGGTTTTTCGTACCGTGAAGTGGCCTCAAGGCTAAATGTGTCAAAACCCGTTATTTTTCGAAATGTGAAAAGGTATAGAGAGACCGGTTCTCTGAAAAGGAATCCCGGACAAGGCAGGAAAAAGGTCACGACGCAAAGAGACGACAGATTTATTGTGACCTATGTCCTCAGAAACAGGTCCGCGACGTCAATTGAGGCTAGGAACAGACTTCTGGAAGTGCGAAATGTAAGAATTTCGTCCAAAACTGTAAGAAGACGACTCAAGGATTCTGGATTAAAACCGTGCAGGCCAATAAGAGCTCCACTTCTCACCAGGCGCCATAGAGTAGCGCGTGTTGCCTTCGCACGTAATCATATGAACTGGTCTGAGGTCGACTGGCAACGAGTGCTATTCACTGATGAGTCCAGATTTTGCCTCAAGCCGGACGACAGGCGGGGCAAAGTGTACAGACGACCAAATGAGCGGTATGCACAATGCAACATCATTCCTCGAGTTGCTTATGGTGGAGGTTCCATAATGGTTTGGGGTGGCATATGTTTGGGAGCCCGCACGGAGTTACATGTGGTTGAGAATGGGTCTTTGACAGCAGAGCGATATGTGAGGGATATTTTGCAAGAAGTTGTTGTTCCATTTGTACCAAATATCGGCGAAAATTTCATCTTAATGCAAGATAACGCTCGTCCCCACACTGCGAATAGAGTTTCGGAGTATCTTCGAGAGGCCCACCTCAACACCTTAGACTGGCCAGCCTGCTTTCCTGGTTTGAATCCTATCGAGCATGTCTGGGACATGCTTGGTAGACAATTAAAGGAGAAAAATCCGAGTCCATCAAACATAGAGGAGCTTAAAACAGCTTTACTTGAAGCTTGGGAGCAAATACCCCAGCAAAACATTGATAATGTAATCAGAAGTATGCCAAGGAGACTTATTGCTGTCCTCAGTGCAAGAGGAGGGAATACTAAGTACTAACACATTCCCACTTTCAATAAACTTCAAAGGTATACTTCCAGTTTTGTAAAGCAATGAAAAAAACTTTTTTAACAGAATTTCCTTTTTTTTTTTAGGTTTTTGTGTTTTTTTTTTAAAGAAAACAAGTAGCAGATTTTTTTTTATTTCAAATAACTCTAAATTGGTTAAGTTATAAATCCTAATCAAACAAATAAAGATGAAATGAAAATAAACCAAGATTTTTCAATTTTTTCATGCGTTCCTCTAATTTTGTCCGGCAGTGTATATAAATATATATTTGATTATGAAATGTTCTTTTTTGAACAAATTGAAAGATTTACAAAATATTTCAGACATGTTTTTTTTTTGTTTCGACGCATGAATAAACATTTTTATAAAGCTTAAAATGTTTTGTTACGTATTCAGATTTTCACGAAACTAAAAAGTTAACTTTATTTGTGTACCTAAATGAAAATATTGAATGTTTCCTATCGCAAATAAAACACAAAGAAACATTGCAGAAATTGTTCCATATTTTAATACATGGTTTTCAAAGTTTTTTTTTTTAAATATTTCTGAAATTTTTCTTAAGTCTGGACATACTTTTCTGGTATAGGATACTTCCATGAGTATAGTTAACAATAAAAGACTTGCTTTTAGCTTTAAATGTAGAGAAACGTTAAATATGATTTCCAGCAATTTGCTTTAGAGTTGACGTAATTTTAATTTAAATTAAATTGATTGTTCTTGAAAATTTGGTTCAGAAAAATATAGAATAATATTATAATATAACAAAGCCTCCAGCCACTGAATGTGAAAGTAATGTGTGGCTCTTGAAAAATACTTCAGATGTCACAATACAAAATTTTAAAATATTGCTGTATAAAAATATTAAAACCATCGAAACGGCAGTAATGTGTAGATTTCTTATTCGTACTGTATTGTCTTTTTGACGATTCCGGGAATAATAATGAGTCCCGTTAATCATTTAATATTAAACCAACAAAACTAACGATGTCATTATTCATTTTAAAGAAATGAAGCACAATCACAAAGACGCGCATTAGTTTGTAATATTGGATTCTTTTAATGAAAATTAGGACGAGGAGCATGAAGTCCAATGGTTCTTTTATGTATTCATAAAAAATATCTTTATTATAATCAAAAGTGAGAAAAATGTGGATTCACGATGCTGATTTGTGGTGATGATATAATTCAAATCCACTACCAGATGAAATTTCGACAAAAAAAAACGGTAACAGTAGAAATCAAATGTTTTTAAAACTACGGCATTTATTTGGGTAAAACAGAATTGAATTGAATCGGTGTGAAAGAGTTACTGTAATGAACACTGAAGATAACTCTACACGGCAGGCTTGTAAAAGATTGAAATCTTTTGTGAATGCAATCTTTAAAAATCATAAATTGAATTTAATTTAAATATTGCAGTCATTGACTTCGTTTGAGAGTTTAACCTAAAAATTCACAATCACCATTCATTTGAAATCAAAATGATTGCAATCATTTTTTCCCACATTTATTTTGCAGTAATTAATTGAATGCAGTCATTTGAGAATTCATGAATTCCTTACATTCCATCGCATTCCTCACATTCCTTTTGCATTTCAGCATTCCTCAGTCCAAGCATTCCTTTGAAGTCTAGCATTTCCTTACAGACCAGCATTCATTTGCAGTCCAAGAATTCCTTTCCATTTCTTATATTCTTTTGCATTACATGTGTACTAACTGTAAATTTTTGTTTTGCTGGACTGCAAAGGAATGCTTGGACTGCAAAGGAGTGCTGGAATGGAAAAGGAATTCGAGTAATGTAAGAAATGCATGATGAATTCTCAAATGACTGCATTCAATTGATTGCTGAAAAATGAATCGGGAAAAAAATGATTGCAGTAATTTCTATTGCAAATTAATGGTTATTGCTTATTTTGAAATGCAATTTTGTTTATTTAAGTCATAAAAGATTGCATTCATATATACAAAAGACACCACTAAAGAAGTCTGATGATTTTTTTAGCAGCCGTGAAAATTCCTACTCCAAAGTAATGCTCGAATACAGGTTGTTGTTGGCTAATTTAAAAACTTCTCAATTATTTGTATTGTTTATCAGATGAAAAAAAATTATAAATTGAATCAAAGAACAGCTACAACAAATACCTTTAAGCATTTTTAAGCATTCATCATTCATTCCCAGAAAACTGAATAAGTACTTGCTACAAACTAGTCAACTTTATTTCATATTATACACAATATCAAATCTTCACTTTTTAAGTCCTTGAGCAACATTATAAAAGAAACTATATGTTATAAAATCAAATCAAACTGTGATGAAACTGATGACCTAGATACCGGATATTCAAAATAAGAAAGCACACTCGACATCACATCCAAACTGATGAGCCCCTTCCCTATATGTCTGCTGTTTGCCTTGAGTTGAAGTTGTCCATGTTGTCGTCGATAAAATGGATGCATCATGCAGGATGTACTATAAAACTTATATACCACAACATATTCAATAGACCATGGAATACACAAAAAAAAAAAATATATAAAACAACATAAGGATAAAGCTAACAGTGGTTGAAAAGAAAAGGACTTTTGTGCTCATCATCATCATCATATGCTTGCATGATATAAGCTTTAGAAAATTCTTTTTTGAAATATCGTTTTTTTTAGTTCCGTTTTTGGTGGTTGAATGGTAAATAACGGATTCGTAAGCCAACCACCCAACTATTTATTACACACACCAACACCCATGCAAAATAACTTGAATGAAATGACCCGAGGATGCATCACGCCATTCAAAAGCATAAGAAGCAAGAGCAGAAAATATTTCCACTTACTCTCCCAACAAGTTTTTGTAATGCAAGAACAGTTCGAGGATACGCTGCTGCTGCTGCTACTGCAAACCACAGATAATGGAGCTGACTCTGTTGCCTCGCCATTGCTGGTGCATCCTGTTAAGAGCATCGTTTTATCCCTAGAAGCAAGTTCCATAGCAATGAGCAACCCAAAAGCCGGATAAAGTCATTCAAAAAGTTTGTACTGTTCTAATGGTTCACAAAGGTGGTTAGACGGGCAACGGGCAAACGCTAACAAAACTAAAAAAAAAAAAAAAAAATTGACGGGTATGGGGATCATGATGGCTTGGTTCCTTGCTTGGATGCTGTTGTAAGTCCAGTGTATTCCACAATTTTTTCTCTCCATTGATGCATGAAAGTGCTGGTCTCCTCGAGGCATGGCATGGGTGGGAATTTGTTGATTTTTCTTAATGTTTTTCAATTTTTATTTATTTTTTTTGAGCATTTTTTTTTTTGTAAAGAAAAAGCCATTAAAAGGTTTTTTCGGTTGATGGTTTTTGGTTTCAAGCCACCACACATACAGAATACCGAACACTGTAAGAAAATGACTTTCAATACATGGGAGTTAAGTTAAAGAATGAGGCATGCAACGGAAATAAATCAAAAAAAGGATTTTCGGGTAATCAATTTGATTTATAGAGCAGGCACTAGACAGTGAGCTCATTTTTGGTATTTTTTGTGGAGGCTGGTCTTTTGGTTCGCATGTTAGCTGTTTGTTTCTTTGGATGTGCTGACATCGTGATGAAGTATGTTTTCCAGGTGTTTTTTTTTTGTGCAATTATTATATTTTGTTTCTTTTTATATTGACATGTTAACAATAATTTGATACTACTGCATAGTTTGTAAAGTACTTACATATATTAAATATTCACTTTAATTTAGTGACTGTTGGAAAATATCTTTGTTGATCTTCAAGTTAGATGGTTCAAATTCGGCTAGTTTCGTCAGAATTGCAACGGAAATATCTTAAAAATACCAACTCAAAACATATAAAATTCTCAGAAGGTTAATTCACCAAAATCCATCAAGAATACTGGAGGTTTATTGCTTGTGTACGACATTAAGATTTTATCCAGCTGGTAAATGTATTATGACTAAAAGAACTATTAAATTCAGCAGTTACCATGTCTTAACTTTCTAAAAGAAGCAATGCTTAACATCATAGTTGATGAAGCTATTGCAGCAGTGAAACATTTAAAACAAATAAACTGCCCACTGAAATATGAAAAAAATTAAGAGAAGTATTGGTCTAAACTCTACCATACATATAGAAAAAATTTCGCGATTCCTCAAGAGATTTGCATATTGAATTAATTGTTTTTGAAAAGCATTCGATCAACAACCACGAGATCTGTGGCTGTGGCCCAATCTACAAGCAAAATAAATGCCATAATAATAGTCCAGTCAAACGGTAGTTTCACACGTTACAAATATACAATTAGATTTTTTTCCAATTCTGTTTTTTGGGTCGCTGAATCCGAATCTGAAGAAATCTAACAAACATTTTTTTTTTGCTTACATCTCGGAAATTATGCGTCTTGACTGAAATTTTACCCACAACAAAATGAAAGACCATTAAATTTCATACAAAATTCATGAATATTGTATCCCTTCAAAAAAAGTCATTTATCTAAAAACGTGTTATTTAGAAAAAAAAAACATTAACCAATAAAAATGTTAGAAACTAGGAATTGGATTTTTAAATGAGCAACTGTAGTCACATGGAGAAAGAACTTCTTTTAATTGCCCAATCGTGTCAATCAATTATTATGTTTATATTTTATTTTTAATCAAACCAATTGCGTTTAATTATTTGGTTGACACATATACAAATTTTATATTTCCCTATTATTTTACGTAATACCTGCATTCTGACAAGAGAACAATGCTGTTGCTCTATTACTTCTACGAGCAATATATTCTCCGATCGATTAAAATACAGTAAACTAATTAAATCAAACCTTTTGTTGGCAGAAGTACAAACAATATGTTAAAATTTGTTCTACCATATACAACCATGCATAAATCCAACAAGGACACCAGCAAATCACTCCAATAATAATAATGAACCATTATATTGCCTATTATCATTTCATCAGCAACACCACCGCACCCGGATAAAGGATTATTCAAACAACTCGATGGTTGTTTTTCAAGCGCTTATCGTCGATAATCCTGGGAGTTTATCATTTCCACTGCCAAAACGACAACAACGTGTGACAATTATTCATCACGTGTTTTATTAAAAAAAAAAAAAAAAAACAATTAATAACAAAAATGTCCTGCGACCCAACGATCCATTCATCCTTTTATTGTTTGTGATCCAAAAATCATGTTCGTTAAAATAAATTAAAATTTCACAAAAAAAATGGAATTTCAATTGAAAAATGGAATAATCTACAGGATGTTGAGTTTACTCATCTTCGTCCTTTTCCTCATAAATATATCAACCCACAGCAAAAAAAAAAAAAAAAAAAATCATCCTAAAACAAATAATATTTTCAATATTTAAAAATAATTATGTATTTCGTTTGGTGTTTTGTTATTTCCAGGATGAGTGCATATGGTTTGTTTTATCGTGTACATGAATAGTAACATCCTAGTTGTTTTATTTGCAATTTTATTGAATTAATATTAAATTCATCATTCGACTTTATTTGATTATTTACATATTTCCTGAATCAAACAATCCGAAACGATTGGAAGAAACCTTAAATTTTCATGGTCAAAAGTTCTTCGCGGAATATGGAACAATCAAAATTTCAATGCAAATTTGGTATTTGATTCCTGATGAATTCAATTATTCAAAATTAATTTTTGATGAAAGTGTAATAGTGAAGCGTTTCATTAGTTTAACCTCAAGTTGCATAAATTTGTTTGTTATTTTACTTGATTTACATAAATAATATTGAATTAAGATAATGAGATTGTCCGGTGTGGTTAGTAGTTTAAATTTTAAAATGATTGATAATGGAAAGATAATACTGTGAATTTCATTAATTATTGTTATGCAAATATAATGAATGATTTGAATTGTATTACATTTTATTGTGTGTTCGTTTTATATGTTTACCAATTATAAATTTATAGTGTTTATGATTCAATCAATTAATTTTTTTTTCAATTTTTTATTTAACAAAATACACTTGCAAATTGATTTTAATTAATTTTGTTAAATAAATCCTGTAATTTTAAAACTGTGTATTTTTGGTTAGTGCCAGCATAAGCAAAGTTTTCCTTTTTGGCAACTTAAATGAGACTTTACTTATCATCAGTAAATTGCATGGATTTGTTAACTAAACTGTCATCTAAAGCTGTAAACGAGCTGGCTTGTGAAGATGTCCGTCGAGTTAGCACTACTACTTTGAAATTTTGAAAGTTTAACTATCTATTGGATAAACTGTCGTGAATTTGTCGTGCAACTAAAAACATTTTCACTATTTTTTTTTAAATAACCCCTGGTCGTGCTTACATGACTTTCAACTCAAAATCAAGGCATTATCCTATTTCTGGGATGGTAGCGCTGGTACCAACATCATTGTCAAGTTAGCACTAACAGCGGTTATTTAAAAAATGTAATGCGACAAATTGTTTAGTTGCATGACAAATTTATTGTTTATATTGCGTTATTGTTAAAATTTAAATCCAAGGAACGCTGAGCAAGTCAGTTATTTTGTATTTATTTGTGTTGATTTTATATAAAAATGAATTGTAATTTTCTTCTTGTTGAAATCGCATTCATCTTGTTAGTGTGCCCGACTCAATCGTGCGATTAATTTTATTTGTTGCTTTATTCTTCTTAATAGTTCCTTATTACTTGATTGCTTACTTTGGTTAAAGATATATAGAGTAATCTACATTTGATTTCTCCGGTAATCTTATTAGTTCAGCTTACAGATATATCATTCTAAAAAAATTCCCAGGCTATATTGAAGCTATACCTATCAATGATCTCGTTTTGATCAAGTCTGCTTTTTGATCAGACTTCTAATAATGTGTGTTTTTATTTTGTCTAATGTTCGTGCTTAATAGGTCTCATTAAGTGCTTGTTTGTTTCTTCCTATCATCATGAATTCTTAAGCATATAATAAAGTGTCTTGCGGGTTAGTTGAAAATAGTTCCTAATGTGCTGGTGTTCCGGTACCATCTCACCGCATTGCCTTCTCTTCTTTTTCTGGGAGTATTAATTTGTGTGGGGTGTGTTCTCGGGTTATCCTGATTAGCTTTGTTACTTGTTTTCTATTTGGAATATCGTCAGCGGCATTAAAGTCGAGGCACATAATGGTAATGTTTTGGGTTATACCCCAGAATTTGGCACAAAGTAAGAAATTGATCAGTAATAGATTTTAATACCTGAAACCGCTTGGCAAGTTGAAATAAAGTTTTTCAAGATAAACTTTTGTCATGGTTAGCAATGTTTTAATGGCTGATTTAAAAAAAAATCCTTTTTAAATTATATTGGTTCACATATTCAACGGTTTTTCAATCTGAGATATGAATACAAATATTATATTTTTTTATTACATTTCAATTATGGATTCTGTGTTGTTTGATTACAGTGTATTATAGTCCTTTCATTTCCTTGTCCTTAGGTTGCTATTTAATTCAGTTTAATAACGTGAGCAATTAAAATCAATCAACTTCATTATATCAATTTGATTTTTGCCAACGGGTAATGAATGATAATAAGAGTAATATACGAAGCAATCCAAGTATAAAACAAATAATGAAATTAAAAAAAAAATATTAAAAATGAGTGAAAATCACCATAAAAAACAACCTTACTTACAAACACGTGACAAAAATTTATATAATTAAAATATTTATCAATATTTCCCCTAAAATGCTTTGAATCGTCTTTGAGCCTTGTGAGACTAAAACTTTATCAATAAATTTCAATATCTTCAGACACTTCAAAACAAAATATTTAGCTTCTCACTGTTTATTCCAATTCAATAGATATAAGAACTTTTAATGGCTTTGAAATGTCCATAAACCAAACACAAAGTCCTTTATTTCAAATCTAGATTTAATGAAAAAACATCACCGAAATACATATCACGAAAAGGTTAAAATATTCAGGATTTGATTACGTCAATGGCTTTTTGACGCTAACCGAAGACGGTTTTATTACAATTTTCCGCCATTAATGTGATCACGCATAGGCTATAAAAATCGGTGACAGATACACGCATACAAATTGTGGATATTTTGGAATGATTGTGTAACTATAGTAGGTTTTTTGTTTTATTTTATTGCTATCAAAAGACTTAAATAGTCAAGGAGAGGTCTATGAATATCTTAACATTGTATCTCTTACTTCAAGGAGATTTTAATTGTCAATTGTGTTTGTGTTGCCATTGACAATTTGACAAATAAAATACCAACTATAGACAAACATTTCCATAGCTTCTGAGTAGGGTGTCCATCTGACGGTTTTTAAAAAAAGAGAACATTTTCTATTAAAAGCTTCAAAAAAGAGAACATTAGATGAAATAATTGTGTTAAAGAAAATTGTTTCCTGACTTCATATTTTTCATCAATCATTCGGGCATATCGTCTAAAGTTTAGACTCTAATTAAACTATTAATTAGAAAAAAAATCTCTTCAAGGAAATATTTGATTTCCTTTAAAAAAGTTAGCTCTTGAAATTAGGTAGTTGAATGCATAAGACGAAAATCATCTTATTTGAAAAATGAAAAAAAATATTTAACAGGTGTAAAACACGTAGGGTGTCCATTTTCAGCCTTTTTGTTTTTGTATAAGGAAGATGATATAAAAAAAGAATGTTTTTATGTATATGAAGTCATATCAATGAGTTTAATATTAAATAATAAAAACGTTAAAAAAGACCAATAAAACGATACAGTATAACATCGGCAATAAGATTCTTATTTTTAATAGTTTGCACCACTTGCTTTTATCAAGTGGTGCAAACCACTTAAAAAACATTAAGGATAGAATAAAAAAGTAAAAAATACTTACTCGCTATAAATTATTGTTTTACTAAAAATCCATAAAAATCAAATTTATGAATACCTGATAGCAATGTCGATTTATCATATTAAATTCGACAGGAAATTTTGTAATATTCTTACGAAGGTTCTAAAAAAATCCCGTTTATAGAAAAAGAGACATAAAAGAGGACACAAAAAAAAAAGAGAACAAAAAAAGATCCTGCTCCAAAAAGAGAGTGTAAGAAAGATCGGGATGAAAAAAGAGAAAATGTTCTCTTTTAAAAAATTGCTCTGGAAACCCTACTTCTGAGCCACAATTTGATGTATTCATTATTTTGTTTTTTACATTCTTATTTCTTAGAGAACATAATTAACTGTGAACCTCGAGTCGAAAAATGCGCAAATTACAGTTTCTTGAAAAATCAAGGAATTATTGAAATCCCTTTTTCCTCTAAACAGAAAGATATTTTCCTCTCTAATTAACCGGAAAAAATTAGGAATAAAGAGATAAATTTGAAATCATAAATAATTTCGTATTTAATCCACAAAAAAATAAGAAAAATTCAAAGGACACCAACACAGCACCCAACAGATGAAAAACAACACCAGAAAAAAGTAAAACCGTATTGTATCTAACAAATGCGCATTTTGAAAAGGAAAATCCATAAATTTCCACTCGTATAGATTGGAAAAACAATATTTCTTATAACACGAGATACTATCTTTGTTGATGGCGTTATGCTATGCAGTAGCAGATCACACACATACAAGAAAACATGTAGTGTGGGAATTATGAAAGGAGACTATGAAACATGAGATTGAGGACATACACAATCTGAAGACATATGAGCACTAGAAACCCATTGGCACGGAATGAGTCAGTAACTTAAAAGTATTACGAAATTGATTGAAGTTACAGAAGATGCATATATGTTTGGTCGTATAGATAATCCACAAAGACAATCATTCAAATGTCATTACCCTAATCCAATCGGAATTGAAGTAAGAAATTTTGATATTAGAAAAAATATCAATCTTTTTCTGAGTGAATTATTTTTTGATTTATAGTAGAAACAATGTTCATAATATTTTACAGAATGAAAAACTTGATTGGATTTTAACTATTTGATGAAGCTTAAATCATAGTTTTACTGATGCCTGAACTAATATATAACATGACAAGAAACAATTGACTCGTGTATTCCATTATGTGGAAATACACCCGAAGGATGGAAATAAGAAATTTTCTACAGTCAAATTCAATTTCAAAATTAAAGAAATCAAAGATTTGTAATAAAAATAAAAGAAAACTCGATACCAACTTTAGAAGCTTTCAATGCAAAGTATTAAAAGAAATTATTTCAATGGTTCTTTTGAGATAACAATCAAACATAACATTACGATGTTATGACGAAAATAGTAGATCCAGCTATTCTGTCCGTCTGTCTGTCAGTCTGGATGTATCGGCACCTACGGCCTAAACGAATGGGCTGATTTTCTTCAAACTTAATACTTTGTATTTTTAGAGTAATATGCCCAGGCGTGTTTTTGTTTTTGTCTTAGGTCTGAAAATAACCGGACCTGTCACATATAAGCGTTACATATACATACATAATTGCATTTTCTCGAAAAAATTCGATCAATAGGTTTTAATAGAGCAATTTGTGGCCAACGGTAATGTTTTTCAAATCAGCTTATTAACGTTACCTGTCATAATACAAGCATTGTATATAATTCTATTTTTCGAAAAAAAAACATAAATTTTGATAACGTTGCCATGTTGTGATGTTTTTCATGATATTTTTTTGTCATCAAACTCTTGCTAACCGTACCTGTCATTATTTTTATTATCGAATGACTTTTGAACGACTGCGTCAATTTTTACAAAAGTTGTTGTTTTATAAGTTCTGTTATACCTTATTAAAACTGCAAGCAAAATTTTGAGGAAAGTATTTAGACAAAAAAAAAATATTTTAACCCAAATTTGGACAAACGATTTGACAACCATAGCATTGTTAACTAAGATATTTTTAAGTTTTCAGCAGTAAAGTAGTTTGTCACAGGAGCTTGAAATCTTCAGTTGAAAAAGTATTTTTTCATACTTAAGCTATAGAAAAGTTTGACAGACATAATTAAAAATATTTTATTAACATTTTATTAAAAATGAAAATACTTTGATTATATTTGACATAGACGGCATTAAATACCTATTAGATGCTTTCAGCCGTATTTGCTAGATTTTAGGGTAACTGTCGTCAAAGGTTTTAATTTGCGATTATAGGTACTATAAGCAAGTTATGCACTAGTTCAAAACAAAACAAAAAAAATGGTTTAAGACGCGGGTCCGGAAATTCTGTCTCTCTGGTTGTATGTATTAGCAACTACAGCCTATTTCGATTCGATTTGCTTAAATTAGGTGGAGGAGAAATTGAATTTTTTTTTAGTAAGCCTATTAACTGTACATACCATATAACGGTTTTTTTTTGTCTTAAGATATCTCTTGAACGGATAATTTGTTTTTAACCAACATTTTTTTTTTAGAAAAGCTTAATTTTAATTTTAATTAAGTTTTAATTTATTTGCTTTTAAATTCAGTATTTTCAAAATAGCTAGACATTTTTTTTTTATTTTGTATACATAAAATACATTCAGCACTTTAAATTGGCGTACTTCAAATTTATATTTTTTTTTTATTAAGTTGATTTATTTAAAAACTGCCCTAAAAACTAATGAAATTAATTTTTTGTAAACTTATATTTATGCAGCAAAATTTTCTGCGTACTTTGATCTAAGCTTGACACATTGTAAAAAGTAGTTTTACCACTTTTAATTAAAAAAGCATATGATTGATTTTTTGTATTTTTCATTTATATTTATTAAGAAAATTATAAAATTTAGTTTAATTGAATGTTACTCTTGTCTTGCAACAAGTGTAAGTTCGTGCTTTCCAGTCGTACACTTTATATTATTACGATTTTATCGTTACAGATTACTATAAAATTTTATTTTAAAAATAACTAGTTTACCAAACAATAATATGGCGTTATTTATTTTTTCATAAATTAAAACAAATTAATAAAAACATTTTTTTTTTGTTACTGATAAGCAACTGGTGGGAAACAACTCCACTCACTTAAAACTGCACTCAGTTTTAATCAACTCCACATTTAAAAGTAGACGAATTCCCGTGGAATGATTTCCCTGCACCTAGGCATTCCTACTCAATTTTTTAAAAAAATATTTTCAAGCTACTGAGAAAAAACGAACTATCGTAAAAAAGCCTTAGGGCCTTATACATATAAAATTCTACACTGACCAATTTATGTACGTACTTCGTCGCAAAAACTTCCTTTTGTATTTTTGCATGGACTTAAACCGGGAAATTGCCGGGAAATCATGCAGTGAAGGGATATGCAGTGAAAGGATATTTACGAAAAAAATCCACATCTTTTAATCGACCAACACAAATTTGGAAGTGAAATATTAAACAATAGTTTTTTTTGCTAAAAAAGCTTAAAAATTTTAAGATCAATTTGCAAAGTTTATACAAAATCTAAAAAAAACATTTGTTGATTTCTGACCAGTTCTGTCTATGTGTGCTTAAGCAGCGATACGGTAAACATGTATTTCCTTGTGAGCCACTCTAGCCGAAATTGAATTTTATTTTTAACTTTTAATTTATCAACGGTTTGTTTTCATTTATAATTGCGAGGATAATTTTACCTTCATAAATTTTACTCCATCTAAAAATCGAACTACAATATTTTCCAATAAAATTTATAAGTATATCCTACATAGCTTTTCATAAAGTTCGGTTTTAGATATTTATGTTGAGACATTTCAAAAATTGGTTGTGGATTTTCTATTTGAAATTGAGCTATGAGCTCAATTAAATGCATTCCAATTTTTGGATATTACCTCAATACAAACTGTACCAAATGCAAATTTTTAAAATAAGCATTTGAATAAAGCCAAAATGTGTCACAATATGGATTTTTTTTTATTTACATTATAAAACTGTCTTATATTGCCATTATACAACCAACTGAGGATTTTCCTTCAATCACAGAATTTATCTCTTATAATGGTCTTTTCTAAAAATAGAACATTTTTCCATACACATTGCAAATACCTCTGAATCAGAAAAGCAATCCTCGTTCATATTGATTTCGAGGAAACATTCCAATCGTTCGACCGGCATAGTATCTTATACGTCAGTACAGAAAAATAGGAAACCTCTTTTTTTTGTATTTTATTTTTTATCATCGCATACCGATTTAAATTCCTAAAGGACATCCTCTTATCCAACAGAAAAAAAAAATACATTTTCCTTGAAAAATAAAATAGGGAGATATTTAAACTCACCATCATCGATAGATATGTCTGCAGCGTAAATACCACCAGTCCTACTGGCTACGGCATCCATGCGAGTCGAAGAAGAAGAAGCTCCAACATCGACACCACGGCATTGTTGAATCCTTGAAAAGTGTATTATTATAAAGACTATAAGAAGCTTAAACACCCATGTCCTGGTGTCACACATTGTCCATTTCACACACTTTCACCTTACGTTAAACTTTTTCTGATTTTCTTTTTAATCCAAGCCGACAAAGCTTTAAATCAACAACAATTTTTTTAACGACAGACAAGGACGGGGCCAAGGATGTAAAACTCTTTCTTTTTAACAAAAAAGGAAAAACAAACACTAAAACCAACCGGTCGGTGGAAAGGACTTTCAAATATTTGGAAAATTTCCTTCTTCACTTTTTGCACAGAATAAAAACTTTTCTTTGAACAAGAAACCGATCAAAGAAAATAACTCAACTCATTCATTAACCGCACACCATCAAACGATGTCAGTCAGTGAAAAGGATATTTTTTTTAATTCAATTAGCTAGTATTATTTTTTATACTTTGAGCCAAAAAGCATAACTTAAGTTGTATAGGAAGGATAAAATATTTATTTTCTAAACGCACACACTGTGAACTGCGAACACAAGGATGCAACTTGCTTCAATGAAGAATATCCTCGAAGATTATTGGTTTTATATTATTTTTTGGTATCAGATTCTTGGAATGGAAAAAGGAAGGACTTTACACCGGCACAGGAATCAGTAGACTGGCAAAACAATTTTGGCCAAAAGCATGGCTCATGTTGTCAACAGAGAAAATAAGTTTTCAGTGAATATCCTTTTCTCAATGAATTTCCAGTGTTTTGAAATGCGCAGGCATGAGAATCCTTCCAGTTGTCTTCCAGTTATACGTTGGGTGCCACGCGTTTGTTGAATTTGTGGTAGTTTAGGAATATCTACATAACACTAAAGGACCTGCTGTCCTTTGTTATTGAAAAACTTACACTAATACGCAATTTGCGTGTTCATTTAAAAAATATTCTGATGTAAATTTTATGAGAGACATTTGTACGTAATCAAGAAGCTATCTGTTCCAATAATCATCATTAAGAAAAAAATATCATTCAATGGAATTGTAATTGGCTTTCTTAAAGTGCTCCTTATTGATTTAGATTTGAAATAGATATAATGCAACTGCTTTAAAGGATCATTGAGAAATTGAATGATGAATGGAAGAGATTTTGAATAAGGATGTTCTTCTGGGAGCGAAAATGTGGTTATTGAATTATGAGGAAGGACTTTATTAAGATGAATAGCGTCTATTGAAATATGAATTAGTTTGTAAGAAATCGTATCACATGATTTTTTTATTATTCTGACCGTGTCGTCATACGCCAACTGATAAAATACTAAGGCGTTAAGCAGTTCGTGTTGAAGAGTCTGGAACAACACGTAAAAAAGAGGCGCTGAAAAGTTCGTAGTAATTAGTAAGCGCAATACGACGAGAATCTTTCGGAGGTGTTATAGGTTACCGTGACCGTTAAAAAGTACAGAACCATATTCAACGAGTTCTTACTGCTATACATTGATAAATTGGTACTAGGAAGATATGTGACTGCGGCGTGAGAGTTCAACTGCCCAACACAGTTCACGCCATATATTTTCTGTAGGTACGTTTTGAGTCCCGAAAAATATTGGTATAGAATAAAAGCGAGGTCACTTTAGTATACACTAAACTGTAAGTCTGGTTGTTGGAAGTGGGGACAAACGTGAATAATACGCGCCAAAAGTACCCAAAAAATTGACTTTTTCGATGTTACTTTGTCCCGTCCAATTTTTTTTTCAAATTTAAGATAATGAAGCCCTGATCACGAATATATAAGTCCTATAAATCCTGGTTGAAAAACTTAAAATCTTACGAAAATATACACGTTTTATTTTCAAATCCTCCAACAAAACTAAGGCGTTTTTTCCAGGGAAATGTTTCCCTCGGAAAAAACATTTTCGGTGCCTATTTTTTTTCTCGGAATTTTCTTTTTTTTTCAAAAATTGTTTATGATTGAAGAGTATCATACGGAGGAAAAAATCCGGAGAAAAATTATTCGCAATAGGGCTGATTATGTTGGTGATAATCCTTTGTGGCTTTTTTTTGATGATATAGGCATTTTCGAAAGGTTGGATGGCACATAGGGTAGGGTAAGTCTAAAGTCGGACTACTTTTTCCTGGAAATCTCATAAATGACAAAAAATTTCCAATAAAATTATAACTATAGAATAAGTCAATAGAATAATATTTTTGCTTCTTGATAAAATTGGAAACATTTAAATATACTTACAACTTGAACAAGAATATAGTGTTAGCAGAATCAAAGTCTTAAAAATAGATGTACTATCCCTCAAAGAGAAAATATTCCTTTTCCGACAGAATTTCATTCAAATCAAAAAAAAATCGAATAATCAGAAGAATTTATTTTGAAAAAATTTGTCGTAAATTTAAATTTAAAATAACTATATCGCTACCGATATTATTGCAAATACATACATACATTCGAACTTCTGAATGTTCATATGTCCAAATTACCCTACAACTTGGTTGATGATGATGAATGTATTGCATGTTAAATACAAAAATAATTAAGATTCATAAACTTGGAAAACATGATTTTTGAGTATAATAACAGAAAATAATTGTATTTTGATATTACTTTCTTAACCACATCTACACCCACAAAATATAAAATTTAATTAAAGTATTTTTTATCTACTTTTTTATTTAAAATACTGTTAAGATGTGGGTGGCAATGGTACAATAGAGAGTGCTTGGCTGTTAATCCAGCCAGTTCAATTCTCACTCGGGTAGAAATGCATTTTTTTCTTTTCAGCATACCTCCTCGCTTATGCTGGACGTCGCCCATGAGGTATGCAATGAAAATTCAACTAGCCCTCTCTCTCTCTCCATTGTATCAAATATAATTCTTTCCTATCTGTTTATTTCTTCTAACTAGTGTCGTTCAACACCTGTTGCATT
This sequence comes from Baccha elongata, assembly GCA_951217065.1. Classification (NCBI taxonomy): domain Eukaryota; kingdom Metazoa; phylum Arthropoda; class Insecta; order Diptera; family Syrphidae; genus Baccha; species Baccha elongata. The sequence continues at coordinate 7,997,313 of OX578272.1, forward strand.
TAGAAGGTAATGTGCCTTACAGACAAATAGTTAAAATATTATTATTATTATAAGATATTACAATGCAACTGAAATTTGATTAGTACCCTCTCGTTTAATAAAGGACTCTATTTCTCTTTTTAAATGTACAATACTTATGCTTTCTGAAAATTTCACGTTGTCTAATTCGCCACGGTCTACCCTTCTGTTATTTTTGGATCTCTATTTTTCAACTGAAAGTTTTCGATTAGATATTTTTTTTTATTTAGCAGAAGATTTATTTAATTCCGAAAGCAACGACAATTTTAAAGAAATATTCGGAAACGCTAAACGTTTATAAATATCTCTTTTTCTTGAGTGAAAAACAAAAGCTGTATCATGAAAATGAATCGCTATTAAATCACGTTTTATTTTTTGATACTCATCTGATTCTGAGAAAACATCTCATCCTCGAAAATTGAATTTTCCATCGTTATCAATCGAAGCCAATGAACTCTTATTTATGGTACAATGTTGAGTATCTTAATTATGATAGAACAGAATAATTGTTTGTCTTTTCAAAATTAAAAATTCAAGGAATTCTTTTGCTATTTTATGTAAATCTTGTTGAAATATTTACGTAGAATATATTGTATTGTGTTTTAATTTTTGTTATCATTAATTCATTATTCTCTATTAAAACCACATTGAATATGTTCATGAACCAAATCCCTTTCCCATCCGTTATTAAATTACATTTTAAACATTCATTTTATCAGCTTATAAAAATGATTTCACTTTTAAACCACATTTAATCCTTAATAATACCAACTGCAATGACAAAAAAAAAAGACATTCTAGGTCCATTATCAGTTCCATAATAACAATGACCACCATAACCACCACAACCACTTCATATATCCCCCATAAAACACAAACCATTATTGGGTAAGCTATGGTCTATACATTTTCCCACACAAAAAAAAAAAAAAAAACGATTGCTTTAAAGTCCGGAAAAACCTCTGCAATATCCCTTTGGAATCCTATGGTCGTTCTCAACACTTGCCACAGTTTTTGCCTTAAGCTTATTTGCATCTATAAATCTGAAGTTAGTCCAGCATGCTTCATGTGGATTTTTCTTGCCTTATTGTTGGAAAATAAAATAAAAATTGAAATTTCAAAATTCCATAGAGAGCTCTTTTCTGCGTCAAGGCGTGTAAAAAAACCAAAAGCTTACATGTATACAAACTATGCCAAAGTGCAATGGTAACTTTCATAATTTGTTTCTTTCTATTTTTGAATCCTTTGAATATATGTTGGTATGTGTTTGTAACAGATGTCGATGAACTATGACTATTCTGGATTAGGGTGAAACAATAGTCCTAATGCGAGTGTTATTTTTTACATTTTTTCAATTAAAAAGGGTTGCCAACTGGCAAATAGATTCAACTTAACGATGATAGGATAGACAAAAATGTCGGTATGACAGTTCTTTAAGATCTTTTTGTTTATCTTTGCATCGAAACATTTGGCTTTAACTATAGAATACATTCAGCCCTAGCGAGGTATCCGTGCGGAAGAATATTTTGTCCGATTCGTCCAAAATCGGAGAATTATCAATCGAGGTATCCGTTCCGATACACATATCGGAGAAACTTACGACAGAATTAAACGCAGACTACTGATGTGCGATGCAAAGCGTTGATCAATTTATTTTTGACAGCTTCAATATGTAAAAAACAGTATCGGCAATTCAATAACTTTTCTTGAAAACGGCTGGATCGGTTTAGATAATATGTTTTATAAGAGTTGCCAACGTTGTTTTCTATAAATACACTTCCTTTACAACTTGTCTATCCACCAACAGTTATAATATATTGAGGAACTTTCTTAATTGTCCTACCAAGGTATTTACGCATACGAGTTCTTCAGATAATTTTTATTTTCATATTCAACTGGGTTTCTTAATGCAAGAAATGAATGACTTCTATAGTACTGAACGGTTAACGTTCTTTTTTAATGAGAGCTGGTGGATGCTGAGTTTACTTATCATACTAAAGAATTTAGCGTCTTCTAATCAATGTGTTCAAAATGTCTTTTAGAGTCATGTCAGGCAAAGAAGTCTGAGCTTTGTGAAAGATAAGCTTTTCCTTAGTTTCTATAAGGACGATGAAGGAATGTAACAATGAAACTCTACTTCTTATGAAATGAAGGGAGGAAACATTGTTCTGGTTCTTGTCCTGTCTGTTTCTTATAGAGTATAGACTGACAACGTTCCACTGATTTCGAAACATTTCTCTTTATCTTTTTTCCCTCCTTGCAAATTGAATAATATTTTTAATTTGGCGGTGTTCTTATACCTTCATGTATCGTCTTTTACTACTCTACTACTTCGTTTTTTTTTATAATCTGTTTAAACCGCTGACTTACTCTCAGTAAAACGTATCAGAGATGCATTTTCTTATTCTCATTTTGCAGACTTTTTGTGTAGCGAGGTGAGTACCTTAACTTATTTTCTATAGGAAGTTTGGTATATCGAATTATTCTGATGTCTATAAAAAAGAAAAATGGCCATTATGTAATTAACATCCATGGCCGCTTCTTCTTCTTCTCTTCTTCTTCTTCTTCTTCTTCTTCTTCTTCTTCTTCTTCTTCTTCTTCTTCTTCTTCTTCTTCTTCTTCTTCTTCTTCTTCTTCTTCTTCTTCTTCTTCTTCTTCTTCTTCTTCTTCTTCTTCTTCTCTTCTTCCTCTTCTTCTTCTTCTTCTTGTTCTTCTTCTTGTTCTTCTTCTTGTTCTTCTTCTTGTTCTTCTTCTTTTTCTTTTTCTTCTTCTTCTTCTTTTTCTTCTTCTTCTTCTTCTTCTTCTTCTTATTCTTCTTCTTCTTCTTCTTCTTATTTTTTCATTTTCTCTTTCCTACAATTCACAGATGTTTCTGATATTTCTAAAATTTTATTTCTATTAAGCATTTGATTTTGAATTACGATGAAAAACTTGAGCGAAAAAGTGACTTCGGAACACAAAGCAAAGTGGAAGTGGTACTGAAGAATTGTTCATTATCCGTACCAGATACTTACATATATGAGTAGGTACAATTATTGGAAAGAAAATGTTAAAACAAAACAACAAGTCAGCAACATTAATGTTGTTTGGACCATACCTTTCCGTTTTCACATTTCAAATCCCACTTCCATTATTCATACAATTTTTTTTTATAATATCGGTGTATGTTTTATTATTATACCAAAATATCCCAAAAAAACACTACCTATTTATTTAAATTGACCTTAATTTGGAAGCTATTGAAAATTAAATAAAATATTTAAAACAAAAGCAAAATGCTTTTAACAGCCAAACCTAAAATACGCGTTTAGATCAAAACTCTGAACCAGAAATATTTAGTTGGAATAATCCCAAACTCCAAAAGCACAATTTTCGGCCTGAATGCCGTGTGAAGCCACTATTCGAAATATTTGCACCGCAAATGTAGAATGAACGTCATGAAATAAATACGGTGGTACAGCTATGGGGCAAATTATTGTAAGCCTTTTCACCAAAGACCCACACTGCAGTGAAGTCATGTTTGCTGTTGTTAAAAGATTTTTTTTTCTTTTCATTTTTAAAAAAAATTTTATTCCAACATTTCCATGTTTGAATCTCATATACGATATTTATACTGTCATGTAAAGCGCCCTAAAAACATCGACCATGTGTATATGCGATATAGAAATGTGGAACGGAGGCTAAACCACTTGATTTTACATTGTTGCTGTTTTGTATGTCGTTCAAAGGACGATGCTGTGGTGTATTTATTTTTTTAAAAGGGTGATGTTGCTGAACGAGACAAGAGTCCTTCCCAGAGCGAGGGCAAATAAAAAATTCATTGACCCCATAGAATATTAGAAGTTTTCTTTTTTCACTTTTTTTTTTTTTTTTACTTTCGAAAGGACCATGTCAAAAGGATGTGGTTCATATTGAATGTAGATGGAAGGATATGTTTACAGGTTATGGTTCTACTTTGATGTTTTGAATGTGAAGTAGGTTAACATGAAAATATATGACCAGCACCACTGTAGTATGTTGCAAACTAATTACTAACCACTGAATAGGAAGTCCAAGAGACGACGACAGGAGTAGTGTAGTTGATGAAATGTGGCCTCGAACGGTTTGAATAATTAAGTTGTTTTAATTGATATTTTTGAGGAAATATGTTGTGGTAGAACTTCATTATAAAGCTATTAACTATATATTGAGTATATTGAAGGAAGTCAATGATGAGAAATTGTAATTGTATGAACACTCCTGGAACTTTTGTAAATGTTGATAAATATTCCATCAAGGACAAACAAATATCTTTAAAAACTTAGATCACCTTTTTAGTAATAATAAAAATAAAAACAACATAGTTTAATTAGCAAAATAATTGATTTACAAAAAGGCCAAAGTATTTTTGTGCCTAAATCGGAAATAAATCCTAGTAATCCTAGTAAAGCTTACGTTTTTGTTTCCAACCTGGCATTTGTGGTTATTATGAATTTCCCAACCATCCTGAAATTTTTATTATAAAAAAGTTTCATTTGGTACTCAAATTAACACTGCGTTAGTTGTCCCCATCACTTTTCACAATTATTTTTATTTCAATTGCGTTACTAAACAATTGTATTTTCATTCTATTTCAAGCGCGAAAATTTCGATAAATATCTTCATTCGGCTATGCGTACCTATGCTATTCGATATTAGAAAACAATATGATTTTTGAAAATTTTATGAATAGTTGGAAAGATAAAAACAATTTTAAGATTAAAAATAGTCCAATTAAATTTTAATAAGTGGAGTTCTTATGAATGAAATTCAATTTTAAAGGTTTTGTGGCCTTCACTCAAAAATTTTCTGTTTGCACTATTGATCGAGGACATGCTAGTTTGCTATAAATGTCGATGTCATATAATTTTATTATTGCGTACTAGATGGTATGATATCTTCTAACTGATAAGCACACAAGCAAATTTTGGATATAAGGCCATAAAACCTTTAATACGAATATTTATAATTAGATTAGGTTTTCTTCTTTCCCGCTTTTTTACAAAAGTCATCTTATCAAAGTTCTTTTAGATTATGGTGTATACCTTTAAAACAAATAATCAATATTTTGTCCGTGATGAAAAAATAAAATAAAAAAGAAATCTTGCCATCTTTGTGTAATGAAAAAACCCACAACCTTCTAAGAAATAAGCAACCCTTGACCTAATCGCACATAATATAATATTTTTTTTTGTTTTTGTATCATCATAACATTCAATTCAAACTCAATTTCCTTATTATTTTTGCTTGCAGGCAAAATACATTATGAATATAACCCAAATATCCCATGAATAAAAAATATTCTTTTCGTTTATTTATTTTTAATTTGGTTATTTTTGCTTGGCCAGAAGGACAACACAAAAACTTTTTCCTCCCTAGGCTTATTATCCCCATGGGAACCAATAACCCAAGAAAATATTCAAATATCCTATTAAGGAAATAAAATTTCAATCATTTTCATTTTTATTATATTATTTCATAACAATCTTTGGAGTTTTCTTATTTTGATATTTAATTTTTGTTTTGAATATTTCTTCTTGAGCTGGTATTTCATATTTTAAAATTAGAAAAAAATTATAATTTGTTGTTTTTATATGATGAAACTGAATTTAGTAGAATTTAACTCGATTTAATTAAAGTGATACTTTGTTTTGAATTATACAAACGATTTTCAGACATTGAACCGTAGACGACTCTGCAAGCGTTTCTACGGACCCAATGGTTTAAGTAAAGAGCACGACTGATACGCACAAATTTGCTCTTACGGCAAGTTATCTTCTTGCTAACGGCGGAATTGATTCGACCATATTCTAATATATTTTATTAAAAAAAAAATATATTTGTTTCAAAATATTTGTGTGCAACATTTAACAGGCATTGCAGGACTATCTGAACATCAAAAACGGTGAATCGATATTTACGAGATAATCTGTATAAAAAATAAACGGCACGACTGGGTGGCACGTGTAGCAAGTTTGATTTCAGTATTAATCAGGCTTAGCAGAAATTTAGGGATGAAAAATTAAGTCGACATCGGTGCAGCTGTTTAAAAGATAATCGGTATCAAAGTACTACCGTTCTATATGGCAGGTACCGTTAATAATATTCTCCGGAAATTTATTTTTACTTGAAAGATATATTGTTGGCAGAAAACCACTCATATAAAATCTTATCAAAATTGATAAATTTTATTTTCGAGAAAAATGGAATTTTAAAAACTTACATAAGTAGAAAATAATTTTTCCAAATTTTTTGATTGCAGTATTAATTAAATTAAGCAGAACTTTAAAGATATTAAATTTCATTAAAATCGGTGCAGCCGTTTAAAAGATAAACGGTATTAAGAAACCGTTCTATGGCAATCGCGATTTTCCGATTTTTTTTTATTTCTAAAAAAAAATTAAATAAAAAAATAAAAAAATCATCCCGGCATATTGCTTAGATAATACTTTTAGCCAAGTTTGAAGAAAATCGTTTCAACGCTTTAAGGGGCAACCATAATAGTCGTAAGCAAACGAAATCTAATGTCATAATTCTATGTCAAGTTTCCTTAAGTGCCGCCATTACCTTAAGTCGACCATAATGGTCGAATGCAAACTAGCAAATTCCACATGTATTTGGCTGGCTGTCAGATTTACGTAAGTAAACTGCGCTCTGGAGCGCTCTCTACGGAGGTAAAAGTGAACGAAAACTTGCCGAAACTGAGCAATCCGACATTATGTGGCACCGTACGTACCAATTCTCCTATTATGTTTCTGCTTTTATTCTGTAGGTGTCGACACAGACAGACAGACAGACAGAATTGCCGGATCTATTTTTGTCGTCTTATCTATCATAGTATTTTTTATACGAATGCATAACTTGCCCTATAGTACCCCAAATTTTTTTAATTAAGTACTAAACTTTGAAAAATCGAAGCAGCCTTTTAAGAAAACTGGTTTTATAGTAGAAACTTTCCGTTAACTAGATTTTTCTAAAAAAAAATGCGTTGAAAATCATCTTCGTTGGCAACAAATTAATTTTTTCGGAAAAATAAAATTAGGTATCCGTTTTCCAAAAACTCTTTTCAAAAACACTTTTTTAAAAATATTTGTTTGTAATTTTATTTGGCTCTCTTAAAATATTCAATTTCGTCAAAATTTGTGTTGCCGTTTAAGAGATTGTCGATATAGTAATGTATAAACAAATACGGATCTGCTAAATTCCGAAAAAAAAAGAAAAACAGTTTTACAGTATTGTAGGGGTCCTAATACAATTTTTCGACGAGTCCCAAGTGATGAAGAAATGCACTTTATCATGGCAATGGCAATGATAACCTTGAAGGTTTTGTCAGTTCCTCGCAGAAGGCCTATGAAAAAAACTTAGGTGTACTTCAGGCTTTTTACCTAGTCTATAACTACTGCACCATTGTGAATTACAAACTGAGGTGTATAATCCGTATTAAGAGGCGGAAATATTTAAATAGTAACAAAATTAAGAAAACGTTCATGAGATTCGTATAGCCATTTTTCATTATGCCAATCATAACAGGTGATAAATATTTTTAACGAACAGCTGAAGTTAGAGCCCACGGGACAACAATCTTACCTTAGTCCAAATCAAAAAGCTGATGACAATCTATATACCTATAGGTATTAATAGTACCAATAACATTAAAATAGTATACCTACTTAAAGTGAAGAAAAAATGACCTAAGTATGATCACCGTTTTCTAATATTTTTTATAACAAGGTATAGATGGCAATTTTTTTGTGTTGGTTTTTACAATTATTAAACACGTATAGTTTTTTTCATTGTGTTGAAATTAACTTTCCTATAATATAATTCATTATTACCACCACAGAATACAAAAATTCCCACCACAAATATTTAAAATCTCCAAAGGGATATGACAATTTCATTAGGTAGTTCAATAAAGTTTCTCTTTCCTTCAACATGGTTCAACCAATTGTAAATTCTTAGAACGTGTTACCATTCAATATATAGGCACACTTACATAATAGACACATAAAACTGACCCCAAAAAATCATTCTTATAAATCTAATATTCTTTCAACACGTTCGTGTTCATGGCCATTATAAAGTCCAGTTAATAGTTTCTCGTTCCAAAGCCTCGCACAAGAAAAAAAAACACTTTCTCGTTTCAATTTTCAAAAAAAAAATCCCAAACAAAAAGCTTTTATTGACCCCACCAAAGACAGAAGTAACAACGAAGATATTTTCTTTTCAAAAGCATCATCATCATCTCAATCCCAATCAGATTCTAAATTCACCCATTATCCTTACAAATTCCGATCACGTCCACCTGTTTTATCCTCGTATTCCTATTTCTTATTATAGAGCAGTGCTCGTTTTAAGGATGACGTTAACGGTTTTTTTTTAAAGATGTTTATGATGTCTGTGCCTGTGTGGTGATGTGTAGGTGTATCATCCATTGATATCTGTGTCAGGATATGTGAGTGGGTTGTGTATCCTTTTTCATCCACTTGTATTTTATTGATTCCTTACAATCCTTACATAATGCGACAAAAAAAGAAGATTTTATTAAAAGACAGCGCGGCGGAGACATTTATGACTTTTTGACACCAACAAGAAGGATTTTCTTTGTAATGGTGGTGTAAAATTGGTCCGAATCCTTTTGTGACGGTTTTCAATGAAACTTTTAGTCTCATTGTTCACTGCGTTTTCTTGTTTCTAATTGGCAAGGACATTATATATTTCTTTTTTTGTGTGGTGTCCTTTTATCCAAAGAAGGATTGTTTATTATTTTCTTTTGTATATCCTTTTGTAATTTCGTTATCGCGAAGATATTTTTTTCTTCTAATAATAATGTGCTGTGTGGGAGAGTGATTTAATTTGCACCATGGAGGATAATTTGATTGTCCTTTAATAGCAATTTTTGAAATGTATCCTTGATTTTAATCAAAACGAAAAGTCAAGCGAAATAATAATAAAAAAAAAAGAATCTGGTATGTTTTTGGGTTGATGTACAATTTCCCAGTGGGGATATTTTATAAAACTCAATCTTTTTGTATTGCTGACACGCAGGATATTTTTTTTTTGCGTATCCTTTTTTTTATTCTCAAAACCAGTAACATTTACTATTCATTCCAGTGTTTATGGGTCTTTTGCGGCATGATGCCATCATTTCAAGGGGAGCAATTGCGACAGTTTTTTTTTATTGGACATCCCAAATTCCGGTGGTGGTGGTCGGTTTTATTGTGTGTCGTTGATCCTTTTCTGTTGGTTCACACAACCTATTGTTCGGTCATGAAAGATAATTTCAATGCTGGCAACGCAATTTTGAATGAATGTTGGTTGGGGGAAGTGAAATGCAAAGAATCTGATGACAAATGATTACATTTCAATTGGCAAAATTAAACGGAAGTGGTTTTTATGTCCCACAATGGGAGACGAACGGTAACCCAACAGGATGTAGGAAGCTGCGGGTGTATTATTATTAATGGAGATTGGATCTTTCGTTCCATATATGATAAATAAATAAAAAAAAAAAAATAGGTATGATGATAATAAAATATTATTTTATTATATCTAAAGGAATGTAGAAAAGCTTAAGCAGTTAAATGAACTGAAGTATTGGGTCTAATCCAATTGAATTGGAATTTAATATAATTTGGCTTTTATGAACTAAAAAAAATCTCTATTCAGCGTTATATCTACCTTTTGAATTAAGGCGGCAGTTTTTTTTTTTTTTTAATGATTTCAATGGAAATTTTTCAAAAGAGTTTCCATTTGATTTTGTCTTAATTTACATAATTTATTCAAGTCTATATTCCTTTTGAATGAATTTTGAATAACTTTATTGTTCATTGTAAACGAAGGTCAAAAAGATATTATGTGCAAGTATATTTTTCAAAAGGAAGATTATGCGGCGTGGGATAAATAAATATGTGGGACATGTGGGTGTTTAAAAATGATGATTGCTAAAGAAAAGTTTTACATTTTTCTCAACTAATTGGACAGATTAAAATAAACTTTTTTATGAGGAATTACGTACATTAGTGATATTTGAATAAAAAATATTGCGTAGTTCTTTGATAAGGCAACCTTAACATGGAATTAAAAAAGTCGGAAATCTCATGGTGGGCAGATCAAAAAATATTAGGTAACCTTTAATAAGTTTTTAATTTGAATACACCTACTTTTATTTCATAAAAAAAGTAATACATACAGTGCTCGAAATAAGTATAAAGACACATTATATATTTTAATGTTCTATTAAATTCAACAGCAAAATGATGCAAATTAAAAGAATATTTTGAAGGGAAACAAGTGTTTACTTAATTCAGTAAATAAGAAAAAAAAAATAAGACCAATTCATCATCACCGTGGCTAGATTCTAAGGTTTATCGTGGCTTTAAACAGTGTCTTATTTCGCACGTTTTCAGTGCAAAATCCATTTCATATGACAAATCACTTTTGTTTCTAAGCTGCTTTTCGGGGGTAACTGTACTATTTTTTTTACTTGCTTTTATTTTTATTTTACGGAGAAAATATGTAACTTTGTTTTTCGTGAACATTATGATAACATAATTTTAGATATATCAAATTGAAAAGTGTGAGAATGATTATTTCGGACACTGTATATATTTAGATTATTTCGTGTAAATAATTCAAATTGTTGTTTCTCTTAAGTTTTCCAATTCTTTTGATAACATTTTTAAATGTTTGTGTAATACGAGTATTCATTTTAAGATTATAAAGTAAATTGATCTTAGAAAACAGGTTCTTTTGAATTTTTTTTTTGCTTGTTTTTTCAGAATGGAAAATATTTTTCGAATCGTTCCATATGTGAAGGTCTGAATTTAAGAACAATGCTGTTGCTGAAAAGTTTTATTGGCTATTCTTTTAAATAGTGTCAGCTTATTTCCTTCAACTTCCTTCCTCTTATTTTTTTAAAGAAGTCAGAGGAATTGTTTTTTTTTTTTAGTTTAATTAAAAAAGAATCAACAGGTTTACCTATGGTAAAGATGTCAACAGTGAATCAGTGTAAACAGTGAATCACTTGCTCTCTTTTTATTTTAAAATATTTTGAAAAACAGAAAATTGCGCATTTTTAGTTACTCTAGCTTAAAGTCTATCAGTCTATGCGATCCCGTTGTCGAAGTTGTTCCATAACTGGTGTCCATTTCTTTATATTGGTGAAATAAATTATTATAATGTTTTTGAAAAATGAGAACATGGTGCACAGTGAATCAATTGAAGTGGTAAACAGTGAATCACTTATTTACATATATCTTGTTATAAATAAAGGAAGAAGTCTTATCATTTGAGAAAAATAGAATAATTGGTTTCTGGAAAAAAAAAACTTTTTAAAAAATTATTTTTTTTTCAAATATTTTCTTGCAGTATTATTAAGGTTTAGCAGTAGTCCTAGAATATAAAATTTTGTCTAAATCGGTGCACTCGTTCAAAAGAGAGTAGGTGTAACAAAATAAGGTTATGGTAGGTTCCGTTAATAGACTGATTATGAAAAAACATTTTAGTTAAAAGACATCATAGTTAGCAACAAATCAATGATATAAAATTTTATCAAAATTGATCGTATTTTTTCAAGAAAAATGGAATTTAAAAAACTTAGAAAAACAAGATTGTTGATTGCAAGTTTAGCAGTAATCTTAGAATATAGAATTTCGCCATATTTTAAAACGTACTGTCTTAAAGTCTTAAATAACTAAAAAATAACCAGTTTGCCCTAGAAAATATAATATTCTTTCCAACTAGCATTTCTTGAAAACAAATACTTTGTTAAAACCACATTTTTTACTGGATCCACTGAAGCTGCTTCTGCTTAACATTAAATGCTGGCGAATGTATCGGCGTGTTAGACTCTGACAACGTTTACATAATGAATATGTGGGCAACTTTTTTACTTAGGACAAGTATTGGTTTCGTGTAAAAAAAATCGATAACGATGATAGAGAAGACGAAAAAAGTAGGTTTCGCCATGCCGTCCTTCGGTCTGTCTGTGCGGATGTGCGTATGTGCGAATGTGCGGGTGTGTGTATGTGCGGTTGTCTGTTCACAGAGCTACAACCTAAACGGTTGGACGGATTTTCTTTGAACTTCGTGTCTAGCACTTTTTAGTGATTCCCTAGAGCAGGAATAATTAAATAGATTGCCTTTTTTGTAATCCAATAGTTTGCTACAAGAGCAAGTTCGTGCGACCGAGTCGTGCATTTTATTATTTCTTTCCCCACGAAGCTACTAAGCTCGTCAAAAATTTTAAATAATTTATTTCGTGTTGTTAAACAGTTCCTTAAACTCTGCTGACTCTAAAACTCTATTTAACTTGTAAGTAAATTATTCATTAATTTTGCTGCAAAGTTCGATTTTGCTACAAGGTTCCCAATATTTTTTGCATAAATTCATGATCTTTTGTTAGCAAATAATTTCAATTCCTCCGAAATTATTCCCATAAATTCATAAACCAAGTGTTTGACAATGTAAAACAACGAGAAAATCAATTTATATTTTTTTTTCCAACATCCCAATCCATCGTGACTTTAATATCCCCACAATAACGACCTTATTCACTCAAGAATCGCGATCCTCTTTATACAGGGTATGGTAAAAAAAAAAATATTCCAATTTTTCACGACGTCATAATCGAAGCAACCCCCAATCCTATTCATCATTTTCATCAATTTCATCTCACCATCAAAAATCATCTCTATTTCAAACGTTCCCAACATAGTCAATGTCATAAAATATTCCCCGCGCCATGCTGTGTAAGATGCCACCGACGCTGTTCTATCATCAAAAGAATCCGTCGGCATCTCATCGTCATTGTGTCCTATATTAACGGAAGGATGTTATCGATAAATTCCCGACAAAACGCCGGATACCACCAGACAAAGCCCTTGAAAGAATAAAAACAATGTTAATATTTTTTTTTCAAGCTGTATTACCACAGTAGGTGCTGACGCTGATGCTAAATCTTTCAGGCTCTTAACTGTCACTCATTCTGTGGACTCTGAGGGCTGTCATCATAAAATTGACGTTCTTCTTTTTCTTTTTCACATCTATGTTGACTTCTTGTGTTTTTCTTCAATCTTTTTTTTTAAGTTATTTTTTGGTGTTTTATTATTTGCATGGTACATCGAAAGAAATCTCATTCTATTGTTCTATTAATGTTTTTTAGACTATATGTTTTATTGGTTTGACAGTGAAACCTGAAATATCGGATTTCGACGGTATAAACTCAGCATTATGGTGGTAATGAAGTTTTTAAGTATAGTAAACCTCTTTATGGGGAAACCGTTTTCTTAAACAGATTAAAGCTATGCATTCGGAAGAACGTGCAGGTGCGCTTGTTGTGTTGGCAGACCATATAGACTTATGAAAAAGCTCATAACCAATTTTAAGTTTTTTTGAATTTATTATGTATGTCATGAACAACATGTAGGTCAGCTGTTCAATCCCAACATTTGCATTTTCGTGATGTCTACGGAAAGAGATGAAAGAATCTAGTTGTATCAATATGTGATTCAGGAAGAATTAAAGTGTTGCTATCAATAGCAGTTTTCGGAACGCAAGAGGGAAAAAGATAAAACAGATTGCCCAAACCTTAGGACATTTTCACAATAATTATTTTTTTTGCTTTTCTACTCGTAACCGCAATATTTCTACTGACAAACCACATCATTTCTACTGGCAACCCGGAAGATCTGTTGACAACCGCAGTATGTCTACTGGCAACGGTGGTATTTCTAACGGTGAGCCACAGTATTTCTACAGACAACCCACAGTATTTTTACAGGCAACCGGAGTATTCCATAAACCATAGTATGGTTGCCAGTAAAAAAACAAAATACTTTTACTGGTGAATACAGTATTTTTACTGGCCAATACAGTATTTCTTGACAACCGCAGCATTTCTACTGGAAATTACAAAACTTTTTATGGCACCTCAGTGTTTCTTCTAGCAACCGACGTATTTCTACTGGCAACCCGTATTTTTACTTGCAACCACAGTATTTCTATTGGTTTTTCTAATTGATTTGTTGATTATGTCCTTATAAAATCAGTATTGTGATCAGAAAATGGCTGGATTAATTACTTCGTTGTATATTAGTGCCTTGAAGGCTTAAAGGATTTGCAATTTTTTGCTAGGTTTATAAAATTCGACCGAAAAGGAAATCCCAAGTCAACCAATCAAGTCAACATTATTATTTTTTAAAGTGTACACTCTCCGTCAATGCAGCGAAAATACAATTGAGTTCCACTGACTGAAAGGTGTTTGTCCGTAAACTTATATTTCAAATGGAGATGAAATTATGTAAATTTGTATGAAGCCATAGTGTGGGTAAAATGTATTTTTATGTTACCGTCAAAAATTGTAACAAGTTGTTTAAGAGATATCGGCGAAAAAATGGATAAGCATTATTTGTGTAACGGAAAACAAATAAGATATTATTCCTTGAATAAATAAATGAAAATTGCTTAATTTCAGATCTGGTTGAGGTTTGAGATAGAAAATGGAAAAATGAATTTGTTTGGCATATTGATAGATAGGAAATCCTTAAATTTATATACATAAATAGATATAACTGCCTTATTTTGCTGAAAACAATCTTATCATACCTAATCCTTATACTGGTTAAAATTTTCTTATAGTCAGACAAAACGATGATATATGCCTCTAAATTTAATTATTCCCAGAAGCAAGGAAAAGACTCACTCAACATGTCGACATGCCAAAAACATTTGTTTTCCTTAGGCAAATTCATCCTTTCTCATCACTTACTTTGATTCACTGCCTCTCTGTTTAACTTCCGCGTCGTCGATGTCCTTAATCCTTATACAACATCAGTACTCAAGAGATAGTTTATTAATCTCTTCTATAACTTAAACTACTGCCGGGTTTTTGGGAATGAAAACCTCAAGCATAAACTGACAAAATGTGACCAAGTTAGTAAAACACAAAAAAGGAGAATAAGATGCGAATCCTTATTCTCCTTTTTGAGGGTTGAAAAACCGATATTGTGCTAGTGTTTTGTATACAACACTCACTGATGATGGGTTGACATGAGATAAGTTTACTGCAACCACCATCAACATCGTCCAAGGGTGGAGTAAAAGTTATTTTGACTTAAGGCGTAAGAACGTGTCTTTGTTGTTGGTTTCAAGTTTTCAGAAACACCTTTTGAAATATTAATTACAATGGAAAAGAGTGATTGTATATTAAGTGAAACTTAATAGTCCTAAAGAAAACATTTTGTCAGCTTAACCATATGTTCACTTAAGTAGTTAATCTGATACCTTTCATGTAGAGGTAGACTGTAGAAGTGTAGATATATCAAGCTCGTTATTTTTTTTCAATATAAGTCTTTAGATAACATTTTTAATTTTTAACATAGTTAATGTTTTCTTTTTATTTATTTATTTCATTCATCTATCGAGTTTCCTCTTTATTATTTTAACATTAGATCACACTGATTTTTATTATTTGTATTTGTGTGATCCTATCTCACGAATTGTTTAACAGTCTTTGTATAATAATATTAATAAAAATATTACATTTTGGCGTTAGGATGTTGATTGTTGATCATTTATTATGTTTTAAGTTACAGGTACATGTAAAATGCATCAGTGAAATGATTTAAAAAGTGTTTGCGAATGATGGACATTTTCAATGATTGCTATACCTAATAATTGAAAATTAATTCTCTATAAAAAAAAAACCATTTTGATGTTAGAGTTGATTATTGAAATCATCAATCATTGAACAAAAAACTGACAGATGATGTAAAAATCCAACACCGTCAATGGATCGATTGTGTTCAACTTTATGATTCCACTTTTAGGCTGTTAATTGAAATCGAACTTGCTCTTGTTGCAAGATATCACAAAAATTAAATTAAATTTAATAAAAATAAATTTAATAATTTTTTACTTGCAATTATTATTTAAGGGCAAGTTCTACATTCATGGAAATAAAATTTGGCTAACAATCAAACATAACATTACGATTAAAGAAAGACGACAAAAGTAGGTTCGTCAATTCGGTCTGTCTGTTAGTCTCATTGTATTAGTAACTACAGCCTTAACGGTTGAAATGATTTACTTTAAATTTGGTTTGTATGGGTTTGTAGACCATTCCTTGGTGGAGAAATGGGAATTTGTTTTTTTTGCTCAAAAATAGATTATTTTTCGTGAAAACTGCGAAATGATTTTCATAAAAAAAGAATCTGATAAATTGCATTTTTTTTGGTTAAAAAAAAATGTTCAAACCTATTTACGGTATCTACCATACAACCGTTATTTTCGTGAAGGGCTGAAGGAATTTTGACCCAAATTTTTTTTTTTTTTCAATTTTATAAAAAAAAGTTTTTATTTCAGTATAAATATAGATTTATTGAAAAACCACTTTTGGGAATTTTATTTTTTTTTGTTAAACTTATATTTATGCAACTAAATGTTCTGCATACTTTGATTTAAGCTTGAATCTTTATAAAAAGTAATCTTAGAATTTTCAATTAAAATTCAAATGATTTTATTTTTGATTTGATTTTTTTAATTAAATTTGATTACATTTTCTGTCATCTTTGATTGTTATTTAAAATTCGCTTTATTTTGTGTTATGAATCTGTAACTTACTTTATATTTAGTATCCAAATGTAATAGCAAGTAAAATAAATAAAAAAAAACTTTAATCTCCAATGAAAGGAGAAGCCCCTCCTAAAAATATGCAATATTATTTTGGTTTTGAATAGATCAAGTTATCATTTTAAATTGATAGGAAAAAATTATAACATTTGTCTCAAAAACATGTTTTTAAAAAATAAACATAATTAAAGAATCATTTCAATTCTCAGTTTCAAATCCTAAATATATATGCAATTAAAAGCGCCTTAGAAATACTTAGCAAAAGGCCCTGATTCGTCTAACTAAGGAAACCAGAAGCAAATACAATTCAAAGTTTGTTAGAGATACTTTACACAAACACAAAGAATATATAGAACGAAACAAGTATACGATCCGCAGTGAGACGTATATAAGTAAAATAAAGCCTCAATTGCAGCAGCAGCACACAAATAGTTAGTAATAGAAAACTCCAACACACAATAAGACATTCATCTGAAAAGTTAGTTTCCGAATGATGTACCTAACGAGTCTGAAAGATACTTTAAGATGAAATGAAAGGAAGTCAGCTACATCACCTTGCCTGTGTGTAAGTAGTAGAAAGCGTGCATAGCACTAATTGCCTTTACATAGACCCAATTTGGCTTCCATCCAAGTCAAATGCGGCAAAGACCGTCTGTTGTACAAAATAGTATAGCAGCAGACGTCCTCGTCCTCGTTGTCCTTTTTTTTTTTTTTTTTGTTAAAAGTATAGGAAGGATACGTTGGAGCTTCCGCCCGATTCCAATCTAAACACTTTCACACGTCTTTGACTTACTCGCCTCCTTGGCACTTTTATAGCAACAACAAAAAAAAAAAACAAGTCTTATCCGCCCTTCTCGGTCCTCGTCCCAAAGAACTACTCCTACTCTTCAAGCAAAAGTGGCCATGTCCGTTGTCAAGATTTATGCTTCCATGCTTCTTCCCTTTTCTAATCTAAAATGAATAAAGGAAAACAGGAAAATGCGATGAGCTTGGAAAGAAAATTAAAACAGCATGCAGTCTTCATATAGAGAAAAGGGAAAGAAGCCCAGCTTTAGCTGTAGTACGAGTATAACGTGTTGATTTAGAATTCCACTTTGGAACCACCACCATTACCTTGTAGAAGTAGGTACAGATTTTTTCTTGTTCGTCCTTATTCGTCGTTTTTAGGATATTCATTCTCAATCGCTTTGCAACACAAAATGAAAAAGCTGCTGCATAATAGAGGATTTACGAGACGTTGTTCCAGTAAACCATTCCACTTAGGATGTACTAGAGGTAGTACTACTACAATAGGATGAGGATGTGGAAGTGGTACCAAAGGAGGCTTGTTGTAGTAAAAATATAAACGTTGCTACATCGTGATGGATGGATAGAAAAGGCTATATAATCATGTATAGTGGATGGAGAGGGTGGGTTGGAATTTGTCATTTTGCTGCAATGGTTATGTGATGCGACACACTAAATTTAGAGGAGTAGATACGTGCTGTAGCAGAGTACATCAGTGCAGTTAAGTGAACGAGGAAGTAAATTATAGAGCAACATGGATTTAGGGTTGGCTGTTCCTTTTTGTTGGATTGGTTGTTTGAAACAAAATATTATAAAATAATCATACAATAGCTCAATTGAAAACGAAGATGGATTGGAAGTCTGCAATATTTAGTTTGAAAAGAGCATCTACACCAAACTTTTGCAGTAAGAAAACACACGTCAATGTCACATTCCGAAAAACTTATTTACTTCGAATTACGTTTGACAACATTTCGTTCATAGTTCATACTACATACCAATTGTCTAAATAATAGTTTAACTACATTTCTTATTGCGAGTTTTATTTTTTCTCTTGTTTTTTGAAAATGGACTTTTAGGTTTTTAGGATTAAACCATGTAAAGAGATAATGGGGCATATTCATAGTTGTTTTTAAACTACAGTTTTTCTTAGTCTCGGTTTAAGCAATGTAATTTAAATAGGATAAACTCGAGTTTTTCTAACAACAGCTTAAATAGTGTCTATGAATATGCCCCAATATGTCTAGTTATTGGAAACCAAATTTTTCGACAAAATTGATTCAAAATAAGACACTTGCTTGTATCCAGCTAACAAAAGTTTGTCTTATTCCAAGAATTGTGGAATGCAAAAAAGTTTTGCATTACGTCTGATATATCTTGAAAGAGACGCGCTTATTTTAAGTCTTGCAGTAAAATAGAAAATGTTTCCGAAATTACCGAAAGGAAAAGATTTTGCTTCGTTGTGTATATTCTTATGAACTCTGATGCGTTCCAGGATTATTGTTTTGAAAGCTCGACTTATCCGTAGACTATCTTACTGCAGATAAGATTAGCAGACAGTAGAATCTTAATATAGTTGAAACTTAAACGATAGTCGATTTACGTAGTCGCAGCCCCAGATAATTCTAATTTCCTCGAAAAAAAATACAATCGAATTTTTATAAAATTTTACATGAGTGATTTGTTGCTAATGGTGATGTCTTTAGTCTGAATTTTTTTTTCGGAAGCAGATTATGCCCAGTAATTAACATAGAAACGTTTTTTATTATTCCTACTATCTTTTGAAGGGCTGTACGGAATTTATCGAAATTAAATAATCAAAAACTATTAAAAAATTTAAAATACTGCAAACGAAATTTTGAAAAAAAGTAATTTCGCAAGAAGTTTTTTTTTTTTTTTTTTGATAAACCGATAATTTGAAAATACTATCAATTTTGATAAAATTTCATAGAAATAAAAAATTTCAAAATATAAAATTCCGAAAATCGTTTTTGTTTATATATAAAAAAAAAATGTAAAATGAGTTTTCCAGTCGTGAACACGAATGTAACTTTTCCCCAAGAGCAAGTTTGTGCAACCCAATCGCGTCGTTTATTTCTATAAAATAACAGTCAAAATTTTTCGAGAATATTGCCCCAAGTATTTTTAAAAATACTTGAATAATGTCTTGTAGTTGAATAATACATAAAATAGTTGAACACTAACGAAACTGTGTAAAACCAGCAGCGAAAATAATTTAGGATATACAATGCTTGTAGCCAATTTACGCTGTCGATTGCATTAAAACGGAAGTATGCAATTTCGCCTCCGGTGATAATTTTGTTAGTTTACTTTTTTAAGATTATTATTGTTATTATTATTAATATTTTTGTTTTGTACTCTAGTGTCTACTGATATGTATAGATTTAAAATTTTGGAAATAGAAAAAAATAGCAGAACTTGAATTTAAGCAAGATTTTTTTTTCTATTATTGGAAAAAAGAGATGACAGATACAGTCCTTTGTCTCCACCAGCTGACTTTCGACAGAAACATAGGCGTTATATAATATTAAGTGAACTTTCCACTTCATTTTTCCTCGAAACACTGTGCGACTCTCTTTTGAAGGAGGACACAACGGATTTTGACAAAATTTGATATTCTAAAAATAGAGCTTAATCTGAACAATACTGTAAGAAAAAAATTTATGAATTTCTAAAAAAAAAAAAATATACGATCAATTTTGATAAAATATCAAGTAATTGAATTGTTTCAGACGGTGATATCTTTCATATAAATCTTTTCTTATTTCATAAATTTTTTTGGAAAATTTTTTTTGTTTTTCAAAAAACTTGTTGAATTAATTTTCCAGTCGTCAACACGAAACTAATTTCCCACAGAAGCAAATTTGTGCGACCCAGTCGTGTCCTTTATTTAATCATCATTATATTTAAATAATTATGCATCTAACGTTATTTATTTTATTAGGTTACTTAATTTATAATAGAATTTCGTTAACAAATATGTACAAAAAAAAAAAACTAAAAAACTTACCATACCAAGCATACTCACCTCATATAAGCAATACTCAATACTCAAGTGCAGTCGGGAGCTCACTTGCATTTTCTCGACTTTGTATCAGACCAAAAAATCATTTCTGAATGATTTCAGAAATAATTAAAAAAAAAATATAAAATAATTTCTAAAATGTGTCTGAAATGCCTTTCTCTTGTTTCTAATTCATGTTTGTTCATAAACGTCAGACTAACTAAGATCTGCAATAAAAAAATTGATAAACAACACACATTTTCTTTAGACTAACATTTTGTTTTTTATTATTTTAATAGCTATGTCCAAAATACTTACAAATCTGAAAATGTCACGTGATTGACAAAATATAGGAAACAACTACTAATTATGTCGAAAATGTTTCTTTAAGCGTACATACCAAAAGAAACATATCTGAAATTTATTTTTTAAATAAATTAGAAATATTCCCGAAAATTTTTAGAAAAGTTCTTAAAAACTGATATTTTTTTTAAATATCAGAATAGATGTTCTCGTTGATTTATTTAAGTTGTAAGCACGGGAGATTATTTAGGATTCCAAACTATGCAAATCTGCAAAACTTAAAGCTCTTCTTAAACTTTTGTAGCAAAAGCTTCCTCTTCATGCCTTCAGTGCTTGGATTTCATTTGGTAAAAGATATGTTCAAAACCACAAGTAGATTAACTTTGGACGTTCATTGTATATGTTCTTTTCATATACGTACGAATCAATATTGATTACAAAGTATGTCAGTTATGTCAATCTACTTGACACTAAAAGGATTTTATTCGAAGTTAAAATCAAAATGTTCCAAACTTCGCTTTTCACCGTCACAATCACTTCCAGAGAATTGAATTTCATGATACACTTTCAAAAAAAAAAAAAAAAATTAAAAAATCACAACATCAGCTTAAGTAAGCTTTCGTTATGTCCATGGTCATGACCATCTGGACCGCATTTGTGTCTCTAGTTTAACTTCGAAGAAAAAACGAATTCAAATAGAAAAACAAAAATACACGAACAAAGACCGAAAATCCAAATAAACTGTGAACGAAAAATCGAAAACTAACTAACGTTAACGGCAACATAACTCTTGGACAGATTTTTTTTTTGTAGAGTTTTCACTTGAGTTTTGCAAATACAGAGAATGAGAGTTGCTGAAGAAGGATGAAAATATGGTCACGTTTGTCAACAAGGATTCTAAAAATCGAACTGTATTTAAGCTGCAGGTGCAACGGATGACAGAAAAAAAAACTAAAACAAAATAGATGAAGAAAATCGTCCTGCTGGCAATAGTAGTGTCCGAGGCCAGACAGAAGATTTTAATCGAAACAGAGATTTTCCTTTCATGTCCTTTTTTCTATTTTCTTTTTATGGTTTTTAGTATCTCTGCACATGAAATGAGATTATCTGGTCTATTTGACTTGACTTGACCAGGATTTTGAGCGTAAGATATGTGTATACATGTGTGTTCTTAAAACATACTACCTGGACCGATGGTCATAAAGTCCAGGATGTCATAGAGATCTCGAACTTGTGACACAGTTAATTGGAATTTCCTCGAATTTTACTGCCTCCAAGTGATAAACCAAAGTGTTAGTTTGACCCTTTAAATCCCTTAGCTTGTGTCCTTAAGATTGTGTTAACGTGAACTGGGCTGTGAGTGACAAATTAGCCCCTCAAGTGCTTCAAGAATATTGAATTTGATTAAGCTGGAAATGTTGTTCTTGTGATTTTTTGTCTCTGTTTTTGAATTCAGTGGTGTGTGTATAAGTTCTATATGTATGTGCCTAGCAAGTTAATTATTCAATATTGTGGAGTTTAGTTTTTGAAGGACTTTTTGTTAAGATTAAGTGCATGAATCCTTCAATTTGCTTCGGAATAGCTGTTCATTGGATTGCGTTAGGGAATATTAATTCGACACACTTGTGTGTTGTGTTACAAACGAATGTGATAAAATAATCTGTTTTTAAGTGCAAAGAACTAGATAAAACCCCTCAAGCTTGTCACAAGCTTTATAGTTGCTTTAAAATAAAAAAAACTTGATTTTCTCAATTTTCAATAATCACTATAGCGAGTCCAGAGTGAAATATAACATTGGTGTCAGAAGCGAAAATAATTTATATTTATTATTGTTGTTGTATTGTACTAGTCGTACAAGAATTTTAGTTTTATTACTTGACCATTCTTTGTTCCGTCAATTTTCATTTAATTTTTGAACAACAACAACAACTTATAGCTGCTACCACCAATTGTTAGCGAATTTTATTATTCCTTTTTATTTTTGGCTGAAGATATAGCTATTTCAAGGAGTGCCAATTCATATCATCAGTCTCCTTTTTAATGGTGCTGAGCTTAAATCCAATTTTATTATGAAAAACTTTCTACATGCACATCATGAGATTCGAACCCATGCATTATCAGATTTGCTCAGTCTTCGAAGTCGTATGCACTAAGCATTCCACAGCTTATGACCCCTTACAGGTCGAGATGTGACGTTTGTTTCCCAAAGGCATTTGGAGCATCAGCATTTTTCTAAGCACCTTAGGTATGCTGTTTTGTTCCGGCTCCATCTTTTCCTTACCTTATTTCCATAGACTACAATTCGTAGCACATATCAAAGGGGAAGAGATTGCTTATGTAAAAAGTAACTGTCTAATATTCCATATTCGTGTTGTACGTCAAGGGATATCTATATTGAACAGTACGTACGAAATTTGGATCGCATTTTATTGGGAACTTGAACATAACAACGAAGTACTACTTGGAAAAGATTAAGAGGAAAAATGCAACAATCCATTAAATGTTTTTAAAAGTAACGTTAAAATACTGTTTCAAATGAAACATATAACATTGGTGTCAGAAGTGAAATGAAATAAAACTTTAATTGAACAATTATTGTGGTCAAAAATAAAATGGGCAAGCTTATGAACACTTTGAATCTAGCAGAATTGAAAGTAGAACTTAAAAAAACGACAGGTCTGTTAGAATCAATAATTACCTCATTAGTCGTCTGTGGGAAATATTGAAATGGCAGAAAGGAAATTCAGACATATTTGTAATAGAAATTACAGAGAAAGAGGGAAATACCTACCAACACCGACTTGTCCAATGTGTTAGAGAAAAAAGACATCGGACAAAGAAACATTTAAATGAGAAAAAAAAAGAACAAAAGAATGGACAAAAATCTTTGTCATGAAACTTTGAGAACATACATATTATATTATCATGGAATTTAATAGCACCTTCAGAAAATAGCAGCTTCAGCTTAACGAAAATTAAGATTATTTCTTACTAGAAGCGGTGCAATAAATTTCGCACATTGACCAGTTTTTTTTTTTAATCCAATAAGTTTTAAAAATACCTACTAATCTCAGATTCCCATTTCATCTAAAGTCAACACGTTAAAACATTAAAAACAAGCTTTAAAAACGTACTCTTTCACTTGAAAAGATTTATACATCAGCAAACACTCTTTTTTTTTAATAACCCCATCAGTTTGCTTGTATCCTGTTGCAATTTTTACTTACTTTCAGTATTTTCACTTGCTCTCTCTTGGCAGTAAATTAATAACAAAATTATGATTTCCCTTGATGAAAAAATAAATATCATGAAAATGAGAACGAGGAAAGCTCCCATAAATCCTTTCGTGCGATGAAATTTTAATGCAAACCATCTTCAATTTATTCTGAACAAATCTTCATCTACCCCAAGTGCAGTGCTTCGTCCTCGTTCAGAACTTAATTAAAATCCCACCTTACTTTCACGCCCGCATACGACCCGTTCGTATAATAATGGCTTAAAGAAAACACTGTACCATGGCCAGGCCGCAGTATACAGTGTTGAGCAATTTTTCGACCAAATTGACCTCATTTAGATGAGGAAAGCCTCCAGTCGTGTCTGGCTTTTTACTTACTTTCTATATACAAAGGTACTTTCAACCAAACACGCTATAGTTATTTCCTTTACCGTTATAGAAAACCATAGTGTGCAATTGAAGCTTAATTTTAAATGGAGGAATATTTAAAGGTTGTAAAGTTTTGTTTTTTGAAGATCCTTTCTTCAACGTTTTACATTTGTTTTTCATTTAAAGTAAATTGGGCTACAAGCGTTCATGATTCTAGCAACACCGTTTATAATTTAAAAGGTGTTGCATGATAGTTTGGTTGGTTTTAAATTTTTTTTCCTTAACTTCACTTCAACAAATTACAAAACTAAAACGAGAAGGGTGGCAATTGACACTATTCGAGTAATTAGTAGTTTTCCAAATATTTTCAAGGGGTAATGGATGCACCATTTCATTCGAACGAAGTTTATTTTGTGTAAGTGGGATTTTAGTTGTATTGAAATATACATAGAAATAGAAGGTTGGAAAATGTTCTATAAGATTATTTATTATTTTGTGTGTGTATAAAAATAAAATGTATACAAATGTGCATCGTGTTAATTAATTTTAAGGAAATTATTCATTAAAAATTTTTATTTCAAAAGATTTTAGACTTATTTTTGTATTCTGAGGATATTCCCTTTAGCAGTTAAAAATTGAACTCTTTGCATTTTATTGCGAAACCATCAGCAGGCTTCCGAGAATAAGTTTCATTTTTAGCATTTAATTAAAATGATTGTTCAAAACTATGTTATATTAACGACACTTCCCTTGAAATTAGGAGTTGTTTGAAAAATGTTAGCTCGAAGAAATTAAATAAATAGGGACCCCTCTTACTCTATTAGACTAAAATTATTTTTTTTTTAGAAGAAAAGGCAAAATATTACATAATAAGGAATAAGTAGTTTAAAAGATTGGTTTATAAACCCCTAGAAAGAAAAATGCTTTAAAATCCGAGATACTGATCTTACTTAATTACCAAAGCGCTCACACTCCTGCATTAACTACGGTCTTAACCCAAAATCCTTTTCAACCAAATTGGTTGCTAACAGGTAGCTGCTGCCTCCGGTTATGCACACCAAGTCGGTTTAAGTCATTTTCGACTTGTAAGCGCACAACGTCAGGTGTCTTGCTCTGCTGCGCACATCAGGGATTTATGTGAAGACTCATTGCTGGGTAGGGTAGCTGCCCATACGCTCGACGTGTCCCAGCAAATTTTAGCCGAAGTACTTTCATCTTTTTAATCAGAAATTATTGAACTTATTCCATACACACTCATTCCATACGCACTATACCAAAAATCCCACCAAGAATCTTCAGCTCAAAGAATTTAAGCGAATCTTCATCCGTTCTTGACATCGGACTTAGCTTCATCCGACCAAATCAGCCAGTGTAGTGTATGCTAATTGAAAAGTCATCTCCCGTTGATGCTTTCAATAGATTAGCGATGGTAGGCCATCCACATAAGCAGCTTTGTTTAATCTAAGCTTGAGAATTGCCATCTACCATTCATGTTGGTGGGGTAGATGGAAATTTTTCTCATCATCGTCACTTTTTCATCAATTCTTTTTTGATTTAGTCGTCTTTCGATTTCGTAGGGTCGGGTAGTGTAATCTGATGGGGATTGCGACCACCTATACTATGAAATCCCAATTTTCACCTTTTTTTAAAAAACTGCACCTAAACAGCCGCTGATCCTTTGCCTTGTAGTAGATGTCGCTCCATTTCATCCTCTCCAACCCATCTTGCTTCCTAGATAACTGTATCGTCATTTATCGTCACCTATCCACGATCTTCACTAATTGGTCGGCTGTACCCGATAAGAAGAATAGATATCATTCTTTTGTTTGCTAGGGTCGGTCGTCGAGTTTACAATATTATCCGTATCCAAGACTTGTTTTGTTTCGAAAGTTATATCTTTTTACATGATTGGAAAGTCACCCCGAAGCCGACGCACAATCCATATTCTAAACACCTGAGCTGAAGGACCAGATAAAACCGCCTTTTATTTCTAATTTCGAATATCTTTGAGTAACCCATATAAGATGTTCACCAAATAATTTGCCCAAACTGTAACTATAGAATACTAACTACAGATAATCCATCAACTACCATCTAATCGTTGGACTGCCTGGGTGGGACCATTCTTTTGTTGAAGGGTAGTTTGTAGCGACAAGCTACACTCCATTTCTACATGTTTACCATATGGGTGGTCCGTCTGCAGAAAAAAGTTCTTCGATCTTTAGCTTTCACGGTAGTAAAGATTAACTACTAGTGAAACAAAAATGTTAATAATTTATCACCAATTGAATGGCATTAAATCTTTGCAGTTGGTCTAATTGCTTTAAAGCAAATTGAATTAGGCCAACTTGGTGTCTTTTTTCTCACTATTTATCACTCTTGTGTTTGAAACCCTTTGCAATTCGAAAGAGTATATTTTATAACTTGCGGAGCATAGTTTCCGTATTTATGTATGTAGCATTACATTAGATAAGATACGACATACTGGTATTGATAATAGACCTTGAAAAAATAATGCAACTAACTCTCTTTCTGAATAATTACAGATTATAATTATTATCATTTTAAGTTGATAGCAAACAGACTTTCATTTGGCGTTTATTTGAGAGACTATATATATGTCTTTATAGATAGTAATATAACGTTCTATGTTGGGTGGGAATATCATGCACACTAATACAAGTTGACTTGTAAAGCTACCATACCATTTCATTTTCTTGATTAAATTAATTGTTTAACTTGTGAAATATTATTGAGATACAATCGTCGATTTCCCGACAATCGAATTCAGTTGCATTTCAGCATGAGTGTAGAATTCATTAATTTAGTTGGAGCACCGGAATCTCTGGACTTGCGATTTTTTGAAGAAGTTATTGAAAATGCGCTACTGGAGGCTTGTGCTGTGATTAAAAAGGTTTCCATTGATGGTGGAAGTGCTGGTGGCGATAACTACTGTAGTCAAATCTACAGAGTTCGAATTTCTTACAAACGAGACAATGAAACACTGGAAAATATTTCAATAATAGTAAAGAGTATACCAGTATCTGAAGGAATGCAGTTCCTGTTGGATCTGAAAGTTTTCTTGAAAGAAAAGATCTTCTACAATCATCTTCTTCCGAGAATGGAGATTCTTTTGGAAAATGCCAAACTTGGAGGAAGGTTATACCATAGCGCGAAGGAACCAATTAATACTCTTGCATTTGAAGATCTTTCTGCCTTGGGATACGTTATGGCAGATCGACAAGCAGGATTGGATCTGGAACATTGTTTGATGGTGATGAAGAAAATTGGACAATTTCACGGGATTTCAATGGTCCTGAACAAAAAGGTGAGTAAAAATGTGAAAATATTGGATTTTTTGGTAATGATGGTGAGAATTTTAGGACCCCAATTGCATGAAAGCATTTAATTCTGGTTTCTTATCTGAGGATGGCTTAAATGGTTCTGATATGTTTGAAACCCTTTTTAAGTTTTCATTGGTCCATCTGACAAAGCTCGTTAGTACCTGGAAAGGCTATGAAAATATAACTAAAAAGCTAGAAAACTATTCCGCCAATATAAAGCAGAATCTCATCAAAACTCAGTTTCCTATTCCTGGAGAATTGAAAGTACTAAATCATGGAGATCTATGGGTGAACAATATGCTATTTAAATATAAACCGAATAAG
Source organism: Baccha elongata (assembly GCA_951217065.1). Classification (NCBI taxonomy): domain Eukaryota; kingdom Metazoa; phylum Arthropoda; class Insecta; order Diptera; family Syrphidae; genus Baccha; species Baccha elongata. The sequence goes on from OX578272.1 coordinate 8,025,367, forward strand.
AACAACACCAGGAAATCAGTAGAAGACGTTGTGTTTGTGGATTTTCAAATGAGTGTTTTCGGAAGTCCCGGATTGGATTTGAATTATTTTCTAAACACTTCCGTGCAATTGGATGTGCTTAAGGAAAAGCGTGAAGAACTTTTAAGTGTATATCTCAACTCAATGTGTGACACATTGAAACTTCACTCTGATAAATACGAAGATCTACCAAGTTTTAAAGATATTTTGAAGGAAGTAAGGCAAAGAGAAAGCTTTGGATTTTTTGCCAATTTCGGAGTTTTTCCTGGAATATCGATGGATAAAAGTCAATCAGCTGACAATACGTTAGAGAAATTCTTGGATAAAGATTTTCAAGACAAGAAGGGAGAAATCATGTTTTCATCGGAGAGATTAAAAGAAACAATGAGATACACTTTGAAGAGATTTGACGAGCTGGGGGTGTTAGATTGATTTATAAATTGTACTTTGATAACAGATTAAAATATAAAGGATCTGGAAATAAGATGAACATTATTAATTTTAAACCTGGCATGAGATTTTTTGTAGATAATTGAAAACACAACTTCTTTAGAGTTGTAAACATTTGCAAATATCAGAAATCAAATATCTTTTACACAAACAAAACTGCGCGTGGTTTTTAATTTAATGTTTAGAAAAATTAGGGTAACTTAATTATTGTTTTAAAACGCATATAAGATAGGTTAACTTATTTATAGTCTTAGATTTGAAAATAACGGCTATTTAATGCATTATAAATTATACATTTTTAAGTTATTAGAAATAATGTAAGATCGTATAAATATGTGTATAATATATAAAACAAAATAACAAAACACATGAGCCAATAAAAAGTCAAGTCATATAAAGCACTAAAAAAATGTTTTTTCTTAGTAGAGGTGGTTTTCGTTATTTTTAAATTTCTCAAAAAGTACAGGTAATTTAAGCATCTGGTTTTCTATTTTTTGATTTAAAAATTAATAAAAAAATTGAAGTTTTAAAATAAAATATATATAGGTAGATACTTAATTTCATAAAATTTTTAAGTTAACATGAATTTTTTTTTAAATTTAAGTTTGAAAATCATGTTTTCAGAAACTATTTACTAAAACAACTTTGTTGGAAAAAAAAAATAAAAAGGAGATATTTGGCTTTCGGTAAAGGTATATCATAGCATTATTGTTTATTTCACAATTGATTTTTAATATTTTTTTCTTTTTTAAGTAAGTTTTTTAGAAAATTTGTCCCTCTCGACTAAAAGGGGGTAGAAAGACACCTGTCATTTTAAAACTTTCTAAACACAATATACAGGGTGATTGGTATAAGATGCACCAAAAAGCTTGAGCATGTAGGTGGAGTTAAGACAAGAAAAAAATCGTATGGGAGGGGGGTCTATTTCCCCCCGTTTAGGCGGGAGGGGCAATTTTCTAAAACATTGACTTAAATCAGAAAAAAAATTATTTAAAAACAACGGTGAATGATACAAGGCCATGTTATATTTTTTTGGAAAGCCAGAAAACTACTCGTTTTTTTAATTTTTAAATTAAGTTGTTTAAGTGAACAGTTTTAAAAAAATTAATTTTCAAACTCAAAATTTAAAAAAAAAACTAAAAAAAAAATGTTTAAACTATTTTTTTTCAAATTTTTATGTTATTAACTATTATTTTTATTTTCAAAATTCAATGCTTTTATTAATTTTTAGTCAAAAACAGACAACCGGATGCCAAAATTAATCTTAGTTTTTGAGAAATTAAAAAAAAAATTAAAAGTAAAACTAGTAAGAAAAGTAAAAAGTTAATTCGTTTTTTTTTTATTATTTGATTAAAATCGGATGGTGTGTCATAAAAAATAAAAAAGGGATAATTCCCTAAATAATAATTGACCTGAGCAGGTCCAATTTGGGAAAACAAAAAAAAAAGTGTTTTTCTTTGAAAAAAATACTTCTAGTTTTTCTTAATTTCTCAAAAACTAAGATACATTTTGGTATCCGGTTTTCTGTTTTTGACTTAAAATTAATAAGAGCATTGAATTTTGAAAATAAAGATAATAGTTAATTACATAAAAATTTGAAAAAAATTAGTTTAAACATTTTTTTTTTAGTTTTTTTTTTAAATTTTGAGTTTGAAAATAAATTTTGTTAAAACTGTTCACTTAAAAAACTTAATTTCAAAATTAAATAAAAGAGTTGTTTTCTGGCTTTCCGAAAAAATGCAACATGGCCTTGTATCATTCACCGTTGTTTTTAAATATTTTTTTTTCTGATTTAAGTCAATGTTTTAGAAAATTGCCCCTCCCGCCTAAAGGGGGGAAATAGACCCCCCCTCCTATACGATTTTTTTCTTGTCTTAACTCCACCTACACGCTCAAGCTTTTTGGTGAATCTTATACCAATCACCCTGTATAACAACTTGCAAAAACATAGTTTCCGTATTTGTGTATTAAGATAAGATATAAAGACATATTGGTAATAATAATAAACCCTGTGAAAATAATGCAACTCACTCACTCACAATTTGTTGAATAATTACAGATTCTAATAATTATCATTTCAAGTTGATAGCAAGCAGACTTTGCTTTGGCGTTTATTTGTAAGATTGTTTAAATATCTTTATAGATTGCAATATAACGTTTTATCTTGTGTGGGAATATCATGCACACTAATTTTAGCTGACTTGTTAAATTACACTATCACTTCATTAAGTTGATTATTTCACTTGAGAAATAATAATTAAGTAGATACATTCGTAGATTTCTTTACGATACAAAATCAAGTTCAGTTGCATTTCAGCATGAGTGTAGAATTCATTAATTTAGTTGGAGCACCGGAATCTCTGGACTTGCGATTCTTTAAAGAAGTTATCGAAAATGCCTTACTGGAGGCTTCTGCTGTCGTTAAAAAGATTTCCATTGGTGGTGGAAGTGCTGGTGGCGATAACTACTGTAGTCAAATCTACAGAGTTCGAATTTCTTACAAACGAGACAATGAAACACTGGAAAATATTTCAATAATAGTAAAGAGTATACCAGTATCACCAAAATAAGTTGTTAAATAATAATTTTACCGTAAATCCGAATCGAAACTATTAAATTTGAAATGACCAATCTCAATCCGTCTGTATTTCAGCAATCACGGAACCGATTTAAACGGATCACATGCTGTTGGATAGAGAAAACATCAAACTAAATCATGGGGAGTATATTTATTGACAGATGTCTGCGGAATTCCAAAAACCACCTTACCGAATGAACCCCATAGGTGTGAAACGATCCTAATGATGTCTCCCATTATTTTTCATAACTCAGAGTATCAAGACGTGTAGAATCGTTTTACCTGTTTAGATTTTCACTGCTTCAATAACTTCATGTCGATACTTTCTAGCAGATATGGTGGTAATTGAAAAGATTAGTCCAGTTTCACTATTTAGATCAGTTTCACTATATTCCTGCCATATAGTGTTTGTTCAAATGATTGTTGTTGGTTAATTCACCCACTTCCAAATTTCGCAATTCATGGACCGTTTCAGTACGTCTTTATGTTCATGTGTCTTAACTTGATATAGCGGTCGGTGGAGATATAAATTCCAGATGCCGGTATATTCTTTCAGTATGTAGGACTTAACAAATTCTCCAGTAAAGCGTGTCTACTTAAAAAAAAATGTTTTCCAGGGTCATAAAGTTTTTTCTATGAACTTCTCCGGAATTTTCTTCAAAGTTACCTTTACTATCTAAGTATACTATTATGGTAGCCTAGAAACTGGATGAACATAATTTCTTCGTCTTAACTTTAATCTTTCTTCAAAATTATTTTAAGACACCTTAGAACTTTCTTTTTTTTATAAAGAAGTCTTTGGGGAAATATTTACATATTATATTCATAACACAACCTTAGATTTTCCATTTGGAAGAACTTTCAATACCCAATTCCATTACCCAATTGAGCAGAATAACTTTGTACAAAACAATATTGTTCTTCCTCTAATAAAGTACCACATCCTAGAAAATAATTAACACATATTCAAATTTTGAAATCCCTTCTAATCCTCAAGGTGTGTGCTACAGAATCGATTTCCTGTTTCCTACACCAGTGCACTCCTCATTAAAAACACAATAGCTTCCCTTACACATTGGTCATTTCGACATTTGATTCAAAATATCAACACATTTCATAGCTTAGATATTATAGATAAGAACAAGTCTATCCATAATAAAAGGACCCAGCAAATCCCAATTCAACCGGAAGAAATTTTGTTCTAAATCTCTATCGGGATAAACAGTCCTATGAAAAGACATTTTACCATCATTCCTCTATCTGGATTTATGTTTATCACCCCACCTAGTCCTCACAAACTAAGAGCTTCGTAAAATCCATTTGCTGAATTTTTGAACTTCTGGACAATATTGAGCCATGTTGTTCTTACATACAGGCTATTTGACCAAAGTGAACACCAAAGGCGCTCTCTCCAAATTGGTAAAAACCTATCCAATCAGCTTGAAATGGTCAGTACTTATATGTATATGGAAGTCCTTTGGGGGGCCACAATGGTTTATACAGCAATGAATCTTTTGGAACTATTAAAAATTTATTAGAAAACGCCTGGACTAAAATCGAAAATCAGTGCACGATGCATTTGTATCCTTATTTTGCGTTGTTTGTTAAGTTTTGAAGGAAACATCCCAACCAAAAATATGCAAATACACACACACACACACACACACAAACAATGATATAAGTAAAACAATTCAAGTCCATATAAACTATTTTCTCTGCACGAAATTGTTTGTAAGGATGGTCTTTGCCAGAATGAGACTGAGATAGGATAAAAGAAGGATTAATCTGAGAAGGATATAACATTCCTTGGATCAACCACAAATTAAATGGAAAGAGGTAAAGTCCTTGTCCTAGTGCTTGTATAGTGGCAGGAAAATTTATTCCATGAGAGAGTAGGAGCACAAGGGAAAGGTGAGATAGTGAAACACATGCTTTTAGAAAACTATCAGTGGTTTTGGAATCGCATTTGGGACAACAAAACACACAGGATTTAGTTAAAGGAAGAGGATTCGAAGATTTCAATTCCATTTATAATAGCAAAGGATAAAGTTTTCTGATTGTTGTCCTTTTTGTTTCATTTGGGGTTTTTCTTTATATACATTTGCATGTGGTGTTGTTGCAGGATGTTTGATGATTGAATTTTAATATATATATATATTTTTTTTTTTTTTGATTGTCTTCTTGGGAGAATTAGAAAAGGTTTATTGGTTCTGGTCAATTTGCCGATTTCAAATTTTGATAGAACTTTTCAAGGACTTTAGGAAATAGTAGTTGAAATTTTGAAAGTGTCCTTTTAGTTTGATCAACATAAAGTTTTCAATATGATTTAAGAATTTAAGACATTTAAAGTGATTATGAGAAATGAATAAAAGGCTGACATGTGTCTAAGAGTTAGAGATGAGGGTAAATTTGAAATCAGGATATGAAAGAACACTTGTTAAGCATTAAATATATTATGGATACAATAATGAATTATTAAATGATTTCCAATCATTATATGAAATGTAAGCAAATTTAGTATCAGAAATTATATTTATATATGCAAAAGTATAAGACTTATCGTCTTAAGGGGATTATTCTTGTTAATAGATTTATGTCTGACAAGTAGGACAAACTTAAGAGTGTTGCTTGAATGCATTCTTAAGATAACTGTATATTCGATGCAGTTGCCATATATTGCTAAGCAATACTAATTCTAAGAAATGACTACCAAAGAATAAAAGATATCAAAAAGGATTTGTTTTACTTATAAAATTCGAAAAAGAAGTGTCTTAGGACCAATTCTGATCTGTTAGGTACATACTAAGTATATTTCAGTGGATAACAATGCTATGATTGCCACACATAAGCAACAGAAAAATTGCAGAAAATGCAGTTGACAAAATAAAAACAATGCAGTATCCCACATCACATAATCACATCCTGTCTAACGTAATACAGTGTAACGAAATACCTCAGACTTTCCTGAAATATACATACATTCAATGAATTAGTGCAATGCACAGTATTAAAGTTGTATGAAAATTGCATAAAAAATTAGTGACACTAAATTATGAGAATCATTTTATTTTAATAATTTATCATATATCATACAATTTAGTTTGGTTACAAAAAATATGAGAATCAACAAGAACGATGAAATATAGGTTCCTTGTTCGATAGAGTACTTTCGCACTTTCTTTTAAAAAACATTAAGATTAAAAATCTTTTAATCTTTATAAAGGGTTTTTCAATAAGAGGTGTTATTTTGATATTCAAGGACCCAATCAGCAAAGACACGACGTGTCTTTTGAAGCGTGTATCGTTCCATTTTTATTAATGGCGTAGTTTCTACTTGTCAAATGTCAAAAAATGACAGCTTTAAAAGTGACAGCTACCGATATAGCGGGCTATTCAAAATAACACCTCTTATTGGATAACCCTTTATGTTAAGTTTTTGAGAATTTGAGAAAAGAATCTTATAAAATTGTAATTTAAGGAATTTGAAAAATAAAATTGCTTGCGCGAAATCTTTTGGTTTTAATTTCTTAATTCCTAAAAACTAGAATTTTGCAAAAGTCTTTTCTCAAATTCTTGAAGTCCGATCAGATTGCAGATGGCGTTTACATTTCCAAAGAAGCACTTAGTTACCCCAAATTAATGTCAACCAAGTTTTTTTTTGTTAATTCCCCGATTTTCACGACACTTTGTATTACGATTTTCGTTTATCGTTGTAAATCAATGAGAAGAATGTTACAGCATATAACATATGTTATACTATGCCCTTTCCAATATCCCTATTCTAGTCACCATGATTTAAAAAAATCATATTTTTTTTAATAAATTTCAAACCTTACATCTTTTTCAAAAAACAAAAACAGAAAATTAACTAAAAAAATGTGTTGTATATTTATATCGACATAATATTTTAAACTTTTAAACATAAGAAAAAAGAAAACTAATTAAAGTTAAATAAATTGTCTTTAAAATTAAAATATTTAAAGTGATAATTTACAAAATTAACTTAATATTAAAAATCTTAAAAAATACAACACTTATTATTTAAGAATATGAATAATAATGAAATATGCAAAAAAGTTGTCTTCAAACTTAAAAAAATAATTTTTAATGAAATTTATTTCGTAAAATTTCATATAAATAACATTAACGGAATGCAAACAAAATGAAAAGGAAAAATATAAAGAAAACATATGAACTAGAAATTAAATATAAATCAGTCTACCTATAACGCATACGGACTTTAAAGAAAAAAAAATGATTTTAACATAAACATTTAAAAATATGTAATTTTGTTTTCTCAGTACATCTTCACAAATTGAAGAATTTTGAATTTTGCTAAATTGTAAAATTATAATTAAGTCTTTTACTTAAAATTAGATTAATCAATAAAAGGAAAACAACTGTTATACTAAACAGAAAATTTTCTTCCATAGTGGTGGTGTTGGTGGGAGAGTCGTTGGCGCTAAAGCTTCCCATATAGCGCTGTCGAAGACGTCTTTGACTTTATCCTGAAATTGAATAAAAAAATCTTTTGTTAAGAATGAAATACGTCTATGTTTATTCAAAACTATCATAAGCTAGAAATTTCATCAGTCATTTGTTTGTAAAGTTTAAATGTGGCCCAGACCAAAGAAACATTTCAAGATACAGTGTTTTAATAACGTTTCTGAAATGTTTCGGAAATAATTCGTGTTTCCCAATTTTCTATTTACGTGACATGTCCAGATGTTCACAACTGTATAAACTTAACTTTCTAATTGTATCATTTACGAAACATTAAGGGTTTCCCATATCTCATCACGTATGGAGACAGAAATATTTCTGAAACATTTTAGAAAATTCAAGCATCCCGATCAAAAAAGTTTTTGAGACTTTTAAAAACATTTCAGAAATTTTTTTCTTCTTCAAATAAATTTTTATGAAAAGTTTTTTAAATGTTTCTAAAATGCTTCTTTGGCATGGAAAGGGGAAAGATTGAAAGAAGAGATAAAGAAAAAATAAATAGAGTAAGAAATACAGTGGGGAATTATTATGTAATTAGTGTCTCCCGAACCAAGGGGTTCGTCTTGAACCCATTTACTAGTTCAATGATTGCAATATTTTAAGTGCTTTCAAGGAGTTTTGAAATTGATTCAAATATTTTGTGATTGCATTGAATTTCAAATAAATGTACTTAATTCAAAAGATTATATTATAAAATTATTATTTCGAGTGATTTCGCAATATTGCAATCAATAATGAAATTAATAATAGCATATAATATAATAATATTATGTAGTGTTCCTTTGTGTGTCGAGCTATAGTGCCGAAGGTTTGGGTTCGAGCCCTGAATACACCTAATGTTATTTCAGGGGCACTGCCTCTTGCGAGGAAGTGGCAAATCCGCCAAGAGTATTATTGTCATAAAAAGTGCATCTCACCTTAGTCGTTCCAATCTTGTAGAACTAGGATTGGTCGAAAGTGTAAGTCCGTGTAAGGCCATGGTTCTTTGGAGCTATCAGTGCGACCAAATTAATTAATTTATTTATCTAATACAATAAAAATATGCATCATGAATTTTTGATTGCGAAATTGCAAAAAACTTAAAATATTAATAAATAATAATAAATATGTTTAATGACTGCAAGAAATCATTTTAAATACATGAAAAATGTTTTTTTTTTCAAATTTTATGATATTTCAAGAGATTGCACCAGATTTCGACGAGATTCCAAATGATGGTAAACGAAAGCAATCATTTCATTCGTGACAAACCCTTCGCTCCGAACCATCCTAAGTTTTTTTTTTATTAAATTTAAGAAGTCTTTAAGTGGCTCTTCTGAAAGATCGCCCATGAAACAAAGTTTTCCGAATGTTGCTTCCTGGTTGGATTATTCAAATAGGAAGTGAGATGAGCCATCTTCCGCCTCTTTATCTTGACAGAATTAACAAAGGTTGGATATAATTTTATATTAGCTTACATACATAGGTTTCCATGGAGTTGTGAAGCTTGTTTTTTTTGCTCAAAGCTTTTTTTGAGAAAAGACTGAATTTAAGATATTATAACGAAAATCTGATTTACAACCAAAAGAAAAAGTAAAGAAGATAAAACTCCGCCTTGTGGTATTTGACAGCATTTACAAGACACGATTGAGCTATACAATCAAAAAATCAATCCTGTTTAGAGTTGGATTTATTCCTCCAGAATGACTCAAAAATCAAAGAGTTTTTAACGTATATTCAAAAATACTTTCAGCGTGTAGTCTTTGAAGTTTTTTAATATTTCAATAGTACCAAATACTTCTTAGAAGAACTTTTTCAATAAATTTGACCTTCATATATGAATGTTGATCCTGTCAGATCCCACGGTTATCCAAAGAATCATTGAAATTTACTAGCCTTTTAATGAAAAATTTTTTTTGGACCATTGTGAGTGGATTTTTTGGGTATACAAATGACTTTTATTTTCCTCTAACTGTAAGGAATATTGGTGGCATCCTTTAAGACATATTAATAATAGGAATTTGTGTGCTAAGAGAGATTCAATAATAATTTTTTGACACACTTTGTAATTTTATTACATCAAGCAAAACCATGACTTGTTTCACAAAACAAAAAACTTGGAATTTATTCCGATTATATGAAGACTGGCCAAAGTTATCTATGCACAAACGACGGTATAACTCATCGCTGACCCTAAACTTGACAGAAATTGATAAATAGCTATCTAAGTTTTTTACCATCTGTATAGCTAACTACTTAAATTTCAATAAAGTATGGAAAGGATATTTTTGTTATTAACATATTACCTGAGTATAAGAAGATGTTTCGATGTATTTCGCTTTTATCGATGTGGCCAGGTCCCAAGCGTCTGCAAATGATATCGGTTTCTCACCCTTGGTCTATATCAGCAAAACAAAAAAAATACATTTAATTAAATCAAACGTCTTGAAGTATTATATCAATATCTTACCTGAAGCTTATTCAACACATGAATATTACTTCTTAAATCCGATTGTGTACCAACCAATATTAAGGAAGCGGGATTTTTGTAAAATTTCGGTGCCCATTTGGTTTTGATTGATTGGAATGTTTCCGGTTTCACCACAGAGAAACACAACAGGAACACATCACTGTCTGGATAGCAGAGTTCACGCAATGGATCTAACGTATCCTGACCGGCGGTATCACAAAGGGTTACATGTACTGGACTATCGTTGACCATTACCTCAGCTGTGTTAAATATAAAAAAAGAAGGAAAAATATTTATCAGTCATGCGATACTTAATTTTATAGATACAATCACGTTTCACCTTTAGGTGAAAATGACGACAACGATGTAGGAAGATGATGATGATAATGATGATTATGGTGATGATAGTATAAGATTGTGTAACTGCAGACGCAGTATAGCTAACCAACAAAAACAAAACAAAACAAAAAAGAAACAAGAAGAAGAAGAAGAACATTTTGCTTGCCCGGAAGCTCATGAATTGTACATTTGATATGCCAAAGCTATGATCCCAACACCACAAGCTGTCGTTACTAGCGTCTGTATATGCGAAAGAAAAGCAACAGATTGGAATTTCATGGAATTTTTACCACATAATGGTGGTATCACCATCATTGCTGTCGTCGTGCTCAGAAGCACCATCATCCGCACAACCATGACAACCCATATCCCATCATCCTAATCCCACACATATTCCACACAAACTAAAATAGTGGAAGCATAGAAATCACAATCACATCTGCCACTGCCCCAACATGCAGAGCTGTTCTATTATGGGATTCTACCTATGTGGCGTGTCACTACCGCCACCACACACCATTCCAAGGCAACCCAGAGAGTTCATATTGCTCTATTTGATGTGCTTTGACACACAACTGGGACTGGTCTGGCCGTGCCTGGCTTGGCTTGGCTTGACTTGGCTTGGCCAAGATCAAATCTTGGTCGGTCGCTCGGTGGTGATGGAAAATAAGACGCAATTGGAGGTTATGTTACGATTCGTTGTGAGGAATGAAATTCGAGAAATAAAATGAAAACTCTTGCTTGCATGCACCACAAAAAAAGAAGGTTATGTTGACTACACGATGCGACAAAGAAGTGGTTGATGATTCTTCTTAGAGTGGGCGGTCGTATGGAACACAGAAGTCAAGGATAGTCAAAGAGATTTATGTTTTGTGCGGGATTCATTAATGGTAAATGCAGCTGAGCTTGGTTTGTGGCAGATTAGAGTTCAGAGTGTTAATTGGAATTAAAGTGTTTAAACAAAACAATTAATGACATTCTTATTTTAAGTGATTAAAATCATTGAATCGTTTATTCCATCATCAATGTAAACTTGAGGTTTTAAAATAATTTTGAAATCGTTTTTGGACGAAAAAAGACAAATTTACGAAAAAGATTTTGAGATATTGGGGTTTTTAAAGGAAGTTGAATTTGTTTTAGTTTAAGAGAAAACATTATAAGGATTGCTGGCAAAACGAACATTTTCAATATATAGTTTTGTCACCGATATATGTAAAAACAAAAGTCAGAAATTTTTTTGACATAATATTTAGAAAGGTTGAAATTTTGTGTGGGGCAAAAAGAACCAGGTAACAGTTCTTCATTAATATTTTCTATTAACAAAATCAAACTTTTGTTTTTATTGTCTACAAAACAAGCTTGTGGTTTGGAAAAATATTACGAAATTTAAAAGTTTTAGTTTAGTCTTAAAGATTTTGTATGATTCTGATACTACTATGATTATGAGAACCTGAAGAAGTACATTTGTCCAATTTCACCATAGCCTTTTGTCTTTTTTGATTTTGCCAAAATTTCTCGACAACGACTCTATAGTTTTTGACTAAAATGAGTTTTTCTTCTTCAACGGTTCTTAGAAAATAATTGGAATTTTACATTTTTACAATTTACAATTTTATATGAAATTTAAAATGAAATTACCAATTTTAGTTAACTTCATTCTTCGACGCTAGGCAAAATGTTCTAATGTTCTAAAAAAACTTCACTGTCTCAAATTAAAACTAATTTTGTATACCAGAATTTTCGTTTAAATAAAAAATACTTCACTGTTCAATGTATCACAACTGATACACTGCAATGAATTATTACTTGGATTTCATGATCTCTATCATGTCTATGATCGTATATGAATATGATCCAAGCATACAAGAAACTTGACTGTCCTTAGACATTTTGAATTTTTGATGATATATCAGTGTTGTGGCAGTTTTAACCAAACATGAAAAAATCTCTGTTATTAGCAGTGTTTTGGCGTGACGTACAGATGGCGTTGCTAATGGTGTGGAGAAAAATATGCTTATCAGAGACAAGCACCAAAACAAATTAAATTTACCGGAAATCCGAACCGTAAAAGTTAAATTTAAAATTTCACCGGAAGTTAAGCCTGACTGATATCCACGGTTTGGCTAAAAAACGACACCGGAACTCGAAAAAATAGCGCATGAAAATAATTATTTTAAAGATTGGCTGGCAGACACGCTGCAAAGTACTTGAATTCATCTTCGAACACTCCCTATAGCAGTGCGACCAAGTATTAAGAGACGAATATTTTTCTCCAACTCACAAGCAGCGCCATATCCACTTTAACAGTTAAACCATTCATATCCACTTTATGTTCACTTCTTATTGCTGACTTTATACACACTGTTGGTTTTTGTTGGGATTAACATGTAAAATTTTACTGAGCTGGCTAATCACTTGATGCCGAAATACGGCTATTATCTTTCGGAGATGACTAGAATAACAATTCAACGTGAGAGGAGACGGATACGAACCTAATTTCAATTTAGGTTTTCATAGATACGATTATTTCATAAAAGAATATAATGATTTGGAGGTTATTAAATATTCAGATAAGCCTTTGTTTGTTTAAAAAATACTACAAAAATACATTTTTGAAAGTTTTTCGAAAAAAGTAAATCACAAAACACTCGTTAATTCCATATCGTTTTCATTTAATTTGTTTATTGCAATATTTTAGCATTCTAGCCATTGTTACATTAAAAGCTATCAAATAAAGAATACAAGAGGTTCGATAAACACCTCCCGTTTCTTTTGGTTTAAAGGATTTTTGTTTGCAAATACAATCTATTGAATTATAATACACTGAAACTAAGTAATTTCGAATAATCACTAAAAACTTTACTATTAAATAAACACAAAAACCCTGTTAGCAAGTTTTTGTAGCCAATATACTCCTCATTGTTTTCATTCAAAAACCATTCATTCAACTATTCGTACGGCTTATTCTAAAATTCCATCAAAACACCACCGACCGTGTCGGTCGGTCTGCGACTCCTTTGAACCAATAAATACCACACAGCCCAGGAATGTTTCTAATCCTTCGCCCTCGCTTTCATTCATTTTATCTCTTTAATTTAATTTTCATTGAGTAATAGAATATAATGGGGCGTATTTGAAAACTTTACTTTGATGCTGTATCAAGCTACCGTAAAATTCTTTTCCGCGCCAAAAATAAAATTACAAAAAAAAAAAGAGGAAAAAAATGTTTTGAGAGAGTTCAATTAAATTCCTTTTGATGTAAAGTTTTTCCAGGAAAAAAAAAAAAAACAAATAAAAAAGTGGTGTTCTCCTTGCTGAACTTATAATGAAGAATAAAAAAATTCATAGAATTTCCAAATTTCCACCGCAACTCTGAGCCACGAGTGTCGGTTGGATGTACGCGAATATGTTTATTTACCTCTAAAGATATATCTTACCTATACTTACAATTTACATACAAATATCTTGGATTCATATGAGTTATGGTTGAGGAAGAGGAGAATTTGAATTTCCACCGTATCCTGTTATTCGGTCTATAGAGTTTTTCCCATTTCTGAACATCAGATGCTTTTTGTCTGAGATTGTTCAAGTGTGGGAATATAAGATGTATAGACGGAAAAGTTATCACATTCATGTAATGCCTTTTGACAGCCAGCAGCGGTAGGGTTGCACTTTTTATTTTTATTTTGAAGCAGGTGGAACAAAATGTTAGCGAAAGGAAGACAAACATTTTTTTGATAGAACTCAACTTCAGGGTTCTGGTAGAAGGTACAAATTTTGAATTTGAATTAAATAGGGAAGTACTATTTTGAGATATGCTTTAATTCTCTGTCAATCTTTTAAGTTATTTTTTGTATTAACAACAGATGTTCAAATAGAAGTTTGGAACGAAAATTTGAGCTTACGAGATTGACAAATTTTGTTCCATAACGCTTACGTAAAATAAATTTTATATTAAATAGTCTCTTTTTGTTATAAGAGTCAATAAAAAATTGAGTGAGAATTTTTTCCAACCGATGTAAAAACTCCTGTACAATTGTTGTGTAACTGTGAAATCCTTAGAAAATCTCTATGAACACACTTGGAAATATTTGTTTTCGTAACTTTAAAACTAAGCAAGAACGAGAGTGGGACTTCCGTATTGGAACTTAACGTTTTTCAGAAGAAAGAAGTTGAAAAAAGAATTTTATCGAGACGCAAGCGTTTTCAAATAGAACTGTGGCAATTAAAGTAAGTATTCAAAATACTTCAGCAAGATCCAAACCAAAACTGAAAAAGTGCTATGCATATAAACAATTAAGCTGCTATCAAAGTCATTGTTGCGGCTCCTTCATCATTTAATCTTGTATGTTGTATGCTTATAATTAGTTATGCTACTATCAGTCTCTGATGCGGTGACTTCAACATTTAATCTTGTTCAAGAATTTATGAATGAGCTAATGAGCTTTAACTTAAACTTAAATGTTTTCTTATGATCAAAGGGTGAAGTCGCAGGAAAAGAAAGAGAAGGAGGGAAAGAGGAAGAAAAATCGTATTTCTGTTGTTAGTGCAACATGTATTTTGGTATCAAAACGGTATTATAAATACTAGTTGAGTTATTGTTTAGTCTTGAAATCGCCATTTCTATCTTCCTATACCCAAAGAAGCAACAACTGCTTTTATGATTTTTGGTTAAGCACGGTTCAAGTGTTCGCAGATGATGAGGACTGTGAAGGAGGAGATATTAATGATGAAATTGTATTTCTATAAGGGACAGAACGTCCGAAATCTGGCTATAAAGTAAACTAATTTTCATTTTTATCGAAGCGGGTATTACATAGTAATTGTTCTAGAAGAAGAAAAAAGTTATATCACTTCTTTCCTCGCGATTTTCATTACCTAATTCAATATTAATGCTGTCATAGAGATTGGAACGAGTTTATTATCCGTAGATATTGGAAATACATATCTAAAGATCAGGGATGTCAGTCTAAAAACTACTATGAAAAACTTAATATACTGTGTTCAGTGAAGCAAATTATTGGACCAACATTACTTTGTAAATATCAAATGAGGAAGAAAATTATATCGATATCAAATCCACGAAATTTCAATAAAAGATCTTCATGCTACTCTATTAAAAGCATTAGAATTGTCAAGTTCAACAGCTTTCGTTTCATTGAAATAATTATTTCTTAATATAAATTGTTTCATTTTTTCGGTGGGATATACCATCAAATCACTAATGAATCTATTACTAATGGAGTTATATGAAAGAGCTGATTGTTATTTATTGTTCGCTTTGCACTTTTTCTGTATTTTAATCTCAAATCCGAAACTAACTCCAACGCAATCAAATTTACAAGCAAAAAGATGAAGTTGATTATGATTTATCTAACTTCTGCGAATACTGAATTTTCTTAGATGCATGCTTCAGAATTTCCTAATCTTGATATTTCTTCCCAATGCTATTTTTGAATTATCCCTTGTTGACATTGTGCGCCAAATCAAGTTCCTAAAATAGTCGAAAAAAAAAATGCCCAATATATTATTTTGTGATTTAATTTTTCTAATGAATTTTGTGACGGAGTGCAAAATTTGAAAAATTGGTTTTCGTTCCACAGATAACTCAAATGTATGTATGTATGTACATAACGCCTTAAGAAGTGAGTGAAAATGTCAGTTCTTCTTCGACGAAATAGATCTTTAAATACCTTAGTATGTCAAAAACGATCCCATCCTGTTATTGTGAGAACTTATCCCACTGTACTATTAAAGCATTATCTTATTAGTTTTAACCATTCATTTCCAGATGTTAGAAACTTTAAACAATTCATTCATTTCAACTGTTTCTCTGGAAATCGAATAAATTTTCAAGCCATACAACCGCTAAACAAAACTCGAAACCAGGAATTCCAAAAATCTTTCCTTTGATACATTGCATTTCTTTTATTTATAAAGATAAATAAATCTAGAACTAAAATCTACAATCGAGATACCTTACATATTTCTCTTTAATGTGCGGTTTCCTTTTCACCATTTAAATATGGTTCCATCTGGACTCTAAACTTATTGGATTTCTCATCACAGAGAGTATAAGAATATACTGTCAAGGTACAAAACATATACAATTCAGTATAATTCTTTCGCACGTTTAAGCTGAAATCTCTTGAGTATATTCGCTTCTCTAAACACCAAAGTGCCAGGACATGTTTCACGTAAAAGCATCTTTATACATACAAATATACATTCAAACGAATCCCTGAACGAAATTCCTATTGAAATCCATCAAACGTACATTTTATTTGCAACATTTTTTTTTTTACGCGCGAATACTTTAGTGTATGTATACTTTGCTCTGCATAAAAACAATTGTTCTGGATTTTTGTGCTCCTGCCAAAGACATCCTCTATGCCACTTGAACATGCTTCTATACCTATATACCTTTAGAATACTGAGTGTATGGGGGTGTAATGCGAAATAGATTGATATTACTATTACTCCGGTGGAAATCCTTACGATTTGTACACACTCTAATAAAAGGAACATAAATAATTCATGTGAAGAATCTAAATTCCAATGTATATATAGAATCTTTATGGAGTAACACTTAGATAGGTACAACAACTCACACAGTGTATAGGTATGTCATTCTTCTAGAGGAGAAAGTCATTGAAATTGCATTTGCAAGAATTTGCTTTACTCCTTGAGAGACCCTTAGCGATTGTGTGGAACCAACAATTTCAATGGATACAAATATATATATATTTTTTTTTATAAATTCAATCAATTGTGTAGAATACGCGACCAGGCAATGAAACCTAAAAGAACTTTCCATTTTCCATATAAATTTGAAGCTGAATCCTGATGGAAGTCCTTGGGGGAAATAGCAGGCTTCACTGACACCATTTCATCTACAAAAGGATATCATCATTCCAATTTTGTTTGGGAGTGTTTTTGCTTTTTAGAAGATTGATGTCTATATTTGGTTGTTTGTTCAACTCGCTCTCTGACTTTGGTTGGAGAATTTATGTACCGCAGGACAAACAGTTGTCTATAGTTTGTTTGCGGCAAAGGGATTTTTTTTTAGCCCATCAAATTCGATTCTCCTTCATTTAAAGGAGGAAGAACATGGAATTCAGATTTTTGTTGAGTGCACTTGAATTGTACGCAAACAAAAAAAGAAACTAAGTTCCATTGAAACCGTTAAGTGCTTTCCAATAGAGCAGAAGTTCTAAAATGCAATGAATAAGTCTTTGTTATTCTAAGGAACAATCTTTGTTACAGGATTTTTAAAATTTTGAATGTAGTAAAATAGTACGCTAGCGATTGTATTTTTTTATTGACATTATTGTTTACATATAATTTCTGAAGCAATTTTTAAGTTTTAAGTTTTAAAACTTATTAAAAGCGTATAAAAATAATAAAATTTAACTTCTTGTTTTTTAGAAAATATTCTTGCGAAAGTTTTTAAGTACGAATTTTGTTTTGTATATTTTAAAAAGTCAACTTTTTTTTGTATTTTTTATCGTTCATTGCACAATTGTTTTTAGTTTTAAAGACATTTTTCAGAGTGACTACCAAGGGAAATATATTTGAGCTGTCGAGCGTAGCTAATGGTTTCATACTTTTCTCGAAAAAATACACTCGATTTTGATAAGATTTTGTGTGACCGATTTTTTGTCATAATAAGGAAGTTTTTCGTTAGAATTTTTTTTATCAAAATCACCTTATTAACGGTACCTGCCATAAAAACGCTATAGAAAATATTTTTATTCCGATTATTTATTATAGTTTCTTGCTTGGTATCATAAGCCAAAGGTTAGTAATCTTACACAAGAGCAAGTTTGTCCGACCCAGTCGTGCCTTGTATTTTTGTTTGTAGTTGTTTTCTATTTTTAAGATTATCGTATCAGTTCGGAGAAACCTACGATCGGACAAAAGTTCGGATCAGAACATTTATTTTATTCATGGTATACGAATCGTTATATTTTCCTTGGTCACAAGACCAGACCAAAACTCGAATACAGCAGTAACCTCTAGTTTGTTTGTTTATTTATTTATTTTTCATATCATCGGACGAAATTTCCTTCGATTAGGTAATCTGAACATACACAAACCTCACAATCGCCATGCATCGCACAAACTTACTGCGCGTTTCTGTGATTTTGACATTTGCGACGCATACTTTAATTTTTTCGGAGGCATTTGTACGTTTCGTACAAATCGGAGGCAATTTATCTCCATATCGGTTACCATGATAAGGCCCTATGTATTAAAAAATTATGACATTTAAATTAGTATTCTAAAATTTAAAATAATTTTCTTAAATTTCGTAATGAGTTGAGTGTGCTATTAACTTCTTTTCCATATAACACATTTCCGCCCATTGACTAAAGCACCTTCTCAAAGATTTTTATCATGCACCTATATTGAGCCACTTAACTCTCCTCATTAAATGTATATCGTGACTGCACGAAAGGAAGGATTCACCCATTCTCAATAAATAATTGCCCTTTTATAAAAGATAAACTATATTTTGCAGGTTTCTCATTGCAACTGAACATTATTCCAGGAGCAAGAACACTTAATTTATCTATATATATATCCATTTATTATGTAGCTTCCACACGTCATTTCATTTAATTTATATATTGGTATAAGTATAAAGAGAATATAAAAATTACCATTATAGATATCTGATGCTGTGGGCACATGTTCCGATATAAAACGATTTTCCAGATATGTAACAATCAGATTCGTTTTTCCAATATCAGCATCACCAACAACAACACACTTGATTTGAGGATGATTCTCTTTGTTATTGTTACTAATGGATAGTTTTTTCTCTATAAAAAAATAAATGAAATAAAAAAAAAAAAATTGATAGAAAATAAATGAATGTCCTTTTTTTGTGTGATCCTTTTTCCACAACAATTGTATTAAGTGCACTATTGTCAGAGATTACAAACCTTTTGAGATCTTCTTTGAAGTTTTTCGATTTTTAACTAAAAGCTTTGATCCTTTGCCACTATCTCTAGAACTCGAACTAGTATCACTGTTGGACTGAAATGAGAACAAATAAAGAAAGAATTTTAAATAAAAGGATAAAGATTCAATCGTAAATGGTTTCTTTTTTTTTTGTGAATTAGAAAAAGAAAAGAACTACACTAAAATGAATAAAAGAACTCTTATCCTAAATTGATGAAAAGTTTCAAAGTGTTCTATTGCTATAGTGCGATGTGGGGATGGATATATTCAACTTGCTTCAATGAAGGATACCTAATAGAGGGATATTGTTGTTTAAGTAGTTTAAATTTATCTAGGTACATATCCGTTTCATAAGTTTATCATTATTTAAGGTTCTTTGTTTTGTTAACACGTTGAGAATGTACATCCATTGTCCTTGAAAATTTATTTCTTGCAAATAAACTTTATCAAAGAATGAAGATTGATAAATATACTCCTATGATTGTGTGTAAGAAGCTTTTCTTTGAGAGGAATTTATGCCACTTATAAAGTTTAAAACTTGAAGAACATAAGGATATGTCCTCGAGACATAAGTGTATGAATGGTTTTGAAGTTTTCGATTTTATGAATTAGCGGGAATAGTTTTTATGATTAAATACGAAATTTCAAAATCAAATTTCAATTTTAAATAAAGCTAAGAATTTAGTGTGTTTTGAAAAGTATATTTAAATAAAAAAGTGATAGGGTAGATGGATCGTACGACAAAGGTCTTAATCATAAATGTCCAATATATTTATCAGAATCTAAACCGATTAGGATTGCTAAGACCCCCCGTGTCAACAAGGAAATGCTTCACATCGAGAACCTGCTACAAGGTTCTTTAAAGATGTCTAATGCATAAAAAGGAAAAAGTGGTATTATAGAATCGCTATGACTGCATTTATCACTTACGCGGACATTAAAACGATAATTGTATACAAAATATCGCCATTAGACGTTATGAATCGTTTTTATATTTGAATCGATACTAAGGAATTGAGAAAATCAATTAAAAAGTCAAAAAACCTTTAAAACAAATCGCTTACCAGTCCAGCTGTCGGAGAAAAGTTGATACAGAACATACGTCTATAAAATATGGTTTGAGCAAAGTAATATTTTCAATGAATAAAACCTCTAGCATCGCGTCCCGATTCTAAAAAAAAGAAAAGTTCTTTTGTTTGCTCCATTTCTTGAAATATAAGTGTAAGTATATTTTGTGATAGTTTTAAGTAAAAAAAATAACGTTAACAGTTTTTATCAGTACGGTTTTAGACCATCAAAATGTATTATCGACCAAATACACGCATATCGGAGAACACCAAGTCGCTATAATCTCTTCATCGCAATTTATAACATCGCATTTTTGGACGAAAATCCGCAACAAATTCGTCTAGTAATTATTCTTTTGCATCCAATTCTGTTTTTACATAACAATGGAAAATATAACTATGGAAAAAGGTTTATCCATTTCGAAAAAAACTCGTTAATTCTATTTTTGCATTTGTGAAATCCGGTAATGTAAGTACGCATCAAATTGAGGTTTTTGAAATTCAATTTTGAATCGGCTGCTATATGCCTGTCAGACTAAGTTATGCTCTCTAACCAATTAAATGGCATTCGTCAATAGAAATCTTCAATACATTTAAAAAAAAACGTTGAGATGTGACGTGGGACCAACTAAATGGTAGTCGAAAGTGGATGCAGATATTCCGAACTGGAATCCACAGAGAGCAGCTCAAATTGTAATTAACGATGATTGTTACCATTTTTTTTCATTCTATAGTAGGTACCTATATCTTTTAACTAACTTTGAAAATATTATTTCATTTTTCGAAAAAAATAGTTTTTAAGTAAAAACACATTGTATATTCATTTCTATTTTATTTTCAAATCCATAGTATAATAAACTGCAAATAAGCCATTAAAATAATCTTGTCGCAATTCGCTGGTCAACAGTAGCTTTTCCTGATCTCCTGCAAGGAATTTAATATGATGTTGATAAAATATTCAAATCTGTTCATTTATGTTCTCTTTAACATCTCTATTAAAGCAATTTACCTAAAAATGTTTTCTTTAACTAAACCGAACCAAACGATTTTCTAAAAAAAATTTACTATTTATGGTCTTTGAAATTAAAGTATCCACTTCTCGATAATCTATAAAAACATTGCAATCACATAACTTCTATGTGAGTATGTGTGATATGTTTCAATCACAGTGCATTAAACCACAATCTATGGGAAACAACCAGTAACATGAAACCCACCGCTGTGCTCTAATCCAAGAGTCTGTTTGTATATTGCTCAATTTCATGCCAATCACAATATAAATGTGGCATAACGAATGCAACAGCAAAAACACTAACTTAATGTAAAATAGCTGCCACTTGTTGCCACTGTTGCGGTACTATATACACAGACATCACCCGCTGTTTTTTTAACTCATTATTTGTTGTTGTTTTTATTAATTATTTTGTTTGTTTTATTTAATTGTTTTACGATTGGAAATTATATTGCGAAAAATACAATTTTAAATGGGGTAACCCTATATTTTGTTGTACGTTCTAACATTCTAAATCACCACTTTCTATCACCAAACCGAACCACACCATTGGATATGACCACGATGACGACATAAAACGGATGTGTCATTCACCTACTCCATCAACTTATTTTATTTCAGCTGAAGGAAGCTTATGCCATCCATCGATCTTTGGTTTAAAAAAATGTTTGTTTGGTAATTTGTTGCTTCTGGTTGGATTGCAATGGTGGATACATACATAGACGACCATGTGGTATGGTGGTCTAGTTTCGGGACGCCCACAAAACATAAACAAAAGTTCGCAATTGCCGCCAACAGCCAGTTGACCACTTTTGAAACATTTACACACGACATTATGCAGACGCTAATGTCGTTCTTCATCAGTTGCATGTACAGTGGGGTTTTTGGAAGCAGAAATTGGGACAAAATTCAATTTAACACTTATATAAATTTTGTGTAGTTTTCTTATGCTATAGTGACTTGTTCTGACTCGGATTCATTTGATGCATTCACATTTGTTTGCTTCAACGGTATTTGCGAAAATTGCTTGCAAAAATATTTCTTGAATAAATTTTGGTTAACAAACATAACCAATTTTAAAATATTCAATTTTTATCTATATAATAACAGAAATAGATTTGTTGTTGCCATAATCAATGTTGTTGAGTAATCATTTCATTCCCACTTTCATTAACTTACATCCTACTGTCACTAAGGTTTAAAACGAATAACGATGGGAATTGAATTTTTACGCCGGCATTTATTCAATCGGCCGTTACCAACCCAATTAATGAATGAAGGTAACAACATATCAATGGTGAATCTATGTTGTTTTTTTTTTTTGGTTTGAAATGGTAAATGTGGTTGTCAAGCTGGTGGTTGGTTATACTAACCGAATGGCCAAATATGTTCCTCCAGTGGGAATTTATTTATCTGCGTGTGGGCCCTCTCTTTGGCTGACCATGGAGTATGGGCGATATAAGTTCCGGTAAACGATTTTCCTGCCAAATGGCCTACTAGGGGCAACCAGTAAAAAAAAACGTAAGCCCGAACAGCAGCGGTAGTCGTTGTGGCGGAACACGTTTGCGGTTTAAGGCTTATAAAACGGAAGTGGAATGAGAATTGAAAGTGATTTTGGCGGTTTGTCAGTCGGTAATGTCAGAAATTTAATTCGTGAATGTAAAATAATGCACTTTTTGTTATTTTGAATAAATTAAAGGTTTAATGGGAGATTTTGAAGCAATTTTTGTTTATGTAACATGGTTTGACTTTTTAGTGTACAACTTCGGTCATTACTATTTGACCGAAATTCACAATGGTTTTTAAAATATTATCCTAAAGTTGGATTAGTTCACGCTATATAACTCACGCTAATAAACTATTTCGTATTTTCTACCACATTGCCAACCAAGCGTGAGGAATTATCCCTGGCTTTGTTATGGAAGGATTTATATATCTTATTCCATAGCGGCGGTTACAAACCGGATCAAGTTGATGCACATTTTAACCAAGATAACCCTCTTCTATACGATTTGAGCATTAAATTTAACGTAATTTAGTGATTTATTCAATCCATCAACCAAATGACATCAATAACCACGCTTCTGGTTAATTATGTCTATAATTAATTTGAAATGCACATCTGCGATGTTAAACCACCAAATTTAATGCTTCGTAAGCATATTATTTCAAAAACCATTTTGCTAGGCGATAATGTCTTCAAATTAAGTTTTCGTTTGAATTTCCCAACTAAAAGGAAACATGGGGAGACCCCCAGCACCTAATGTCAAGACATGTAATTACGAATGCAGTCGCCTATAATTACAGATTCATTTATTAAAACCGCAGTCATTTGTAACCTTTTAACATGACGGTCTTTTGTTTAAAGTTTGTTGACCCTAATCGTTTCTTCAAAACATCTTCATCTCTTTCATGTCGACGCATCAAAAACGCATTTAATACAGTATTACGTAACAGAGCACATCACTAAATAAATATGTAAGGTTATTTGTATACACATAATTACCACCTTTAGTTTTTAATTAAAGCTGTGATTTGTACTCCTTTTTCAACATACAACTTTAATTAACCTAAAAACCCCGATTAGTCCAATGGTCATTTTGTCTGTATAGGTATACTATATGTATAAAAACCTACATAAGGTACTAAACTTAAAATAAACATCATCAGGTATACCACAACAAGAACAACACCAAAAAAGGTTGAAGAAGAAGGCTTTGAGGCATTCACTTCGAAACATGTTTACAAAATAGTAAGCTACTATATATAGTCTAGTTCTATGTATAGATATGCGTCAATAAGGTGAATTTAACCAAGTAAACATCTTTTGCTTTCTTTTATGATTAATTTATCGATGCAGTATTTATTTCAGTCTGTTCTTTCTATTTTTCCCAATCGATTTAAATGCCAACAATTCGTTGAACGGATAAGGAAGGGAATTTTGAGTGAAAGATTTGACACGGGTCAAAAATTAATTTATTCATTAGAATTTTAAAGGTGGTTTGTACGATTACATACTGCAGTTAGGCTGTGTAGCTTGTGCTCCGTAAATCAATTATCACCGAAGCAATGGGAGTTGAAGTTCGATCACAAATCAAAGGAGTATGGAAAGATGTTAGAAACTACTTTTTTTTATTCTTAAATTAAGATTTCTAAAGGTAAGTAAAGGTAAAGGTGAGTCATTAAGATTTCTAAAGGTGAGTAACCTAAAGTTGAAAGACAAGTTGACCTATATTCTAAAAGAGCAGTGTTAATGTTAGGTTTACTTGTTTTGCTGAGAATTTGCTTTGCAATATGAGCTCAAAAGGAATCTGAAAAAATCAGATTCCCTTTGGGAGAGTAGGCTCGTATTTTAACGCCATGTTCTATATGTCTATCGAAGACAATGTTAAGTTTAGTTCTGATCTTTTTATTACACTTTCATAAGACATAAGTATATATTAAGATATAAACCTTTACATTATAATATAATATGTTATATGAACATGTATTTAAGGAGTTGCCAGAAGGGCATTTTTTATTTTAGTTATAGCTTTAATACAACATCTTCCACTAGATTAGATTAGATTAGATTACTTCTTTATTTTTTCGAAAAATGGTTTTATAATGTGTTTTCTTAAAAATAAGGACATGGCAATACTGCCGCTGCCATCTTCCACTATCCAGATAATATCAAGGAAGCTTATATGACTTTGTCCAGCAATTGGTTAAATTCTAGTTAAGTAGAAGAACAAAAGAAGGGCCTCACAAGAAAAAAAAAAAACAATTGCAACATATTTTATGTCTGAAAATTTGAGTTATTGTAAATGTCAACAGCCTATGCTGCTAACGAAATAACCCGATAGGCAACTCTCCAGTTGTTTTTTTATGGTAAATAGGGAGAATGTGATAATTGCATGCTCAGGTGGTAGTCAAATAAATATCAGCTGTCAAATGTCAAAATACGGCTAATGAACCGCTTCAGTCTGGATTGTCACACGAATTTCCCGAAATCCGACTAAAAACAAACCAAAGACACAATAAAACAGTTGCAACGTTTCGAGGCATGTTGGAGATGACCTTCTATCATTGATGGACTCCATCAGTTTTAACCGTAAAATCTTCTGTCAAAATTTTATCATATGAAAATTTGTTTATTATCACCAAAATGTTCAAAGCAAATCATCGAACGTCGAACACCCTGGTCATTCCAATCCTTATTTTAAGTTGCTTTAATTTGACGTGAACATGAACATTCTCAAGATCGAATTAGGAAGTGATAGATGGCGTTGAACACGATGTAGTTCATTGTGTCGTAGTGATCGAAACATGAGGCCTGCGTTACAGCCTTACACCATAGTATTTTTTCAGCGGCAATGTCATATTGCTTTGCTATGAGTTGTCAAACCTCTCGAGAGTGAACAAGAAGATTTCGTTCGGATTCTTGTAGAGCACACAAAGAATTAGGTTCAGAACATATGTCACTAGTCCCTGGCTCCCTTGTCATGAAGTTGTCAAGCCGTAAAATTTGTAGTAACATTTTCTTAGACTTCGTGTTGCGAAAAACGTTTGTAACGAATTTTTTAAGGAGTCGATCGTAAGGTGAAATGGATGTAGCCAAAAGGAAAGTATTATTATGATCTAGTAGAAGTAGATTTCAAATTCCTTGGCGTGTGAAATTGAAGGATGTTTGCCCAAATGAGGACTGCCTGTAATGACATATTGGTTGAGTTGAGACATTGGTTCACACCTGAGTGTAGGCTTAAGATAATCAAGTGGAAGGAAAAGAAGATAAGGATTTTTATTTTTGAGATAAAATGTTATAAGTGAAAAAGTTATACTGATACTTATTTAAATCCATTAACTATATATTCTATCGTAATGGTGAAATTCATATCATAAAATGGTCTCTTTACAGCACCTTTTCTTTAGGTTGTATGACAACAAAAGGTAAACACGCACAGGTAACTTAAACTATCGAGTAGTGAACCGTAATATAAACTTCACTCTTATAGACTTCTTATTTCTTTATGCAGAGAATGTGTACACAAAACGCAAAGGTTTCGTATAGTTTCATCATCAACATCAAGTTCCAAAAGTGCACGAAGCTCTCGTTGTGTTTAATTGTACCTCTTTTCTTATAGAATGGGTTGTTTCATAATAGAAGAGCACAAGTTTATGCTTATATACCGGTCCCAAATGAGGTGACCCCCCGGTACACGTTGTCGTCTTCATCATGATGATGATCATCATCATCGTTGTCGGTCGGCTGTGTTTGGCCAGTTGTTCGGTTTGTCGGTGCAATCTTTTGTATGTATGGAGTAAAACGTGCGGTTATTAGAGACATCGTTTTAGTTCCGCAGAACGGTATTTTAAGAGCAATTATAATACCTTTTTTTTTTAATGGCTGTGAGGTGCAGTTATGCATATTTCATTTATATGAACGTTTCTGGACTTTGGGAAACCTAAAGAATTTTTTATGACTTTGTTTTTTAGGGTTGAGTTTTATAGAAGAAGAAAAATGTTTTCTATGATGAACTGCGGCGATGATGGTCGTATACAGGAGATTTAGGTGAGTCTGACCTCCGGAAATGTGGCCAATTAAAAGCCAAAAGAGACATAAAAAGGGAATAGCCTAGGAAACGGGTATGTTACCGCAGATTTATGGAAGAGTATTTATAAACTTTTTTTAATGATTTTGGTTTGAAGGAAATTTAAATTTAGTTGGTACCTTTAAAGGTGAAATTAAGGTAAAGTATGCAATACTGGCCTGAAGTGATGGTAAGACAAATGGTTAGACGTAATGGCTTTAAGTGGTTACAACTTTACAAGCATTTTCACTATATATGATTGGTTTATTAGCAATGTTCCAGCAGTCAATCAAAAGCAACGAGGATGTTTTTGATCTTTTGACTCCATATCTCCACTTTCAATGGAAATAGTTTGTTTTCGAACTTGGGTCTTAGTTAGACAAAAAAGACACGTGGTTTCGTGGTTTCGAAAAGCACGCGCTTTTCAAAATTTTCCAAATCTATTCTTTTTTTATTTGCAGAAAAGCAGAATTTTGAATGGGAGAATTTTAAAAATTAAAAAAAGCATCAGAATATTAAAAGCAGAATTTTGACAAAATAATTTTAACCTGGCAGAACTTTGACCCCAACTCTAAAACAACATTTAAAGTATTTTTGATTGACATAAAAACATTATCACGAGTTGGGGTCAAAATTCTGCTGAGGTAATTTTTTTTTATCAAAATTCTGCTTACCAAAATACTGCTCAACATAATTCTGTAAATAATAAGGAGAAGTAAGTTTTGAAAATGTTTAAAAGCGCGTGCTGTTAAACATTTTCCAAACCTTTGTTTTTTTTTTGTATTATATGCAGAATTTTAATAATCAAAGAGTACTCTTAATTTTTTAAGAGTTTAAAAGAAACTTATTTTTATTTTCTATCTATATGTTCCCAAAAACGCAACTAAAATTTTGAAAAGCGGAAATTAACAAGAAATTTGAAAAGCAGAATTTCGTTTTAAAAGCAGAGTTTTGAAGCCGCCTTACAAAACGGGCTGGACCGAAATTCTGTTCAGGGGGCATATTCTGGTTCTGTGAAAACGTGAATCGAAAAAATCGTTTTCACATTCACTTTCAATTATTGCTTTCACCTTTTTGATTCACTTGGTATAAAAGAGCGAATCTCGTACAGTGGTGATTAATTTTTGTTGTTGTTTGTATATTTTTCTTGTTATTGAGCTTGCTAGGGGCCGATTCTGGGTCTTAGAAAAAGTCAATCGAATAAATTTATAAAAATTTCAAATTTCTTTCACTAAAACATTCATCTGCAAACCTTCATCTTAAAATTCGGTTTTTCAGAATTCTGTAAATATTTTATAAAATTCAAATCGTTTTCAGAATCAAAATTTTTTGTAACAGAATTTTAAAAACGATATTTTTTAATGGAAATGGTAATATTTCAAGACAGGATTTTAAAAAAACAGAAAATTTTGAATACCGAATTTTGTACCTAGGGAATTTTGACGTATACCTACAAAATGAAATACCTAATTTCAAATACAAAATTCTGGGCAAACTTGCATAAACACAGTTTTGAATACAAAATTTCACACACACAGAATTTTGAAAACAGAATTTTTCACAAAACATGAATTTTGAGCATAATAATAATTTTGAAAAAGCTGAATTTTTACCAAACATAATTTTGAAAACAAGACCATAACATGTGTTGACTTTTAAATGTATTACAAAAATCTATCTCTTACTTGCTTTCTACTGAACACTTTAAGTTCACCAAGACGAGGCTCGAAAGTATACGTTCTTACTGTCCCTTCGACCCTCCACGCAAAACAATGTGCCTTCTTAAACACTTGATTACAATTTCAATAAGAAATCAATAACCGCTTTATCAATCTTTATCACAGACCATCAAACAATAAATTTTATTTGAAAATGAAATATACGCAAATGATGTTATATTCATACATGCATCATCCATTGAACCATCATCTCAAGTGTTTTCTTTTTTTTTTTCTAAGAATAATCTCGAGAAGAAACCATGTGCTAACCATCTATAATGCCATAGGGACTTCATCACCTAACATTTCATCCATCAAAAACATCAGTAGACTCTGTCAAAATAAAAAAAAAAAGTAAAACAAATTTCATCTTCATTAGAATTTCAAACCCCAACTGCACAATTTGTCAAGGACGAAGAAGAAGACTCCTTCGACTAAAGAAGCAGCGAATTTTATTTTTCTTTCCCTCTTTCATCATCGTAACAGGTGCTCATCGTCTGGATGAGGATCATCGTGTTATCATTTTGTGTAAATCCTCAATTTAGAAAAGATATTCACACCTTTGCAACTGTTTTGCTATTCAATAAGCCATGAGAATATCCTCAAGCTGAGTTCAACATCCTTAAACACATAGATACGCACATCTTTTGCACCCTAAGTACCTTCAGAAAAATATACGACCAAGAGGAAATAACTATATCTACAGGAGAAATATTGTATATTTTGTAGTTAAAGTTAAAGTTTTTTTCGTTTGCATGAAAATTTATAAAAAAAAAATCGATGTTTAGAGGACGACGAAGGATGAAAAACAAACTCCGACGAAGGTCAGTTTGCAAAGACGACAAAGACAGGGACATTCTCTCTGTACGAACATTATTATTTGTTCATACACTTCTCCGGTAAGGTGACCTTCTGCTGCCTCAACAAGAGAAGAGGACATTTTTCTGTCTTGAATTTTGCATTCGACCTTTTTCGTCTTCCAGAACCCCGATGGGCGATAGCTGATGTCGGAGGAGATTATGCAAACTTTGACAAACCATTTTGAGGTCGAGGTGCACAAGTATACCTAGGATACGTCGTGTGTCACTTCACTTATAGTCGTGGATAAAATTTTGTTTGTTTTTTTTTTTTCTAAACTCTGAGACTTCTTATCCGTTGGCAAAAGTTCTTAAAATGTGTGCAATGAATTATGTTGGGGTGAAGCAAAACTAGAGAGTGTTTGCGGTAAGTTTAAAGGAACCTTATTGTAGAAGTTATTCAAAATGTTTGAAAATTTATGAGAAATGTTATGGTAATTGTGAAAAGTGGAAATTTATGAGGAAGCTTTTTTGATTTGGAGTAAAAAAAAAGTTTTTTTTTTGACATTAATCAATGTTTTGGGAAGATAGATTAGGTATATGAATGAATATCACAAAATTTAATATTCTCTTTAGAAAGTATACCAGAATGTTTTACTACATTAATGAACAACATGTCAGGAACTTGGATAGGTAGCCTATGAAACTAAAAGCTTAGAATCTTTTATGTATTATTCAATGTGTAATTTTTGACAACAGTCTGAAGAAAAATAAGTCAGTTAGGAAAGTAACAAGTTTTGTGGGTTTTAGTTTTGATTTATAAACATAGAGATATAAGGAAACACGAGAAATTTAAATGTGTTTTGAATAAAGTTATTTACATAATACAAAAAAAAGTGTAGTTTAACGAACCCGAAATAGAATAATTTGGTGTCAGAAGTGAAATTGTAGAATTTCGCCCTGTCTTCGGTATAAACTTACTTATTTGTTTTTGAAAACACCTTATTTCCCTAACTTTTTCTTCTATTTATTCTTTAACTTGTAAGCTCATTTCTTTCAATAAATATAATGTTTTATGTTTAAATTGAAAACACTTTTTTCGAACACTTAAAGCTTATGTAATTTTTTTTTAACAGCGAATCCATTGGAATCCAGTAGATGGCGTTATCGATAGTAGTTAAATTCTTGAAAACCTGCAATTTGTTTGAACATTAAGTGTTGCATAGGTATTTCCACCCAAATGTCTGGAAAAGCCATCCTGATGAAGAAACTTCTTCAACTACAGTCTGGTATATTTGGACTCTTAGAGCACTTTGATTGCTGGGAGAGATTTTTATTGGGGGAACAATGTGATACTTCAATATAAACTCAAGGACCTATAGTAAAGTTTATAAGCAGCCTATGAATTTAGAAAGATTAATATTAAAGGGACGCTAAGATCCAGAAGACATTTCATACTACTCATCCATGAAAAATTTAGTGTTTTAAGCTCGTTGTGAAGTTCTTTAGCCTTGCCCTGGCAATCAAACTTAATATCAATGTTTTCTTTCCAGCTATACCCCTTCTGTAAAATAGTAAGCGTTTGAAAATTTGAAGCTTATCCATGCACGTGGGAAAAGTTCAAACTTGTGGAAGTTTATACCTTAAATCGTATTATAAAAGTGATAAAATGATATATTTAGCTAAGTCATCTGTATATCTCAGTTTTAAACCATTTGGCTATGAAGGTGTTTTTGGCTTAAAGCCATATTGAGTGTCTAAAACATTGTAGAATTAGAGGTTATTTATTGTTCGAAATATAGAAACTTTTTGACTTTCAAACTGCTAAAACTCTTTCCAACTGATTTCTAATTTTTTATTTGTGCCATCTTAAATTTAGATTCCTCCTTAATCATAACCCAAATATTATGCTAGAAAATATTATTCCTCACAAAAAGATTACCAACAATTTTTAAAAAACGCAAAAAATGTACAAAAACACAAAAAATAACTATCAAAAGCTACTGAGAGACCCAAGCCTTCATTGTGCTGCCAGTTTTAACACGAAAAATAAACCTTTTCACAAAATAGCTTATATTTTATTTTCGTGCTCTCATTTTCATTGTTTCACTTTACCTATCAACATCCTTGCTAACTTCGTCCTTTTTATTTATTTATTTTTCATTTTGTTTTGGCATTTCCATTATATTCCAGCAGCTCAGCTGTATCATGAGAGGGAGGAGGAGATAGAAAAAAAAATAGTGGGTGGTGATACCTTGCCCTGACCATAAATTCCAAGTTAAGATAGATTACCTGTCTGTCGTGTTGACTGTTAAATGTCTGTCTGACTGACTTTTGGTTGTACACATATAACTTAGGTTAAATGCCTCTGAACTCTGGCTCTGATAACGTAGTCCTTGAGTGAAAGTTTAAACTCACTTTAAGTGCTGGTAACTGACACCGGACGAGGACGCATAGTGTGAATTCATCATTTTGAAGAAGATAAAAAAAAAAAAAAACTTGACTGGCAAGGCTCTAAGCTGAAGAGACGTGAATAAAGAACCGGAAGTGGAAGTGGACAGCAACAGTGAGCTGCTTCCTGATTTTTCCACCATTTCTATAGAGTGGAAGATAGATTATACGTAGGTGAAATGACAGCAGGAGAAGTAAAGTGTAGGTTAGGTACGTAGGTTTTTGCCATTGTTGTGGAAATTTTTTTTTTGCATTTTTTTTTTTTGTTTTGTTCTCAACATGACGCTGTTAATTAAGAAGATTTATGTTAGACTTAAATACATAGTTGGGGTGAATACTGAATACTTTAGTATGAGTATGAGTATTTGTTTTTATTTTATTTATTTTTTTATATATAGAAAAAAAAAGTCATTTAAGGGAGAACAAGTTCAACTCGCAGTTTATTTTTGCGATGTTGCTGCGACAGGTTTCCATAAATTAATGTTGGTTTTTTTTTTGTGTGAAGCTTTTTTTTTTGTTTGTCATCCGAACAACCTGTTAAGACCTTTTGTGGAAATTGAAATTGGAATCATGTCAGGGTTGTGTTTTTGTTATATTTTTATTTTTTACGAAAATATAGTGATGTTGAAAACATACACATAAAAACAATTCTCCTCACATCATTATTTTGTACATGCGAACAACAAAAGAAAATTGTAGGATAAAATGTTAAAATATTTTGATTAATGATGGTAAAACAAAAATTTTGTTTGTGGAGGCAATCAACTGTGAAAATCTTCAATTTTTTTTAACGAAATTAAGTTATTTTGCTAATGAAAGTTTATCTACTTCAAAAATTCTATGGTGTTCAACAGAATGAAAATGTGACTTTATATTGTTTTTAGATACATTTTCTAAGTTAAGTCATTAGGAAGACCGTCAGCAAAAAAATTATGCTCGATTATTTCTTAGAAAACAAATAATAAGTAATAGTTAATTAACCTAATATTTATTTCGCAAAATGTTGTTTTGCGTTGTAAAACTAGTTTCTTTATTTATTTCGCAAACGCTTCATAGGTTAAATTAAAATTGCTATACCGCAGAGAAATAATGAATAGTCTGAAAAATGTGTGCTCTCCATTAAAATTAACACGTTCACTGTCCAATGTATCACTTTTGATTCATTCATACAAAACGCTTCACTGTCTACATACCCATACAAAATATATTTTTTACATCCTTACTTCCACAATAAAAAATGACTTTCGCTTTACTGTCCAATGTATCATTTTTGATAGAAAATCACAAGCTATTGAAAACGAGGACGTATTTTTATCACTTTAGTCCTTATCAATAACAAACGCGCTTTTTTTTGTTTAGATTTAAATTGTTTTTGTCTTTTGTTAAAATTCACGCAAAATGTTTTATCATAAAATAAATGTTTTATCATAAGCGAAATAATTATAAAAGCGGAATAATGATAAGCAAAGTTTAAATTAGCGAGTCTAAACATTTTTTTGTATTTAAGTTAAATAATAATTGGCTAAACAATAACTTGTCAAACCATTTTCCATTTTATAAAAAAAAATGGCAAAATAAAAATTGTCGAATTGGATCTTGGCAAAAAAAAAATCTGCCTAAAAAAATTGACCAATTGAATCCTACCCGAATATTTTTAACTAATGAAGTACAGATGGCGCTGCAAGTGAGTTGGAGACATAGAATAATAAATAAATAGAACATCATCTCAGGAGGCTCCACCCACTTTTGCCTACAAACTTTCAAAACTGCAGAAATTTAACTCTGTATGCGTGCCCGTAGATTTCAAATAGGACTGTCAAATTTGGATGGACAGTACATTCTTACAATTTTACATTTAGCTGCTCACACGTATTCACGAATAGATTTTTTTTTTCTACGGGAGGAGACAGTGAAGTACAAGTTGATGACCTGTGGTTGGAGAAAAATATTCATCGTCTAAATACTTGGTCGCACTGCAATGGGCAGTGTTCGAAGATGTTTTCAAGTATTTTGCAGTTTGTTTGTCACCCATGGTTGACTCGAACGTCTCTTGACGCAACCCACGAAATTGTCTTTTTCTTTGAGAATACGAAAAAAATGAAAATGTGACAGCAAGACAGGTCTTAAACGTTAAGTTTTTTTTTTAAATCTGTCAGATCACAAACTGTAAAAATGCAATTTAGTAGTTGACACAAATTTTTTTTTTTCCTTTTCTTTCAATAGAACATGAAAATACAAAAAGAGCAAACCTTTAGTCGGAAAAAACAAAATATGTGTCAGAGCAGATCGTTCATTCAAGTTGCATTAAGACTTTACGTGCAGCTTAAGAATTGTATTTTGACACTTTGAAGATAACATATTACAGAGAATTTTCGGCAAAAAGGGGTTCGATTCGACCATGAACCAAGTTTTCAGGAACGATTATTTGTCAAAACATTTGCAATCTCATATTTTCAATATAGCCTTTTTATTATCAGCTGCATAAACACTTAACGCCGCATAAACACTTCTATGTGTATTTGAAATAATTAATAACAAAAAGCTCATAATAATTCTTCTTCTGAATTTCACTTGCTTTCCAGAACTGCAATTAAGCGGTGTGAAAAAAATTAAAGCTTGTACGAAAAAGCGAAATCTATCGTATGATTTGTCAGAAGACATATCTCTTTTCTGATTTCACAATCCTAGCAACTCTAACTAACATATCTTTCAATAAAATTCATACTAGGAATGCCAAAAGGATTCATGTTTCATGTTTTTTGGTTGTCCCTTTCAGTCATAGATAACCATCTTCTAAATGTGTAACTTTTAATATAAAAGAAGGACATCATCAGAGAACACCCACCAAGCTGTTATGTCAAAACTACTGCTTCCATTTTCTTTCCATCAATCACACTAAATAAATAGATCCAAAAACTTGTTAACTTCTGTGCAAAGTTTACTTTCTAATAACGAAAAAACCCGTCATTGAAGAGGTATCAATTACTTTGCCATCAGTATAGGTTACCTTCAACTCCATGTCAATAAACCGTGATGTAAAACCGTGCTTCTTCAAGTCAGAAAACATGCCTCTGGTGTTGACGATAATACATCCCGTCACTCTTCTGACTCTTACTTCAAAAACACTCAGTTTTCGTTGCACTTGTCAACACAAACACTATTTGCTGACTTGTTCCATCCACGCAAATCACTGAGATATACGTCGTCATGTCATGTAAATTGATTTAGAATCAATAGTCAAGCTGCCTACATACACGAATAGCTTCTACCAGGCACCCTGTGTTACACCACAGCCGCACCGTTACAACGTTTCACACCCAAAACACACATATCCTCGGCAACCTGTTTCGCCGAAGGCATGATCGTCGTTACACACAACATTCAACACTTTTCAGCCTCGAATTTGCAAGGAAATAATGAAGGTAACACCTTCTCCGCCTTCTGGGATGCAGGAATTGCTGATGTACCCACTCTGTCACTTTCCAGAGAGCCTCGATGTGTTTTGCTTGCGTTTCGAATGCATTTCCAAAGTTGTCGTCATCATCATTGCCTTCCTACACAGACACTCTCTCTCTATCTCTTCGTGGCTATACAGAGAGTCTTCGTCGGCAATTCGATTTTGCTAATTATGGATGCGCCCACATTGGGTTTGCTGGTACCTTGTGGTGGCTCCAAAGTGGTTGCTGAACCATTAGCCGTTCAGGCTGTTGGAGCACTATCTAGAGGTTCTACCAATCTCAACCTGCTGCACAATCTGTCTTCAACTCTTCTATATAACACCACACATCGAACATTTGCATAGGAACTCAATGAAATGTTAAGAAAGAGCCTCCCAGACATGTTGTCGTCTAGAGCTGGTATCAGACGGATACCAGAAACGGAGACACCTCCAGCTGGCATTAAACTTTTGAATCAGGAATTTCATGTTTAAGTTAAGGTGTTTGTGTTTGTGTGTGTGTGTGTATGTTTTGTTGGGGGAGTTAGATGGAAATGTGCTCTCCTAGCATTATCGTGGTGATAGTATACATATAAATAAATTCGTTTCACATTTCGATGCGAGTAACTCAATCAAATATTCAAATTGCTCCTAAAGGAAAACATCAGAAGCAGAGGAGCAACTGAAATATGTATAAGCATATAGTATGCGTGTGTTGTATAAAATGGCACATAGACGACGAACATTCATATGGGACGATGAGAAAGGACGAAAAGTGGGACACATTTGGTGGTGTTATAGGAACACTTCATGTGGTTCTGCCTCATTGTGGTTTCCTTTTTTGCACACAATGTGTGCGGGTAAATTGCCTGGAAATAATCTGCATTGTATAACTGAAGACAGAATTTTTTTTTCTATCTTTTTTTTCTATATCTATGTATATAGGAAAACATATAGTAGATGAACTTCCTGTATTATAATACACCAAGCTACACAGTAGTCCTGGATTTTCACACACGCTGTCTGTCCCGCATTCACACACTGTTGAGTTGAGTTGAGTTGGAAGATACACGTTCACGTGGGAAATCCCATTTCAGAATGAATGTTTGCGAAAGGTAATTGGTAGAAATTGATTCAATAGCTATGCAGTGGTATTACAAGGATTTCTTTGTGAAGGGAAATTGTAATTTTAGCAGTTTTTTTTTTTTTTTTTTGCTGTTGTTGCTATGAATATATTCATGATGATATCGACGAAGGAGAGGGAGGTACATATATCTAGAATGTCTCTTTATTAATATTAAAGTCTATATAGGAAGTGGAAAATTGATTGCATGTATTTTGAAGAGTTTGCTTTTGAAATTAAACTTTAAAATTAGGTTTTCAGAAAGTAGGTGGAACTACAAATATTTCTATGAAGATTAAGTTTTTTTATACTTATTATGATGTTTACTCGCTTTCATCGTTAGCTTGGAATAAAAATATAGAGATGCAAATTTTTTAAGGAATATTGCTTTCAATAGAACCAAGAAGTTGTCAGGAACTTTATGGAAAATTCATGTCTGTGTAGGTGATGTTAATCTATTCAAAAGTGTTTTTTCAATGTTTAACTTTATAGCATTTAAATAATCTATTTTATGACGTTGAATTTATTTTAAAATATCAATGATATTGAACAAAATTATAAGGTTTACTTTTTAAATGTGACGAATTCTTGAGAATTCTAAACAAACTAATGTCATTTCAGTGCCATTAACGAAAAATTTTGCTGAAGACCTTTGTTTTGATGTCTTGAGCAAATCATAAAAGCACCTATGATTTGGGTTGGAGCTTAATTTTGTTTGAAGGGGGTTTGTTGCTATTTTCTCGGAAACTATCAACTTTTTGCAAAAAATGATTAAGCAAAAATTGCTGCTTATATCATTTTCTACAAAAAAGAGGTCTTGACACTTTTCATGGTACCATTAACATGCTGTCTTTTTTACGACAACACTCTATTTTTTGAGTCGATTTGACATTTAATCTATTTGATTTTGTTCCTAATGCAATTATACCCTTTTTTTTTCTAAAATCTAAAAGGTTAATATTTGCATCACATTAAAATAATCCAACATTGCAGCATTTACACACACTTTGCTGCGTAATGCATTAATTTTTTTTTCTTATAAAAACAAAACGACATGTCATATTTTTTATCACTTATGTTTTTCATATCAGGAAGTTTAAAAGCCCTTGTAGTCAGCAAAAATGAAAATCCTGGTGACATCATTGCGTTTTCTTCTTGCATACAACTTAACTTCCTCCACTCTCAGTCTCTATACGTTCAACTATATAACTATGTTCCTTTCATGTGTTCCAGTTTATGTGTCCCACTCACGTAACCGCATAGTACGGTGTTAAGTGTGACAATTTTTCACAGGAATGAAATGCATTTTCATTTTTGTCCTTAAAGTTTTTTTTTTCTTGTTTTTTTCTGCTTCCTGAGATGCTTCCTGGAATATACTATACCAACACACCACATCAGCATGGTTGCAGGATATAACTCAGAAAAAATGCTTACACAGGACATCCCACATACATAAAGGATAACATAGAAGGGAGATGACAATGACATCTTTGTGTGTGGGATGCTGCTATACAGAACCACAGATGGCAATTTGTTTTCTTTTCAAATTAACTTAAGGACGATGGATTAATATAAGGATGGAGTTAAAATGAGAGGAATTCCCATAAGTGATGACATATATTAAAAATGATGATGGTTGATTTAATTGCATTGATAAAGTCGGAAGTTTAAAGAGACTAAAATATGAGACTTTACAAAAAAAAAAATATGTCACTTAATGACATCCCTGATATACAAGGGAAAAGCCTGGTTATGACCTCTATGATTTAAGCAATTGGGTATCTTTATGTAGTTTAGTTCCTGATTCAAAAACACCTGTCATCATATATGTGTGGCAGCCCGAAGCTCATGTGTAAAAATTGCAGTCGCTAGTTTTTTGAGTTTAACTGTATTTAAGGCTGAGTCAGTAATCGGTCTATTTTGAGTTTGTCTTTTGAGAGGGTAGTCCGACATACTTTTCCTGGTATTCTGAGTTCAAATCTAGATTTGACAACTGCAATTTTTTTCTCATGAGTATCTTCTTATTTACCTCCTGTCAAACACTTACGAATCTTCTAAGAATATCTTTCAAAAAAAATTAAACTTTGTTCGGACTTGTTTTTACCAACAAAGGAGTGTCAAAATTTCTCTACTACTTGACACTAGATCATTAAATTTCCTGCAAAAAATATTTAATTCCTTTCCATGTGAATAACCGTTTTGGAAATAATTTGAAAATAAAAAAAAGGGATTTACCTTTTTTTTCTATTTTTACGAAATTATGATCTTATATAAACCAAAATACGACAAAGATTTTCTCTAAACGGCAATTCTGAAAATATTTATTTTTTCGATTCAAATTCTTTCATTTTACTTTAAATAATTCAAATTGACTTTTTAAGTCAATTAACTTCGGAAAAAATTAATTTAGGCTTTAAATATTGGAAATAAATGAAAAACAAGGTCCTGTTTTATTAAGTTTTAAATTTAAAGAGCCAAATGATGTTTTTCTGAAATTGTTTGTTCTTATAGAGATCTTAAAATCACGTAATTACCGATTCATCTCTAAGAAAAGAAAGAGTTGCCGTTTAGAAACGACAATTAAATATTATTTTTTAAAATTACTCTTAGAACAACTTTAAGTAAATATGTAAATTTCTTAACTAACTACTGCAAACAAATTCTTATGTTCTTTCTATTTTCTCATTTAGTTTTTTGGTAAAAAAATTTAAAGTTTTTTTAATTAAAATTTATAAATAAATTAATTAATTAACAACAGCCTAACTGTTTTTGATTAATAAATTAATTTGTCTATTTTATTTTTTTTTTTCATAAAAAAAAGTAGTTTAAGCTACGTCCAATATATAAAATAATAAATTCAAATTAGTTTCAATAAATTGCTTTTTAAATGCACCGACTTTATTACAATTAAATGTTATCATTTTGTTCATGCAATAATTTATCTATTTCATTCAGCAATTTTTATATCTAATTGATTCTATCTCTGGAACAAAATACTAATTTATAACACTATAGTCCTTGCATATACAAATCTCTAACAATTTTAAATTCAAGCCCTAAAGCACTTCATTACAAAAAGTCCGGGAAAATTTATTATATTACAGCCCACCCGCATATCCTTTTTGTAGTTTATCGAGCGCAGTACAATAATTCATTTCAACACCGACGACGACGATGCCAGAACGAACAAAATTCCATACCCCACTTCACAATCCCACAGGAACTAATAAATTTCCAATAAATCATAAAGCCACTGAAAAGGGAAGTGGATATATAACTTTTTATCCCGGTCGAACATATAGGTATATACTTCACTTTAATGTATCTTTATTTCAACTAGAAGGTTTGTGTAGGTAGATATATTGTGGGGGCAGCTTTGGTTTCATTTCAGTTATATATGAGCACAAAAATGAAAAATACTTTTCCATGTCAATTTGGTGACACAAAATTATTATATCCAAGCGATGATATCGACGGCGACCACCTTCTCTTGACATAAGGTACCCACAAAAGGCAGGTACACCCACATCTCTATCCTATGCGAGCCTTTTAATAAATCCGTGTATGTTGCGGAACTGAATCAACTGACAGACACATGATCCGATAAAAGAATTACAGGATTTTCAATTTAATTTGACAGTTTTTTTTTTGTTTCAGGATATCGATTTCATTGGTTTGTGCCTATGTGAGGGCACTCAGGATATCTTAAAATTTTATTTATTGCAATGGCGGATGTAGTATAGAGATATTTGCCTTATGGATACAAACATTTTTCGATTTTTACCGTATTTTCCAAAAAAAAAAAAAAGGATGTTTATTTTATTTATTTTATTAGTTTCTGTGGTTTCACCGCACCTCATATACACTCGCAGTTGCAAATTCTACATACCTAATATAGATACAAACAATATAAGCCAATTTCGGAAGTATCTATTGCGAATCTAGCGGCTAAAAGCCTCCCATGTACATTATATGCTCAGGAGGAACACGATGTATGCAAAGTAGGTAGCTCAAAATGGGGTTAGTGCGGCTATGACGCTTCTTTACACACCGCACCTCACCTCAAATCGCTCTAGCAGTTTCCTATCTCTTTTTGAGTGTGATCATAAATTTTTTAGAGCATAAAAAAAATATATTATGGCTTGCAAAAAGAAGAGCTATAAAGTAAAAGATACTTGCAGTCGCTAAAGTTGATGTATCTATGATTGTAGATTGTTGTTGTTATAGTCGCAGAATACAAAACAACGTGTGCCAGATACAATCCAGCAGCAAAAATTCGTTTGGTTGGGTCTGCCTAAGGCCACCAGCAAGGCAGCAACTAAAGCATATGAACCATCAGCAAAGCACCGCCACCTCCCAACTAGAGCGTACAAATGATGTTAGTAAGTTGTACAGTGTGCATTATAGGTGGCCAGCATCAGGGATGTTATACGAGAACAATCGACTTTTTTAATAATAAATAATAATAATATTTTAACTATGTGTCTGTAAGGCACATTGCCTTTTAAATGCAACAGGTGTTGCACGACACTAGTTAGAAGGAATAGAAAGATAGGAAAGAATTGTTTTGGTACAATGGATAGAGAGCTAGTTGAGCACTCCATCCATTGTGCCATTGCCGCCCTCAATCTGTTGTTTTAATTTCAGAAAATTGACGATATCTTTCTTATTTACGAGCTAACCAAATTTTACTTGCGATTATAAGTATTATAAGTCAAGTTAGGTATGCCTTCGAACAAAAAAAAAGTTTAAACATAACAATCAAATATGACATTACGATGATAGAGAAGACGAAAAAAGTGGGTCCGGAAATTCTGTCTGTCTGTCAGTCTGGTCTATTTTCGATTCTTATTTAAATTACAAAAGAACTTTTCCATAAAACAATCTCCAATTTAGAAATGACGATTTTCAAATGTCAGAAATATTATATAACAACCCTGTTCACAGTACTCTTTATTATTTATCTGTTCGCTGCAAGTTAACAAGGCAAAACAATGGAATGGAAAAATGTGCAAATTCCCGATGGATTTTTTTTATTCGCTAACTACCTATAGTAGGTACGGTGTTTTAATGGCTTCTTTTCAGCTACTGCTGTTGTTGTTGTTCTTTTTATTTGAGTTATTGATGCTGGTTAGCCGGTAGCGCCAGGTGAACGCCAGTGCACATATTGCAGGTTCTATAGTCTAGCTCCTGGTGTTGAGGTAGGACCACTCTGATTCCTAGCATCTGCAAGTGGTTTATTTTTAACTCTATATGTGCATAGTAATGGTGTAAGGAATATGCAATAAATCTTTGAGTTGTATCATACAAAATGTGTATCTTTTTGTGTGTAGTTCCCAATAGAGTGTCCCTATTTTAGGACAAAAATCTGCAAAAAAATGTACGTTACGTTCAACATACATAGGTATTTATATGTGTGCCCCAAAAGACATATTTTTCGCCATTAATTTATAGGCAACACTTGGAAAAGTGACGCGGTTTTCGCGATTTATTTTGTTTGTTTATGTTATTTGCAGGGCACCACGACAGATTTTGTAAAAAAAAAAAAAAATATTCTTTGTTAAGTGGGAGGGATTGAATTTTTCAGAGATTAGTCGCTGGTTGTTTGACACAAGAGGAGTGAGTGGGGTGTGGCCCCCCAACAGAGATTTTTCTATACATTGCGAAACATATATTATAATGCGAATTTTGTTACAGTAATGGAGTTAAGTTTTTATGGTGTTGATTTTATTTTGAGAACAGAATTAGT
Source organism: Baccha elongata (assembly GCA_951217065.1). Lineage (NCBI taxonomy): Eukaryota > Metazoa > Arthropoda > Insecta > Diptera > Syrphidae > Baccha > Baccha elongata. The sequence goes on from OX578272.1 coordinate 8,067,597, forward strand.
CATTTGATGGATTGCGATAGTGAATTAGATTGACTCTGCCATATTGCGATACTTATGTGATACTTAGACGAGACAACCATCTGTTCTGATTTAGTGGACTTTATTTCTTGGTAAAGACAAGGGAGTAATGAAAAGTAAAAATTTACACCCAAGACATTCGTAAATAAAAAAAAGATACGAATAAGATACACTTTTTCGGCATGAATTGTTTTTTTCCAGTCTCACACAATTGGGAGTGATAGAAACGAGGCTAAGCAATTTATAAGAAATATAATAGAAACATCACCCATATACGGGCTTAGCAGCCATAATAACCAGCTTGGATAAAGAACGTCATGTTTTTTTTTTCTTTTTTTTTTGTATTATCGACATTTTGTTTAAAAACGTAAAAAATAATTTCAATATAGGCTAAGTTGTTGTTTCATTAAGGGCCTGTTTACTCATTTTCAGTTAAGCTGTTGACGTTTCTTATTTTGATGTAAGAATAAATTTAGTGTAAATAAACATTATTTTATCACCGTTTATTCACGATGTTATGTGTTTTAATGAAATGAAACAAAATTTTAAAAAGTTCTATAGCCTGATCAATTATTCTAGATCGGAAAAATGTAAAAAGTAAAGTGAAAGATATGGAATTTTACCATGTTTTTGAACAACAAAAAACTTGTAACAACCCTCACCTCAATCGCCGTTAGTATTATTTGACAGATGTTTGTCTATATTCAAATTTTCAAGCGTTGCCATTCGTCTTTTATTTACTTTAAGAAATCAGATGACAGTTTTTATTAGGTATTTCATATTGGCCCTCAAATGTTATTCGAATGAAATGCAATACTAGGTAAATTCGTAAAAAAAATGTAACGAATAAAAATCGATTTCGCTTACTAAGCCTTATCTTCGATTGACATCAATTAAAAAATATTTTGTTTGCGAAAAAGCGGGATTGGACCGAAAAACGAAACGCAAGCGAATTTATTTAAAAAAAAAAAATAGTTAACATTAAAAAAAAATTTGAATATGTTTCTTAATCCTGACATCTTAAATAGGTCGCAACTTTTAAGATTGGCAAATTATTTTTTGACGTATCGGAGTACTTTGTTTAATATGTCATAGCTAAGCACTAAAATCAATTTTTTCCCAAAAAAAAACAAAGATCGATTTTTCAGAAGTTTTTCAATCCATTGACATCCTAGCCATAATTTTAAATACGATTATACGATGCGATTTTTATCCTGTTTAGCTTTATGTATAATTTGTAACTATATATAATATGTCTGATCTCTTAATAAAATCATCGCAATACATTGTACATAAAAGATTTGTTTACATACTAACATCAATATACATATATACACATAATATTGCACATTCAACAATCCTTTAGTCACATTAAGATTCTGCATGAAAAAGTTTCTCCATCGTCGCGTCGCGTAAAATTCAAAAGGATGTCTCGGAAAATAAATTCTCGTGTTTAATTTGCATTGAGTCGTTTTTAATTTATACTCAACATTAAAGCTTACGGTTTTTGCATTTTATTTCCTAGGAAATGGTCTGCGGTGTAAGTTTTCTAACCCAACGCTTTTAGCACCGAGACACGTTGATGACGTCACCCTGCAGTTTCCACGAACCAAGCCACCAGAAGGACTAATGATGAATTAAAGTCTCAGCAATTAGCGTTTCGCTTTTGCTTTTATACTATATAAAATAATTCTACAAAAGCTGCAATGAAAAGCAACGAAAGCCACCACCATCAGGACGAAGCGCAAGGATGCCTTATGTTGAGATTGTTGAAAGAAGATTTGGTCCATCAACGTGTAAGTGTAACGCTTAGTTGGCTTTTGCAACGAATTAATTTTTTTTTTTTTTTTCGGATGACGAATCCTTTTTACAATTGGAAGGAAGCAAGGAGCAGCAACCGCTGAAAAGGGGTTATTCGTTCGGATTGCTTTTCAAGGAAATAGGAAAAAAGCTATTTTCTTTTCGAATAAGTGGGAGTTATATGGAAAACATGTTGGTATGTATTTGTTTAACCATATCCGAATGGGGTTCGTTGAATTTCACTCCTTTTTTTTTTGGACTTTGATCCTTTTTTCCCATCTTCTTCTGAAGAGAATGTGCGGGATGAATTTCATGGATTATGGTTAATTACATGGATTAGGTATAATGAAGGGTTTGCTTCAGGCATGTATAGCACTTATGGTGATGGATCCATATCCTGACTCTCGATGGTTTGGATATAGGATGACAAATCTTATTAAGTCTGATATATGAAATGTGAAACAAACTTAATCACAGTAAAGGAAAAGGATAAACAAATTTACGTTTGAAAAGGGTCGAATGTTTGTGAGTTGAGTTTTGTATAAGTTGATCGTTTTGTTGGGGAAACTTTAAAGGAAGTCCTTACAATTTGTAGTTATTAATTATGCAGGGTACAACTGTATTTTATTAATATTCAGTAAACAAAAATATTTAAAGTCATTGACACAAAAATGATCTACAATACAAAGAATTTACTTATGACGCACAAGCAAAGATCAGGTGGAAAAATTAATTATATTTTTTGAAGCTCCGGCGTTTATAATGATATTATGACTCAACTTTTCTTCTCAGCGCTTTTGAATGGCAGTTACACAAAGAGAATATGAATCACTTTTAGCAATTCAAAGTTATTTATTAAAAAGCCGATGTGCAGAAAAAGTAAAAAAAATTATGTTACTTATTCGTTTTTTGAGTAAATAGTAATTTTTTGACAACTAACTGTATTTTTCACAAATTTGTGTCTTGCGTTGTTAAAAGCTGTGGCTAGGCCATCGAATAATAATGAATCATAGTCTTAGAAGGCTTCTCCCATTTCGTCTTAAATCTGCCTTATACCCAAAATTTTCTGAACCTAAGTGCGCGTGTTCCATTCCATTCCGTATTTTTAAATGGACGAGTGTCCAAGTTTCTACAATAAACGGGTATGAATATGATATGAGAGATAAATAGAAATGGTTGCCATCCCATTCTCAACATAACGTCTATTCTCACTTATTCAAGGATAGGGAACGAAAATTCGGGCGCGGCAAGAAGGGTACAAGTTGACCATCTGTGGCTTAGGCACACTCTGTGCATGATTTCCTATGGTCATGATTTTCTTTTGGAAAAATATAATTATGCATAATAGAGAGTTTCACAAAGTTTATTTAAAGTTACAACAATAACTCCAACTATACAAATCAAATCAAATGCCAATAGCAAATCACAGCAACATCAATTAAAATGACTAACTTACGTAAGTGCTACTTTTGACGTTTACATAATCGAGTATCGCTTACACTAAAGTCTTATACTTTGTTGACATTTTGCTCTGGTGAAAAATTCACAGTACGTACAGTGTAAATTCAGGTTTTATCTTCCGGCCACAGAATTATACTCTGTGGAGTCGGGATTTAATAGACAACTAGCACTTTTATCTGTTTACGATATTGATACACATTCTAAATCCAGTGGATTATCCTCCAGTGAACTTTTCACCATTATTATTGTGAATTGTGCGCTGTGAATTGGCTAAAGTGCAGAAAAAATGTTCTCATTTTGACAAGTTATTGCAAATCCAATTTTAATGTTTCAGTGCGAACTGTCAACAAATAAAGTTATTAGTTTCACATTTAATTGCAGTTTTGCTAATTATTCAATACGAACTGTCATCAAAAGCCAATACCTTTGTTTTTGTCTCTTTGTTTAGTTTGATAGATTTATACAAATCCATTTTTTTCATTTGCGAAACATTTAGTGCAAATTATTCTCACCAGATAGCGATTGATTTGTGGCTTAAAAGATTTTTACGAACCAAAAAGAAACGAACTAGTTTTGACGTTTGCAGAGTATTCAGTCATGGCAATTAATCCTCCATTTTGTTGCTTGACATATTTTTTCAGTGTGAACTGTCATCCGAAAGAGATTAATGAAACACTTTGTAGTTTGACAAATATGTATGAACCCAATTTTGATATTAGCGTGGTATTCAGTGCGAACTATTATCGGATTGCAGTTTTCCAAATTATTAGGGATGTTTGGGTTATATTCAGTGAGAACTGTCATCAAATAAAATTAATTTGTACGAATCTATTTCTGACGTTTGCAGCGAATGTTCAGTTCAAACTGCCATCAGAAGCAAGCAACTTGACAATTGGAAGTTTGGTAAATTTGTACGCATCTGTATGTTGAGGGTCCCTATTCAGTGCAAACTGTCATCGCAAAGCAGTAAAATAATCTTTGACAATTTCCAGCTTCAAAAAAGAATTTGATTTTATAGTTCATTTGGCAGACGTTAATGGTTTTGAAAAGTCTTTAATCGAGAGAATCGTGAAAAAACAAGCAAACCATGTAAGAAAAAATAACATAACAACATTATTTAGCCAAAATCAAACAACAACAAAATTTCGTGTATCGTTTTCGTACATACCAACAATAACAAACCAAGTACGGAAGACATTAGAAAAAGAAAATATACACATAGTTTACAACAACAATGGAAAGCTTAAGAATATTCTGGGTTCAACCAAAGATATAACACCAACAAGCGCTAAGAGTGGCATATACGAAATCAGCTGTAAAAACTGCAACAAAAAATATATAGGACAAACGAAACGGAGCATCAAAACCAGGTTCAAAGAGCACATCAATTGCATAAAAAATAAGCAGTTGAATCGTTCATCAGTCGCTGCGCATGTCTTTGCTTCTTGTGATGACAACGAACCACCACACACCATCGGGACGTTTGAAGAGAGTGTTCGGTTACTTAAGAACGTACGCAATCAAAGAAAGCTCGATGCGTTTGAATCTCTCTTAATTTCTAAGACCAAAAATGTTATGAACACAGATAATGGAAATATTTGTTCTCCTTTGTTTGCATTAGTGTAATTACCTACTAAGATAATAATTTATTAAAACTTGTTTGTATTGTATTGTTTTGATTTTCTTTAGACAAATCTGTTCTTTTATTTTGTTAGTACCGAGTGTAACTTGCTGATGATGGGCTGCATGACAGCTTGAAATGCATCCAAATAAAGTGGAAAAAAATTAAAAAACAAATTAGTTCGTGTTTTCTTTTTTATTTTTTAAAATTTTTTTTCTGTTTTCATGTTTTTGTAGTCAATAAAGGAATTTCTACCTAAATTTGATTAATCTTTGACACTTTTGACAGAAAAGAATAATGTTTTTAATAACAAACCCCCATATTTGCTTAATAATATTAATAGTATTGGTATAGCTTCAAAGTTAATATGTAATAAAATGCAACTTACATATACTTATGCGATCTCTTTAAACAAATTTTATAACGAGTCTGAACTTTTCTGGTAGTTAGCGACCTTGTTAAATTTTTAAGGTTTACCTTTAAGAATGCCTGTTCCAAAGTTCAGGGTCATTTTTTATTCCATAGTAATATTTCACAGGTGCATAACCCCTTAAAAGTTATTTCACCCGTACAACAGCAATACTTTTAATTAATGGCAACGGTTTTTTTTTTTTTTTCTTAAATTTTGAATGAATTTCTGTTTGACTTTTACAAATTTCCATCACAGAAACCACAAAACAAACAACCACTATGTCAATCTCATGCACAAGCGATAATAACCTTCGGTTTTTATAATTCAAAGAGAAAATGTGTTAAGGACCCTTTTTGCATACATATAAAAAGCTTCCCTTACCCAAGAGATCAATCACAAAGGAGTAAAGATAACATTAAAAATTTACTTACCATCGACTTCTGTCCTTTCTCCATCGAGTATGTCGCATCCTTGTCGCTTATCACAGCTGTGCTATCGAGAAAATCTCTGCCGCCTGGTGGCGCCCTATGATGAACACCAAATATAAATGGTCCGCCATTGCTAGTTGGAACTTCACCATTACTACCCATGCTCATGTCATTGGTGTTTATTTGTCCCACAACCATGGGAGTTTGTATGCTATCGAACTGATCATTCCGTCGACAACAGAAGTCATCCTCAAAGCGTGATGTGTTGCAGTAGTAATTGCTATCGTAGGTCCTTGTGGCCGGTGAACTACCATTGTCGTATAATGGCTGCCGCGATGAAGGCGCCAGGACACCTCCATTCATGGTCGTTGTCGTGTCGGAAAATATAAAGTCACTAGAATTGGCCGTGGGCGAGGGTGGACTGCCATACGGATAGCCTAGGTGATGACTGTTGAGGTACTTATATTGCTGCGATATGATGTCAAAGTCATTGATGCCCTGAACTTTGACACCGCTCTCACGTTGCTGGCCGTTATTCACACGGCCATTGTTGAATTTCTTTTTGCCGAGCAATTGTGGGGGCTTCCGGTCGGCGAGCAATGGTCGTGTCGATTGTGTTGACTGATTAAAGGGATGGTCCCGATTTGTCATTATGGACGTGGCGCTGGCGAACGGCATTGTAAAGGTATCAAATGTTGTTTTGCTGAAGTGGTCGTATGGTTTAAGATAGTAGTGGTGATGGTTGGCGTTTCTGGTGAGGGTTGCGGTTGCAATGGACGGCGGCGGAGGTGTTAGGAGGTTTGCAATTTTTACCGTCATTTACAAAGCGAAATTTTTGCCGTTGTTATAGACTACGTCGTCGTGGTTGTCGTCGTCGTCGTCGTTCTTGCTGCTGCTGCTACTGTATAATGTTCAGGAATACGTGATCGTTTCCTTTGAATTTTGCACGAACTATGTTTTTGTTTTGTTGCTTTTATTTTTTTTAATACTCCGGGCTTTGTTCTTATGCGCACAGTGTATCTGAAAAGGAAATAGTCAAACGGATGTATTAATAACGATGCAATGACATTTTGTATATAATGAAAGTATAAAGAAGGGATGCATCAATGACATTGAGAAAAGGATGTGTGCGGTTGCCAACACAAGGAGTTGCTTGAATGGACGTGCGGATATGCATGTCAAGTATTTATAGATATAAGACCCTGTGCTGTTTTACAATATATTCAATATTCATGTATTGTTAGTTACTATAACGTATTATAATAAGGTTTAGGATTTCATGGCTCAAGGCTTTAATCAGTTGAAAGATATTTGTTCGGTTCGAGGGATGCGATATATTTTTAATTTTTCTTTAATTGTGAAATTCAAAGATTGTGAATCATAGATTGAAATAATGTGTAACGAAAAACAAATTGGGTCACCAGCATTGATACGTTATTCTTTTGTGTGGCACCCTTATACCAATACAAAAGAATGCATTAAGGAAACAACATCGATATACAATGCAAAATTAATAGAACTTCAAATATGATCAAGTTTCACAAATTGCTGAACAAATAACAATGAAACCATTCGATTGTTATTATTTGTTGGGTTTATGTAGGTATATAGATATTTTAACTAACCCTAGTTGGTTGGTAAGAATTTATGTTTTGATAAAGGAAATAAATTTAAATATGCTGGTATATATGCTATTTCTCAAACTAAGATGGCTGCTGTGATTTAATGAAATATATAACATTTGTTTTATTGAAACAATCTGGAATTAAATTTGTTTTAAGACAAATACGTCTCCCAAATGACCATCATTCTCATTGTCAAATAATCTTTGTATAAATAGAGTTTTTTGAAAAGTAATTTTGCTTCAAGAAAATGCAAGTTGGGACGTCTATTTTTGAATAAAAATATAAATAAATACGTTTTATATAAGATATTGAAATCTGAACTTTATGATGGATGGTATTAACAACTTCCTCAATAATAACGATAACGAATAAAGTATACGAAATTTCATATGGAATTGATACAAAATTTTAAAAGAGTGGCGGCGTTGGTGCTGGCGCTTCTGTTCACTATGGTGGTGCTAATTTGAACTATTTAATGCATCAAAGTTTTTCAAAAGTACATAATTAAAGAAGAACCGATAGAATGTTCCCATTTGTCTAAGAACGTCGTTTTTGATTAGAAGATGGAACGCAATAATAAGATACATAAAATAAAATGATTTTAACAGTGCTGCAATTTTATAGCTCTTATTTTTACAGAACCATTTCTCCAAAAGATACAATAAATTTTGTATCGGCTGTCTAAAATAACAACATAGGAAATTTTGCAAAAAGTTTTGGAAAAAACCCTGAAAATTATTTGGCGTTATAATTTAAGTTTTTATTTTTTTCTTTTATTTTTGATTAAAGTAAAAAACTAAATTTTTAAATGGTTTCAAGAATTCATGGATTACGCAAAATTAAGAGCCAAAAAAAAGAGCACTACCAATCGTATCGATATCGTTTTAACCTAATTTTGGAAATAAGACCAGAAAAACAAATTTTTGTGGCTCAATTTGTACGATAGACTATAGGTAGGTACATACTAAACATTGCAATCTACTTAGTTTTGAAATCAGACAAAAAAAAAACACCACGAAATTTTCTACAGAGTAATTGCAAGGAATATTTTTCTCTTAACACCTCTTCTATTTCCCCCCATCTTTAAAAATAAAGAGGAGTATTAAAATCTACAACCAATATATACAGTAAAACCCCTTTAAGGCGGACAACAACGGTCACAACACTTTTGAATACATTTTGTCCGTCCGTCACTTTCCCAAAATTCTAATTTATGTTTTGACTCAAAATCACACCTTATAATATTTAAATAATAAAACGAAAGATTTTGGTAAAATTAATAGGCAACCGGTGCAAAATAACAATAAAAACTTTTTCAAAAACGATGTTTACACCCTTATTTTTTCAGCGGAAGCAACGTGCGTTATGGCAGCCGTTTGTAATAAGAGGTACCACTGAAATTACAATTCTATCCAATAATGTGTGGCTTTTGTTTATCAACCTACGTATCTATCGATTTATGACGCTTTTTTGCACTTTACCTTTGCGTATAATCTACTGTTTTTTTTTTTCTTAAAAATATTTATGGCCAAAATTCTAAAATAAATTTTGTTTCAATCTTATATATGTAAGTATTCAAATGTATATGTTCATCAATTTTTTTTATATATTTAGACGCTGATAAACACTTCTGAAATGTTTCTCTGCTTCCCATTCGTAATGGCAAGCAATGTTTCGAAAATAACCCAAGAAGAAAGTTTACTAAAAGAAGAGTAAATAAAAAACAAGTCGATAGTAACGACATCCTACGAGCAGTATTTGAAACTTATAAATGATTTCTCTGTGTGTATAAACTCATTGGTGTTAGGAACCTATTTTAGTCAAAATGATAAACAAAAAAATTGCAATTTGAAACCACGACTATCAAAATGCCGACGCATATGTGAAAATAACAAACACAATCGTAAATATGACAAACACAATTCTCAATATAACACAAATAATTGCAAATTGAATAAAACATTAAGTACAAGATTCTTTTTTCTTAAACAAACTCTTGTCTTATCTATCATTCACTTTTGCTGTTCCAATACCATGCTTGGCTATTATCATGTGAAAAATAGGGATTAGTATTCTTTACTAGCATCAGAAAAAATCTCATTTATTTACATATTTGCGAATTATAAGTACTTTCCAATGGAAAGAATTTTAAAATTTGAATTTAAAAGTCCTAAATCATAGTACAACAATTTCACAAAATTATAATGTTGTTTAAATAATTTAATATCACTTTCCAAAGAGTTCTATTCACGTATCCCTATTTGTAAACCCTCTCGCATACTCAAACCAACCAATCGCATGCATCACGTCCGAGTATTTTTAACATCAATCTTCGGCCAACACACACACCTGTTCCACTCTGTGTCTAGGTGGACTTTAATTCAATTATTTACCGGTATAACGTGACTTAAAAAAAGAAAGAGCAGTTTAACCTTACCATACACACCCCGAAGCTTCATTTTTCGAACTAACTCAATCTCAATGGGGAAAAAAAAACAGGCAACCTTCTGCCACCCATTAAGAGTAAAGCCCTCTGTGTGTCGGCCAAATTGAATTTCTCTGTTACGAATTCCGAAAATTGAATTTTCACTGTCATTGCTGCAAATAGAAAGGGCTCAAACAAAAACACAAACGTAAACAGTTGTTGCTGTTTTGCTAGAGAATTTTAACTTCATTTTAGCTTGGTCCGGATTTAAAGAAAACAAAACTAACTCTTTCTCTTTTAAATTGAAAAATACAGCATGTGTAGCATGATGCAGTGATAACCGTTGCTTTGTTCTTGTTTTCATCAGACAACCAGACAAACAGAAAAAAATAACGAGATTCACATAAAAGCTGGCACAGGAAACAGGCTTTCATAAAATAACACACTTACACTCAACACATGGTTTACTTCTGAGTTGCGAAACGCATCGTTTGGATCAATGAACGTTTTACAACATAAACGCACTTAACATTCAGAAATTGTTCAGCGTGCATAACTCCTGTAGGTGAATATCTTGGCTACCGTCTAACGGTCTTTAATAGTGATTTACTGGAAATGCCTCAAAATTATCTACTTTATAAAGATACGTTAAAAAATCGTAATAAATCAGTTTTTTATTAGGTAAGCATTCAACATTCGTGCAGTGCGGTTCAACAAAAAATCTTAAATGTTGGGCCTCACAATAACTGATCTTGCAATGCGAGTATTAAGATCGAATTGTTTCAGGGGATAAATGGACTTACCTTTTTCAACAAAGCTCTTTAAAAGTAGTAGGGCACAAAACATTACGACCGTGTTAGAGCTATACACAAATGTTTTTGACTATAATTTTATATCTAGTATATCATTTTGAAAGCTCTTTCCTAGGTTGTGAGCCTATAGATATTAAGAACGCCTTATAAATTACAAGGGTAAAAATTTCCTTCAGCCTTTTAGAAAATATATACGCATTTTCTACGAATATGTTGCAGTCGCACAAAAGTTGTTCAGCGACGGACATAGGAAACATTGAAATCTGTTAAGTTGATTCGCTATACCAATGTCAATAATGAACAAAACCAAGTGACAGACGACAGCATTGAGTTTTCGAATCGCTGTCAAGATTTAAATTTAATAAGCTCATATGATACGATGCCACTCTACTTCCACACCTGAAGAGCAATGGATACGAATAGAAAAAGCTAGAGGGTATAGTTTCCAAACAGAGTACTGGATTAAAAGTTTCAAAACTAGAGCATTGATAAAAACAAGAACGAGAGATTTCACACTTAAATCATCTAATACAGTGGAATTTCCATAAGTCAAATCCTTAAAATGAGAGAAAAAATGTTCGAGTTACTGAAACATTGAGTTATAGAACGATATAAGAAATAAGAGTTAAATGCTCAAAGTTCTATATAAAAATTCGATTAATAGAGAAATTCGACTCAAAGAAGTTCTAGTTATGGAAGTTTGACTGAACCACTTTTTGAGATTCATCAATACCGATTCAAGTGAATTCTGACGATGCAAAGATTGCTCTCACTTTTCAGTGAGATAAGCCAACATATTGCTTCGAAAGTCGTACTGCCGGTCATTCAGATATTTGTTAAGCTACGTTTTCAGAAACTGGGAAATAAGGAAAATTAGTTCAATTCTTGAATAGTTCCGGAGGAAGAACATTATTCCTTTTTTAGAAACGGGTTTAAACAGTTTTTAACTACTAGAAAAGTTAAATGGTCTATTTCCTAGTAGATAAAAACAGTTTCAGCCCGTTTCTAAAAAAGGATTAATGTTTTTCCTCCAGAAGCTTATGAAGTGAATTTTCTGGCTTGAAACCACACACTTTTCATTTCTTTAGTTAAATACAAACATCTTATTTCAAAATCAAAAGTTCTTACTTTCTTATTAGTAAAGTGCAACTTCGTGCGACTCATTTATGCTCTTAACTTCTTCATTCAAGCCTTTCTTCCTGTCACGATTTATTCCATGATAAAATTAGCACGGAGGAGCGTCTCAGAATTGAATGCCAATTCAAACCCACGACAGTGAATATCAAAAAGAAGTTGAATTATTACAGAATTTTTATTTACACAAAATTGAAAAAAAATTAAAATAACCATAAACGCAAATGAAAAGGTAAAGTGACAAAATCTTTGACAACGTCAACATACCTAGTCGTCGTCGATTCATTCAACCGGTTGGTGTTGTACGATGTGATGGCATTTCCCTTTTTCATTAGATACACTCAAGCCGCTTGACTTTTGTATTCAGAATTAGCTACTCATATCGTAGATGAATATTTTAAAGGGTTGCCATTCAATATTGAATAGGCTCAGTGAATGCAGTTAAATTTCACACAAAGGTATAAAAACAATGCATGAATGAGATACAATGACAAAAAAATATATATCCGCGTGTTAATACAAATTCATAAATAAAAATTCCTCAAGCGGAACTCTTGCACAATGCGGTTGACATCAATAGTACCTACCAAATGAATTATTTTTAAGGGCGTGCTGCGTGTCATTGAATACAATAAGATACTTTTTCCGGGAATGTAGTACATTGCAGGAATTTTTGATTGGTAATTCAACATAGAAATAGGTCAGAAATATTTTTTTAGATTGTAGATTTAATTTTAAATTTGTGTCTACACATGCAAGCAATGATATTCATTTTTAAGATAAATAACAAAAATCTGCAAGAACTTCATGTCCATATCCATATTATGAAGCAGTTTAAGTGGGAGAGTTATGATCTCTGTAAAGATCATTAAATTGTATGTATATGGGTGTAGGTATTAATTATTTAATTATTAAAACCTACCTCTTTTAGTAAAACTAAATTAGAAAAAAAAGGAACCCATCAATTATTACCATAATATCATATCGATTACCAATTTTCAAGTAGTCTATAAACAATGGCTCCAAAAAAGTTATAAAAAACGGAAAACTTATTCCGAATCATAGATAGGAAGATCTTCAGTAGGTAAGAACTGAATAAGGGATTTACTAAGACAATACTATGAAATAATGTATTATGTCTTTTGAAACGACTTTTGGGTTGTATTAGCGAGAAGAACCATGAATCGGATAATTCACAAGGATGTTTTCTTAGACCAATACTTTAATAATTCTGTGCATTTTTAAAGCTCAAAATGGTATGAAAAATCAGAAAGTTGTTTTCACATATTAAAGAAGAAAGAAAATTTACAAAAAAAGAAAATTTAAAACTTTAATTTAAAAAAAAAATATATTTGATTTTTCATAAAATTTTGAGCCTCAAAAATGCACGTAAAATTTTGAAAATTCACTTCAAATGTTTTGCCATCTGATATTAGACATTCGAAATTATGATCTTATGCTCGTGGCAAAGCGAAGTTATTATAATGAACAAGATGTTTTTATTGTGGCCTTTACTTCAAAACCTTTAAAATTGAATTTCATTCATAAATACTCTACTTAATAAAATTTTATTCGACTATTTTTTAGTCTTTTTATTGTTTTTATTTCTTCAATCTTAGAATTGTTATTTAGGTTAACTAGAAAAATTCCTGTTGCAAGCAATTTTTTCATAGGTATATAATACTAAAGGTATTAATGCATGAAAAATTTATTATAAAGTTAACAGCGAAACTGCAGATGGTAGTAACTAAAATTATTGCGTATAAAACTCACTTAGCAAAATTGAAAGGTAATTCCATTTTTGGTATTTTTTGTATACATATGTTTTTTTTTTGTTTTTTGAATATTTTAGTCTCCATAAAGCTAAATAGCAGGTTTACTTAGTTAAAAAAGAAATAAAAATAATACCTATAAATAAAAACCCAAAGATTTAGAGGACAGAAAATATACATAGGTATATTTAATTAGCGTTTGTCTGCTGTTCATTTGTTCATAAAATGTTTTAAGTGTTTCAACAAATATAGGTATGTATATACCTACCTACATTTTTATGTTCAGTAATACTAAATTTTAACTAATGACACCTACATAGTTAGTTAGCACCTTATCTAGATTTTTACTTCTAAAATGTGTAATTAACACTTTAAAGTTGTAATTTTATTTGTTAGTTTCATAAAAGTTCTTTTGATTGGTTTTTCTTTGTCACTGTTTTCTCAAAATTGGCATGTTGACGATAACATGACCCTCAACATCAACTTTCTTGCTTGCCTGCTAATACGTATCTACACTGAAAGAATATTTTTTTCAATTTTGAGGTTGTGATTCCATATTGATTACGAAGTACCTAATGCTTTTTGAATAAGTTTTACTGTATATTTTTTATGGTTAACATTCTGTTCGTTTGACCCAAATTAAGTCAAAAAAAAAAACATATTGTTTGCTTTTATAGTGCGATTTTTTTTTTTTGCACCGAAGGCAGTTATTTTGAACAAGTAAAATTTGCAATTAACAAATAAATAAATCATGAACCAATAAATAAATCATAAACCAGAAAATGTTATAGTAACATATGCAAACGTCATTAGAAAATGTTACATATGTGTCAGAAAACCTTAATGTTTAATTTTTCGGGTGTTTTTATGTTTCTTTTAATAAAAACACAAATTCATATTACACAATGTTTCTAGAATGAGTATACCACTAGCAAACTACCTGCAAACGATCTATTGTGCACAACAAATCAATTATCTATGTTTGGAATATCGGCACGATTTGTTTTTTCTGGCAAACTAAAATCATTAGCCCTTCAAGAAATCAAGAGTTTGCCATTAGCGACCAAATTTATTCGTTTGCAACAACAAAAAAGAATAATAATGCAAACAAAATTTGTTTGCAGTAAATAAACTAGTTGTTTGCAGTTGATTGTAAAGTGATGTTTTTTGTCAACAATTTAAAAGTTACCAATATTTAGTTTTTATAATTTTTTTAATTTACACTTACTTCTTACAGAAAATCTTATAAATACACATATGCAACCGTATTTGGGGGTTTGGGCTTAACCTCAATTTTGTGTAAAAATGCGTAACCTTAATATGCAAAATAAATTACTCCTTTTTAGGTTTTCTTAAAAAAAAAACAAAAACAAATGATGTAGGTAACGTCCCTTAAAACGTCTGTCTAAAGCAGAAATGCTGAAATTATTTGTTCTTAATGAAATAAAGAATTTACCATTGCCAAAATCAAAAATTGCAAAGCAACGAAATAATTACAACAATTTTTGTTTGATTCCAATAAGGAATCATCTCAATTTTTGTTTTATAATATCATAAAGTTTTGTTGAAATCATTGCATTACAATTACATTTATTAAAATCATATCATTTTGTCGTAAAAAAAAACGAATCAAATAAACAAGTCAAAATAATTTTTCAAAATCTGTGCGAGCTGTTGTTTTAAATACCAAATAGCGTACTTACACTTGTTCCAAAATTGATTGCGTGCAACAAACCCATTTCCTGCATCACAAAATGGATATCATGCCGTCCATTCCAACTAACTGTGTGTCAAAAAATTTATCGCTACATAAAAAAAATCTGTACCAATCAAATTTATTACAGAAAACAAATCGCCCATTCAAGATCGTTAACTAAACTCTCACTTATCTTTCATTTAACACGTATAATCTCGATTTAAAGTGCTTTAATCTCCGCACCTTACCTGTCTTTTACAAAAAAAAGTCATGAAACTTTCATGGCTCGTTAATCTTTTCAAAACATTACATAAACTTATCCGTGACAAAAAAATAAAAAATCAAACAAAATATCGCCATCGATGCAATTAAAGTTAAGAAATAAAAACAAAATGCAAGACTTAATAATTTTTGTCCAACTTCAAGATGAGAAAAAAAAAACTGAAAATCCAATCTTGAGAACATCTTACCTTAACGTGTATACAAAGTTAATTTATGTTCAAGCGATTAAACGAAGAAAAAAGTGAACCATCATAACATATGGTCTTATCCGTCGGATTACATCTAACTCGTGGTCATAAGTTATTCAACTTAAAGAAAAAGAAGGAAATCACCTTTTAGTCGTTTGGTCATAAACACAAAAAAAAAAACCAAATAGAGACGAAGGGAATAAAAATAAACAAAACACAAAATACAAAACAAAGAAAACTGGTCTAAACGTTCAACCTTCTGGTACATGATATTTTTTTTTTTATTTAATTGTGAATCACCTTTTCAATTCTTCCTGTTCATTATTCTCCGACTCCATGACTAGACCCACAGTCATCAACATCATCTCCCTTATGTTCGTTATCCATACAATCGCACGTATGAAACGTGATTAGTCGCGGTGGCGGTGGCGGTAATTTCACCGCTTACCCGCTTGAAAAGTAATTTTGTTAGAAAAGATTCTTAGGAAAAAGCATCTAACAAGCAATAAACAAACAGAAAATAAAGAAAAAATAACATTTAAGGTGGATCATTACATTTGGTTCAGCCTTTTTCATGGATCGAGAAGGTTAAAGAAAATTATGTGAGTAGAATTTCACCAAGCGCGTTTGTTTTAAAACATACTTATAGGTGATATTTTATACTTATGCTCTGGAAGATGGCAGGCTAGTGTCAGCTTTGACAAAAACATTAATGCCCAAAATGTATTACCTTATCAGAAGATGCTGCAACTTTTGCAAATGGCGGCAACTGAGCCATAACATTGCGCCTTTCAAACCTCAACAATTCAGGAGAGGATTTTCTATCAAAATATGCTTTAGAGACGCATCTCCACGTTGCTTAAAAAAAGAAATTTGGGCACTGTAAATATACGTATTATTCACAAAGAGCCAGAACAACCATTAAAAGTCCCTGAATGGTGCGCCATTTATGACGGGTTGTCAATGCCATCGGACACCGTTGGTAACACGGTAACTGTAATTGATCAGCAACATAAAACCATAATCAAGGAGTTATAACTGGTGCAAATTGATGGATTAAGAATGAAGAAAATGTAGTTGCAAACGGAAATTGCAACTGCAAACACAACTCGCTTGACAAGAGACATTTGGAAGGTTGTATTCCCGGTTCGCCTTATTTCTCGTGCGCGATTTGCACTTTCCCACTTTGCACTTTGAAAGGAAACAACGCCCACAGGAGCCAGTTTGGTGTTTTCCCAAATACATCGAAAACTAGTACTGCCGAATCTTCGTATCCTGTCTATAAAAAATGCTGTTAAAATTGACACCAATATGATTTTGTTTCTCTTTTACTTCGATTGCTTCGGTGAAATTCACCTTTCAGTAGAAGATTAAAAACAAAAACTATTTGCATCAATGAACCCACGGCATCGTTCACTGCAAGACTGGTTATTACGTGAGAAAGATCCATGTGCTGTGGCAGTGCAGTGCACCTTTGAATAAAACCCGCCACATCGAATAGCCTGGTCAATTTACTTTGTATTTAGGCGAACCTGTTCTGGCGCAATGCCCTCCCTGCTCTATAGCAATGCTGGCCGTGCCATGTCTGTCCAGTCCATCTTAGCTATTAAATCTTACTTTTGCGGTTTATCTGCTAAGTGAGATGGTATCTTTGTTCGGCTCTCTTGGGTATAACATCCAACGGACGAACTAACTATTAGACAATGATTTTCCAGATTCTTTTCTTTTTAATTTTTTTTTTTATTTCTGAACCTATTTTATTAAAAAAAAGATTAAAAGTCGAGATTTGGCAGACAAAGAAATAAACGAAGAAGAAATATGCTGGTAGATTGTTCCTGGTTTATTTTGTTTTTTTTTTTCCTTACTCTGTCTGTCGTTTATTCTTTTATCATTTCGTTGCATTTGTAACGCTGATCCTGGGTCATTATTTTTTCGTTTGTCTGACTTCTTCCTCTTGGATGATTCATCTGAATAGGAGGATAGTCCCTTTATAACATATATCTAGCTATTGGTGTAGGATAGATACATCTGCTGGAGTTCTCATTGTCGCTCTGAATACATACCTTGGTATAAAAAGTTGATTTAATGGAATTCAGTATTTGAAGAGCAGGATGTTTACTTTCGATTCCAATGCAATCACAGGTTGTTGTTGAATTCTGTTGTGTCCTTTCGTTATTTTTTTTGTCAGAATGTTTTGTTTTTGTCTGCCAAAAAATAATGGCCTGAGAGTATTTTTTTTTTGTTGGTATGAAACCTTTTGATTTACTTATTGAATCCTGAATTTCAGGATTATATAGAAGCAGGACAGGTTTGTTGGATATTGCACCTGCTGCTTTATGAATTGGAGAGAAATCTTTTTATGCAAACAGACCTGATGATTTTTTACGGAGGAGGATTATTATAAATATTCTTTTTTTTCTTCCGAATGATCAATGATGCGGCAAAGAATCAACAGTTGGCATGGATTTTGAGTTGATGCGTGAGAACATAGGCTGATTTACTGAGATTACAATTTATTTTATGACTTTCAATTGTTTTTGATGAATGATTGTTGGATTATTTTGGGAAAAGATTATGAGAGTGACAGCGAGGGAAAAATAAGCTGAAATCGTGGGTGGGGTATAAAAATAAAACCTGGGAATTAACTCATAAGTCCATTTTTTTTAACAATAGTGAGAAGGCATGACGCTTTCCTATACTTAGCCAAAATGCAACACCAACGGACGTTATAGTAATACAGTAAAAAAAACAAGCAACGTGGCTTCACAAATGTGTACCTAACTTATAAGTAAGCCCTATCGAGAAAAAATCGGCATCCCAAAATTGGCATTAGCTGCAGAGGGAAAAGGCGGTTATTGCAACATGCGGCAATAACCACCGTATATACAGTCAACATAAAAATAAAACTTAAATCTCTTTTCAGTCATCATTTGGCGCTCGACATGCACAAACCCGTTTCGCACGTTCAAAAGTAAATTCTTAACGCTTCTTTCGAGTGTTATTTTGTTAAACAACTGTGTTAGCAATTTTATATAAGTTGAATGTGTTTGAACAACAACAACAACTTAAAGGCTCGTTTACGAATATTATTATTCGTTTCTTTCTATCTTTGGCTGGAGATATAGCTATTTCAAGGATTGCCAATTCCTTTCATCAGTCTCCTTTTTTTTAGAGTCTCCAACATACTTAGAGGCGCTTAGAAAAATGTTGAAGCTCCAAATGCGTTTGAAAAAACAAACAAACATAACATCTCGACCTGTGTCGTCAGTGGTCATAAGCGGTGGAATGCGTAGTGCATACGACTTCGAAGACTGAGTAAATCTGAAGGCGTGGGTTCGAATCTCACGAGGTGCATGTGAAAAAGTTTTTCATAATAAAATTGGATTAAAAGCTCAATACCACTAAAAAAAAAAAGGAGACTGATGAAAGGAATTGGCAATCCTTGAAATAGCTATATCTCCAGCCAAAGATAGAAAGAAACGAATAATAATATTCGTAAACGAGTAAATAAAATTCGTTTAAAAATTGGTGGTAGCGCCTTTAAGTTGTTGTTGTTGTTCAAACACATTCAATGAAAATTAACAGAATGGTCAGTAATAAAAAACTGACATTCTAGTACGAATAGTACAATATAACAACAATTTTATATAAGGTTAATTATGTCTGCCATAATGTGGTATTTGCTTAGATTTTATTATTAAACTTTTTAACTGAATTTAATGTTTATTTAATGTTGTGTGTATGTTAAGGCATACCTAAATACTGTTATGCGATACATGTATATAATATGTGTGATATACTGATATCGTATCAATGTGCCCCGAAAATTTTCTATATGAAAATGCTGTGACATTCCGAGACATTATTATTTGAGTTTTATTTTTTCAATGTTGATTACTAGGCTTTTAATCAAAGGTTCCCAGACCTGTACCAATGTACCCCGTGAGCGGATCAGTTTAATACAAATTCCATTTCGTAATAACAAATGAATAATATTTTATGTGAATTAATGCAAGAGTTAGTTCGTCTTTAATAAGCTAGTTGGAAAAACACTGAAAACTTTATTTTGTTACAACTATCAACATGATAAATTTTGTACGAACACAGAAAGAATACCGTATCAAGGTGCCCCATTTCTCCTTATAGTGCAGAAGCATGGACTCATTATTTATCAGATAATTGAAAAAAAAATTAGTAGGCACCTAACGTAAAAAAAGTTCATGATTTTATAGAAAAGAAAGCTTATTTGTTGTTATAATAAAAAGCTGAAATTTTTTGATCTTACAGATTTACTCGCAAGACTAAAGGACATGAAACGAGAGTGGAATCAATAAACGTCAGTCGTAGTGAAACTCACTGTCATAAAACTGTAAAAAATATTATTATAAACATAACGATTTAAATAAGTTAATAAAATTTTATTGCAACTTAAAAAAAGTGGTGGGAATTTTTTATGGACATCTTAATAATAATAATAATAAAAACATGAACAATCATGTTTGAAACACATACAAATTATTGTTTTGATGCGATTACAAATTTGGGAACTTTGGTTTCGGAAATTTTGAACAAATTGCATAGAAATTCGTTTATTATTTTGATTAACATTTATTTCTTCGAAAACAGTTCAACCGATCTTAATTGAATTTAATATTGAAATAATGTTAACAAATAATTTTATCAATTTTAAAATGCATACCTATTTTTTAAAACATTTTATTCAATTTACTTTAATTAGATATTTAGAAAACCTGTTGCTGGATTTTTATGAAAATGATATTTTTCTCAAAACTCTTGGTTTATTTACTTCAAAAATTAAAAACCGTTGACTTTTTTAATTTTTTCAAAGTATCTATTTCAGAGAAAGTATGTTATTTTTGAAAAAAAAAAAATATGAAAATCCATATATGAAAAACATATTTTTTAATTAAAAAAAATTTAATTAAAAAAAAAATAATATTTAAATAAAAAAAAAATATTTTTAAATAAAAAAAAAATGTTAAATAAAAAAAAAATAATTTTTAAATTCTATAATGTGGAACACAATCGTTTCACTGATGGTGTTCGATTTCTCCACTGTTCTCAGCTGTACATTTTTCGATCAATGATTTCAATGATCAACTGTAACCTCAAAATGGTTTTGTATGGAAAATTAATTTTCAATGAGGAAAATTTTCAATAATTACGATTATAGCAACCATTAAAAATTCCCATCATGGGCAAAAAGTGTGTTTCACTGATGCATTTCAATATGATAAATAAAATTGCCCCCTAAGAAGTCTATATATAAAATATTTTGAGCAATTCAAATCAGACATTTAGGCTGTAAGTGACGATGACGACAAATCGATATGGGACTCACACTTTATTTTACCGATGGGTTTTACCCACATGATATCTTCTTTGTTTCATAGCTCTGGCTTACAAAAAGAACTCCCGTAATTCCTATCTTTGAAATTGTTTTCCCTATCTATATTATTATGAGCTAATAGTTTCCAGCAGCTGGACCATTATTAAAATAAGTAAATAAATGTAAGATCTTGAGATTCTTCTAAAATAAATCCACATCATTCTTCAGGTGTCGACCGCCTATATATAAGAACAAAAAAACCAAAACATTTTTACTGACAAGGGCCAATATATTATTTTTTTAAGGAACCATAAAATCAAAAAATGCATCAAGTCATTCCCACTCGATTAATTTTCACTCTGGAAAAGTATCTATAGAGATACAATTTTATTGCCTTTTCTCATCGTCAGAATGATTAATGAACATAAATGTTATTTTTGTTGTTGTTGTAGGTAGAGTGTCGACAAACGAGAAGAATCGTTTTTGTATATCTATAACCTACCGACATATAACTCTAAGTTTAATTGATTACTGTTTTTACCCATACTAAAAACGATTTCTTTTTTTCCCAGAAAAAAATTATGAAAAAGATTCTCTTCGAAGATTAGAGCCCAAACAATAATGCCACACAGTTATTTAATTTCATTCGGCTGAATGTTATAAGATTACGAGTAGATCTCTTTGTATCTAAACGTGTGATGATTCAACACGATTTTGTTATTTCGATCTTAATTGATTCTAATTTAAAGCAGTTCATGCAACAAAATTGTATTTTGACCTTTTAGGTTAAAAAGAACCTTTTGAATAGATCAAGATTTCTATCTTACTAACAAGATACATTATACACTTGAACCATTCTTTTTGGGGCAATCAATTCTATTTAATTTGTCAGCCTCCATTTTATGTAACAAAATATATCTACCTTTAACAACAAGAACAAAAAATAAATGTATTAATTTACATAAAATACATTTTGCATTTTGGGACTTTGGGTAACTTCATCCTTTTACCCAACGCCGATCCCAAGAAGGGGGGTAACCCATTCTTTGAGACAAAATTCAATGTCGCAATCTATACGTTAGGAAGGTGAAACTACACTGTGATAAATGAAGACAACAATGGACTATGACCTGCTGTGCTTATAGTATAGCTCTTCTACCTCACTCCTATTATAATACAGAAGCCATCCCTGTTTTTAAGTTAAAAAATAAAAATAAAAGATACATATTGAAAGTTGGGAAGATAAAACGCTAACGTAAAAGAGTTGAACGATGAACGAGACGGTAGACAGGCTACAAAACAATTTACGTGTTCTACGTGACTTAAGTTAGTTGGCAGTTTATCTTCTTGTCGTCCTCTTCAGGAAGGAAGAAACAAACAAGATGACGGCAACCGACGACGCGGAGATGGAATTTCTGTTTTTTCGTTTGTTTCTTCTTTTGCCAAAGCTGAAGTTATTTTTTTTTTCGAAAAAAACTATATCTTTTTTTACCTTTAGTTTGTTTTTGTCAATTTCTTCATCAATTTACCCATACTGACTGGTGATGGGGGGAGTGTATCTTTACCTATAAGAATGGAATGACTGACGAAGATCAAATGTATTCACGTAAGGAATCTTTTTGCGGGGATACGTTTTTTATGTTTCATTGTTCGATTTCACATTTATCTTGCTTTAACAATTAAGGTCGAGAGTGGGTGAGTTCATAAATAAAAGTATGTTGCAAGGATTTCGATGTTAAGCTAAAGATTTTTCAGAGTGATTTTTAACTTTTTTTTTTGAGAGTTAAAATGAATTGGACATATTTTTATATTCAGACAGGTGAAATAAATCTTTATTTTTTTAAATTGACCCTTGTGAAAGTGTCATTCTTGTTAATTTTATGTGTTCGATTATTTTCAACATGGCTGATGGTGTGCCAAAATCACTTCGTGTTGCCTGGTTCGATACATTTTATTTTATTTTTCATGATGATGTTAGTCAAAATTGATATGATTGGAAATTCAATAGGTTTTATAAGCTTAAAACGCATGGTTTAAGTAACTACTCCAAGAATATACCTATACCTACATTATTATTCAGACAGTGACTGCAAAAATTTCAACTCAAATAAGCAATATAAGCTTCAGAATTTCATTCTGTTAGAGTTATCATTTTGTTCTTTTTCATTTTGTATCAAAAACATAAATCTAGAGCAACTTCTTCCTAAAGATGTTAACGGATCAATACGTAAAAAATTAGCGATTTTTAATTCCATTTTCCGTAACACTTAAATTTTTGACTTACTACTTAAGAATCATGTTGGATAGGAGCTGTAGAAACTTTTTGATATCCTAAGAAGCATGGAGATGACATTGAACTTCTTAGGAAGTGTAGTTACATTTAAATTCAGCTAAAACTACAGTTACAGCTCATGACATCAGGTGAATCGAAACAGAAGAACGAAATAGTTGTTAAGTTGTCAAAGAAGGTCGAAATCAAGAACTACAATAAATAGCGGGGTATAACTATTTTGTAACTACTGTGCCTTTCGTAGTAAAAGATTCTCCAGCTATCAGGAGAAGGTCAGAAATTCTATTTTGTATAAAGCCTTTGATGGATGGAAGAGGAATACCTGCGAACAGTTTTATTACAAAGAAATCGTGATTTAAAAAGGTCGATTTTGACAACTTTGCGATTCCTTCCAAATGTAACATAGAGATAGTGAGACAAGACTTTTTGTTACAAACCCTAATTCTTCTGTTCGGATTACCACCGTAGAAATCTCTAAGAGACGCAACCAAAACCTTGCTCCTTAAACCTGTTTTTCGATGGTTAAAGCATTACTCCTTCATCTATGTTTTTAGGCAGCTACCTACTATTAGCTTTAATTCCTCCTCGAGATGGCAACAGCAAACAGACATTGATAAAATGATACATGACATGATACATTAGACTATAGCATCAGGGTATCATTCTGCAGAAAATTTCAATCGAGGTAATATAGAACAATTGGATGACGTTAGATAGTGCTCGCTGCTTTATCGAAGTTTGAGGAGATTCTACCGAAGCTTTCATCAACACCATGAGGGCATTGTCTAGGACTTATTTTTAACAAATCAATGTCCAATATCTTGGATATGCTGATGACGAGCGCGCCACCTATACTTCAACAGTTAAATCGTTCATATTAACTTTGTGTGCACTTCTGATTGCTGACTTATTTATACTTCCAAACTTTTGGTTTGTATTGTGATTAACACGTTAAATTTTACTGAGCAGCAATCACTTCACGGAAAAAAACACGGCTATTGATTATTTTTTTTTAATTTTTAGTAATAAAACTCACTATGAATTTTCTTTTTTCTAAGTACTTTGATTAACGTTAGACCCTAGAATTGGGATTAGAATTATACAAGCGTAACATATCTTACTTCTAAATTCTAATGTGTAAAAGAATTAAATCAAAGTTCTTAAAAAAAAAAAAACTAATTAAATTGAAGATAGAAACATGTATGGCAATATTTCTTCATATAATATAATTCCCAGTCCAAAAATTAAACGATTTAAAATCCTCTAAATGAAAATCAAGAAATACTTAATCTCCCAAAACAGACTGACACTTTCATTGACTCATCTGATGCTATATTTTATTTATTTTTCGACAAAATGATGTATACAAATATAAATAAAAATATACATAACCGTCATAATCTGTCATTTTTACCTTTTCTGTTTACGTAATCCAATAAAACAACTCACTCACCTTATTATACTTTTCTTACATTCGCAACCAATTTATTCAACTTTATTAAACCCCCGCAACAAACCCCCACAGCGAAATACAAAATCTCAAAAATTTGTATCTTTTATTTAAATAAAAAATCAACTTTTTCTTTTGCTAAAGAGATACAAATCTTTCTCTCCTTTTAGGCCTTTTTTTTTTGTACAAAGCAAGTCACACAAATAAGGCAATACAACATCCGGAGCCGCCATATTAAATATTTCGCTGTCAAGTTCATGTCAGAATGACACAAGGTGATCCACTATGATCGTAGACTTTGCGGGCGGATTTAATTTTAAATTATTGTATCTACTAGAGACTAGACGGACACGGTGTTGGTAGTGGTGATATTCTGTTATCTTGAGTTTAGACTATACAAACCTACACCTTAGGCCTATTATGGAGGAAGGTAAAATACAATGAAAGAAGGTCATTGAACGTCATACATAATTATGTAGAGAAACCGTTTAGCTATCGATAAACTTATCAGATTTCTACTTTTCGATAACACTCGACATGGAAAAGAGGTCAACGTATCGATTGGTATCACAACGTTAATAGTTAAACTAAAAACTTTATATATATAAAATTTCTAAAACTTTAATGCAAATCCGCAAATCGAAAGCATATACCAAGCAAAAGCAGCATTTGCATGCGGAATGCAATTTGAAGTGCACGAGTGTAAATTATTTAATTGGATTCTTTTTCTTTCCGCCAGGGGGGGGGATTAGCGACCATTCATATAGCGGGGTGAATTAGAACACATCACGCATGGATTTGCTTGCATTTGCATTATCGTTATACCTTATACCACCGATAGCCGCCTATCGCTCTCACTATCAGGGTGGCGTGGAGTGTTGCTTTAATGCAATAGATTTTGCAAACCAAAAACACCGCACCGGACCGGCCAAGGCAGCCCACAGAGTTTTGTTACCAAATGCAAATAGCTTTTATGCATGTTGCTAGCCGATTACGGTTCTACTCATCTCGTGCCATTGCCTCCGATTTCAACTTCAACTTATATTATCGTTCGCTAGCTATATATGGAATATTGAAAGTTTAATTGCCAAGCCATTAATTGTTTTTAATTGCTTGTTGCTGGGTTTGTAGTATAGAGTGTTGTTGTTGTTTTACGACCATATTATTATTATGATTTGCACTCTGTTCAAGTGGGGCTCTTGAGTGACTTGTGTATGGTGCAATGAGCCATTAAATAAAAAAAAAAAAAACTATACTCAAACGAAATAAAGTACGAGGGTGTGATGAGGGATAAAATTGAAAGTGCAATGATTCCCATGGGAATTAAATGCGTGAAATTATGCAAAATATAATTATTCTTTCATTTGAGTTGTGGTGGTTGTGTAAAAAATGTTTCTTTTGCAATTTGCAAATGATTGTGGAATAAATAATTATTATTGAAGAAAATTAAACTGTTTTATTATGATGAAAGGGAAACGGTAATTTGAAATATTTCAACACATATTTATGGTTTTCCATTAAAAGTTTTTAAATTCCGGAAACCTACCGAAATATTCAGAATTGGTGTATAATGTAGATACACGGTCTTTATAGTATTTTAATGATGCGTCTTTAGATCTTTGCTTTGAAAACAAGGTGGAAAAAAATTTACCTGTCAATTGAGCCATCATATAAGAAGATTTTTTATCCATGCAACGAGAACTTGTAGCACTATATATTTTGGTCTTTTTCTGAAATATGCATTCGATATTTTAGATAATCATGGAATTGAACAAGTGTGAAAACTTTAGTTGCATAAATGTGTAGACAAGTATGAGAATGATAGTGCGAAAAGAAATTAAATATGCAATAGAAAAACATCTTTACCAGGTCATGTGGGTCTTCAAAGAAATGAAGATGCAGACTGAAAAAAATAGGGACCAAAACACCAGCTATGGGTCCCAAACTTCAAAGCGTTTGAGGCAAAAAAGTTATTAAAAAAACAATGTTGAAAAAGAAGAAGAGTCTATGAGAACAATGAAGTGAAAAGAACTTTCTAAGCTGGAGACACCTCGTGCTCTTTCTTAGAATTTATAACTACATCAGCTGGTATAAATCTTAAATAACCTAATTGATTAATAGGAACATTTTGAGATTTTGGCCTTTCGGGCGTTTGGGTTTTCGGGATTTTGGCTTTTCAATATTTTGGGTTTTCGGGATTTTGGCTTTTCAGTATTTTGCGTTTTAGGTCTTTTGGATTTTCGATATCTTTTGGGATTTCGGGATTTTGGGTTTTCAGAATTTCGGTTCTCGGTATTTTGACCCCAACCCAAAAATTTTCCATTTTTCAAGGCAACAAGAGAAAAGAAAGAGATGTAAAAAGAGCACTATTTGCGGTTCTACCCCCAGGCACAAAAGTTCTGCAAGTTGCAGTTCATCTATCCCCACTTATTAATCCATTCATTAATAGATTGTAGAGTAAGTGTAAAGCCGGAATAATTTTACTACTTTTTGTTACCTAGATATGAATTCTAAGTTGAGAGTGCCATTTCATGATTTTTTACACAGCAGCTGTTCATTCAACAACATTGGATCATGTACAAAAAATATAAATTGATAGCAGCGGATACAAGAAAACTTCGCAGAATTCGAAGCAGAAGATTAGAAGAAGCATTGATTTCGAAAACAGCTGTACTGTACTTAATATAATAATATGATATCGCCTGAGATCTCCGTTCCAAAGAAAGTATCATACAAAATACGTCTCAAATCAGATCCTCGAAGAAGTAAAACTACTTCAGATGAATCTTCATGAATCCTTAAGGGAAAGAAACATTCTAGCATTTTCTCTTGCTTTGGGTCTCGGCATTCCATTTCTTGGGAACCCAAACGTGCTGCCTACTAAAATCTTTTTCTTTTAAACTAAGACGGATAAAAAAGACAGAAACATCGAGAATATACAGGATTATTTGCTTGACTATTCAAACAAAAAAGATACTAAATCAAATCATTGCAAACCTCATAATAAATACAAAGCAATTCAAGTCATGGATGCCTTTCGCAAAAAAACTGCATCTAAATGTTCAAGATAGAAGAATATCCAAAATACCATATTAAGTGAATTTTAAAACTAAAACAAAGTTCTACATTTTCCTTTGAAGAACTACAAAATCATAATGATTTCGTTTACCTTTTCAACCAAAATCGAAAACGAAAACCTTTTAACTGAACAAAAAATTAAAACAAAAAAGCATAACTTTTTTCATGTTGATATTTTTGGTCCTGCCACACAAAGAATTAAAAAAAAAATATCTGCAACTTATTTTATTCCATTGCACACGAATGTCCAATTTTCATGCAGCAACTTTAATTCACTTAACTCGATTCACTTTGATCTTCATACAAAGGTACCACAACCAAACGAACCATCATTGCCATGCCAATGACAGTTTAAAAAATAAAATAAAAGATACAAAAAACCGTGCATATACAAAAAGCAAATTGCAAACTTTTAGTTTGAGGAAAACCAATTTACAAGGCAGGAAGCCATTTTTTTTTTTGTTCAAAGCTTATTCGTTTTTTTATACCACTCTCTTTTGAAATTTACGAAATTTACAAGTTTGTAGGTATCTTTTTCACATTTGTTCAAATTGTTTTCACATTTGTATTGATATAATGTCCGATTCGAGCGTACGTAGTTTATATTTATTAACTTTTCAATGGTGAACAGGAAAAAAAAAATGGAACGAAAAACACATATAGCGCATAACATCAAACGAAGATTGATAAAACATATTCAGATATCTATAGATACACTTATAATAATACACATCGCCGACCGATCTTAAAGTAAAAGAAACCACGACCCACATTAGCACGTCGCATTTTCCGTTTCTCCAACTTTCATTCACCAAGAATTTCCTAAAGACTGCCACCTCGCCCCGGATGGTGGATCAATCGCTGCAAGAATTGTCAAATGCTGTAACTACGATTCTCGTGCACAGAAAAACTCTTTCACAAGTTTTTCATGCACAGACAATAGCGCTTGATTATCCGCGAAAATTCCTTTTTCACGCCCACGCCCATGCTCGCGCTCATTCAATGTGCACCGCAAATAAGATGCATCATTCAGATAAAGAAACTTTTCACCAACTTAATGCATGCGTGGATATTTAATTAGGACTGTTTTTTTTTTTTTTTTTTGAGATTTTACGACTTTACAACGAAGGCACGAAGACGAAGCGGCTTTTTTATCTGCGTCTGTCACGGGACCGTGAGAAAAAAATTTCCCAAAATCTACACAAAAGCCCATTAAGTTTGATTTTGAATTCAAACGAAACGCAAATTAAGTCAAAGATAGATTGATGTTGGTGTTAAGAAATATTGAAAGTTGAAGACAAATGGAGTCGCATATAGAAATAGGTAAGTTGTGTTGGCTTTTGAATGCAACTTGATGGGTTTTTATAAATTTAAGTTTCTATCTTCATTTGATTGTTAAATGTTTTTTTATTTAAATTCGAAGAGCAAGAGAAAACTTTTTTTTTAAGATATTTGAATAAATATTGAATCAGTTTTAGATACTCGATGCACTGCATGTTGCATGTTTTTCTCATGGGAACCGAATTCAATACTTAAAGCACCTAATTAGAAAGACAGGTTTTATTTTAAATGATATCATTAGTAACACGATTTTAAGCTTGCAGGTGTTTAGATTGTTTATTATGATTGCTACTATATGTGGAATAAGTGGGTGGATGGATTTTGGTATTCAAATCTAAACGAGTTTTTTTAGGATTTGAAATATAATTATTGGCAGTTTACAAAGTACCTACAGATAATTTAAATTGTTTTATAATGCAAAATAATATCATTATTCTATTTATAAAGATGTTGCTTGAACTTTTAATTGTTATCGAAAATATAACCTTGATAAAGTCAATGAACTGATCTAAAACGTGTCACTTAAAAGATCATGTCATTTGAAAGGGTTTCGTTTGAAGAATTTCTATATAAAGATATACATATGTATTTATGTACCTTATGTACAAACCGAACGGAGTTGGAAAAATTGGAAAACATTAGAAAAATACATTATTGTATATTGCTGCGCAAATACATTTTTTTTTCACCGCAATGTACCTAGATTAAAACGTTTGAAATAATTATTCATAACTAACTGCCATAAAATTATCAAGCCGAAAAAGGGTTGCCAGAGCAACTCACAAATTCAATAAAATTCTTATTTCAGTTGTTTTTATACTGTTTTTTGAGTTGCTACGGCACTTTTATGGCTTGACAATATAATAGCAGTTATACATTATTATTTTAAACGTTTCAAACTACATTTCAGTGAAAAAATATTTCGAGCCAAAATTGGTTTATTTTTTTCTGCACTTTGAAGGTCTGTATCTTTGTTTTCCGCCCATTTCCGGTAGCCTTTCCATAATCGGTACAAAATAGGAAGGTAAGTAAGCTGCCACTCAGTTAAGAAAAAATTGATTATAGTTGATAGGGAAGGTCGGGGAGTTCAGGAGGACGAATTTTTACTTTGATAGTAAAAGAACATGCGAGTCAATAGACCTCGAAGTCGATTTTTCACAATTAATCGTTTAAATGTAAAAATACTCTACTTATTTTAGACCAGAGCACGAGAAGAGTTCACAAACTAAAAATCCTAACAGCACAACTAAAACCCTAATACCCTACAAGCCACTCTTGTTAAGGAAAAATGTTGCTTGACAATTGGACATAACCGAAGCGAAGCAACGGATTTCTATAAACGAGACTGAATACGGTCAAGGAGTTAAAATCTCATAATACCACGAAGGGGGTCACCCACTCGGGATTTATGAGCAAATGTAGATAAATTTACGCCCTACTCGTTTTTTGTTGATCTCGAAAAAGGTTTAGAAATTAAAAACTACAAAGGCATTCTCGACGCCATCGCCAGCACAATGTTCTTATAACAGAGGAGCAATTCATAACACACTTGCTTTTTTTTATGCAGCATATGCATATTGCATATATGTATGTAAAAAATATCCAGTGTTGGGAAACTTCAAAATCTACTTATTTATCTACTTGTACTTCATTAGTTTTGAAAAAATTGTCGAAAATCAATAGGTATCTAACAATATTTTACTTAACGAAAGTCTTTTAATTATTGTTTCATCAAAATGTTTGAAGTATAAACATTTTTAATATCACTTTTAGCAACCTACTTCACTGAAATAAGTTAGGTATGATCTATTAAATTTTAAATTAGCAATCGGAATACTTTATTGCAAATATCTCATAGTCTCAGACAACTTTAAGTACCCTTATTTAAATTTCATTCCAATTAACCATGAAAATTTCAATTAAATGAGTTTAAATAAAATATCCATTCATCTTAAGGACTTAGCTAACAATTCATCCAAGTCCAAACCAAACAAAACCACTTAACACCCAACCACAAAATCTCTATACAGACGAATTGAACTAAAACTTTATCTTCGTTAAGTAATTTTTGTAACTTTTTGGCTAATTTTGTTATTCCATTTAAAATTTAACCAGTCAATTGACGGTCGCGAAAAATACACACCTCCATTTTTATACACATTTCCATTTTCAGTCAACCATTCCATGAACAAAAAAAAGTTAAATAATTGAATCCATTTTAATTTTGTTTGTTTGTTGTGTTGTGAAAATTTATTTTCAACAATTTTGAGAGACTTTTGTCTGCGGCTGCTGCTGTTGCTACTGGAAACGGACAAACAGGACGAAGTTTCAATTTAAATAATGCATTAAAGTAGATTTATTTGTTGTTTGTATAGAAATGTTCAAATGTACATCTGTTTTATTTATTTAAGTGAATGTTTTAATTACTTAAGTAAAGTCTTTTATTTGAAAATTTATTATTCATTTCATTTATTTTATGCAATTAAAATTATAATAAAATTAAATGGTTTTAAGTGTGTGCTGGAATCTTAAGGATTTACTTTTGTAGTTGAACACGTAATTACTGCAGTTTTTAAATGATTTAATTCGTGTTATTTTTTTTTTTTTTTTTTTGTAATTTAGTTTCTTCTTGTTGTTGTAGAGAAGAACTTGAATTCATCAACAATTTCGAAAACTTTAACAAAAAATGCGGACCTTCTGGAATAAAATATTGATTCAATTTTAAATGTCTGACGATTATTGTATGCCACTATTATTGAAGACAACTCAACTTAGTTAGACGTTCAGTATGTCATCAAGACAACTCAACCACTATAAAGACAATGAAACAAATTGTTTCTTACTATACAAGACAATTAATTTCATTTGTGTTGAAAAAAAGTGACAGTCTATCAGGAGTCAAT
The DNA here is from genome assembly GCA_951217065.1 of Baccha elongata. Taxonomy (NCBI): domain Eukaryota; kingdom Metazoa; phylum Arthropoda; class Insecta; order Diptera; family Syrphidae; genus Baccha; species Baccha elongata. The sequence goes on from OX578272.1 coordinate 8,099,683, forward strand.
TCTGTGAATTAAACCAAGTGAAGATCGAAAAATTAAATTTTAATTTTCAAATGGAAAATGTACAAAATAAAAATTAATGCTGATCATTTTAACAACCATCTTTTTGTTGCAATGCCTTTGAAATATTGTGTTCTCATTTTTGTAATTTTAAAAATATTTATTAATTATTTTCTCATAAAACAATATAATTCAAATCATTGATGCTCTATTTTGACGCTTTTTCTTTTTGGTTTTAAAATTACAAATCTGACGTTTTCTTGTTTTGATATGTAGAAATGCTCAACATTTTATTTTCTAACGATTTTTCTTTTCGATTTGGAAAATATGCCAAAATCTTTTATTCTGGCGTTTTTTCCAAAAATAAAATTCTAATCTTTTTTCACGATTCAAAAAAGAAAAAAAGCCCAACTAATTGAAAGAAGAAGGTTAAAAAATTTCCGACATTTGATCCAAACATTTGTTGGTGTTTTTGCCTAGAAAAAAAAAAGCTAGATTATTTATTTTATGGATATTTTGCGATTTTTTTTGCCGTTTGTATTTTTGGCGAAATTTTTGATTGCGTAATTACAGGGAGTTTAACTAACATATGGTAATTATTTTTTAGGAAAATTATTACAAAAATTTTCTACTGATATTGCTGACTTAGAGTTTCATATAACTAAACTGTAGGTACCTATCTTCTAACTTGAAACTGTGATTAAATCAATCAATCATTTATTATGATGAGGATTAAAATTTAATACCATAGTATAGGTATAGACTAGACACATTTGAGACTTTTTTATCATCAGGTTTATTTCTTTAATTATCTACAACAAACGACCATTAAAATTATGACACATCCTTAAGGTATTTTTTTATAAATTTATAAATGCAACTCAAGAATTAATATTTTTTTATTCACTTTTTTTATATTTATATCATCCACAAATAAAATTCAATAATTCACCAACGAGAACGACTGATTTTTAATCCAATATCTTCAAGCGGAAATGAAATTGATTGCAGAAAATAAACACACAAATCGAAATACGTGTTCAGGGAATACAAAAAAAAAAGAAAATAAACACTTTATCAGCTGAGAAGATAAAAATAGCGACAAAGAAAAATCGATAAGCTGAATGCACCTACATACACACATGTGTTTGTACACATATTTTTCCCTTACGAATGATAATATGATTGCTTCTCATATTGAAGCATGTATAGGTACTTTATATTGATATCGGTACCGGCTTTTCTATTGGTGAATCACCACACACCTTTCTTTGCATATATCAAGACTTAATACAATTTATGTTTTAAGAGAATCCTCATGGTGATTGAGTGTTTTTATTTAATTACACACCCTGAAGTACACATCGAGTTGTTATGAGTCTTAAATTTAATCAACAGGTGTTCGCAGTTAAATAAAATAATAAATTATGCTAAAGATCTATAATTTTAATGTAAGCGAGTTTTACTCGAGCGAATCGAACGAGCAGAGGTATTTGAACTTTAATTGGCTTGCGTTATATTGTTTTAGCCCAATCATCGTGTCCGATAAGAACAATTTTTTCTCCGATTTCACCGAAATGCACATATTTTGTATGATTTTGTAACGGACTGTCGAGTCAAATCGCTATGGAATATAATTTTGATAGCCATGCAGTGAACGAATTCTGTAGACAGAAATATGTTAACTACTCAAAAAAATGAACCAATTTTTCTCATAAAAGTCGAAATAAATTGCATTTTAAGGACCGCGAACCGATGCTTGCATCAACATCAACGAAGTTATATTTTCTAAAAAAAAAAAATACATGTATATGTATTAAAGTTTTAATTGCAATTTTTAGATTTTATTAAGTATATTGTTCAGCAGTTCATCAACATAGGTTCTAGAAAACGAATAAGGAGCAGTTGTACAATCGTGGTTCAAGTTTTTAACCCACCGATTTTGACAGATTAGCTATGGAAATTAGTGGTTTAAAAATTTGAACCACGTTGAACCACGATTGTACAACTGGCCCTAAGACTTCTAACTGCTCATATTTTTAAATAAAGCGGGTTCACTTTGCAACAGAACGATGCTCCGTGCCGTGTGTATAGCTTAATTAGGAATCAATTTAACGCCTTTTTAAACATGAATTTAACAAAAACCTTCAAAATAAGCTACACATTTCATGGTTATTTTTATATTTTTAATGTTTAACTAAGGTTGTTTCCTTAGTTAAAAAGAACCTACTTTGAAAAAAACAAAGGCTGATATGAACCTACCTAAGAAAAGGCATTTTTGACTACACTATAACACCCTCATTTGTGTCTACGTTTGAGATCTTTTTTCTATATTTATGTACCTACATTTGTAAATAAATTAATCGTTGAAAATTCCATCAATTTAGAGATTATCGTTTAAAAATGAGAAGACGTTAACATAAGGAAATGAGTATAACCTAATAATATACCTATGATTATAATCATAGGTGCTTTGTAAATAATTATGATGGTATATTTCAAACACAGCATATTCCAACAAAAAAAAATTCATCAGACATAAGATAAGATTGAATCATTTAGAAGAGGCTTTAAGTCTAGAGTTGCGTATAGCCTAGAGGGTGACTATTAAATGTATCTACCTACACATTAGCATAATAATTCTTTTTCTTTTTTTTTCAACTTTTTGTTGACTGCTTGCTTTTGTTTGTTTGGTATTATTTTCTTTTATGTTATTTTTTTAGAACAAAATGTAACAGATACTTTTCAAAATCACCACTTGTTAATGGCTTAAGTCTAGTTTTATTTTTAATCTTATTCATTGCTGAAATTTTGACGTATGATGTACTGAGGTACATACATGATATGTATCCATATGTACATATGTGCCCGGCCTTGAATATAAACCATTTTCATAAGCTTGTTTTACATTAACTCTTTCAAGTGACCATGGGTTAATGATGTTGGCTTTTTGTCTACGAGTATAGGTACCTATACTATCTTTTTAATGGGATTAATTGTTTTATGTGTTTAACAAAAATACAACAAGGAAACGCAAACATGAAACACCTTTAAGATGCTGGGAGATGTAATGTTAGGTATTTAAGTTGTTAAAAACTTACTTCAAGAAAAAATTGTGCAGCAAAAGCTACGAATTCAGCATTGAATTCATAGGCTTTAAATGATAGTTTATGAATCAGTTAATTCAGCTAGTATTGTTTTGTACAAAGGAGAGATGTGAATCCAAAACGATATCCATCAAGTTAACACTATACCAATTTGAGTTATAAAATTTTTAACCATTGTATCAATTGTCAAAAAAATTTCGTGCAAGCTACCTACAAAATTTGTTAGCAATACCGGTATTGCAAGCAGACAATCAAGTTTGTTCTACCACCACAAAAAAAAATGGTTCATATGCAATAGAAAATAAAAAGTTATAATTTGCGTTGTTTTGCCGCAAATTTTACGTGCAACTAAAAAAAATGTCAGATCCTTCTTATTGGATCAAAGGACTTAATTGACCACCAGATGAATAATATTTTTAATAAAATATTTTTCTGTTGCACGAAAATTTGTTTATTTTTACGAAGAATTTTGATATCTAATTATATCTTTCGTTAACTTACCTTTTCAGGAGTGAATGGACTCACTTGTTTTTTTTTGTTTTTCTCATGAAAGAGACAAAGATAAATTGTAACTTCCGACGATCAAATAAGCAAAAAGGAAATAAGAACTATGAGCACTCTGGTAGACTGTGAGTCACATAGACTTATTCTATGAATTTAATTTTTGATGCAAACATCATTAAACGAACATAATAATGATTGAAGGCGCATTTTAGAACTATACGACATGACTTGGAATTTTTTAAAGTAACTTAAGCCCAAAGTGGTTTTCAATGAAACAGTTGAAGTTATACTTGACGTTTGCTTGTAAACCAAGCATACCATAATTTTAGAATTTTTTTGATAAACCCTACAAGTTTTAGTTTTTTTAATTTGTATTTACCTATACAGAATTTAACATTATATTTCGAGGCATTGCCAAATTGTCTTTGGCAATGCCTCGAAATATAATTGTGCGTAACAATGAAAGAGCACAACCTACTTTGTATGTTGACCGGGTTAAATTCAAATCACCAATATTATTTTTTCGGTGATGGTTGAAATCACGGGTTTATTAGAAGAAACCAATCGAAGCTCAAGTTCTTAAATAGAATATTCGACATGAGTTTAAGAACTCATCGCTCCAAGTTTTGAAAAAAAAAACTACAAAATAGAGCTAGAATTTATATATTGCATAAACGACAGAAACCTATTTAATAGAACCAATCACTTCCATATATGTAAATATTAATAAATTAACTTACCTTTTACATATTTGAACATTCAATATTAGTTTCGTTGATGGCGATGTTGAACATTTCTGAAAAACAAAAAAATATTATATGTTTTAATTGCTTGCAATTAAAAATAAAACCCATTAAATAATTAAGAACACACAACTTATATTGGATAGTCTCCTATTACCATTCATTTACCTTTTTATTGAATGCCGATAATGTATATGTACATACAAAAATAAATAAAACTTTGTATATTTTTGTGAAGTTTTGAAAGAAAATTCAAGTTCCTTAATAAAAAAAATTTAATTCAGATGGCAGGTAATCAATCATTCACCGCACGTCACACAAGAAGAATTCAATCATTACATACAAATCACATTAGTGACCTACTATTCATATGTTCACAAAAAAAATACAACTGGTCCCAAAGTCCCAGCTTGAGGTACACCGCTTATATGGGAAAATAATTGCGCGCACTTCCCAAGGTAAGGTCCAATTAAAGTCAAAAACTGCATATCAAAATGCTTGCAACTTTTACTCGCATACTAAATCCTTGAATCAACATTCTTTGCCAGCTGCCTAAATTCCGCCAAAATATAAAACGAATAATATATTTGAATTGCAAATTGAACAATTTTTTTTCCAACTCATGTTCACGCACCCAAATCACACTCCACCATTCGTGTTGTTGTTGTTCTTTTTTTTTATTAAAAATCCATTGAAATAGCTCCACAAAGTCTCGTCGCGTTGTAATTTTATGTCTTGCAACATGAAGTAAAGTAACAAATCTTCCATTCTACAAAACTATGGTAACCAAATTGAAGTTTCACCTCAATCCTCCTCCAGCGTTTAACCATAGACAACAACTAAAAAAGAAACAAAAGCCGCTCATAGCTTCAAGCACACACGCGAGAAGTAGCAGCATAATAAATCCAGTTTAGCAACAAATCTCTTTCAAGACAAGCACCATTCAAGTTCGCGTAGCACATTGAATTGCAGTTTTGCGTTTTGTGCACACCACATGATTCAGCACAACTCCAACTCCAACTCCAGCTAGGATATATTATAGAAGCCTTAAGGCTAAAGCATGTTTGCCAGGTGCGATATTTCACAAAATGTTTAATGAAAAATGAAAAGGAATGAAAATACTGGGACATTGTTGTCGTTACTCGACTATTCCTAGTGTAAGGGTATATCAGTCTCGCCGAATGCATTCTAAACGAGACTTAAATGCATTTAAAGTCAAAGCCAAAGGGAAAGCAAAATATAGTGCTGCTGAATGGGAGCACCCAAAGCTGTTTAGGAAATTTCGAGGAACTAAAAGGGATGGTGAATTTTGCCCTATTCTAAACATAAGTGTCATTTTATTCGAATGAAGCGCAATTTTCTGACTTGCAATTTTATAAATGTATCGATCTAGGGTCACTGATACCACAATAACAAAGAAAATACACAAAAAAATCATTCACCACAGTGAATGAACTGATGAATTCACCACTAAATTTTCATTCACTGAACGAGAATCGCATAAAGTACCGAGGTGAATAGAAAAGGTGAAATCAATGCTTGGAAGCGAATGTGATTGTGAAAAGGATTTTTTCGATTCACGTTTTTGCAAAACTAGAAATGACTCCCTTTTTCGAAATATTCGGAACAAAAAAGATTAAATTGTAGCACTGACGAACGGATGCCCAAAGATGCAAATGTATATGTATCCTCATTTTATCACCTGACAAACAAATACAGAAATAAGTAACGCTATTCATCTTCAGCTGGAGTTGAACCTGCTGAGTTCCTTAACTGCGAATGCATTTGGAGATTGCTTATTGCGAGGGGTGTCATCACGAAGATAAATATTATTATAGAAAGGACTACTTGAACCCATACATTTTGAATAATGAAGAGATTTGCATTTCTTTTGAGGTTCGTCAGGAAGTGAGGCAAAATAATTCACAAATTCAATAATACTGAAAATTTGACAACCTGGAATGGAGATCGTTTGATAAACTAATATAAGCTAAATTTGGACCCATGAAACGGTACTAAAAACTTAAGCAATTGCAATATCTGGGATATCGTTCATCAACAGAGAGCGCAGTCGGTTTTTCAGATGATTGTATGGGTATATTTTGAACAGATTAATTCAGAATGTAGCTTCAAAGCTTCAAAAGGTCTCTCACATGATCATATTTATAGGCACCAACATTCAAGTTTGATAAGTCTAAATTTCTTGAACAATTTTTTGAGTTCAAGCAGTAGCGAAGTGATGCATGTCAGAATATTTATCCTACATACGTCTTTGGAGCTTATTACCTTAAAATGGGAATACAAATGGGATAACAAAAAGTCCAAATGGGATAACAAAAAGTTGATACAGTACAAATTCTACTTTGAGGTCCTTCAAAACATCTCTTTTTGAAAACTGTGTATTTTAATTAAACAATTTTTACAGAAAATAATTTTCCCAGCACCACGATTTTTACTTTGTGTCATAAGAACGTCATGTTAGCACTTCATACATTTCCTTTTCGCTTCTTTGATTTCATCTGCGCAGAAAAAAAAAACATTCTCTTCTGGCGAACTTCACCTAGATTGACGTTGAACTAAGTAAATACCGCTGCTGACGCTGATGGGTAACAATGACGGTAATGACGTCTGAACGTAACTCTAGACCCTGTTCTACTATATAACTCCCGACAAAAAAAAAACATTTGTGTATGCAATTGGTATATTGATGCCCTGCCAGACACAGAGCTAAGAGGAAAAAACCAGAAGCGGATTCCGGTCGACACTGATGGAACCACAGAACGCGAGATGGATGCCTAAAAGCATCGTCGTCGTCGTCGGTCGTCGTCATTGGTGCGTATACCGAGTACCTCCTGGGCTTCATTTCCAGATCTATCTATATGTATACCTAGAAATGCATACATTCTATATGGTGGGGTGATTCTACGAGTAGTATGCTTTGGATGATGAATGAGTGCTGCAGCATTCGTATATGCGCACTTTTGATAATATATAGTATTCTATCTCTGGAGCTACATCATCTGTGCGCCACTTCAAAAGCAACGTAATCCGTTTTTCCAGAGATTCCATTCTCAAGTGGTTCGTTCGGTTTGGTGCCCGGCAGTAGCAGAACAGCAGAGAAACATTGGATATATTTTTCATAGAAGGAAATGGGATATTCCTATTCTTTTTTTTTCCTTTTAACTATTTATACACCTATCCATTTAGGTTTTATTATTTACTTACCATAAAGATACTAAAGGCAAGTTATGCATTCTTGAAGAATATTTCAAAAGAAGAAAACTAGAGTCCAGAGTTCTCTTGTACGCATTTAAGAGCATATTGTTGATCCAATACTTTTCAAACTTGATAGATAAAATTCCAATATTAAGGGCTTCAAAATCGAATTTTAAAACAAACATATCGCATATTTTAATACAGTCTCTCAATATGTTTTCTAAAAAAATTATAAAACTCAATTATTTTCGGAAATACTTTTACCAATTTTGATCAAATTAATTTTACTCCAAAATATAATATTAACAGAATTTTCTGATGATAAAATTCATAAAACCATGTACATGCGACCAAGTCGTTTACTTTATTTTATTCTGACGACAACGACGTTTTGATGTCATTTAAGGAAAGAAGAAAGATCTTCTCTTAGAAAAACGCATGTGGAGGTGTCATTGGGTGTTTATGTGATGTGATGATATTATTATAGTTGCGTTGTGCCATCTATTAGAGTTCCATAGTGCGTTGACCTTGTGGAGATGTTGCAGCTCAGAGAGTGTGAAAAATTTCACTTTGAAATTCTTCAACTCTCTAAAAATAGTTCAACCAAAAATATACAAGTACCAGTCCATGTCTTAAGTACCTCTAGTTTTTTTCGTAATGAAGATTTATTAAATTAAAATTTGTGTGTGAATTATATTATATATGCTTTAGATCAAATATGTCGGGTACCTTTGCATTTTTTTAATTAAACATTTTTGAAATTTCAGCGGGTCTTTGCAAGATTTTTGCTTAGGAGTGATGTAAACAGTTAAGAAGTACAATTACTTCTTAACTGTTACTTAGAATTACTTTTTTCGAAAAATTAAATGAAGAATAAGGCCCCATGATGATTTAGTGGATACATAAAGATACATAAATTCTTTTCATACATTCCAAAAACCAACAATTAAAGGTGTAACTCTATGATGTTCAAAACAAACACACACTATGAAACATTCAACTCTCATTTGATTGTCAAAAAACAAAAACTGACATAAGCTGTCAAAAAAAATTCCGCATATTTGTGTCCAATCCACAAAACAGTTGTTTGATTCCGCAGACGGTTCGCTGCATCCAGAAGTGTGTTATGCAAGTACTATAGGTTCCAGATACAATCGTTAGAATTCTACAGTTAAGAAGTACAATTACTTCTTAACTGTTACTTAGAATTACTTTTTTCGAAAAATTAAATGAAGAATAAGGCCCCATGATGATTTAGTGAATACATAAAGATACATAAATTCTTTTCATACATTCCAAAAACCAACAATTAAAGGTGTAACTCTATGATGTTCAAAACAAACACACACTATGAAACATTCAACTCTCATTTGATTGTCAAAAAACAAAAACTGACATAAGCTGTCAAAAAAAATTCCGCATATTTGTGTCCAATCCACAAAACAGTTGTTTGATTCCGCAGACGGTTCGCTGCATCCAGAAGTGTGTTATGCAAGTACTATAGGTTCCAGATACAATCGTTAGAATTCTATTTTAATGCATTAATTTCACGATATTTAATGAACTAATCAACTAATAAGTCATCGAATATCTTTTAAGTAATTAATTTTGCAAATTATTCATTTAAAAAAATCACAGTTTTAAATTAATTTTATGGACTACTAAAATTGCTTTTCAAATGAAAGCATTCACACAAAAGGGCGTGTTCACAAAATTTCCAAGTATAATTAAAACAGATTTTTGTGTGATCAATCTAAATCTATGGTTAATCCACATTAACTTAATTTACTTATATAATGAATCTCCAGTAAGAGAGATGAGAACATTGAAACGTACCCCCTTTGCCTTGCACACCCGAAAGTTTTATTTTATGTCTCGGTACTTCTCGTGAATAGATTTATTGGCACCGCCGTTTTCCATGTCTGTTTATATTTGAATTTAGTTTGACTTGCTAACGTTGCTTTAATGAAACCTTCAGTTTATTGGCAAAATTAAAGGGAACATTTTTAGACAATTTTCTATTCAATATCTTGTCTTTGGTAAACTTGTGGGTTATGGTATGTTTTCTTGAACTATTCTGATGTGAATTCTTTCGGACCTTCTACAGAAATCGGATGTTGCATTGTGTATCTGCTTTTTATGTCTCAAGTACTGGCCACTTCATTTTATCATTAGCTATGCGTGGTAAGAAAACGATCCATAGCTGGGATAGATGATTATGCTAACGGTCAAGTTGTAGGTAAGGTACCCAAACTCACATAATTTCACTGAATAATGTTAAAACAATTGTCGAAACAGGAAAATCTTCTTATTTCCTAAGTTTTCGAAGGACACATTAAGGTCACGATGAGATAAGTCTTATAAACCAGTTTCACTTTTGAAAACAATAACAAAATTATATAAGAAAATGCTGATATAATTATTCTTCAAACATTGAGTAATTATATTTTTATCTTACCAAGGTTTAACAATGTTGACTTAAATGGTAAACAAGTCTATTACCAGTTATTATTTATTTTGCTGTTTTTATTTTTCGTTAATTGCGGTAAGTATAACTACACGTTTATAACCTAAGTTCAGAACGCGAGCTAGAATTCTAAATCTATACCTATAGATAGTTTTTTTCACTAGATATCAGATTCCAAAGTAAACATTGATTTTAATTTTATAAATAGTTCTCTTAGATATTTCAATTTAATATTTAACCTAAAGACTATACTTACATCAGCATGCCACAAATATTTACATAACTCTTTTCTGGATTGTGAATATAAACCACGAAATAGCGAAAAATAACGAAGAATCTATTCCATATCTAACCCACATTATTATTATAAAGGGCTTAGCACTGTAAGGGAGCTCATTATTTTGTGCCTCGGTAAATGTATCTAATATCTGTGGTTTTTAATTCAAAACTACTATAAGTTGATTGCAACCAGCACTACGTTTGCGTGCCCCTTTATTGAAATGTCGGTTAAGTAAAATTGCATAATGAATTTTGTTACACTCTTAAAGCTATACGTATAATATTATGGTTATATCATCTTTTCTTCCACGTCATGTCAGTTTGCTTTTAGTTGGGACTTAAGTTCCTACGCAGAATTTCTATTAGTCGTGGTCCAAGTCCAAGCTTCGAAGGTGCAATCGTGGTAAGGGACAATTTTAAATGCGTAGGCTTGTTGATTCATTTACGTATATGACAACTCAATCTAGTGATTTGTTTTTCTATGGCGAACATAAGGACAGGTATTAGGTTGGGTATTTCATCAAATTGAAAGCTTATAAGGAAAGGTGTTCCTTTTAAGCGGATACTATTATATTACACGATAAAAGATCAAAAATGAGCAGTAATGACAAGATTAACTAGCATGTTGGTTGCAAATTTAGGATATACAAAGATCAACCATTTTACCGAATACTTAAGAGTGTAGATGTTCAATTTTCAGAAATTAGTTAACGATCCCGTTCGCAACGGTTACAGAAATCGTCGTTATTGATGGTTTAGTCTAAAAAAAACCAATCGTGGGTATGCCTAAAATGAAGAGGTGTTCTTTAATAAGGAAACGATTTTAAAGGACTTTTACAAAGGAAAAACTCAAACTATAGATAATCATGCGCTATAAAGACACAAAAAACTATACTGTGTCAAAACCTTAGAAGGCTCTACTTATAGTGCGAATTTAGTATCTTGTTTTTGCAAAATCAAATGACAGTACCTTTTATACATGTATTTCACTCACATCAACTACTTTTTTCATGGGCGCAACCATCTTGAATTACCTACCATCCGACATTTAAGATAATGTAAGGGTGCATTCAGACCAAATAAACATTTCAAAAACATTTAAAAAATATTTCATAAAAATTTTAGAAAAATGTATTAAAATAAGAAAAGATTTCTGAATTGTTTCTTAAATTTTTCTCTGTGTCCAATCACGACCAATAGGAAACAATAAATGGTTCGGAAATGATATCGAAGAAAGTCATTAATGTTTATTAATGTTAAAATCTTAAAATCTTAGTAAACAAAAAATTGGAAACAGGAATAAATTCAGAAACACTTAAAAAATGTTTCTGCGTCCACAAAAAATTTTTTTTTGAAATGTTTATGAAATTTTGGAAATGTTTTAAGCAAATTAGAAATATTTCAGAAAAGTTTTTTAAACAATGTTTCTTTGGTCTGTACACACCAGTATTTAAGGAATGTTACATTTTTGAGGAATCTTTATATTAAGTTTTTACTTTTTGCAGTAAACGCGGATATAAGTAATAGATTCAAAACTACTAAAAACTAATTCAAAACAAAAACCTGTCAGTGCAGGGAATACTTCACGGGAATTGGCTTTGGGTGGGGAATAACTTCAACTGAAATGGACAATTATGAAATTATTGTATATACTTACATCTAAAGTGATGAGATATACTTTCATCTAAAATTTCATATTAATTCCCATCTACAATACTTAAATAGTAAAGTTATTTGAAGTTGAAGTTATCTCCTACCAAAAACTTAAATCATTTGTTAATATAAGGGATATAATTTCGCCTGAAAAATGTAAAACTAATTCCCCACAGATATGAAGATTTTTCCCATGTGAAGTTATTTCACTTGAAATATCTTGCATCAATTTTTTTTTGCTACAGAAAAGTGAATTTTTATCCACAAAATTTTAGAATAGAAAAGAAAAATTGAAAACTTTGTGTTGTCAAGGTCAAAATGTGAATAAAAAAAAATTATTTTTATTATAGTGAAATTCACGAATGAAAAAAACATCTGCAAAAAGGGAACGCATATTGTGGATGTTATGCGACGGTGCCACGGTGATTGGACAGTATTTTTTCGTCGGTGAAAATCTTTCTTGAAGTTGTGACTAATATTTAATATTTTTCAAACATACCTACACTTTGACATGATAGAACTTTGACTGACATTTGGACTTTGCACATTGACTGTAAAAAAAATTGTAGGTGTCTATAGAATAGAACCATTAAGTGTTCTCCTTTGTCCGGAGTGTATTATTCTCAATTGCAAATTGCAAATAATGTAGGTTTTATGATAACTTTAATTTTTGTTTTACAATTTTGCACGATATTTATCCCCTATACGTTATATTGCATTTTAAATTCAGATTTTTAACTGAAACAACCAGACCACATTATTGAAATGTACAAGCTACGTGCTCGATGAAAAAATTATTTTTTATATGTTCGGTAATTTTCTAAAATTATATAACTTATGAGATTTTTGTTTCGAAATGATTAATTGAAAGATTAACCAGTCATTCGTCACGAACAGGTAATAAAATTGAAAATATAATACTGATGTCCATTCGTTTTTTTTTTTTTTTTTTTGCTGCATAAAATAGACGAGATATTTTGTTTTTCCCGGAGTTCATGAGAGTTTTGACATCTGACTCAAAACTTTTTCGAATATTTGTAGTTTTAGTTTTAGATCTCGAAGTGCTCGTAAATTGCCATTTTTTGACATACATCGATATCGATATCGATATAAATACTTGCATACATATATCGATACAAAATACTTTCGATACAGTTATTTGATATAGAAAATTCCTAAACCTCCGATATTCTGCAAGTTCTGCAGTTTATTTCTATTAACTTAAATTTTCAACGATTGTTCAGTTATATTCATTTGTGAGTTATCCATATCAATTCTCTATAATCGTATTAGCATGCGTATGTATGCATATCGTCTTTATGAACTTTCCATAAATTATTGTTCTATATAGCACTTCGCACTTAATCATTATCATTAAGTTCTCCAAACAATTCATTTATACTTCAGACAAAATCAGCGTTATCCTTCATTTAGTACGTTGAAATTAATAATTCACTTTATTCGTCTGTCGAAAATAATCTCTAGCCCACGATTGAAATAAAATCGGCTTATTTTGGCTTAATTTTTCAGCATGAGTATATATGCTTGGTAATTTTGACCAAAATTGCACAGAAACACTGACGTCGGTCGTATCGTAGTCGTCCTTAATGATGTTTTGTATACCTACGCACCGAGCGTATAGTCATTTCGTATCATGAATAAATAATTTAGTGCTGAATATCCTTCCTTCATCATTTTCCTCATCAAGCTTTCTATAATAGAAAACCAAGGAGATACTACAGATATAAGTATCCACGAAATTCAACAACAGGAAACCTCCATCCGCAGAATTTTCCTCAGTCGTGAGTCAATGATGCACTCGCTATGCCATTCATTCTTTTGGGATAAAATTTATCGTCACGTAGTAAAATCCACAGATTCATTGAGCACATTGTTGGTTGACCTATACAAAAACGATTCAATACAAGGACGAACGTAGTTTCTCTTTTGAAATTAAAACCACCCATCCATACAGAAATCCTTTCATGTGTTCGATAGTAATTTTGTTTGTTTTTGAAATGCGGTTTGGTCTGTAGATACTTTATCTGGTTATTGGAAGTTTCTTTCGTTACTAGGAATAAATATCGATGTTCTGGAAATCCTTGTCGAACTGGAAAATTCTATCATGGAAGTTGTTTATTTCATTCTTATATTTACTTATTTCTAATGAGAAACCTAAAAGATACACAATCAGTGTGTATCTATACCGAATTCAAGATAAATAGTTGACCATATTTTAAAACGAATTCATGTCGTTAAATGTTGATTTACTTTATTTAGCAAAACAAGATTAATTTTCTTATGTATAATGATTGTCGTCATAGTAAGCATCTCCATCTATGAATAACTAGGTACTATCTATAGACATTGAATAACTTGATTATTGCAGATGACACTACCAACGGGTAAAATAAGAACAAAAAAAAAAGCAACTAAAGGTAAAACGTGAGCTCATGTTATGTTTATCTAGATCAGATTTTTTTATATGGTAAATGCAATAAATGAAGGGTTGAAGACAATGGCGCATTATATTGGTTCGGCATGATTTAACTGAAGAAACTATAATATTTCAAGTTAACAATGGATTGTAAAATGCGTAGATATCGCCAATTCGTGAAGATTTATTCATTCATTCTGGCAAAATAGGTAAAATTTTTAACTTAGTATACCTTACTTAGTTGAGTTGTAATGTAATAGAACAATAGAAAATTTCCAATTATTTATTAAGCATTTTTGTTTGAAAATTATTTTGAACCTAAAGATCTAAAATAAGGGCACCGTTTAGGCTGTAATGCCGCTATATTCTATTTTGAATTATAAAACATAATCAAATGATATTTGTATTTGTGATTACCTCCCTAACCTCTTTTCTTATTAGAATGATTGAAACAAAATCGTTTTTGAAAGATTCAAGTTCGAGAAAAATCTAAATTTGGCACATCTGTCTGAAATTACTACAAGCACTCAAAATAATTTATCACTTAAAACATAAATTGTTTTTATTTTATTTCCGACTACCTAACCTCTCAAATTAAACAACATTAAACACGCTTCTTTAATAAATTATTCCCATTTTAAAATTGCACCTTACTTTTCTCTTCAAAATTGACATATTTTCACCTTCGAAGGTTGTTCCGCCATCACAGAAGAAATTAAATTGATAGGAACATATTTCCGTGTCGTTTATTGCATGTTGTTTGTATAAACAATAAAAGTATCTTGTATCCGAAAATACCATCACGATAAACAAAATTCCCTACTTTGTAGACATATATTTTGTTAAAATGTTTTTTTTTTATTTTATTGCATCCACCACCAATTCGAAATTGCCACCATTTATTTGTTTGCGAAATCGTGACCTAAAAAACGAGGAATCTGACAATTTAATTTCAGAACAACGGCATGAAAACTCAAAACATGAATGTAAACAACAACTGTTTCACGCTCAATCCTCCCCTATCATTCTGTCGTGTGTGATGTATCTTAAAACATGCTAAAACACCAACATTTGATTGATATTCATGTAGGTATGGATGTATTTCGTTGAAGCCTAAAAAATATGTTAAATAATAAAATAGATGACTCAACTTTGATGACGAAATGATATCAATAGACGCATGCAACAATATTTTGAAGAAATCGAAAATTCTCACATCACACGTTCAAGATACTTTTTGTTTTTTTTAAATCTCACACCTGCACAATAAATTTTGAGTATTTTATTTGAGTGATAAGCTACGACGACGATAACTTTTTATTTTTTGGCGATAAACATCAAACAAGACAAATTTGCACAATGAACACAGTAGAACACGTTTATAATAATTTATTATCTTATCTTGTTTAAAATTTATTTCCCAGCAATAAATGCGCTGAAATTATCACCATACTAACAATATACCAAATAATAGGTGCAGACAATTTTGTGTTGCAGAATTATTTAAGTGGATTCGAGCATGAAAATGTCGAGAGGCTTGTGGTGTGTTAAATATTTTTGGCGATAGGCCAAACGATAAGCGCGATAAGTCTAAGGACGGACAATTTTCATATTGTTTATTTTGGCAGAAAATGTTTACTCAAGTGAATTTACAAATAAATAAATCGGATAAGGAGTTGTGGAAAATTAATTGCATGAGCTGTATTATTTGTTTACATTTCAGGAGCATGTTGAATATGGTGTTAGCTTATGATGCTGAGTTTTTTACATTGTTTGTATGACGTTGTTTTTTGTAAATATGGAAACACCAGAGTTTAAAATTTTTAGAAATACTGCTGGGCCGAAATATGTAATGTGTTGAATATTAATTATAATAAACAGGGTGCATGAAAAATATTCTCCTGAAAATCTTTTGGCATAAACTTCGGGCGATAAGTTGTTTCACTCGTGTCGTGTATGTACATTCATTGAACGCTTTCAAAGTCTGATGAATCTTGTTCTCATAGACTTCATGGCTTTAGAGAAAGAAATCAAGTACGGCGCTTTTAACGGAAAGTGATAATAGCCAACACGAGATAGCATTTCAGTTTTCGATGATGAAATGTCTGGCCTTTGTAAGGAATCATCTTCAAATCTTTTCTTCAACCTTAAAAATCCGGAAGACAGATATTGCTTCCGTAACAGTCATGTCAAAAAATTTTAAAATTTTCGGAATTAAAGCTATGAATAATATCGGACACTTTTGAAAAATGTGTTATTATGTTACCTATATTTTGCCTAAAATTTGTAGGTATTCAATCAATCAAGAATACGTATAATCTGTTCATACTATACCATTGTATTTTTTTTTTATTCAACCTCAATTAAGTGACATGTAGTGGATTGCTTTATCAAATAGTAAACGGCTATTAAGCCCACAAAATTCTTTTCAAGTGTAATCCATGAAGTTAAAACTTGAAAGCCTCTCTTAACCCACACAATACAATTCGAAATTAAAAAATAATTATATCCATTCACCCATCGATCATATTTTGTCAACCCAATTAAGGTAGGTACCAAATCAAAACTCTAAACTGGGAAAACTTTTACGAAAATATAAATGCATAATAATTTGTATGCCCTTAACCTGCAATATTACAAACCATTCCATTATTGTAGTGTCCTCCAGCGAACCCACAGAGTAGCCTCTTGAACGTCATGATGTTTTTTTTATATTTTATCTCGCCCACAACACATTTATATCATTCCATTATGAAAACAAAAGAGGATTAGAGACACAATTTTAAACCACAAATAAATAAACAACTATATATACGTAGGTAAATTAATAATTAAAGGAATTTTATCAAAATTATTTCACTTCAATTTTATCAAACGAAAAATAATCATTTTAGCAACCTTAAGGCCAGGAGAGCGTGTGCCAACCTAAATCACCCCACAATAGGTATGCACAACTTACAATACAACGATAACAATTACAGTGAGAGACCTCTGACTCGGATCTTTAAATGCTGTTCACCAGGAGTACCTTTGTCTATAATTACTAAACGAAATCATTGACAAACAAAGAAGTCATAATTTAATTGTTTCTTGAAATTTCGTCCATTTTAATAGAGCTGTCAAAAGAAGGTAATGTAAAGTAGGCCAACTTCTTTCCATTGCCTCAAAAAACGATGTTTCAGACGTCAAAACACTAAGTGACAGGCGAAAGAAAATGAAAGATAATGTCAAAACTAAATGATAGACGATGTTCACATTGGACGTTCTCATCCGATGCATTTTGACGTACGTTCAGTCCGCCGTGTTCAGACACAAAGTAGTTTGAACACAATAGATGCACGAAACCACACGAAACAAAAAATATGTGAATTTATTGAGCCTAGATGTTTACAATTTTCTTTATATGCTCATATTAAATTGAAATTTGCAATCAAAAGTTACCGAATTTTGTGAAAACTTTCAAAATATTGGTGCAAAAAGCGAAATAATAATGAATAACAAATGTCAGAATATCAAATGTCAAAATGCATCCATGAGAATTTTAAAAAATCAAAAAATCTGGACGCAAAACCCCGTCTCTATCTTACAACGAAGTGGGAAGGAAACAAAACATATAGACGTCAAAATGCGTCGGGTGAGTACGTTCAATGTGAACATCGTCAAACGTTTCCTTTCAATCTGTCAAATGAATACATTACACATAATGGATAACTGAAAGTGCACTCAGACGGTGTTCACATTGAACTCACTCAACCGACTCATTTCGACGTAAGGCCAATACGTCGTATTCAGACATAGAGTTGTGTGAAGTGAACACAAAGGATTCACGAAATCACACGAAACACAAAAGTAAAATTAGTGAAATAAGCCTAGATGTTTACAATTTTCTTCATAGGGCCATGCTTATGGAAAAAGTGACCAAATTTGTGAAAACTCTCAAAATATAGGTGCAAAAAGCGAAAAAATAATTAAATCACAAATGTCAAAATAACGAAGTGGGAAGGAGACAAAACGAATCATAGACGTCAAAAAGCGTCGGTTGAGCAAGTCCAATGTGAAAATAATAAAAAAAAACACAAAAAACGCAGCCAGTCAGCTGTCAAATGTTCGTCCGAATAAAAAATTGGTGGTTGAGTAAATTATTTTAAATATATTGATAAAATAATGTCGTTTTCATTAAAAGTAAGCAAAGAACATCGAGTCAGTATTTGTTTTATACTCTGTAATCTGTATCCCGATTTTAATTAAATAATTAAATTAAATTAAATTAAATTAATTAAGGAATATCAAATAATTCTTATTAGAGAAAATTCGTTGTAGATATTCGATTTCAAGGGTTTTTACTGCATTTAACAATTACCTACATTGTATTGAACAGATAAATTCAGAAAAAAGAAGAATAAATGAAAAAAAAAAATAAAGTCACGTCGCACGATAACCCAGTGATCAAAACATGATTTTCCACTTTTCACTTCTCATTTACAAGACAATAAAATGGCGGGATAAGCGGGCTCAGCTTTAACATTTTTTCATCCCGCGTTTCAACGGCCGCCGAAAATAACTTTCGAATCATTTCTTCTTTATTATTTTTTTATTATTTTGTTCAGTTTACATTTTCATCTCGTTTTCGTAATGAAATCGTTTTTTATTATGAAATTCTGCCATTCAGAGTGGTGTTCGATAGGAGACAGATGGTACGAGGCCAGCCAGCGGGCCTCCAAATTAAGCCCCAACAAAATGCTGTTGCATTCCGAGATACCAGCATCAATAAAGTAAACTTTTTATAGTATTTTTTTGTACAACATTTTACTGCTGCAGAGAAAGGTGTATGTACTTTATTATAATATGTTGTTACTTATGCGATCTATAAGCCATTCAAGTGGATGGTTAATATTTATTTTACCACCGGATATGATTACCGACATCTTCATTTATCTTTTATTTTCAGATTTTTTTTTTGAATGAATGTGTGTATAATATTTATAAATGTAAACAGGTATTGATTGAAGTTTATCTTGTAAATCATGCAAAGCTGCTAATTTTAAATTATTGATATTTAATGTTTTTTTTTTTTTTTTTTCTTAAAAAAGAGAAAACTAACATTTTTTATTGACTTTTTTTTATTGATATAATAAATTTCAATGTAAGTTGCTTGAAGCATCAAAGTCCATATTGTGTTTTTCTAATGATGACTATGAAAATGGAATGAAAATGTTTTAAGATATTTTTTTAGAATGAACATTTGTGTCAAGAAGAATTTTTTTGTGTATTTAAACAAAGAAAGAGAGGAGACCTCAATTTAAAATTGAAGCCAAGAATTTAAAGAAATATAATGATGGCATCGTCATTGTGAACATAAGGAATTTTTATTGTTTTACTTAGGCTAAGTCAGAAGAATGTTTTATTTTGTAGAAAAAATATTTGCCTATCTAGGTTGGTATATATGGAACAATTTTATTTTAAGATTTTTCTTTAAATAACATTTTTTTCTTAAAATACTTTTACTGTTTTTTTTAACATAGGTAAACGTAAACAATAAAGTTGGCCAATATAGAATAAATTAGTTTTTTAATTTTTTTTAATAATAAGTGAGTATGACCACTTTTTATTTGTTATTATTTGTATGGAAAAATTCAATACCAACGCAGTAAAATAATGTTTAAATAATGACTAATGACAATGATTAATGAATGACAAACAAAATTTAGGTTTCTGCTACAACCTACAAGTTTCGTATCGTCTTGATACACGTTAAGTTTAACTGACTCCATTTTTGCGGTTGCTGATTTAAACAAATATTATGAACTGCAAATAAGCATGGCTTATAAGTATACTTACTAGATGCTTTGCATTTATGACGCAGCTTCATTTGATACAGATTAAAAGCAATCAGTATTTTTTTATTATTTTGTTTACAACCTTTAGAAGATATCCTAAATTTGATTTTCAATTGATTAATTTTTTACTTTCAGACTATTATAGGACAAGATAGCAAGGAGTTCGATAGAGACGATGTGATGCGTCACATTTCAGTTGCGATGTCCAAACAAAAACCGAGATTGCGAAGACAAGATCATGAAGTGAGTGATGGAACTGTGATTTTAATAGGAGGATCACGTGATATTATGCTGATGTGTCATAACTCATAACCTTTACACTTTCTCCAAAAAGTTACCTTACACCCCGATTCTGCCGTTGTGAGGGGTCACAAGTCACAATCGATTGTGATTGATTTTCGTTAGGATTGTTGTGACTCGATAACATTTTCCGTATTCTGCCTCAAAAGTCACAATAAAAATAACAAACAAACTCACCGCATCATGGTGAATATTTGTAACAGTTTATTATGACACAACAGAAGCAAAATTGAATTTTTTTTTCGTGCACAATTGTTGACAAATCTAACAATTACAGATCAAATTTATTTTTTAAGAATAAAGAAATCAATAACAAACGTATATAACATTTCAGCATAAAGAAGCTATCTAACTACAGTAAACAAATATGATGTGCGCGCTTTCTTTTTTTTTTTTTACAAAAACATAAAAACAAGAAGACAAAATTTATAAGTTCAATAAAATTTTATTCTATCCGTTTTTTTACATTGATATATACAAATTACAAATATAAAAGCATAAAGCTTAATAAAATATAAATCAACGCACTTTAATTCAATATGGGTAGGTACCTACGAATCAAATTAATATTTACCTAACATAGAAAAAAATCAGAACAATTGGAATTTGTGCGTTGTGACTGGTTGTGACCTGCTCTGAAGGGGATCACAATTTCGATTGGTTTTATGACTCTCACAAAATGAGACTGTACGACAGAATACGAAAAAGACACAAAATCGATATTACCTTCACCTGTCAGACAGAGTCTTGTGACTTGTGAGGTATCACAGATATTCGGCAGAATCGGGCTGTAAGTTCAAAAGTATATTATCTATTATAAGTTCAAAAATTTAAATGTTGTTCGAGTGTCTCCTATCGCTTCCAATATATTATACAAATACAGTTGGCAATTTGTTAAATTTTTCGACTGGTTTTAAATTCCATAAATATAAATCTTTTAATCTATTTTAGTACTCTAGTAAAAAGCATAAATTACCTACCCTTGAATAATAAAATAAATTGGAATTTGATATCATTACCTTTAGTTTACCTAAATAAAATTTCAACTAAAAAAGACTGTGATTACAATAATTATAATTTCAAAGTTCACACGATATCGAACACCAAATTCAAAATAAACACGGCACCAAAATTCTATGAACCACTAAATATACAAAAAACTAAAATATCTCCATTTTCAATTCAAATAACTGTACAATGCTCATAATTGTAATTAATTTATAAAAAACATAATAACACCCGACAATGTCTGTTCTGTAATAATACCACACGACCCCAGACAGGCACAAATCATTCCTCAAGCCAAATGAAATTAAAAAAAAATATTAATAATAAATGGAAAAACGTTTGCAATCTAAAAATAAACTTAAAATCCCTTCGTGTCGTAGGTCCGCAGTCAGAATGTATCTATGTACAGAGAAAAATGGTGATTTTTACTTTCGCTTCAGAATCACACTCGTACACAGTATTTCCACTCAATTCCAATTGTGCAATAAAAACGCTGGTTGTAGAGTCATCATAGTGTTTCTGTCAGGGTGTTATCATTGAACTACGTGGCCCCCAGTGTAGCACCTTCCTCCCTTCAGCAACCCTTTAAGGGTCCTAGTGTCTCATCAAAGTATAATGACACTGCATTTTCATTTAATATTATTTTTGTATATCTACGATAGCAAGTTCTGCAGTCTCCTCCGGCTCCAAGCAGATACAATGCAGGACAGCAAGCTTCGAATATAATTTCGAAATAAAATGCTCTTTGACAGAATAATTATTCTTGTTTATTTTATTTTTTTTTTGTTTTTGTTTGTTTTGTTTTTTGAAAAATCAAATAAAGATGCTCCAGTTCAAATGTATTATTGTTATAGATTATTTTACTTGTGTAATTTTACGGGTGAACATTTAATTGTGGTAAATAATATTGTTGTTGTAGTTTTACTACATATAAGATAAGCTTGTATAAGTTGTTCGATTAATCAATTTAAATTGCTTGAACTAAATTAAATTTCATTGACCTTAAGGTGAGATTGTTCTATTTAAACACAGAGTTGTCCTACTTTGAAATTTGGGAAGTAGAAGCTATATTTTTTTGGGGTCGTGTTTAGTAAATTGACAAAGAATTTGGATTATTTATTAATGACATTTATTTTATTTTATTGTGATAATAAATTAATTAGAGAAATTCTTTTGAAACTTTTTTAAAAACTATCTTATATCTAAAATATTTAGAAGTAAATTTGTGGCGATATGTGCTATTTGGTTGATCTTAATAATTTTAATAAATTTGGGGCTTCCAAAGTAGATAATAAATTAAAAATTAATATGCAAAGACATTTAACTAATTGATTGTGAAAGAAAATAATTTAAACAATTTCTTTATTACCGCAAATAATTTTTTTCTCAAAGTTAAAAAAAACTAAAGTAGATATTAGATAAAAAATAAAAATTTTAAAATAATTTTTCAGATTTTCTTTCATTGATTTTTCTTTCTTTTTTCAATTGTTTATGGAGCACACATTTATACAAAAAAAAAAAAAACTAGGTAGTAGGTACTTTCATAATTCATAACTTTTAACTAAGTAGGCTAAGCGTATCTATCGGTCTTATACCTACCTATGAATATTATCTTATATCTATACAACTATAGAAAACCTTGAAAATCAGGGGAATGAATTAAGAAAGATAAACAAATATATTAGAAAATGCAAAAGATTATTTGTACATGTGATTTTTATTTAAAGTAAAAAACGATAACAGCGCCTTGTAAATAAATACTTTAATATAAGTTTACTTGATTAATAAATTGCCAACAAAACTTCCAAACAGTTTTGTTTCATTAAAGAAAATAATGGAACAAACTTTGTTAGTAGGTATACATAAATACATATTTATTTATGGTAAGTTATTTGCAAGCTTCGGGGAATCTGGGCTATGAAGATCACTTCACAAGTGACTTTGGTTTATCGTTTTTTCAATAATTTCTTTTAAGATATAATTATCGGCTAAGGTAATTTGTGATTGATAAGTACACTTTTGGGCTGCGTAAGGTGATAGATAAAAACCAATCACAAAAATAATGTGATTGTCACCTTCACATGAAGTTGACGTTTCATTTTTATTTTTGTGGCAATGTGACACTAGTTATCTTAACCACACATATACAAAATTTAATCAAATTTTTAACTTTTTTTTTTAGTTTTAGTCATCAAAGCAAAAAAAAAACAATATTTCTTTTACCATATTAGTTTATTAAAATCCAATATAAATGGTTTAATTAAGAATTATGCGATTTCACCCCTGATTCTCGTGTGAACATGGTTTCGATTTTATGATGCAAAAAAGCATGAATTTGATAAATTTGTATACCTATTTATATATATTTTTTGATGAGAAATCATCCCATTACGTTTGGGTAGGGTTGTTTCCACACTTTTTTAGGCATGGTTGGTATGTACCAAAGCAAAAAAAAATCGAAAATCTACCCGTACCCCCTACGTTTGCATCAACAGAAATTTAGAATTATGTTCATCGCTTTTTTATCCTCGTGGAAACAGCTGATATCTAGCCGAATACTGTGAACAAATACAGGATATCGACATATTGCACAGAAAAATAAGTTTCTAAAGAAAATCGTCTTTGATAAAAACAATTTTTGGCCTATTTGGCCAAAAAATTGTGTAAGAGTGTGTGCTCTCTTAAAAAAAAATAATATTTTACAGGGTCGCGGCTAGAGGCGTCGAGTCGACTATGGGTAATGCAGTGATTAATCATTAATACCTAAGCCATAAAAACTCGGAAACTTAAAGATGTGAAATGTAAAAACTTTATATGAGAGGTACTCGCCGAAAACGACTGATACGTTGGTGCACAGCATTTTAAAAAAAATGCTAATAAATTTTATTACTCCTTT
The DNA here is from genome assembly GCA_951217065.1 of Baccha elongata. Lineage (NCBI taxonomy): Eukaryota > Metazoa > Arthropoda > Insecta > Diptera > Syrphidae > Baccha > Baccha elongata. Next base: position 8,124,127 of record OX578272.1, read on the forward strand.
AACTAAAATTCTTTTAGGTGTATTTTGGTGAAACTGGGCATTAGTTAATACATGTTTCAGCATGTTATACTCATTAATCAGATGTAAATGTAACCTTTCTTACAATTTTTTTCAATAGGTACCTACCTCCCAATAAAGCTTATAACATTTCTCATAAAATATTCTACAGTAGGTAGGTATTTAATAAAAACAAAACTTCTCAGCAATCAATATTATTCTTATAGTACCTATACGTTTCTGACATTACGAGATGTAGGCATCTATACATCATTAGGTATTATATTTAATTTATTAGCAAATTAAATTGAAACCTTTTTCTGAAATATCACTCGTTTTATCTTCTTGAAACATGCCTTGCATCCATAAAAACTCAAGAAAAAGTAATAAAATTAATCCCAATAAGTGTCAAAATGCAACAAAAACAAGACCTTAATTAACGAATAAGACACTTTACTCTTGTCAATTTGACACTTTTATTAGAAAACATCCGTTACAAAGGGTTTTGTTTCCACCTTAACTAATTTATTCACCTTAATAAAAACCAAAACAATCATTAAAATTGACTTCCGATTTCAATAGGTCGTCGTTGATAGATATATGTATGTACCTATGTATGTATATCAATGCTATGTAAGGTTAGGTAGATTATGGCCCGTCCTAAAACTCAAACAAAAACATAAAAACAGTCATCAAAGAGAAAATTACCTACCCCATCACACAAAGCCAAAATGTCTTGTCTAATCAAGCCAATCAAACGAACATGGCAACGGCCGGCCGACTACGACGACGACAAGGTAACAACAACAATAAAAAAAAAGAGAAATTAAAATTCTCCTGTCGCTGATAAACAAAGCATTTCGCCGATAAAAATAGAGCTCGTGGAGTCGGAACTTTCAATGGGCTTCCCATGTCAAATAATGTGGACGATAAAAAAATAATACAAAAATAAAACAAACGAGTCACAGTGTCGACGACGGAGGCTTCAACCACAAATTTAGCCATAGGTAAGGTACATGAAAACTCCTCTCTCACTATTGACGTACATCAAATTCTACTTATGGACAATAGCTGGCGTTTTATGGCCAAATCAAAGATGTTTTAATTACCGCTTGTCTTTGGTTGATAAGGTCCGCCATATTGATTGAATACCAATAAACACATCCACTTCCGATTCAGCACATATACGATCTACCTCTCCGTGAGTCCCCCTTTATTTCAACATCTCATTAGATCCAATGTTCTTCATCCCAAACTGGTCAATAAAATATATTATTTATCTGATAAAACGAAAAAAAAGTTTTGAACTTCAACAACAAAAGACACCTTGCTTAGATAACAGTGATGTGGTGGGTTTGTGTGTGATTTGATTAGGGGATCCAATTGGATAATTTTAATTAAAAAACTTGCCGCAAAAGGCAATTTTCCTCAGCAGGAAAAACTCCCCTTCTTTTTTATGGAAATGAAAACATAAGTAAGTGAAAACCCTTGTCAGGCAGGGTGGTCTACTCTTGCCCTTACGGTCCCTATACCTACCGGTAGGTGCTATAAAAGTGACACCTTTTTGGTTTTATTCCTAATTCTCCCCACTGTATCTCTTCACGTCATTCAGTGACTGACAGAATGAACAGAAACAAAAAATGGATATAGAAAGGCCATCTGTCATTCAGATGTAAATTGTATGGCCTTGTATTCACAGACTGAGGGAATCTGACGCTTGAATGGGTGTAGGAGACGAATGGCACCTTGAAAATCCTTTTTTGGGTAGATAGATGTACATTCTCGGAATTTGGAAAATCATTTCGATAAATTATTTATATGTCCATGGAAAGGTGTTGAGACAGACCCAAGAGATAATGTGATTTAATTTCTCAAGATGTACTTAATACTTGACTTTATCATATTATTTTATAAGGAAAATCTAAGAGCCAGTGCTGCTGCATATATTATGTAGGTACAACAGTGTTTTTTTGTTTTATTTTTTCTTGTAAATCCCAATTGAATGATCTGTCAAAATAATTTTATTCAAATTTATGTTTGACACTTCTTGATTGGTGTGAGAGTGTAACGAGTGGGAAACTTTTGAGTTTTTGTTTTGAGGTGAGTTTTTTTTTTTTGTGTTGTTATGTTAAATTTAAATTAATTATTGAATTCTCGTTTCTTATCACAGTTTGTAGGAGCAGCTGATTGTGATAGATGAATGATAATGGAAACAGAATTGATAAGTGAAGTAGGTACGTTACCTCTACACTGACACACTGTTAGATTGTTGGCTGTATAAGTGCTTTTTTATGTTGTTGATAAAAAATACCGTTATAGGTAGGTATGTCAGATTGTATGTATTTTTATGGAAGTAGGAAGGTACTTACTGCACTTTGAATTTGGTAATGGTGGAATTATGAGAATGGAAAAAATAGATAAAATAATGACGCAAACATTTAGGTCATCATCATCAATGACATGACAGAGAATGATCAGGTTGAATTGTGATGTTGTTTTTCATTCATTGGAAGCCATTTACGCGAAAATGTAAAGAAGTTAATGAATTTTGACAGATATTATGAAATGGAGGTAGATATAGCCATTGTCAAAATGCTTCAAAATGCGATATCTGGTAGCCAACAAAATTAGAATTTCATATTTCAACAAGACACAAAATTAGTCGCCATTAGAACAAGTGTATTAACTTTCAGGTAGGTTGGTAACTATTTTGGTTTTTGTGTTGAAACTACCTATAACAACTTGTGTAGTTACGAACAAATAGTTTTATTGGAAGGAATTATGTATAGGTATAACTACCTATAGGTATGTATTTCAGGGTTGGCAAGCAGATTAACGTACTGACTTAGTCAATGGTGCTGGTCACATATGTATATAATAATCGTGTTCATTTGAAAAAAACACTTTTTTGATTTGACTATAGATCAGGCCGTTGTTGGTGGCGAATTTGAATTTTTCTACTAAAATCTGGAATCGGCTTACAGGGATCCTTGCACAACACAAACCGCTCAACTGGTAAGTACCTATAACATTTTCGATCAAAAGTTCAATATGAGGAAGATCGCGCTGTATAAAGTCTACAATTTGAATAAAATGAATGATGGAGTAGATGGAGTGGCCAACTTTATGTATTATGTACCTAGTTTTGTAGCCCGATTCTGTCCTCTAAAAATCACAAAATCTGACAAGAAAAGGTGAAATTTATATTCTATACCGTGGCTACCTAAAGTATGAGTATGCGGCAAAATACGAAACATTCACAGTCAATAATTGTAAAAGTAGGTAACAAAAACAATTGAAATAGTTAATGTTATCTTCTTCAGAGCAGGTCACAACGCTCAAATTTAAATACCTATTGTGTTTTGCCTTTTTGTTTTAATTTTTGTGCTACGAATTAACAATTGAAACAAAATAGAAAGATTTTCGAATTTTATAAAGCTTTTTATAATTATATTCATGTTTTTTTTTTTTTTAATAAAGCGCACATATTTTTTCACTGTAGTAAAAGCTGAAAGGTAAGGTATATTAATTTGTAATATGTGCCTATTACCTACTTTATATTAAAACATATTTTATATCTAATTATTTAATTTTGATAACAATTTTTAACGAAAAACATGCAAAATTTTTTAATGTTTTGTTATATGACAGCTGTACCGAATCGAAAATAAGTACCCACCTATGTACATATTATTCACCATGATCCGGTGAGTATTTTTGTGACATTTCTTTTGACAATTCACAACAACGTCTTATGTGTTATGTCGACATACCTCAAAATAAAAAAAAAAAACGGGATGTTATTTGACAGCTTGTGATTGTGACAGTATTTATATTCACTCGACCAGTGAAGTGCTCATGTTCAAGTGTATTTAGTAAATAAATCAGATCGCATCGTAAATGTTTAAATCTGGAAACAGAACATTTGTAAAATTTGACTTTCTTACAAATTTAACGCTAACATATATTTTGACTATGTAGGTACCTACGAGTGGTTTGTCACGGGTCAGTTAAGTGGTTCAATGATTGCAATATTTCAAATGATTTCAGACGATTTCACGTGATTTCAAGCAGCAGTTAATGATTTCAATATTTTGTGATCGCAATGATTTCCAATAAATCTAATGATAAATCAAGTGATTGCACCAGATTTCAAAGAGATTTCAAATGATTTCAAATATAAGTGGTCAGGTGATTTCATTAGTGACAAACCCCTCGGGTACCTAAAAGCCGTAGAGCTCATGGTAGATATACCTACATACATAACTAATTTGTTTGAATACAATCAAATATACCTATATGTGTTTAAATAAGTTCATAGTAATGACCTCCATATGTAACAAAATGTAAAGGTACGAACCTATACTTATTGCTTACAAGAAAGGGTGAACAAAGGTCGTAGGTACGATTCAACTGAAGAACATATATAATACAGGTACATATTAGCTCATACATATGTATGAGCTAAGTGCGAAATAAAAAAACTAAACTCAAACTATCCTTTCGTGCGTAATTTGTTCCCATTGGTAGGTAGAAGTACCTATAAAGGAGGTTAAACCAGATCCTTTCTTATACCTACCTAGTTTGATCTGGTTTGTTCAGATGGTCTCTGCATTCTGCCTTCTTCTCACCACTTCTTGCGACATGTGCTTTTGTATCGCTTGTTATTCCCTCAACAGTACCAGGGTCCAGGACCAGGACAACCAAGGACGTAAACAAAAGCGGGGTTTATTGACGTTCTTGGAATACGAAAGAAAGACAAGAAACAAAAAAATATTCAATAAATTCTCGCCCTTAAATTTTTCTGAGCTCCCATATACTTTCCCATAGGTATTTTCAAATTACAGACAGGCGCAGCTGCCTTTAATTCTCATTTATTGTTGTTTTGTAATTTTATTGCCTTATATGAACACACAGGTAAGTTTAATGCAAGGAGACTGTTCTGCCGTGGGTACCAACACAAGATCTGTAATCATCTCAAGAATATTTTTAACAACAAGCTAAAAGTATCTGTCGGATCATGATAGGTATGAAAAAATGAAGTATCTTTTGCGATAATTTTTTTTGTTTTGTTTGCTTTTAAATTGTATAGAATTTGAAAAAGGTTTAGGTATTGGAAATTCTTTGCATCTAAAGGAATGAGTGGTATGTTTTAAGGGGCGTTTTCTTATACGTTTATATTTTTACTTACGTGTGGATAAAAAAATTGATGAAAATCCGATATTAATCCATTGCTTAATACAGCATAAGACACTGTTTTACTTATTTTTTATTTTATTTTGATAAAATAAAGCACTTTAACCTCAAAACTAATTTCTTTTGATCGCGAAAAAAAATGGTAGGTTTAGCAGGTTAATAAATATTCGCACAAAAGAAAAACAAAACTAAACAAAAAGGTAGCTAACACTTTAAAACAGGTTAAGTGAAAGGTGTAGGTACCTTGTAGCGTAGGTACTTTACGTGTACGTGTCGTATTATATTTTATTAGATTTTTTTTTTTGTATTTCTGTATCTAAACTTCACTTTTCTTTGTATCTCGATACAATTAAATAGGCCTTGGTAACTTTTTTTATTACTTACGGATGCACTCACTAAGCAACGCAAAGACAAACGCCTTGAATTCAATTTCGTTTCCGATTATTTTCTTTTTTCAAACATAAAATAAACAAAAACCAAATAAAACAAACAAATAAAAAAAATCTATCTGATCACCGACGATATTTCTGTCTACAAGACAAGTCGATTGCGCCGCGTTAAAGAGTCAAACTCAAACTGAGTTAAAGAAAGATACTTTTTCTTCTTGAAAATTCGTTTGAAAAATTAATGAATTCTCTCTTTAATTTTACTTCCGCTCAATTTTTTTGTTTAAGAGAATATTTTGTGCAATAAGAAATTTTCGAGTGAGTTTTATTTTTTCAACTGAGTGAGTATATTGTGTGAATTGCTTATTACTTAAGTCGTCGTAAGTCGTACACATCTGTAATTTTATTTGGTTGTGTGATGCAATTAAAGTGCACTTACCTGGATTTATAGGTAATTTTTCGACGAACTATATAATTTTTTTTTGGGGAAAACACGATATAGTGACATATTTATTTTTGAGGACGTAGATGAAAAGGCACATTTACTTAGGGAGTTTTATTTACGTAAAACAAAGCAAATATTGTGGAACTAGCTAGATAGGTACACCCAAATAATATTAAACAATTCAACACATGTTTTTTTATTATCTCAAGGCGGTTAGTTTGCATTGTGTGCGTGCTATTTTGAGGAAATATTAGATTTATCTACCTAGATAGACAGAAAGGTAAGCCGGAGAATATAAGTTCAATTTTAATTTCTAAAAAAATATATATACCCATATATGTAGGTAGGTATATCTATATGTATGAGCCTATAACCGACAAGAAAAGTTAAGAAATATTGACATATATAGCTAGTCGATCGCCCGCGAATAAGGGTACCTATAAAGGTAGAATTTTAGAAAGCATCAATTGAAAACCACACCAAAGTACATACGTCCCCTGTGGAACCTAGCCTCGCAAAAAAGCAACGTGGAGTATGAACTGTGAACCCACGACCCTGAAATGTCTTGTGTTCTACCGATTGAGCTAATATGACGTTGAACCCGTGTTGGGCGCCATTGTATCGAGATAGATATCAGTAAACTTTCATATCGAAATCCTTTCTTTTTCAAAGAGTAAAATACAAAAGGACCAATAAATAAGAAGCCAACTTTTTTGAATATTGAATATATGAAGGTAACATATATGTACGTAATAAAAATGGTGGAATGAAATAAGGCTGCTTAAAATAGACACAAGGTTCATGGTCATTATGACCGATTAGGAATTAGTCATAAGGTTTTACTTGGCATTTTGTGTTTTTCCTAATTTTATATTTTGTTTAGCAATTTGTTGTTAAGCTTTTTTTTTTATTTGGCATTTAATTCTTTTGCAAATTTTTCTGTTACCTTAATTACATCATGCATAAAATACATTAAATAAAATATTTGTAGGTAAGAAATTTGTATTTTTTTAGAGCTTTATCATTTAAGCAAGCGTTTTCTAAAAGACTTTTACCTTAAAGAATCTGACAGTATGCATTTCATTTCATTTTATTGGACTTCATATCTTTTACACTAGATCGTTAAATCTTTAAAATTGCAAAAGTATTAACAATGGTAATTTTTTAATTAAACAATGAAGACCCGCGGGCTTTAATTTCGCGGCCCTAATTTCACTCCACCGGTGCGAGTATGGGTGGGTGCTCCGGTCGATATTTAAAAGCCGTATAGATACCTACCAGCCTTAGATACCTATACAAATTTAGTGTTCATCATCGACTTAGCATCCAGCTCCAGATTTCTGGTATAGAAACGTTAATATCTTCAATTATTGTCATAAATAATTTATTTACATATGTGCAGTCAACTTCGCAAAAAACATCATTCTCCCTTTTATAATTATAAAGTTCATATAAACTTTAAAAGCCGATAGGTAGATACCTACCTAATATAATTTGGAATTAAAAATTTGTAAGTTTACCTGGAATCTACCTGCTATCCAAAATGTACTTTTTTGGTATAACGTGTTTTATATTTTTTTTTTTTTTTTTTTTTTTAGTTCACTTAAATCTGCTTGGCCGATGAACGCATTGTCCACCCAATTGTCTGCTTTCACGATCAAGGAGGATGAGTAATCCGAAGCTGCGTTTGTGGTCTGCCGACCCAGGCCACAGTATATGTATATCCTTATTTATTAGAAGATATCAGATAGCTTGACTTGACAGGGGTAGGGGAGTGTTGGTTAAAGTAAATAGATTGTTTGCGTGCCAACCTATGTACATATATCTTAAATCGGAATTGTCTTTTTTGCGTTTTTTTTTTTCACTTTGATTTGATATTGGTTTCGATCTTCTATTTATAATTTTATCGGTTCACGTGTTGAGTATGTAAAGGCATACAATTCTGGGCCTCTGGGGCAAAATTTGTAAACCTATTTTGGCTTGGTTGTTTGTTGCTGGAAATTCTATAAAAGATCTTAGTATGACAAATCGGATTCAACCGGTTTTTTAGTTTTATTTTTATCGAGATTTATGGATCATGAATATCAGCAAAAAAAAAGATAAAAATGGGTAGACAGGTAGGTAATCTATTTTTAACATCTTTTTTGCAAAAAACTTTGAACAGTTTTGCATGATCCCAACATCAGTTTACTTACAATACATTATACTAAAAACACAAGCAAACAAATAATTTTTTTTTTTTATTACAAATTATTATTTTCTACTTTGTTAAATCGAATCATTTACTCAAGACGGGCGATTTACTTTACAAGAAAAGTTAGTCAATTTTTAATGTTTGCAAAATATGAACTTAAGGAGTTTTCATTAAATGACCACGAAATCGTCTTGTGTGAAAAAACGACATCATTGCAGCTTCTACCAGCCCGAGTAACATGTGTTATCGATAGTTTGTATGAAAACGTCGGCATTTTGTCACTAACCCCGCGTCTCCACAGTAAAATCCGAATCCAATCACAATCCAGTGTTTTTTTTTTTGCACTGGTTTAAATATGTTTATTCACCCTCACTAAGGGCCAGCTGTCAAATCGTGGGTTAAAAACTTCAAACACGATTGTACAACTGGTCTTTAGAGTTATCTGTCAAAAATGAAAATTGCGAAGAAGATGACCATATTATCATGGATACCATATTGTAAGTATTATTTGTCTCCATTGGATTATCTGATGGAAGGCCGATATTCATGTCATAGCGGACAATGTTTACCCGATTAAATATGATTGCAAAATAGCTGATACATTACTCTTTCATTGATTAGCGGCAATCGGCCCTATCTTTTCAGCTCTGGTTAAATCCTTGATTTGGTCACTAGACCAGTTAACCATTGGTTTTGAAACTCAATTAACCACAGTTAGTTTTTTCACCATTATTTCCACTTTGGCTACAAAACCACAGATCAGCTGTTCCATCAGCTGTGAATCTATATGATTTACATAATTTAAACAAAACAGTCAAAATGATATTTTGAATAATGAACGTCTTTTTTTTTTTAATTCAATAATTCACTTTTCAGATTTCTTAGAATGAAATCATAGATGCCACTGTTGGTTGTCGCCTTAAATTCGAAAACGATAGCTATCTAATACATAAACCAATATTTCATCTTCGAATTTACTTACACTAAAAACCAAAAATGATAGAAAGTAGTGAAAAACAAATGAAATTCAACACAGCAAGTACATTTAAACTTTGTATATATATGCAGGAAGGCGTAATCACGTTTTTTTTTTTCATTTATGCTTCCTACCTAGTATTCTTATCATTATGTTAAGAACCTTTACTACTTGCTAAATAATATTGGTCATAATAATAAGGCACTCTTTCATTTGAATATCGAATTGTGACGTCACATTATTTCGTCACAAGATACATTTTATTCTAGTAGCAGGTCACATTTCATTCCGATTTCATTTTTCCTTTCCCCCATTTTCCCCATAAACATCAACAAATTATATTCATCCTGTATCGATAGCTCAGTTTCCAAATCCGATCACCAATAAAACCATCAAGAAATAAATGAAACACATGAATTTATAGTGGAAAAAATTTATATCAAAAAACCACTTATTAAACTTTATTCCGTCCGTCCGTCTCTTAATTCTTTAAAAAACTGAACTCATCGAAGTAACATTTTCTCGATAAAGCTCATTCTTCGTTAACTTAATGTTATATACGTTTACCCACTAATACATCGACAGCAGAGTTCACAATACTCGTGCAGTTCGATACACATCCTATCTATTTGCCACAAAAATATGCAGAATATTAATACATTAATACTTATTTAATTGCCCATCCATGACCATGGCTTTTGCCTTCCTACAAGAAGCAGACAAAAATATACATAATAAATAAATAATTTCTATTCCTTTTTCTTATGAACATTCCTTACCAAAATAAAGAAAAATAAGCCCAAAGAGAAACAGTCAATTTGTTTCCCCAGTTTGAATAATTCAAAATCTCTCCAAGGAATAAGACACTCCCCGCTAAAGAGCAGGTTCTACCAATTTTGTCCAAATGGCGCTTCGAGCAATAGAGAAATTCGAAAATTCCCCCAAAATATGGAAGTACTATAGAAATATATATAAAAATACCTAGTTTATATGCATGGTTGAAGCGAGCTTGAACTTAGGTTCACCCATTTGTAAACCGGATGAATTGGAACGAAATGGAATTCGACTCGATCGCACTCGAGCAGTGGTGTTGAGTCGAAAATTAAATGAAATACCTCGGTTGAAATGGTGAATACACAATTATTCCTGCATGTGATCAATTGCATATTAACGAATGAATATTTGTTGTTGAAAAGTATGCGCATAACTTGTAAAAGCAATACAAATTTTTTTTTCTCGAAAATTCAATCTTTTGGTTTAATGTTTACAAAGCAACGCAGGTATTCTCCTGTCATTTCAACTTTTTCGCACTTAACTTAACTCCTCAAGCATTCAACTAGTTGGCTGAAATACCTGGGTTGGAATTTCGTTTCAAATCAAACTCGATCTTTCGACCCTGCATATAAACTAGGTAATAGACGGCACTGTTGGATGTTAGCTTAGGTTGTCACCTTTAATTCGAAAATAAACTATAGCTATCAAATACATAAACCAATATTTCATCTTCGAATTTACTTACACTAAAAACCAAAAATTATAGTGGTGAAAAACAAATGAAATTCAACACAGCAAGTACATCTAAACTTGAATGTTGAATAAAAATACTAATGTCAAATATTATAATACTGTCTGGCTGGCTTTTATGATTTTTTCACATTTCATTTTATCTACTTGTTGATGTTGAACCTGCCGCGGTATTTTGTTAATATTCAATTGCCATTTAATCTATAACTAACTAAATATTGTGTTGACACAAGTGTTCTTTAATTTCTTCATCAAATAAAACAATTAATTCAGTTGCAGCAAATATAATGGCATCAATTACAGGACGAGCTCTTCATTATGTTTTCAAAGTCGGCGACAGAGCAAAAAATGCTTTCTTTTATCGAAGCATTCTCGGAATGAAGGTCAATATTTTGTGCAAAAAAAACCGGATTCAGATAAATCTAGAATCTAATTATCTACACGTCATGATTAATAATTTGTTGAATGTGTTATAAAGTGATTAAAATGACTTTGTTGTAATTACAGGTATTGCGCCACGAAGAATTTACCGAGGGCTGTGATGCACAGTGTAATGGGTATCTATATAATATTTTTAATAATTAAAGAAAGCAATTATTTATATTTGAATACTACTAGACCTTACGACAATCGCTGGAGTAAAACTATGGTTGGCTATGGACCTGAGGCGTCTCATTTTGTTATCGAACTTACATACAATTACGGAGTGAAGAGCTATGAAATGGGTAAGTTATGAAAATGTAGCTTTTTGAGATATCGGATCATGTAACATTTCACATTTTTATTTTTATTATTATATCACAGTAGATTTTGATATTTTCATTTTGTTTATTGTGCTAGTTAAGTTCAAACACCGACATGTTGAAACCCCATTTTCTCAGTATCTATCATAATTTTTGCATTAAAATTTCAATTAAAAGTTTATAATAATTCATAATATCAATGAAAATTTCGAAGTAACAAATGAGTATCCCTGTTGATTCGACAATAATTTTGCAAGTCAAAAGACTGATAAGAAGAAATTAGTTTTGGGACTTTTTCTTATTCTGCCTCACAGTCACAACTTGTGAGAGTCGCAAATGCAATCAAAATTGTAATCTTCTTCAAAGCAGGATTTGATGTGGCTTTTCTTTTGACTTTTGGAACAGAATACGATAATTTTTGATCTATCACTATGGCAGAATCGGGGTGTAAGTCTAACGGTACCAATTTTTCTCAAGTGAACGTCTCTCTTGCTTTCAAAATAAATAAAATTGAAACTCAGTGAAGTCAGGAGCTAACGAAAGCTTTTCCTCGACTTCAGTGATGAATTCGGCCCTTAATTGCACGTTGTACTAACACGAGCAAGATTTCATAGATTACCATCTGTTACTTTTTATGGAAAAAAAGTTCGATGTTATAAAATGTATGGTGGGCATTTGGTAGCTGACTATTTCAGTCCAATTACACAGAAAACAACAGAAAAGTCAATATGAAAATGACAGCTCATAGAATACTATCTATAACATGCTGTGAGCTGAGATATAGCAAGACATTTTTTATAGAATACCATTTGCGGTCTCCATGAACAATTTGAATAGAATGCTATCTTGCATTCTATGAAATCTAGACGTGGAGACACCGTGTTAGGGTAGGTAAGCTTAAAGTTAGTTTCTCAATAGATTATGAACAGAAAAAATGATCCCATTCCTACTTGGTTTAGCGCCAATAACCTTCCGTGTCATATCGTGTAGTTATCGCAAGCACGGATTACGTGTCAGAATGAGCTGTGGCAACGTTTTTTAATTCATCTAAATGTGCAAGACTTAACTCATTCCAACAAATAATTAACCAGAGATTAACTTATGATCTTAAATAAGAGCACAACATTGCTACTTTACCTAAAGATCTGTTTATAGAGCAGGTTGGCCAGAGAAAACATCAACAAATCTCAATATTTTAGACTGTTTCATGTCTGAATCCATATAAGTGCACCTTCTGTTAGTTTGTTCCAGGGGTATTTACTTCTGCCTCTCGCCTTTTAAGCGATTGTAAAATGTTGGCATGTGTCGAGACAGTATTTGTTTTTTGTAATATGCCGGTCATTTTAAGTCGTGTAACCCTAGGACTGACAATGCACGCTTTTGGAATAGATGGAACCATCTTGGTCGTTATTTGCTTGGATGTGATTTATGCCTTACGACAAGCGAGAAACACCGCATGGATTAATCCATTATCCCATTCTCGCATAGAGTGTTCTATGCTCTTCATACCAGAACGAGATAAAATATAACTCAGTGACTCTTAACCGTTAAGCTTTGTTCCTTAGCTTAAATAGAGGAAAATATCAAGAATCGCTTTTAATCATATACTTAATCGCCTATTATTTGTTGTCACATGCCATTATATTTAGGACTCAAAATTGCTTTCTTATCATTCATGTCTAGACACCTGGTATATATTTTTATGTCGTATTTTATTTTCAAGCCTGGCTCTTAAGTTAGTTTTTTTTTTGTTTTACAAAATGTAATCTTAATTTCAAGCTGCATACTAAAACTTTTTAATTGTTAGAGATAACCCAATCCCTTGGTCATGATACCTATAAGCAAATCAAAAGATTTGTCTCACAAATTTCAAGGTAACTTCTATAAACAAAAATATTCGTCTGGAGTAAAAATAGCGAATCAACAAAGATAAGCAAAAACAACGCTACTGAATTGTCGTGGTCTATCTTTAATTATATGAGATTATTTTTTTTATCTGAAGACAAACACAGTTAAGTGCGATATTAATATTGATAACCCATTTAATTTAAAAAGTCTAAATTCCGAATATCGCAACAAACTTAGTCATTTTTTTTTTGTATTTACTTTGAATTTATGGTGAAATTGGGTATCGGAATTTTGCCGAGTAATTTATTTACACAGAGGTTTTCACTTATCACGAAAATTTTGATTAAATGGAACTTTTTGATGGTTAGAAATGATGTTGCATCTTTTTTGTAGGCCTATTAAAGTAATTTAATTTTTAGTCATTACGATTGGTTTGAAGAGTTTGATATTTATCATTAATGGTTTTTTTTATGAAGATAGTTGTCTTTTTCATGTTACAGGTGCGTGTAATCAAATAATGAAGTCACATGTCTGATGTTATCTAGATTGAAGTGTTTGCAAAATAGTTAATTTTTTTATCTCTGTAAATTCAGGGATACATAATTATGTTCAAATATTTCGCGGGAAGATTAAATCAAATATGGAGAGAAAATATGTACATAACCAAGAATATAAAGGCGTTCTTTGGGCCGTGAACAAATATGGTTTTATCTATTTGCATTAGTACATAATGCTACGCAGCATAACTGAAGTATGTATGGCATCACACAAAACACATTTAAAATTCTAATAAATTAAATAATTCTTGACCCGTGTCAAATCTTTCACTCAAATTTCCTTCCTTATCCGTTTAACGAAATGTTGACATTTAAATCGAACGGGAAAATAGGAAGAATCAGTATGAAACAACAACAAAATGTTTGTCACTAATAAAATAGCAGTCTTCTCAGTATATCAACAAATTGAGTTAAGGTTTACATGTATCTACAATGGTAGAATTGAGTAGTGCGATAACAATGTATGAGAGGTCCAGGTACGATTCCTGGCCCTGGCAAAAATTGAGTTTTTTGGGAATTTGTTAAGGAAAAACGATTTTTAGTTAATCAAACAATCTAACAAACAATAAATTGAAATAAATGTATTTTCGAAAGATAATTTATTCTGTCTTGATTCAGTGTGCCGTAAATACATTGATACCGCAAATCTATCAATAGTGCTTACCTGTTTTATTGTTCTCCGGTATCGGATAGCTCTCCGATTCGGGATTACCAAACAAAAAGGTCATACGCGAAAAAATATCTGAATAACACGTATATTACGTATTCATTGATGTAAAGAAACGCAAGTATATTAAAACTTAAGGAGTTAGAATATTCTTTCCATCTTTGTTCTAATTGAGCTTAATTTTTTTTGGCCTACAGCCTTTCTAGTCAGTCAAATTTTGCACACCAAACCGTTCAATATTTTCTGTTGCCGGTTGGTCACTGCGTTCCTGAAAACTCTCACTGGATCGACCTCGAAGATTCCTTTGTATTTGTATCTTTTTGCTCTATGTGATGAAATCATCAAGCTCGCTGAGTATTCTTCTTGCTAGATCCATGACACCGAACATCCTGCAGAGCTTGTCCTTAAACCTTCTTCACTACATATTATCATCAAATGCTGGACTCAAAATCAGTCGATGATTTTTCGCCCAAAATCGTCAAGCGCTTCCTGATCTGATTTTGATTTTATCGCAAGTTACTTCAAAGCTAATGTAAAGACGGTCCTTTACTATCTCGACATTATTGTGGTTAATCATTGAGCTTGAAAGTAGATTTTTACCTTTGATAATTTTTAACAAACGAATGATTAACATTTATCCTTGTTCATCCAATTCCTCTTAAATTAATACTCGAATGATGTTAAAGAGGGCACAAGACAGTCCATCACCTTGACTTAATCCTTTACTGACATCAAAGACTACTTCAGGTTGTCCATGAATTGTGTAAGATGCTCACACAAACCGGCAGATAACATTTGCAATATTCAGGAGACTGATTTCTTGATAATTGGTGCAACAGTAAGGCTTCCTTTTTTGAAGGAGCCGACAAATGATGCTGACGCTACTATCTATATGAAAGAATAATTTAGTACGAACTGTGTTTTGAAACCAACAGGAAAATTATGCTCAACTGTTTTATTCGGAACTCAATGCAAAAATTAAAAAAAAAAAAATTGAAGAAAGCGCATACATCATGATAAGGTTCAGCAGAAAAAAAAATAGCTCCTCGGGGTAATTGTGTGGCATTGTGGTCGGAAAGCGTTGTTGGTTCATTGATTTTCAATTCATTTTGGAAAAAGATAATGATGTGAATGCTATGTAACTTCAACAAGGTCGATCAACTTTCCATATATCCCATACAACGAGACATTTTTTGCTAAAAGTTAAATGATCGCACAATTTCATGTTTCGATCACGTCTACATGCCGCCAATATTTAATGTTCGATATATTAATATACATTAATGAAAGCATAACTGCTTCACCCCAATGATCTGTAGAGTTTCACTGTTCCATATGTAAAAGAATGATTGTGCAGCTGTATTTGTTTGTTACGAAAGGCTTTTAGTGATTCTAACAAAATGTTGTATGTTAGTACATACGTTTTAGATGGTTTGTCACCGTTTCTTCCTTGCGCATGACATGACATCTTCCAACTTAGGGCTTTCTCTGATCTTCTTTCTTTTAACATCTTCATCTTAGCATTTTTATTTTATGATAATTTATGCACATTGCAATTGCAATCCTATGTTAGGTCTATGAACATATCGGAAACAATTTGCTGAGAGTTACTAAGACCAGCTTTATTGGAGATTCTTTCTTCAGCCGCACTACACGAATGTGGAACGCATTACCCGCCTCTGTTTTTCCATCGCATTTCAAAACTCAGAACTACAAAACTAATGTTCATCGGCATCTCCTTTCAAACCCCTCCCTTTTTTCCTAATGCTCGTACTGTGTTCACCATATTAAGGGTAGACTAATCCCTTTAGTGCGCGCCTATTATAAAAAATAAAAAAAAAAAAATTATAAGAGGACATTACAAACTAAAACCATTGTGTATTGTAGTATGAAGTCTAGAGCCTTTATACAACGATTCTACATGGATTTTCCTTCAAGACAACGCTACTACGCTTAAATATTATGTAGTTTGAACCTGATTAAAGAAATATTGAAAAGATGAAATCGGTAAACAACTAAAGATATTATGTTGTAGTATCTTAATAAAGCGATTCCAAAAACGAGATTTTAATTTATAAATACAAAAAATAGACTGAGTTCACATGCATAATAATTAACAATATTAAATTATCGGATTCCACAATTATAGTTAAAACCCGGTTAATATCATCGTCAATATAAATATTCATATACGGTATTTTCATATTACGCGGAGAACCTTAAAAAAACTAAAAATTCCTAAATGCCTCCTTTACTTTGCAGGAAACGATTTTGGTGGAATAACAATAAAATCAAAGGAAGCTCTTGAGCGTGCCAAGGCCAACAACTATCCAGTTACACAGCAGGATAAATTAAATGTACTTACCTCGCCCGATGGTTACCAATTCTTCGTAATTGATGAACCTCAACCCGTCGATTCTGATCCAGTAGTCGAAGTTACAATAAACTCAACAAATATCACCAACTCCAAAAAATATTGGAACGATCTTCTTACAATGAAGCTCCTCAAAGAAGATGGCAAATCACTTCTCCTCTCCTATGGCAATAATCAAGCTTCTCTTCGAATCCGTGAAATCTCAGATCCCTTGAATCGAGCAAAGGCATACGGACGTATAGCATTTGCTGTTCCCCTGGATGAACAACCAAGAATCGATGAACTAATAAAAGCAGCATCTGGAACAATTCTTACACCTTTAATTACTCTGGATACACCTGGTAAAGCCACTGTTCGTGTCATCATACTAGCTGATCCTGATGGTCATGAAATTTGCTTTGTTGACGAAGAAGGATTCTCTCAGCTATCGGCTGTAGATCCAGAAGGTGATAAGCTTTTAGATAGGTACATTGAAAAGGATCCATTCCAGGGAAAGTAAAGTTAGTTTTAATTCGTATGTAAGATATTAAAATGTTTTTTTTTTTTGTTTTTGTAACCGTCCCTCCATTGATGTGGTGCAAGTTTATTGTATTACATTGTTAACTCAAATAAAATTGATTGATATTCGTTATTTGAATAGTGTCATTAATTTGAATCCATTAGTTTTGCTTTCACTCAGACTAATGGAGTAAATAAGTTCGAAACTAATTGCCAAGAAAAAAAGGAATATTTTGAAAAAACGTGTCCTTAATTCACTTGATTGCTAAAGCGGGTTACATGAGGTGAAAATAATTTTTCTTTTATAATAATTATTAATTTTAGAAAATGGACAAATTATAATTTCGAAGGTTATAAAAAATGTGGTGTGTTTCTAATCACTGATGACAACAAATACTTTGTTTTATCCTTGCGTGAAGAACATTAAATACATCCTTGTTCATCGAAAGAAAAAATAGTCATCGTGATATTTCAGCACTTGTATGGACCTTTGGAAGATGTTGCCGAGTTTTGAAACATTATGCCTTTCAAAATGGCGTTTAAGAGGTCCCAAGATATATCATATCCTCATATAAATACGTTTTTTGGAACAAGACGTCCGACCAAAGGGGAAACGAATCGTACTACAAAAACCTGTTAAGTTCCAGAAACAATAGAGAGCGGCGCAATGTGGAATGCAATATAGTTTTATTAATTAACACTTGCCTTTATAATTCATCATAAATATAGACCATCGTACGAATCATTTAGTTTGCATGGCGACTTCTCTAATATCTATAATCAGTTGTCTCCATTTAACTCATCTATATGGCCGTGTTATATCGTTAGCTTGGAGACGATATCTGAGGCTGTGTTGAATCAACACAGAAATCTAAAAATTGATGCAGCTGTGTCTCGTAAAATTAAATTGGAAACATGTAAACATTATCTTGTATGAATAAATTGCGCTTTCTGGTTATATGGAACAGAGAGTAGAGGAATAGTGCATGGAAACTAGAATGACTCAACTGCATTAGGTGTCATGACTTTTTTCTATTGTTTAAGTCCCAAAGTTGTTGCAAGAGAAAAATATTCAAGGTTTAATAAAACAATGTTTTGTTTTTATTAGATCATCGCAAGGTGTGTTTGGGCTGTCTAGTAATTGGCTGACTCATCTCGTAATTATCTCGTAATAATCTATAAATGCTTCTTTATAAAGAACCGGTTCTTTTTTAATCTACTATATTTCCCTTTATAACACCACGATTAAATAAGAAAATAATAAAATAGGTTTCTCGAATTCCACTTATATATAATTGAAATACAGTCTAAACTCACTTATCCGGAATTCTTTTTAACTCAAGATGATTTTAACCGGAATTTTGGTTTGATTTTATTTATTAAATATTTGGACGATACAGACGATGGAATAAAATGCTGCTAAACTCGACATGACATCTTTAAAAGCTTAAAGTCCTTAAAATTTGCTCTTCCTTATATGTATGTTAGAATGTATTTCGTCAAAAAACAATCTTCAATTCAATTTATGACTTTTTATTTAAATTGCAGAAACAACTGAACGATTTATTTATCGTGATAAGCTATCAATACCAAATACCATGTACCTGATGGTCTGTGAGAGTGCTGGTAAAAAAAGGTTTTCATAGCTTTAATATCAAAATTAAATAGTTATGTTGGAGCATCGGTTTTAGATGTCATTGCATAAAAATCATTAAAATGCAGTATCTTCTGAAACATTTCTCATCCTTCTGGATGAATATCAGTCCCTTTCTTCACAAAATTGCCATGGGACTGAGACCAGGAAACTGAGTATTTACACAACTTTTAGAATATTACTTGTCAGTGATGAAGTGTTATGATTTTATAAATCTCACCTTTTGTTTGCATTTGGCTGAAAGAATCAAATACCCTCCTTTTCTGCAGACCAACGAATACAAATGAAAAGGCTGTGTAAGTCATAAGGGGTTTGTTTGTTTGTTAGCATCAAAATCGGTAAATACGTCAACGATAAAGTCGAAATCATAAATTCCCGATGATGAGCGATTACGATAAATAGTTTGGGTGAAGGATTTTTGATTATTGTTCCGAGACATTCCGGGTAATGGAGTCAGCACTGTTATATAAAAATTATTGTAACTTACAAAATTAAGCTTCACTGTTTGATTTACCAAGTTAGTTCCTATAATGTATGCGCCTTATTTCCCTAAGTTAAGAGTCTGCGATAATTGTTCAAAGTTTCATGCAAATAAAATAAAACTTAATATAATATTTTACTATCAATCACAGCATAAACCCAGATTTCTTAACTCATTTGTGGTTGGGGGTGTTTACAAAAGTATGATACATACAACCAAACCCATCTAATTTCACTTACACTGTGTTGTAGCTGTAGATTTTACTTTCCGAACAAACGACATTCTTTGGGGTGTTTATGCCGTTACATGAGATACAGCCAGTTCTCATTTGACCATTGTTCACATTAGATGGGTTTCCTTAATCATTTTGCGGTTTTTTTATTGAAAACATTTGAAATTGAGTTTTATTTCTGCCTTTTCATTGAAAATATTGCTTTTAATTTTTAACGGTTGCGGCGAATTTGTGATGAAATTCTGCGTCTTTTGTAAATTTTAATAGCTACTTACTGTATTTAGTTTTTTTTTTGTCTGTGCGTTGAATCAAAATTTAAAACCTTGTGTTATTTTTTTTCTGTTAAATAAAGGTACCTACAAACTTACATTATGTAGGAAAGTGAGTGTTTCTTGATTATTTTTAATAATGATGTTATCTTTTATTTGTAAATGTTTATCTACAATAAATGTCTAAATAAAACTTTTTCATCATAAATGGTGTAAACTTTTTATCCTGTAAATAAATTTATAGAAGGACAAAAATAAACATTGCTAGGTACATGTTTAAATGTCATCTTTTAAACTATTCATTCTTTATAATGATTTTTATATAGAAATTAATTATTTTTCTGATATAAACTTTATAACATTAATCTAAATTTAATTTTATAAACAAATGTTTACCAACCCTGGATGTGGATAGTGGAATCTCTCATAAGAGTAAATGAAAGGAGAATGTATCAATCGAACACTTTTAACGTTCTCTTTATCTTATATATTGAACTTTTATTGTTAAAAGTCTGTTTAAAAAAAACCGTTGAAAATTTATTTGGAACAAAACGGGACTAAATATATGGAATGATATGGGACTATAGCTATATTGTGTTCTTATAAACTGGTAATTTTACTTTTAGTTTTTTATTCAATTGCACTGAAATACACTTAAAACAATTTCAGTTATCGAAACCTTCGGCATAGTAAATTTATTAAATTCCACTAACTTTAGCCGGCGAATATTTAATATGAAAAAACTCACGGATTTTTATTCACCACTCGTGGGCGTTTTCTAAGAGTGAATAAAAGGAGAACATATCCATCAAAAACTTTTAACGTTTTCTTTATTTCATATTTAAACATTTTAAAATTAACTGCCCTTTCATTTTAAAATAAATTTTAAAATTTATTTAGGAGAAAATAACGCTTTAGTTTATAGGTCTTTTTTTTTTTAAATAAAAGTAGTTGTTGCGATAGAAAAATTTCATTTAAAAATTTAACAACATATTTAATAAAAATAAATATTTCAAAGTGTTTGGAGTACTTGTGCATTAAATTAAAAACAAATGAAATGCTCGACTGGGTCGCATAAACTTTTTCTTTTAGCAAACTAGATATGTATTTTACTAAAAAATATTTAATTTATAAAATTATATAGAAAAGAGAAAAATATAAAAAAATACCTAAACGTTATAAGTCGTATATGGTTGGTAACTTTTATTAAACGGTTGCTTAGCTTAAAACTTTAAGTGCATTCTGGTGTTAAATGTCTAACTTGAATTTCATGGCAAATTTAAATCAAATTGGTACAGCCATAATTAATTTATGGTCAAATTTGTAAAAACCGTTGAAACCGTTTTTAATAAAAATTGAAAAAAAAAACAAATCGTTATATGGGAGGTACATTACACATACCTACCTGTCTGGTATACCAGGGCTATAATAAAAATTCGAATTTCTCCTTAAGGGAGACAACCGATACGCACATTCGCATAGACAGACCGACGAACGGCATGACAAAAACTACATTTTTAGACTTCTCTATCATCGTAATGTCACTTGATTAAAACCTATAAAGAATTTTTTTTTCACGAAACCAATACTTGGCCTATTGAGCAAGTAATAATGAAATAAAATATACAATCGGATACAAGCGTAGGCTCGTTTGATCCAGACGTGATGTCGCCTACAACCTCGTCCCTGACTTGACTATTTTTTCACTTTTCTGGAGACCATCTTTTGTCCTGCTACAAACCATCCCTTATAAAATGTTAAATCTAAATTCATTATTAAAAGTTTGTAGGTTCTGAATGAGTCACACAAATGAGTGAATGTTTTACTTTTCCGTCAAGGAGCAAAAAAAACGATTTCCAACGACTGTTTAAGATCTCATGAATTTCTTAAAATAAAACGTAGGACCAATAATTATTAATATTATAAGGCGTTTTTGGTTAATATTATGTGGGTAGGTATAACTAATTTACATTATTTACAACCGCCCGAAATTTAGTCAACATGTAAACTTAGCATGACATCACAATTTAATCTAAGCTCAAAGTGTTTGATGGATTTCATTTAAAATGTGATTAAATGTAGTCATTGCGTGAGGGTTATTTGATTGTAAAAAGATTCTACTTTTTTATGGTAGGTACAAACCATAGACATTTTTGTTATTTTGCTTTTTTTTTTGCCTCGCCTCGCACATGATGATGACATTGGCTGAATTAAGAAGGTAATACCTACGAATGCTCATTTGAAAGAAACGTTATAAATGAAGGTGAATGGTTTTGAACAGAGATGTCGAGCGTAGAATAAATATGAAGGACTGTAAATTTGACAGATTTTGATTTTTTGATTGCATAAAATAAACCAATAAAATAAACTATGTACTTAACCTATTCTATTTTTAAAAGCAGGACATTCACATAGGAAAATATTCACCCCTGTTAATTTTCATTAGCGAAAGTAATACATACTATAGTTTTTAAATAGGTTCTTAGAAGTTCGAATAATTTTGTGTCGTTTTCAATTCTGGCTAGTTAAATTTGTTCGCACTAAGTACTTACTACTCCCTTCATGTTTATGACAATAACAGGATTTCGTAACATACACTACTTGTCACTTGATTGAGGCCATTTTTTTTTTGCATATAGTTTTTGAACGGAAAATATTTTTTATGTTGTGAAGGGTACAAATTCAAAAACATTTTGAATTATAAGTCTATAACTTCCAACGGGAAAAAGAAGGTGTAAATTATTGATTATAATAAAAAAAAAATTGAATTTCCCAGCAGCAGGTATGAATTTAAAAAAATCTTTTATGCTTGATTTATGACATGTTAAAAGCTGTAGACCAAGCCGCATCCTCACAGCCAACATAACATTGAAAACAAACAACGTAGTACCGTAGTATGCAAAACACTTTGTTTATTAATTATGAGCTTAAAAAAAAAATTGTTAATCGATTGAGCGGTTTTCGAAACAATAATTTTTTTTTAAATAATTTTTTGAAAATCTGTATGTTTATAAAAAAAAAAATTAGTAGAAACCTACAACGTACTACCACTATGCAACTTTTTAGAATAACTTATTATACCTTAAAACTAAATTTCATAAAAATTCGTGCACATTTTTTTTCAAATATTTAATTAAAAAAAAAAACAGTTTTTTTAAAATTATTTAAAACTTAACAAAAAAGACTTTTGAGCAAATTTTGTATGACATGTTATTTGAAATAGCTACGACAGCGTCAGTCTTAAATTTCGTTCAAATCGCTTCACCCGTAGGCCGTAATCGAGATATCCGAAATTGAAAAATACCGTTATACGGCAGGTAGGTACGCGTTAAACAAATTTTCTTCAAAGTTTGGTTTTTACTATCTGATAAACTTTATGCGTGAAATTTGGTTGAAATCGTTATAGCTGTTTCCGAGTAAAATAAGTTTTTCGATAATCAGTTATATGGCAGGTGCCGTTATTTTTAGACTTACAGTCCCTACAGAAAAGCGCTCCGGGGATATTTCCATAAATACCGTACCTACCTACGTTTTGCCATGGCATGGCAAGCAAGGTCGCCCAATTTAACTAGACTCAGACAATCGCAGCGCTTAAGGAGAATATTCGACAGGAATGCGAACAGTTATCATCGGAAATCTTGCATAAAGTCATGAAAAATGCGATAAAACGGACACAATTAACACTGGCGGCAGCCACTCGATGGATATCATCTTTTCCACTTAACAGAATAAATTGTTAAGGTATTATTATTTTATTTATTAAAATAGTAACACAAAAACAAATTAGGATGATTCATTTTCCGCCACCTCGTAAAATTCCAAAACCTTCTCAGTTTAAAGAACTGTTTCCATAATTAAATATTTTCTAGATAATTTAGTCACTGCCGTGTTCTTGCTAATGCAATAAACTGCAGGTAGATACATAGATATCAATAAATATACATATCCATACCTATCGCAGTTGTCAATAAAAGATAAATAAAGATTGTGTTTTTCATAGGTAGATTGGTTACAAACGGAATCGCCCCTCCTTCATGAGCTGTTGATAAACAAAAACCAACATGACTGTAGAAAGCAAATATAACAATGTTATCGGACAGCAGAGAAAAAAACTCACACAACTATCGACTACAATCGACAAACCAAAATTATTTCAGAAAATTTAGAAATGAGTTCGAAAAGAATAATCGCAGCAAAAAACATCGACTACTATTACGACAAATCTGACCCACCTGCTAGTGAAATGTCACTCCGATGGAGAGCAAAATATTGCCGTTGTTTGCTGGTCCTCTTTATTTTGGGAGGTGGATTATTGTTCATCGTTAATATGATGCGGCTTTCTCCAGCTTTGAATCAGTATGAAATCCTGAAGTCCTTCAATCGAAACCACAAACCATCATCGAGAACAAATCAAGGATCGCGCACAATATTGCTTTGGAATGCCTTCTTCGGTGACCGACGCTGGAAACTTCCCGACGATACCCTTGGACCGGATTACTTCAGAGATCAGCGCTGCCCAGTGGTCAATTGTGAACTTACCAATAACAAGGACTTTTTACCTGCCATAGAGATGTTCGATGCAGTTGTCTTCCATGTAGCTGAACATTTTCCATTTCTTAATCCAGTGCCAAGGCGTCGCAGTCCTGATCAGCGGTATGTGTTTGCATTGATGGAACCACCAGGTGAGACTAAACACGTACTCGGCAATGAAGAAAGATTTTACAACTTGACCATGACCTATCGCCTGGATTCGGATATATTGTGGCCATATATGTTTTTTGAAGACATTGAAACTGGACATATAGTGGCTCCGGCTTTGAATCCAGTTTGGCGAAAAGTGGAATCGATCGAATCTATTGACACAGAGTTGGACGTGATTGTGGCTGGAAAGACGAAATTTGCTGCATGGTTTGTTTCGCATTGTGAAACTTTGTCAAAACGAGAGGAACTGACTAAGAGTCTTCAAAGATTCATTGATGTTGATGTTTTTGGTGCTTGTGGACAGTTACAGTGAGTAATTTTATTATTAATAATTTCTATAGTAGCATGGGTTTATTTAAGATTTTTATACGGATATTAGCTTCACTGTGTTTTTTAACTTATCAGCTGATAAGCACTATCGCTGATAAGCACTTCTACACCTAAAAACATATAAACTTTTCTGATATAACCATCAAATCTGACGTTAGGATGATAAAGAAGTTTAAAAAAGTAAATTTCGTCATGCCGACTGTTGGTATGCGTTTGTTTGCTTGACAGATTTCCAAACATCCTGTGCCGCGCTATAATGAACACTTCACATAGTTTTTGTACATTTTCTCGGGTACAGTTGATGTTGATTAAACTTAACATTCCTCATATTGTAATATTTTGGGTTTTGCTAAAAATGCAATTAACAGAAATTTGGTGTTTACAAGTTTGTACAAGTTAAGCCTTAATTGATAACTGCTTAGCCGATTTAATAAAATTTGGCATGACATTTAAGATTTCACATTTTGAATATTTGTTTATTTGTTATATTAGGTACTGTTGTCTTCTTCAAAATACAGTACCTATGTCAAAACACATAGTAAGAATTAAAAAAAATCAATGTCTCCTCAATGTGCCCAATGTTTCACAATTCCGCTGTCCCCCAAATTTTACTGTTTACATTTTTTCTTGTCATAAATTTTCGAAAAATAATTTTCAAAAAATCGATCTTTTATTCTTTCTAGTAGTTTAATTAAGGGCGTCCTGGATCAGTGGCTCGGTGGCTCACAGGTGAGAACAGGTGAGAACAGGTGAGAAGATCAGGTGTACAGGTGTGCACAGGTGAGTGTAGGTGAACAGGTGAGAAACAGGTGTGTGTAGGTGCACAGGTGAGTGTAGGTGAACAGGTAGGTATAGGTAAATTCAGGTGAGCTAGGTGCCGGTTGGCGGAAGCCCAGGTAATCAGGTGACCTATATAGGTGTGGGGTGGGGTCAGTGGGTTGTGGTGGTGGTGGTTGAGGAGATTGGCGGCTAAGTGGGCGGTGGCTCGAGAGTTTTTCCAAGGGCGGTGGCTCATGAGTTCTTAAAGAGTGGTCGTTCAAAATTGTGCGAGCTGACTATTGAAACAAATTACAACATCTATCATATTCGAAAAATTAGCACAAAATGGGGAGATCGAGTTGTAGCTGATCTGGGGGAGTATACTGTAAGCCCAAAAAAAATATACTCTTTTGTTGTATTAATGTTTATTAATTTTTGTAATATTTTATTTACTTACAGGTATTTTTACCAAGTAGATACTCATCTCTATCATCAAACAGCTTGCTTGCTATGGCTAAAGGTGGTTACGCTTTTCAAATCATAAGACCATTAGGATCAACATACGAGCTCAAATTTTTAAAACTTAAATAATCTATTTAAGTCATTCATGTATAAATATAAAGTATTTGTATATTCAATAAGAAAAAAAAAACACAAATAAATTATGTATGCAATAAATTTATTTTTTTTTTTTTTATATTATAGTATCTTATTTTTATCAATCCATGAGTTTTCTTCTGATGGGAATCCTAACCATTTAACAAAAACTTCGTTTCCTCTTGTTTTTATTACTTTTTCCACAAGATATATATCTGGACAGTTGGATTTCATCAGCTCTTCTTTATAAAACCAGCCTTTTACTGGTTCTCCTTTATTATCTTCGAGAATATATGTAATAGGTTTTGTTGTTTTAACTGATCTTATTTTAAAAACTTCCGTAGTCCAGTTGGGTGTATAACCTTTCTCGAATGCATGTTTATACTTGCTTATTCTTACACTATCCCCAACACTAAATTTACGTTTAACTGTATTGTCTTTATGATCTTTGAAATGTTTGAGTAATAATTTTGAGTTTCTTTTATTAACACTAGCAGGTTGACATTTTATGGTTCTGTGGAAAGAGTGATTATAATCTCGAAGTATTTTTTTATAAATATTTATCCACTTATAGCTGCCATTAAAGCTAAATTCTTTTCACATTTTGTCTTTGAAAGTTCTATTAAATCTTTTAACAATAGAAGCCTTTAATGAACTGAATGTTGAGTAATGATTTACTTTATATTTTTCCATTAATATTTTGAAATTTTTGTTAAAAAACTCTTTCCCATCATCAGTTTGCAAATTTTTCGGAATCCTAGAAGATTGAATGAATATGTTTTCCATAGCTTTGGTTACAGCAAGACCAGTTTTATTTTTAATAGGAATGACCCATGCGAATTTAGAAAAAGTATCGATGACGGTCATTAAGTAATTAAATCCTTTATTCTGACAACTAAAAGGTATCATTTCAACCAAGTCCGCTTGCCATAAATCATCAAAACCCTTGATGATAACACGGCGACGTTTAAAATTTCTACGTGCAGCCTTGTGTAATTCTTCAACAACCATTCGCTTGCTAATATTAGTTAAGAATGAATTAAAGAAAATAAGAAAGTTTTTTTTATAATTGTGTTTTTTTTTATTTTTATTTATTTGAGTCTTTTATATAATAACATCAGCTTATTAATTCTTAATATAACCCTCTCAACCAAATAACAAGAACACGTATCAGGCCCCAATCTACATTCATCCGATGACCAACAACAGCTTGAGTAATGAAATCCATGCTTCGATTCTGTGTAAACTGAGTTTTGAAATTGTTTCAATAGGTTAATACATTTTAAAAATTCAACGTAATGCTCCTCTAATAATTCATGTATATATATTTTTAGAAAATCACAAATATTTTTAATTAAAAGATCGAAGTCCATTTTTTTTTTTAGGATGATGTTGTTGATGAGGCTTTTGAAGGAATACTAACAATATAATTTTTTTTTTTGGAAGAAAAACTAGAGTATACTCATAAATATTTAATTACACACATACATTCTTAAAATATACTCATATAGAAAGTCATAGGTTTATAAAAACCAATTATCAATATTGAGTGAATAAATATTTTTTTTTATTTTTATTTTTTTTTTTTATTTTAAGTTTGGGGGTGAGAATATTTTTCTCTCTTCTATCAACTCAACAATTTTGATTTTAAGTTGCTCATCAAGATATTTTTTTACAACGGCATCCATATAATTCTTAGGATCACTGATTTCAATGATATTTTTGATATATTTGATCGTCAACAAATTCCTTAGAAGCTGCTTGGTGTGGTTCTTCAGGTCTTCCAATATTATTTAAACATTTATTTTCCATATTGAAATCACCAGATGGCAGAAGTTTAAATCCTAGACCTGGAGGACCTGTAGGGCCTTTAGTTTTTAAAAGTCCCTTGGAGTTTCTTCCGAACTTGTCAACACTCATGTTTAGTTTGAATGGATTTTAGGTTTGAATGACATTAATATATGATATTTGATTCCTTTAATTCCTCAACTATAGAGCTAATTTCATTTTGATGGTTGTTATTACCAGCATTTTTGGATGCTATTAAAAGTTTTAGTCTGTTAACGAGCTCATTAGGATCATTCCAGTATGCGTATTCAATGTTTTTGTTTGTGTACTTCATTTCAGCAATTTCGGAATAAGATTTTCCGGTTTTTTTATTTTTAAATCCAGAAACAAGGTTTCTTTCATCATCAATTTTAATAACATCATCATTCAACCAAAAGTTCGATTTACCGATTTTCGTTGTTTGTGTATTCGCATCATAATACGGTCCGTAGACATTATCACGATTTGATTCAGATAATAATTTTCTATTAAAAGATGTAGATAACTCATATTTATTGAAATTGTTTGGTGTACTAAACACCATATCATCACCTCTGCTATCTAATTCAACTATTGGTGAGTCGAATATTTGATTGTCGTCTGCTCCTTCTTCCTTACTGAATAATTTAAAATTAAGTTGACCGTCGTTTAGTTGGTTTTGTTTCAATTCGTTCGTCATAAGGTTTTCGCTTTTCTTTCTCTTCTTCAACATTTTCAACAAACTTTTTTAATGGTTCAACAATAGGTTTGAAAGTGTTTTCCAACTCTGTATCTCTTATTATTTCACCAGTTTTTAGTTGTAAATATTTGTTTTTTAAAATATTTTTTGTTTTTATTAAGTCATTCACAGTTTTTTCGTTCATTTTCGTTTTGATAGTATAGTATATAATAATGTAGTAAGTTTTCTCAAACAGAGCACTTGTTAGAATGAATTCCTTTTAAGGAAGAAATGTGTATTTATAGTAAAACAATTTCATGGAAGCCAATCTTATAGCGACCGTTCCTAATACTGCTTTCCTTATCTATAACTAGAAAACCATAACTATCACCCCAACAATGGAAGCATAGCTCTTTAAATTGAGTAAAAGTCATATCTGAGTTTACATGATCATTCTGAACATGTTTTAAATTCATTTCATCTTGTTTAAAAAGTATGATAAAATTTGCATTATCCCGAATCAAATGTTTTGGAATATGTGTATAGGATTGACATAAATCCATACATATCAACACCATTGTGACGACCCATACAAAAATAATCTCTTATGTTGTTTTGTTTCTGACATGCAACATCATCAAATATAAACACTGAATTATTTTTAGCATCTGCTGGTGGCATTATATCACTATTATCTGAAAATTCATTGTATTCCATTCCTTTTACTGATGTTATAACCTTCTTTAAATACGTATATTTCGGTTGATGTAACGATTTGGAATATATGTAAATATTTTCAAACTTTAATCCATTGGGATCAAGAAGTATGCTAAGCATAACATTTGTTTTTCCACAGTTTGAAGGGCCAACGATTATTCCACGGATACTGTTTGGGAATAATAACCCATGTTTCTTTTTGATTTTTACGTCAGAATCAAAGTTCTGTACCTTAATGACTTGCGACTGTTTGATGAACCGCATATTGATGACTGACTTATTGTATAATAAAACAACTCGTTTATATACAGGGTGAGTCATGAGCAATGCGACAAAATGCTAGGGCGTGTAGGTTGCGTTGAGACAAGAAAAAAATCGTATGGGAGAGGGGGTCTATTCCCCTCCGTTTAGCCGGGAGGGGCAATTTTCTAAAAAACTGACTTAAAATGGGAAAAAAATTATTTAAAATCAACGGCTTCATTCACAATGCTGTGCGATACGTTTTTGAAAAGCCAATAACTTTTTCTTTCATTCTGTGTTTAAATAAATCTATTCTAAGAAATAGTTTTTGAAATATTAATTAAGTGCTAATTTTAATTTCAAAATTCAATGCTGTTATTAATTTTAAGTCTAAATAAGAAAACCGGATGCAAAAATTTTATGTCGTTCTCAAGAAATTAAAAAAAAACCAAAACCACCTTTTTCTAAGAAAAACATTTATTTTTATTGTAACGAAGCAATTTAAGAAGCATTAATCTTAGTTTTTTTAGTTTTTTTTATTCCTTTTATTTTTACTATGTTTTTTATTGGAAGTACTTATAAAAAATTCTCGATATGATCTCCATTGTTTAGAAGGCATAGATTATATCTCCTTGTAATGGCTTCACATAAGTTTATGCTTGACAAATTTTCCTGCAATTTGACTCCAGCGACTTCAATTCGTTCCTTCAGTTGTTCCAATGATACTATTTCCACTTCGTAAACATAATTCTTCATAAATCCCCATGCATAGAAATCTAGGGGAGTTAAATCTGGTGACCTAGGCGGCCATTCCGTGGGGCCCCTTCTTCCGATCCAACGGTCACTAAAATGATCATCCAGCCAGTTTCTCACCTGTAAGCTGTAGTGTGCTGGAGCACCATCTTGTTGGTAGATTAAAGTATCTGCTATAACCAATGGAACGCTGTCTAATAAATCGGGTAAAAGGTCTCGTAGGAATTGCAGGTATGATTCTCCATTAATAATGGAATTCAAAAACCGGGGCCCGATCACAGTGTGTCCAACAATACCAAGCCAAAAATTACAACTAAAGCGGTGTTGTGATTACTAGCATTCATAAATGTTTGGCACTTTAACCAAGCAGGGTGTGTAATGTGTATGTAAATTACAATACCTTATAAATATGATTGAGCACTACAGTAAAACCATTAGTTATAAAAAATCTTCTGAAGGAGCAGGACTTTTAAATAATATTATTGATAAACTACCATTTGAACTACATTTACCATCTTACAATTACTGTGGACCTGGCACAAAATTGGAAAAACGTTTAAGTAGAGGGGATAAAGGCATTAATAAACTGGATGAGGCATGTCGCATGCATGATATTGCATATTCTAAAAGTAGTTCACTATCGGAACGTCACGTAGCTGATAAAATTTTAACAGAACAAGCGTGGAAAAGATTTAAAGCGAAGGACTCAACAGTTCCTGAAAAGTTAAGCAGTCTATTAGTCACCAACATGATAAAAGCTAAGACAAAATTGGGGATGGGTATTAAAAAGAATAAAAAAAAGCAGAAAACAAAAAGTGAGAAGAAAACATGCATGAAAAACTTGTTTAAACAAGCAATAAACGAAGCAAGAAATGCTATCAAAACCAATATCAACTGCTGCGGTACAACATCTATTGCTGGCATTGCTTTAAAAGCAGCAAAAAGTGTTATTAAAAAGAAAAACAAAAATGCCATTAAAACACCAAGAATAATTCCAATTCCAAAAACAGGTGGCTTTCTTCCATTTGTAGCTCCTATTCTTGCAGGCTTATCTGCTATAGGGACTCTAACGGGGGGAGCAGCTGGTGTTGTAAAAACCCTTAATGCTGCAAATGCTGCTAAGAAACAGTTGGAAGAAAGCATGCGACATAACAGGGCTTTGGAGGCAGTTGCAATAAAGGGAAATGGTTTATATTTACAACCATACAAAAATGGTCTTGGCCTTTTTATAAACAAACCTAATGCAAAAAACTAATAGACTTGCTGCCCAACCGTCCCTTAACCAATTTTGACATCCAACGATTTAGAAAGAAACATTTACCTTATTTTAGAGGAGTTTTTATGCGAAACTCATTACCAAAGAAGCCATTTAAACAGGAGTGTGGTGTTATCAATTTGGATGATGAATCTGGTAAAGAAACTCATTGGGTGGCATATATAAAAAAAAGCAATATTGTAAGGTACTTTGATAGTTTTGGAAATTTAAGACCACCAATTGAAATAATAAGCTACCTGGGAAATAAAATAAGTTATAATTATATTCAAGAACAAGATTTTAATACATTTATATGTGGTCATTTATGTTTAAAGTATTTATTAGAACAATGTTTTTAAAAATAAAAATGAATAAAACGATGTGAAAATAACACAAACGTGTCATTCGTCTTTTAATCAACATGTCGGTCACATTAACTCTAAGTGGAAACGATTCAAATCTTACAGCGGAATATTTCCCACCAATTGTACTTAAATCCAACTATGTACATATGTGGGCTAATAGATTTTCAATCCTATAATTCTATTCCAAACGTTGATGATTTCAATAACTTGCTGCATATATGTAGGTGAAAATGTTATTTCACTTCCTATTGGATCATATGAGATTGGAGACATAAATAATTTCATACAAAAGAAAATTACTGAAATTAATAAAAAGAAAAAGAATTTAAATAGAAAATATGAAATTAAAATCGCTGCCAACAATAATACTCTAAAATGTAAAATTTATAGTTCAGAAGTAATCGATTTCTCGAAACAAAATTCTATTGGCTCGCTTTTAGGATTCAGTAAGAAGATTTTAAAGCCGAATACATTACATGAATCAGATCTTTACGTTGACATAAACAAAGTAAATGCAATACGTGTTGAATGTAACATTATAAATGGATCGTATATATAAATAGTCAGTCTGCGCATATCTTACATGAATTTTCTATTAACGTAAGCCCGGGCTATAAAATCATTGAAGTTCCTAGCAATGTTATTTATTTACCTGTGAACATCAAACGAATAACATCGTTGAGCTTAAAGTTCATTGATCAAGACGGAAGAATTATTACTTTAGAGGAGAAAAAATAACTGTTCGATTACATTTAAAACCGGAAATATGATTATATATGAACACATTTTTTTCATGCTCAAAATCCTTATATAAAGACTGGTATCAAAAATTCATCATTTAATCACGTTTTTGAGCTCAGCCTCGTCGATACCTCATCTAACGAAAGAAAATAAGAAACCGGAAACATGATTGTATATGAACAAATTTCTCACGCTCAAAATCCTTATATAAAGACTGGTATCAATAATTCATCATTTAATCACGTTTTAAACTCAGCCTCGTCGACACCTCATCTAACGAAAGAAAATAAAAGATTTTTGCTATCCTTGGGATTTGTCTTAAAAAAATAAAACCCAAAGAAATACTATGTTGAACATTTTTCAAGATCCAGAGGTTGATGAATCTATATCTAAATATGACTTCCACACCTATTCACCTTATCAAAACAATTATGAACGCAATGACATCATTCAGATTACTATACAACATCAAAATCTTAATGTTGTACCTGCGGACAGTGTTTTATTCTTACAAGGCACAGTTAAACAGCGTGGAGGAAGTGGAATTGTAAGCACAGAAATGGCAAACAACGCAATGCCTCTTCTTTTCAGTGATATGCGTTATTTATTGAATGGAAAAGAAATCGACTCCAATAGGAATGTTGGAATTACTTCAGCGTTAAAAAACTATCTTTCTTTAACTAAAAATGAGAGTGATATGCTTTTGAATGCATCCTGGTCTCCTGAATCAAGTATTTCCTTGGACCCCTCCTGTAACTTTAACTACTGTATTCCACTAAACAAGCTTTTGGGATTTGCTGAAGATTACAAAAAAATTATACCAAACGCCAGACATGATCTTATTCTCACTCGTGCCAGAATGGATGAAAATGCATTAATTTCCACGATTGATGAACAAGTTGAGATTCAACTTCATAAGGTCCAATGGAAAGTACCACATGTAACTTTGTCCGATGCAGTCAAGTTGGATTTATATAAATCTATAAACAAGAATAGTACAATTAAAATTGCTTTCCGCACTTGGGATCTGTATGAATATCCTATGTTATCTTTCTCCGAGCATAATATTTGGAACAAAATGTATACCGATTTTCAAAAAGCTTACTACAACAAAACAATGGCTGAACCTCTTCTATCGTTGGATAAATTTAAATCGCGCGCTCCAATGTTCGTTATTGATTGCAGACATCAGAATGAAACATTAAAAACAGGACCTATCGATATACGCTTGGAGATGAGATCATCAAAGAAAATTCCTCTAAACACTTCAGCTTACTGCCTTATGCTGCATGATCGCATTATTGAATATAATCCCCTTAATCAAGTGGTAACCAGAATTGTTTAGTAATTAAATATCCGAAAATAAAATAAAATTTAAAATCAAACACATAAAAAGTATTTTTTATTTCTAATCAAGGGTTGATTTCCGTTTTTCAGTTTCTGAATGTAAATTGACTCTCTATTGTTAAGAGGAGTTTCTCAACTTCTAAATATTATTTGCGGCTTATTTACCTACACTAATGTCTTACCCTTTATTATCAAACCTCATTTATGTTTATTCTTGTACAGTCATGAAGGAAAGTTGTGATTACATGACTATCATACTTTTTGACTTATACGCGATAAACAATCATCCCAAAAAAGAAATAAATGTTATCGTCGAATGCTAGCATACATGTGTGCATATTTCCGCAGTATATTCATGAAGGATAATTTTATCTTAAAAGCAGATTAAGAAAAAAAAACCCTCCACTTTTGAAATGCATGCAGACCCGCCCATGCTGCACATCTGGAGTGAGTGCTAACTACTTTTGCATACATTGTTTCTTTGTTTTCCAATAACCTCAACATCCCTTGGGTTGAGATAGCCAAATAATCTTTCTAATAATAAAACAGCCGAAGTCGTTAAGAGTGACAAATAAAGATAAATAAAATCTTAAGCAAACCACAAGCGCAAGATAAGAAAAAAACAATGCTAACATACATGTGTGCCTGTGCATATTTACC
Source organism: Baccha elongata (assembly GCA_951217065.1). Taxonomy (NCBI): domain Eukaryota; kingdom Metazoa; phylum Arthropoda; class Insecta; order Diptera; family Syrphidae; genus Baccha; species Baccha elongata. The sequence goes on from OX578272.1 coordinate 8,159,118, forward strand.
ATTAAAAATCCTTGAATCCCCATTGATCATCGGCCTACTTGAAGCCCTATCACCCATGAGCCACCGCCCACTGAACACCTATGAGCCACCGTCCTTTAAAAACTCATGAGCCACCACCCTTTGAAAACACTTGAACGACCACTCTTTAAGAACTCATGAGCCACCGCCCTTGGAAAAACTCTCGAGCCACTGCCCACTAAGCCGACACCCTCCTCAACCACCACCACCACAACCCACTGACCCCACCTGATTACCTGGGCTTCCGCCCAGCTGCACCTAGCTCACCTGAATTCACCTATACCTACCTGTTCACCTACACTCCCTGTGCACCTACACACACCTGTTTCTCACCTGTTCACCTACACTCACCTGTGCACACCTGTACACCTGATCTTACCTGAACTCACCTGTGCACACCTGATCTCACCTGTGCACATCTGTGCACACCTGGGGACACCTGTGCACACCTGTACACCTGTCACACCTGTTCTCACCTGTTCTTACCTGTTCTCACCTGTTCTCACCTGTGAGCCACCGAACCACTGATCCAGGACGCCCTTAATTAAACTACTCTTTCTCAACTAAATATTAAAAACAAAACACAGAAATGTTATCATTTCAAAACTTTGATTAAAATATTTTCTCATTTTTTCTTTCAGATGTCCACACAACTCATCTAAATGCGATCAAATGATCGATACAGATTACAAATTTTACTTTGCATTCGAAAATTCATTGTGCCTTGATTATGTAACAGAAAAATTCTACAATGCCTTAAATCGACTAGTAGTACCAGTTGTGTTTGGTGGAGCAGATTACTCAAGAATTGCCCCACCACACTCTTATATTAATGCAGAAAAATTCCAAACTGTCAAAGAACTTGCCAACTACCTCATTTACCTAAACAATCATCCAAAAGAATATGCACGTTATTTTTGGTGGCGAAAATTTTACCGCCTTACTGAAAGGTCGCCATTTTGTGATTTGTGTGCCAAACTTAATGCACCCGCTGCAACGGAGAAAGTACAATTTTATAGTGACATCGAAAATTGGTGGCTTGGTGATACTTGTTATTTTGAACCAAAAATATTGTTATAATTAAATTATATTTAATATGAAATTTGCATTTAATAATAATCATCGTTCAATCAGAGAAAACCACTTTGATTTAAGCCTATTTAAAAAAAAAATTGCTTCGAATACGAATGTTTTAAAATCAAAGTTTGGAAAAAAAAAATTGAGAACGAAGCATAATTAAATCAAATTTACTCGAGCTAAGGTACCATTATAAAACGGAAATCAAATTTAATCTATTAAATTTTAATTTGCCTTTTTGTCTCTCTGTGTAAGATCTGTCAGCGCGTTTTCACTGCTCTTCACAGAACGATTTTACTGTGATAAGATATTTATCATTATGAAAGGTTTTGAAGTTTGTTTTCACAAATCGGGAATCGAATTCAACGCTAAGGCGTGAAAAAGTTTATCATTTCACATTTTCACAGATCGGGAATCGACCCCTGCACGGCTCGCTAAATTTTAACCCATTTTATTCACCACGCTAGTGTTGAAATTTAACCCATTTAACAAACTTAACTTTTAACCCAATTCGCACACGGCCGAACTTAAGAATAGCTGATTGGACGAAAAATAAATTTTAAAAGCTTTTCGATAGGAAATATGATTTAATTTTTTTCACTCTCACAACTTTTTGTTGTAGGTATAATACTTTAAGAGTTATCCAGTATAACAGTTTAGTTAGTTTTTATTCAAATTTAAAAAATGCAAAATAAAACAACATTTCGTTCAAATAAAAAAAACTGTACACGCCTTAACTCCTTAAGTGCTGTAGGAACCTACCATAAAAAGTTGTAAGAATAAAACAAAGAAAATTATATTTTCTATCGAAAGATTTTGTCCAATTAAACATTTTTGAGTTATTTGAAAAAACGCGTTTTTGAATAATTTCCGGATACTCTTGAGAGACTAATATTCTCTGCCGATTGGCCTATAAGTTGTAATAGTTGTTATAAACTAATATACACTGGAAAAAAACTTTAAAATTATAATTTTGTGTGAGATTTATTATTTTCAAAATACTGTTCAATATACATTTTCTTTTTATTAATATCTTCAAAAGACTCACTTATTTGTCCATATTTTTATAAACTCATGCTGCGTGGTCTGATGATTGGTTCTATAATTTCATTGTAATTCTCTTACAGTTCTTTTAACATGAAATTAATTTACCCTCACTTCTCTTAGATGCCAACACGTTATTTACCAATTCTTGTTGTGTTTCATTAACTGTACTGCATTTCGAAACAATTGAATCTCTTCTCCAGACTTTTTTAAAATTCCACCAACATTCGATAAAATATTTGCTTACCTATAGAAAAATTGTTTTTAAAGTCTTTTTTACAAACATATATTATAAAGTGTTTAGATACAAACTTCACGTTCAGTATAACAGTGGAATATCGCTATGAAGATCCCTTGAGCTCCAGCTATTAAGTAGTTAGTGAAATAATAGAACTGTTCTGTTCCGCAGTTATCCATGTCTGGACGAATGATGAGAAACAGAAATTGCATTCCAAATACCGGAAGACATATCAAAGCAGCTCTTAAAGCTCGTCTGTCAAATTAACCGAATTAATAAGAATGTTTTACGTTATTAAGAATATTGCTTACAAAATCGGACTATCATTATCTGATTCTTTAGCATTAAAAGCATGCCAAAGTCTTACAGTGATATGCAATAAAAGTACCAAATTGACACATAACATCAATAATCTCGGTCCATCAAGAATCCAATCCACTCGAACGTCATCTGAAACTTGCCAGCAATCATGATCGTTGTACATCGCCATTATTGTAGTCCACCAGGACACACTTCCAACCGAAATTAATCCAGTACCGATGTAAAATGGAAACATCAAAGCACCGTTATTCCTATCGTGAATGCGGAACAAATTGGTCAGTAATTGATGAAGAAATATTCCAATCAAAAGCATGCAACCGAATACAATGTTTCCAGTAAGTTTTTCCAAAACCGTCAAAATGCGACAGAATACCGTATTCCGATGCATAGCTGTAGTTTTTGGCTGAATAGTTGTCAATTCTGGCATTATAATTGTGATACGTACTAAAATTACCATAAGATTGTGAATGCAAATGGCCAACAGAAGAGCTCGAATAATGCGAAGCTTCTGCGAATGCGTTGCTTTAGTTAGAAAAAGAACTAATAAAGCTGGTGTGCAAAAAACTATCGAAATGGAAAGTATGACAATGTAATACTGATTCCGAGCTATAAGTGGAGGTGTTACATCACATGGAGAATAGTCGGTTTGTTGATTCCAAGTTCCATTGTCGTAGCACTGCTTATAGCTGAAATCTGCAAAGATTAACCAGTGTATCTAATTTAGGTAAGTTAAGATAAATTCAAATGATAGTTAGTTAATGCTTACGATGACATCGTGGTGCCTCATTTCCATAAGCAAAACGAGAACATGGCAATTTGTAATTCATTCCAGCTGGTATTGACCGGAAACAGCTCCAGCCATCCCAAACACTGGGGCAGCGGTTACCTTAAAGTAAGCAAATAAAATATAACTACAACGAAAAAATTAGACACTGGAGAAATAAATGTATACAAATTTATGTTATTACATGTAAAATTATATAATACAAATAATAATATATAATAAATATACTTTGTTTGCTAATAAACTATCAACACGCGACATGCAAGACTCAAACTTTTTCTACAAAGATGATACATTGCTGAAACAAGGTTATGGTAGGACAAATCATAATCAGTCAATTTATCTGACGAAATAGTCATTTTTACAATAGTTAAGCTTTAGAAAATAGGCCAGTTCGCTGCTAACTCCACGCTGCCACATAGTGATATGACACCTCCTGTACTTGAGAGCGTAAACGGTTTTATGGGGCAAATCTTCTTTTGCATTCGTACAGTTGCAAGAGTTCTCAAGAATCTCGACATACACAAATCCGCTTCCCCGGATAGTATTTCAAACATTATTCTGAAGAGGTGTGCTTCGACGCTGGCAAAACCACTGCGTAAGCTTTTCCATCTGTCCTATTCTACTGGTCTCTTCTCGAGTGGATGGAAATCTATATTTGTCCAGCAAGTCCCTTAAAAAGGCGAATCTTCTTCCCCCTCAAACTATCGACCGATTGCACTTACGTTCCTTCTTTCTAAGGTCATGGAAACGCTGATAAATTATCAGCTTAAGAAATATCTCGAAGAACTAAAGGTTCTTAATGACCAGAAGTATTGGATGGTTTTAAGTCTGAAATCTTCGATATAAATGCTGGTGTGCCACAGGGCTCCGTTTTGTCTCCGACTCTCTTATTGATTTTCATCAATGACCTTCTGTCTGAAACTTCTAATCCACTTAATTGTTTCGCTGACGACAGCACCCTCAGCTTTTCATATTCGTTTCCAAATTCACAATCCATCTCTTCGGTTGTAGAACTGGAGCTGCAGCGTATGATAAGCTCATTAAATTCCGAACTTGACAGTGTTGTCCAATGGGGGAATTAACAACCGCGTGGAATTTAATCCTTCTAAAACTCAATGTTGTCTTTTGTCGTTAAAGCGTAACATACCCCTCATTCCACTATCTATGAGTGGCACTAACCACCTTCTGTGGAATGATCACATATTTGACGTCGCCAAAAACGCTGCGAAATGCTTAGGTTTATTACGGCGATGCAAAAAATTGTTTTCTCCCAATGATCTGGCTGTTGTCTTTAAGGCGTTTATTCGTCAAAAACTGGAATACAATTCTCATGTCTGGGCAGGAGCTCCCGTAACTTATTTGAATCTCCTAGATCGAATTCAGAAAAGAGACTTAAAAATGATAGGGAACATGGATTATAACGGAAACATTTGTGTCACTTGAACACCGCCGAAATGTTTCTTGCCTCTCCTTATTTTATCGCTTTTTTTATAAAGAGTGCTCCGCCGAAATGAAACCATTCAACCGCAATACTTGTACTGCAAGGAATGCCCATCAGTTCACCTTTGAACCCAACTTCGGACGAACAGATAAGTATAGAGATTCTTTTTTTTAGCCGCACTACACGAATGTGGAATGCTTTACCCGGCTCTGTTTTTCCCCTCCGTTTTAATCTTCAAGCATTCAAAACCAATGTGCATCGGTATCTCCTTTCAACCCCTATCCGAATTTTCTAAACGCTCGTACTGTGTTTATCATATAAAGGGTATACGAATTTCTTTTTTTGTTTTACCATAGACGTGCACCGAGAAGTATTTGTGAAGCTCACAATATAATTTCTATGTTCAGTTTATACTCTTTTTATTTTTTAAAATGCAAAGAAGAAAAAGATTCCTTCCATTAATACTTGTTCGCAATGCCTTCCACCTACTTTTGGTGCAAAAAAGTCAAAAGAAAACTCAAAATAAATATTCGAGCTCTCTATACGTGTGATGTGTGAAAAAACTTAATGTTTTTCAATAGTAGGCTCTACCTGTTCACAGCATTCACAAATTGAAAAACAAAATTTCGAAGGTCGTGGCAAGAGGGGTACGAGTCGAACACTGTCCATATCAGTGTGTGACCAAATTTAAGGAACGAATATTTATCTCCAACACATTTATGCAATGCCATCTGTACTTCATTTTTATAAACGTATTCATCTCAGCAAATCTTTCGGAATGGTTCAAGAATCAGGCATTGAGTTGAATAAATATGAGCACTGATGAGTTAATTTACATCCGTTAGCAATTTACCAACTTCCGAGTTTATTGGTTCTTATACTTTTGATCATTCACGATCACGGTCTACTCGAACCCCCCTTTTTTGTGACCTTCTAACTTTTTATTTTTCCTATTAGTGAATAGGTTCGTTTGAATAGACTTTTTGAGGAAAGATTGGAAATGTTTCGATAACCATCTCTGAGGGTTGTTCTATTAAATTTTTGTTACTTTAACGAATTTTTAAATTGATTAGGTATATCAAAATACTTTATGCATTACCTTATAAGCATTGTTAATTTATCAGACTGTTCGTTCGATTCTGTACAGATCTACCCAAAAAGGCATGAAATCTTTATTGCAGGTAATCTCATCAGATTGATTAAAACAAAATTGAAAACAGCCTGACGTCACTGCATTTTCAAATTCGTAAGATAATTTAAATTATAAAAAACATTCATTGTGAATTCTTATAGATATAATATATAAATGTCACACTAACCATCAGCCACATCACCATCCATAACATCCTCACAGCAATCTTCAGCTTCTTTTGTGCATTCTATCCATCGAGTAAGAGTTCGATTGCTCAAAAACGATTTATTCACCTTATGCAACACATATTTGCTTGTATAATGAAATGGATGACAAAATCCTTCACTATGTCTTATTCCCGGAACAAAATACGTTCTTGATTTTATATACAAAGAACAAGTTTCTTTATCCAATGGGACATCATTAAAAAAATCTGGTCGGGTGTAAAAATAACAACCCCAACTAGCCCAATACGGAAATAATTCTTTCGGAAGGTCCAAACTGCGATATCGACAATTACTTTTCACTTCTGTTATACAAGTACAGGTAAGTAGCCATATTCCAAAAATAATAACTAACAATTTCATTATATAAAAAAAACAAAACAAATTTAATTATATTATTATTTATGGCACGCAGTATTTTATGAAATCTAACTAACAAATCAACGACCAATACTTTCGCAGACGGAACTTGTCGAATCAGTGGATGATTATGTTTAATCAATTCTCACGTATTTCTTGTTATCATTGAACAAATTGGTTTCTTATCGTTCGATAGTGATATCAAAGAATGAAATACATGCAGGTACGTCGAAGTAATTGTTGATAAAATTTTCCTATAGGCACACTTTTTATCAAAAAATAAAATGCACAACTGTTTTTTATGAAGAACAAGTCTTGTTGTTTTTTAACTTCTTAAAAATTAATATTAAAAAACTCAAATTTAATAATTTAATTCAATCTGACTTTTTCTGTTCAAGTGATACACCCTCACTGACTTTTCTTCGACTTGGTGCGCCTGAATTTTTGTCCAGTTTTTGATTCAGAGCCACTCATTAATGATAGACAATAATTATGGCTACCGGAAATGGCCGGAAATCAAAGATACGGCCCTTCAAAGAGCAGAAAACTGTAGCAAGTAATTTTGGCATGATTTTTTTTTTTAAATAATATAAAGTATAACTGCCATAACATTATGAAGCCGGATAAGGCGGGTTGCCAAAGCAGGTTCAAAAAATTCTATAAATGTCTTTTTGTTGTGTTTTTATACCGTTTTTTGAGTTTCTCTGGTAACCCTTTTCCGGCTTGATGTTATGGCAGTTATACATTACTATTTTAAACGTTTCAAACTACATTTAAGTAAAAAAAAAGTGCTGTATCATTGGTTTTCGGCCATTTCCGGTAGCCATAATTGCCATTCATTAATGAAGCAATAACTGGACAAAAGTTCAGGCGAGCAAAAACAATGTCTCAATTTCGGTCGCTAGCTCTCAGACTGTAACGAGAAGAAACAAGTTTTTTCTCAAGTAGAGGTACATGATAAGATAACAATGATGTTCTGAAACCTACAACCAAATTTTCTTTGAAGAGGCTTTAAAAATAGAAGGCTTAATCAGACTCTCCCCATGATAGCATTCCTATCTGATGTTCTGGAAGCAATGAAAGCGGCCAAAGTAGATTCGATGATGGCAGTACCTTGAGAAGATTTTAGATACTATTTGTATTTTAAGTTATTTATTAAAAATCAACTAAGCCAATTCCATCCCTGAAATAAGACCGGAAGCCCAAAATGTAACACCCTATCGGAAGATAGTTAACATTTTGCGAATGGCGGTGAATGACAGTTTCGTTATGATATTTTGGTAGTAAACAGATGCAGAATACTCGTGACAAGCCATAAGGAACGCTCTAATCATCAAGATCGTCTTTGTCTGTGATAGATATTGTCGCAACGTGATTTTCGGCTCCTATTTTTCGGTTTTGCAACACTCAATAATCACACACTTAGGCATCAAATAGACGTGAGAGGCAAGCACCGGAAGTTGGTTATTCCAATAGCAATATTATTATCTTCGCATATATTTTGTATTTAAAGTTATATTGAAAACATTACGCCAAATATTAACTTGTATTCAAGTCATTTTTACCCCAACTGACGACGTTGGGTGGTGCCAGCTAGTGAAGACGAAATCGCTTTATAATATTATAAGAATGACATTATGAAAAGTACATAAAATACAGTCATAAAGTATCTGAAACTTATATACTAAAAGTTATTCTATAAGGCATCTAATGCATTCGTAAAATAAAAATCGAAGTATGACATTAAACTAGACAATAATTACAATAATAAAGAGGACAAACAAAGTAAGGACAGCTTTCTGTCAGAAATTATATAAGTATTAAAAAAAATGTGCAAAAATTAATTATAATTAAAAGAATTTAAAATTGTAAGAGATACTTTATTTAATTAAAATGTGCTACAAAGTCTTATGCTTAATGATTCTATTTTGGTCACCCTGTACATGCACTTAAAATGTGTATTAATAACTGTACCATAATACGGAATCATCATACGATCACTGACCGTTGCTTTTATGTACATTTTATGTATTAACGTATAAGCTAGGATTATTGAATTATTGTTAGACTTAGTTTAGTTTGAATAAAGCGCTCGTAAAGAAGAACTCAATCTTTTGACTTAACTATAATATAATCAATGTCGCACAAATAATACCTTACAAAATACACTTTTTATAATTTTTTAAAATTTATTTCATGTGAAGCATTTAATAAATAATTGTTTATTAAAGCTTTTTATAAACAATGGAAATGTATTTATATTTTAAAAGCAATTAGGTACGTAAGACACATTCGTGCACCTTATTATATTTCATAAAAAAAAATCTCTTGAATTTTGATTCGGATAACGCGGTTGATAACGTATAAGCGTCTAAAATTAAATTAAGTTTCTTTCTATCTGTTATCATGGAACGTTGGCTTAACCGGGTCGCAGTAGTTACAGGAGCAAGTAGTGGAATTGGTGCAGCCATTGCCAAGGATTTAGTTCTAGCTGGTGTCCAAGTTGTTGCCCTGGGTCGTCGTTTAGAACGTCTGGAAAAAAATCGCTTAGATCTGCCAACAAATGTACAAACTTTATTTTTCCCAAGAAAGTGTGATATAACAGATAAAAATGATGTCAATGCTACATTTGATTGGATAGAAACAAAACTTGGCGGCACTGATATTTTAGTTAATAATGCTGGAGTATTTAAGGCCGGAAATATTTTGGAAATGAATTTAGCTGATATAGACCAAGTTATAGGCACAAATGTAAAAGGTGTAATTAATTGTACCCAGGCTGCCTTTAAAAGCATGAAGGCTAGGAAATTTGACGGGCACATAGTGCATATAAACAGTATTAGTGGACACCAAGTGCTACAAATGCTTCCAGGTATAAGTTCAAACATCTATTCGGGAACGAAACATGCTGTAACTGCTATTAACGAAACAATTCGTATGGAATTAAACAATTTTAAAATAAAAATTAAAACAACAGTAAGTACAACAATAGATTTGCTTTTTATGATATCAATTTTTGTTTTGTTTTAAGAGTATCAGCCCTGGACTGGTTCGCACGGAAATCCTTCCAAACGAAATATTTGAAAAAAGAGGGTGTTATTTGGATCCAGAAGATATATCACAGGCTGTGTTGTTTGCCATCTCAACACCGCCACACGTGCAGATTCATGAACTCATTGTGAAACCTGTAGGTGAACTTGTATGAGATCTACCTCAACAATACTATAATTTTTGACCATTATTTGAAAATGTTAATTTTTGAACGGTATACTCTTTGTTATAAACGAATAATCGGTCTATAATGGTATAAGATTATTTTTATAGTGAACATTTGAAATCATGTTATATTGAATTAAAAATATAGCAACTCGAAACAATTTAGTTTTATATAAATAAATAAATATTTTTGCAATTGTATTTATAAATTTACAAGAGGACATTGTGTTAGGTAAAATGGCGGTTCTGCTAACACCAGTTCTTAAGAACCCAATTTAGAGCTAAATATTATGTGAACTTCCGACGGACGTGCTATATGCTTTTAATCGATATTTTACTGCTGCCAGGAATTGATGAATCGAAACTGGAGGATATGTTCCATAGTCTATATACATGGTACAACATCACATACATACATACATCTCATGCACAAATAGTGGGTCCAGAAATTCTGTCTGCCTGTATGTCATTCTGTATGTATCAGCACCTACAGCCTTAACGTCTTAACCGATTTACTTCAAATTTGGTATATACGGTTTGTAGATCATTCCTTAGAGGATAAATTGAAATTTTTTTTAGCACAAAAAATAACGGTACCTGCCATATTACGGTTTTAGAAAAGCTTAATTTCCTCGAAAACGGCTCCAACGATTTTATTGAAAAAAATTACTGATGGTTTTTATTTGATTTTCTTTTGTTAAATTGCAAAAAAAAAATTGTTGGCAAGCCTATTAAGGGTACCTTCCATAGAACCGTTAGTTTTTTTGAGCTATATCTCATAAACGGGTTAAACGATTTTAAACAGTCTGGTTACCTTGAGAACAAATGTCAATACATTTTGCAAAAAAGCTTAATTTTAGTTTTAATTAATTTTTTTATTTTTTTGTAAATTCAATATTTGGGAAACGGCTTGACAATTTTTTTTTTATTTTTTGTGCACAAAATGCAAACAATTAAGCATTAAAAAATGTTGTTCTTCAAATTTGTAAAAAAAACTTTTTTATAAAAAACATTAAGTAAACATCGATTTATTTAAGAACCGCTGAACGATTTTGGAATAATTTTTTTGGTAAACTTATATTAAAACAAAAAAATTTTCTGCATACTTTGATTTTGGCTTGAATCTTCGTAAAAAGACGTTTTAGCACTTTTTTGAAAAATTTATTGATATTTTTTTTCCTTTATATTAAGAAAAAAATTATTAAATTTAATTTTATTTTCGTGGCAACTTGCCACAAGAACAAGTACGTGCAACACGGTCGTGCACCACAAGAGCAAGTTCGTGCGATCCAGTCGTACACTTTATTTCCTCTAATAACTGGACTATTAAAAGATTACACCAAACAACATTAATTGATTTTTAACAAAATCTTTTTGTTAAATAAAAAGAAATTAAACTTTCCTAACGAGTAATTTTAATATGACAGGCTTCGCACTTAATAAAATTTAATTTGGCTATTTTTAGTCTTTTAGTTTTTTTTTAACATACATTCCAAATATTTCAATACGAAGTTAAGATACCATTGGTTTTGGTTACGTTTATAAGTCTATCAGTATAGCATATTATAAAGTGCGAGTAAATGAACTGCATAAGTGCATACAAATTGTTATCTTCAGCAAAAATCCATGTTTTGTTTTACCTTCTATAGATTCTTTAGATTTAACGCAATACTTCTTTGTTTTGCTTTGCACATTTAAAATGACTATGGACTTATGCCAGTTGATTATTATGAATCATTCAAAATGAGTATGAAAAAAAAAAAAATGTTCATGTTTGTGATAATTAGCTGAATTCAAAAGCAGATTTTCTGCCGAATCATCTTATCTCACCTCTCACGGGTATATCTGTTTAGGGAAACGCGAATTATAACTTTGAATAAGAACAATCTAGCAACATTCGTTATAGCATCAAATTAACTAAAAAAATTATTTTAATTTGTTTACAAACTCTCTTAACGTGGGGTTAGATCAACAGCAACTCTACATATTGTGTGCTGGAATTGAAGAGCTTCACAGTCGCATTCATTTGTTGTAGTCATATATTGCTGACAAAAACATACAGACATGAGACAACACTATCAAATTTACATTATGTATAGGTAATCTATATACAATAACAATTAAAAGTTTACGCGTTTTGTGCTTTTCGAATATTTACATACATAATCGACAAGGTGTTATTTTGAGAACTTGAAGTTTTTCTACTTAAGTTTGATAAAAATGTTCTGCTTAATTGATTTTAAATATTTTATGTGTTTTTTTTTTTGTTGTAACTCAAAATAAATAAAATTAAAACCAAATTTTGTTTTTGGCACTAAACACATGTTTTATATTATTAGCGATCATTTTTAATCTTACTATTGTTAACACTTTTATAAACGACTTTATGCGAGAAGCTAGATTGTTTTTTCTGTTTTTTTTTTTTTGGTTTGATTGACTAGAAAATTTCTAATCTTGAATTCTTTCTAGAATTGCTTTTGACTTTCTTCCCATATTGCATCGTATATTCGCATATCGCATCGTATAGTCTGGCAATAAATTAATGCAAGAAAGCAATACGATAAGATGTGTTTGCGTGCGAGAAAATTGTTCCGTTTCTACAATGAAGTGGTTTAATATTTAATTCGACAGCTGCGAGTTTTTTCTGAAGCAAGCAGGACTCTTGCAACTTTTTGTACACAAACTCTTCTAACTCCTCTTTCAAGAGAGTCTGTTCAAGGAGATTCATTTTTATTTTTTCGGTTATAATATATTTCATTTGTTTGTGAAGCAATATTTTCTACTTGAAACCTGACACAGTAAAATTATTGTTTGGCGGAGTTTGATACAAAAACTGTCATTAAAAAAGTTATAATTCCTAACTCTTCAAATATATAAAATATAGATATTTGAATCTAAAATAAGAATCTGCAGCGAATATAACCAAACTATACAAGATGGATGAAATGGTGATGTTTTTTAAAAAAAACACCCTTTATATAATGAATGATTAAATTAAAGAGCACACAAAAGTCATATTTTACGATATCGAGCTTTTTTTTAATTAAACTTATCTTCAAGTCGTTGGCCATTGGATCAAAGCATTCACAGTCACAGCTCGCATATATAAAAACAACATTCATTATTCTAGTCAATTTGAAGTTAGTTTTGATTTATCTTTCATCATGGATCGTTGGCAAAATCGTGTTGCAGTTGTAACTGGAGCTAGTAGTGGAATTGGTGAAGCTATTGTAAAAGATTTAATAAAAGCAAATCTGCGAGTTGTAGCTCTTGCCCGCCGGCAAGATCATTTGGAGAAAATTCGTTCCGAATTATCGGCTGATCTGCAGCAACGTTTCTTCGTCCGAAAATGTGATGTTTCCAACGAAGCTGAGGTAAAGGCAACTTTTGAATGGATTGAGAAAACTTTAGGAGGCACTGATATCCTTGTGAATAACGCCGGTACAACTAAACCAGGAAACCTGGTCGATGTTGATACTTCAATAATTGACGAAGTCCTTAATGTCAATGTAAAGGGTTTAATATTTTGCACCCAAGCAGCATACAAGAGTATGAAAGAAAGAAAGTTTGATGGTCACATTGTTCATATAAACAGCATTGCTGGACATCACGTACCCCAGACACAACCTGGACAGAGCTATAATATCTATGCTCCAACGAAATTCGCAGTTACTGCAATTAATGAAGTAATGCGAAACGAATTAAGAGATTTGAACACGAAAATTAAAACAACTGTAAGTTAATACTAGTTATAACTAATTTTATATTGTAGTTTATTTATAGATATAATTTTTTTTTTTATTTAAGAGCATCAGCCCTGGATTAGTTCGTACAGAAATATTACCTGATGAGCTGTTTAATTTGATCGGGATTTACTTAAATCCAGAAGATATATCACAAGCTGTCATGTTTGCTATCTCTACCCCTCCACATGTACAGATTCATGAAATCACTGTCAAACCAGTAGGAGAGATGTTTTAAGCGTTTTTTATTTTGATATTATTATGTTTGTTATAAGTTCGATGATATTATTGTTTATTCAATTATTTTTACACAGATACTTGAAATTTACATATTTAAAGATTTGAATTTCATTATAAATTTGGTAATACAGTCAACTCCCGATTGACTTATATTGTAGGTATAATTAATAACAATCCCAGGTAATAGAAAATTGTGTTTTCAAAGATGAAATTAATTCAGTTTAATTTATTAAACATTAAGATGTAATGAAATTGCTTTTACAAGTATCAAGTTATTAATGAAAAACGTCAAAATAATAAAGTTAAATTATTTGTAGGTATAAACAAAGTATGAAAATCTACTTGAAAATAAAATAATAACATAAAAAAAAACAATCAAACACTATCAAGGAAAACAATGTGAATCCCGGATAATTGATTGTGTATAATAAAAATAATAAAACAATTATTGTGAACATTATAAAGACTTCCCGGTTAAAATGTTTGACATTCAATCAAACTCTGGATAATTGGGAGTTGACTGTTAATACTATTCAAAATATTACAGCCAAACTAATTAAATTGCAAAATATTGTATAATATTTATATTTAAATATGAAGAAATATAAAAAAAAACAATTTAGAATTTAAATTTGGATCCATCTGCTATTGTTTTACTGTACAGTTGCACAGTTTTTCATATAGATAATGTTATTAATTTTGTTAGTCCAACGGTTATTCAATACATTTCTTAGAAATAACAGAGTGCGAGTCGTTTTTGTTTCGTTTATCTTCAAAAGATACTCTACAACACCATATTCAATGACTTAAAGATAATGGAATACCATTACACCCTTATTAATAAACGCGATTTATCGATGAGTTATCGTTAACTCCGGAACTAATGTCAAAACATTATTAATAAACACGGAATAGCTATTTTGGACTGTGAGTTAAGTTACACCACCCAAGTAATGCATTTTCTCGGTTTTTTTCTTCTTCTTTATTAAAATAATTTGAAAAGTGTATTTTTCGTATAGATAATTTGAGTTCCGGAAGTGCAATTTTTTTTTGTTTAGTTTTGTTTTTTTAATAAGAAATTTTAACTCGTGACTTATCTCATATTCCATGGTGCAGTTTAAGTCATGAGTTAGAGACGAAATAAGCGTTTTTTATTAATAGGGCTGTTAGGGATTATGTCCCATCAAATTAAAAAGGGGGATAAATAGTACGAAAGCTGTGAGGAGCTAATAGTAGCAAGCAAAGAAGTCTGGGAAAAGATTCCAAACAATTATTTAAAAAAAATATAGGTACCACTCTCTAAAAAGTTGAACTTACGGTGCAATTTAAAAAAAAACTATTGAAAAGATATGAAACAACCGAAAATAAAGAAAAAATAAAATATAAATTACAAATACCCAACATTTTACAAGTACCACATTTTCAGTGACGCAAAAATTTGTTTGCATTTGTGGAACAAAGATAAGACATTAACAGTTAAGTGTCTCTCACCTATCATGAATGTACCTAATTTTATCTGAGAACTTAAACAAAAAGAAATAAAATGCACGACTGGGTCGCACAAACTGGATCTTGTACCAATTTATGGGATTGGGAAAATTTAATGTTCTGAATTATGTTGAACGGCGGAAAAGTGGCGGTGATCAAGATCAAGTTGTATGGTAGCTGTTCTGTTAAGGCAAAAACTTTAAACGCCATCTTGTGTAACATGTTTCTATTAAATAACATACCAAATTTGAAAAAAACCGTTAATACCAAATCTCCGTTATGTGCATTTTTAGCCAAAAACCTGAAATGCAGTTATATTAGGACTACTACAAGTATTACGTACACCGAGTTCCATTTAAAACGCTAGAACAGTTTTCGAGAAAATTTGAAAAAAACTAAAAACGTTATATTGGGGGTACCCGTTATAGCACATACAAAATTCGAATTTTCTAAGGAATCAGAAAAAAGGACTCCACACGAAGTTTGAAGAAAATCCGATCAACAGGCTGTAGATTGGAGCACAGACAACTCACATCTGCACACACGCCATATACAAACCGACGGACGGCATGGCAAAACGTATTTGTTTTACCTTCTCTATCATTGTATATCATGTTTGATTAAAACCTCGATTTTTTTTACACGAAACCAATACTTGCCCTATTAAGCAAGTAAAATCTGAAACTAATTGATTGTGGAAAAATGTGCCCGTCTAATCAAGTGAAGCGTATTGTAAGAAGAAATCAAACAAAACAAAAACTAATATCTTCAAATTTTATTTTCGAGTTAATGGCTGGAAAAAACTGCGCTAGCTTTGGACATTAGACCTTGTTTCACATAGATAATAAAATTTTTAAATAAGACTGTTATACTTTGATCCTTATACTTAGGTATGCCTTTTATTTTGATAACGTTACCATCAAGAAAGCATCGTTCTCAAATTATATTTTCACAGTATCGGTAAACATTTTTATTTTATTTTTATAAGTTTCTAGTTGAAGTGTTAAAAAATTTCACCAACTGGCTTCACAATGATTTCATGAATCTGCACGTGAGACGGAGTCGAAATAGCAAACAAAACAGCCTGTGATATATCCTCCGAATTTAGGTAACACCCTATTTGCTCAATTAATTCCTCTGGAACGATTTCCGTGCGAACGAGTCCAGGGCTGATACTCTTAAAAAAATCAAAGATAAAATATTTTATTTTTAAGAAAGTTCATTTAATTATTGTATAGAGGTACTTACTGTCGTCTTAATTTTCATTTTTAAATTGTTCAATTCCATACGAATCGTTTCGTTAATAGCAGTTATGGCATATTTTGTTGCCGTGTAAATATTTGTGCTTAAACCTGGAAGTAATTCTATCACTTTGTGTCCGGTGATGCTGTTTATATGCACTATATGCCCATTAAATTTTCGAGCTTTCATGCTTTTAAAAGCAGCCTGTGTGCAATTAATTACACCTTTAACATTTGTATTAATAACTTCGTCGATATCAGTTAAATCCATTTCTAGAATATTTCCATGTCTAAATACTCCAGCATTATTGACTAAGATATCAGTGCCGCCAAGTGTTGCTTCTATCCATTCAAATGTAGAATTAACATCATCTTTATCTGCCACATCACACTTTCGAGGGAAAAATAACTGTTGAACATTTGTTGGCAGTTCTGATCGAATTTTTTCAAGACGTTCCAAACGTCTACCTAGCCCAACAACTTGTACACCTGTTAAAACCAAATATTTGGCTATAGCCTCACCAATGCCACTACTGGCACCTGTTACTACTGCCACCCGGTTAAGCCAACGTTCCATGATTGACTGTTCGGACATAAGTGTACCTAAGTATTTTAAATAGAGGCATAAGGCGTTATCAGAAAAAAATGACCTTTTTTAGAGAATTTATAATTAGTTTATATAGTATTTTTTTTTTACTTTTAATAATCTGATATTTGAACTAACTTTCGTTTTATCTTGTTTGCTTTTTCATATTTTTTCACTAGCATACGCTACATAACGTCGCTTGGACAATCTTCCCTATAATAAAAGCCAGTATTGTTCGTTATTATTGGGGGAAGGTTTTTGGTTCTATGTTTTTGGTTCATTATTGTTGTAAAAGCTTCTTGGTTAAATGTTTTTGGATACTGAACATGGATAAGTAGAGCGAAGAGGCAAGCATCGAAATGCGCTTTAAAATTACCGATTTAAAATTACCGATCAAAACTGGTAAAAAATTACGCAGCAAACAAAAACGGCTATGTTAATTTTTAATTAATTTTTAGTTTTGAAAATTATTATATACCTAGGGATGGCGTTGCTAGTGGTTTAAAGAAAAATATGCTTATCAGGGACAAGCACCAGAACAAATTAAATTTACTGAAAATCCGACATGGAAAGATTAAATTTAAAATGGAAAAATCAGCGGAAGTTAAGCATTTTTAAGGTAAAATCTTAATCCGTCTGTATTTCAGCAATCACTGAACTGACTTACACAGTTTACATGCTGTTAGATAAAGGAAATGTCAAACTAGCTCATGAAAACTATATTTCTGGACAAATGTCCACAGTTTGGCTAAAAAAAGAACACCAAAGTTGCACTTCCGCAAATCAAAAAAATTTGGCCTAAAATAATTATTTTAAATATTTGGTGACACCAACACATCAAAGTACTTGAATTCATCTTTGATTCTGCCCATAGCAGTACGACCAAGTATTAACAAACGAATATTTTTTCTTCAATTCAATTGCAGCGGCATCTATATTTTTAAAACTTATCTGAAATCAAAACCGTTGTTTTGTTCTGGAAATGGATAAGCAGAGACAAGAATCGAATGAGCTTTGAACCCTTAAAAACTAACCTAACGAAAAGAAAACTTAAAGCTTTTTTACCATTGGTGGTTAAGATGGACATACTGAATTATTATTCTCTAACATTGAGCATATAACATTGTGCAGAAATATATTAATCAAAGTTGTGGGTGCCAACTGTCGATGTTTTGCCCCAAGCACGCGACCAAATACTCCAGGTTCCATATACTTGGAGCAAAGCTCTTTTTAGCTTCTATATTGTTAATAATAGACTCAGATTTTTCCATTTATGTATTTATATTATCAGCTTAAGCATGTCATAGTCTCCAGATATGATCCATGGTCCATATAGTAGGGTCTTCAGGTAGGCCACTCGATGTCGATAACACTCCGAAACTCTGTTCGCAAAGTGGTTACAAGGTATTTCATTGATGCCCAGTTTCAGAAAAAAAACATCTAAGACCATTTGGGTTAAAGGATTAACAAAATGTAGGTATCGGCATTTTAATTTTATATCTGTTGCACTATGTCATTAACCAGTGGTTTTAAATAAAAAGAAATATTTTTGTCAACCCTGGATGTGTGTGGTGGAATGTTTTATTAAAATAAACGAAAGGGAAACATATATCAATCAAACACTTTCAGAGTTATATTCTTGGTCTTTTATTATTGTTTTGGTATAATGGATAGAGATCTAGTTGATTTTTATTTTTCATTGCATTAATTTTTCATGGGTGACGACAAGCATAAGCTGGGAGGTATGCTAAAAAGAAATAAATGTTTTGTACCCGAGTGAGAATTGAACTGTCAACATCTGGGTTAACTCCATCCATAGTACCATATCCGCGCACAACATATGATACACGACTGCTTAGCATACAAGTTGATCTCCAATAAAGGCTTAAACTTAAGACCAGTTTAAGATATTTTTCGCCTTTTATCCTTAATGAATAAAATTAAATTTTTGTAGTAAAATTTTTCGCTAAAACAGAAAGTTAAGTTATAGTTTATATACGTATTATTTCTTTGTGAACAATTAAAAGACTTAAAACATTTCGCCAACTGGTTTCACTATAATTTCATGAATTTGCACGTGCGGAGGAGTCGAAATGGCAAACAATACAGCCTGTGATATATCTTTCGTATTTAGACAACATCCTCCTGTTACGTCCATTAATTTCCCAGAAACCATATCCGTACGAACAATTCCAGGGCTGACACTCTTTAAAAAAGAAAATCAAAAATTTTATTTATTTAAAGAAAATCTAATTAATTGTTTTACTTACTGTCGTCTTAATTTTCATTTTCAAATTGTTTAATTCCTTACGAATTGTTTCATTAATAGCAGTTATAGCAAACTTTGTTGCTGTGTAGATGTTGGTGCTAACACCTGGAATCAATTCTAGCACATTGTGCCCAGTGATGCTGTTTATATGCACTATATGCCCATCGAATTTGCGAGTTTTCATGCTTTTAAAAGCAGCCTGGGTGCAAATAATTACACCTTTGACATTTGTATTAATAACTTGGTCGATTTTAGCTAAATCCATTTCCAAAATTCTTCCGGCCTTACATACTCCAGCATTATTGATTAAGATATCAGTGCCGCCAAGTTTTGCTTCTATCCAATCAAATGTAGAATTGACATCATCTTCATCTGTCACATCACATTTTCGAGGGAAATATAACTTTTGAACATTTGTTGGCAGATCTGAGCGAATTTTTTCAAGAAGTTCTAAGCGACGACCCAAGGCAACAACTTGAACCCCTGCTAGAGCTAAATCTATGGCTATGGCCTCACCAATTCCACTACTTGCTCCTGTAACTACTGCAACTCGGTTAAGCCAACGTTCCATGGTGATGGATATTAAGAAACTTAATTAAATTTTGAACTGCGGCCGATATAAATATAATATGATCAGATGCGTCAGGCATTCGTGAGATTTTTTTAAAGAATACCAGAATACCTATAGCCCATTTTTAATTAGGATATTATTTTTATTTTTCTTAACTCAATATAGTTTAGTGCCTTAGATTTTTAATAGATAAGATAGATAGATACATTTTATTTTCGTGATAATTATAAAAGTATTTCGAAAAGAAAAACAGAAAATTAGTGAAGGCAATGACGTCATATTAAAAGTATCTGTCAGCATTAATTTTTTGCAATTTTTTGAATTTAAGTTAGTTATGTTCATTTACAATTAAGTTTCTGTGAGTTTATTATTTTTTTTTTTTTTAATGTATAAAAGCTTAAGTAACATTTGTCATTCAATATGTTGAGAAACTCTGCATCGTGAATCATGATCCATCATTTCAGCTCCTAGAAATGTTCTCCGGTGTGTTTTAAAAATAGGACAAATATGCTGACAATATGATATAGATGTTCTCTGTTGGATCGAGGTAACACAATGATGTGCATAAGCTGCAACAAAATTATTAAAATAGTTGGATATGTGTGTAAAGGATATGTTGGCGAAGTACTTGTCGTAAAATTGTGATTGGAAAACACGATCAGTAGAAGACGTCCACAGTTGATTCTTAAGTTCATTTATAAGCATGATGTGATGAGCAAGTTTCCAATATCATTAACAATGAATAATTACCTGAAACTCGGTTAAGCAAATGTTCCATGACGGCGGATATTAATAAACTTAATTAAATTTGATCTCGATATAATTTAAAAGTATCGTGAGATTTTTTTTTAAACAATACTTGCAACAAATTTTTAATTATGATATTTATATATTATTTTTTATAACTTAATATTGTTAAGTGCCTTGGATTTTATGTTTCATAATTAGATTTAGATTTTAGATTTAGATTTATTTCATCAATCAGAGCATATTATAAACTCTTACAGACTAATATACATAGGTAGGAAGATATAATTACTGTAAGTGGGCTTACATAATTTATACAAGCAAAAAACAAAAAAAGAGAACAGAAATCAATAATATGACAAATTAAGTTATTTAATATATTTAAATTTTGTTTAATATAACTGATTTAAACGTTTCTCTCGTGCAAACCATATAAAAATCAACTCTAGAGCAAATAGAGTTTGCTTCTCTGATGCAACGGGTGATGGGTTCATTTCGACCGTAGTTTGTAAAATGAAACTGCTCATAAATTAAAAATCGTTCGCGTGTAACTCTTAAAGGTGCATTGCCCTCGTAGACTAAAGCAGCTAATGGAGGACATTTAATATGATTGGTCATAATATCTCTGATCAACATAATTGAGAAGTATTTACGTCGAGTTTCAAGCGTTTTTAATCCGAACAAAAGACATCTGGTTTTATAAGGAGGTGTGACTATTCTCCAATTTAACTTAAAAAAAACGTAGCGTGTAAAATTTCTTTGAATTTTTTCTATTCTCTGCGATGAGTTAGCATAATAAGGATTCCAAACTGTACAGCAATACTCAAGCACAGATCTAACTAGAGAATTATAAACTGATAGTAGAGTATATGAATCGTTAAATTCTTTGGTATTCCTTTTAATGAAACCTAGCATCTGGTTGGCTTTACTAACCATAAAATCATAATGTGGAAGAAACGATAGATTAACATCCAGAATAACTCCTAAATCTTTTTTCTGGGTTACTCTTGCCAGCTTTGTATTTTCGATACTGTAGTCGAAGAAAGTTGGATTACGAATCCTAAAACAAGACAATATTTGGCATTTAGCAATATTTAAGTGAAGATGGTTGATATCACACCAATTAGCCAAACTCTCCAAATCCTCTAGCAGAAGGCTACAGTCGGATTCGCAAGCAATCCTTCGGTAAAGCTTAAGATCATCCGCAAAAAGAAGACAATGTGAATGCTTGAAAAAAGTAGGTATGTCATTGACAAAAAGTAGAAAAAGTAACGGGCCTAAATGGCTACCTTGTGGAACACCCGAAGGAATAAGAATATCTTCAGAGTTGAAATTTTGGATTTTCACAATTTGGATTCTTTCAGTTAAGTAAGACTCCAACCACTTTAAAAGAGATGAATTGAAACCAAAAGAAGAAAGTTTATTGACCAGAATTTTATGATTAACTCTGTCAAAAGCTTTCGCAAAGTCGGTAAAAATAATGTCCGTTTGGAAGCCTTTTTCCATATTATTTATTATGGCATTCGCCATTATCGTTAGGTTAGTTGCTGTTGATTTACCAGCTACAAACCCATGTTGAAAAACTGAAATTTTATCTTGAATAAGTTTTGAAATTCTGTTATAAACTACTTTTTCAAAAAGTTTAGGTATGGCAGATAACTTACAAATTGGCCTATAGTTTGTGACTTCCTGTTTAGAACCCGATTTAAAAATTGGTGATAAAAATGAAATTTTCCAAGTTTTCAAAAAATGACCCTCAGACAAAGATAGATTAAAAATTCGTGTTAGAGGCTGAGATAAGGCAATCGCACATTTTTTTAAAAGAATAGGTGGAATTTCATCTGGGCCTCCTTTCTTGTTCAAATCTAGGCCTACCAATGCTTCTTCCACTTCCGCTTGGAAAAGGTCAATAGAGCCAATGTCAACACATTTGGTTAAGTTTGGAAGGTCTGAATGTGAAACATATTCAGATGAATAAACTGATTTAAAATATTTCGCAAATAAGTTGCAAATTACGGGAACTTCACTAGTAGTTGTGTCGAGGTACTTCATACAGCTTGGAAGTCCGAAAGATTTTCTTTTGGTATTTAAAAATTTCCAAAAGCCTTTACTATCTTTTTTTAGATCATTTTCTATCGAAAGAATGTAGTTACGATACAGAAACTTGTCCAAATAGTCAAATTTACGTTGGCAGACTAAATAATTTGTACGAAAATCTAGATTTTCTTTGTTATTTTTGTAAATTTTGTACGCTTTATTTTTTTGATTTTTGAGGTTAGTTAGTCTCCTATTGTACCAGACTGGATTTGAATTAGCTATGAAACTTTTAATAGGTACATACTTTTCAACTGCGTTTTTCAAAATATTTGTAAAAATAGAGTAAATATTTTCTAAATCAAAATCTTGAAATATATTAACCCACGAAATCGATGAAAAGTACTCGACCATTGCATCAAAGTTAGCCTTTTTAAAATCATAAACAATTATGTTACTAACATTTTCATTTTTTAGATAACAATATAAAATAAGATCTCCTTCAATTGCAAGATGATGGAGTGAATTTTTTATAATAGGTAACATAGATTTTTCTACTGAGATAAAAAATTCCTTGTCCACAAATACCAGATCCAAAATTCGATTAAAATTATTAAATTGATAGTTAATTTGAATTAAATCATACTGGCTTAAAAAATCAATAACTGATGACTCAATTTCACTTATTACATTAAAAGGAATTAAATGTTTATCGTCTAAATCTAGACTCCATTTGATGTCACCAAGGTTAAAATCACCAGCAAAAATAACATGTTGTTGTGTATTTAAACTATCCAAAACATTTTTAGAATTAAACAAATGTAAGTTATAGAGTTCTAAGGTGCTCTTTGGTGGAATATAACTAGCTAAAACAAACAAATCTGAATTACCTAAGTTTATACAGACAATAAGCTGGTCAACATCTTGGTTAGGAGAGGACAAGTTTGATTCTAACTCAATTTCCCTGCAAGGCAAACTAGCTCGAACCGCAATCAATACTCCACCTCCCCTTTCCATTCCAGTCTTTCGCTTACATCTGTCTTTTCTAAATACAGTATAGACATCTGAAAAAATTTCAGATGTTAAATGATTTTCTGATAACCATGTCTCAGTTATAATTATAATATCATATATACATGAAGAGAATGAAACATATACTGAGTCTAATTTAGTTCTTAACCCACCTACGTTTTGATAATAGAATGAAAGTTTCTTATTTGCAGAATGATGTGATGATGTTTTTCTTGATGAATTTAGAGATGAAATTAAAGATGAATTTATTGATAATGATCCAGCAAGTAGATCTGAAGTAGTTGCAGCAGCAGTAACTTCAGTGACAATATTAATGGATGAAGATGTATTGTTTACTTGAGTTTTGTTTTTATTTGATGGGTTTATAACTCTGTTGTTTACTTCACCTTCGAATTGTCGTCCTTCTTCGGAAAATTTACAAATTGTTTTATTTGCACATGAATAGGCCAAATTGATGGATCCAAGGCCGAATCGAAGAAGTTAGCAGGAATCCCTAGCTTGAAATTTACAAAGCGAAGTGAGTCAGTCAGATTAGCATTTTTTTTAATTAGCTTTGTACAACGTAGATAGCTTTTAGGAATTTTTATTTTAGCTGCAGTATAATCCATAACATTTTCTTCTGTAACATTGCTGTCTAAACGAGAAAGATGCAAAAATCGCATCTTAGGAACGGATTGCAGTGTAAATTCACCATCAACTTCAGCAGCAGTACCAAATATTTTTTTTTGACGATTAATATTTGTGTTTTTATTTCGCTTCGAGTTATTGATGAAAGTACCTTTTCTCATCGCGATCTCATTTGCGACGTTGGCAACACTGGTATCATTCTCGTCAACAACACCCACACCATCCAGCGACAAAGCAGAAGCACCTTCACCATGAGCTTTAGCAACACCATCACAACCCCCGATACCAACAACAGCAGATTCAGCGCAGCATTCAGCTTCGTTAACAACAGCTACTGCAGCAGCCGCATTAGCAGCCTCATCATCACTGACAACAATGATGACCTCTGATTTTGTCTTACCTCCGCCGTGGTCGTCTATATTTGAATTTTTTTCAATATTTTCATCAGTTCTATCAGAACCAGTGGATAGAGATGATGTATAAATCTTATCAGCCACTTTCTTCGATGATGATGCTTGCACTTGCACATCCGAAACCTTAGCAAAATCGATGCTCGGCGTAGCAGAGCCCAAATTACTTGTTTTTTCTGTGGTTAGCTTTGAAGAGACAGTTTTTTTAGGTCTTGCGATTGGTTTGTTATTGTTAGAGACAAATCTTGATGAGGGTGACGGAGAGGGAGTAATTTTTGGTAGTGGCGAGAACGGAAACCGTGGAGAGGAAGAATTGTTGTTTTTGTCTTTTTGCAAACTTAATTGCTTGTTGTTTTTGTTTTGATCCGTTTTTAATGGTTTAATTTGAGAGCGAGTTACACGTATAGGATTTACAAGGCTATCGAAATCAGACTTACGCTCAGTAAAAAAATTATATAAATTTTTAATGAAAGGTATGCAGTTAAGAAAAGAAATATTTTTACATAACCCGCACTTCCAGAAAATATTTTCATTAGAATTTATTGAATCACGATCAGAAGCACTCATTTTAGTGCATTTAAAATGAAAGCCAGATAGGCAAATTCCACAATGAATTAAATCACTTTTGGAAGTTAAGAAATAACATTCAGAACATTGTATGTCCATAATGAAGACAATAAGAAGAATATAGATAAAGTCTGTATAATGAGAACCGTCAATAATGAGAGCAAGAACTGAACTAATTAAATACTATTTTCACGAGAATGTACCGTCAACGTCGCTCGGACAATATATTATTGCCATACTATAATTAATTTTAGAATTAGTGTTATATACGAACATTCGCACAGACAGACCGACGACGGATGGCATGACGAAACTTTATTTTTTTATGAGCTTTTCAATCATCCCGAGTGCAAAAATACCGATTGAAAAATCCCTACTGACAAAATCTCGACTTTCAAAATAGAGAGTTTTAAAATTCCGACTGACAGAATTTCGACTGCCAAAATCCCGACTGGCCTTCTACTTTTTGTACAGAAAATTTAAAATTGAATTATTTATTAAAAAAAATTTAAATTTTTTATTTAAAAATTTATTTATTAAAAAAATTTTCGGGATTTCGTCAGTCGGGATTTTTCAATTTTTGTCGCTGGTTTTTGTCCCTATGCCATATCATCGTAATGCCAGGTTTGATTAAAACGTCAAATTTTTTTAGCGAAACCAATACTTGGTCTATTTGAGCAAGTAAAAAAATAACAGCTGTCACAACTGTAAAGCTATAGTTCCTCCAAATGGCGGCAACTGTCAGTTTTTTCATCTTATGATATTTGTGAAGTAACCATCAAATGCAGAATACACGATGATAACCATAAGACGTTATAATTTTAAATATATCAGAATACTCGTGACTATATTTTTTTCCGGAAAAGTTCGTTAGAAAAGATATTGGGTGCAATAAAAACATCAACGCATATTTCTCGGGCGTCCTACACTAAAAATATTTATTGGCGAAGGATTAGTTTCCGAAAAGACTGGAAATAGGGTGAAAAACCCTTGAAGAATTGTGACAAGCCTATTTATTGCGGAGATTTTGAGTTCCATTTTTTAAAGATATAACAAAACAACACTGGTATACTGGTTTTATGCCACCCTGTTTTACGTATTGCAATACAACAAACATTGAGTATTTGTTGTGTAAACAAATGTTTTCAATGCCAACACACTTTAATCAGAGGTTCATTGCATTTCTATCTACATATATCTAGTAATCATTTTGTTGTCACATCAAAACAAAGTTCTCAATTCTATATTATCATGTACGGTTTTAGAAAATGGCTTGTCATTGAAGGTTTTTTAGTATGACACTAAAGAACAAGCACCTCTCTAGAAAGAAGTACATTATGAGTTACTTAACTGCAAACCTATATTTATTCATAATCGTATCAGGTTTTATCATTTCTTATCATTTGTTATCACTTACTATCACCTTTTATCATTACGCTATTGTTATATTCGAAACTAAGCTAATAATATAAAAACCTAATCTCTAGCAAGAAAACGAGTTTGATTCAAAGAACTTTCACAATGGAACGTTGGCAAAATCGCGTTGCAGTAGTAACAGGAGCAAGCAGTGGAATTGGTCAGGCCATTGCTAAGGATTTAGTTACAGCTGGACTTCGTGTTGTTGCATTGGGTCGTCGGCTAGAACGTCTAGATAAAAATCGTTCTGAAATACCAGCTAATTTGAGAAAGAACTACTTTACTCATAAGTGTGATGTAACCGACGAGGACGATGTTAAAAACACCTTCGAGTGGATAGAAAAAACCATTGGTGGTACAGATATCCTTATCAATAATGCTGGTGCCAGTGGACGCGGAGGTGGGAATCTAGTTAGTATGGATAATGCTTGGATGGATAGAATTCTGCATACAAATGTTAAGGGTCTGGTTTATTGTACACAAGCAGCTTTTAAGAGTATGCAAGCGAGGAAATTCGATGGACATATAGTGCATATAAATAGCGTAGCTGGACATTCAATACCTAATGTGCAACCAGGTACAAGTTTTAATATGTATCCTCCATCAAAGTTTGCTGTAACTAGACAATTCGTTGTGAATTAAGAAACTTGGGAACTAAAATTAAGACAACTGTAAGTTATTTTTTTGTGCGTCATAAAAATAGTAATATATTGACTTAACTATCTTTTTTTTTTAATATAGAGTGTTAGTCCCGGTCTAGTTCGTACAGAATTTTCTCCCAAAGAAGTTTACGCTGGAATTGGTATTTACCTGAATCCAGAAGATGTATCGCAAGCGGTTATGTATGTCATATCAACACCTCCACATGTGCAGGTTCATGAAATTACCGTTAAGCCAGTTGGAGAAAATTTTTAAAATTTTGATGAAATAAAGAAAATTATAAAAAAGTACTTTGCTCATGAGATTCAATTTGAATTGTTTTGGTTGACGTAAGTTCGAAATATAAGTTCGACATCGAAAAACAAAGAATTACTATAGTATCTATAGATTCTCCGTAAAATAGATTACTTACAATATTCTTCATTGCCTCTACTAATATTTGGATTTAATAGAAGGTGTTCGATTTAATGTACCTAATGCAATTCAAAGAATATTGTGGTAAATGTTTGGAAATATAAAAACTTTTATATTGGGTGGTATGTGAAATTTTTTATCACCTTCTATTATAAAAAAAAATATAAATTTAGTGACACTGACAGCTCCGATGAACCACGGCCTATTGACTTACAACTCTCAACCAATCCTTTTGTGTGCGTTGTTAGTTCTACAGGATTAGAGGGGACCTACAATTTTACCTCAAATCCGAACGATTAAGGCGAGATGCAATTTGCATGACAATTATACTCTTTGGGGATTTTTCACTTCCTGGCAAGAGGCAGTGCCCCTGAAAAAAACATTAGATGTTCCCAAAGGTGGAAGCTGGGTCTCGAACCCAGACATCCAGCATGATAGTATGACACCCTTTAATCACTACGCACTACTATCACTTTCTATATAGTTTTTGCAGCTTGTTGAATCAAAAACATGAAGTATATTCATAACTCTTTGAATTCTGTAATTACATTAGAAAAAAAAAAAAAACATTACAATTCTGCTCCTCCTCTCTTGAATGCTCATACCATTTTTGCTTAATGATAGTTACCCCACTTATCAACAGTAACCAGTTTCCTATACAGTTCAAAGTTTTCCCCACTTATTACCAGTTCCCCTACAATTAAAATCACAGTATCTAACCTTTTAATTTTCTTAACAAAATCAAGAAAAAGTTTCCTTTCACTAGGCAACCCTGTTGTGCTGTATCCGTTGATAACCTCAGTTCTTATAAAATTTTCATACCATCAAGGCAAGTAATTTACAACCTGTGGCATTTAATCATTTTAAAAGTGTGCCTTAAATCAAATTTTGCTAAGAAATATCTTACAAAATTACTTGTTGTTGTAAATATGTTCGTTGGTGTTGCAAAATGCTTAAATTTTCGTTAATTTTGTTCCAATTTATGCATAATTTCTTTTAAAAAAAATTCTTATTAATCTACCTCTACCATGAAAAACCAATTTACAATTTCAATCCTTTCCTTGTTCGTCGTTTTCTCCACCAAATTATCTGCGCAGGTCCGTATCCTATCCAATTCCGCTCCACCATAATAATTGATAACCAGTGTTAAGGCATAAATGTCAAACGAATGTCAGAATCATGGCCTTTCCTATACGCAGAAGTATTATTCATCATTAAAACATTTGTGTCACTGGGACGGGGTTGGAATTCTGATTATAACCACCACCCACATATTGTTTATGTCCTGTAAAAAGTGTGTGTTTCTAATTTCAAATTGTAGTTTAATAGTAAATAAGTAAAGCAAGTTTTTAAAATTTGCTGCCACTTTCAGTTTTAATAATAAAATTACCGTAGTATTTAAAAAAAAATGTTATGTATTGTTATTGTTTATATTTG
Source organism: Baccha elongata (assembly GCA_951217065.1). Lineage (NCBI taxonomy): Eukaryota > Metazoa > Arthropoda > Insecta > Diptera > Syrphidae > Baccha > Baccha elongata. Next base: position 8,188,458 of record OX578272.1, read on the forward strand.
GAAAGGTTTAAGGTTATGTCAAAATTTCTCCATCCACTTCAAATCACAACCAACTTAACTTGTGGTGAATTTAAACGCCATTGCCATTTTCGACTTTGCGAAAAAAAATTCTCTCAAGGGAGAAATCTTCTTCACAGTTTGGTCTACACTCGTCGAGTTAAAAAGTGTTCTTCCTATACTCTCTTGGACTAAAGTGATTTTTTCTTCACTGATTAAATTATTTTTCATAAAATAAAATTACAATATTCCAATATAAATCTATCTCTACTTAATATTTCAAATAAATATCCTCATCAAGGATATACGAAGTTTACATAATTGTGCCGTAAAAGAGACGTAAGTTTGAAATAATAAAAATGGCTATTCCTGCTGAAAAGATTTTGTCCTTCCAATTGAATCCTTTTCTTTTTGCGGATCTGCTTGCAACTATTATTGTTAATTAAACATTTATTTATTAAAATTTTAAAATTATATCTTTCTAATTTCAATCAAAATCAAATTATTTCCTTAAAATAAAAAAAACCAATACAGAAAGAATTTTTTTCTTCCTTGGTGAAAATCGATTTTTCCCAACCAGCAATGGCAAAAACGATTTTTTCTATCTCCCTGTTTCCTTCTCGCTCAATCCCATGTTTAAATTTTTCTCTTGAATATTAAAAGTTGTGGTGGATGGTGAATAACCTTATAAAGTATGGTGAATTTGTGAAAAAATTAATATCTGCGAAAGGGCAATATAATTTAATGTGCAAATAAACGGGAAAAAGTGCAATTTCCGGAAAGAAAATTAGAAAAAAAAATAATAAAAATGGATGTCACTGTCGTGGTGAGTACCATTATTATTTGCAAAGAGTGAAGTTAAAGTATTCCCTTTAAGTCCTTTACATATATTCCTATTTTTATTCTTTCGAATTGTGAATTTCACCACTTTTAGAATCTTTAGTCCATCCTCCCACATATATTTTTTTCTTTCGTTCATTTCTATACTCCCCCCTATTACATCTGAGGTTAATAGCGAATTTTATAACCGTAAAATCTATCGTTAGATGCAATAAAATAAAAAAGTTACTCATCCTGCAGAGGAAGAAGTACTCCCTCTTTTCATCTTTCACTTATAAGTTGATTCACTTTAGAAAACCCACAATACTACCCTTTGTATTCACCTTGAAGTCGGGTGGGCACTTATACCCACCTATCTATTTTTATAAAGTTGCCTACATTTGTGAAATAAAAGTGTGAGGCAAATCTGATACTTACAGATACATTTTAAAATGTTCTAGTTGTTGTTGGTGTTTGAGCTAAAATTGGAGATTGTATAGTTTCATTTGCTGTTACATCCTTGTTGAACTTTTGAGCCTTCCTTCAGCTTCAACAAAACCACCAGCATCACCTAGAGCTTTTTTTTTTGCATCTTCTTTTCATAATAATTTTATCTTAAGTGAAGTATAATATCCTTTAGAATTGTATTTTTTTCTCGGACTACTGTTAGACATTTTCCTTTTTTTTTTTGTGTTGTTGTTGTGTTGGATTACAAGTGAGTATGTGCACGTAATATAATATCTGTGTCGTTTCTCTGTTCTTTTGAAAATATGAGAATTTGTATGTCAATTGGCGAGGTTCATTTATTGATTTTTTAATGCGGGAGATGAATGTAAGGAATTAATTGGAATCTACGGAAATTACTGTAGAGGAGTATACGTATTGGAATATGTATATTGAGAGTGTTGATGTTGATAAAAAAATTTCCTCTTTGATTAATTGGAATCTAATTTCAAGTAGAAACAGGATAAAGTTAGGAAGGGGAAAAAAAAAAGAATTCACTTGGAATAATCGATTGGTGATATTTATTTTGAAGTGGATGAGTGATAAAAAGGCATTTGAACTTTCAGACATATGTAGGTATTTTTGTTTAAAGATTCAAATAAGAGACAAGGTATTGGATTTAGGTAATAAAATTTAAAATTTAAAAAAATAAAATAAAATATTGACTTATCAGATCTTAAGGAACACAACTCAAATTCTAAACAAATGCTTTTTCATTTTGTCGTTAGGTAAGGTTAGATTTTCGCCTTTTATGGAGAAAAGCAATAATCTCAATACCCTTATGTTAATGTAGATCCTTTGTGATGCCAATTTTGGGGGTTTACCTATACAAATTCCTCATCTTATAATGGTCGTAGTATCCAACCATCAACTTTCTCTCGCGAATCTAAAAAGATTTGTTCATCGCTGCTATCAAAGAAATGTTTCCCCATATGAGGGGCAACATCAGAGGAAGTAGGTTATGTTCTCATGTTAATTTCCGTCAATTGCTTCCTCTACACTAGTATAGTTTTCAGACAGACTTTGGTTTTTAGTGTGATATCTTGAAGGTTATAGTCAGTTACAACACCTTCCAATCAATTTAGATTTTTGGTATTGTGGCACAATTGCAATTATTTTATTTTTGAATTAATGTGATCTCACAGTTTTTATTGGCAATCCTAAAGTTGTTGTTTATAGAGTGGCTTATCTTGAGAAAGATAAATTTACAGGATTTCAAACGTTATCTTAAGTTTGAGATCACATTACGGTGCTTTTACGATGTTTTCTAAGAGCTTCAGACTACCTAAGTAAGTAATGAGCTTTTTCATACCAATTTGTCAGATTTTTCATTTCACATAATTTTCGTGTCACCTGTCCCTGTGACTCAGCAAAGTTTGATATTGCGCTGTGAAGCCGCAGCATTAAATACTTTAAACTACAGATATTGCTTTTGTTATTGCTGCTTGCCTTTCATCGAGTCCAATCTGGCCGCATTATTTTATATCAGAAGTTGAGCTTATTTTTCAAATCTGTTTTCAAGTAGTACCTATGTAGGAACCTTCCATATCTAGAGCCTCTGTGAAGAAATCAGTATGTCAAAATGTATATAAGAAACAATGTAGTCCGATTCTTAACTTTTTCCTACGACTACTTCTTTCAACGGTGATATGATCTCGAATAGAATCACAACTCTCCCCACACCATAACTGAAGATCTGCTTGTAGGGTTCGTTAGGGTCGACCTTCAGAAAATATTGGCAGATTGGTTATGGACTGATTCATTTTATAAATGCCAAATGCTTTTTCCAGGAGTTCTATGGGTTGCCCTTTTTTCATGATTGTTCCGGCACGCTGCTTGATAAAGCCTTTCACAGGAGGTTCTCTGCATCTCTACTTGATGATACATGTCGGTCCTAGCTGAGTATGTCGTAATGTATCTTACTCCCGATTGTATTTACGACGTAAGGTCTTCTACGGATCTTTTATCTTCAAGTAAGTATTCAACAACTGTAATAAAGAGGAAAGAAATTAGGCCTGTACACCAGCTTCTATTGTGAAATGTTCATCACTGCAGATCTATGTTTGGACTTGTTGATACACATAGATTTCCGGATCGTTTCCTTAGGACAACCCATAACAGATATCTTGGTTGTGTAGCGAATACATTTTCAAAATCAACAAACAAAAGCATGCAAATCGATAGAGAAATCAGGATGGTTTTCCATTCTGGTTTGTACACTCTTAGGCGTCTGGTTGCCATATCGCCACTAACAAGTTTGCGGATGGGAACCGCGAGCCATGATGTGATGTCGGGCAGCGAAGAATTATGTCGTGATCCACAAGAATTTGGCCTTGAAGAAAATTGTCTCTTAACTTTGGTGAATAAGGGCCAGTCTTTTCAGCTCTGGTTAAGTTTAATCATTGATTATTTCAGCTGGTAACCATAGATTCTGTCTTTTCAACAAAATCTTAACCAGAGAATCTATGGTTACTATAGATTACGTTAACAAGCTAATTTTCCGTGGTTAGTGTCATTATTCCAGTCGGTTAACAGAGATTTGGTCTTTTCAGCAAAATTTTAACCAGAGAATCTATGGTTAACAGAGATTTCGTTAAACAGTCAATTTTGCTTGGTTAACCACAGAAAATCTATGGTAAGCGATTATTTTTTTCACATTTGTGTTGAATGATAAATAATATATAAGATACTACTTATTGATTATTACTACTAATCGTAAAGAATAAAATTAAAAAAATGATGATCTACTATCTTAATAAATTCCACCCCTATATTTTATGTATATTTTTTTGTTTTCCTTTGTTCGTAAATGAATCGATTCAGTTTATCAATGTACATCGAAACGAGACAGGCTGTTATCAATTATTGACAAAATATTCGATCTCTTTCTCTCGCATTCAAAAAAGTATAAACAAACTTAACCAGAGATTCCGTTTAACAACTGGACCACTGGAAAACTGGAACTTTCTCTTGTTTGGTAACCAAAGTAGATAAAATGGTGAAAAGACGAACTGTGGTCAACTGAGTTTCGAAACAACTGGTTAAGAAAATTCTATGGTGAACAAACCGGAGATTTAACCAGAGCTGAAAAGATTGGCCCTAAATCTCTTTGTATCTTATTTGTCTTTTTTTAAACGACAATTTCAGATATAGTTGCGCCTTTATGTTAATGTTTGCGTGTCGCTGTTCTTGAAAAGCCTGGTTTTCATCAGCCAGCTGGTGCTGATATTTCTTCCACCTCGCGATATATGCTCTGCACAAACTCTACTTTAAGTTGAACATACTTTCTTGGAACTTCTGTGAACTATTTCAAGGCGTGCTTTTTCATTTAAGTTATAAGTTACAATAAAAAAGTTTTTAAAACTGTTTTTTCCTATAGACATCACTAATTGGGCTACAACAACCCACTTCTTACATATACATATATAACTCCAAGCAATATAATTTTATATAGGTACGTTACTATAATTTACAATATAATTTAATTTTGCAAAGGTAATTTAACATTTTGATTTTAATATTTAACTCAATTTTAAAATACAAAAAAAGCCTAAAGTAGCAATATATCGTTGTATCAATAAAATTTAATATTATTAGTGCTTCCTGAAATTATAAATGAAACCAATTTAATTAAAAGCCATTGATGAACAAGCCAGTCCAAAATGTCCAATATAATCTCATAGGAGTTGAGTTCAACCTTCAATCACACTACAGCTTTAGAAATAAAATTATTTGCTTTCAGTTTGTCAACCTTTCAGGTTCGTTGATGGAATTTCGATTTTTTGGAAAATTTAATTGCTCTACCTACACATGTACATACATATATGGGTCAGTTATTCTTTCTCCATTCAATTCCATCACTAATTTGTTCTATAAATTATATATGTATATGTATGTATACTTTAAGCACTGGCAAATTCTATTCTTCTATCTATACGCTGATGAAAAAGGTATAATATACTAGGTAAGGTATTAGGTAAACCTCTTTTGATAAATTGATATATCTCCAAAAAGAATTTGAATACAGTTTCAGTTCTTTATACAACTTTGTGGTGGTAAACCACATTTTTTTTTATTCATGACCTTGGTCAAGTTAAATCCACCTCAACTCCACAGGATATAAATGATAAAAATGTCATTGCCACCAACATTAAGGAAACAGAAACTGTGTAAATGAAAATTTAGGTGACCAAGGACCGAGCATATAAGCTCAACTAATAATAGATAGAGCATTATAAATGTGTCCTGCAATGGATATTTACACAATGTGGATCCTTCCAACTCCAACCAATTCACTGTATGTTATTAATTTACCTTCAAAAGCTTGCATAGGTCCTGGTTCGAAAATAACTCGGCTGGCCTGGAAAAGTGCACGCATTGACATTTATCGAGTAAAGAAAATGTCACCCATTTACATGGACGAAGGACATGATTTTAATTAATCGCTTATAGGGGATGACATGGTAGACGAATACGAGTTAGAATGAATAGGCGTTAAAAAAATATTATTGAATTTTTTGTATGGAACAATATCTTTTAAAAAGAATACGAAGGTAGAATAGGTAATATGATGCAAAATATAGAGTGAGGGAACATTGAATTTTAATTGAGTTTTGCTTGCTTGTGATTGCTTTTGCACATTGTTTTTATATCATAAAAGTGTATACCCACATTCTTTGTTAGATATTTTGTAACGCTGGTTTGGATAGAGCCACCATAGGGCAGGGATGGCGAAACTTTTTTAACCCACATACAAAAATAAATCATTTGAAGTGCATTCCGCGTGCCTAAATAAACTCGTACATTAGTTTAATGACTACTAGGAAACAAAAAATAAATATTTTCAAGATTAGAGCTGATTGAAATATTTCCCAAAAAGCTGAATTCTGGTACATGTCTGAAGAACGTCAATACAAATGCTATGTAAAAATTTTTCATCGATACCGTTACTTTTCTCCGAGGTCGTAGGACGGTTTTACTTACTCTTTACCTTTTTGAAAAGACTCTTTTATTTTAATTTTAAAAAAAGTTGTTTTAAATAACAACTTTAAAAACTAATTTTCTTAAAATTAGTTTTTATAACATTTTCATTTAGAAATCAAATAAAAGAGGAAAGTAATGACAATAAAAAAAGGTATACCATAGCATTGTAAGTGTTTATTTTTTATTTGCCCTTATTATGGAACACAACTCAACCTAGGTCAGTTGTCATCAAGACAACTAAACTACTAGACAACCAAACAAATTGTTCGTTTTACACAAGACAACTAATTTCAGTGGTGTAAAAAAAAATGCTGCCGTCTTTTAGGAGTCGAATCTGTCAAAATCAGCATCAGCTGTTGAGCATCAAACATGAATTCATTACAACAAGAAAAGATCGAAAAATAAAAAAAAACAATGTAATATTATTAATAAACACGAATACGAAATTGATTGTTAATTTGGTTGAACATAAACAATGGAAAGTTCCGTTTTGTCTGAGCAAAAAGCCAACAAAGTAGTTTTGTTGTATAAAAAAAACATGTTGAGCGTAGAATTTTATGGATTGTGTTCTTGTTTATATATTTTTCAGTAATGTAAATAATTTACATTACGTACCTACATTATGTTCATTTCAAAAACATATGTGTTAAAAAGAAAAACTATTGTACGTGCTTCGACAGTGTTTTTATCAAATATTATTTCAGCAACAACACAAGATATAAACTAAAATAAAGATACATCATTAGGTAAAACAACTGCTTATAATCAGTTGTAAGATTTTGTTGTTTAAGATAAAAGAGGTAAGAGGCAATCTACTAAAAAAAATAACTATATATAGAGTGCCTGCGTCACAAAAAAATATGATATTTCAATATTTTTGTCTTCAAATGGGTGTCCCGATGATGCATATACTAAGGACTTCTGACATAGTATTTGTAATTGCGTATTTAAAAGCTGTGCCGAAACCCAGCTTGTAGATAGTTAATGGAATCTCGAATGTCTATTTCGACTCGACTAGTAATCAGATTCCCGATTTATGACGTGCCCTTGATATTTCATCGCCTGCCACTAATGGCGCGCGTGCCATTGGTTCGCCATTCCTGCACTAATTTATTGAAATGTATTCTTCAAACCAGAAAGAGTATAGAAATTTGTAATTTCTATATAAGAAGAAAATGCAGGCGGTGCCGCATAGCTGGAAATATTCCACTATTGACATAGAGAAACACACAAATAAACGAAACACTCTAGAAAATTTGAACATAAGAAGAGTTATGAACTTCAAAGAAGACAAAGACAACATCAGCTTGATCTACAATATTGTGATAAAATAAATATGGTCTGTGATAACTAGTTATTAATTTCTGTTTTTGTCTAGTTTTCAAATAATTTATCTATTTTTATATTTTTATTTTAAAACACACATTATTCAAAGTTACATTTTATAGAGCTACAAGAAGAAAATGGTTTTTGAAGAAATCAATAATGATACAAAGTTATAGGAATAATTTTCTTATTCCAGTGAAAAATTGGCTTTATAAAAAGCTTAAATTGACCAAAGAGTTACCCTCTGACCTTTATATGACTTTTACGATTAGTAGTCTTTTAGTGGGTATACGTTGAATTAGAGAACCGGACACTTTGAGGAAAGTTGAGAAACCTTAAAGGTTGATAAGCTACTTCTTTCCTAACCACCATTTTTTCCTTTTTATCTGTATACAAGTACCAATAATGTTTCCAAAATGAATATCCTTTCCTTTTCTAATGGTCTTATATTACAAAACAAAAAGTATAACGGTGATTTAAGGAACTCCAGCATCTAACTCTAAATATCGTCCTAAAATGTTAGGAAAAAAAGCATTTTAAATTTCAAAATGACTTTTGATCTTTCTAGACCGATATCGATGTCTCGTACATTAGAGAATGCTTAAGCTACCAAAAGGTCTAAAAAAGAAGAAGAAAGGAAAGAAATCTAAAAAGGATCAAGAACTCTTCACTGAAGAGGAACTCGAGCAGTATAAGCGTGATCAGCGTGCCAAACAAGAGGCCGCACTAGAGGCAGCCAAATCAGACGCTGGTGAATCGGACGCGGCATCAGACGTCGAAAAGGGTTCTACTGCTGGAACAGCATCAGCACAAACTTCTGCACCATTAGAAACTACAGCTGCATCAACAGAATCTGCGGCTGCAACTAACGGCACAAGTGGAGGAGCAAAATCGGAAAACGACGAGGAGTGGGCCAAATTTAAGTTACTTACTTCCGGAGTTGATTCAGTCCTCCATAAGACTCAGCAAGAGTTAGATCACATTAAACAGACTTCATTTTATCAACGCCTTCCATCAGCAGCCGAGAAAAAGAAGCAAGAAGAGGAAGAAGCTGCAGCCCGTGAGGCCGCGCGCCTTGCAGAGGAACGTCGCATAGAAGAGGAGAAAGAAGCTAACAGAGATAAATTAGCTGAAGCGGTAGTAGAGCTTTCTGAGTCCGAGGAAGAATCCGAAGAATTAGATGACATCTTTGCTACTGATTATATAGATGCTATTACCAGTGGGGAGCTACAACTAGGTGTTGTCCCCGATTCGCCTGAACTTGAAGTCGATTTAGGACCAGATCCATTTGATACAGCATACGCAGAAAAAGTAATCGTAGGAGCTGATAAGGCAAAGGGAGGCAAAAAGCTTGTCAGCCTTGGTGCTGCTGTTGAGGTACTGACCGGCCGTGTAGACCGGGATCACGCAGTTGCTCTTAGTGGAGCCAAACGAAAGCCCAGAAAAGGCGTTCAAGATCTTTTGCTTGATGATAGTATTGATCTAGAGGCTGTTGCAACTGAAGGTGAAGCAGTTTCAGCTACTCCAGAGCCAACCAATCTTCTAGACGAGCTAGTTGATGATATTCCAAACGACGTTCCTATCGATCTAACTGCATCTTTAAATTTGCAATTCCTCAAAAAACCAAAACCAGAAGTAGAAGAAGAAGACGATTTCGAAGGAGAAGGTTTTCTTCCCGAACGTGAGCCAGCCGAGGGCGCTGAAGATTTACCGACCAGTGATATTGTTGCTGAGTTTGATGTTTTAAAATTCGAGGAAGATGATGAATTTGCAGAGCTAGCTGCTGAATCATTAACCAAAAAAGAAGAAGTTAAAATTATAACAAAAGTTTCGGTGCCAGTTGCAGTAAGTGGTCCTATCGAGGGCGATTGGGCTGAATTCGAACAGACACCAGCGGAAGCAGAAGCCGCAGCAACTGATAAAGGTGAGTACGAAATCGTTTAGAATTTTAAACAAATTTTGTTCATTACATTTTCCTTCTTAGTTAAACCACCCAGACCAGCGGGTCCACCACCTCGACCAACTGTTGGTCCACATATTGCCCCAGGTGTAATTCATTTAAGTGACGACGACGAATTTGCTGTAGAAGACGATCCATTTGATACAACTTTCGCTGAACAGGTTTTCACCACCAAGGAGGAGGAGGACGACGACGACGATTTTGATTTTGATCCCCGAGCTGAAGAAGCTCCAACTGAGATTCCACCTCCGCCACAAAAACTTCAACAGCGTGATATTTTCGGAGCTGGCAACACCAATATAAATCAACTCTCAACTCAACAAAAAGACCTACTTGCTGGCAGCACAACAGACTTGAGTACAGTTGGGGCCGCTCCAATCGCCCCCGTTCAAGAACCCAGTGAAGAAGATTTTGATCCTTTCGACACATCTGCCATTGCAGAGATTGTTCAACCTAAGGCAGTGGAACTTAAAGTGCTCGAGAAAGAACTACTTCAAAACTCTAAACTTAAGCAGTCACTAAGTGATCCAGACTTCGATCCACGAGCCGAAGAGCCACCAACTCCAGTGTCTCAAATTCAAACACCATCAGAACCTTTCGATCCAGCACGTCGCAAGTCTTCACTGAGCTTGAACTTGCAATCAAAGACTGTTGGATTCTTGGTTCCAAAAGCGCAAGATTTACTTGGCGCAAATAATGAGGCTGGCAAAGTCCAGAAACCACTAACACCATATTACGCAAAATCTGAAAGCATCGCCGAAAAAGATAACGAAGATCCATTTGACACATCATTTGTTCCAGCAAATAAGCCATCACAGGTTGAATTAAAGAATCTAGAGCAAGATCTTTTGACAAGCAATCTTAAGCATAGTTTGTCTGATCCAGATTTTGATCCACGGGCTCCTGCAACACCAATTGCACCAGCCGATCTTCTAGGAGTTCAAGAGAATATCAACATAAAGGTTTTGACTCCAGCTCAAGAGAGTAAAGATATAGTTGAAGAGCCAGAGGAGATAATCGACCCGTTTGATACATCGATTGCAGCGAATATCGCCCCTGGAAAGACCGAATTAAAACTATTAGAAAGTGAACTTTTGCCAGCACAGACACCTGAAATCACAACTGGAGTTCTAGACACTCTAACAGACGCTCAAGAACTCGGATTAGGTGACAAAGTTCTGACACCACAAGTCACCCGAAGAGAAATAAGTTCTCCTGTGGACATCGATCCGTTTGATACTTCTATTGCGGAAAATCTCGCACCAGGACAAACTGAAATCAAGCTTTTGGAAAACGAATTAATAGAACGTTAAAAGGAAAAGAAACCTCTTTTAAAATGGCGAACCCCTTCTTAATGATGGGTGATGATGCGGATGATGGTGCTGATGCTGTTGTGAATCCATTCTTAGTGCAGGATGGTCCAGAAGAAGAAACAGCAGAATTTGACAATCCCTTTGCTGGACAAACGAACCCCTTCGCATTTGGTGATGATGCTGATGAGGAGCTTCCGCCAACAACAGTTGCTACTACAATGGCTGAAATATTTCAAGCACCACCGACGACTGTTAAGACTACCAGTTCAGGTGCTAGCGCTTTTCAATCGATTGATCCAGCAATGAGCTTCTTTGGAACAACCATTGAGGCCGACGATGATGGAATTGATCCTAGTTCTGAAGATGGGGAGAAAAAAGGGCCTCCACCAAGGCCTTCACCTCCATCACAGCAAACGCAAGACCTAATCTTTTCTGTTTCGGATCAGCTTGATCAAGCCAGTTCTCAACTACTTGGTCGACTTCCTGCAACTAGATCCCCTAGCCCCGTGTCAATGCGAGATCTACATTCACCAAGTCCGACACCAGACTCAGGCTTGGCTGATCTGCTTGATGTCTCAGACAGTGGATCTTCTGCAACTCAAGGCTTCGATATGGACTTGATGGGCAGTAGTAATGAAAACCCATTTGCTGCTCCCACCTCGATTCCTACTATGCAGCCGGCCACACCATTACCGCAGCAATCAAAAGCGTTACCACCACGACCACCACCACCTAGACCTGCACCACCACGGCCAACTCCACCGTCTATGCCGGGTGCACCTCCAAGGCCTGTTCCACCTCAACCGAATCAGCAACAAACTAAGGAACCTGATGATCTGTTTGATATGTTTGGGACAACAGCCCCCGCAAAACCACCACCACCAAAGAGCAAGGAGGACATTTTGAGTCTATTTTCAAAGCCTTCACCACAACCAGCGCAACAAGACTTAATGAGTGGAGATATCGTCTTAGATCCAATACCAACAGAAGAGCAAAAAGTCGAAGAGGCCGTTTCAACAACACCTCCATCAAATGAAGAAGTTGAACCCAGTCCATTAATTCAGACTGAACCTCCTGCTTCAGAAGAACCTACAGAAGATCCAATCTTCTCTTCGACTCTAACGCACCCAGACGAGAGTAGTCAAGACATCAGCAGTCACCCACAAGCAGCTGAAGAACCACCAACAGCTCCTTTGAGTACCATAACTCCAGAGGTCATTAAGATGAGGGCTCCAACTCCAGACATTGAAATCACCACAGTCGAAGATTTACCAAGATCAGACGACGAAGAAGAACCAGCACCAGTGCCTGCACCACCTCCAGTCATCACTGAGACAGAAGCTCAACCGGAGCTAGTATTAGAAGATATTGAGGTGGAGAAGACTGAAGTTGACCATAGTCCACCAACTGAGTCAAATGCCACCACTCAAGCTGTTCTTGATTCTCCAATCGATGCCAACATAAGCTTTCAAAACAGTGAACTAGAACAAATGGACACAGGACTAGACTTTGCTCCACCATCAGGGACTGCCTCTGCAAATCCATTTGCTAGCCCTGATGCTGATGAGGAGACTTACCCACAACCAACGGTGGTCACGAACATCTTTGCTGTCGAGGAACCTGCAGTGACAAATATATTCGCTGTTGATCAAGAACCGGCTGTTAATATCTTCGCTGCAGACCCGGAACCCGTTCCGGTTATTACAAATATATTTGCTGCACCTGATGAGTTTGATGCATTTTCGGCAAAGTTCGATTCAGTAAAAAAGGACAACGTAAGCTTACTAGATGGATTTGGAGGCGGTATAACCCCTACCAGTACTGGAGGTGGAGACGGTAATAGAGATTTAGTTCTAATGTTTATTTCATAATATTTTTTTTTATTTCTTTCAGCTTGGGGTGATTCAGATGAGTTTGGAGCTGTGACTCCAGCTGCTCCGGACGAAGGTTTTGGTGTCGAAGATGGCTTTGATCCTTTCTTGGCAATGCAGGCTCCTGAACGAAGTGATTCGGTTGAATCTGTAGACAAAGAGTTCAGCGTCGTTATTCGACCTAAAGCTGGAAACGCTCACGGTGCGACTCCAGCACTAGCTCCACCGCCTCCACCTCGTGGTGCCCAAAATAACTCAGTTAATTCAGAAGACACATCAAATCGGGTTAACCCATTCGACAAGGGCGACGAGGATTCAGGTTTCCCAGCACCAGCTGCACCAGATCCATCAATGCCACCAATGCAACGCACAGACTCACAAGAAACTCCACAGACTCCTCTCTTCGATGAAGATGTTTCTCAGCCACTTGAAGACTTTCCAAGGCTAAACTACTCCGGTCCCGGATGGGAAATGCAACTTAGGCAACCCAACAAAAAGAAGATCACTGGACAACGGTTCTGGAAGAAGATTTTCGTTAAAATGGCAATACAAAATGATGTTCCTGTTGTTCAGCTTTTTAATCAAGCATCAGACAAGCAGCCATTCCAGGAGTTACCATTGCAGCCATCATATTCGGTATCTGAGATCAGTGGCCAGCAGTACGACCAATTTGGAAAAATCTTCACCATGAAGCTACAGTATATCTTTTACAAGGAGCGTCCTGGTGTACGACCAGGCCAAGTGACCAAGGCTGAAAGAATCACAAACAAGCTGAGTCAGTTTGCTCAATATGCGATCGCTGGTGATTATCAAGGTGTAAAAGAGTTCGGAAGTGATTTGAAGAAACTTGGTCTGCCTGTTGAACATGCTCCGCAGTCTTCTCAGTTATTCAAGATCGGATCGATGAACTACGAGGACATGAAACAGTTCTCGCTGTGCATTGAGGAGGCACTTTTCAAAATCTCAGCACATCGTGATAGGGCTTTGAATTATAAGATGGAAGAGGTTCAGGTGACAGCTGTTGATGAGATTTATGTTGAACAGGACGCAGAAGGAAAGATCTTGAAGCAGATCGCTAGAGTTAGGCTTTTCTTTTTGGCTTTCTTGTCAGGTATGTAAAGAATGGAAGCATCTTATGAAATGATATTAGTTTTTTTTTCTTAAAGGTATGCCAACAATCGAGCTAGGTATGAATGATATGTGGCGACAAGGAAAGGAAGTAGTTGGACGTCATGACATTATTCCAGTTGTAACCGAAGAATGGATTCGTCTGGAAAAGGTGGAATTCCATAACTCTGTAAACTTGGAGGAATACGAAAGGACTCGAACCATTAAGTAAGATGGAGTATTAAATTCACTTTACTCATAGTCTAAAAATTCGTTTCTATAGATTTCAGCCACCAGATGCTTGTTATATTGAGTTGTTTCGCTTCCGAGTCCGCCCGCCAAAGAATCGTGAACTTCCACTGCAGTTAAAAGCTACCTGGTGTGTTACCGGCAACAAAGTAGAGTTAAGAGCTGATATCTTGGTTCCAGGCTTTGCCTCGCGTAAGCTTGGCCAAATACCATGTGAAGATGTATCTATTCGGTTCCCGATTCCCGAGTGTTGGATTTATCTGTTCCGCGTAGAGAAACACTTTAGGTATTTATAGCTAAATTTAGTGCTTTTGAATTGGAACTTACTTAAATGTTTTTATTTTTATTTTAGATACGGTTCCGTAAAATCCGCTCATCGTCGTACGGGAAAAATTAAGGGTATTGAGAGAATCCTAGGTACAGTTGACACCCTGCAAGAATCACTTATAGAAGTCACTTCGGGACAGGCCAAGTATGAACATCACCATCGTGCAATCGTCTGGCGTTGTCCAAGACTTCCAAAAGAGGGACAAGGTATGAAATTCCATTTTAACTTTAGTGAAAAGCAAAATTGATTTTCTATCAATTTTTTAGGAGCTTATACTACTCATCAAATGGTCTGTCGCATGGCACTCACTTCTTACGATCAGATACCAAGTGAATTGGCACCTTATGCGTTGGTTGAGTTTACCATGCCAGCAACACAGGTTTCGCATACTACTGTGCGTTCGGTGAGTGTACAAGATTCTGATAGTGATGAACCACCAGAGAAGTACGTCAGATATTTGGCAAGACATGAATACAGGTAAGAGTGTTAAATTGAATAGTTTTTAAAAAAAAAAAGATAATAACTTTATGATTTCAAGGGTTGGAATTGAAACGACACATGGTGAATCAACAAATGCATATTTGGCTGCTACTAGGCCAATTAAAGAGGCTCCATCACCTTCACCACAGCCAGCTCCTTCTCCGATGCCACCAAGTGATTCTGATTCCGATTCAAATTAAGGTATGTTTCTATTAAAGTAATTATAAAACTGATATGTATTGTCGAGCAGTGACTAAGCAGATAAGAGAGATTTTTGTTTTAAAATCCTTTGACTTTTTGCCAAATTTGCGGAAATTGAAGATTGGTGCTCTATTTATTCTTTTACATACATCTGTAATATAGTGTTTGTAAAAATAAGTCTGTATGCGTGCATTTGATTGACGAAAAATCAAAACCCTTTTTTGTAGATGACTGACGTCTTCTGACTGACCGTGCGGGTAGCTTAAAATGGCGTGCCAGCAATCGTGGCACGAATAAGTAGTTAACAAATGCAGACAGCAGCATATCGGTACAGACAACCAATACGATTTTGTACTAAAATCCTATCATGAATAACTAATCTTATTTCTATCTGTTCATTATCAAAATGAAAATCATTTATTAGTAGCCAATACATTGACTTTAAGTCACCACATTGGGCGCCATTTAAGCTGCGACTGATTGAATGAGTTTTTTTTTGTTGTAGCGGATGGTACAATCAATAAATACAGAGTAAACCATCAGTCCTTGGCTGCATGATGCTGAGGTTTCACCTCAGGTAATTCAATCTTCTTTGGATGTTTCTCGACCTCGATGGGTTGGTTGACGGACGTTTAGATGCGACAGTTGGTGCTCGTTTTTAGGTGCAGTTAGCGGTAATTGTTAGTGTCTATTGCTCCGCTTAAAATATAAGGGATAGAATCTAGGGCTAGGGGTTTCTTCGCACCGTTTGTTTTAACGTGTTTTCCATTTTCTTCGTCTGCTTTCTTTGAAGGTTGGTCGGTTTGATAAGTAGAAAACTGTTTTATTGGTGACCTTCCATTTAAGTTCATCGATGCAGGGCAACCTTAATTCTGTTTGCTGCCTTAGCCTTCCATTAAATTTGCTTTGATCACGTCTAGCCAGGGCTAAGTAGAATCGTTCTAGGTTCGTGCTTGGGCAGATACACCGCTATATCTCAGTCTCGAACCTATTTGGCTTTTCGTTCCACATCTTCTACATGCTATGGGATCCGAAGTTGCTTCTAAAAGAATTTTCTTCCGTTTTGTTTCTGGTATGTTCTCATGGATCGGGGTCTTCCACTCTACCTACTGTACTTACATCTCTTAAGTTGCGGCTGGGGATCAAGCTCTTTGAAGATGTTTTCATTTATATTATAATTACCTACTATTTTTACCATTTTCTCCAATTCGTCTTCAATTTTGAATCAATATTATTTACGGACGAAAACTTGACAGCTGACTGAGCCCATAGGGCATATGGTGAATAACGTGTTCATTTAATAGATCGGATATGGGAACATTAAGTTTGATTCTGTTTGCCCTCAATATGCAACACAGTTGCAAAAATCATAGCTCAACCAATTAAGATATAATACAAAAATCGATTTCTGCGTGAATTTTGAATTTTGAATTCGACATTTGTTTCACCGAAAGTATGCCAAATATATATAATTGAAGTAAAAATGTAAATTTACTTAAATTAAAGTAAAACTTCCCGTTTGAGCATAACGGTGTTTAAATCAATCGGGTGAAACCCACATATTATTTTGAGGGGTTTGCTTAGCATGATTTTCACAATTGAATAAAATAAAAATTAAATAAAAAAATGTAAATATTTGTATTATTATTCATAACATTTTTTTTTTCAATTTTCAGAATAAACTGTACCTATGGACACATCTCATAAAAAGAATTTCACTAGCTAATATGAATTTAACATGAATTAACTGTTAATGATTAGTATTACTAGCCTATCACTAAGCTCACCGAATTAAACACAACAAAAATTTCATTAAACTTTTATTTTATCATTATATAAACAACGAAGCAATAGTAGTTAATATTAATGCTTAGAAAAATCGAATAAGCTGATTTTTCATCGTCGTTCTCATTATCATTATTCATAATGAAAAAAATCTAACTTAAATCGCTTATACTTATAAAATATACGATTTTTACAGTCTTAGGATGACTGAGAGAAAATTAAATATAATTCTTAAAAAAAATATGTTGCCCAATGTAATTTATAAATTTATGTAAATCTTTTAGTAAAATCCTATAAATGTTTTCGAATCATAGAATTTTTAAATAGTTATTTTTCTTGCGTTGTTTTGACACAAACCATTTTGGTTTCTATAATTTTCTCCTGCAATGTACTTAAAATATCGACATATTAGTTGACAATAAGCAAAAAATAAAAATAAAATATATAAAAAAATACATTTAATGATGATATTTCCTGAATATATAAAATATAATATCTCGTACGCTAATGTGTGGAATTGTTATTCGGTTATAAAAAATATATGTATCTTACTAATATTTAAATCAAAAAAATCACTAAATGTATAAAACATAAATAAATTACAAAATATTGTTTTATATACAAATTTTATTTAACTAGTACAAATTTAATTTTTCTGCTTTCCTATAATATAATTTAAACAAAAAGAAGCTTAAATTAAATATATATTTAAATTATATTATGTATAAATTAAATAATACCAAACCAATGTGTATGTAAGAAACGATCTATATGTATAAGTAAAATAAAAATTAAAATAATATTTATATTAAAAAATAAGTATCTATCTATTACGAATATGAATTTATGTTTTAAAATAAAAATTTACGTTGTTGACATATTTATATATAAATCATAAATAATTTGTTAAATTTAAATTAAAAAAAAATCATACAAAACTAAATTATTTAAATATGTATTATTATTATAATTATAATATCATCTCGCTCTTCGTAAGTTATAGTGTAAAAAAAATAAGAAGAGATATAAATATACTCCCGACACTGCAGCTCGCAGCATAATGTAGAATATACTTAAAGTTGTTAATAAATTGAATACTACTCGTATGTGTGGTAGTCCTGTAAAACAAAAGTTTTAAAGTGTTGTTTTTATAATATCTGAGTTGAAGTAAGTAAGTTTGCCTTGTTTGCGGTGCATTTATAAAGTAAAAATGTAACACCAAAAACCTTGACCAAAGACAGTGTTTTGATGAAGTCTAATCAAAAAATTACAAAATTTGGATTAGTTTGCCAAAATAAACCCGCAATTATTATTGTTCGTTCGCTGCAACATCGACCCTTTTGGAAAACCGTTTTACTTTGTTCACTTTATGCTCGTTACTTGCTCAATAGGGCAAGTATTGGTTTCGTGTAAAAGAAAAAATTTCGAGGTTTTAATCAAACCTGACATTACGATGATAGAGAAGCCCAAAAAAGTAGGTTTCGTCATGCCGTCCTTCGGTCTGTCTGTGCGGATGTGCGTATGCGCGTATGTGCGTATGTGCGTATGTGCGGTTGTCTGTTCACTGAGCTACAGCCTAAACGGTTTGAAGGATTTTTGTCAAACGTCGTGCCTATAGCACTTTTTTATGATTCCCTAGAAAAGGAATTTGAATTTTTGTTTTAGCCCGGCTATAACGGGTACCTCCCATATAACGATTTTAGTTTTTTCAAATTTACTCGAAAACGGCTCTAACGATTTTGATGAGACATTGTGAACGTTATATTTGAACTGTTGTTAAAATCACTGAATTTCAAATTTTTGGCTAAAAATTCACATAACGGAGAATCGGTGTTAACGGTTTTTACAAATTTTTATAAATTAATGACGACTTACCCGATTTTTTTTAAAATTTGGAATGGCACACAATTGACATAAGATGGCATTATAAGTTTTTGGCTAAACAACGGTTTTATGATAGCTACCATACAACTTGATCTCTCGTTTAGGCCATTTTTCGATATCTTTTGCCTTTAAACATAGTTAAATACATTGAATTTTTCGTAATCCCATAGTTTGCTACAAGAGCAAGTTCGTGCGACCGAGTTGTGCATTTTATCAAAATTTCCAACGTCAATATTCAAACGGTTTTTTCTGAAAAAACTAGAAATGCTGATAAATATATGTATACCTAACCTACATAGTAAGTATATCTTAATAAATTCGTCTTACCAGATATTCCCAGATACTTCTAGTTTTTTTGGCGTTGGCAATAAATCATTTACAGTGAAAGCTCCCATAAGCGGACACTCACGGTCGCTGAATTTTTGTCCGGTTAGGAAAGCTGTTCGGTTAAGAGAGAAAAAAAAAGCATAACTAGTTTCATATAATGAAATAAAACTAAGAAATGGCTGCGGAAATAAATAGCAAAACTAAAAAAAATCAGAAGAAAAAGGGAACCGCATAAAAAATCATTTAACAAAACATTTTGTCGGGAAATCAACTAAATACTAAACCAGCATGGTAACTTTTTTGCTCTGTCCGGTTGTACGGTTGGGAGTTTTTCAATGGATTTTCTCGTGTTATAAACAAAATAGAAATTGTATTGAAAACTAATTTTTTACATTTTTCTGGTTCTTATTTTTATTTAAAAAGAGTCTGCGTCCGTTAATGGGAAATTAGATAAAAATTTGGTTCCTGAAAATGTGTACGGTTATGGGAATTGTCCGCTTATCGGCGCTTATCGGAACTGTCCTCAATCAGAGCTTTTACTGTATATAAAATGTTATCAAAATTAATTGTTTTAAAAAAAAAATTGGATTTGGTTAGGTACACATCGCTTTTTTTTTATTGCAGTATAAGTTAGTCATTGCGTCAGTCAAAGGCACAGACAGATCGGCGAACAGCCAAGTTCTTTTAAGGTCCTTTATTACCGAAATGTTAGGGTTTATTAAAATCTCGATTTATTTTTGTCAAGTATAGGTAAAAAGTGTATTGCCTGTAACCTACTATCCAGAAAAGAAGTGACATTTTTCAATTATTTATGACGGACGATAAGAAAAAAAAAATGCATTAAAAAAAAAGTCAGTGATCTAATGTTTTCATGATTTTCCTCTCTTTCATGTAGTTTTACCTATACCTAAAAATGTAGGTTGAAAACAATTACCATACAGCAGAAATATTTTCATAACGATGATTATAAATGTATTTAACACACACTTACAGTTAAAATTAGTATTTAATGAACAATGGCATATTAGAAAATCTCATCAACACACTATTATTAATTTATCGTTATCGCATGCTGAACTTCGAGTTCAGAGATAAAATGAAATAAAATAAACGAAATAAAACAAACAAATTAAAATCCCACCTCCTACAGTTAAATGTCATTATATCATAGTTGACCTTGAATACAACATTATAAACAACACTTCATTTGTAGAAAAATATTTTAAAAGCTTACAGTTACTATTGTCATTCCAATACAATCGGTTCGTTTAAATGGAACGTTGGTCAAATCGTGTTGCAGTTGTTACTGGAGCCAGTAGTGGCATTGGAAAAGCTATCGCAGCTGATCTCGTTAAAGCTGGCCTAAAAGTTGTTGCACTAGCACGACGTGTAGACAGAGTTCAAGAAAATCGCTTAAAACTTCCACAAGAAATACAATCTAAATTCTATCCACGAAAGTGTGATGTCACAAATGAATCAGAAGTTAAGGAAACTTTTGATTGGATTGAAAGCACATTAGGCGGAACAGATATTCTCGTCAATAATGCTGGCTGCAGTCGCCGGGGAATGCTATTGGATATGAATACTGCTGACTTAGATACAGTCCTCAATACAAATGTTAAAGGATTGGTTTATTGTACTCAGGCTGCCTTCAAGAGCATGAAGGATAGGAATTATGATGGGCACATTTTGCATATAAACAGCATTGCTGGACACAAATCGATTGACATGGGCAAAGATATGAGTTTCAATATCTATCAAGCTAGCAAGTATTCAGTGACAGCAATCAATGAGACGATTAGAAATGAACTGCGTAATTTAAATACAAAAATTAAAACCACTGTTAGTATCTTTGACAACTTTTTAAATTAGGTGATTTGAATTAAATGTATTTTTTTTTTCCAGAGTATAAGTCCTGGACTAGTTAGAACCGAAATTGCTCCAAAAATCTTGTTCGATTCATTTAAAGAAGCGATACTGAATCCAGAAGATATATCCCAAGCAGTTTTGTATGCAATCGCAACGCCACCACACGTTCAAATTCATGAAATTACCATCAAACCAGTGGGTGAAGTTTTTTAAAGTGAAAAGTTAAATTACAAGTTATTTATTTATGAAATTTTGTGTTATTCTTACATTGATCATTTAAGTTCTTCTAAGTTCTCAAGTAAGATGCTTTATAAAAGTTTAATTTCATGTGAATTAGTTTCCAACAAAATAAAGACAAATTAAATGTCAAAGCTAATACAAATTTTTTGAACTTTTTTTTTTTATTCAAATATATACAAAAAGAGACTTCATTGGAGCTTTAAACTTGTGTTAGAATAATTTAAATTGCATTTGTATTTTTAATTAGAATTACACAGTCGGCTGCCAGAAGACTGGGTAACTAAGCGGCCAGCACAGCGGCGCGTGACGACCAAAGTTTATTCACAAAATTCATGCAATAAAGTATTGAATCGGCGGTATTTCGTAATGCCGAAGCGGGATATTGCTCAGCGTTATTTTGTGATCCACGATTTCATGCTGCGAGTATTTCTTAAAATGGAACTTTATATTGTTGGTTAACTTATACAATCCATTCAAATACTGCTTTTTTTTAAAGAAGATTCTTTGGAGTGTTTTCGAATTTTCTATAAAATTTATATTGAAAAAATGGGTCAACAATTTTCCATTCACATCCCCGGATAAGTGTCTCTCCATATAAGTATGTCCAACCATGAGAGTCACTTAAGAGTGCTAAGCACTTTTAATAAAGGGCACTACTCGGTCGCACAAAATTGCTTATGTGACAAGTTACTTTCGTGTTGATGACTGGAAAATTCATTTGACCAGCTTGTTTTTTGAAAAATGGTTTTCTGTAGATATTTTATAAACTATTGAAATAAAAGTATTTAAAAAAAAATCACAAACAAATAAATATTAAATAAGAAAATATTTATATGAAATTCTATAAAACTTTATCAAAACTGATCGTATTTTTATTTTTATTAATTTTTTTTTTTAAAGTCGAAACATTATTAAAATTAAACCCGTGGCTAGGTTGTTTACCACACTTTGGTTATTCAACTTTAGCAGTTGTTTTAGATTATTCAATTTCGTCAAAAATGACGCAACATTTCAAATGAGATTCGGTGTAATCGAAATCGGTGCAGCCCTTTAGAAGATAATCGGTATCAAAAAAAGTAACCTTCTATGGCAGGGCAGGCACCGTTAATAAGTTTCGTTGGAATAAAAATTTTAGATGAAAGACATCACCAGTGGCAAAAACTCACTCACATAAAATTTTATCAAAATCAAAATATTTTTCCCAAAAAAACAAGAATTATCGGCTACACTTATATGGTAGGGACAGTCATTTTTATACCTAGTTCAAAAAAAGAAGCCTGGGGATATAACTCAAAGAATACTTTTTACCAAATTTTAAGAAAATCGACCCAACCGTTTAGGCTGCAGAAGTCAATACTTACATACAGCCAGACAGACAAAATTGCCCGACCCACTTTTTTCAACTTCTCTATAATCGTAATGTCATGTTTGATTTGATTTTTTTTTGTACTCAGCGCTTTATTCAGCTACAAAAAACAATTACACAACTTTGAAGCCGTCAAAACAAATTAAATTTTAATGTTCCCAAAAGAAAAAAAACATTGTTCTCGGTAAGTTTTCTTGTGTTATTCATATTATAATTCAAAGCTATTTTATTCTTTACAGGAATGTCTCAAGACAAAACTAAAAAAAAACGATTTGAAAGGAGGCAAGATTGACATACATATGTAAATGTTAGACTAAAACAGGAAATAGTTCGGTGTGAACGCCTTTCGTGATTTATAAATCATTTAATTAAATCAGGTCGATGGAACATATATGGTATAAGTACCATACTAGATATATGAGGGAAGTTATGGATTCGTGCAAAAAAAAAAATCACAATGTTTAGATAACAAAAACGAGTACGTGTGACCAAGTAGTGCCCTTTATGCACCTTTATTTGTTATGTATTTGGTCAATAAATTTGTAATTTTAAGAAGATTGGAAAACGTTGATAACGCAATGATGATCTAGATTACTGCGCTAACTAATTTTTGATGTATCGTGTCTGTTGTATTATAATTAAGTAAATTACCCTTATGTCCCATATTTTTAAAACATCACTTAAGTTTCTGAAAAATACTTTTAGAGCTCATAGTTGCCAAACACATTCCTATTCAATCGGTTTGGAAATATGGAACGTTGGTCAAATCGAGTCGCTGTTGTTACTGGAGCCAGTAGTGGTATTGGAGAAGCTATCGCAGCTGATCTCGTCAAAGCTGGCCTTAAAGTTGTTGCACTAGCACGACGTGATAACAGAGTTCAAGAAAATCGATTCAAACTTCCAAAGGAACTACAATCTAGATTCTATTCACGAAAGTGTGATGTCACAAACGAATCAGAAGTTAAGGAAACTTTTGATTGGATTGAAAGCACACTAGGCGGAACAGATATTCTCGTCAATAATGCTGGCTGCGGTCGGGCAGGAATGCTTCTGGATATGAATACTACCGACATGAATGCAGTTCTCGACACAAATGTCAAAGGAATAATTTATTGTACTCAAGCTGCCTTTAAGAGCATGAAGAACAGGAATTATAATGGTCACATTTTGCATTTAAATAGTATTCTAGTACACAAGTCCGTTGATTTTGGCAAAGATAATACTTTCAATATCTATAAAGCTAGCAAGTATTCAGTGACAGCTATCAATGAGACGATAAGGAATGAACTGCATCATTTAAATACAAAAATTAAAACCACAGTAAGTTTACATTTAATACGATATATGTACATACATACATTATATTGATTTCAAATCAATCTACGTTTTTTTATATTTTCCAGAGCATAAGCCCTGGCGTAGTAAAAACCGAAATTGCTCCAAATAGTTATTTTGATTTATTTGGTGAGGCAGTGTTACATCCGGAAGACGTATCCCAAGCAGTTTTGTATGCTATCTCAACTCCTCCCCATGTACACATTCATGAAATTTCTATTAGCCATGTGGATGAATTTTATAATTTATAATAAAAATGAAATGTTTCAATATATATGGTCGATAGATAGATACTTTTACTGTTAAAAAAAAACGTATCTTACATTTGTATACTTAAGACATTGCACAACCCACAGCTTTTTTCTTGACACAGAAAATCAATATGTGATGAGGATTTTCACCTTAATATTTTTAATTATTAAAGATTATGTTTATAGTAAAATCATTGAATTCGAAAACATATATGGAATAACTATAAAGTAATACACTTAACGCATAATAGCTTTATATATAAATAAGGCTGTTAACGTTTAAAGTCTAATGGACACTTTACCTACTGCATTTTGGTTGATAAATACATATTTTAAACTTAATATTCTGTTTACTCCAAAATTTAGTTTGTTTTTCATCTGTCAATTTATAAACTGTTTCATTCCATTGAAGGATGACTACGATGATGAAGGATTAGAAAACCTTAAAGAATTGTACATTATTAAAGTATAAGAACATGACAGTTGTGATTTTAATTTATTTGATATTTGATATTTATGCTGAATAAAAGAATGAAAACCTTAAGATAAAATAAGTTTAAACTTTCTCGATCAAAGAAAATCCTCAATTGGGAATACATATAATAAAAACAAACCACAATGAAATTTGTTAATGTGTACATATATATTTTATTTATGTTGGTATGTAAAAGTATCAACATAACTCTGAAAGAACTAAAGTAAATACATATGTATAAAGAAACCCCCCTTATCATATCACATAACTTATAGAACGTTACAAAAAAAAAAACTGTAATTATGAAATGTTATCTTTTGGGAAAAATTAAACTTTCATCATCAAACAACTTAATGAAACAACTGAGCCTTACACCATCATCATCATATACTCGCATATGTATATATTCATATATTCATATTCGTATATATGTAATAGCTGACCTATTATGTTCCTTATGGTAGCAAGTTCCATGAACCGACATAAAAAAAGTTCTATACACAAATCACATTAACATTGTACACTTTTAACGAGCCCTTAAGTCTGTTTCATCCTCAGAAGAAATCACTGCCCCAACATTCACGAACAGCTACATGATGAACATCTTAAATAGGGTGTGTAATACGCATCGCACATGCTGCCATTAAACATCCAGACCATATCGCCGGAAAGATAAAACACAGGTCTTTATATGGACACCCCCAAGAGCCAAAAGAATGCCAGACTCAAGACTCGCAACCACAATCTTAAGATTTCTAAATTATTTCCTTTGCAATTATTCAAACGCTGATGGAGTTTCCTATGTGGTAATTAATGGACACTCACAGATACAGGAGTAAATTTGTTTCATGTCGAAAAGGCAAATAAATTTATGTAACGTAAGTGTACAGAATGAAATTTCGATTTTTTTTGTATATATTTTACAGATATTATATGAAGATCGTGTATATTAAAAAATTGTATGTAAAAAAGATGAGAAATTTTAGTCCAGTCAATAAAGAGGTTGTATAGAATGCGTGAGCAGTGACTTAGTCCATTACTTTGGAATATTGGTCAGGCTGCTTAAGTAGTCAACATACAAAAAGTCCTGACATCTGGGAGTTGAGCCGGAGGAGCAGAAGATTCAAGAGGTTTAAAGTTTGCTTTTTGAAGTTTCCACTTATACCACGGAAATGGTCCAGCGTAAAATAATAAGTATTTTTCCCAAATTTCCCATCAAACATTCCATCACAGATCGTCTATACATATAGATAGAGCATAAAATTCCCTTAAGGAAAATTAACCTTTGAAATCGGATTATTGAGTGCACAAGACGAAAAATGTTCATTTTTTGAAATAAGATGACTTATGTTTAAAGGTAATTTAATGCTCTATAAAACACTCTAATGTCTTATGCATTTTTTGTTCGGGTTGGGGTCAAAATCCCGAATGCCAAAAGACAGTTTTCCCGAAATCCCGAAAAATTATTTAAATTGAAAAAATTGAGCAAATTTTTTATTTTAAATAATTTTTCGGGATTCCGGGAGAACTTTTTCGGACTTTTGGATTTTCTTTACTTTCTATTTTATATATACATATATATACCTTTTGAGGGTATTTTGCTTACTTTAACAGTACCTGGTTGGCCCACTTCGCCGGATCAAAAGATTTTAACTTCCTTTCTGTAGTCAGTCCCGCTCGCGCAACTTCGTTGCTCCGCTTAGGGTATGTCCAGTCGTCTGGCGGGCGCCTGATTCAACAGTACATGAGTGGCCAATTCATGCCCCCAACAGTTAAGATTGCGTAATCCTACCGGGAATTAAAGTAGAACTATTATTTTGGTTTTTATAACATTTTTTCTGAATTGAGGTGAGAGAGAATTTTGTTAATGATTTTAAAAAATTATTTTGTTTTTGTTCAATGAAATTACATTTTGAAAAAAAAAAAAAAAAAAAAAAATTCAATCTTAATTGCGGTCATTTGGCCTTTCTCTCTTTTGGGTTTTCGGTCTCTTGAATGTTCGGTCTTTTGGATTTTCAGTCTTTTGGGTTTTCGGTCTTTCGGATTTTCGGTCTTTTGGGGTTTCGGTCTTTTGGTTTTTCGGTCTTTTGGGTTTTCGGCATTTTGGTTTTTTTTTTTTGGGTTTTCGGTCTTTTGGATCTCGGTATTATGTCCGTCTCCCTTATTCATATATAAATTTTGAAAAACAAAATTGAAGCTAAAACTTTTTTCTGAGGAATATTTTTTTTGCGAAGCATATTATATTATGTTACATACATATATGTGAAATAAAAGTATAAAAACAAAAGTTAACAATTTTTATGGGCTTTAATATAACCATGGAGATTTTTCCGTAAACTTACCATTTCCGATACATAGGTAGGAAAGCGTAAGTTCCAAAAATGGGAGCTTCGTAGCCTTCCCCTACTCGCCCACCTCCCAGACATTTTTGAATGTTTCTGAAATGCTTCGCGTATTTTCCATTTTGTTATCTACGTTAAATTGGTGCCGTGACATAAAGACAAGTGACATAAGACCAAATTTCGGAATTTGGCCTTATGGCACTTTCCGAAAGCGTCATAAATCCAAATATCCACGTTTGGCCTTTATGTCGCTTTCCAAAGTGACTAACAGCCAAAATTTTTTCGACAAATTCCGAAAAATGATCTTATGTGACAGCACCGTAAAATTTTCAAATGCTCACCACAGTAAATACTTTATTTTCTTTCGAAACATTGAAAGATTCCCATCATATATCGAATGGAAAACAGAGAAATAATTGAGAAACATTTCAGATATGTTCATCTCTAGCGTCCAGACGAAAGCAACATTTAAAAAACATTTCAGAATTGTTTTCTTAATAAATATACTGAAATATTTTTAAAATGTTTTTTGAAATAATTCTAAAGTATTTCTTTGGTCTGAACTGTCGACACAAAGCACGAAACCAAAAGGTTTCAAAGAATCGAGTATAGACTCCATAAGAACTGAGCTATCGAGATATGAGATAATGGAAATATTAAATGAGCAACGGTAAACTTTACGTGACATAAACAATGTACTATGGAATTCTCGGCATTTTATGAACATCTTCCTGTTTGTTTAATATTTCAAATAATGAAAATTGTCAATTTGAGTGACAGCCTTTGGCCGAATTTTTAACCTGAATTTTAAATATGTAAATGAAATGAGTTCAGAATTATCATTATACCTATAATAAAATATTTCAGCTTTAAACGTTTACATAAACATATGCGTATTGAATTGAATACCAATTAATTTCGCAATACATATATTCAATAAATTGGTATTTGTTCATATCAATATGCGGTGTTAACCGATGTTTTCAAAATATATGTTGTGAAAAAACCCTGTTTTTAACTTTGACAAGATTTATAGTCATCGGATACCGAATAAACTATTAAATTATTAACTGTGACCGAAATCAATTTAAAGCCAAAATATGCGTAAAGTGTAAATATTGATATTTAAAGAGAAACATAAAAATTGCGTCGGAAACTGTCCAACACCAAAAATAAATACATAATTTCTATAAAATTAAGCTGATTTCCATGAAATACAGGTACGAACGAAAACAGATATGAACAAATTTGTTGTCTCTTCAAGTGTAACGAGAACAGTTTCTGATTTCGATAACTTCATAATTCGATTAAACGCGAATCTATAAATTGAATTTTAACATGTTAAATGACTTTTCAAGACTGATCCACTCGACAGTCATGGCAATGGCACATTTAATTAAAAAAAAACACAGAAAAAAAATCACTTGCACCTTTATTTGCACGTAGAGGACATTTCCACTCCTGCTGTAAGTGCAATTTCAAAAGGCCTCCAACCATGGACTGCAACGGACTTCTTCTCTTGGTTGTGGTTTACATTGAATTTTTTGTATGATGCATTTTCATACGAAATATGACTGTTGATTTAATATGTGAACCAGTAACCAATTTTTTGCAAGGAAAATGAAAAAGGAAACGGGTATTTAAATAAATGAAATCGATAAAAAGTCAACATAGTCATAATATTAATAATGGAGTAAGTAAATCAATATAATAAGGAACATGGAGTTGGTCATACCCATAAGTTGCTGATTCAACGCTTTTTATTAAAAAATACGATTTACGTATAAAATTGGTTGCGAAAAGTATTATTTCTACAAATGTGTTGAATGTTACAATACAATATGGCTCAAAAGTTATCCGCATCACTTTATCCGTAGATATGCTATAAAATTTTCATAACAGATGACATTTGCTGCCATTTGAGCAAATTATAGCATTTTACGATGCGGTTATGTTTTGTACTCTTGTCGTGGCTTTACATGTCTCTGCATTTGTAGAAAACTAAAGAAAGAGAGATAATTATCTTATTAAAAGGTAAGGATAAAAAAGTACACAGAATATCAGCTCACATGAAGATCCTGTAACATGCAGCTGCTGTCAAAACAAATTATGCGCCCGCCTGCACCGAAATGTAGATAATAAAAATAAACTCTTATAATGATTTTTGTTTGAAGAAGCAGAAATACATATACATTTTATTAGTCTAGATTCGATTGAAAACATATATAACAGTTTTTTTTGTCAATTGTTTTTCAATATATGTATTTACCTTGAAAGAAAAATGCGGCGGAAATACACTCCTTTTAAATTAAAATAAAACTACGTAAGACTTGGTGCTACACTAAATAGACATAAAATAAAAATGATCGTTTGACTTTCCTTTAATTTTAATATATCGATAACTATTTTCTGCATTTTGATTTTCTTTCTCTATCTAGCAGTGTAATTGTTTCTATCTTATATATTCTCATTTTGTTTGAACAGGAAGATGTAAGCCCACCACAAATGATTTGTTTACAAAGAAATGTCAAAGTAGAACTGACATTTGCCGTAATTTGCTAAGATTATAGCATCTCCCAATAGGGTGACGCTGTTGACTTTTGCGCCCCTTTCTAAGTACATGTAATATTATTATCAGTTATTTCTTCTTCTGCGAAATAACCAATTAATTTCAATTCAAAAATTAAATAACCCATCAACAGTGACAAACTTCAGTCATATAATATTATTTCCTGAAAAATGTATTACTATTTTTTATTTCCAAACAACCCTAATTAATTAAAGAGGCCATTTCTGTCCCGATTTCGCAGCTGACATCGATGAAAACCTTTAAAAACAGAATGAATCCTTTCCGAGAAATTTAGTTTGAAATTACATAAGCCGATGCCCGCCGAGCAGCAATCCAGATTAAATTATTTCGACCAAAAATAACCTAATTAAAACGTAAGCCCTTATAAAGCATATACCGTTTGCCAGATATATATTCATACCAAAGCAATTACAATTTCTCCCAAAAAACATACAGATACCGCCCCGACAAAATGACAAGCCAATCGGCTAGAGTCCTCTCCCTCTGTGTAATCCAGCGAGCGCATAAAACGAGCCTTCGTCGCTCTTTTCGGCGAAAGGACATTTTCATTTAACTTTTCCAAGCATCAAGTCTAATAAACCATAATTTACGGCAAATTTCATCGCACGCTAACGCTACCGCAATCAACTACCGCCAACCATATAACAACTACAACCATCTCCGCCCCGAACCACTGTTCAGTCAGTGTTGTGTTAATAAATCAAGCAGTTTGACTTTAGCCAAGAGCGTATATATGTAGATTGTAGATATATAATATAGGTATAGGGTAGTGTAGAGTTGGGTTCATTTGTGTCCCTAAATGCCTCATACTTTTTGGTTTGTTGTGTTTCGTTGTTTAGGTGAGGAAGGCTGAAGGAGCACATTCATGCAATTCATATAAAGGATCGTTACAAAATATGGCGCTTAATGGAAAGATGTCTCTTGTTTGTCTGTGCAAGGCTTTAACATGTCCGCACTTTTAGTATCCGACTTGACTGTTAGAATTCTATTTAGCAATTACTTGGAACGTATGGGTCTACGACGAGATATCCTTCCTGTACATGGCCGTATTTTATTTAAAAAGAAACTAGAAACAGCTAAATAAAAATTCTTGGACTGCAATGATGCGAATCCGCGAACAGTGAAATGTCCCCACAGGGAATTACGCACAGTGAATTAAGCAGTTTGTTATCGAATGTCATTATAATTAAAATAATGATTTTGGAAAAGTGAATCGAAAAATTGTTTTAACATTCGCTTTTATGCATTGCTCTCACCTTAAAAAGTAATTCTTTTTCTTGCAGTGGTGCACTCAATTCTTTTCGCTGAGGTGAAGAATTTTTAATGTCTTGTGTATCTTCTATTGGGTGCAACTTTTCACAGAACGGGGATCGAATTTAGTTGTTTAGTTAAGGTTTAACAGTTTAGGGCGCAATGTGTCCTTGTAATAAATAAAATACAATATATATCAATATCGAGGAATCCGTTTGGAATGGATAAGTCTCCGATCTTATACAAATTGCAGAATTTTTGCAGGAAATATGTTTCCCAACGCACATTTTTATGGAACACACAATAGTATTTTGGGTGGCACTGGGATCAAGTGGTTTTTTCACGACATCTTTGAAAATTTCATTAAAGGATTTTTGTGAAATGGGAGAATTTTCTTTTCCAAACGGATACCTCGGTCATCTTAATAAGTCAGTCACCCCAGCTTGATTTTTATGCAAAGACAAATTCCAATCTTGGTCGGTTGTGGCTTTAAGTATTGGTGGCTCCCGTTGGACAGTAGGAATATTAATTAAGGTAAATTATCATAACATATGTATTCCCCAAATATTATAAACTGATCCAATAAAAGCACTTTCATGATCTACCAAGAAGAAGGAATAAAAGAATAGTATTCTTGCTCCAGCTATTTTCAATCTTCTTATATTATTATTTCATAAAGTTTTTGTTTTGATGGATTTGTAAGACTGCCGAGTTGTTCGTTTTCTTAAAATGTTGAATGTTTCTTCTCCGAAAATTTTTCACTTTAACTGGTAAAAAAGTTAAGATTTTTTCATATTTTTTAAAAATAAAAATCGATTGACATAAAAAGCTTATGTTTTTTTTATTTTCTGAGATACTTGCTGAGGTAAATTTTTGTGATCTTATGGAAAAACCTGGGGCCAGATTCTGTATTGAAAAACGATGCAATGTTTTTGTTTATGCAAACGATTTACTGAACACTTTGTTCTGAAAATATCTTGCAAAGAAATAAACGTTTGATCGTTTTTTAATACAAAATCTGACCCTTAAGCTTTTATATTGTTTTAGAAAACTGAAATAGGAATCTTAAGTTCGTCAAAAAACATTTGAAGTTGTGCAGTATTAGTTTGAAAATCAGGCTTAAGTTGCATATAAAAGTTTACATGAATAAGCTTAAGTGCAATATTCGGTTCGGTCTGATGACGATATGAGCCTCCATGTCCACAATACACGAAATTCGGCATGTTGACCCTGGTACAAAATTTAAATTTACCAAAATTTTCTAAATAAAATCTTAACAGGTTAATATGTTGGTATGTATATGTTGGTCTTATTTTTGATAAGAAATCAAGCTGAATTAAGTAGGTATACCGATCGATTGAAAACAAATGTTGTCTACTCAGACAACCTCATGCCTCTTATTTGGACTCTCAAATCAGCGTATATTATAAGGCATGTTTTCCAAGTGGATTTAGTAAAGCCGTCGATTTTGTTTTCGGACTGCTCTCAAATCATTTTAGATCAATCACCTTAAGTCTTATGTAACCCATTTCTGAAGGATAGAACAAAAAAGATACAAAACTATTACCTACTGCCAGCATTCACGGTCACAAGACTTTCTTGAACTTGAATCATTCTGTAGGCTAAAAGAATATCTTCTATTGCGGTCACTTTCTTCCCGATCAATATAAAACACACACAAAACTACAAAAATATCATATATAATATCTGAGACTTTGCTGGTATGAGAATACTTTCCCAACAACTTGTAAATGGGTTTAGGTCAACACTAATTTAAGCATAATTATGTCATTTAACAAACTTTAATAATCCCGTCGCATATTCCTACAAATATATACAATGCTGCAGATTTCAATAGCGCCTTTCAGCCTTCAAGATATATGTATATTCGTATCCTTGAACTTCACATCGGCAATCATATAATAATGGAAACGACGAGCTCATTAAATAGCCATTAGACTTAGCACAAGAAAACCCATTGACATTTCTCTCTCTCATTTCTGACATTCCAAAGCAAAAACAAAAAAGAAATCCTGTCAAGTCCAAAGAACAAACAACATGTGGGAGGTTATTTTGTGTTCAGATTGTCAGCTCTATCTTAAAGAGACCCCATTCCGTGGACTCAATGTTGATATTTACCTGTCAAATACATCATCAGTGATTGTAAAAGTTCTTTTGAGTTTACTTTTCTTTCAATCATCAAAACACACAAGGACTCTAAACATCACTTTGTAGTTGGGAATTATCACCTTTTTTTCTGGTGTGTCATTTCATCGCACTGACTGAAAGACTGACCTTTGGCCATATGTGACATGTGCTTAACTAATCATGTCACACACTCCATGGAAACACCTTTAACCCGAAGTCTTTTTGGAAAATGAATGACATCAAAAATATTTGGTAAATGTCTACAACACAAACGACTCAAAAGGCGATACATTGCATTTTATTGCATAATGTGCTGCAACGCATCAGGACACTTTTCTACCTCACCACGTTTTCGAATACCAGAGGGAAATTAAGGAACAAGGGAAAAGAACGAGAATCCAAAACATTGCCTATAATTAGGGTACGGTTGCATATCGGATACCGCGCTATAGCCCAGTTTAACATGCAAAAGTTTTCCCATTTTAGATATAGAGGTATGCAGCTTCCATGGAAAACTCTGCAATTACCCGGAAGCCAATGTTAAAGGATATTAGGGGAGCCTTTTTTGACATGAGTGGGTCGTGTAGGTATATATATATGGAAAACAAATGAGTACAGGAGTGCTAGGATTCTGAGAGGGTATTATAAGGATTACACGACGTTAGTGGTTGCTGACGGTAAAAGCAAAAGCAGCAAGCCATGGAGAGGCAGGACTCTTGAACTAATGAATATGTGAAAGGATATATTTGTCTAAATAGCTTTGAATAGATTTGCCGCATGTGTGTGCTTGTATGCTCAATGCTAAAGTCGCATATATGCTCTAGAATTCTTTTTTGAGTGGAATATTTATATGGTGAATGACTTTAGAGTGCATTGTCATGACCATGAACTTTTCATTTTGATGTGTATAGAATTTTGAAAGTTTTTTTTTTTTTTTGTATTGTTGTTATAGTGAAGGGGTTTTTCTTTGTATACGGAATATGTTGACAACTCTGGGTTTATACTTGAGGGAAATATGGAACCAAGGTTAAATGAGTTCGCTTGTTTTGAAATGAACACACAATGTATAGTTTTGTTGCTAATAAAATATTTAAAGTCACACTAAGTAGGTCCTAACCAATTGGAATATCTGCAAATATTCGAAGAGAAGCTTCATAAAGGAAGATATACCTCAAAACTTACTTAAAAAAAAAACATGGTGTTACCATGATGCAGCTTGTGTGAAATAAAAAAGGAAGGTGGCTTACAAAAATGCATTGTTAGAGGGAAAAGCATTCAAAATCTGTGTCCCACTTCAAGGTTAGAAATTATTAAAAGTTTTCCGGGATTCCTGGATTTAAAAATTAAAGAAACTGGTAACGCATTAGTTCTGGTTAAGATATTTTTATTTCAGCAAGTATTGACTGTGTCAATGCTGATTGCTTTTCACCATTTCAATTTGGCAGTGTTAAAAAAACCGACCCATAAAAATCGAAGCTGACGGCTTATTCGCGAAAATGTCTGACGTGACGGGTGGAATTACATTCTGTGACGATGAAACAGTCTTTAAGTTTTTTTCAAGCTAAAAAAAAAACACTATTGAAAATTTGCATAGCTCTACACTTTGTACAAAAAAAGCTTAGAATTTTTCAATAATGTTATGCAGTCAAGCTGCACTCAAAGCCAGAAACTTCTTAACTTCTTCCAAAGGAATTGTCATCTATAACTTCCTAAACTGGAACTCAAAGTTTTTCTATAGATATAGTCGACACATGATGAAAGTATGATTTAAATTTTGTTTAATACTCGAATAAAAGTAGAAAATCTATCCGCAGTGCTTTTTGACTTCTGCTTTGTTTGTATGGAAAATCGTACTACATACATATCGCCGCCTGAGTGCTTAAGTGCCCCATAGACCACTTTTTGGAGAAATTGAGTTAATGATGCAGTTATAATAATTCGAATATTCTCTATCGTTTGGTCCCCATTGCTCAACCTCTATTATTAACAAAGTTAGGGAAACCACTTCTGCTCTATAGAGCACAAATTTGTGTGTTCTCTTAGTTCTTATTTGCCTCATATCCAAAATTTGCACTAGGTGGGGCAATTTTTGTAAAGACGTGATTATTACTATTTTGTAGAGAAGAAAATTGTGTACCTTGACGTTGCCAAAGTATATAACAGAGTAAAATGTAGTCTTTTTCAAAATTTTGTATCGATAATATTTAACAATTTTTGTTTTGTACTAAAATGGATAAAAACAAAACTGGTAAAAAAAAACTTTGAATGAAAAAAAAAACATTACAATGCTAGAAAAAACTAGCTCCTACGAATGTTGAAACATTTTAATAATCTATTCCGAATTAAATGTATTTTTCTAGAAAATTTAATGGATCAAAACTAATTTTAGGTATTTTTCATAATTCATCATGTAAGGCGTACCCACAGAATTAATATTAATTTTTATTTCATATGTTATCACTTTAAAAAAATTAAAATTAATAATGCTAGTGGTTTTAAAGTTTTATATTATTTTTGTTTTCGTTTGTTTTTCTATGTTTAGTGCACAAAAGTACAAAAAGACATTTTTTTCATTGATTTCGAATTCGTATGGAACAGGGTCCTGTATCCATTTATGCCTTTTTCAAACTTTTTTTTTTCTTTTTTTAACCGTAACGATTTTTGACCCACGGATTTCAAATAACAAGAAAGAATTGTTCAATTAATGTGTTTGAACATTCAAAAGTGATGTTAATTAAGTAAAAAGTAACGAAATTATTTTTCAAACTTTAAAATTCGGTTTCTGATTAATAATTTCGATAGATATGAGGCACTTAAGCACTCAGGCGGCGATATATTAACAAAAAACATACATTTCTACATGTCTACAATTGAGAAATTTTTCAAATATGCCAAAGACAATTTTTCTATCCATACTGTGTAACATTTACCAGCAAGGCAAGTATAGCTATGCAAATAATGTTCTCGTAGCTCAGGCTTGATAACGAAAATTGTTTTTTTATACAACTCGTAGTCTGTACGTTTTCTAAATAGGGTTCGGACAGAAAGAAAACCAAAATCACAATCACCATCTTAAGAAAAAAAAATAATTCTTTAAAGAAATATCCAAAGATTCCGTTCTTTAAAACATGTCAGAAATGTGTCAACTTCAGGTCCTTAATTTGAATTTGAGTTCCAAGAAAAATATAACAGGTATAAGTACATATCTATAACTACATTATGTAGGCCTAAATATAAAATAATATCTCTTTCGATGACATCCATTCCGTCTTCCCTGTTGCTCTTTGCATTTAACTGACTTTTCCGCATATTAAGCTTCCATTATACTTTTTCACTCCTTTTGCACACACCACCATACATTATATCTTCAACTTCCATGTGTTACGTGTGTGTATTTATTGCACCCATTTTACTCTTCTTTTGGCACTGAAAATGCTGAATTGATTCGCTTGACTGACGCAAAAGAAAATTATTACTGTCAGAGGAGAACTCACAGAGCGCCTAAACATAGGCAATCAACAACGACAAAGACGACGAACGATACCCCAGAAGAATACAAAGTACCATGGTCCATCAATTTAAGTAATTTATATCGCATTTTTCTTCTTTTGGCCAAACAGTTCGGACAAATGGTTAACTCATTAGTTCTTCTGGTAGATATTTTTACTATAGAGAAGGAACAATCTTATTTTGTCTGTGTGTAAGACTTATATGGGCATAAATTTAGATTAACATTAAGCTTTTTGACTTAAATAATAAATCATTGAACTTGACGCAATACCATAAATGCTTGAACGCACTCAACCAGCAAATCTGCTAGAATGCACGTGCTCGTAATACAAGTTTACTTAAAATGTCTAAATTATGTGATACATATTTTGTTTATTAAGAGTTCTGATGATAATAATATAAGCAATTCATTGTATAGGATTGTTTTATAAGTAAACACTTATGAACTTTGTTGTTGGAAGCTACCGAATTAAGAAATAAATTAAATATAATAAATGGACAAACGATATTTTTAAATAAATAAATATAGGAATATATCATTCCATTTATAAAAACATTAAAACATATTTGTATACTTGTGATTATATTGATGGACCTCAAAATTAAAATTGGTAAGAAGTAGTGGGAACAAAAAAACAATTGCAGTCTATCGGATTACGGAATCATATTCTTTATTCGGTTGTTAAATCTTAAATTTAATTTTTTTTTATTCCACCTGTTACTTTCAGTTTTAAAAGGAACTATAAATAGCCGTATTTTTTTCCCAATAAATTTTATAATATTTAAAAAAAAACTTCTTTTAAGTGAAAGGACAGATATGGCCGCTTATACTCGGATAATGTAGATGCAACAGATGTAAAAATAAAAGGCCTCTAAAAGTTAAACATAAGAAAAAGCCCGACTGGGTCGCGCGTATATGCATTATACCTTCCTCGTTCCTACGATATTATATAAAATAATTAATTAAATTCTTTTAATTAATTCAATATGAAATATTAAAAAAATAAATAAGTTAAAAAAAAAACAGATTTGAAAATCATTTCTATAACAACCCCCCTATCTATGCCAGAAATATTCATATATTACAGAGCCTATATTTAACAATTGTTACTTGCGATTATAGGTAGATACTATAAGGAATATTATACATTGATACAAAAAAATAACTTGTTGCCAACTATTTTTAGAGAAAAATCCCGGGACTTTGACTTAGGTATAAAAATAACGGTTTCTATACCATATAAACGTAACTGATAATTCAATTTTTTTTCTGCAAAAAAACGATCAATTTCGATGAAATTTTGCATGAGTGATTTGTTGCCAATGGTGAAGTCCTTCGTTTGAATTTTTTTTTCAGAATCAAGTTCGGTTACCAACCATTTTTATTACTCCAACTATCTTTAAAAGGGCTGTAACAATTGTATCGAAATTAAATATTCAAAAAATCACTGCAAACAAAAATTAAATAACTGCAAACAAAATTTTGAAAAAAAGTTTTTTTTTAAACCGATAATTCGAATTTTCTCGAAGAAATTCTATCAATTTTGATAAAAATTCATGTTGATTTTTACCTTAAGTGGTGTATAAAAAAAGATAAATCTTTTTTTTTCTATGCCTACCTTTTTTTTTATTAAGAATTTTTTTGAAAAAAAAAAAAAACAATATAGGTAGGTATCTATTTCAAAA
This sequence comes from Baccha elongata, assembly GCA_951217065.1. NCBI lineage: Eukaryota > Metazoa > Arthropoda > Insecta > Diptera > Syrphidae > Baccha > Baccha elongata. The sequence continues at coordinate 8,226,655 of OX578272.1, forward strand.
TATAAAATTCTGAAAATCTTTTTTTATTATAACAAAAAAAAAAAAAAACTGAGCAAATGAGTTTTCAAGTCGTGAATTATAAAGTTACTTTCCCTAAGAGCAAATTTGCTATTTATTTTTTCTATTTAAAGTCAATTTTTTCAATTTCCTTTATACCTATATTATACCTAATTTTCATATCAACACTAAACTAAAAAAAAACTTCAGCTCGTTAAAATTCAATTATAAAAGCAAACATTGTAAATTTATCTGTATCAATAATAATCGTTTGATGGCAAAAACCAAATAGCCAATCATAGTTCAAACATTAAGTTTTTAAAAAACATGATCCTTAAACAAAGTACTTTATTGGGTTCTGAAAATACCTACAAAAACTTACTGTTTCTTTCACCGACCTACAGCCTAAACGGTTTGACCGATTATCTTCGAACGGTTTAGTTTCTAAGAATAACTTTGTAAACGCGTTTTTTTGTACAGTACTCTTAATATAACTGCATAACCAGGTTTTTGGCTAAACATGCACATAACGAAGATTTTGTGTTAACGGTTTTTTCAAATTTGTCCATAATTAATAAATTGGCATGGGACTCATATTGCATCATTTAGAAAGCTTTTTATAAGCTTAACATTCGTTTAAAGCTACCATACAACTTGATTTATCATTAATGTCATTTTTTTTAACTTTTTCGCCTTTAAATAAATTTGAAGCATTTTTTTTTCAACTTCTTTTCCATCTTAATCCCATATTGAATTTTTTTCCGAATGCATAGTTACAAGCAAGTAATTGTTGTTAAAATATTAATCATCAATAATATTAAATTTCTTTTTTTAGAACAACACCTCTCTAAAAATAAAATAGTTCGCGAAAAAATTGGTGGCAAATTTCAAAATATTTTTCATCACCCTTAAAACATTATGCTTTGGAACAAATCAAAATTCCATTAAAACTTTTTCAAGTATAGAACCTCCAACACCTTGACTATCATAATAATTTATTTGTATTACCATAAGTGAAGTTATTTATTTTCTACATACATTACAGTCAGACAGTCTGAAATAAATTATTTTATCAGCAATAATTAAATTATTTTTAAGTATTTTATTATGAATAGTATTTGCTATCACTTATCACTTTCAGTAGATGATAGAACAACAAATAAATAAAAATATTAAAAATGCAACTGATAACACAGTATACATCTTATTTTAAAATAAATAATTAAAAACACAATTTTAAAACACATTCACTTAAAAACACGTAATTAAAATAACTGATCTATCTAGGAACATTAAAATAAAATAATCAGTACATTTCTATACAATCTCTCCAACTGGCTTGATAATCATCTCAAGAATTTGGACGTGTGGTGGTGTAGCAATACAGAATAAAACAGCTTGAGAGACATCTTCTGGCATAAGTAAAGCATCAAACATGTCGTACATTTCTGGTGGTGCTATTTCTGTTTTGGTGATTCCAGGACTTATGCTCTAGAAATAATAAAAAATTTAAACGAGTCTTCACAGAAATGAATAACTATACTCACAGTGGTTTTAATTTTCATTCCAAGTGCTCTAAGTTCATTTCTAAGGGTCTCATTTATAGCTGTAACTGCATACTTTGACGGAGGATAGACATTCAAACTTGGTGCTTCTGGTGTTCCAGCAATGACATGGTGACCCAGGATACTGTTAATATGCACAATGTGACCATCAAATTTCCGATCATTCATGCTCTTGAAAGCTGCCTGCGAGCAGTAAATTAATCCCTTGACATTTGTGTTGAAAATCTCATCGATCATTTGTGAGTTCATATCAACGATGTTACCAGGTCGAACTATTCCAGCATTATTGATAAGAATATCAGTGCCTCCGAGATTGTGTTCAATCCATTTAAATGCTTGTTTCACTTCAGACTCAACTGAGATATCACATTTTCGAATGAAGTATCTTGATTGCAATGACTCCGGATGTCTAGATCGGTTTTGTTCCATACGCTCGTATCGACGTGCTAGTCCAACAACCCGTAATCCAGCTTTAACAAGGTCATCGGCGATTGCCTTTCCAATGCCGGAACTAGCACCGGTAACGACAGCAACACGATTTTGCCAGCGTTCCATTTCTATCAATTTGAGCGCGAGAACAAACTAAACTTTGTCTTTGGTTCTGCTAACGCTTTTATAGTCTGCGAGTTTGTTAAGATGCTGATAATGATTTAATTAGTCTCAGATTTAGATTAAAGTCCGCTGAATTTTTGACTTTTAAATAAAATAGAACCACCATCTATACCGAATGGTGATAATGTTTAGTGACTATAGCTTTGATGAGAAGCAAGCCCTTATAGTGACACACACAATAATCATCGGCTCCTTATCCATAAGTCTGTCAGTAAATTGCTGGGTTTATAATCTGATGATTAGCGCGAATTATGAGTTTTGAAATTATAGTTGTGCAATGGAAAAGTTCTATTTAGGCATATAATATGCAGATGAAAGTGAAACCAGTTCGTTGTTGTTTGTTATCTGTCAATCATTTTTGATGGCTAGCTTAATTATTCTATTACTTTTTCCAGACGGTTTTTGAGCGTGCAATCGTAAAATTGAAACCATTGTATGTTAGCGTTGCCGCAAATTTAAAGTCAGTATGTATTGTGATTGAGTAAGTAAATCTTAATATTGATTTTCGTCGAAATTGGTTGAAGAATTTTATGAAAAGTGGATGTAAATTTCATATCGCCATTGATAATAAATTACCTAACCAGTTTTTTCCGAAATTTTTATATCTTTTTTGAGTAAAATAATATATTTGGTAACCCTTTTATAACAGAAAACCATTTTTAATTAAATGCCCAACCATATATAATAGGCCGAACGAACTAATACGTACCGAGTAATTTAGTTGGACATCGTCAGTGAGATTTGAATTGATTTTTATTTACAGATCGATTGTAAGTTATTATTAATCATAAGAAAAAAAAAAAAAAGAATTGGACCCAGAATTGAGCCATGAGGAACACCAAAAAAAAAATTGAGACCAATAATTGCTTTTTATGATGAGTGTTGAGGAATATGGGAGAACGAATATCAGTAATTTTGTACATTTATGTCCAAATTCGTCAGTTCGAGTTGTTTTATATTTTTAATGTAATATATTAATAAACTAGATGTGGGGTAAATAAGTTATATGAGAATTAGATTTATCCGTATTTGTAATAATAGAAAATCAATTATGATTCCTTGTTTATATTTTTGTAAAATAAAATGTTTTTATTATATTGAATCATTAATTTTAATAGTATTCTTCTTCCTAATTTTAATAAAGTTAAATAATTTTGTATAAGTACTGTTTATGATTTATGAAATATTTAAGGCGATTTTAGACCTTTGTACATTTATTCTCATAAATTATTCTAATGTTCGCCTACTAATGGTACAGGTTGGACCACTTATAAGCATTATTTATTTGAAACCATCTTCTTCTTCTCTAATTTTGTATTTTCTTTTTTTTTCTTTCTATCATAGTATTTATCAATACCATTGTTATTTTTATATTATATAATATATTTTGATATTTATGAGATTTTCAAGAAAATGGTACCACATAGGTGAGGAAGGTCCCCTATTATAATAAGCTAGCCCAGGAAACAAAGACATGGCTCCATACAAACTGAGAAATAATTTGAATAGATTTGATACTTACATATATTATGCCTTATATGTAGTACGACACATTCTCTAAAAAAAAGTCCCTACTTAATTTTTCGGTATCTTTAAATGATGTATGTAGTAAAATAGTTGATTTGGCTAGCTTAAGTTTTTACATATTTGGGTTTATAAAAGATTTTTTCGTCAAGTTATCACCCAAAGTTTGCAAAATACCTCACAACCGTTCATAAAATTAAAAATACTTTTTTGGTCAAACAAAAAATATAAACAAAAATATAATTTAGCTTAAATGTAACTAATTTAACGGTGTAACAAATGATAATATAAAATTTTAACCATTGTTTTAATTTATATTGCGACATTTAAATTATTTACTTCCTACATTTGGCAATTTATTATAAAAAAAAATATTTGTGTAAAAATGCATTATTTAAATGTTTGTTTTTAATTAAATTTTAATTTTTTGTAAAGTGCTTGCAGCACTAGGTTAGAAAAATACTGAAGTCACGTAAATTTCCATAAAAATAAAAATAATTGTTTAGTTCAATTCTTTTTATTGTTTATAAAAAAATATTTTCTAAAAAAAAATTAACAAAAATTACACTTTTTTAAATTTAATCCAAATTTATATTTATTTAACATTATATATAGGTAATCAAATTTTATTTTCGACTCAAAAGCCTGTCAAAGGGGCTCAAATTACAATAAAACAATAAAAAAATTACCTAATCTTAAAAAAAAACAATAAAAAAAACTTTATCTTAAAAAATCTTTTATATTTTGTCCCAAAACTATACTAACTTAACAACAAAACGTATAACAAAATTATATTTTTAGCTATACTATATTGGATTCTCCGTCATTTTGACATACTTATTTAGTCTGTGCAATGTACCGTTAATTAAATTTATATAAAAAAAACGGCAAAAGCTTTCTAAAACCTCAAATCATGCATAATAAAATTGTGAATAAAACTGCATACCTACATTTTTTTTATTCAGTTTTTCTAATTGTGGTCTAAATAAATTAAACAAACAAAATTTAAGAAAAAAGGAGCTACAATTTTGCAAATTTGGCCCAAAAATTTTCTTACAATGAAATATTTAATTTTATGTAAATATCTTTTAGACTTAAGTAAGTTTTTTTTTTTTATTTACTTAAAATTTCTGATTGCAACCCTATTTGCAGGGACTGCTCAACATTTAACTACTCCAAACAACTAGGTCTATATAATTAAATTAATTAGTATACTTTTGTACAAAATTCCTGTGCTAACTTTGGTCATTCAATACCGCATGCTACGTTGCTATTTGGAACACCTATTAGTTCTTTTAATATAAGTATTCCTTATAGTATGGGCCATATTCATACATGTTTAACAATGTCTTATTAAGTTGTTTTTAAGAAAAAATCGAGTTTTTGCTATGCATAGAAAATTTAAACCTAAGTCTAAACGAAAAACTCGAGTCTAACTTTAAACTGGACAGAACCCATGTTTTAGTTGTATTTAACTCTGATAAACGTCAGGAATAGGTACACAAATGAAATAATTTGTAAAGGGGCGCGAGTGATTTTTTTTTCTTGCAAATAAAATGTTGGTAATTTCCACTTTACTAACAAAAAAACTAAATACATAAATAGCTGGTAATATTTCTACATACACATACAGCTACCAACCTACAATAAGACACATTCAACGGAATTGGTATATTATTCACGCAAATGAGGATCATTGTGCAATATAATAATCGAGATGGAGAAACTAAATACTGCGGCATTTTATCAAACATTTTCTGTATTTACATTTGATATCTGCACCGCGTTTTAAATTTTATAATTTTCTGTTTCAACCTGTCATGCATTGTTTTCAACCATTCTTTTTCTTACTTAATAAAAAATCAATCTATCCCACTCAATCCATATGTGGAACCCAAGTTTGGGACACGTTCCACTCGTGTTTTACTAACAGAGGTGACGAAACATCTATGCATAACAACTGTGTCTAACCTGAGTGCTAACGTTAGACTCTAGTTCAGGAGAATCCGAGTTTACAATATGTCTATGAATATGCGCCAATAATTTTAATGATTTCACCCACAATATTGTTTCTTACGCTTCTGCTGTGATTCGGGTTAAAGGCTATATTTTGTGGAACTGATAAATTAAAATATATTGTTTTCCATTGAAACTTGAACTTTGCGCTTGTAATTTTTCTTTTTTTATAAATTATTTTTATTAAATGAGATTATAAATTGAATGATAGGACAATAAATGGAATGGCTTTTAAAATCTTTTTTACAAAAGTACACGTAAACAAGATGGATTTATTCATTTCCTTATCCAACGTCAGAAGCATCAGAAGAACCAATAATGGAACGATGGAATAATCGCGTTGCAGTTGTAACTGGAGCAAGTTCAGGCATCGGCAAAGTTATCGCCGATGATTTAGTGAAAGCTGGACTCAGAGTTGTAGCTATTGCACGTCGAATTGATCGTTTGGAAGAAAATCGCTTACAACTTCCCAAGGACCTTCAGCTTTGGTATTATCCCCGAAAAGTTGATATCACCAATAAAACTGAAATAAAAGAAACTTTTGATTGGATCGATGAGACTCTTGGAGGAACCGATATTCTCGTCAATAATGCAGGTATCCTACGATTTGGGAATCTGCTTGATGTGGATGCAGAGATAATTGAAGAAGTTTTTGATACAAATGTCAAGGGTTTGATATATGCAACTCAGGCGGCTTATAAGAGCATGAAGGAGAGAAATGTAAGTGGTCACATTTTACATATAAATAGTTGGCTAGGGCATCATGTGGCTAGTGGATCTGGTTGTCCCAGTTTGAACGTTTATTCACCATCAAAGTTTGCAGTAACAGCTATCAATGAAACTTTGCGTCATGAATTAAGGTCTTTGGGTAGCAAAATTAAAACAACGGTGAGTAATACAAATTTATTGTTTTGAAAGATTATGAATGTAAATTATGTTTTTATTTTCTTATAGAGCATAAGTCCCGGTGGAGTTCGAACTGAAATCCTTCCCAAAGAAGTATACGAAATAAATACAACAGTTTTAGAACCAGAAGATGTTTCACAAGCTGTGTTGTTTGCAATTGCTACTCCAGAACATGTTCAGGTTCTTGAGTTAGTTATAAAACCAGTTGGAGAACAAATTTAAAAATTCAACTTCAAAATATATAAAAGTATAATGATCTGTTTTCAAAATATTTTTTTATTAATCAAAATTAATAAATAATGAAAACATTGATGAATAATTAAAACAAAAGTGTCTTGTAGGCTTATGGAAAAAATGACTAATGCTGTGTCACAGGTAAGAATATATTCAACCCAAGAGTATTGGTCCAATTTCAAGGCTTAGTTTTAAAAGTATTAGCTTCTGGGAAACTATTTGAAGGCCTTATAGACGTGGAGCTAGCGACCGATTTACCTACCCCATTTCAGCAAGGCTAAAACTTTGTCCACAGAAAAGTTTACGTCCGAAAAAACAAAAATGCGTTTGTTACACTCCGGTGCCCTCAATGAGTCCTTCATTTTTAGTGTTAAAGGTGGTTAAAAAGTTGCTCATTCACCTCATTTCCAGCAAGGCTCGTCTTTTAATATATTATTCATTGGTTCCGTATAAACAAGAAAATAACACTGTAAGACATTTTAGCCTTCAATGACATGCTTTAAGAAGCTCGTATATACACCAGGGTACCAGGGTGAATAACATAAGCACCGCCAAAAAGAAGAACAAGTAGGATGGGTTGAGATAAGTAAAAAATTGTAAAGGAGGGGGGGTCTATCTCCCCCCGTTTAGGCGGGAGGGGCAAACTTTCTAAAAAATTAACTTTAAACAGAAAAAATAATTTAAAAAAACCGGTACATACTATAATGTAATGCTATACTTTTTATATTCTTCATAAATAAAGTTGTTTTAGTGAACAGTTTTTAACAGAAATGAGGTAGGTAAACCAACAAATATAGAATATTTATTTCTGAAAATGGAAAAAAAAATGACCGAATTTTTCATTTAGAACTTTTAGGTACAGACTTTGACAACTATTTATCATATTGAGATCGAGAATCGCATAGGCGTGTTCATGAAATAGTAAAATAAAAAGTCTTCTTGAAAAATAAAATTATAAGTTTTTTATTATATCCGATTTTCGGGAACTGACCCCCAGAAGTCTATTTTTGATTTCAGTCTCAAATGTTGCTTTGAATAAAATCCTTTACACATTTCTCTGGTGTACATCTTTCTTTAATGAATCCATTCTTAAACCCTTGTTATTTTTTATATTTCATATCTCTTTGTGGCATAAAAAAAATAAATGTTTTCCAGTCAAGGAACTCAAATTAAATTATACCCTTACGATAGCCCTATAGCACCTTTCAAAAAATTTCATTCTAATGTCAACGGAAATAAAAAGATTCTACACCTGCATATTTTATTTGATATCCTTTTGTTGCTTTAGATTGGGTTGTGATTTTCCAAAAGCTGCCAAAATGCCTAGTAAACAACTCAATCTAATAAGGACAATCGTCTGATCCCTGGGGTTGACTTTTTTTTTCCTTTCGTCCCCTTTTTTTTAAGTAAAATATATGTATAGGCAAATTGTTTCCTGATACTAAACCTGATTAAGATCTGAGCCTGAACATTTATCGAGAGGAATATGGGTTTTCCTTTTTTTTTTTGTTTTATTATTTGAGGTCGAAAAATAAGAAGTAGCTATGGCATCAGCAAACAGATGCTGTGATTTACCTATCAATCTTATATATCAAAGGAATCTATATAATGTGCTTGTGTATAGTCAACCTTAAAAATTATGTTTTTTTCTGGATCTTTTATTTGGAAAGAGGATGTGAAATACACAAATAAGGGATAATCGGTGATTTTCGAGAATTTGATGTTTACGAATATGATGATTTTATATTTGGCTAATCTTTGGAAGTTTCTATTGAATCTGGAAATGAGGGATTTTAAAAATGACTTACTTTTTGAATGGTGTCCTTTTATTAAATTAGAGTAATAGAGTTGGAAAGACAAAATTCGTGTTCCTACTTATTGCTCCGGAAATCACATGGAGTCATCTTCTTAGTGGTTTATACTCTGACTGTGAGCTTAAGTGGAGGCAAATAGCAGAAACCAGATCATTCTTATATAAAAATTAAATTCTTTAAAAATATCAGGTCTTTTCGAAAATTTCGTAATTCATATTGATTTTATTTTTCAAAAATACATTCAGATTATTAGAAATTCTTAAAGTGAACCATTTTCGTCAGACAAATGCACTTATCCAACCTTGTTTTCACAAACACTATATTTTAGATTGATGTCAAATGACTGACCGTGTAAAGTTCGCCTAAGAACAAGCTTATATACCATCAGTGTCAACTCCTACATGCATTTCTTATAAATCCTCTACTATTTATTGCCAAACTTTACAACTTGTTTGTATCAAATCAGATTAAATTATTTGTTAATCCATAACAATTTCGAGATACCTACATTCAAATAATTTTTCACAAAGTCCTCCTGCAGCTGGACACATGAACACAAAATCTATATTAAAATCACTTTCATAAATTGCAAAATAAAACTAACAGAACGAGACGAAGGCGACTCACAGAAATGAAGCGATCCCCATATATCAGTGATGGTCGTCTGTCATGCTACACAGAGACACAGTAGTGCATCCATGTCACATCCATTCTCATAATTCAGACGATACTCGCACAATCTTTCAAGCATTTGGAATAAAGTCAAACTCATCTTTTACCCTTTGACTTTGGTTTGTTCGTTTTTGAAAAAGAAAATAAAAAAAAAAAATCCCATCCACTTAACTTAAGGCAAAGACGAACAACTTTAACTATAATGGTTGATGGGTAAAAAAAGGACAACGGAAACGGATACCACTTCACTTGATAAAGAGCATCGGGGTACATCAGCCGCACAGATTTTTCATTCTCACATTCCTTTAATTCCGAAATAGTTTTAGCAATTTATCATTTGAAGAGTTTTGCTAAAGCGGGAACACTAAGCTAGATTCCAAGACATAAGGGATCACACAAAAGTCCTATTTTGAATTATATTGCATCTTAACAATGTTAAAGTGTGTGCGTGTGTGGGTGTGGGTGGGTGTATGTATATGGGAAGAATTTTGTGTTTTCCCTTTTACTTTGTGTGGTTGTGGAGTTTGGAAAGAAATATTTCGAAATAAAGATAATCACAAAGGAAGTAGTATACATAGACAAGATACCTCATCTAATGTGAGTACAAATTCAGAGTTGCCTCTATGTGATTTTAGCAAATATGTTAGTGAATTTTATGTATCTTCTTGAATGATACGTGGATTCTAAGTAGGTATCCTCAGAAGTTTTTAGGAATCGGACTCGAAAGGAATTCGGACCGACAATCATGCTCTGCGAGGCGTAGAGGTTCAAGAGAGGATGACCGTACAGTTTGTATGATGTGATCAAAGGTATGTAGCAGGTCAGGATTTTGTAAAGCTAGCAATGCACGATGAAGCCATTTAACTTGAACCGTTTAAACTGAGTCCAAATGGCTCCCGCCCAAAATAACAATGACTATAAAAACGTTCTGAACTCGGTCCATTTGGTGGTCAATCACAATCGAGCCATTGAGCCAATCCATTTTGAAATATTTTACAACATAAAAATGACTAAAAATATGCTGCAGAGAATCACGCAGTACTTCGCCGTCGTTATATCTGGTGAAATTTCATGAAATGGACATCTGCGACGAAATTTAGATGGCTCCAAAATATAGTTGACGTAGAAAAATAGTACCCAAAATTCGTTGATCTTGGAGAGTGTAACGTTCTGTAATTAGTCAACTAGTATTCCATATCTACTTTACTTAAAAAAAAAATATATATGGGGCCCCTTGGTATATTCGATATTTCCCACTAGTGGTGAATAAAATGATTTTTATCAAATCCAGGTTTTGTACCGAACCTGCGGAGCCACTTGAAGCCATCTACATAATTATGAATTTGGCTCGGCTAAGAGCCACTCAGCTGCATGGATTCATCTTGTATGACCAGATTAAGAGAAAATCTTTATCAAATTACGCTACAGAAATAAACCTGTGATGATTTATCGCATGTTACATCGTCATCTGGCCAACGTTCACGGCGTCGAAATCTGCGACAGAATTCAGATAGCCAACTTATAAAAAAATTGTCAGCACCAAAATCTCCCTATCATAGAGTATTGTGTTCACAACAAAACACAAATTTCCTTCTTTTTTCCAAATTCCCAGTAATTTATTGTTTTTTTTTTTTTATTTATTAGAGTTTTTAGATTTACAATTTGGCAACCCTTAAGCTATAAGGTTTCAGAAGAAACTTTGATAAAAGGATATTTTCTTAGTTCTGTTTGCATCTGTGGTATGTATGTATGCCTATCTATACTGTTGCTGTTGCATATAAACGTTCTTCACTATATATATGTTCAGTGCATACTGCATATATGTCCTAAGTCCTTTCATCCCCCTGGCTTGGAACAATAATCATGATGCCTGTCTGTCTGGATTGTGTGGTCAAAATTATATCAAGGTGCATGAACTTAGACATGTGTTTTGTCCAGGTTCGGGTCATGGTGTACAACATGGATCACTGTCCATTTCCATGATCCAAAGTAGGAGCTAGATTCCAAAACCAACCACACAAAACACGTATACAAAATTAATGCAAAGACCTGATGGTAAATTGAAATTCTCCTACAACGAGCGACGCTTTTAAAAGGAAATTTGATTAACGGTAGTGTGTATGAATCTAGAGATAGATTTTTGCACTTCAAATTCAAAGTGATGGAGGAAGCAAAGGCAATCCAATTAACCGCGTTTTCTGCTGGTAAATAATGTGCATGTGTATAGTCGTCAGACAGGCATAGACATGAGAATATTTTTGTTTGGACATTGATCCGAACTTTGTTATACGACTCAAAACGGATTTTATCGGATAATAATGTGCACCCTGGACGTTTATTTGGAAGAAAATAAAAGAGCTCTGAATTCCGTCAGAGGAGCACTAAATGCAGAATGCCTACAGCAAATTGACTTGTTTGGTTAGTCAACGATGAAGTCAATGTCTTTGTTTAACTGCGGTGTATTTAATGAACTTCTACTTTTCTGTCAGGGCATTCTATTGGTATAGATTTATATTTTGAGTCTTGGTCCACGGATGCAATGAACAGAGTGCATTTGCATTGTGTTTCGATGTTTAACGCAAGATAGTTTTGTTTCCCTGAATAAAAGTCAGAAATGATTCATCATCAGGATGACTCAGTAAAAGTAATTTGGAATTTAGGGAAATATAGGAATACGAAGTGCAATTCAAATCTGACCAAGATTCCTGTACCACAAATTAATGGAAGTTATGCATTTCCCACAAAAACGAACGCAATAATAAAATTCAAGTTAAATGCAATAGAAACATGAATAATGCTCAAGATTAAATTCTTGTAGATGACGACAAAATTCTTCACGGGTTGTGCATATGTACTGCGAAGTACTTCTAAATGAACAGTTTCCGAGACTACTTTGCAACAGCCGTTCCAAACTACGAAGAAGTGCCCGACATCACAGTTAAAGAAATCAGTAATCAAAAACTCCAAAAAGTGAACAGTGATTGGATAACACTCTGACTTCTAGAAAAAGATGGAAAACATGGAGCTTAGATGGCTCATGGTTCTCATCTAGAATATTATACCACTGCTCACTAAGTGCCAAATCAGTGGAGAAAAAGTTACATTCTCTCATTTTAAAATGGGAAGGCGAAGGCTTATACACGAAGCTATTCAATTAAAAAAGCTCATGTCAAAAACGATTAAGGTCGCTGAGCGGGTATTGGATAACCGCTATCTATTGACCAGTGCGGGTTTATTGTTTCAGGCAAACATTCATCAACACAGAAACAAATCCAGAGTGTTAGAATCAGAATGGAAAAACATCGTGGTTATGATTACTCGAGCGATTTGCATGCTGTGTTTGTTGTGGAAAAGCATTTGATTACAACCACGAGATCTGATGGGTGACCCTAAGACAACAAGGAGTTCGGAAAATCTATACAAAGGTTAGATACACTGCCAAGAGTCACCGAAATCATATCCGAAGAATCGTTGATAATATACAGAAGAATTAACTTACCTCATCAATACCAGAAAAAATGTTTTGTCAGTGTAGACAAATATTTCCCTAAACCAAATCGATCTCACGAGGAAACTGGTTCTACCCTAGGCCACCCAGCACTCTGCATGTTTAGGTTTTTGGCGAAGACAGACATATCGGAGCTAACAGCCTGGCATAAAGCCTGGTGGGGGGTATGGGCCAGTTCCCTTGGCTGAGGTACCCGAGGATCTCTTATTTTCCTATGGTTAATGGTAATAAAGGGATCACATCCCAATACAATTCCACACCTTAATACACCATAGTCACCAAAATGATATCCCAACCTCCACATAATGATAAGGTCTCATGAGTTTATGGTATTAAAACGGCGCACCAAACGCTAATTGGGTTTTTATTCTAGTAGATTAGCCGCCATTTCTACCTACCTACCTACAAAATATTGCCATAACTCCAATGACAAAACATCCTTTACGAAAATCTTAACCCAAATCGTTAGAGAAGTTTTCCAGATATTTTTTAATTATTTTCGAATGATTTTTGTATGTTCTCAGTAAGTAAGTCCCTTTAACTAAATAATTTCATTAAACTATAATTTTTTTTTTTTTTTGAATTCTTCTCAAAGAAATGCAATTATTGAAAATCATGTCCCAGAAATCAGGCTTATTTATTCAAAATTCAATTGTTTGTCGTTGTTGGCATTTAATTCAAACACTCTCCGTGACAAGTCAATTACATTTAAGTATCAGAAACAACGCTCGTTAGTTTTTACGATAACAACAATTCGATAGGCAATAGCCTTGGTATATCTTTCCCTAAGAAACCTAGACGCGGCCCACAACGACAAGGCGCTTAAATAAAGAACGAACAAATTAAAGTTCTTATTCTGGCAAAGAAAAGAAGAGTGTATTTATAGTGAACATCTTCATTCATCTTAATCCAAACTGATTGCTTCCTTTTTCTCGAAAGAGGCGGTGGTATTGGTATTACCCCCGCTTTACTTACTTCAAAAAAAAAATTGAATATCTTTCTCGACGACACAAGTCGTTCTATTTAAGCACAGATAAAAGGAAGAAAAATAAATGAGTACCGGGGTTCATCGAAAGGAGCATTTGCCGTGGCAGGATATCCAAGGATCAATCAGTAACATCGCTTTTTTAGTTTTTTTTTTTTTTTATTCTATTTCAATTCGATGGCACATTTATGTATAGTTCGTCGCTGGGAAATTAAATGGAATGACTAGCGATTACTTAAAGCTTGTTCTTCTATTTCCGAAGCAAGATTACTTTATTTGATTGACTTCAACAAACATGGCTAAGCATAAGCGAAGGATGTTGGTGTGGTATGTAAATAGGACTGACGTATATCCAAGGCCTCCTTTAAAAATATCACAAATATCACTTTTTTTATGGATGGAAATGTTTTACTGAGGAAATTGAATGAAAACAGTTCTGAAGCTTGTTCCGACGATGTTATGAGGAGAAAAAAAAATTATATTGAAAATGCCTTTTCCTCTGAATATACTATAAATGTAGTCTTATTTTCTATGAGATTTTAAAGGGTGTCATGAAGTATATACAGTTATGCTGATTGACGATTTATATTCGTTGAATCAATTTGCAAAAAACGGATGCTTGTGTCACTTTCATTAATTGAAGTGGCAAGTGTGACAAAGATCCTTTCATCAATTGAATCTTATTTGAGATAGATTTGTGTCGATTTGAGAAAATTTGATTTGTTTACATTGAGGATTAGATAGAAGGATTTGAAGAACAGCGTTTTTTTTTTGTTTCGATTTTTTCTTAAACACTGGGTTGTAACGGATACAAAAAATATTATTTCCTTTCATTACATTGCAACACATTGTGAAAGATCGAAATTCTTTTTAAAATCAAACGAAAGAAAACTTTGATTAAGAATTTTTATTCTTTATATATGAGAAGAAACGATAATAAATATTATTGTTAATTATTGAATCTCAAATGATTAATAAAAAAGATATATAAATGTTGGATGATGCGTTGTTGTGTAATGAAAAAAAATAATAATCCGCTAAAATGTTTGCTCTACTGGGAGCTACAATTGACCTATTGTCTTGGCCATGTTTCCAAACTAAACTTTGTACAAATTCCCACTATCACCAAGAACTCTAAAAGTATTCAGAAGTCACGACAATATTCAAATTAGATACTCATAGTCCCGAGAGCGCACAGTCAACGGATAGGATCCAACAAAAAAGAGTAAAATCATCAGTCGAAAGAGTTGGAAGTTCACTAGGACGAACCTCAGTGTCATCCACACACTGCTGTCTAGATTCGAACTACTTCGCTCCGTTCTTCGTACCAATGAGTCACTGACATACGTTGATGGTATGTATGGGATTTCTCCGGACACTAGAAAACCTCGACCCTACGTCTGATCAGGATTTCCTTGTAATCCACCAACTAAACTAAAGTCTTTCATTAAACGATCGACTCGAGTTGTTGCTGAGGATTAGAGACGAAAAGTTAATTTTAGTATATTCGTTGAAGGACGTAATCAACTCGAAACAATTCTCTACATAGGTCTTAAAGATTATAGAGAGGTTCTCAATCCCCCTAGGCATCAGAAAAGATATCCCAACTGACTTATAATAGAAAAGTGTTAGAATCGAAATAACCTCCCTTCGAAGGATCCTACACCTGCTTCCTTCGAGACGTTTAGAACCTTGTCCCCATCCGGATGAAGGCTCGTCCACGCCCCTAGAAATCAGGGCGGTCGTCATTCTACCATTGCACCAGGTCTGCTCGTTGCCATTGCTTAGCTCGCCGAGTTGTGGGGTAGGATCTTGCAATTCGAATACGACCAGTGTCACATTATTTCAGACCTGAAGTATAGATGATATTAACTTATTAGATTATGAAAGTTGCAAAGGACCCGATGGAGACATTGTAGAGAAAGTGAAACTGGAAAGAGAGACTACAAATAACCCGTACGACAGTAGCCTCGATATTACTACTACTATAGATACCCCTTACGGTATCTACCTACTTCTCATCGCTTCCATAGTAAGGGATGGCGACTTCGTTTGGGGAAATTCAGGTGTTGACGAATTCCCTCGGTGCTTAACTTCCCTACCTAGGATAAACAGAGCTAATCTCCAAGACCACCTCTCTTCATCACCCATTACGGTTCTTGGTTGCACGAAATTTCTTCAAGAACTCCCTCTTTGAAGACGGAAGGCCCTAAACCTTCCGATTACAGTTTGAAGATGATAATGTACTCACATTTGTCACACGACAGCTCCAGCCACGACCCCTCTACCTATTGCTTCAGCATTGCATCCTGCTAATCAATACTCATGTCCGAACCTGGATGAAAACAAAAAAAAATCTTCCCAAAGAAAACTGCTCTTCAAAAAAAAAATAATTGTAAAAGACTCGAATATTTCTTTCACTTAATTACAAAATTTATTCAATATATCTTAAAACTACTTCTAACAATGAAATTAAATAAATTTCAAATTATCTTATCTCTTTTCAGAATCTATTGTAACATAATCTTAATGTAACAAAACTTCAAAATTATTTTTACTCTCTATTCAAATTTTAATTCTCAAACTGAAAAATTACTCTAACTAGAATTCCACTAGGACTGACTTCAATTTTTATCAAAAAAACTACACTAATCTCAAAATTCTTTAATCTAATCGGAAAATAATCTTCGTGAAAAGAACTGAGACGAGTAAGTTAAAAGTGAAATCTCTAATAGAGATTGTAACGTTCAAGGATAACAAGACTAAGTCACTAAGTAAGTGAGTCTTAGGCGACAGCGACGTAGGTAGTGATCACGGTTCACCCCTTTTTGCGACCTAGGATAACTTCGGCAAGTTATCCGAGATATTATTTAACGCAACACGACTTTAATCTTTAATCGGATAAGTGAACAGCTATTCTATCGCAACGTCATATGACGAATTACCTCCATATAGTTACAGGGTAATATAAACGCTCTAGTCGTCACGAAGCGATAAAAATTTCGTTCGGGACCACGGTTACAAAACAAAACGACCGATAGAATGACCAATGATCAATGTTCCTAAGAGGAACATGAAATTCAAGACTATATATCCCGGTAGAATGAATCTTCAGAAAATTCAAACCACTTTCAAACACAAAAGCAAAAACTCAAGAGTTTAAAGTGCAATGCACTCCCACGAATTCCCAAAAGACAACCAATAGCAATATATACAATAGATCACAAAATTAGATCAAAGAAAACGCGGTAAAAAGGTAGGTAAATTTAAACGATGACCTGTAAATTCAAAAGTTATATAATGAAATGTAAATATATATAATTATAAAATATTATAAAATATATTCAAAATTTAATAAAAATCTACTTAAAGATAAGGTGCACCTTTCCTCTAAATTTTGTATTATAGTAATTCGAATACAATTTCGGTTAGAGGTTGCTTTTAAAGACTTATATGGGCTCCTACAGATTATATTGAACGAGGGTATAGACGTTTAATATTCAGGGTAAGTATTAGTACTGATATAGTATAATCAGTACCTATATCTTATAGGCTAAGTCATTAACTCGGACCCCCAGATGTAAGTGTGACTATTTACCACCAATTCGTCGATCTGATCATCTACAAGATATAACGTATACACAAAACGATAAAAACAAATAATTAAATTTAAAATTTAGTGTAACCCTACACTTTCGAATGACCGATTCCGTATTTCGAACCGCAATTTAAAATTTAAATAAACAAAATAAAAAAAAACGTGAAAAAAAAGTAGTGATGACTACATGTAGTAGTTCGACTTGTAAAATAGATAGTATTCCAATCTTTGTTTCAAAATAACATATTACTTTATCTTATATTTTGACCGTAGTCAACCAATCAAGACCGTATGTATGTACCTTAGACGTAGGTACTGAAGTGAATTTCGAAATTAACCCGATCGATATTAATGATCACCCGCAAATATACGTACGTTGAAAAGAAACCATCACTTTAATCTCATCAGTCTCTACTTCCTTTTCTTTTCAGATTATCTTCGACTTCGAATCCGTCTTATGTTCGAAACGTAACTTAAATGAGGTAATACACCCAAAGTGAGTAAACAGTATCTCAAAGTTAATTATTTAATTAAAGTTTTTATAACTGAAGTCAATTCCCTTACAGGTTTTGGAATCTCTTTCAAAAAACATGACCTGGAGTAAGTACTGAACATTGATCAAACCGAATTACTGGTATGTAATTATAAAACAAAAAAAATTAAATGATGCTTTCGCCTTCTACGTGTGTAGGAATAATTATAAAATAAAAAGTTAATTTTCACGTCGTATAAACGACTTCAAAAAAAAATATATGGATACGTTGATTCATTAAAAAGTGACTGGACTACGCCAGGAAGAATTCACATTCTTTGGATACTAGGTATCTCCAAAAAAATTAATTGACGATACCGTCGAAAACAATTGTTGATTGCACTCAAGGATTTTCGGGACAATTTCGCTTTTATTATCGCACCATATGTAGGTAAGTGAATTTTAAAATTACGTGGTGATTGAGTTGTGTGATTTTATTTACACAATTCTCACTTCAAATTACTATCTTCTTTTTTCTTTCTTTAACCAATTTTACACACTTTCTTTTCTTTCAGATACTTTCATACTAATCAGCACCAGGTAAGTAACGACTTATGATTTTAAGCTATTTCAGTAATATAGGTAATAGATACACAATTTTTTTTTTTTTGATTCATTGATTCACTTCTTATGATAAGATATATTTAAGATACTATGCTTAATATAAAATTTTCCAAAATCACTTACAGTCTTCTCAGATTTTCTTAAAAATAATTACTGTGATTATAGATGATATCTCGGGGATCTCCAACAACATTCCGTATACTAAAGATGATGTCTTACATCAAGACGTAGGTACTTTCACTTAGTGTGAGCATATTAACATTGAAGGTATGTATGTCATATCATTTTATGATATTAATTTTGGAGTAGTTGCAAATAAAAAACCAGGTAGCATCTGGTTAAAACGATGTGCCTTGGCAAGGTAGTACGCAGGATCCTTGGGTAATTTGGTACGTAGTTGAGTCCGCTTCTTGAGTGGATTCCTGCGTACAATTTTGCCTGGGGATTTGCTCGGGCACCAAGATTGCTACCTGAAGAAAGAGAATAGACTTTAGTATTTTGTTAAGGGTAAGTATATTATAATTATTTTGTGATATGTCTTTTTAACTTTTCTTTTTTTTCTTTTTTTTTTTTTTCTTTTGCGAATATTATCTTTTAGGTGTTCTAAGATTCTTATTGGAATGGTTAATTAACATAATCTTTTGCCTTTTCGATTTTTTTGTTAATTTAACCTAAGACCTCGTGGTCTTCCAATAAGGACACTTAGGGAGCACCCGTATGTAACCAAAAAAACTTTTACCTGGTAAGTTGTTGCTTTTTTCGTGATTTTTTTTACAGCTGCTGCTCCAGGAGATCCTCATCGGATTTTCCTGCTGGTTTTAAGCGAATATCGCTAGCTTTCCGCGAAATGACGAAGTTGGTGCCGTTGGTGAAAATCCTGCGCACAGCTTTGGGTGACTCGGATACGTCTTCTGTGTGTACGCAGTGTTGATTTTCACCACCGTTCTCGTCTTTTATGCAAACAATTTGAGGAATAAATGGATTATTCTGATGTCTAGCCATTAAAAAACTTGATTGTACCTTGGGTGTCGAAGAGAAAAATTTTCTAAGTAACTTGCTTATCTTGTGATTTCTTTTCTTTCTACGTATTTTACTTACTATTTGTTTTTGGTTTATGAATGTTCCTTAAAAGTTCTTTAATAATTACTGCTTTAATGTAATTTTTCTTATTAATTTTTGTTTCTTTTAGAATTTTTCTCGACCGAAGTTAACTTTGTGGCGGACTAAATTGGAAAGACTTTTAACTAAGCTACAATTTTTCTGCTTTGCGTTACGTATTCGTTTCTATGTATCTGTATGGAATTTGAATAGCCGTTTGGGACAAACTGTCGTCGTGGCATTTTCCTATTGGTCAATTTTAATTTGTGGCAACTAACTTCTCGGTTTGGTTTCACTTATTTCATTTGACCACGTTACACTACGATCGCGTCTGAAAATGTATCTGTTTATGGCATGACTGGGTCGAGTGGTACGTCTCTTGACTCGGTTATAAGAATTTTTCGATTATTGCTTGATGCGAAAATTTATTTCTTGCAAAGATAGAACTAAAAATTGGGTTCTTCACTGACATGAGATGTGTAATTTAATGGTAAGTATTTTGTCGTGTGTGTATCAGTTTTGTTTCTTTTCAAGTGAGGTAAGTGTGTTAAGGTAAGTATTTCTGTAATTATTTTATTCTTCCGATGTGGTAAGTATTTGTATATTTAGTAAAGTTTTTCGTTTGTTAAATTATTTCTGTTTCAGTGTGTTATGTTCAGTTTTGGTAAGTATAGTCTTTTAAATGTCCGTATAGGACTGTAGTTGACATCTACGATATCAATTAAAATTCGTACGTGTTTATCAGTCATTTAAAAAAAAATGACTAAATGTGTAAGTATTTGTAACTGTCGTGTTCTATGGTTAATGGTAAGTTTTGTGTAAGTATGTTTCTTAAGTGTATGAGAAATTGAATGTCAATCTGTCACATAGTTTGACATTTGAAGAGGTGATGAAAGAATCGTGTTGAAAATTATATCAAAGTCATGTCAAGCAAAGTTGTTCGGTTCATGCTTTGTTTTCGTTAACCTATAATTCTCTGATTGAAGTTTGTATTCTTCTACATGTTCGAAATTTCAATAAGAGTGAATACCTTTTGACATAAGTTCTTTTTCTCGTTAAGAGATTATTCATTTTGTTCAGTGACAATTTGGTGCGACTCATCAATCATTTGCTTTTCAGATTCGTTTATGAATGAAATTTAGTTGTTATAATTTTGAGACTTCTCATAGTTTATTGAACGTTTTCTATCTACTTTATCGGCTTTATTTACATTATCTCAATTGTTTTTCGTTATAAGACTCTAAATGTGATAACTTGTAATACTTATTTTTCCCGCTCATCTGGTTCTTTTCTCTACTGTCCATTAATTGAGCTACTTCTGTTGTTGGACTACTTGAGAGGCAGCACTCATTTGGTTGTGAGCTTAACTTGAATTCCTTTCTATCCGCCGATCGCGCCTTTTGTTCAACCGTGGACTCAATCGACAACCAACTATAAGCTTTCATTTTGTTCCTTTTATACCAATAGCTTTCACTTGAATATTTAGCTTTCGCTATCCTTTCTTAGAGGGCGTTGTTTGCTCAAATAAGCTCCTTCTTGCTTTAGCAATAAAATACTTTGCTTTTACTAAAGTGAAGCGAAATGAATTTTGTTGTATGCCACAACTGTGGTGTGAAATATGAAAGTTGAGTTGGATGCTGATGTAAGTTTATCTGTTAGGTAGTTACCTTGAAAAAAGGTGTAACGCAATTAGTTCATGAAAATTTTCGAATTTGGTAGGTAGATGAGATAGGGGTTGAAGATAATATATCATACATAGGTATTGCTATGGTAGGATTCTCTATTCTACAATATGTTAACGCTTAACCGATAGGTGTTGGAAATGGTCTCCCTACAAAACTCATTCGTTTAATAGAGCGTAAGCCTGTTCAACGAAAGAGGAAAGGAGCCATATTCAAAATAGTATTTGAAACTTTGTACTAATATATTATTGCCCTAACCGATAATCACCCACGACCCGCTGTGTCTCATGCTCAGCTGACTTGCCGGCGACTATCTTGTAACTTGAACGTATTATATTTTCATTTTCTTAAATCTTTAGTATGAACTACTGTCTCAAAACCTCTCTCGTCTTTGGTTTTGTATAGATTATTTCCGATGATTTTTGTAATTGTGGCTTTGATGAATTTGGGACAAAGCTTTGCATTTTTGTGTTTTGTTGCATCACTTAAGGTGAAGTTCCTTCTGAAGACTGTGTCACCAATGTCGTATCTGACGGTTCTACTTCGAAGATTATAAACCCTTTCGTATTGTTCATGGGCTAAGTTCAATGCTGTTTTGAGGTAGTTGTGGACTATGTTCATCTTGGCGGTTTTTGGAATCCAATCGATTTCTGATTGATTTAATCCTCCTAACTTCCTTAATAACTTGTAATCTTCTCCATGTTCCACCATACGTTGCCCAAAGAGTGCTTCGTATGGGGACATGCCTATCACAGAATGAATGGTGGTGCGTAAAGCGCTTCCTATGGATGTCAAGTTTACATCCCAATCATATTGCTTGTCGTCTATGTAAGCTCTTATAGAACTTAAGATTGAGCGGTTAACTCTCTCGCTCGCATTCGCTTGAGGAGCGTATGCAGCAGTCTTTACGTGGCTAACGCCGAAGTTATTGAGAAATTTAATGAATTCGTTGCTCAAGAACTGAGATCCATTATCTGACAAAAGAGTTTCGGGTACCCCGAATAATAAAAATACCTCGTCGGCTAAAAATTTAATGAGTTCGTTAGTATTTGCTTTTTTTAAAGGCTTGATCAATACGAATTTGGTTAGTTGGTCTAAAGCTATTACGATGAAAGTGTTACCTCTTCTTGAGCGTGGGTATGGTCCCAAAAAATCCACATAAATGTGCTGGAAAGGTCTTTCGACCTCGAAAACTTTTCCCATTTCACTTCTCAACGTAATATTAGGAGCTTTAACCATCTTACACGTATCGCAATTACCTATAAAAGTTTTGACTTGTGACGCCATCCCTGGCCAATAAAATCGTTGTCGTAAGCGATACAATGTTTTAGTTATACCTCCATGCGCAGCTCTAGGTGGACAATGTGACTGACTTATCAATTTTTCAGCCAGACTCGACGGAATCCAAAGTTTCCAAGACTCATCATCCTGGATTGGATTACCTGTGACATGTCGGACCTTCTTGTATATAAAATTTTCGGATACTTGTAGGTCTGGCAATTGTTCTTTATTTTTACTGACGTGTTCAGCGATCTGAAGGTATTCGTCCGACTGGAAAGCCGGATCCTTTAAATCTACATACAACACTTCAGACGGGTTTGCTGAAGTTAATACCGGCGTGGAAACATTTGACGATATTGCCTCTACCTCATAAATGCGAGACAAAGCATCAGGCAGAACGTTCAAAGTTCCACGTCTGTGAAGAACCTCAAAATCAAACCCTTGGAGTTTTAGACTCCATCGAGCTAACCTACCGGTTGGGTCTTTCAGACTCATGAGCCACTTCAAACTTGCATGGTCGGTTATAACCGTAAACCTGTATCCCTCAATATATGGCCTAAATTTATGAATTCCTTTTACTGCAGCTAAACACTCACGTTCAGTGACAGTATAATTCCGCTGGGCCGAATTCAATTTTTGGGAGTAATAGTAAATTGGTAACTCAGCTCCAGACTCATCTTTTTGGCATAATACACACCCGATTCCAGTAGCTGATGAATCACAAAGGATAATAAATGGCTTGCTGAAATCGGGGTTACGAAGTACTGGAGCTGAAGTTAACGCCACTTTGATTTTATTAAAAGCAACCATAGCCTCTTCTCCAAACTCGAATTTTACCCCTTTCTTTAAAGTATCCGATATCGGACCGGCTACTCCTGAAAAGTTTTCTATGAACCTACGGTACCACCCGGCCATTCCTAGGAATCGCCTGACTTGACGGACTGTGGTTGGTACCGGGAAATCAACAATTACTGATATCTTGCCGGGGTCAGCTTTCCGGCAACCTTGACCGACAACGTAACCCAAATACTGCAACTCTTGGAAGCAGAAACGAGACTTCTCGACATTTATCGTAAGTCCTGCTTCCGATAGTCGCTTACTTACAATTTTTAAAATAGACATATGTTCTTTGAATGATGATGATACGACGAGTAAATCGTCCAAATATATAAATACATTTTCACGTAGTTTGGAAGGAATAACTTTATTCATAAGGTAAGTTAAAGTCTGTGCCGCATTGGAAAGACCGAAAGGCATTACCTTGAATTGGTACAGAGGTCGATTGGGGACAGTAAACGCTGTCTTCTCCCGTGAGTCTTTCTCCAGGGGTACCTGCCAATACGCATCTTTCAGATCCACGCTCGAAATGAAACGTGTTTCAGAAAGTCGTGCAAGCAGTCCTTCAATATGCGCAATTGGGCTCGCGTTCTTCTTGGTAACACTGTTGACCTTTCGAAAATCCAAGCACAGGCGATTTTTTCCCGGTTTCCTCACCAAAACAACAGGTGAGGACCATGCGCTTGAAGATTCTTCGATCACACCCAAAGAAAGCATGCGGTCCAATTCTGCATAGACTAGGCTTTGTACTGCTGGTGATATGGGATAATGACGTTGTTTGATTGGTTCGGCGTCTCCCGTATCGATACTGTGTTCCAACAAGTGAGTCCTTCCGAGCCCTTTTAGAGCGAAAGATGGAAAAGACTTCACTACTTCTTTTAATATATCTGACTCCTCAGGTGTCAGGTCACATTCCGTAATTTTTGGCGGTTCGGAAACTACCTCGGAAATGGAACTTATTGAAGAGATTATGTTTGGCGCTATTTTAAACAGAGCCCAAAAATCTACGCCTAAATATAACTCTTGTGAAAGAGTAGGTACTATGTATAAATCCATTGATAGACTTTTATCATTAAATTGGATCTTCGCCGTTACTACTCCAATCACTGGTTGCTTACGACCATCGGCCGTAGAAATGTCCGTGGAGAACTTCTTATATGGGATGTTCATTTTCTCTAAATATTCAACTGCTCCCTTTCCGAGGCAGCTGACACTGGCACCCGAGTCCAGTAAACCTAACCAATTTTTGTCAAAGAATTTGACTTCGACATATGGACGAGGATCGCCCGAATTAATTGCTATTCTGGTGGCAGCTATATTTTTAAAAGTTACTCGCTTTTGAGTGAAACGATTTCTTAATTTTACAATTTTTTTCAAATGTTTAGGGTAAGTATATATTCTTTGCCTCGCTAGATCATATTCAACTTGTCTAACATGCAAAGGTTTAAGGGGTCTCAAAAAAGGTGTTTTATTAGGTAAGTTTGGTAATTCATTATTCTGAGTTTTGTTCAGATCAGGATTTTTCAAAATAGATATTTTCTCAGTATTATTTTCTTTTACAACGGACTCTCCGAGTCCCCCGTCCGTACCAGATCCCTCTCGGATGAGAGCTGGCTCCGTGGTGAGTTTCCCGAACAAATACGACAATTAGGTGTTACAGTTTCAGGTAAGCCGCATTTATAACAAAACAGTCTTCGCTGTGTATCAGTACAGTCGCGAAACGAATGACCCACCTTTCGACAATTCCAACATTTTACGTTGTCAGTGTTGAAAGGGGGTTTATTCTCGCGTTTAAATTGTGGATTATAGGCTTCAATAGCGTTTGAAAATTCTGGAGGTGTAGTCTCTACCGTCTGGACTTCTATTTCACTGACTTGCTTTCTTGCTTGTACGATGTATGGTGGTGGTGCTCGTGCACGATTAGGATCGTAATGATTCATGAACTTCTCCATCTCACGACAAGTGTGTACCAGTTCTGACAATTTACTGACTTTGCTTGTGAGCAATAATTCGCCCATCCTTCTTTTCACATTCTGCTTAACTATCTCCACGATCTCCTGGTTTGGTCGAGGTGTACGCATCCTGGAATTTATCCTCAGTATATCTTCATAGAAGGTGTCGAAACTCTCGCCTGGCAATTGTTTTCGTTCGGCCATTTGACGAGTCAGCTCTGAATCGGTTTCTAATCCACGGTATTGTTCAATGAGACCCGAGCGTAAGGATCCCCATGACGAATGTGGATGCTCCTTCAACCACATCCAAAACCATGTTTCGACAGCTCCGCTTATGAAGTGATGGAAGTTCGCTACAACCTCTTCCCATGAAACGTTGTAGCTATCTTTTACCCGTTCTAAGCGAAACAAGAACTCGTCGACCGTCATGTTCTTCGCGTTAAATTTCACTCCCCATTTGTGATAATGTGGAAAACGTGAATAAGAGCCTGCTGGTGATGGTGATGGCATCCTGGTTCGATCATGTCCCGAAGGATTTTCGAACGTCATCCGATCCAGTCTCTCATAAAAGTCGACTCCTTGAGTTCTTGCTGCTTCAGCTCTAAAAGTTCCTGGGTGTCTAGGAAGATCGCGCGGAAAGTTAGGTGTGTCAGGTATATGTCTGATGATAGGTGGTTCTCTTTCTGCAGGATATACTCTCGGAGTAGGTTGTTCACAAAGGTTCATCGCCGGTCTGGAAGGTTGTGTGTTCTGCGTGTTAATAGTCAAAGCTGTCCGAATTGCTTCGTTTACTTTGTCTAGCATCTGCATTTGACTTGCCGCTAAAGTCTCCTGCAGATTCTTCCTATCCTCGGCTCTGCTGAACCCGATCGTGGCTAACGCTACCTCCTTAATGTACTGCTGCATTTGGTCCTCTCTAGTCGGTGAAAATTCCAATCGACGTTGTCTCAGTGCTTCAGGGGTAGATGGTCGATTCTCTTCCACTACATGTGGACTTTCATCAATGGCTTGCTGTCCCTGTGAGGTGCCTGGAATTTCTTCCATCTGACTCACATCAGCAACGTCTCCAGCTTCCATTGTTAAGTCTCGTGCTGGATTTAAGGCCTTCTGATACCTCGTAAGATGATCCCCTGGAGTACTGGGATTCCGTGGATTTTTCTTTTTAGGTTTTTCAGCGGTAGGGTGTTTGTCTTTTCTACCTCCCATAAGACTGAATATGTTTCCCGCTTTGATAGATGTTATTTATTGAGTGATAGTATTATAGATTGAAAATTCAAGAAAGATAATTCAAAACAAGATATTTTATCTTGTAAGGGAACCTACAAAAAAAATTTTCTAATTCTACGCTACTATAATTACTAAACCTAAGTTTTTCCTTAAACTATCTCCTAAACCTAACTTATAAACTAACTTAACCTAATTTCTTTTATAGGGTAAACCCTCAAAAAAAAACTCCAAAACTCCAAACAAAAAAAGCTGGAAACCTCAGGAGTAATTCACTTCACCTCCTGACTTTCCAGATTTTTTTACTAAATAGCTAAACTGCAAAAACAAACTAAATTACTAACTATGGAAGTGATCCTCTCCAACTTCCGACTACTAAAATCTACAGAAGCGATCCTCTCCAACTTCTGACTAAAACTATTACTTCAAAACTTCAGAAGTGATCCTCTCCAACTTCTGACCAACAAAAACTAGAATTCCCCAAAACTACTTGGAAGAATCTAAAAACTGCAACCAAAAGAAAATGTTGCTTTATCGCCACCAGGCACTCCAATTGCCACCAGGCACTCCAGTTCCCAAATCCAAACAAGAATTTGCAGAAACTGCTACTCCAATTGCCACCAGGCACTCCAGTTCCCAAATCCAAACAAGAATTTGCAGAAACTGCTACTACAAAACGCCACCAGGCAAATTCTAAAAATTTTAATCTTTTAAATTTCTAGAAAAACTAAGTTATCAAAATTCTTAACTTCAAAAAAAAATTTCTCAAAAATCTTACTTCTTCCTTTTAAACTTCTCTATATTCATTCCAGGTTCGGAGTCGCGACTAGAATACTGTCGTCTACCGTAACCACATCATCATCTCAAAAAAAAATATCTTTGATTTTTAAATCAAAGTTCCTTTTAGATCGCACGTCTTATTTGTCACTGCATCTAAAAACTACCTATCCATAATTCGACACTTGATCTATACTACAGCTACAAACCTAGGTAAGAAGACATCGTTGCCTAGTGGACAGTAGGTTAAGATCGTATCCCAAACTATTTCAAGATACTGCTCAATACAATAAAAAAATTAAAGATTCTACTATAAAAGTTGTTATTTAAAATTGGTATGGTTCTTCTTCTTGAGTTGGTTTGTCTTTTACTTCGAATAAAGCATAATTGTTCTTCGCTACAGACCTGAGTAGGAACAACTTCAACCACTCACCCGGTCGAAGAATCTAACACTTCATCTTCCAAAGACTTCGAACAAAAAAATTGAATAACTATCCTCTGAAGCTACAGCAACTGGCTTCAACTAACCAATCCGGACATCAGACCGAAAGTTACCCATGATAATGGATCGAATTAACTTTTGCGAGAGTGAGAGAATGCATGATCTGGTTGTCGCAAACAGACATGAATAGGAAAGATCACCACTCATCGGCCGACACATAAGTCACTCACCTCCCGATGAAAAATCTCAACAAAAAATTCTCAACCACAAGAAAACCAAAAAAAAACTAACATATTCTTGATTATGAAATCTTGAACATGTACTAAATCTCAAATGAATCTCTTTCAAATTCCTCCAACTACTACAACATCCAAACTCCATTCGGGCCCCACACGTTTGAGCGCCATTTGTAACGGATACAAAAAATATTATTTCCTTTCATTACATTGCAACACATTGTGAAAGATCGAAATTCTTTTTAAAATCAAACGAAAGAAAACTTTGATTAAGAATTTTTATTCTTTATATATGAGAAGAAACGATAATAAATATTATTGTTAATTATTGAATCTCAAATGATTAATAAAAAAGATATATAAATGTTGGATGATGCGTTGTTGTGTAATGAAAAAAAATAATAATCCGCTAAAATGTTTGCTCTACTGGGAGCTACAATTGACCTATTGTCTTGGCCATGTTTCCAAACTAAACTTTGTACAAATTCCCACTATCACCAAGAACTCTAAAAGTATTCAGAAGTCACGACAATATTCAAATTAGATACTCATAGTCCCGAGAGCGCACAGTCAACGGATAGGATCCAACAAAAAAGAGTAAAATCATCAGTCGAAAGAGTTGGAAGTTCACTAGGACGAACCTCAGTGTCATCCACACACTGCTGTCTAGATTCGAACTACTTCGCTCCGTTCTTCGTACCAATGAGTCACTGACATACGTTGATGGTATGTATGGGATTTCTCCGGACACTAGAAAACCTCGACCCTACGTCTGATCAGGATTTCCTTGTAATCCACCAACTAAACTAAAGTCTTTCATTAAACGATCGACTCGAGTTGTTGCTGAGGATTAGAGACGAAAAGTTAATTTTAGTATATTCGTTGAAGGACGTAATCAACTCGAAACAATTCTCTACATAGGTCTTAAAGATTATAGAGAGGTTCTCAATCCCCCTAGGCATCAGAAAAGATATCCCAACTGACTTATAATAGAAAAGTGTTAGAATCGAAATAACCTCCCTTCGAAGGATCCTACACCTGCTTCCTTCGAGACGTTTAGAACCTTGTCCCCATCCGGATGAAGGCTCGTCCACGCCCCTAGAAATCAGGGCGGTCGTCATTCTACCATTGCACCAGGTCTGCTCGTTGCCATTGCTTAGCTCGCCGAGTTGTGGGGTAGGATCTTGCAATTCGAATACGACCAGTGTCACATTATTTCAGACCTGAAGTATAGATGATATTAACTTATTAGATTATGAAAGTTGCAAAGGACCCGATGGAGACATTGTAGAGAAAGTGAAACTGGAAAGAGAGACTACAAATAACCCGTACGACAGTAGCCTCGATATTACTACTACTATAGATACCCCTTACGGTATCTACCTACTTCTCATCGCTTCCATAGTAAGGGATGGCGACTTCGTTTGGGGAAATTCAGGTGTTGACGAATTCCCTCGGTGCTTAACTTCCCTACCTAGGATAAACAGAGCTAATCTCCAAGACCACCTCTCTTCATCACCCATTACGGTTCTTGGTTGCACGAAATTTCTTCAAGAACTCCCTCTTTGAAGACGGAAGGCCCTAAACCTTCCGATTACAGTTTGAAGATGATAATGTACTCACATTTGTCACACGACAGCTCCAGCCACGACCCCTCTACCTATTGCTTCAGCATTGCATCCTGCTAATCAATACTCATGTCCGAACCTGGATGAAAACAAAAAAAAATCTTCCCAAAGAAAACTGCTCTTCAAAAAAAAAATAATTGTAAAAGACTCGAATATTTCTTTCACTTAATTACAAAATTTATTCAATATATCTTAAAACTACTTCTAACAATGAAATTAAATAAATTTCAAATTATCTTATCTCTTTTCAGAATCTATTGTAACATAATCTTAATGTAACAAAACTTCAAAATTATTTTTACTCTCTATTCAAATTTTAATTCTCAAACTGAAAAATTACTCTAACTAGAATTCCACTAGGACTGACTTCAATTTTTATCAAAAAAACTACACTAATCTCAAAATTCTTTAATCTAATCGGAAAATAATCTTCGTGAAAAGAACTGAGACGAGTAAGTTAAAAGTGAAATCTCTAATAGAGATTGTAACGTTCAAGGATAACAAGACTAAGTCACTAAGTAAGTGAGTCTTAGGCGACAGCGACGTAGGTAGTGATCACGGTTCACCCCTTTTTGCGACCTAGGATAACTTCGGCAAGTTATCCGAGATATTATTTAACGCAACACGACTTTAATCTTTAATCGGATAAGTGAACAGCTATTCTATCGCAACGTCATATGACGAATTACCTCCATATAGTTACAGGGTAATATAAACGCTCTAGTCGTCACGAAGCGATAAAAATTTCGTTCGGGACCACGGTTACAAAACAAAACGACCGATAGAATGACCAATGATCAATGTTCCTAAGAGGAACATGAAATTCAAGACTATATATCCCGGTAGAATGAATCTTCAGAAAATTCAAACCACTTTCAAACACAAAAGCAAAAACTCAAGAGTTTAAAGTGCAATGCACTCCCACGAATTCCCAAAAGACAACCAATAGCAATATATACAATAGATCACAAAATTAGATCAAAGAAAACGCGGTAAAAAGGTAGGTAAATTTAAACGATGACCTGTAAATTCAAAAGTTATATAATGAAATGTAAATATATATAATTATAAAATATTATAAAATATATTCAAAATTTAATAAAAATCTACTTAAAGATAAGGTGCACCTTTCCTCTAAATTTTGTATTATAGTAATTCGAATACAATTTCGGTTAGAGGTTGCTTTTAAAGACTTATATGGGCTCCTACAGATTATATTGAACGAGGGTATAGACGTTTAATATTCAGGGTAAGTATTAGTACTGATATAGTATAATCAGTACCTATATCTTATAGGCTAAGTCATTAACTCGGACCCCCAGATGTAAGTGTGACTATTTACCACCAATTCGTCGATCTGATCATCTACAAGATATAACGTATACACAAAACGATAAAAACAAATAATTAAATTTAAAATTTAGTGTAACCCTACACTTTCGAATGACCGATTCCGTATTTCGAACCGCAATTTAAAATTTAAATAAACAAAATAAAAAAAAACGTGAAAAAAAAGTAGTGATGACTACATGTAGTAGTTCGACTTGTAAAATAGATAGTATTCCAATCTTTGTTTCAAAATAACATATTACTTTATCTTATATTTTGACCGTAGTCAACCAATCAAGACCGTATGTATGTACCTTAGACGTAGGTACTGAAGTGAATTTCGAAATTAACCCGATCGATATTAATGATCACCCGCAAATATACGTACGTTGAAAAGAAACCATCACTTTAATCTCATCAGTCTCTACTTCCTTTTCTTTTCAGATTATCTTCGACTTCGAATCCGTCTTATGTTCGAAACGTAACTTAAATGAGGTAATACACCCAAAGTGAGTAAACAGTATCTCAAAGTTAATTATTTAATTAAAGTTTTTATAACTGAAGTCAATTCCCTTACAGGTTTTGGAATCTCTTTCAAAAAACATGACCTGGAGTAAGTACTGAACATTGATCAAACCGAATTACTGGTATGTAATTATAAAACAAAAAAAATTAAATGATGCTTTCGCCTTCTACGTGTGTAGGAATAATTATAAAATAAAAAGTTAATTTTCACGTCGTATAAACGACTTCAAAAAAAAATATATGGATACGTTGATTCATTAAAAAGTGACTGGACTACGCCAGGAAGAATTCACATTCTTTGGATACTAGGTATCTCCAAAAAAATTAATTGACGATACCGTCGAAAACAATTGTTGATTGCACTCAAGGATTTTCGGGACAATTTCGCTTTTATTATCGCACCATATGTAGGTAAGTGAATTTTAAAATTACGTGGTGATTGAGTTGTGTGATTTTATTTACACAATTCTCACTTCAAATTACTATCTTCTTTTTTCTTTCTTTAACCAATTTTACACACTTTCTTTTCTTTCAGATACTTTCATACTAATCAGCACCAGGTAAGTAACGACTTATGATTTTAAGCTATTTCAGTAATATAGGTAATAGATACACAATTTTTTTTTTTTTGATTCATTGATTCACTTCTTATGATAAGATATATTTAAGATACTATGCTTAATATAAAATTTTCCAAAATCACTTACAGTCTTCTCAG
Organism: Baccha elongata; assembly: GCA_951217065.1. Taxonomy (NCBI): domain Eukaryota; kingdom Metazoa; phylum Arthropoda; class Insecta; order Diptera; family Syrphidae; genus Baccha; species Baccha elongata. The sequence goes on from OX578272.1 coordinate 8,258,911, forward strand.
ATTTTCTTAAAAATAATTACTGTGATTATAGATGATATCTCGGGGATCTCCAACAACATTCCGTATACTAAAGATGATGTCTTACATCAAGACGTAGGTACTTTCACTTAGTGTGAGCATATTAACATTGAAGGTATGTATGTCATATCATTTTATGATATTAATTTTGGAGTAGTTGCAAATAAAAAACCAGGTAGCATCTGGTTAAAACGATGTGCCTTGGCAAGGTAGTACGCAGGATCCTTGGGTAATTTGGTACGTAGTTGAGTCCGCTTCTTGAGTGGATTCCTGCGTACAATTTTGCCTGGGGATTTGCTCGGGCACCAAGATTGCTACCTGAAGAAAGAGAATAGACTTTAGTATTTTGTTAAGGGTAAGTATATTATAATTATTTTGTGATATGTCTTTTTAACTTTTCTTTTTTTTCTTTTTTTTTTTTTTCTTTTGCGAATATTATCTTTTAGGTGTTCTAAGATTCTTATTGGAATGGTTAATTAACATAATCTTTTGCCTTTTCGATTTTTTTGTTAATTTAACCTAAGACCTCGTGGTCTTCCAATAAGGACACTTAGGGAGCACCCGTATGTAACCAAAAAAACTTTTACCTGGTAAGTTGTTGCTTTTTTCGTGATTTTTTTTACAGCTGCTGCTCCAGGAGATCCTCATCGGATTTTCCTGCTGGTTTTAAGCGAATATCGCTAGCTTTCCGCGAAATGACGAAGTTGGTGCCGTTGGTGAAAATCCTGCGCACAGCTTTGGGTGACTCGGATACGTCTTCTGTGTGTACGCAGTGTTGATTTTCACCACCGTTCTCGTCTTTTATGCAAACAATTTGAGGAATAAATGGATTATTCTGATGTCTAGCCATTAAAAAACTTGATTGTACCTTGGGTGTCGAAGAGAAAAATTTTCTAAGTAACTTGCTTATCTTGTGATTTCTTTTCTTTCTACGTATTTTACTTACTATTTGTTTTTGGTTTATGAATGTTCCTTAAAAGTTCTTTAATAATTACTGCTTTAATGTAATTTTTCTTATTAATTTTTGTTTCTTTTAGAATTTTTCTCGACCGAAGTTAACTTTGTGGCGGACTAAATTGGAAAGACTTTTAACTAAGCTACAATTTTTCTGCTTTGCGTTACGTATTCGTTTCTATGTATCTGTATGGAATTTGAATAGCCGTTTGGGACAAACTGTCGTCGTGGCATTTTCCTATTGGTCAATTTTAATTTGTGGCAACTAACTTCTCGGTTTGGTTTCACTTATTTCATTTGACCACGTTACACTACGATCGCGTCTGAAAATGTATCTGTTTATGGCATGACTGGGTCGAGTGGTACGTCTCTTGACTCGGTTATAAGAATTTTTCGATTATTGCTTGATGCGAAAATTTATTTCTTGCAAAGATAGAACTAAAAATTGGGTTCTTCACTGACATGAGATGTGTAATTTAATGGTAAGTATTTTGTCGTGTGTGTATCAGTTTTGTTTCTTTTCAAGTGAGGTAAGTGTGTTAAGGTAAGTATTTCTGTAATTATTTTATTCTTCCGATGTGGTAAGTATTTGTATATTTAGTAAAGTTTTTCGTTTGTTAAATTATTTCTGTTTCAGTGTGTTATGTTCAGTTTTGGTAAGTATAGTCTTTTAAATGTCCGTATAGGACTGTAGTTGACATCTACGATATCAATTAAAATTCGTACGTGTTTATCAGTCATTTAAAAAAAAATGACTAAATGTGTAAGTATTTGTAACTGTCGTGTTCTATGGTTAATGGTAAGTTTTGTGTAAGTATGTTTCTTAAGTGTATGAGAAATTGAATGTCAATCTGTCACATAGTTTGACATTTGAAGAGGTGATGAAAGAATCGTGTTGAAAATTATATCAAAGTCATGTCAAGCAAAGTTGTTCGGTTCATGCTTTGTTTTCGTTAACCTATAATTCTCTGATTGAAGTTTGTATTCTTCTACATGTTCGAAATTTCAATAAGAGTGAATACCTTTTGACATAAGTTCTTTTTCTCGTTAAGAGATTATTCATTTTGTTCAGTGACAATTTGGTGCGACTCATCAATCATTTGCTTTTCAGATTCGTTTATGAATGAAATTTAGTTGTTATAATTTTGAGACTTCTCATAGTTTATTGAACGTTTTCTATCTACTTTATCGGCTTTATTTACATTATCTCAATTGTTTTTCGTTATAAGACTCTAAATGTGATAACTTGTAATACTTATTTTTCCCGCTCATCTGGTTCTTTTCTCTACTGTCCATTAATTGAGCTACTTCTGTTGTTGGACTACTTGAGAGGCAGCACTCATTTGGTTGTGAGCTTAACTTGAATTCCTTTCTATCCGCCGATCGCGCCTTTTGTTCAACCGTGGACTCAATCGACAACCAACTATAAGCTTTCATTTTGTTCCTTTTATACCAATAGCTTTCACTTGAATATTTAGCTTTCGCTATCCTTTCTTAGAGGGCGTTGTTTGCTCAAATAAGCTCCTTCTTGCTTTAGCAATAAAATACTTTGCTTTTACTAAAGTGAAGCGAAATGAATTTTGTTGTATGCCACAACTGTGGTGTGAAATATGAAAGTTGAGTTGGATGCTGATGTAAGTTTATCTGTTAGGTAGTTACCTTGAAAAAAGGTGTAACGCAATTAGTTCATGAAAATTTTCGAATTTGGTAGGTAGATGAGATAGGGGTTGAAGATAATATATCATACATAGGTATTGCTATGGTAGGATTCTCTATTCTACAATATGTTAACGCTTAACCGATAGGTGTTGGAAATGGTCTCCCTACAGGGTTGTCAGTTGACATTATTTTTTTATTTTTCTCTCTTAATTTAATACCGCATTGGGGAAGTTTGGGGATTTTAATACTTTTTCATCACTTTTCATCAGCTCATGATTGTTTGGTTCTTCTTAGAGACCCCATTTGTTGTTGTTGATTATGGGTGTTTCGATTGTTTCGATTGCTTATTTTATTGTTTTGTATTATGTTACGCAATTAATCGAAAACGCTCTATTGTAAATAACTTGCCACAAGAGCAAGTTCGTGCGGCTCTTTATTTTTAGTACGAATGCATAAGTTAGATTACATTAGTAAAATCAAAATTAATATTGCATATCAATTGCTTGCATTTAAAGGTCAATTTAAGTCAATTGTCAATAAATTCTCCTATAGGTATAATTTAATTATCTTCGCATATTAAAAGTTTCATAATATACCTAAATGTATAAAATGTGTTATCCACTTGTTTGCTATATACGCTCGAGGGTAAAAATTTTTTGTCAGAAGAGTATTCGAAACACATTTGGCATGCTTGTTAATGACTTAGCTCGTCGGTTTGTTGGGTTCTTGTGATCGAAGGGACTCTCGTAATAACAAATAAATTCATGCCAAAACTTAAACATAGACATGCTATGGATTTTCTGATTAATCAGACAAAGACAACGGATGTTATTCAACCCAGAGTACACCCTGTTAAAAACGCCTTGGTAACACGCGTACTCATAATATTGTATTACCCCTTTGTTGACTTGCTAGAGACTTACCTCGCTTGACCTACAAACATCCTAAACAATCCCCAATGTAATATTTAAAATCCTTTCATATTGAAAATTCTTAATTGATTTTATTTACATAATGTTCAAAACAATAATTCATTTAAAGTGTGTTAAATGTGATTTTAAAAAGATAGTTATACTAAGGTACCATGATTATAATATGCATTAAGATTAAGAGTAAAATTATAAAAAAGAGAGAATATTAGTCAAAATGGAAATTCTTATGGCTAAACAAAAGGTGAATGAATTACAAATTTATATAATTTATATACAGTCGCAAGTTATTGATAAGAATGTAAATTATAAGTTAATTAAAGTTATTATTTAAAGATAGGTTTAGCTAAAAGAAATTATGAAGTAATTTAAAGGAAAATATTTGCTGGTGTGTAAGCTGGTGTATCTTATAAACAACAAAAGGTGGAACAAAACTTACTTGAATCCTTAGCGATGGTGTGCACACTGTCGTCGTTATCCTTTTAAATTTGTTATGTAACTAAATTTTTTTTTCCAACCAACAGACACTTTTGCCAAATTTACAATTTAATTTTATATTATTTAAGATGTTTTGAAATTAGTTTTATCAAAGTAATTAACTATAAATAATATGAAAAGCGAAACACTATCAAATGAATTATTTATACACGATATATAGATAACGATAAAATTTCTTCTTTCCTTCACGTATAAGTCGATAAGAACGTTTAAATGTATGCTACAATGGCAACACGCTATCAAGAGAATTGTCCGATGGAATTTGGACTGAAACGAAATTAGGTCACTATGAAAACAAAAACACATTAACACAACACTGAGTTATACAACGAGTTCGTACGACTCGGACGAGAGCTTTTATGTCCATGTGTGGATAATCAAGCTTTAATGTCCTGTACTAGTCTCGATATAAAGTGCAGCTACTTTTCGTCCTTGGAAACTTACGTTCTCGGGGATAATACATCCAAAGATAAAATAAATGTCCTTAATTTGTCAATTATTGAAAATATTGTTGGCTAATTTACCAACGCGAAATGAAAATTAAACAATTTTCCTGAATTTAATTGTTTATATCAGCGATGAAAATTTTTTTTCTAATACATATATATCAATCTCTAAGCAGAATATATATTTCGACGATTCAATGCTTAGTCGATTGATTACTTTTCACTTTTACAAAGTCTATTTTTAATTAGTGTGTTTGGTTTGAAGTTTGTATTTATTTTTCTTTCATTTTATTGGCGAATAATTTGAATCATCTATTGAGTTGGGAAGCTAGATTTTCCAACAAGTAGCTACATATCCCATTCATAACAAATGTTACTATGGCCGAATTTTTTTTACTCTAATTCTATGTACCTACGTAGGTTTTTTCTGCATTTAATCTTTTAACCAAAACATCATTCATCAAGGCCTTTACAGAATTATTTGTATTTTTAATGCATTCATATAAAAATTTGAATTCTCCCAAAAAGTTTAAAACGATTAAAACGAACGAGATCCCGCAAGTTGGAATAAAGCTTTCTTAGACGTTGGTACTATATAGCTACTCTGAATTTTACATCCATGAATCCTAAAAAAAAAAACTAGGTACAAAAAGACATAAACAAAAATGGAAGTAGGTATATGTAGGTACTCCTCCACAAAAAAATGCAAATAAATTTCCTTGTTCAACGCTAATTTGAAGTATAAAAATAAGCATCTGGAATTTTATTTCGACTATATAAGCATATTGTTGGGCGGATCATACATGCGCCCGCACTTTACACAAAAGAGGCCAACAACCGCCTGAGAATTATAATATATCAAATTTTACAATGTTTAAGCGTTACGAACTTGAACCCATCCCGTTCCCCATTCTGAATCCGGGTCTTTCAGACTACGAGGAAAAGGAGAAACAAAGTGTTGGTTAACCACGAAATTTGCAATGTGCTACAAGAAAGTGCACATGCAATTTAATTTTGTTTTTAAATTAAGTAAAAATGTTTTTTGATAATGTATGTGTGTGTATGTGTATTTGAGGTCAGTTTCCTCTTAGGATACCCGCATGGGTGGATTGGTATGGTGGGATGTAATTTTGATGCACTTGTGGTTGGGTTTATACAAAATGGAGAATAAATTTAACAACAGTTGTAAGAAATTACCCTAAGGTAAGATTTGTTAAGAGAAAAAGAATATACTTGAGTTTAACAGAGGCATATGCAGTTAAATGTGCAAAATTTTAAATTTTTACCACAAACGAAAAGAGGCAGAAAGTCAGAATATCGGCTGCTATAGGTATATGTATAGATATGAGACTGTAAAATATGTTTTGTATATATGGACGAAGAAGAACTTTACTTCTCAGATATTCTTTTTACTACCAAGCACACATTTGAAAAAAAGAATCATACCTCCCTGAAATAAGGTGTCAACAAAAAAATTGGGGAAATATAAGAGATAAGGCTTAATGAATGTAGGTGAAACCAAACTTGAGAACATATATTCAGATCCACTTCTGCTGTGTTGTGGATGTGGATTAGAATTTCATTATGAAAGGGTACAACGAAGTAAGAAATTATGTTACATATTAAGTTTCTAAAACACCTTTGTTTCGAAAACCCGTTTCATCAAAAGCCCCTTTTTGATGACATTTTTATTAAAAATGGTATACGTTGTATAAAGAATACCCTGATAGAGGAACCCCTTTCCCCTATCACCAAACTATATGATTTTGGTAAGTAAAGTAAATAAGCTTTCAAACACAAAACATTTTTCGGAATCTCGTGTGGGAGTGTGATTTTTCAAGAAAATGCTTACGCTTGCAGAATTAAGCTCCTGGATAACGAAAGCAACACAAGTTTTTGTTTTGCTTTTCAAGTTCAAGTCTGAACCTCGACCAGCTGATTCAGAACAGTGCTCAATAGGGTTAACTGGGTATTGCCATATTTAATTGCTTCCGTAAATCTATTTTAGAACTAATATTACAGGGCTTTATTAACGATCTAAATATCACATATACTTGAAACGTATTATTTTTTTTTTATAAATATGATATTAGCAAGGCCGTAGCCAGACAATTATTTCGGGGGGGGGGGGGGTATACTTATTCCATACACCAATCAATCTGTACCTTTCTGTAGATGTAATAAATAAAATTAGAACAGCCCATTAACCCAAAATCCACCAAACACGACTTTTAATTGCGATAATGATACTATTCTATGTATAAGGCGAGTTATGGATTCGTAAAAAAAAAAAAAAAAGAAATGAGATAACAAATAAACATGATATTGCGATGATAGGGAAGTAGACAAAAGTGTGTTGGAAAATTCTGTTCGTCCGACTGCCTGTTTGCAGATCTGCAGCCTAAATAGATAGGCTGATTTGCAAACTTGGTTCAGAGTGTTTATTTAGTAGTCTCGCACTAGGCGTTGTTGAAATTGGAATTTTAGCTCTAAAACAATGGAAAATGTCATTATAACAGTTTGTTTAAACTGAATTTTTCTAAAAATGGCCTTAACGATTTTGATAAAACAGTCGAGATTTATCTTAAAACAATACCTCCCATAGAACCGATTTTTTAAAATCAGAATTTCTCGCTAACAACAAAACCGATTTCAATTAAATTTAAAATTTAGGAAGGTTTTTATGATCAAATTTATATACATAACTTTTAAGATATTTTGAATATGTTGGAAACGCGAATATCAAATTTTTTAAGATTTTTTTCCAGATAATTTGGTTTGAACCCCTGTGAACCCCCCTTGGATACGGCCTTGGATATCAGTAAATATCAGGCCTCGATAGTGAAATCTCGATTTCCAATAAAACAACTTTTAGACATCCGCTCAAGTAACATACTTTAAACTCATTTTCCATCTATACTTAACCATCATCTATACTAAAGAACTAATTTTCGATATAGCTCACAAAGATTTCAAACAAATTTTCAGTGGCTGACCTCCATTAGTGTTCTGTTATCTAATCACGAAAATGGAATTTCTAACGTGCCGTTATAAAACTTAAAAACTTATATACTCACCCAAACATGGTTTCACCATAACAAACTTTTTTTCATTTCGATTGTTACGCTACTTTTCTTGTTAAAAACAATTTTTACAGTGAACTTAAAAGTTGCAATTCAAAGCCATCAAAGTCTTTACCGGTTCTCCTTTTATACCCGAACCCCAAAGTTTTATGGTCATCAAAGTTTTATGTTCCATTCTCATACACTTTTGCTTGAATGAAATGAAATTCAAGAAAAAGATTATAAAATGTCCTTTTTGATGATGGAAACATCAAAACCGAAAGACGTGTGTACTTCATCAGTATATATTGTGACGTGCTTGAGACGAGAACTTCCATACTACAAAAGAGGCAACAACGTGCGGTATACGTGCTTCTGTTGACATGATTTTACTGATGGTCGCAACAAAAGAGTGCTTCGAAGTTTCCCCCGTCATGCACTCATTCATTCAGTAGACCAACAACGTGCTAAGTAGTTATATCAAGTCTTTTTCTAACCTAATCCAAAAGATTCAATTCCAATTTCTCATTTCCACTCTCTATAGCCAGCAGGTGGCGGTAATAGAAGAGGGTTTCAATGCAATTCTCCCTCCCCCCCCTATCCGCATCTAAAATTCAACGATCACAAAGCTCTTACACAATCAAAAACATACAATTTTTCTCGGGCAATTTCAGGAGACATATATATACTATATGCATACATAGACTAAACATAGACAAGGAAGTCGCGCTGAGAGACCTGCGAGACATTGTTGAACACACAAAATGGATAGAATTGTAACTTAAAAGCAAAGCTAGCTATCCTTATACGATATCCTGGTATAATGTGCAAAAAGCTGAAGGGATTTCTTTTTGAAATTCACTCTCGAGGCACAATACAATAGCAATATATGGGCTAATATGGGCTGGGGCAGGCAGGACATTGGTTTCTTCACAAGATTCAGATTGTGGCTGTAACTGTGAGTGTTGAGGAAAAAGATAATCTCATGTTGAATGAGAGCTTTGTTGGTTTGTATACATACATACATGTATATGTTTTTGAAATTCTATGTGTCCTTTTGCATTTGCTCTATGGCAATTCAATTACGGGAAAAGTGTTTCAATACGAGGATTGCACTGATTTTATTAGAAAATTAAAATGAAGTTATGGATTCAGCTTTGGTTATAACACAAGAAGTATTAAGTGGCTTAGTTGTGAATAGTATCGTCGGTGACATTCGACGATATTGGTTTTGACGATTCGATTTGATGGTTAACTTAATATGTGTACCACTTCAATTCATCGTTGCGATTTATTTTGTATATCAATAAACCATAATATTGAGTTTGTAGTTTCGAAGCTGATTGTGTACCTTCACATTTTAATGGTAATGCACTTTTCAAAGTTCTATAAAAACAATTAGCATAGGAATTAATAATTTGTATTTGATAAATTGTATTATAATTATATTTTTTTTATTTAAAATTTGGAAAAATTCAGTTGGAAAAAATCCAAATGTATACCTATTATATATGTAAATAAAAATCAATTGCTAAAAAGCTGTGTACTGCACCTATTTGGCTAATTATTTTGTTGTTGTATTTGTTATTTTCAGGAAATGATTTGTATAAAAAAAATATTTGAAAAATAATTCGGAAAGGGGTAAATTTGTAATTTCAACTAATAATTGTGTCATACCCTAAAACAAAATGGCGCGAAATTATAGTCAACCTATATTTAAGGAATTAACGTAACACCACTTAACATTATTTCAACTTTAAAACAGTTGTCTAACTTTAACTCAAGAATAAACACTTTTTTAACTTCCAGTTATTTATTCCACTGAAAGGGGTTGTTGATGAATTTATGTAGTGTTTGTGTGTAGTTACATTACACAAAAGCGATTTCAAGAGAGTGAGCTGTCATTCTCTCAGAGATTTAAGTGTGCTGCATTAAAAATATAATGCAAAAGTTTGGTGTTTTTTAAAGTTAGAGAACTTCATTAAGAAAATGTATACTTTATGCCGTTTATAATACGGAAAAACGTACTTTTAACCAAGTTTCACATTAAATTGCTTTTAGTTTCGAGTTAAATCGACTATAATTTTGCGCCAATAAATTTAACTCACCGAATACAGTGGGATAAGAAAAGTATAACTTTATAACACGAATTTCTGTAAATGTTCTCTCTCCAGAACACATTCTTACAATACGCTCTCTTTTCTCATAATTTTAGTACGATTTGATTTAATAAAGAGAGAGAATAGAAAAATAAAGACGGGAGCGGAACGAGCAATTATCATTTGTTTATTAATAAGAAAAATTATCAAACGGATAAGTTATGAATCTCTGTGTTAGTTAACTCATAAATAAAAAAGCAAATAGGGTTTTTTTCATTAATAGGGCTGTAAATCTATACAGTTATTAGTAGAAATATTGCGATGAGTAATGACAGTGGAAATTAGGTTGCAAAATATTGATTAAGATAATGCATCTATGTATGAACGATGCTTTATTTTTGCCCTGCGTAGTCCGAAATTGTTCCGAAGGGGCCTGTGATAGGTCTAAATCGTAGGAAGAGTGACGAACGAAGAGAATCTTGACATATAAATTTTACTATATCCTCAACAGTCTTTTTAGGAGCCGTGTGGTTTTACTGGCGTTTTAGTAGTGTAAGTTTTAGACACCAGTTTTAAAAGGAGAGGGTTTTAATCAAACCGTTGCGTTGTAAGCGTTTTTTTAAATACAAACAAAAATTAATAATATCAGTACCTAAAATAGTTTTCTTTCAAAGTTTAAAACATTTGCTCTCCAAACATTTTGACTAACTTTTTAAAATCAATTTTGACAGTTTTCAGTTATAACATGCGTTAAATTCAAGCTATCCTTTTTGGGGTTTGTTATTTTCGTTTAAAATTTATATGAAGCTGTGAATGCAAAAGTGGCGACACCCACATTTTTGTTTCGAAGTTTTTTTCATCATAATAACGAAAAATTAATGATTAATCGATGCGAAAAAAGTGCAAAGCTCATTTTAGCTTATAGATTATATTAAGTCGATCGATTTTATTACCAATCCTTTATTGAATTAGTCAATTATCCAACTGCATTAAAAGATAAAACAAGGCTCACTGTTAAAAGGATGAAGAACAATATTAGTTGAAGCAACTATATTCATAGGAAAGTTCAAATGAGAGAAAGTTTTAATTCCAAGAATACCACTAAATCCAACTGACTTTGCTTTGGAATTTTTTGCATTCGTAAAAACGATCAATAAGTGACAAGGTCAATCATTAGAACTGTGTGAAACAAATCTTGAATTGTCATGAATTTTTTACGTTGCGTGCTCGGGGGTCGGGAAACCATCGGTGTTATTCGATTTCTCTCCGGATAGAAAGGCAAACATTATTATAAATAACAAAGCATTACAATAAGTTTATTTGTTATTTTTATTCAGTTGCCATATTGTTTTATTTATTGGTAGTGTAAAGGTAGTAGAAAGATATCTTTAGCCGTGCGAAGCCGGGTCGGGCAGCTAGTTTTTTGTATAAAAATTAAACAATATGTAACAAAAACGACAGATATTTGTATAGAGAATTTCTTGGCAGTCAGGCTGAAATAAAATTCATTGACAGTCAGGCTGAAATAAAAGCTTTCAAAATTTAACCAACGTTATATTTTTTAGGTTGCTAAACAAATCCAAAGAGAGTAGGTACACAAGTTAGGTGCAGGAATTGCAATTTGGGAGTTTTAAGTCTCTGAACTTTTCGTTCGTTTATGTATCTGGTAGTATATTCTCAGAACGTAGTATGACTTAGGAAGTTGTCATTAAAGGAAGACTGTGACTTGATAAACTTGCTAAGTAGAGATGTAGAGTTTTTTTTTTTTAAGTGTGCGAATCAGGAGAAAAACTTGCAATTTAAAATGTCCGGGCCAACTTACACACAGAAATACAGCCAAACAAAAGTTTTCTTTATGCAAAACGGTATTCTAGTTAACTATGTAGGTATACTTAATTAATATATTTTCTATGTTTCACCCCTTCAAGTCAATCAAGGGAAAGTGAAAGTAGAATATTCTCTGGCATTATCAAACTAAATGTGGTCTCCTGATAACATCTACAGTTATTAAGAAACTTGTCAAATATATACGTTTATTCACGATGATATTTTTGCCGTTAAAGTAACCCTGGATCTGTTTGCTTCTAATTTGATAAAGCTTTGTCACACCTTACACCTGGGAGCCAACTCTGGTTCTGTGAAGAAGTGATTAAAAAAATCGTTTTCACTTTCGCTTTCATACATTGCTTTCACATGTAGAAGTGAATTCAGTTCTATTCGCTCGCTGTTGTGAATGATTTTTGATGTGTTTTATGTGTTTTCTTTGTTATTGTGGTTGTTAGTTGCCAATTAATGTTCTGTGAAAAAGTGCATCGATCCACTTTGAACAAAAAAAACGATTTTCGTTCAGAGGTGATTTAAATATCATTCACCGTGCTGATTTTGTTTTACTTGTTTCTATTACATGAAGTACTCGTTGCAAGTATATATAATTATCACTTTATGACGGTACATTACATATTATAACTCAGGAAATAATAAGATATGTACGTTCGGGTCCGTAACCTTATTTTCAAGCAGATAATAATGGAATTGTGTTAAAAAACAATTGTCTTAAGACGCTTTAATCAAACCCATAAATTTTGTGTAAAAGTTCTGAAAATTTTCAATAAAATATCCGAAAAATTTCCTTAGTTCAAAAGTTGTAGTTTTAGTAGTATTTATCAGAAGCAGATACCAATAATGTGTAAGCAATAACGTTAAACTGTTTAACTCTTTAACAATTAACAAAACTATGTATTTAAGCAAAAGTTTCCAACTCTTTCATTTATTAGCCATCCCTGCAATCAGGGTTGCCAATTATAATTTTATGTAAGTATAAGAAAAACGTATGACGCAGAATTCAATTTTCCAATGTTCAGCATATAAATTTTGTTTATACATACAATACCGTTAAATTGTTAAGATTTTAGGTTAATGTTAAAAATGTGTCCAATTATTTTAAACATTTTTTTAGGCAACAGTTGGAAGAACTCTATAAAAAATAATTATGCACTTTCATACACAATTTTGTGTATGCATAATTTGAGCATTTTTGCAGGCTTGTGGCTGTGCTGTGAGGCGTTGTTGAAAAAAAAATTATTTTTATCAAAACCAAAACATACAATTTTGACTTGTATATACACAATTATTTTTTGTTCGGAATACATATTGCACGAAATTTAAACGTATTTTAAATGTTGCAGAATTATATTAAATTTAATTAACAACAATTTCATAAACATCATTCTATTTGTTTATGGTTTCAAATGTCTCATGTATCATATTTGATACAAAATCACATATAAGTAGTTATATACTCGTATAATCAACTAAAATATAACTTATGTTTATTATAGTACTTATAAGCAATCAAATAAACCCTTCTTCTTTATACAAAAACAAATTTTTAGCTAAAATGACCTTTTGCATCTGAAAAATAATTAATAATTATAATAATTGATGAAATGATTTTTTAAGCAATTACGTGCAATCTATATCAATTTCAAAAAAAATATGTTATTTATTTGGCTCTCTGTAGTGTTTAATAATTATTTTTTTTTATATTTTAATAACGAAAATTATTTGAACATACATTACCTTCGGTCATGCAATCTGACTAAGGAACGTGTAAAAAATAGTTAAATTGTTTGTTCGGTGATTAGTATAGTCAATTTCCGCTTTAAGATGCAATTAAAAAAAAGAATTTGAAATTGAATAACCAGATTGATTGATTTCTGTCGAATATCAATAATTTCGAAAAATATTAGCTATATAATAACAAGAAAAAATTCGACATTATGTTTACACAGACGATTGAAAAAGTGTTTGATGTGATTTTATCTCAAATTCCTGGATAGAATCCAGAAAAAAGCCTTGAAATTGATAGGTGATAGGACTATATCGGAAACGTTTACATTGCTCGAACATTGTCGTAATGTTTCTTGTCTTTCTTTATTTTACCAGTATTTTTATAAATAATGTTCCGAAGAAATAGCCAGCTGCATTCCTCCCCTGAAACAATTCAACCGTAATACTCGCGCAGAAAGGAATGCTCATCGAGCCCAATTTCGGAAGTACAGTGAAGTATATAGATTATTCTTTCTTTAGTCGCACTACACGAATGTGGAATGCTTTGCCCGGCTTGATTTTTCTCTCCCATTGTGATATTAAGACATTTAAAACTAATGTGCATCTGTATCTCCTTTCATCTATCCTTCAGTTTTCCTTACCGCTCGCACTATGTAAATCACTATAAGGGTATTCATAACCCCTTGAGTGCACGCATATTATACACACAAAATAAGATGGTAAATAGGTAATTGGAAATTTTAGAGTCATTGCTGAAATTTTCTTCTTCACTTCGAAATCTTACTTTAGAAATTTGGTTTATTTTTAAAACTAAATTGTGTTAACAAAGAACATCTAAAGCACTAGCACTACTCTTCTAGATTTTGCAGAAACTCCAAAGAAGTTTATTTACTTCAATTCATCAACAACATGGGAAAAAACTTTATTCAACAACATATTTATGCTGTATTTTCTAAGCTCTTATAATACAAGATTAGTCTGAAAATTACAATACAAACCTTAAGCTGTAAATTGAATTCTCAATTCAAGTGTAAATAACATAAATACATTCAATTCAAAGAAAATTTTCTAGCCAAATAATAACAACAACAACAATCATCTCAAAGGAGTATCTATAGATGTTAACTCTTAAATTGTAGAGCAACTCCTATCGAATTCATTCTGAAAATGTATAACTCTGACATTTTAGTAGGTACTATGCACTGGTGTAGAAAGACAACCCAGAATAGCGTCGAAAGGACTAAACTATAACATAACAAGGAGCAAAAGAAACACATCTGTGAACTGAGTGCAATAAATACAGAATAGCTGTCGTTTGCTTTATTAAATAGAAGAAGCATCTTATACTAAGAAAGACCAATAGACTGAGTCACTGAATGGACCCTTTCCCTTTACCCTATAGTTGGTGCTATACTACTTAAAACCATTGCACGATATTTAAGCGTGGAATGGCCATAACGCGCGGCTTTGTTAGAGAATATAACGTGCGTCTTCACAAATGATGCTCCTCTCACCCTTTGCAATTGCTTTGTGTTTTGTTCTGCGGCTGGTATGGATGTCCTTAAAGGCGGAGGACTCTAGGCAAGTTCATTTGTATTTCGGTTTATTGTTTTATATGGTCTGATGGCTGCAATCTGCTTGTATTTGTACTGTGGTGGACTTACTCATGTTTCCGATACGGGACGTCCTCAATTACCGATTTAGGACGTTTCGGTTTATCCGTAACTATATACATAGTGATTTTCAATTGTACTTTCTTTTGCGATCGGAAATACTCTCCTCTCTTGCAATACCAACACCGTGTTTTTTTTTACTTGCGGTGAACATTTATCTGTACTGCTTCATTGATTTGTAAAAAATATTCTATATAGAGAAACTGGGTCCATTTCAAAGGCGTTCAGACAATCTTATATTTGTAATAAGTTTTATTTGTAACTTATGATTTGTAACGTATGATTTGATAAAAGGCGCAAAAGGCATTAAGTCTGCCACTGCAATAAATTAATTTTCCATGCTGATTGTTTCGAACATCAGATGCAATTTTGTTTCTTTGTAAATTAAGTGGATATTTGTGGATGTGGGTTTCTCTCTTTTAATTCTGCTTTATTTCAATGGAAACAGATTAATTATTTTGATCTAAATTTATCGTACCTATAATACATATATGGATCATAATAAAAATATGTATCAGAAATATACGTCATACAATAGGCAGAAATGTGATCAAAGTGTGGCATATGAAAATTGTTTTTCTAGGCACACAGTTTTTTCTTTTAAATATATGACTAAACTCTTTAACTATACAATATTATTGAACATTTTAACCCGTTTTCTTTAAATGCATTGATAAATTTGCTATAACTACTTTCAAAGAATCATCTTACATTTTATAAAAACAAACAATCGTTTAAAATGAAGTCATCATGTTACTTTAAAAATCCTTATTCTGACTTAAAGAAAAATTGATTGTTGATTAAAAATCTTTAGTTTTTAGAATGGCAGCACTGTTTCTGCAGTGACATTCAAATAACAAGATATGCCCGGAACAGCAGAATTATATATTTTAATAAAACCCATAGCATGGCCAGTAACATAATTTAATTACCTATGTATCAGGCCAGTCAGTAAAGAATTTTGTCTTGCAACAGAAAACCTAAACCCATCCAATTTTATGATTGGATATGGTTTGTTAACCTTTCAAGAGTACCTATCTAAGAAATGCCGGAATGGCTCCATATTGAAAAAAGCGATTTCTCAAATAACTCAACAATGGCTTATTAGACAAAAGTATTATTCAAATCAAATATTTTTTTTTCATACCTTCATATTTTTTGAGGGTTTGACATTTAAATTATTTTTTCATTTGAACGAAACTTTTTTTTTAATTTTATTTTTAAATTTTGAAAAAAACTAAACTGTTATACGCTAAAACTGCTAAAATATTACTTACGACAAAAATTTCTTATACATGAAAAAAAAGAAGAAATTTATATTTTGTATCCAAAGGTTTAAATTATTTTCTTATCCTAAGCCATTTGTTGAGTTAATTTGAGAAAACGAGTTTTTTTATATAGCGGCTAACGCTAACGCAATCGCCCTACCATCTCGCCATTTTGTTTCGATATTCCAATCTAAAAATTGCTATTCTGGTGCATTATGGAATCTAAGTTTTGTCTCTGCCGACTGGGTTATATGTTGTAAACAAATAAAGCCTTCTAACAAGACACTCTTCAAAAGTCTAGCCTCTAGCCCAAAGAGTAGTTTATATAAATATGAATATTAAGTAAATCTACTAACCAAGTTTATTTCTTTTTACTTTTAAGAATCAAATAATATATAATAAGTTGTTGTTTTAATTAACAAAAATATTTTCAATTATTCAAATTCCATTTGGTAGAATAGTCAATTCATGGACTTGAACGTGTGGTGGAGTAGATATCGCATACATAATTCCACTTGCAATATCTTCTGGCCTTAGAAACGTACCCTTGGCCTTGTTCAGCTTCATAAAATTAGTTTCTTTCATGATTGCAGTATCAACTAATCCAGGACTGATGCTCTAAGATAAATGGTTAAAATATTTTTTTTTTTTTTAATTAAAACCTTAAACTTACTGTGATCTTAATTTTTGTACCCAATGCTTTAAACTCCTGACGATAAACCTCAACAATGGCAGTAATTGCATGTTTTGTACCAGGATAAATATTCCATTGTACATCTTCTTTCTGATCCAAGACCGTGTGTCCCAAAATACTATTCAGAATTATAATATGTCCGTTGAAATTTCTATCTTTCATACTTTTAAAAGCATGTTGTGTACAATGGATAACAGCCATTACATTGACATCCATAACTTGACGAACTTTAGACATATCCATTGTGCATAGGTCGCCACTACTTGCCATTCCAGCGTTGTTCACCAAAATGTCTACCCCACCTAATGTTTTAACAATCCATTCGAATGCAGCATTTACTGAAGATTCATTGGTTAGGTCACATTTGAGGGAATGAACACGTTGCTTTTGGTCAGTGGTGGATTTATTATTTTTTAACTGATCTATTTGATCGATATTTTGATCTAGTCCAACAACGATCAAGCCAGCTTTTGCCAAATCCTTAAAGGTAGCTGCACCTATACCCGAATTAGCACCGGTAACTACAGCAACTCGATTCTGCCAACGTTCCATTACAATTGATTTTCTGAACTGCAAACTTATTGTGAATCAGTATTTATACACGTATATGTTTATTTTTTTAATCAAATTAATTATTATTATTAAGTAAAATAATAAATATTATTACTTCATCAAAAAATTACAATATAAACAGACGTGAAAGTTTAAAAAAAAGTTCGGTGTATAGGTATCAATTAGAGACTGAATCTTCTATCTTAATGCTTATTAAATAAAATGCACGACTGGGTCGCACGACCTTGCTTTTGTAGCAAACTATGAGACAATAAAAAATTAAAATTCATTAATTTCTGAAGAAAGTTCGAAAAATATAAAAAAAAATTGCCTAAACTTGAGATCAAGTTGTATGGCAACTATCATTCAACGGTTGGTTGGCCATAAACTTTGAACGCCATTTAAATGTCAAGTTCAACAGCTATACCGAATTTAAAAGGAATCGGCTTAGAGCCGTTATCAAGTTATATCCAAATTTGTAAAATCCGTTAACACCAAATCTCCGTTATGTGCATTTTTAGCGAAAAAACTGCTCGATAGAGCCGTTTTTGAGAAAATTTTCAAAAAACTAAAACCGTTATATGGCAGGTACCTGTTACAGGCGGGCTATAACTAAAACTCAAATTCGTCCTCTAGGGACCTCTAGGGAATCACCAAAAAGTGCTATATACGAAATTTGAATTAAATCCGTCAAATTGTTAAGGCTGTAGGTCCGTGAACAGACAACCAAACATACGCATTTTAGCACATCCGCACAGACAGACCGACGGACGGCAGGACGGAACCTATTTTTTTAGACTTCTCTAGTATCGTAATGTCAGGTATGATTAAAACCTCGTTTTTTTTTCCCGCGAAACCAATACTTGCCCTATTGAGCAAGCAAAAATAAAAATTAAGTTAGTACCATAAAGACACAACTGCCTGCACATATACCCGTGTACATGGTCATATGTTGATGACAGTCTTTAAAAATTGTTAAAATTTCTATTGGATAAAAAATATCTTTTATCAGTTCTTAATTGTAATAATGGCGCAAAATTATAGTCAAGTTAACGTGAAACTTAAGCAAATTTAGCTTGACACTAAGCTGAAATATCATGCAATTTCAACATAGTGTCAAACTAAATTTGCTGTAGTTTCAAACTAATTTGACTATTATTTTGCGCCAATTAATTTAATTAAAAAACCTGTATATAAATACTGACTCAACAACAAGTTTGCATGTTCAGCTTCAGACAATCAATTGCAATGGAACGTTGGCAGAATCGAGTTGCTGTAGTTACCGGTGCTAATTCGGGTATAGGTGCAGCTACCTTTAAGGATTTGGCAAAAGCTGGCTTAATCGTTGTTGGACTAGATCAAAATATCGATCAAATAGATCAGTTAAAAAATAAATCAACCCCTGACCAAAAACTACGTGTTCATTCCGTTAAATGCGACCTGACAATAGAATCTTCCGTTAATGCTGCTTTTGAATGGATTATCAAAACATTAGGTGGAGTAGACATTTTGGTGAACAACGCTGGAATGGCAAGTAGTGGCGACTTATGCACAATGGATATGTCTAAAGTTCGTCAAGTTATGGATGTTAATGTAATGGCTGTTATCCATTGTACACAACATGCTTTTAAAAGTATGAAAGATAGAAATTTCAACGGACATATTATAATTCTGAATAGTGGTTTGGGACATTCGGTACCGGAGCCGCTAACAAATTGGCAATGGAACGTTTATCCGGCAACAAAACATGCAATCACTGCAGTGGTTGAGGTTTATCGTCAAGAATTTAAAGCTTTGGGCACAAAAATTAAAATCACAGTAAGTTTAAAATTTGTATTTAAAAGTACTTTAACATGGATTGTTTTTTTTTTTTTTTTTTTCTTAGAGCATTAGTCCCGGTCAAGTTGATACCTCAATCTTTCCAGATGATTTTAAGAATCTGCACAAGGATTGCTTTCTCAGGCCAGAAGATATTTCAAGTGGAATAATGTATGCAATATCTACTCCACCACACTTGCAAGTGCATGAATTGACTATATACAACTAGTTAAAGTAAACATTTAAGATAAAACTTCCTAATTTAAAAATATGTACCTGCTACCTATCTACATATATAATTGAAAAAAAAGACCGCATGTATATGAATCCATTTAGTTCTATCAGATACTTACTTAATGTCAAGTTCATGGTATTGACTTCACTTAAAAGACAAATTTGTTACCGGAAATAATATATTGTTATTTTATCGTTTTATTTTATTTTTTATTAGCAATTAATAATTATTTTACACAACAAGTGTCTGCATAATAGAAAGGAAGAGATTTTAAATCTCTATAAAATTTTAAGCGAAAAATGCAAAAAATTACTGAAAATCGACAGTTCACAAAATCCAAAATGGCGGGCATACACCGTATCAAATTTTGTTGTAAAACTATGTTTTCATATTCTACTCAATTATTGGAACTTCACTGAGACGAAAAAAAATTACTCCGTGTCACTTGATTAAATACATGCAGTTTTCTATTTTCATTTTGCGATATTTTCAAACCCCTTGGTATTTTGGGAAAAACCAAATGCACAATAAATGAAGGATATATTAGGTTTATATTGTAAAAAAAAAAAATAGGATTATGTTTATAATTGCAACATTTATGACGCTTTTTTTGTTTCACTTGATTAAGGACAGTAGACAAATTTACCTGCTTCAAGCTTAAAAAACAATTAAACAGTGACATTTTTGTTTGTATAAGTAAATGTTAGTTTTATTCCAAGAATTGCAACAGTTTTTAGTAATGGGTACTACCTCCTGATCGCTGAATCACAGATTTTTGTCAAATAACCAAGCGAAATTTCGGACCAGGCTAGTTTTATGACTTCAATTATCTCTTCCATTTCATCATACTGCCTTCCTCCTTCGTAGACTTTTTATGAAAGCCAACCCCACACGTTTTCCATGATGTTCAGGTCGGGTGAATATGGTGGCCATGCAAGTAGGTTTACATTCAACCGTATTCAAAATTCAAACGACGCGACGGACGGTTTGTCAGACCATTTAATAAGATCTTTGTCATTTTGTTTCGTTTAATATAAAATATTTCTTCTTCTTTTGTTGCAAATTGAAAAAATCTTTGAATTTCATAGAATATAATATTTTTTCTTTCCCCTGAATTTCTAAAAATCAATTATACATAAAAGATTATTTCAACATCATTTTCTTTTTTATTTCAATTATATTTCAATATTATCCAAGCAAGGATTTAGTAGAATTATTTTCACAAGAGAGATACAATATTATATTGCATCACAAAACAACTAAAAACCTTTTTTCTCCAAAGTTTAATATTCATGGAAATGCACAAGTTGCATAAAAGGCAGCGACTGTTATAAAAAATTAGTTTACATGCCTTCTCCCACTGGTTTGATTGTTAACTCGTGCACTTGTACGTGAGGGGGTGTAGAAATTGCATACATTATTCCAGCTGAAATGTCTTCTGGCTTGAGAATACAATTCTTAAAGTAACTTTTGATATCGTTATCCACAAGTTCAGTGTCAACAAGTCCAGGAATGATGCTCTATAAAATAATAAAACACTATTTAGTTTATGCTAGCAAAATAAAATTCAAAACTTACAGTGATTTTAATTTTTGTGCCCAGACCTTTAAATTCTTGACGATAAATTTCGGTTATTGCACTGACTGCATATTTTGTCGCAGGATAAACATTCATTTCCACATGAGGAGGCAGCACTGGTATTGAATGTCCCAAAATACTATTTACTATGAGAATGTGTCCATCGTAGTTTCTTTCTTTCATACTTTTGAAGGCATGATGTGTACATTGAATGACACCCATTACATTTGTGTCCATGACTTGACGAATTTTCGAAATATCCATTGTAGATAATTTCCCAGGACTTGATATTCCAGCATTATTCACCAAAATATCTACACCACCCAATGTTTTGACAATCCATTCGAAAGCATCATTAACTGAAGATTCATTAGAGACGTCACATTTAAAAACATGAAGTCGATTTTTTTGTTCCGTCGAGGTGAAATAATTTTTTAATTCTTCTACACGTTCGATCCTACGGGCTAATCCAACGACTATAAGGCCAGATTTTACTAAGTCTTTAACTATAGCAGCACCTATACCCGAACTTGCACCAGTGACTACGGCAACTTGATTCTGCCAACGCTCCATTGTAACTGATCGTCTGACTGAATCAATTAAGAAAACCAATACTTTATCTAAAAGATATCTTCAGATGTGACAGACATTTGCAATTCAATGGATGTGATGTGATCATTCAAAACGATCGTGTTACCTAACATGACTTTGCTATTGCTATCAAATAATATATGTAGAATACTAACGTAACCATAAATAATTTTGCCGCCTTATGAAATGACAACATAATGTGAAGAGAATAATAATTCTGAATGTTATTGGATTATTTGAATTGCGAGAGAAACCGATTCGCTCGACTTTAGTTTAACACGTCTTCTCTCTACTGTTCCGAGTTAATTAACAAAAGCTAAACGTACGTGAATTGAACATTTCCTCATAGGTATACTGGTTGTTTCTTATAGTAAAATAGAACTAAGCTAAGTAATTCGATATATGAAAACCATAACCATAACAAAATAATTAAGTGCAGGACTGGGTCAAATGAACTTGCTCTTATGGCAAAATACTTTCGTGCTAACGACTGGGAAATTCAATTGATCAGTTTAAAAATAAAAATATTTTCTGTTTTTTTCTTTTAAACAAAAAAAAAAAAACAAAATTAAAATGTATGCAATAAAAATGATAAAATAAATTACATGAAATTTTATCGAAGTTGATTGTATTTTTTCGAAAAAATTAGGATTATTGAGCAATTGCTTTAGAACATTTCTTCAAAGTCGTTGGACCTAAAATAGTCGGTATAAAAACAAACGGTTTTATGACAGGTACCGATAAGCTGATTCTGAAAATAAATTCTTACCACACCCTTGGCAACAAATCACTGATGTAAATTTTTGTTCGATAAAAAAAAATTCAATTTTTTTAGCTGTATTTTAGAGGACAAGCAGTTGTCTTAGAATTTTATCGATTATATTATTCGAAAATAATGATCATATTATTTCGAAAATAATGGTCTCACCAAATAAGACCCCATAGGTGTGAAAGGAGGCTATTACCATGTTCCCACCGACATGATTTAGCTAAACCCACTTGATTTAGCTAAATCATGTAATTAATTATGTGATTTATCATAAATTTTCATGATTTATAGACTCGTTTTATTTTAAATTACGTCTCGTCATCGAATTTTTATAAAAACTATAACATATCTGCTTTTTATTCAGTGCTTTAATCAGCAACAAAAAACAAAACCAAGACTTTGAAACTGTCAAAACAAATTAAATTTTAATGTTCACAAAAGAAAAAAAAATATTGTTCTCGGTAAGTTTTCTTATGTTTTTATTAATTATTTATAATTAAAAGCTATTTTAATCTTTACAGGAATGTCTCAACACAAAACTTAAAAAAAAGAACGATTTGAAAAAAGGCAAGATTGACATATGTACATAAATGTTAGACTAAAACAGGAAATAGTTCAGTTAAAACGCCTTTCGTGATTTATAAATCATTTAATTAAAAATCAGGTCGGTGGGAAAACAAGATATTAATTGTCGCTAAAATTGTAAGTCTGATGGAAATTTAGTAGAAGATATATTTGCAGAAAATTTAATTATTAATTTTTATATACATACATACATACATCTTTAAAAATTTAATCGTTATAAACAAAATCAAAAATCAAAATGGTGTAGGAGGGCAATATTGCGAGCAAAATAAGTTAATGATAATTTCGGTTATGTTTAACTTGATTTTTTTATTTCATTTGTACATTTCTCATTTTGTTTGTAAATACCTTTTTTATTATTGACGCGCTCTCAAGAGGCTATGTTTAGTGTTTACGCTTATAATGTTGATTATACACATCACGAGCGTTGACCCAAACTATGTATTCAGAGTAGTGGCACGCTTCACAAATCCAAATATAAATTATCTTTCATAAAAATATTTTGACCGGTATCGGTAGGAAGGATACTTAACATATCCTAAAACCGGAAACAGTAGTTTCCTAAATTTCGTTTTAAAATTGTGTTTGTAAAAAATTATAACATCAAGCAATAAAATAATACGTCTTGATAGTCTGACTTTAAAAAAGTTTTAAGATGCTTCCTTCGTAAGAAGGATACCAAAAATTATTGATAATATATAAAGAAAGTAAGATAATACTGCCCCATCGCCTCTATACTGATTGAGACTCCATTTCAAACATTTCAAAAGGATAATCGATTTTCGATTTTACGCTTACTTAGGCCTGCTGATTGCAATAAAAAAAGAAAAATGTTTTGATGGAGACTTTTGAGTGCCACTTCCTCCCGCCACCACGTATCGTCGTCGTCTTCGAATAAGATAAGGGCGTAGGACCTATAATAAGTCCTTGGTTGGTGTCATCATCTGAGTGGTCTGTGGTTGAGTTGTGCTGAATTATCAAGAAGAAATCCCTTCTAAGTAAGTTTTTTGAGTGAAGATTAATTTTTGTTCGTTGTTTTTTTTTTTTTTTTTTGTTTAAAAGAAGATAATGATGGAATGCTATTCGGATGAGAGTTAATTTTTTGTCGTGTTTAGTGATGAAGAAAATCCAATATTAAATTTCTTTAAAGATTATGAGATTATTTTGAAAGTGCAATCAAAATCTCGACGATAGATAGATATGAGGAAGGTTAAAAAGAAAAGGCTTTTTCGAGTGAAAGGGCGTTTGAGAGTATTCTTTGAAGGAGGGTTCATTAACAGTTATAAAAATCAATTGATGGTAGATACAACTTGAGATATTGCTAATATAGAAAATGGTTCTTTGAACTACGAATTACTATGTCGTTAAAAACATCGTTGATTTATTTATTATGTTTATTGGTAGGTATGCCAAGACACTTAAAAAGCATAAAATGGGATTTTATTTTCAACCATCTCGAATATTTCTCTTTCAAGTGCGAATGAAACAATAAATGTCGATTCGAAGCATATACCATTAACAGTCCGCAAAATGTACAAAAGAAAGTAGAACTAATTTTTACGACTTTAACCATCTATTTCTATATTTACAAAAATAACCTGTTATTTTAAGACCAATTTTCAAGAAAACTAATCCATGTATTACTTATGTTTTGGAACCAACTGGAATAGTAAATAACTGCCTTTACATTGAGTGTGAAATTCTAATGTGAAATTGTTCTAATCTATGGATTAGTTAACTCTGAAATAAGACTTAAAAATATACAATTTATTTTTTTATTAATAAGACTGTTAGTGTTTCTAAACATGTATGGCACATTTCTCCTAGCAGTTAAACATCTATCTATTCGGCAGGGCATTAATAAATAAAGCTGATTAATTACTAAACAAATTTCCGAATGCAATAAGTTTCAAGTTCTGAAAAATATAAAAAACGGCACAAATATCTTTTGAATCACATAATGAAGAAAAACAATCTGCAAAACAAAGGAAAATCAGCATTTTCCTATGTGGGTACGGAATCTTGAATATCGCAGTAAAATTTTTACCAGATTTTTTTTACCCAACAAACTGTTACAAAAGTATAAAACTCTCAATCAAATTGAACAAATTACAAAACTTGCTGAGTCCTGAACTTGTTAAAAGTAAGTATGACAACCAATATATACTTTAACGTTACAATTCGCTGATACTTTCAATTTAATAGTATTTGTTTAAAAGTTTACACAGCATGTACCTACATAAATCCTTTTTTAAAACATCAAAGTATCTATAAATTTATCACTTCTTTTATAAAGCTTTAATTTTCCAATAATAATCGTCTATCAACAAAAAACTTTTCTAAAAAAAAATAAATATTAGAATCGAAAACTTCTCTCTTCATCTTCCGCTTGAGTACGCTTCCAACGTCTGTTAATAATTTCAAAGAAAAAAATGAAAAAAAAAGTTAAAATAAAAATTTAGAGGGGAACCAACATAAAAAAAAAACATCCTTCGTCTGCATACCAAACAGGAGGAGCAGCAAACAACTCCTACACACACAGATACATATATATTTGTTTGGCAACTTTATCTGCCGCCATAAAGAGACCTATCCATCATCCATACATAATACTCTGGATAATCTCGTCCTTTGATTTTTCTCTCCACTCGACTCGGCACACTCAAATGTGAGCAAAATGTTACGTGTCTGGAATCCGGGGATATCCTGATTGAGTATTTGCTCATGGATTACGCCCCACCCCGCTCATACCCTTCCCTTCTAAACACACACTACAGACATATGCCGATCAATACGACTTCTAGAAAATAGAATGGAATGATGAACATCGGAGACCGTAACCGAGTGTGGAAAATTCATATAGTTTGCAAAAAGGATAAACCTATATAACCTAACCTACTCAACGGCATCTTTTTCCTTACAGCAGGTTAAATCTTAATTTCAAAATCCCCAACATTGAATAGAAAATTTGCTTGTGATTTTCCACTTTTCCGGTTCTCTAGTTTTCTGCTTACCTGTCATTTTATGTGAAGGTACAATAGAAGAGTGTTTTGCACAACACTTAATATGAGGTTTCGGGTTTATGTCTTCACTAATTGGTTTTGCATTGTAAGAGGAATGATTTTAGATACCTATTATATAGATGCCAGATAAAACGCCAATAGTGTACACCCTCCTTATATCTATTATGGATGCAAAGTGCCATTAGGGTTATCTGCCTATAGATAGATTAAAACATGGACAGCTTAATAGGTTCTTTTCAATTTCGATGAAGTTTACATTTTGTTGGGCAAATTAGTTCTGATCTTCGTCGTAAGATAATTCTTTAATATTCTCTTATATTTAATTCTTCAACAAATCGAGGTTGGAATAACGCACCGCAATAGCCGCTTAATTAGTCCAGTCAAAATAGATACAAAAAGGGGCTGAGATTATAACTATGACTAGTCAAATACATAACAAGTTGGAAAACAAACCAATCAGAATATTATTTTTTCAAC
The DNA here is from genome assembly GCA_951217065.1 of Baccha elongata. NCBI lineage: Eukaryota > Metazoa > Arthropoda > Insecta > Diptera > Syrphidae > Baccha > Baccha elongata. The sequence continues at coordinate 8,285,409 of OX578272.1, forward strand.
TATTTATTGTTATTTTTTTTTTAAATAAAACTATGATATAGAAAATTGAAAAAAAATTCATAATTCGAGCGTATTTTGATTTTTTTTAGAGAAATTTAAGGACGTTTACTATCTTCTCAGGATCAGGTGTGAGGCTCTTTCGCAGAAGGGAATGATTATTGGGCCTCTATGTTTAGGTAGATATACAGGAGTCTTAAATACGTAATTAAAAATGTAATGTCGAAAATCCTCGCCAACCCCGCTTGTGCGTGGTTTTTTACTCGAGGTCAAAAGCCACAAATTTTCGTTTCTGCTGTTATCTCTAAGACAGTAAGAGCTACTTAGAAAATACGAATATTATGCTATTTTATGTGGCCATTGTACATCATCGGGTCATCCATATCAAGAAAGAAAGAGACTCAGGCACTCAAATAGGTAGGAGGGGCAATTTAAAATAAAAAAAATACTTTAAACAGAAAACAAAATGTTAAATACTATAATGCCATGCTATACTTTTTTATTAATGAAATGTTTTTTTTTTTAAATCAATTTCCAAAATAAAAATTAAAAAACTTTTTGTTCTGTTAATTTTAATAAAATTTTATGTAAATGATGTGTTGCCGACAGTCTTTCATATAAATCATTTTTTAATTCATAGATTTTTTTCAAATAATTATATTAAAAAAATATTTCAAAATATAAAATACAGAAAATGGTCAAACAAAAATTATCAAATAGAATTTCTCAGTCGTTAACACAAAAGTAACTTGCCACCATCAGAGCATGTTTGTCGTTCTTTTAAATAATTTTTTTAAAATTTTTTTTTAAAAAAAAGTAATGTACCTATGGGTATACAAGTTTTGAAAACTTAATTTTTTTTATCTTAAAACTTAGTTTTACACGCTTTCAAAGTATTGACCAAACAAAAATAAATTAGAAAAATTATAGTTATCGACATTTGAAAAAAAAAATCTTCTGTACATAATACCTAGTCACAATGTTAGACGAACTTTTTGCAAATTTTCATTCCATTCCATGAGAATTTTGATTAATGCTGAGAAAAGAAAGTATTTCGTTAAGGCTCGAATGGTTCTTAGGTACCGCTATTCTTTGACCTCAGGGACGTACAAAAAAATTTCCGGGCATTTTACATTAAAAACACTATCTACCACAGCTGTAAAAGAAGGAAATCAATTCACGTGAAGTCTGAATTCAATTCGATATAAATGAATTAAAATCACTGAATTCAAAATGACTTCAGAATTTACTTTTTTGATTCCCCATTTACTTTGAATTCAGTGTTTTAAATCAATGAATTGAAAATGATTTCAGAATTAACCATGTTCAAATCCCATTCATTTCAAATTCAGTATACTATTTTGCATTCACTGACTTAAATCATTGAATTCAAAATGAGTTTAGAGTTAGGAGCATTTAAATCCCATTCAATAAAATAAATTAATTTAAATAGTCTTCAGGATTTAAGATCTTTAGATGCCATTATCTTTGGAATAAAAAAAAAATACAATCGAATTGAAAAAGACTAAATTTTATAAAAAAAAATGCAAAATTAAGAGACTGAATTCAAAATGATTTGAACACGCTGCTTCTGAATTCATTTTTGAAGTCAGTGATTTAAATCACGAATTCAAAATGAATTGGGAATTCATCTCGTTGCAGTATTAATTCAAATGAATGCAAACACAAAATGATTGAACTCTTTAACAGCTCTACTATCTATACCTAATTTGAATCAAATTGGCTCGCACTCGTTTAGGCTGTAACTGACGATACAGACAGACCAGACAGATAGAATTATTTTTTTTCGTTTTCTCTATCATTGTAATGTCATGTTTAATTTTTATATCTGAAAACTTCTTTTTGGAAAACACGAATCCAAAACTTGCTTAATATGTAGTACGTCTTTACATATTATAATCCCAAGCAAAACGAGCTGTTACGATGTCAGTATTCTTCAATGGGATGATTGTTCATCCCGGCTTTACCAGAAGAATTTGTTTTCGGGATTCATATCAGATACTAAACTTAAAAATAAGTTGATAACATACCTATTGTAAGTTTGTAAAATCACCCCTTCAATCGAAATGGAACAGCGGATCTGCCTCTTATCTAGATTTCACTGAAATCTGTCCATTCGCCAAGGTGACAGTAAAAAACTTTGTTCTATTGAATCTTAATCCTGTTTAATCGTTTTTGAAAAAGATTTAGTTTCGCAACGGTTATGATTACATAGGTTTTTTTAAAAGATTTGAGGGCAAATTTATAGTTTCATGTAAGCAAAAGCAATACAAATACAACTCACTTTTATTTTACGCAGTGATAACTTGCTTATATTCTAAACACATCATAAATGTTCATATTACGCAATACCTGATGTTTCTTTTTACGTCATATTCTCTCCCACAGGTTTAATTGTGATTTCATGAATTTGTACATGTGGAGGTGTTGATATAGCAAACAAAACACCATTTGAAATATCTTCCGGATTAAGGATTGGTGCTGCGTCAAATCCTTCAGTTATTTCTGTCTTAACCAATCCTGGACTGACACTCTAAAAAACACCATTTCAACGTTCAAGTTAAAAATCAATATTTTAAACTCTCACCGTGATCTTGATTTTTGTTCCCAAACCTTTAAATTCCTGACGATAGATTTCAGTAATAGCTGTAACTGCATATTTGGTGGGTGGATAAATATTCAAATCAACCAAAGTCGGAAAACAGGGAACCTTGTGTCCAACAATGCTATTTATTATCACAACATGTCCATCGAACTTTCTATCTTTCATATTTTTAAAAGCCCTCTGGGTACAGAGCACAACTCCCATGATATTTGTGTCAATTACTTCTCTTATTACTGAAATATCCATAGTCGAAAGTTTCCCAGGACGTACGATACCAGCATTGTTCACCAAAATGTCAATACCTCCTAGCTTTTCAATAATCCAATCAAAAGCCTGATTCACTGAATGTTCACTTGTCACATCACATTGCACTGCATGTAGTCGCTTCTGTTGATCAGTTGAGAGAGTTGCCTTTAGACTTTTAATGCGTTCTACGCGTCTCGCTAATCCAACTACCTTCAGGCCGGCTTTAATTAAATCTTTGACAATTGCAGCACCAATGCCGGAACTAGCTCCAGTGACTACTGCGACACGATTTTGCCAACGTTCCATTGTGAAGGATGGCAGTTGATTGATGGCTGAAATAATGAGTATTCTTTTATATAGCAGCTTTAATAACTGATAGTGTGATAATGATACAAAGATAATGATTTGTTGTCATCGATAAAGCTTTTATCAATGTTTGCTATAATTAGATAGAAATTATTAATTGTATTTTGGTTTGTGAATACAAAATAATGTTCTTATGACCATATAGGGTCAAGATCAAATCACACACATTTACATATATTGAAAACAAAAAGTTGTTACGCAGAGCCGTAGCGAGAAAATAATATTAAGGGGATAATATACGATAAATGTTAGAAATATGTTATAGGGTAAAAGCAGGGGAGATGGCTACACCTTTTACCGAAAGAAAAATCAACTAATATTCTTGGTTGATTTTGCGTCTACAATAAACACCGTGATTCATTCAGCTTCGTATACATTTTGATAAAAAAAATTTAAAGAAAAATGATCACGAAAACTTCTTTGAATCAATCTCGGTGGGAAACCATGCACTTAATTGCTTTTCTGACTAATCCGAGAACAAGCGACTTTTACACAGTCAGTCATTTGGCGTCAATATGTAATATAGTGTTTGTATAAATAAGTCTGTATGCGTGCAATTGTTTGACAAAAAATCAAAACCCTTTTGATATGTGTAGATGACTGACGTCCTCTGAATGATCGTGTAAGGGTCGCTATAGATCTATAAAGTACCTTTACTCAATTTATTTGGTTGATTGCGAATGTTTCAGGGAAATGGTTATGGGTCAACCATTGTCGATATTATTGAATATTTTCGTACACAAATAGACAGAATCATTATTTGACATAATACAATCCAGTAATTTTTGGGTTTTACCTAAAAATTTGGGATAATAAGCTGGAAACTTATATACACTTTCTTATTGGCGTTCTAAAAGTTGTCTAGAAAGTCAACAAAAATCTCGTGTCAGCAACATAATTTATTCAAGGTCAAAGGTCACGAAATTCAGTTTTTGGGAATATCTCGGTTCCCATGGCTCCAATGATGCGTTAGCATCTATTACAAAATAACAGAACATAAAAATTCCAACAAATTTTGTAACAGACACTTTTTCATACAATCAACCGTTTTTGAGATAGGGGGCGCAGAGTTTTGCACGCTAAGCATAGGCTAAGTATAGGCTATGCACTAGCCCATGTCACTTGTGTCGTTATATGTCCCCTCAGTTTTGCATTGTTAAGCATCCATATGAGGGGTATAAATCATCTTGGTTCAAGTGGTCCAAATCATGGCCATTTGGCCGCCATTTTTTGAAAATTGAAGCCAAATTGTTCGTTTTTTGCTTTAAAGATATTTCCCCATCCAGTGTTCCAATTTTCAATTTTGAAGACTTTATCAGACTAATTTTATGCTTAACCAAGATTTCCTGAGAAAATTTAGGCAAAATAAGGGGTCTACCTAAAATTACTGTACTATACTTGTTTACTTTTATCCTAAATATCTCAAGAATTCTTTATTAAGCAAAAAATTTGTCTTAAATTTGTTTGGCTGTAAAACGCAAATAAAATGAGTCTTCAAAGATGAAAGTCGGAATACTGAACGCGGAAATATCTTTAAATTTGGCGGCGATTTTCAAAAAAAGCGAACATGTAACGACACACGTGACATGGACTAACGCGTAGACTACTATGTATTAGTGAGCGTGCAAAACTCTACGCCCCTATCTCAAAAACGGTTGATGGTATGAAAAAATAACATCATTCGAGCTATATGAACCGAGATATTCCCGAAAAACTTTTTTTCGTGACTTTTGACCTTAAATAACTGATGTTGCAGACACGAGATTTTTGTTGACTTTCTAGACAACTTTTAGAACTTATTTTGCCTAAAATTTTAATATTCCAAACAAACGTTTTGTATTAAAAGTTTATAACTGCTCTTGTATAACAGATGTGGTTCATGCCATATGTGAAACTAATGCTAGATAAGCATTACATTATGGTTTTTTCGATTTGTTCAATGTAAATATTCGCGGGTAATTAAGGGCCCTACAAGACCAAACGCCACACTTTGATTTACATATACTCCAGCTCTGGTTCCAATGCAATTATATAGATAGGTATCTAATAACGTCAACTAGAAAGTAATGGTAAGCTAGTACACACGGCAACAAGCTTCACCATGAATGTAAAACCAAAAGTAAGGTTTTTATTCAGCTTCAATGCGCTACATAATCCCATTCATAATAATTTATCTATCTACGCCATATACCTTTCCACATAAATCCCTCGTAAAATGAGGTAGTGCCGTAAAGAAAATTTGATGGTCCTTGTTGAAGCTCAAACATAAAACCACTCGTTTAAGAGGAGCGTACCTTATGTTGAAGATCTTTCGTTCATTTTTAGTTCACTGCATACATCGTTTAAACTTTTGCATTCAATTCGACAATAATGGCGGTATGAGGTTTTTTTTTTGTTTCTTCCAAAATTAGTTCAAAGTAGAAACATAATCCGCTCAACATCGAAAAAAGGTACAAACGAGTACAGCGGGCGCAATGTCATGCCATGGAAAAAAGAGTTGGTTTTAAGTTCTTTTTTGAAAAATCTATAGTTCGGTGCTCAAGCAAATAACAAAAGTGTGCTACACAGGTTTTTCTATATAGAGTTCATACGTCTCGACGTGCGTCGTTGTTCATCGTCGTGCTTCCATACTGAGTTGAAGTAATAATAATTAGTTCTTGATGATGGGGAATGAGGATTTTTTTTTTTGTATTTGAGATGCCTGAAGACGTCAAAGTGCTGTGGATCCCAACTTGTAAATTAGATCCCACCCATCACTTGAAGATGTTTACCATTTTGAAAAGAGAAGTCAAGTTAGTATATGGAGTGGCATGAGGGTAAATGTGTCAAGGTACATAATTGCCACCGCATTGCACTTTGGAAACCGAGGAGCTCTCCTTTGATTCGTTTTTTTCATTTTGATAGCTTAAGCTTTTGTCTGGAAAATTTTCATAACGAAAAGACGCAGCGAAACGTATTTTTATAGATACCTATACGTGAATGGGTAACTTTCTACTGGAAAAAGACTGAACATAACTATATAATCTACCGAACTTAAAATTTTATTCAAACGAGCGTTAAAATTAGAATATTATCCTCTACGTATATATATGATGTATAGGTGCGCGTACATAATATGTCATTTACGACTTCAAACCTCTAAGTTGAATGTTGACAGTATTTTAGAAGAAATATTTCCCTTTAACATGGTTTTGGTTCTTTATGATAATGATGGAACGGCTTAGCACACGACTTCAGAAAAGCTTTGTTATGTAACATGTGGTTTTGTGGTAACATAATTTTTTAATAGGATGTTAATGGGTTTGCTTTGCATTTATACATATTGAAAACTAGGGTTATTTTGAACTCTATTGTTTTTTTTTTTGCATAATATAATAGTAGGTAGGTATATATATATGCTGGCTAAACTCTAACAGTTAAAGCTTGTGGCACAAGGACCCCTTCAATGTTGTATATAATTTATTGAGTCATATATTATATACTTATGTTCCATCCAAATGAATTCAAACATCTATTGCAATAAAAATAAAGTGCACGACTGAGTCGCACGTACTAGTTCTTGTGGCAAGTTTTCACGAAAATAAAATAAACTTTAATAATTTTTTTTTTAATATAAAAGGAAAAAAAAATCATTAGAATTTTTCACAAAAGTGCTAAAACTTCTTTTTACAAAGATTCAAGGTTAATTGTTTGCATTTTATGCACAAAAAATAAAAAAACAATTGTCAAGGCGTTTTCCAAATATTAAAAAATTAATTAAAATTAAAATTAACCTTTTAAGCAAAATGTTGGTATTGAAATTTGTTGAAGTCATCTAGACATTTCTAAAAAAAATTTTTTGTTTGAAATCGATTAACCCGTTCATGAGATAGCTAAAAAAAAATAACGGTTCTATGGGAGGTACCATTAAAAGGATTGGAATTTTTGCAATTTGAGAAAAGGAAATCAGACAGAAACCATCAGTAAATTTTTTTGAGAAAATCGTTGGAGCCGTTTTCGAGCAAATTAAGCTTTTTGATATCAGTTATATGGCAGGTACCGTTATTTTTTGAGCTTAAAAAAAAATTCAATTTCAAATGGTCTACAAACCCTACATACCAAGTAAATCGGATAAGCCGTTTCAGCTGAAGGTGCTAATACATACAGACTGACTTACAGACAGACAGACAGACAAAATTTCCAGACCCACTTCTTTCGTCATCGCTACCATCTATGTCTTGTTTGATTGTTATCTCAAAATTTTTGTTTTGCACGGATGCATATAAACTTGCCTTATAGTACCTATAATATCGCAAGTAAAAAATTTATTCGCGTGAAAGCAGTGCAATGGGAGAAACAATTGAAGAAGCGGTTGGAGACATACATAATTGTGTTGGGGGTTGGGAATTACACCGATATGCAACAGTTTAAAAGTTTAAACCAACAGCAAATAATTTTTTTTAAAATCTAATCTAATGTACTTGTACACCATTTTTGAATTAATTTATTTCAAATCGAAGTAGTCAGTATCATATAGGGTTTGTCTGTGATAGAAAAAATAAAGTTATTAGGACAACGAAAACTTGTAATAATAATAAATATTGTTTATTTTCAATTATATTGAAAGAACAAAAAAAGTTGTGCAATCTCACCAGCTTTTATGCCCTATGCATAAATTGGTTGCAGTAGAAAGCTATCAACAACAAAAAATAAATATTTAAAAGAATAGTTAGATGCAAACATGTAACTTAAATCATACGTAACCAACAATGAAAATTGCGATTGACTCTTTCAAAAGTAAAATTGCAAACTAATTTTACCTATATACCTATCAGTTGAATCATGATCTCATCTCTACTGCCATATCATTAGGATAAGTTAAAATTAGAGTTGGAAATCAGTCGAAAAACTACTCTCAACTCTAGCATTGTTAAGAGTCTATAAGATGGAGGACTATTAGTGGGCCTACGTGTCAGACAATCTGCGTCAAGCCAACTGCAGTCATCAACTTGACACCAGAAAGAAAAGAGTCAAAGGAGCTCCTCTCACCTGTGGTACAATGATTTATAGCGCCTGATGAACTTTACCCGAAGCCTGTCAAACCCTTTACTGGCCCGCATAACCATACCAGTTGAAGTATGAAGCTGATACTGTCCATTGAGCTCGCCACCGCACAAACCACTAGTAAACATCAAAACAAAATTATGGAAGATCATTCCGATACCGATTACTACATTTATTCCCTATAAGGAAGAAATATCTTGAATAACGAAAGCTTCTCAATTACCATCAGCAGTGAGGCTTTTGTAGAAATTCGTCTACTGGATATTTGATGGTTAGGTATCTCATGTTTGAATATTCTAATTTTATTAACTACTAGCTGTTACCCGGCGCATTTCTGCCGCAGAAAAAATAAGGAAAAAGCATTGGTTTTAAAAGAGTAATAATTATAATCCTATATTCCATCATTTTGACAAAAGCTTTTAAGCTCATATATAGGAGTTTTTGAAAAAGCTAGACCAGTGCCATCTTTGGGCTAATTTACTTCATAAGTTACTTCCTACAACATCAGCAATTTGTTAGTTAAAGTCCCAGTCCAGTAGTTTCTGATCGGTTCATATTTAGGAATGTGCTAAAGCTATGCACCAGCTATCGGTATGTGAAATTCCCCTCAAAATCGGTACAGATTAGCCGGAACACACAAAGAGTGTTAAAAATTCTTAAGGTTAGTGCCTTTTGTGCCCTTCCCAAAATGATTTTCTTCTCTATACTCTCCTTTCGGCTACTTCTTCAACTATTTAATTTGTCTTAAGATTTATACTTTATTTAAAATACATTAAAAATATTCTTTAAAAAAAAATAGTTTCGTAGCGTAATCCTATTTAAAACATTCTATCAAACTTGATGAAATGTGGCTAGTGTTAAATAAACTCGATTACGCACCACCGAAAGTTTCGTTAACATCCTTAAAATATTTCATGCTCTTATTTCCTAATTCGGTTTATATCGATAAAAGTTATACTCTTTTAAAAAAAACACAAACCCATACACACACATCCTGAGTTACACTTTTATATTGCAGGAAATTCGTAACAAAACTTCTTTTCTCCTAAAAAAAAAAAAAGTTTTCCTTTTCAAAACACACTGCCAGTAGAACATTCTTCTCGAAACACATTTTAAAGTTTCCAAACTTTCAAAATACCTTTCAATAGATCCTGAGGTGGGTTGGTATGTTTTAAAACTCTGAAAACTTCCATTTTGTGGTTCTATACACACACCATGGCCATATTGCTAGCCGAAAAGCTATATGTTGGCTATAATATTACCTTTACACTTCCGCATGGTCTCTTAAACAGACGCTCGTCGCCACCACCGCGCCATTGAGGCGGTATTTTCCATCAATAAAGCTAGTAATGCGTTTTCAATTTTTCTTCGTCAGCGATGACCTAAACCTCGAAAAAAAAGGACGAACTACAAAAAACAAAAATACTTACTTCTTCACTCTCACTCCATACCATCGCGAACTCCACACTGTAAACCAAAGCGGTCCTGACACAATGCCTCAGGAATTTAATCTCGACATTGTTCAGCGTTTTCGGTTATTGAAATCATCCGCATAATAAAGGGCAAACCTCTCTCCAGTAACTGGGACTGTGGAGACAGACCTTGCCGTACTTCCATATACTATAGGTACAGGACAAAAATCACTTTTTTATATTATGACTTCAGGAACATCCTAGGGTTTGCTCAATGGGTCGTCGCCAGGACATGATGATGAAGTCCTTTGTCAGGCCGACTTTTGTGGTTTACAATTGAAAGCTGTTTCGGAGTACCTAAAAATCGGGGCGACTGCTGTATAATAAATGTCAGCTTCTTTGTTTGTGAATATGGCGCAATTTGAATTTTGTATCCTTGCGGTGTTGGATATCCCTTGAAGGATATATGAACTCGGGCTGTGTGTGTTTTGTTTTTTTATGATTACTTGTGATTTTATGATGCAGTGTAGAACTATGTTTCCTGAAGAAAGGGTTTTGCTTGTATAGGGTTTTCACTTATAACAAAGAATTTTTCTTAATCAAATTTGAAGTATAAGCTGATAGCAGTTTTCTTTTGTAAAAAAAATTCTCCTGCCTGAACAATGTTCCATTTGGGAAAGTTCTTGTAATATTGCTTTGATTACCTGTTAGAAAAAAAAGGAACCCAAAGTATCTAAGGAATCCTAATTTAGTTTCCAATAAAGGTAAAGGACAATGTGTTATGTATGAGAAAGTAAAAAAGAATTTCAAATAATGAAACATTTATGACAATACATACCTACATTTTGAAAATGGCGGTAGCTATCAGTTTTGTCTTAAAATTTGTGAAGGACATTATGAAAGCGGAATGTACGTCGAAAATCGATAGGACCTGGTATGCACATTACCGTAGCAGATTTCCTGGTCGTCCGTTTTTTACTTCGGTCGGACTGTTTGCCTGCATACATTTAGAACAACAAGTGTTGAAAGATACGGCGGTGACGACAATATAACCATTAATGGATTAAGACATCGCTTGTCACTGATGATTTTGAAGTGCATAAATTTTTCATTTATTTATTTCAAAAGTAATTTCAATTTAATTTGTTACATAAATTGTTAATTTAAAGTTTATCTTGTTTTTACATAACGTAAGTTTTTGATTTGAGTTGTCATAATACAAGTGTTATATATTCTGTTTTTTATGTTTCACAATAAAGTTCCGCTAAAGAAGGTAGCAACCCCTGCCGAAACGTCGGGAAAAATAAGTGGCAACATATTTGTTTCGTTTATAAACTCATGGTGACCTAAAAGCCGAAGAAAAAAGAAGATTTTATCTTATGTTTTTAACATTTTTAATTCAATTATATAATTGTTCAATAATTTTATCTGGAACAAAAGAACTATATTCACAATAGATCTCAAATCTAAGTTAAGCCCACAGTTTATCAAAAAAATTGATAATTGAAAATTATGATACCAATTCAATGGATCAATTCTGTTGATAAACATAAATTAGTATTAATATTTGACAACCTTAATAGGAGCTATATAAGCTATATCTATACCAGATGTGGATGTGAAGAAAAGTTTTCGGAACGCGTTTGTCATAGACTTTATTATGGTTTAGATGACAAAGCGAATTCAAGTCACAAGGTTTTTGAGTCGACAAGGAATATCTTCCTCTCGTTCAACACCTTTTTCTGGTTCGTTAAAATAACTGATAGCTTGCGTTTCCAGGATCGAGGGCGATAAGGCTACTGCGTCTTGTGCAGAGATCCTACATGGATCAGTATCAGCGATATAAAAAACAATGAATGAACAAATTTAAAAAATTTTCTTGGAAATCACATTATTGTTTGGTCTATAACTTAAAAATTTGAGACTTCAAGTATAGCACACAACCGTCCTAGAAATTATTAGAAAAAATTTATTTCCATCTCAAAAGAAGCTTGCAAATATCAGATCTTCTTCTTATCTTTGCCGACGATATCATAAAAATATAATTCCTATAACCTAGCTGTCTAAGATTGTTTCATATCAGGCAGACAAATTGATCATATGACTATTATTCCAAGGTGTTTTTTTTTTCTATTGTTTTTTAAACTTTATATTTATCAAAATGTCACGTTTTAATTTTTCTTTTTCTTCAAACCTTAAAACAAAATTAAAGATTATTGAAAAATTCAAAAAAAGAGCTCAATATCGCAATCTTATTCCTGATAGATAGTAACTTTTGCATAAAAAAAATAATCTTACATAGAATAATGTTTCTGTCATAAATAATTAAATATACATATGCATCTAAATCATTCTTTTCAAAATGAAACACATAAATTGGTCACAAACCACAAAACGTAATAGACAAACAGATACTCTCCATCTGTCAAATTCAATTAATTATAATCCATCACGTTCACCCAAGCGAATGAATTCAATGTGTATTACTGAAGACCAACAGCAAAAATGTCCAACAAACTGGTCTTCGTCATTCCCAAACTATACATGGTTAAACCTTAGCAGGAAAAAAAAAAACATCATAAACCATCTCTATACCAAAGCCAGAGGAGTCAGCAAGCCTCAACCTTCTTCTCTCATGCAAACCAAAAATGCTTCGTCAGCATCTGCATACGTGTGTCCTTAAGCAAATACCACCAGCTTAGGGGTAACTCTATCGCAGAGTGACTTCCTAAATTGCCCCACTCACGAGTCACGGGGAGTTCCAAGTCACACAAGTATAGAGTGATACCGGAGAAAATCCTTAACATAAGGCCATGGGGGTTTTTGGGGATAAAATAAGGAAGTCTATACCATGAGTTGAGTAGTTGTCCTGAAGATCTAAGAAAATGAATTGTAAAAGTTTTGCTTTAAACCCGAAAACTCAAGTTGTTGGGTTGTGTCGGTTCTGGTGAAAGAGTTTCTCAAATGAATATGCATGAGCGGGGACATTCAGAAGTCTAAGTGAATTCCTCATCATGAACTGCAATCCAGATAAATGTGAAATGTTTCTATTGAAGATGACATTATTTAGATTTTGTCCTTAAGAGGAAATCAATCATTTAAATATTGCGGTAGATAAGATTTTTAAGGTCAAAAACTTTTGGATTACTTCTTCTTTCTTTGTGCAGCTGATGTTTGTGAATATATATTAGATTTGGAAATCGATTAAAATTCGACTGGAGCTTGTATTAAATTGCTGAATTTAGGCGATGGCCGACGTATGTTTCACTAATTTTGTAGGTCAAACGGAACATTTATTGTCGGACGGTAATTCGAAAGTAGGTGTCAGTAGGGATAATGCTTAGCTTTTGAGCTTAGGAAAATTTCCGACAACAGTTCTGTTTTTTCTCCTAACATTTTATTGATTAGGTATTTTTTTAAAGTGTTTTGATTAAAAAAAAAAAATTTAAATTTTCAGAAAAACATTTTTTTTACAAAACTTTTGTTTACAGTATCAATTAAGCTTATCACAACTTTTGAAATATAAAATTTCGTTAAAATCGGTAAGCCGTTTCAAGAGGAATCAGTACAAAAAAATACATATACGATTCTATATAGCATACCGTTAGTAAGTTTCTTCGCTTCGATGTCGGTACACACGGTGTGCTGGGTGGTTCCATTGTAACTGAGAGTCGCCCAAATATCCTTACGGCTCGCGTACTCCAAACCCGTCATCGGCCGAAGTATGATCGGACATCGTCGCCCGAACTCAGCCGAATGAATCAAACAAGTATACGTAGACGAATGAGAACACACCTATAGGATTACCGATAAATTGAAAAATTGGAACTTTTTTGAATTTTCTGTCAGTTTGCCGGTTATTTAATTCAAATAAACATCAAACAATTATAATAGATTGCGAAAAATTTAATTTTTGTGAATATTTTACATTTGTGTGCAATTATATTATGCAACTTTTTCTGTATATAAGTATATATTTGTCGTGTTTATTGTGTATTATATCGTCCGGTGTCGGTTTAAGTGTATGCAGACGTGTGTACTGTACATATGCGTGAGCTGTTCCGGGCTGATATCGGGCGATTAATCTACATACAGTGGAGTGCACAAATGAGTACATGTTTGTACTTCGTCCAGTTATTGTTACGTTGGAACAGAAATAATAAAGCAAATGCAAATTTTTGTTTAGGCCTTTTTTTTATGTCTAATTATAAACAAAACGGTTTATAATACAAAACGAAAAATAACAAATTCTAAGAAAAAACAAATAAAACAACAACCAATAGCATGTACTCAATTTTGCACCTGGTATGTTATCAGTAAAAATATCAAAATTTGCCGTTAGATTTGTATATTTTTTTTGTTTTTTTATAACTTTCTTTAGCTATTTTAGTTTGAGATGTGCTTTTATTGCGTATGGTAAGAACTTTTTCATTTTCCAGAATATTTTAATAAATAAAATAAGTACCTAATTGTAATAATTGTATAGCCCTTTGAAATAAAGAAGAAACTATCACGACAAATCGAGGACAACATTGTAGCCATGACAGAAAATGGGTCTTCGACGCGAATGATAGCCAAGCAGCTTAAAATAAGCCAATCGGTGGTCATAAGAGCCAAGAAAAGGGCTAGCTGTTCTTCCTAAAGCTCAAGTCAGATGCCGTACAAAAATTTTAACTGATGCAGACGCACGTCTCATGATGTTAGAGATGAAAAGAAACAAACATTTAACACCAAAGAATGCGTCTCTAGCAATAGACAAGCCCGTAAGCCGATGGACTGCAAGCAGAGCCCTCCACGACATTGGCTACATCTCTGCGGTAAGAAAAAAAAAAGCCTGCATTGTCAGTCAAAAATGTAAAGGCACGGTTGAAGTTCGCCAGAGAACACAGAAATTGGACAATAGATGACTGGAAGCGTGTAGTGTGGTCAGACGAATCCAAATTTAATCGGTTTCAGTCTGACGGTAAGCAATATTGCTGGCGCCGCCCTGGAGAGACCATTCAAAGGCACCATGTTCATGAAGCAGTGAAGCACGGTGGAGGAAACGTCATGGTATGGGGTTGCTTCTCATGGTGGCACATCGGACCACTGCATAAAATCAGTGGAATAATGAGAAAAGAGGGTTATTTGGACTTTCTGATTTTGTTGATAGGAAGGAGGAAGTGACATTTTAACAGGATGGCAACCCAAAACACACGTCCAATATCGTGAAGGAATGGCTTTCGGGACAAAATTTCAAGTTGATGGAGTGGCCAGCCCAAAGTCCCGACCTCAATCCGATTGAGAATTTGTGGTCAATCGTGAAAAGACGGTTGGGACAACACCGATCAACACCAACGAACCTAGAAGAACTTTGGCAGCGAGTACAGCGGGAATGGCAGAGTATTCCAAATGAAATCTAAGAGAATTTGGTAGAAAGTATGCCAAAACGTGTAAAACATGTTCAACGTAATAGAGGGCTATGGACGAAGTACTAAGAATAAGCTTAATAACTTAAATTTCTCTAAGGTGCAAAATTGAGTACATGCATTTTGTTGTTGTTTCATTTGTTTTTTTTCTTAGAATTTGTTATTTTTCATTTCGTTTTGTAAACCGTTTCGTTTAGAATTGAACATGAAATAAAGGTCTAAACAAAAAATTGTATTTGCTTTATTATTTCTATTCTTATGTAACAATAATTGCATCAAGTGCAAACATGTACTCATTTGTGCACGCCACTGTACATATATACATATAAGGCTGGGCCCGTTCAAAGACAAGGCATATCTACTAGGTATAGTCACCGCTTTGATGCTTTCGGCAAAAGAATAGAATAGAAAATAGAGTAAGTGATTGTCCGAAAAGCTAACTATGATCTTGTTGATTGGTATGTAAATGTAGATGTTAATTCCGTGTTCTATTTCCAACGTCGAATGCGTATTTTAAATGCGCTATTCCTTAGTTCTCTTGGTCCTTTATTGGTGAATATTTGTAAATATGCTTCTCTCCAATGCATTCAAACCCCTTAAATGCATTTCTGCATTGATAATCTCTCTCGCAGCTACATCAATGGCATAAGCTCTAACAAGCTCCCATATCTTAAATAGTAAAGCTGGAATCTTTCGAAATTCAATTAGATGACACGTAAGGCGATTCATTTTGCTTAATTTAATACAGAAAAACTGTTTATTTCTTCAATTTCATTCAACGTTCAAGACCTGCTCTCCCATTAATACCTGAAGTCTAATTGGGATGAATGCTATAATGGAAGTATATACATATAAGATTAAGATCAATTAAAAATTATTATTTTCCAGTGAATCTGCTGATGCTGCACTATAATGTTCCTGCAAGGCATCTTCTATCGCGTAGACTTCACAATTCATTTTAATCCCTTGGATGGTATACTAAACGTTTCTTGTGGGTGAATTTTGCTCTGTATGTGTATAGCATACAATGGGCTAGCTAAGTGCATTTTGTTTTAAATTCAAGGCACGTTTCTTGGGATGTGCCTTTGCATTCATCCTTCATTACTTGCAGCAATATATACGAAGATACTGCTGCTATTCTGCAAGTTAAATAATGTAGGAGTAAAAACTGCTTACGGTATATACTTCTCCAACAACTATAACAAGGTTTAGAAATGGATTCCGATGCGAAAATTTCACTTGAGGTCACGTGTTTTTGTTGGACTTGATAATAATTTTGCCAATAGATATAGATTGTAGAATAATTGACAATATTTTCTTCATTCGTTTTTTATTCTTCGTACATATATGAAAACAAAAATTAGAACCAATTTTTCAGTTGTAGAATATTTTCAACTTTATTATAAGACAATACATTTTCTCATTGATTTCTAAAACAAATATTAAATCACAAGTTAATTTATTAAAACACCTCCCCAACAGCTTTGACAGTTAAATCCTTGATCAACACACTAGGAGGAGTAGAAATAACATACAGCACGGTATCAGCAACTTCATCTGGAGATAAAATAGCTTCTCCAATTAGTTTAAATTTCTCTGGAGGAAAAATTTCAGTTTGCACTAAACCTGGATGAATGCTCTAAACAAAAGATACAATCAAAAGAAGAACTAACAATCATTTAAAAAACCCTTACAGTTGTTTTTATTTTTGTCCCGAAGTTATTCAACTCTTGTCTTATAATTTCATTAAGTGCGGTAACTGCAAACTTCGTCGGGGGATAGATATTAAAACTTGGAGTTCCAAGTCCCGAACAAATAACTTGAGATCCACAAACACTATTAATGTGCACCAAATGTCCATCAAAATTCCTTTTTTTCATACTTCGAAATGCTGCCTGAGTACAGAAAATCAATCCCTTAACATTTGTATGTAAGACATCATCAATAAGGCTTGAATCCATTTCCAGAATATTTCCATCCCGCAGACATCCAGCATTATTTATCAAGATATCAGTTCCACCTAAATTTTCTTCAATCCAATCAAATGTATCTTTTACTTCTTTTTCATTTGTCACATCGCACTTGCGTGGAAAATATTTTTCCTGAAATTCTGCTGGCAATTTGGAACGATTTTCAGTTACACGATCGATGCGTCGAGCTAAGGCAACAACCCTTAGACCAGCCTTCACCAGTTTACTTGCACACACTTCACCAATGCCGCAACTAGCTCCAGTTACAACAGCAACACAATTCTCCCAACGTTCCATGATAATTTATAATACGAACAGAGATGTTTAACGAAAGACTGCAATAAGATAACTAACTTAACTTTAGTGATCTGATTTGTATTTTTACTTTATGGCTTCCATCATGTCATCTTTTTAATTTTGCATTTTATAATTGAAAGTGTTCAGTGCCGGCGCTGTAGAAATTCATATTTTAAGGCGAATAGAACATGATTACATTTTTTTTTTGATTTTGTTCTCTGTGATTCGCTAATTATTAATATTTTAATTATTATTTTTGTTCAGATAGAAATCTCACTCGCGGTAAAAAAATATCCCTCGAAATTTTTAAAATTTGTAGGAAACTCCCTAAATCGAATATCAATTTTCTTCACAAACTCGGTAAGTAAGTTTAAAAGGTAGTTTGTATCAAAAAAGATGAAAGACTCACCCTCGGGTAAAAAAATGACTTGTGTAAAATTTTATCAAAATTAATTGAAAATTGTATTTTATTTGCAATGTTTTTCGTTAACGACTCAATACATCTAAATTTTATATCTATAAGGAGCTAGCTTAATCATAACGTACTGTATTTAAAAAAATTAATTTAAGTATACAAATATGAAAATTCATTGAAAAAAAATTCAACCGAGTAGAAGACTTGGCATCATTTGATTTTAAGTGGACTTTCCGAATTATTATTCAAAAATAAAGCGTTAAGCGGACTATAGTCCAAGAAAAACATCGGTTTTGATAGCTTGTAGGCTTGTTAGATTTATTTTCAATGAATTTTCATAATAGTGTAGGTATATAAAATTTGTATCAATTTTTTAAATTGTTTTGTCTTTTGATCTTTTAGATGTTAATGAATTTCAAGCGAAATTCTTTTACATGTTAAAGATTCAAAGGCAAAATCTAAATAATAAAATGCGAAATAACAAATTCCAGATAAGAATTGCGAGGGGAAAAATTGGGAGCGTCGAAATTCTGGATTCAAAATTCTGCTTTAATTTTTTGAAAATTTTGACTATCACAGAATTTCGACCCCAACCCAAAAAAATTGGTAATGCATTTTTGCGAAACGAAAACAAGCAAAATGAAAACTAGCTAAGCAATTAATTGCTTAACAATCAAAAGCAGAATGATAAAATACCAAACAAAAAATTGCGAAATGATCATTGCAAAATGAAAAAAAAAACCAGACAAAAATCATCAGTTGACCCCTACCCATAGTTACATATTACAAAAATGATTGCATTTATATACTGGAAAACTATGTAAAAATACAATTTTAAAATAAAAAAAATTAAATTACTCAAAATTTTGAATTACCCCCTGTTTCACAGTCAGAGATTAAACTAAAATTTTGGTTTAAACTAAAGGCACTGAACTGCAGTTTAAGGTTAAACCATCACTGTGAAACTGGGATCAGAAATTTTATTTCCCAAAAAACAATTCACTAACAAAACTTAAAACAAACATTGACACAAAAAATTAAATTTAGATCTCTTAGCTTCATCTTATGATCGTATGTGCTTTTGTTGGTTTTAATATTCCTTTTTCATTTTAAAACAAATTTTGAGGATCCCTGTTTTAGTTTGTCTTGGTCTAACTTTCGCACTTAAGTGTTTTATAACTTTTTTTTCAATATGCAAATCTATTTAATAATTTATTTATTTTTGATTGAAATGAATCCTGTAAATGATAATAGTAACATAAATCCTGAAATATTATACTATAGAAACCATAATGGGGCATATTCATAGAAACGTTTTAAGCTGTTTTTAAGAAAAAACTGTAAAACCCATTCAAATTTAACCCAGTTTAAGGAAAACCGTAGTTTAAATATGAGTATATGAATATTCCCCTTTTAAATCGCCTCACTTTTAGAAACACTTCAATCCCCCTCTGAAATTATTATCCAACCGTTTTTTCAATAATCTAATTTAACACACAATACAACATCAATTTAAATGCAAGGAGGGGATTAGCAAAAGTAATTCAATACTTGATAGGTCTGTCATAAGTAGATCTTGTGCATCGTCTAAGTCGTTTTAGTTAATAATGCAATAGAGCATTTTCGTTGTTTGTAAATGCTCTCCTTTTCTTTTCGGAGTACCTATATATTACATGTATTTATGTGCTTATTTGTACAGTACGACCTAGATATAAGCAACTGATAGAAATTTTCTATTATTTGTAGAAAACAGGGCATTAGTTCAAAAACAAGTGTAAGAGGTCATGTATTGCATTTATTTATTCTTTTCGATCTCTTACGTAATTTCCCTTGATCACAAAGATTATGAACTTATAACATCTCTGGACATGAAAGCCCTAAGCTTTCAGAGATTTCCTCACGGGTCACTGCAGACTAAGAAGACACCAGCGAGTATTATTGAGGTATAATTGACGGTCCAATATGCAGATTTTGTAACGATGATTAGAAAACCTACTTGGAAAATGTGGGACACTACTAAAATTAAAGTGCACGACTGCGTCGCACTTACTTGTTATAATGGCAAGTTGCCACGACAATAAATAATTTTTTTTTTAAATATAAAGGAAAAAAATCATAAGAATTTTTCACAAAGTCCTAAAACTTCTTTTTTACAAAAATTCAAGCCAAAATCAAGGTATGCAGAAAATTTTTTTTGCCTAAATATAAGTTTACAAAAAAAAATTATTCCAAAATCGTTGGAGCAGTTTTTAAATAAATCGATGTTTACTTAATATTTTTTAAAAAAAAGTTTTTTTTACAAATTTGACAAAAAGCGAAAAAATAAAATTTTTTAGTCAAGCCGTTTTCCAAATATTGAATTTACAAAAAAAATTAATTAAGCTTTTTTGCAAAATGTTGGTATTGAAATTTGTGAACGTTATCTAGACCTTTCTAAAAAAAATTGTGGTTTGTAAACAATTAACCCGTTCATGAGATAGCTCAAGAAAAAAATAACGGTTCTATGGGTGGCTCGTTAATATACTTGGCAAAATTTTATTTTTGCAATTTAACAAAAGTTGTTGGAGCCGTTTTCGAGAAAATTAAACTTTTCAAAACCGTTATATGGCTAGTACCGTTATATTTTATGAGCTAAAACAAAAATTCAATTTCTCCTTTAAGGAATATTCTGCAAACCCTACATACCAAATTTGAAGTTAAGCCGTTTAAGCTGTAGGTCTGACAGGTCAGACAGGCAGACAGACAGACAGAATTTCAAGACCCACTTTTTTCTTCTTCGCTATCATCGTAATGTCATGTTTTTTGTTATCTCAATTTTTTTTGCATGAATGCATAACATGCTTTATTTACCTTTAATCCAAATATTAAAATTCATCAAGGCAACAGGATTAGAAAATGAACTGTAAAAATAAGCATTCTTATCGTAGCAGGGCAGTGTATGAAATTCCACTACTTATGCAGTCATTCAGATAACGAACATCGTTTTTCAATTTGAAAGATTGTTACCAACCCGAGAAGCCACTTATACCTAGATTTGTTTTGTATGTTTGTTTTAAGGCCAATTTATCGAACATAATTGAGTTTTACGACAATGGTAGATCGGATCCTCCAAATTCTACTTAAACGTATTTTTAACTAAAAAACATTTGCTGTATTTTATCATATCTTCTGATTTTGTGTTGTTGTTGTTTGCGTATATTTCATGACGCAAATTTCATCTGAATCAGATCAGAGGGTATACTAAAATACAGCTATTGAAACAAACTCTGACAATTTTTGATGTAATCCTGAATGGTTGTGGACTTCCGAAAAATATTATTTTTATATGATTTCTTTTCCATAATAATTAAATCTGTGTATAAAAATTTAATTATTATTGCTAAAATTTAAAATTTATTGAGGAAAAATAGAAATTTTAAGTATACTGTCATTATTTATTGCCATAATCCATATGTGTATCTTTTTTTATAAAAAAGACAACACAACAATTTAAAAAAAAAAATTGAATTGTAAAATGGCTTCTAACTTAAATGTGGGTGGATTTAATAAACAATTTTGGTCACGTTTCAAGCTGACAGCGTTTTCCGATTTGAGTATGTGAGACTTACTCCATACCTATTTGAGATATGACAGACTACACCCATCTAAAGGATGAGGTCCTGGCTGCAAGTGTGCCAAATGGAAATTTGATTTGCAAGGCACACACGTAGGCAACACACATTCACTATATGTACGGCTTTGAATATACTTCGAGACGTGTGTGATATGTTTTTCTTTCTTTGCTATAAATATTCCTATACTCCCAGTTGCCATAGTGTCAATGGTTTATGCCCATTCCAAATCCAAACTAACAACCACATGAGAATTCAAAAAGAATATTTCCATCAGATACTTCTTGCACCAGCAGACGGACCTGTGAGTCCTGGGACCACTTTGATACAACACCAAGAAGAACAAGCAAAAAATATGAGCAATCCCTGATGGAAATGGAATAATACATTTCTAGTTATTGGCTTAAATTTTGTGTGCAGATAATAATTGTGTATAGGAATTCACAGCGTATAACATGCTTGGTTAGGTTCATCAATACTATTTTGAAGAAAATATTAATTTGTTTATATTTTCTGAGTTATAGATGTTCTAAGAGGATTTATAAAGAAAATTTGGTTACATACTGAGAATATCAGCCTTATTTAAATATTTATGAAATAGAAAACTCTGTTTGGTTACATACGAGTAGCTATAAGCATTTCTTTTAGATACATATCCAGATTAGGAATTATATAAATGTTGCTCGAGCATTGTCGTTGCTTAATTTCATGAGGATATTTAGTGAGTAAGGCCGTGTGCGAAGAGCGTTAAAATTTTATCCTCTGTCTAATTTTTGACGTTTGAGTTGAGGTGAATAAGTGTTTAGCTTTTTGGTGTGCGAACTGGATTAAATGGGATTTTTAACACTAATATATTTTTTTAAATTTCCCTACAAGAATTGAAAAATTTCCCCTTCTATTTCTTGGTACGGGGAAATGTAAAAATTCGATTTGTTTTGGAAAAAACGAAAATAAGGTCGCAGCATATAGGAAAGTTCTTAGATGATTCTGGAATGGTAGCAACCATCCAATTCTGTTTAGTAGCTTAGAAGGTATGGCCCCATTTAGCATTTTCAACGTATACCTACATTTTGTAAATCCTATGAATTGTTTTTGATTTTGAACCAAATAAAAAACTAATTATGCAGAAAGATCATCCAGATCAGTTCAGTGGTTTAGAAAATATGGTCCCATTTAATATTTTCAACCGCTATCGCTGCTGTTCTGTTCTGATATAAAACAAAAAACTTAAAACGCAGCATTTTTTATTATATGTATACCGCCGAAATAATAAAGGATAAAACATTGTTTTTGAAAGAATTATTATAAACCTATTGGTTCAAAATTTTGCCAAAAGCTTTCAAACTCATAATATAAGAGTTTTCGCAAAAGCGACCCCAGCCCCATCTATTCGGTTATTTGAAATAGCCTTAGTCATTTCGTAGAACATCAGCTATCCACCGCAGTTAAAGCCCCTTCAAAATCGGTACATCCGTTTCCCGTCGTCGCGTTCGTCAGTTGAAAAATAAAATTTTCCATAGCGCCACCTAGGGGATAATTTGCATCATAAGTTACTTCCTATATTATCAGCCATCTGGCACTGAAGGTCCCGTCAAAATCGGTCCTGTAGATTCTGATCGGTTTATATTTACGAAAATGCAAAAAAAATCGACATTATCTATCGGTCAGTGAAAGTCTCGTCAAAATCAGTCTAGCCGTTCTCGAGATTAGCCAGGACAAACAGACAGACAAACATTTCAAAAATGTGTGTTTTGATATAAGGGATGTGTATGCTCTCATATGCGTGTAGTAAAATAATGTTATTTTGACATTACAAACAGACACTCCATTTTTATTTATGTGTATAGATTTATTTTATTTTGTTAAAGAAAAAAAAATTGAACTACTTTGTAAAGTAATTAAAATTATGGGAAGTTTTAACGCGGTACTGAACACTGGTTTGGCAGCTGAACTTTTCAAAAAAATTTGTTTCAAATGAATATTAATGTACAAAAGAGTATATCGGTTAATTTTAGTAATTCTTCTTACGTAACGAAGTTAAATTAAACATAATTTACAAAAACACAAACGGAAAATTTGACATTAATGATTAATATAAAACAAACAAAAATAAATGCAAATAAAAACAAACACACTACTCCGACTGTCTTTATATTTTATATTCATGCCCAGTTTCACCAAAATACATCTAAAAGCATTTTAGTTAACGGAGTAATAAAATTTATTGGCATTTTAGCTTAAAATGGTTTGCACCAATATAAGAAGGTGAATTTTTAAAAATGAGGAAACTTGATGCCAACCCCGGATTTTTATTCACCACTCATGGCTCTCTTTCATTAGAGCAAGCGAGAGGAGAACATATATTAATCGAAAATGTCAACGTTATCTTTGTCTTGCATTTTTAAGACGCCTTTAAAATTTATTTGGATCAAAATGGGACTTTAGTTTATTGGCCCTTTTAAAAATAAAAATGGTTGGTGAAATCGAAAAATGCCATTTTAAGATTTAACAACCCAATAAATATTTAAAAGTGTTTGGAGAAACTGGCCATCAGTCTTTATATTTATATTCACCACACTAGTGTCATAATTTAGCCAATGGATAAAATTTTAACGCTGTTCGCACACGGCCTAAATATTAATTGACACATACCCACCCTATAACCTATAGTGAGCCAGGCAGCTAATGTTGTGTCACCGGGAACTAAAGTCGCCCTATATTTTCAGCTGATTTGCTTTTATTATCTTTTATCAAATTTCAGATTATAAGTGTTATTTCCCACTTTAAGTTTGAAATAACTTCACTTTTTTGAAGTGAAGTTATTTTCCTGCACCTGATTTTCTAAATGTTTCCAAACTCTTGCTCACATAACTTAAAACCATTTAGTATTAAATATTGAAACAGTATATTTATAAACCAGTGTAAAAATAATAAAAGGAATATAATATCTTATTCTGTTTTAATATTGGTTACACAAAATTACCTCTCATTACATTCCTAACCACATTATGCAAAGCCGCAATTTTGACCTGGCACTGACTAGACGTGTTTCCCCATGATATTCGGGTTTCGTCACCACAATTCATATATTTTTGCGGTGATTGTATCTTTGATATTTTGTTGCTAACTAGAACAATCTATGTAGAATTAGGCACGTATAGTATATCACAAAATGAATGTGGCAATACGAATTTAAAAATAAATTATAACCACACAATGATCAGGCCTGACATTTCAATAGTTAATTATTATTTCTTTGGGTATTTATGTATACGGGTAGAGTAATTGGTTGGTACCTAAGCGAGTAGCCACAAAAAAGTATTTTTTTATAAAAAAAAACCTTCAATCAAGAATTTAATTTAAAAATAAAAACAAAAAGTATCGCTGTTTGCAATTCAAACATTCAAAAGTGCAACGAAGTAGACATTGATTTATTTATTGTTTAGTTAAATGCACAGTGAATCACTTTGTTAGAGATTCACCTCCCGCTTTTACAACATCCAAGGAACTTGTAGATATATATTCTGGAAACTTAATCAACAAAACTCTGTGGCAGGATATTGAGATTTCTTCTTCTTCATCTCCTTCTAGCTTCCAAAGTGAAACGTAATTAAAATACAAACCTCTGCTAAAGCAAAACAACAACTTGTGTATACAACAAGCCTTGGAATAAATGAATGGAAGCAGTTGCTAGTTATAGAGATGCGATTTTGGTGTTTCTAAGATACAATTTGCATTTTACCAGATGAGTTTCGTCTACAAAAAGTGGTTGTTTATATCAACATTGGATAAGTTGTTCATTTAAGTAGAAAGTCTTCCGATGCGATGCTTCAATAATTACTTCAAACCACATACATACCTATCTATATACATACGTTAAAAAAAAAACGTATAGATACTTTGATTAGTCGGTGAATATTTCAGTTGTAAAACAGTGTAATTTTATCACCCACCTGCATTGCATATATAGTTCTAAATCAGGATTGGCTTCGTTTGGATTAATTAAGAGCTCCGTAACACCCCCCTTTTGTAATTTTATTCCACTTGCAACATCATCACAGCACCGTGTCATCGTTGTCGTAATACCATCTCATTTAATTTTCATGACAGTAATCCCCGCAAACCACTCAAGTGTGCATTTACGGTAAATCCCATTTTTATTCCCCCCAGGGAGCACATACTCACCATGTAAGCACTTGTTAGGTTGGGATTTTCTCCATACCGCGTGCACATTTATTTTCACAGTGAAAAGCGTGCTGGTTGTTCTGATGCTTTGCTCTGAGTCTGGCAAAAACCCTGAAGCAGAACAAATCCTGTCGGGCGAATTAAGTGGTTCCATAATTAAGGGTGACAAAAAATAATAAAAAATGTCACCTTTTCACTGATACCAGGTATTATCCTTTTTACTAATCCTGCTGAATGTTAAGTTTAACTTTGCATTTCTTTTTTTTTCTTTACAAAATTTTTATTCTTTTTATTATTTCGTTGAGAATCCTTTTTTTGTATTTCACATGATGATGATAAATATGTAAGTTGAACATTCCTGTTATAGGTTCCTAAAATGTATGTAAAGTTGTTTTATAAGCATGATATTTTGATGATAAAATTTTCGATCTAAATATGGATTAGAAAATAATCGAATAGATAGATACTTAAATCAATTTGATGCGATGTGTATCAGGAATAATCAAGGGAAATAATAGATTAAGGGCCAGTCTTTTCAGCTCTGGTTAAATTTATCCGTTTGTTATTTTAGCTGGTAACCATAGAAACACATACAAAATCTATAGTTAAAGACTGAAGTAACCAATGATTACAAATAACCAGAGCCGAAAAGATTGGCCCTAAGAGTAATCAACTCAGGCAATTTCTAAATTTATTAAAAGATCGGGAAACCTAACATTTGAAAAAGTTTTATTATAGGACTTCGAAAAACTGTCAGTTTGATCTCTAAGTTTTATTTGCTTTTATGAACATTTTCCTTGTCGATCTTCCGAAGAAGAAGAAGAAGAAAGGAAGATGTTCTTATGCGAAGTAGAAGAAAAAAAGAATAAGAAGAAGAAGAAGAAGAAGAAGAAGAAGAAGAAAAAGAAGAAGAAGGAGAAGGAGAAGAAGGAGAAGAAGAAGAAGAAGAAGAAGAAGAAGAAGAAGAAGAAGAAGAAGAAGAAGAAGAAGAAGATGAAGAAGAAGAAGAAGAAGAAGAAGAAGAAGAAGAAGAAGAAGAAGAAGAAGAAGAAGAAGAAGAAGAAGAAGAAGAAGAAGAAGAAGAAGAAGAAGAAGAAGAAGAAGAAGAAGAAAAAGAAGAAGAAGAAGAAGAAGAAGAAGAAGAAGAAGAAGAAGAAGAAGAAGAAGAAGAAGAAGAAGAAGAAGAAGAAGAAGAAGAAGAAGAAGAAGAAGAAGAAGAAGAAGAAGAAGAAGAAGAAGAAGAAGAAGAAGAAGAAGAAGAAGAAGAAGAAGAAGAAGAAGAAGAAGAAGAAGAAGAAGAAGAAGAACAACAACAACAAGAAGAACAAGAAGAAGAAGAAGAAGAAGGAGAAGAAGAAGAAGAAGAAGAAGAAGAAGAAGAAGAAGAAGAAGAAGAAGAAGAAGAAGAAGAAGAAGAAGAAGAAGAAGAAGAAGAAGAAGAAGAAGAAGAAGATAAAGAAGAAGTTGATAAAGTTATTTAAAAAAACCCTTTCGATTTCGATATAACTTTAAATTGTGTTTGTAAGAATGTATTTTAAAATCAAATATTGAAAACTACTTTTGTATGTATCAAAATTTGGTGTCTTTAAAACAAGTATATATTACATTAAACAAATGATATCACAACAACTATACAATACATATCTGTCAATGAAATACCTAATTGCGATACTTCCGTATATATCTAATGCGCTTTTTAGTATAAGTATTTTCAAACAAATGTTCAAACCAACAGGTTGCTATACAAGAGTAAGTTCCTGCAACCCAGTCATGCGCTTTATTTGATTTAGCAAAGGAACATTATTCAAAAACTGACACTAAATATTGTCATATTTTAAATACGTATACAGCTATTTCTGTTAACATTTTTCTACATAACTAAACATTATCTTTGATCTCATATATTTACATAGCTCCCAAACCAGTTCCATAATAATTATTCTTCATATCAACAAATCCAAGAACATTCTAATTCCTATCCAATTTTCTAGGAATTACTTCAGTGATTTTAGCAAAACATAATTCAATTATATAATTATAAAAAAATATAAAGTAGGTAAGGTACCTTGCCTACACGAGTTTTTTTTTTTCTCATTTAATCCACGAGCTAAATTAATTTGTAGCAGCACTTAACAAGGCTTATCCTTGGGTTGTTCGTTCCATCTTTGGAAAAAAAATATATATTCATGATTTCTTTTTAAGTTTAACCTCTACATTCATGTGGATACCGTCGTCAGTCGGCCCGTTAGCTGGCATTAACCTTGAAGCTCTTAGAAAATTTATAGGCTGGAATTAAAGACATAATTTGTCCCTTTTCGTCCTTGGGAGCATGTTTTGTGGTAAAACATGATAAATGCAACGTGTAAAGGGCCAAGGATACACTGCGTGCATAATGCTTATGTGAACTTCACTTTAACTTTAATGCAATTAATATTTGGAGAGCCAAGTGAGAGTTTTAGATAGATCGCTTGACGACAGGAAGAGAGAGAGAGAGGGGAAGGAAGGAGAGAGAGAGAAAGGGGAAGGACATATATTTGATTCCTTTTTTGATGGAGATGGTGTTGTATAGGACGTATAGGACATACATCCTGGACGATCTGGACGCATTGGTTTCAACAAATAGGTATTCGTCGGGTATTAGTTGCATACATCATTATCTATATCACCTTTTTTTTTGAATTTTTTTCAAGATCAATATTTTATTTTCACGTTTTCATGATGCAGTGTGTTACTGGCTTCAACACCTTTTTTTTTTGAACCTCCTATTTATATAAGCTTCTATACCCCTCTTATATGTAACATGTCCTTTTTCTGCTTTATTTGCATTATTGTTGTTGTTACTTGTTAAATAAAATGTGAGACGGATCGAGGGATGTATATTCACCAACTATTTTATGTGTGTATAGAAGTGAAGGAGACTTTATTGTTATCACAGACGAAGTAAAACCTCACCTGTTGACATTACATAGAGCCTTGAATTACTGAGGAAAATATTTCCACACCAGGACTTTAGATGAGGCGTAAAACATTTACTAAGAGGACACGGTGTGTGGTACGGGTGTTCTGTTCCTGTTTCTTTTCTTATTGAGTTTTGTGATATAAATGAACTTCCATTTACTTGGTAGTCGTCATTCTCTTCAAGCGACACTATATTGCCATGACAGTTGGGAAGTACAATAGCACTACGATACGACTTCTATGTGAAACTGGGTCGCTGATAAAAATATGCCGCAGCTATATCGATTGACTTAAGACTGCAAGCTAACACCATGCATGCTTAATTTAGTAAATAGGAATTACAGTTGATGTTAATAGGGTTAGTCGTATTGTATCGTTGAAAATGTTGAATTCTATATTCTATGGGTCTATAATTTAAAGCTTTAAGGTTATGGATTTTTGACTCGAAGACATTAAGTTTTTATATTTAAGAGTTTGCTAGTCCTTATTCATGTTCATATTATATGGAATTAGTTTTATCCAAAACGAATATGAGTTTAACCAACCATAGAAAGATACATATGAAAATATAAAAGCTAGTTGTTTTTTCTTGGGTCTATGTTTTTGGTAAAAGCTTTGGGTATAATTTACTATATATTCCCAAAAATATTCGATTGAATATTCGATTGACATGATTTTTTATTTATTCGAAAGATAATCTTGTGGCATTACATTTTGAATATGATTTCTGGCATATGACGGCTGGCTCGGATGTAGTCCAATCTGGACGTCCAATTTTCGATGACTTTTTCCAACATTTGTGGCTTATCCGCATAGACCAATGACTTTACATAACCCCACAGAAAATAGTCTTGGAGGGCAATTCACTGGTCCTAAATGTGAAATTAAGCGGTCATCAAACGTGTCTTTCAATAAATCGATTGTGGCACGAGCTGTGTGACATTTTGCTCCGTCTTGTTGGAACCACAGCTCTTGGACATCATAATTGTTCAATTCAGGAATGAAAAAGTTAGTAATAATGGCTCTATACCGATCACCATTGACTGTAACATTGTGGC